>OY755067.1:0-1488503 GCA_963576755.1 Noctua janthina
CCTAACCTAACCTAACCTAACCTAACCTAACCTAACCTAACCTAACCTAACCTAACCTAACCTAACCTAACCTAACCTAACCTAACCTAACCTAACCTAACCTAACCTAACCTAACCTAACCTAACCTAACCTAACCTAACCTAACCTAACCTAACCTAACCTAACCTAACCTAACCTAACCTAACCTAACCTAACCTAACCTAACCTAACCTAACCTAACCTAACCTAACCTAACCTAACCTAACCTAACCTAACCTAACCTAACCTAACCTAACCTAACCTAACCTAACCTAACCTAACCTAACCTAACCTAACCTAACCTAACCTAACCTAACCTAACCTAACCTAACCTAACCTAACCTAACCTAACCTAACCTAACCTAACCTAACCTAACCTAACCTAACCTAACCTAACCTAACCTAACCTAACCTAACCTAACCTAACCTAACCTAACCTAACCTAACCTAACCTAACCTAACCTAACCTAACCTAACCTAACCTAACCTAACCTAACCTAACCTAACCTAACCTAACCTAACCTAACCTAACCTAACCTAACCTAACCTAACCTAACCTAACCTAACCTAACCTAACCTAACCTAACCTAACCTAACCTAACCTAACCTAACCTAACCTAACCTAACCTAACCTAACCTAACCTAACCTAACCTAACCTAACCTAACCTAACCTAACCTAACCTAACCTAACCTAACCTAACCTAACCTAACCTAACCTAACCTAACCTAACCTAACCTAACCTAACCTAACCTAACCTAACCTAACCTAACCTAACCTAACCTAACCTAACCTAACCTAACCTAACCTAACCTAACCTAACCTAACCTAACCTAACCTAACCTAACCTAACCTAACCTAACCTAACCTAACCTAACCTAACCTAACCTAACCTAACCTAACCTAACCTAACCTAACCTAACCTAACCTAACCTAACCTAACCTAACCTAACCTAACCTAACCTAACCTAACCTAACCTAACCTAACCTAACCTAACCTAACCTAACCTAACCTAACCTAACCTAACCTAACCTAACCTAACCTAACCTAACCTAACCTAACCTAACCTAACCTAACCTAACCTAACCTAACCTAACCTAACCTAACCTAACCTAACCTAACCTAACCTAACCTAACCTAACCTAACCTAACCTAACCTAACCTAACCTAACCTAACCTAACCTAACCTAACCTAACCTAACCTAACCTAACCTAACCTAACCTAACCTAACCTAACCTAACCTAACCTAACCTAACCTAACCTAACCTAACCTAACCTAACCTAACCTAACCTAACCTAACCTAACCTAACCTAACCTAACCTAACCTAACCTAACCTAACCTAACCTAACCTAACCTAACCTAACCTAACCTAACCTAACCTAACCTAACCTAACCTAACCTAACCTAACCTAACCTAACCTAACCTAACCTAACCTAACCTAACCTAACCTAACCTAACCTAACCTAACCTAACCTAACCTAACCTAACCTAACCTAACCTAACCTAACCTAACCTAACCTAACCTAACCTAACCTAACCTAACCTAACCTAACCTAACCTAACCTAACCTAACCTAACCTAACCTAACCTAACCTAACCTAACCTAACCTAACCTAACCTAACCTAACCTAACCTAACCTAACCTAACCTAACCTAACCTAACCTAACCTAACCTAACCTAACCTAACCTAACCTAACCTAACCTAACCTAACCTAACCTAACCTAACCTAACCTAACCTAACCTAACCTAACCTAACCTAACCTAACCTAACCTAACCTAACCTAACCTAACCTAACCTAACCTAACCTAACCTAACCTAACCTAACCTAACCTAACCTAACCTAACCTAACCTAACCTAACCTAACCTAACCTAACCTAACCTAACCTAACCTAACCTAACCTAACCTAACCTAACCTAACCTAACCTAACCTAACCTAACCTAACCTAACCTAACCTAACCTAACCTAACCTAACCTAACCTAACCTAACCTAACCTAACCTAACCTAACCTAACCTAACCTAACCTAACCTAACCTAACCTAACCTAACCTAACCTAACCTAACCTAACCTAACCTAACCTAACCTAACCTAACCTAACCTAACCTAACCTAACCTAACCTAACCTAACCTAACCTAACCTAACCTAACCTAACCTAACCTAACCTAACCTAACCTAACCTAACCTAACCTAACCTAACCTAACCTAACCTAACCTAACCTAACCTAACCTAACCTAACCTAACCTAACCTAACCTAACCTAACCTAACCTAACCTAACCTAACCTAACCTAACCTAACCTAACCTTTTTTTTTTTTTTTTTTTTTTTTTTTTTTTTTTTTTTTTTTTTTTTTTTGACGCTGGGAAAAAATGCATTACGCATACCCTCCCATCGGGGGATGGGGGGGCTATGTGGGACTCCCCGGTGTGACCCGGTATACCCACTAAAACAACCCAGCGGCACTCCCGCTTCGTCCGAGTGGCGGGGGACTGGGAAACCGGCACAGCCTTTACTTCCAGTCCACCGCCGACGAATTCCTCACAAGGCGGGCCCCTCACGTCCCCCCCGTGGGGAGGGACACGGGCCCGGGAATGACCGACGAAGGTGGTGACGGGTGCAATGCGGGCGAAGGCACCCCCGCGCCTGTCGCCCGCCCGTCGCCACCATGAGGAGGGAGAGGACCTCGCCTTCTCCGACCCCTTCTTCGTCTGCGGAGCGGCGCAGCGAGAGGGTCGTCCTCCCGCGCGCGCTCCGCCTCTCGGACCTCAAAGTCCGGGAGAGGGCGGTTTGGGGAGAAATAGACCCCCACCAGGGCCATGTCCCCCCACGCGGCGGCCACGTATCCCGGTCCCCTCTCTAAGAGCGAGAGGGGAGGGGAGTCTGTGGAAGGCCGCGAAACCAACGCCACCAAGCCGTCCCGGTCGCCCAGCCAACGGCCAGGGACCGAGTAAGGCTCGGCGACCACCGCCAAGTCCATCAGTCGGACATCGCTCCCCCCTCCGCAGCCGCCGCAGGAACGACGGTGCTAGCGGCTACAGCAGGCCCGATCGGCGCCTGCGCTTTGCCTCGCTTAGGGGGAGGATTGCAGTTTCTCCCCCTCATAACGTGGCCCGCCAGGCGGCCACTAGCAGCACACACCGCGCAGTGCGGCGTGGCGGCCTTGCAGGCAGCGGCTTTGTGGCCTTCCTTGCCGCAGCGGAGGCACATGTCCGTCCTGTCTACCGCGGACGGACACAAGGGCCGGGTGTGTCCGATGCCGAAGCACCGGAAACACCGCAGAGGCTGGTCCTCGAGTGCCCGGACTGCACCCGAGCTGAACCCGACTATGAGCCGTCCCTTGGCAAGGACGGCTTTGGCAGAGGCGACCGGGCACTCAAGGCGAATGGTGCCCATGCCGCCGCGGCCGGGCCTTATGTCCCGGCCTTGGACCGCCGCGACGCCACAGCCCCCCATCACTGCGACCGCCGCCACCACCTCTTCCTTGGTGACGGAGTCGTCGAGGCCCATCACCTCTATGGCTGCCGACTTTACCGGTCGGGCCACCTTGGCCGAATCCGCGATGACCTCTTGCAGCTTGGCTGCAAAGAGGTCCGCATGGGCACTCCCCTCTTGGCCCGGGAACTCGAATATTCGAGCCCCGGCTTGGGTCCGCCGGCAAGTCACACTGCCGATCCCAAGCTGTGCAGGATCGGCATTTGCACGCGCCCGCACCAAAATTGACGCGTACGTCTCTCCTCGCCCCGCAGCCTCCGCGGTGAGCGTCACCACGACGGCCGCGGTTTTTGGGGGGACTAGCCGTCCCCCTCCCCTCCCCCTTCCCTTCCCCTTTTCCTTGCCGGTCGTCTGCAACCGGCTGGGAGCAGTGGTGGCGGGGACGACAGGGACCGTCGCCGTCTTTTTCGCTTTGCCCTTCCCCTTACGGACCACTTCCGTCCACTCGTTGGACGGGGTGGTGGAAGGGAGAAGGGCGTCTTCGGCCTGAGATGAGGACGGCCCCGGCCCACACTGCCTCTTATCCACCGCAAGCGGCGGTCGGAGGCGCTTCTCTGGCAAGAGCCGGTCCTCTATTCCTGCCAAGCAGGCTCTTGTGAAGGCCCTCTCCTCCATTACTACCTTGCGGATGATATCCTCAAGGTTGGAGGCGGGGCCCTCTGCCGCATGGCCCGTGTTGGCCTGTTGAGGCCGGGCCGTGGCTTCAGCCAGCTTCTGATGAAGCTGGCTGACCTCCGACTGCAGGCGATCTATCCTCGCCTGCAGTTGTTGCGTCTCGTCGGTGGTCCTGCGCTGGACCAGCTCCGCGACGATACCGCGCATGCTCGCGGCCCTGCATTTGAGGGCCTTTTGCAAGGTCCCCTTCATGTTGGAGGACTTAGAGGCGACCTCCACAATCTCCTCCTCGTCCTCCTGAGCCATTTTCTCCAGCTCGGCCAGGGAGTGGTCCGAGTAAAGAACGCGGGACGCACCGTACCCGGACTTGGCCCGGGCAGCGTGCGCCCGTTTCTCCCCGGCAACCACCCGCTCCTCCAGCTCTTGCTGGAGCTGTGCCCGCCGAGCCAGGTCCAACCGGCGTTGGGCGTCCGCGAGCCCAACGACATGGGTGTCCGCGGCCACCGACGGCTGTTTCGCCTTCGACAACCCCGTCGACCCCGAGGCCGAGGAGCCCCCGGACCCACCGCTCATGTGGACCCGCTTCCGCGACCGACAATCGTCCGCATCCGACACACAAATAAGTGAGTCGTTGTCGGACGACTCGTCCGCCCCTCCGAACAAGCTAGCCGCAGATGGCGCGCGGCTAGCCTCTGTCGCCTGAGCGTCGGAGTGGCCCTGAGAAGGGCCTTTTGGTTGGCCCTGAGAAGGGCCTTTGGGTTGGCCCTGAGAAGGGCCTTTCGGGTGGCCCTGAGAAGGGCCTTTGGGTTGGCCCTGAGAAGGGCCTTTTTGTTTTAAAAACCGCCCGCAGGCGTCCCTCGTGGGTTTAGACATTCCGACAAATTCGTAGACACAAGACAATAAAATAAAATAGCTACGAAAGCACAGTGCACTTTGGCCAACCCAGTCTGCCACTCCGTTACGGTGGTCAGAACTGGGTCGTTTCCAGGGGACGCGACGTGGACGCAAGCACTGTGGGGTGGTCCCCCAACCTAACCTAACCTAACCTAACCTAACCTAACCTAACCTAACCTAACCTAACCTAACCTAACCTAACCTAACCTAACCTAACCTAACCTAACCTAACCTAACCTAACCTAACCTAACCTAACCTAACCTAACCTAACCTAACCTAACCTAACCTAACCTAACCTAACCTAACCTAACCTAACCTAACCTAACCTAACCTAACCTAACCTAACCTAACCTAACCTAACCTAACCTAACCTTTTTTTTTTTTTTTTTTTTTTTTTTTTGACGCTGGGAAAAAATGCATTACGCATACCCTCCCATCGGGGGATGGGGGGGCTATGTGGGACTCCCCGGTGTGACCCGGTATACCCACTAAAACGACCCAGCGGCACTCCCGCTTCGTCCGAGTGGCGGGGGACTGGGAAACCGGCACAGCCTTTACTTCCAGTCCACCGCCGACGAATTCCCGACAAGGCGGGCCCCTCATGTCCCCCCCGTGGGGAGGGACACGGGCCCGGGAATGACCGACGAAGGTGGTGACGGGTGCAATGCGGGCGAAGGCACCCCCGCGCCTGTCGCCCGCCCGTCGCCACCATGAGGAGGGAGAGGACCTCGCCTTCTCCGACCCCTTCTTCGTCTGCGGAGCGGCGCAGCGAGAGGGTCGTCCTCCCGCGCGCGCTCCGCCTCTCGGACCTCAAAGTCCGGGAGAGGGCGGTTTGGGGAGAAATAGACCCCCACCAGGGTCATGTCCCCCCACGCGGCGGCCACGTATCCCGGTCCCCTCTCTAAGCGCGAGAGGGGAGGGGAGTCTGTGGAAGGCCGCGACACCAACGCCACCAAGCCGTCCCGGTCGCCCAGCCAACGGCCAGGGACCGAGTAAGGCTCGGCGACCACCGCCAAGTCCATTAGTCGGACATCGCTCCCCCCTCCGCAGCCGCCGCAGGAACGACGGTGCTAGCGGCTACAGCAGGCACGATCGGCGCCTGCGCTTTGCCTCGCTTAGGGGGAGGATTGCAGTTCCTCCCCCTCATAACGTGGCCCGCCAGGCGGCCACTAGCAGCACACACCGCGCAGTGCGGCGTGGCGGCCTTGCAGGCAGCGGCTTTGTGGCCTTCCTTGCCGCAGCGGAGGCACATGTCCGTCCTGTCTACCGCGGACGGACACAGGGGCCGGGTGTGTCCGATGCCGAAGCACCGGAAACACCGCAGAGGCTGGTCCTCGAGTGCCCGGACTGCACCCGAGCTGAACCCGACTATGAGCCGTCCCTTGGCAAGGACGGCTTTGGCAGAGGCGACCGGGCACTCGAGGCGAATGGTGCCCATGCCGCCGCGGCCGGGCCTTATGTCCCGGCCTTGGACCGCCGCGACGCCACAGCCCCCCATCACTGCGACCGCCGCCACCACCTCCTCCTTGGTGACGGAGTCGTCGAGGCCCATCACCTCTATGGCCGCCGACTTGACCGGTCGGGCCACCTTGGCCGAATCCGCGATGACCTCCTGCAGCTTGGCTGCGAAGAGGTCCGCATGGGCACTCCCCTCTGTCCCCGGGAACTCGAATATTCGAGCCCCGGCTTGGGTCCGCCGGCAAGCCACACTGCCGATCCCAAGTTGGGTGGGATCGGCATTTGCACGCGCCCGCACCAAAATGGACGCGTACGTCTCCCCTCGCCCCGCAGCCTCCGCGGTGAGCGTCACCACGACGGCCGCGGTTTTTGGGGGGACCAGTTGTCCCTTTCCCCTCCCTTTCCCCTTCCCCTTTCCCTTGCCGGTCGTCTGCGACCGGCTGGGAGCGGTGGTGGCGGGGACGACAGGGACCGTCGCCGTCCTTTTGGCTTTGCCCTTCCCCTTACGGACCACTTCCGTCCACTCGTTGGACGGGGTGGTGGAAGGGAGAAGGGCGTCTTCCGCCTGGAATGAGGACGGCCCCGGCCCGCACCGCCTCTTATCCGCCGCAAGCGGCGGTCGGAGGCGCTTCTCTGGCAAGAGCCGGTCCTCTATTCCTGCCAAGCAGGCTCTTGTGAAGGCCCTCTCCTCCATTACCACCTTGCGGATGATATCCTCAAGGTTGGAGGCGGGGCCCTCTGCCGCATGGCCCGTGTTGGCCTGTTGAGGCGGGGCCGTGGCTTCAGCCAGCTTCTGATGAAGCTGGCTGACCTCCGACTGCAGGCGATCTATCCTCGCCTGCAGTTGTTGCGTCTCGTCGGTGGTCTTACGCTGGACCAGCTCCGCAACGATACCGCGCATGCTCGCGGCCCTGCATTTGAGGGCCTTTTGCAAGGTCCCCTTCATGTTGGAGGACTTAGAGGCGACCTCCACAATCTCCTCCTCGTCCTCCTCCGCCATTTTCTCCAGCTCGGCCAGGGAGTGGTCCGAGTAAAGAACGCGGGACGCACCGTACCCGGACTTGGCCCGGGCAGCGTGCGCCCGTTTCTCCCCGGCAACCACCCGCTCCTCCAGCTCTTGCTGGAGCTGTGCCCGCCGAGCCAGGTCCAACCGGCGTTGGGCGTCCGCGAGCCCAACGACATGGGTGTCCGCGGCCACCGTCGGCTGTTTCGCCTTCGACAACCCCGTCGACCCCGAGGCCGAGGAGCCCCCGGACCCACCGCTCATGTGGACCCGCTTCCGCGACCGACAATCGTCCGCATCCGACACACAAATAAGTGAGTCGTTGTCGGACGACTCGTCCGCCCCTCCGAACAAGCTAGCCGCAGATGGCGCGCGGCTAGCCTCTGACGCCTGAGCGTCGGAGTGGCCCTGAGAAGGGCCTTTTGGTTGGCCCTGAGAAGGGCCTTTGGGTTGGCCCTGAGAAGGGCCTTTCGGGTGGCCCTGAGAAGGGCCTTTGGGTTGGCCCTGAGAAGGGCCTTTTTGTTTTAAAAACCGCCCGCAGGCGTCCCTCGTGGGTTTAGACATCCCGACAAATTCGTAGACACAAGACAATAAAATAAAATAGCTACGAAAGCACAGTGCACTTTGGCCAACCCAGTCTGCCACTCCGTTACGGTGGTCAGAACTGGGTCGTTTCCAGGGGACGCGACGTGGACGCAAGCACTGTGGGGTGGTCCCCCAACCTAACCTAACCTAACCTAACCTAACCTAACCTAACCTAACCTAACCTAACCTAACCTAACCTAACCTTTTTTTTTTTTTTTTTTTTTTTTGACGCTGGGAAAAAATGCATTACGCATACCCTCCCATCGGGGGATGGGGGGGCTATGTGGGACTCCCCGGTGTGACCCGGTATACCCACTAAAACGACCCAGCGGCACTCCCGCTTCGTCCGAGTGGCGGGGGACTGGGAAACCGGCACAGCCTTTACTTCCAGTCCACCGCCGACGAATTCCCGACAAGGCGGGCCCCTCATGTCCCCCCCGTGGGGAGGGACACGGGCCCGGGAATGACCGACGAAGGTGGGGACGGGTGCAATGCGGGCGAAGGCACCCCCGCGCCTGTCGCCCGCCCGTCGCCACCGTGAGGAGGGAGAGGACCTCGCCTTCTCCGACCCCTTCTTCGTCTGCGGAGCGGCGCAGCGAGAGGGTCGTCCTCCCGCGCGCGCTCCGCCTCCTCCTTTTGCGAGATCACGTCCTCGCAAAAGGAGGCGACCGCTGCCCAGGCCTCCTCGCTCCCCAGCATGGCGTTGACCGCGCCAGGAAGCGAGAGATCCTGTCCGATCACAGCGATCAGACCGCGGCGCAGCTCGGACCAAGCCGGGCACACCTCGAGGGTGTGCTGCGCCGTGTCCTCCGCCGCGCCGCAGTCGTGGCACGCCGGGGTCTCCTCCCTCCCGATCCGGTGCAGGTGCGATCCGAAACAGCCATGGCCGGACAACACCTGCACCAAACGGAACGAGAGGAAACCGTGGGACCGCTCGAGCCAGCTCCGCAGGACCGGACCGAGCGCGTCCAACGTACGGCGGCCAAAGGCGGCGTTGGCGAGGTCCTCCGCCCAGTGGAGGACGATGGCGTCCTTCGCCTCCCGCCGCACGGCCTCCCGCTCTTCGGCAATCGGGCGCTCCCCGAGCGCCTTCCGGCGCGCCGTCCACTCATACACTCTGGCGAGCACCCAAGCCTCCAACTCCCAAGGAGGGGTGCCGGCCAGAGCGCACGCCGCCGAGAAGCCTACCGAGCGGTAGGCCCTCGCCACCCGCAGTGCAATAGCCCTTTGGGGCCTGCGGATGGCGGTCGCATTCTCCCTCCTGTTGAGGGAGTCCGCCCAGATTGGAGCCCCGTAAAGGGCCATGCTCCGCAAAATGCCGGCATACAGGCGCCGGCATTTCGCCTTGGGCCCCCCCAGGTTCGGGAGGAGCCACGAGAGGGCGTCCGCGGTTTTCAACAGGCGCGTCGACAGCCCGCTGAAGTGCGGGCCGAAGCGCCACCTGTCGTCCAGGACCAGGCCCAGGTACTTCATCTGGGCCCGGACCCCTATCCTGACGCCCTCTACGACAATGTGGGCGTCGGGAGGGCAGCGCTGCCGAGGCCCACGAAAGAACACGGCCTCGGTCTTGTGCAGCGCCACCCTCAATCCTAGGCGGCGGATCCTCTCTGCGACCAAGGATCCGCCAGCCGAGGCCAGACAGGCCGCGTCTGCGAAATTCCTCCCCCGGGCAGTGAGGAGAGTGTCATCCGCGTAGCAGATGACACTCGTGCCCTGGAGGAGGGCTCCCCGCAGGAGCCAGTCGAACCCGATGTTCCAAAGGAGCGGCCCAAGCACCGACCCCTGCGGAACACCGGACTCTGCGCCATACCGCCTCACCGTGGCCGTCTTGTCCACGAGGAGGACCTCTCGGTCCTCCAAGTAGCCGGCCAGGAGGTTTCGCAGGTATTGGGGCACTCCGTGATACCGGAGCGCCTCCAATATCGTCGAGTGGGGCACGGAGTTGAAGGCGTTGGCAATGTCGAACGACACCGCCAGCACTCCGCCCCCCGCCTCCACCGCCTCCTTCACCTGGCCCTTGAGTAGGGCCAGCGCATCAATCGTCGAACGCCCTCGACGGAAACCGAATTGGGCGTCCGACAGGTCCGGCCCTACCCCCCGCAAAAGGCTATCAAGCCGGGAGGCGACAATCCCCTCGAACAATTTACCGACCTCATCGAGCAGAACGATGGGCCGGTATGCCGAGGGGGAGTCCACCGGGCGTCCCTCCTTTCGGAGGAGGCATAGCTGCCCCTCCTTCCACAGTTTCGGGAACCTCCCAGCCGTTAAGCACGCGCTGAAGAGGTCCCGAAACCTGTCCTCCATTTCGGAGGCGGCGATCGCCACCACCCGTGCGGGGACGCCGTCCGGTCCGGGGGCCGTCTTCTTCGCGCGGAGGCTGAGAACCCCAGCGTAGAACTCCGCCGCCGTCACCGGGGGGACCTCCTCCTCCGGCGAAGCCGACCCTTGCGGGGGATCCATCGTTGGTGGGGTGAAGTCGGTCCTGCGCGGAAACAGGGACCGGACCACCCCATCCAGCAACGCTGGCTCGAGGGACTCCGTCAGTGGGGGACCACAGGGGCGCAGCTGGTTCCGCGCCGCCTTGTATGGTCTCCCATAAGGATCCCTGTCGAGTTCCTCCAGCATCTCGGCCCTCGCCGAGTCTTTCGCAGCACCCATCGCGTATTTGAGGACCGTCGTCGCCTCTCGATAAGAGGCGTATAGGCGGTCCTCTTCCGCCTGGACTCGATTTTGGGTGCTGCGCCGTCGGCTCCGCGCGTAGGCCCTTCTGGCCGCCACGCAGGCGGCCCGGAGCCCCGCCAGCTCCTCCGTCCACCAATAGACGGCACGACGGGGAGGCGGACGGCGAGACCGAGGCATGCTGGAGTTGCACACCTCTGTCAGGGACCCCCTGAGCCGGACCGCTGCGGCGTCCACGTCCAGGACCTCGACAGGGGGCGACAGCCAGTCCTGGAGAAAGGCCGCCTCCTTGGCTGCCTCCCGGTCCAGGCGGGTGAGTGCCCACCGTGGGAAGGGAGATTGCCCAGCGCGAGCCATCCCCCCCCCCTGGGTGGAGATGTCGAACCGCACGTATCGGTGGTCCGACAAGGTCTCCACCATCTCCACCCGCCAGCTGACGACGCGGGCGGCTAGGGCGGGGGTGGCAAACGAGACGTCCACCACCGACCCACCCCGTTGCCGCACACACGTGTGGACCGCCCCCCTGTTGAGGAGGGACACACCGCATGAGGCCGCCCAAAACTCGACGGCGCGCCCCCGGACGTTGCAACCGGCGGCCGGGCTGCCCCAGGCCACCGACTTGGCGTTCAGGTCGCCCAACACCACGACCTGGCGTGGCGCCGCCCTCCCTACGACTGCGGTGAGGACCTCGAGGAAATCCTCAAAGTCCGAGAGAGGGCGGTTTGGGGAGAAATAGACCCCCACCAGGGCCATGTCCCCCCACGCGGCGGCCACGTATCCCGGTCCCCTCTCTAAGAGCGAGAGGGGAGGGGAGTCTGTGGAAGGCCGCGAGACCAACGCCACCGAGCCGTCCCGGTCGCCCAGCCAGCGGTCAGGGACCGAGTAAGGCTCGGCGACCACCGCCAAATCCACCAACCACTCAGCCATGGTCTGCATCAGCAGATCCTGGGCTGCCCTGCAGTGGTTGGTGTTCGCCTGAAGGATGCGATGTTCGACCCTATCCATCAGTCGGACATCGCACCCCCCTCCGCATCCGCCGCAGGAACGACGGTGCTAGCGGCAGCAGCAGGCCCGGTCGGCACCTGCGCTTTGCCTCGCCTAGGGGGAGGATTGCAGTTCCTCCCCCTCATAACGTGGCCCGCCAGGCGGCCACTGGCAGCACACACCGCGCAGTGCGGCGTGGCGGCCTTGCAGGCAGCGGCTTTGTGGCCTTCCTTGCCGCAGCGGAGGCACATGTCCGTCCTGTCTACTGCGGACGGACACAGGGGCCGGGTGTGTCCGATGCCGAAGCACCGGAAACACCGCAGAGGCTGGTCCTCGAGTGCCCGGACTGCACCCGAGCTGAACCCGACTTTGAGCCGTCCCTTGGCAAGGACGGCTTTGGCAGAGGCGACCGGGCACTCGAGGCGAATGGTGCCCATGCCGCCGCGGCCGGGCCTTATGTCCCGGCCTTGGACCGCCGCGACGCCACAGCTCCCCATCGCTGCGACCGCCGCCACCACCTCCTCCTTGGTGACGGAGTCGTCGAGGCCCATCACCTCAATGGCCGCCGACTTGACCGGTCGGGCCACCTTGGCCGAATCCGCGATGACCTCCTGCAGCTTGGCTGCAAAGAGGTCCGCATGGGCACTCCCCTCTGCCCCCGGGAACTCGAATATTCGAGCCCCGGCTTGGGTCCGCCGGCAAGCCACACTGGCGATTCCAAGTTGGGAGGGATCGGCATTTGCACGCGCCCGCACCAAAATGGACGCGTACGTCTCCCCTCGCCCCGCAGCCTCCGCGGTGAGCGTCACCACGACGGCCGCGGTTTTTGGGGGGACCAGCCGCCCCCCTCCCCTCCCCCTTCCCTTCCCCTTTCCCTTGCCGGTCGTCTGCGACCGGCTGGGAGCGGTGGTGGCGGGGACGACAGGGACCGTCGCCGTCCCTTTGGCTTTGCCCTTCCCCTTACGGACCACTTCCGTCCACTCGTTGGACGGGGTGGTGGAAGGGAGAAGGGCGTCTTCCGCCTGAGACGAGGACGGCCCCGGCCCACACCGCCTCTTATCCGCCGCAAGCGGCGGTCGGAGGCGCTTCTCTGGCAAGAGCCGGTCCTCTATACCTGCCAAGCAGGCTCTTGTGAAGGCCCTCTCCTCCATTACCACCTTGCGGATGATATCCTCAAGGTTGGAGGCGGGGCCCTCTGCCGTATGGCCCGTGTTGGCCTGTTGAGGCGGGGCCGTGGCTTCAGCCAGCTTCTGATGAAGCTGGCTGACCTCCGACTGCAGGCGATCTATCCTCGCCTGCAGTTGTTGCGTCTCGTCGGTGGTCCTGCGCTGGACCAGCTCCGCGACGATACCGCGCATGCTCGCGGCCCTGCATTTTAGGGCCTTTTGAAGGGTCCCCTTCAAGTTGGAGGACTTAGAGGCGACCTCTACAATCTCCTCCTCGTCCTCCTCCGCCATTTTTTGCAGCTCGGCCAGGGAGTGGTCCGAGTACAGAACGCGGGACGCACCGTACCCGGACTTGGCCCGGGCAGCGTGCGCCCGCTTCTCCCTGGAAGCCACCCGCTCCTCCAGCTCTTGCTGGAGCTGCGCCCGCCGAGCCAGGTCCAACCGGCGTTGGGCGTCCGCGAGCCCAACGACATGGGTGTCCGCGGCCGCCGTCGGCTTTTTCGCCTTCGACAACCCCGTCGACCCCGAGGCCGAGGAGCCCCCGGACCCACCGCTCAGGTGGACCCGCTTCCGCGACCGACAATCGTCCGAATCCGACACACAAACGAGTGAGTCGTTGTCGGACGACTCGTCCGCCCCTCCGAACAAGCTAGCCGCAGATGGCGCGCGGCTAGCCTCTGACGCCTGAGCGTCGGAGTGGCCCTGAGAAGGGCCTTTTGGTTGGCCCTGAGAAGGGCCTTTGGGTTGGCCCTGAGAAGGGCCTTTTGGGTGGCCCTGAGAAGGGCCTTTGGGTTGGCCCTGAGAAGGGCCTTTTTGTTTTAAAAACCGCCCGCAGGCGTCCCTCGTGGGTTTAAGCATTCCAAACTATTCGTACTTCACAAGACAATAAGATAAAATAAGCTACGAGAGCACAGTGCACTTTGGCCAACCCAGTCTGCCACTCCGTTACGGTGGTCAGAACTGGGTCGTTTCCAGGGGACGCGACGTGGACGCAAGCACTGTGGGGTGGTCCCCCAACCTAACCTAACCTAACCTAACCTAACCTAACCTAACCTAACCTAACCTAACCTAACCTTTTTTTTTTTTTTTTTTTTTTTTTTTGACGCTGGGAAAAAATGCATTACGCATACCCTCCCATCGGGGGATGGGGGGGCTATGTGGGACTCCCCGGTGTGACCCGGTATACCCACTAAAACAACCCAGCGGCACTCCCGCTTCGTCCGAGTGGCGGGGGACTGGGAAACCGGCACAGCCTTTACTTCCAGTCCACCGCCGACGAATTCCTCACAAGGCGGGCCCCTCACGTCCCCCCCGTGGGGAGGGACACGGGCCCGGGAATGACCGACGAAGGTGGTGACGGGTGCAATGCGGGCGAAGGCACCCCCGCGCCTGTCGCCCGCCCGTCGCCACCATGAGGAGGGAGAGGACCTCGCCTTCTCCGACCCCTTTTTCGTCTGCGGAGCGGCGCAGCGAGAGGGTCGTCCTCCCGCGCGCGCTCCGCCTCTCGGACCTCAAAGTCCGGGAGAGGGCGGTTTGGGGAGAAATAGACCCCCACCAGGGCCATGTCCCCCCACGCGGCGGCCACGTATCCCGGTCCCCTCTCTAAGAGCGAGAGGGGAGGGGAGTCTGTGGAAGGCCGCGAAACCAACGCCACCAAGCCGTCCCGGTCGCCCAGCCAACGGCCAGGGACCGAGTAAGGCTCGGCGACCACCGCCAAGTCCATCAGTCGGACATCGCTCCCCCCTCCGCAGCCGCCGCAGGAACGACGGTGCTAGCGGCTACAGCAGGCCCGATCGGCGCCTGCGCTTTGCCTCGCTTAGGGGGAGGATTGCAGTTTCTCCCCCTCATAACGTGGCCCGCCAGGCGGCCACTAGCAGCACACACCGCGCAGTGCGGCGTGGCGGCCTTGCAGGCAGCGGCTTTGTGGCCTTCCTTGCCGCAGCGGAGGCACATGTCCGTCCTGTCTACCGCGGACGGACACAAGGGCCGGGTGTGTCCGATGCCGAAGCACCGGAAACACCGCAGAGGCTGGTCCTCGAGTGCCCGGACTGCACCCGAGCTGAACCCGACTATGAGCCGTCCCTTGGCAAGGACGGCTTTGGCAGAGGCGACCGGGCACTCAAGGCGAATGGTGCCCATGCCGCCGCGGCCGGGCCTTATGTCCCGGCCTTGGACCGCCGCGACGCCACAGCCCCCCATCACTGCGACCGCCGCCACCACCTCTTCCTTGGTGACGGAGTCGTCGAGGCCCATCACCTCTATGGCTGCCGACTTTACCGGTCGCAGCCCAACAAGCACCGAGCCTAGACACTGAGTTCGCGGTGGAGGAAGTAAAGAGGACTCTTGCCTCCATTGAAAAGGGAGTATCGGAGCTGAAGCAGCCGGAAACCTTACAACAGGGCCCCAAGACCTTCGCCCAGGCTGCTAAAACGCCCAAACGGCCGAACCATACGTTGATAATCTCCTCAACAGATCCTAAACACACGGGGGAGAACGTCATAGAGAAAATGAGGGAAGCTCTTGACCTCAAAACGACCGGAGCTAAAGTCGACAAGGTGAGGAAAGCACGCAACCAGAAGATCGTGGTAAGCTGCGCGAGCAAAGAAGACCTCGGCCTCGTTAAAAGTCGGGTCCAGACCACCAGTGGGCTAAAGGTCCAGGAGGCCATGCCTAGTAACCCACTGATCGTCGTCAAAGGGGTGCTCTCTTCTTATACCAACGAAGAGATGGTAGACCTCCTCCAGGCCCAAAATAAACACCTTTGGAAAGGTCTGGACCCGGCTGGCCTTGTCCTTAAACTGAGATTCCGAAGACGCGCGAGGAATCCCCTTGAATGCCACCCGGTCTTCGAACTCTCCCCAGAGCTTTGGAAGCGGCTCACGCAGGCGGAAAAGGTACACCTCGGAATACAGAGGTGCCCAGTAGAGGACCAGTCTCCTCTAGTGCAGTGCACCAAGTGCCTAGGCTACGGTCACGGCAGAACTCTCTGCAAGGCAGTAAAAGAAAGCTGTGGATACTGTGGCGAGGCACACACTGGGAGAGACTGCTCAGTCAGGGCAAACGGTGGCCCCCCTGCCTGCGTGAACTGCATCAAAGTAGGGAGAGAGGGAAAAGACACGGTCCATCCGGCGTTCAGCTCCGAATGTCAAGAGAGGCAAAAATGGGACAACATCGCGAGGTCGCGTGTTTCTTATTGCTAAGGGCAACGACGGGAACAATGTGTCAGTCACCCAGCAAAGCACAAGAGGACGAGCAGACAGGCTAAAGTTCATCCAGGCCAACCTGCAACGCTCCAAGCTCGCAACAGCAGAACTGCACCATGCGGCCGAAGAGATGGGAATCTCAATCGCACTTGTCCAAGAGCCCTATGTTGGGAGAATAGGTGTGATGAAGCAAAACCCCGGCACACAAGTCATCCAGTGCACTCTCAATCGGCAAAAACCAGTAAAGGCGGCAATCGTCGTGTTCGGGAACAACCTGGAAGTCATTCATGACCCTCAGATTGTCAGCGAAAACGTTGCAGCCGTTCTGCTGAAGGTGGGTCAGCTAAAGCTTGGAGTGGTATCAGTCTACTTTGAGGGTGACCAAGATATAGACCCATACCTCGTCAAAACCAAGGAGGCAATAAATAAGTTACGCACATCCAACATATTGCTGGGGGGAGACGTGAACGCATGGAGCCAGTGGTGGGGAAGCAACAGCGAGGACCACCGAGGGGCATCGTACAACGCATTCCTCTCTGAACTAGACCTACAGATACTCAACACGGGCCAGACTCCAACTTTCGAATGCTACAGGGGAGACAGGCTATACCAGAGCATAGTCGACGTTACCACATGCAGTGTGTCGCTGTTAGGCAGAGTTGAGGATTGGCGTGTGGACAGGAATTTAACGACATCCGACCACAATGCAATAACATTCTCATTACGCCTAGAAAAAGCGTTACAGCCTCTTAAACCAGTCTCTACACGCATATATAACACCAAAAAGGCAAAGTGGTCGGACTTCAGGACGCGCTTCAAGGCATACCTGTCAGAACACAGCATCACACCCGCCACAGTATCGGAGGTCTCTCACCCTGAACAACTGGATGCTCTCGTCTCAAAATACGTCGACCTAATACACCGCTCGGCCAAAAAATCGATACCGAAACTGGGGAACAAAAAAATTGACTCGAGACCGCCTTGGTGGACTGATTCTCTCGAACAGTTAAAGCAAGGAACACTGACCAAGAAAAGGAGAATCAGGAATGCGGCCCCTAGTCGAAGGAACCTGGTCATCGACGAGTACGTAAAGGCAAAACAAGAGTACTTAACTAGAGCAGCCGAAACGGCAACAGAAAATTGGAAGCAGTTCTGCTCCACACAGGACCGGGAGAGTATGTGGGATGGCATTTACAGGGTCTTGAGGAAAACGGCCAGAAGACAGGAAGACACGCTCCTAAGGAACACCGCAGGCGAAACACTAAGCCCACAGCAATCAGCGGATCTTCTGGCAAAAACGTTCTACCCAGACGACTCTGTGGACGCCGAACAACAACACCACGCGTCGGTCCGGAGACTTGCGGAGGAACGTACCCCAACTGAAACCGAGGGCTTGTCGGCCGACGATCCACCATTTACGCCCGCGGAGCTGGAAATGGTCCTTCAGCGACAAAATCCAAAGAAAGCTCCAGGGCCCGATGGGCTGACGGCCGACATTTGCACAGCCGCTATAAATTGCAACAGGGAGGTGTTCCTGGCGCTGGCCAACAAGTGCCTGTCACTACCGCACTTCCCAAAGCAATGGAAAATAGCTCACGTGTGCATACTCCGTAAGCCGGGCAAGGACGACTACACCCACCCAAAGTCATATAGACCAATAGGACTACTCTCGGTCCTGGGCAAAATCATCGAGAAGCTCGTCGTGGGCAGACTGCAACACCACTTCCTTCCGACTCTAAACACACACCAATACGGGTTCATGCCGCAGCGAGGAACCGAGGACGCCCTCTTTGTCCTAATGGAGCACATACGGGCCGAAATAAAAGCCAAAAAAGTAGTGCTCTTAGTATCACTGGACATAGAGGGGGCCTTTGACAACGCGTGGTGGCCTGCCCTCAAAATGCAGATGCTACACAAAAAATGCCCCAAGAACCTCTTTGCTCTCGTATCTTCATACCTGGAGGACCGGTACATCAGGGTCAACTACGCCAGGGCGACTAGCGAGAAGGGCACCACAAAAGGATGCGTCCAGGGCTCAATAGCCGGTCCGACGTTCTGGAACCTTATCCTAGACTCGCTCTTGGAGGAATTGACGACAATGGGGGTATATTGTCAAGCGTTTGCGGATGATGTGGTCCTCGTTTTCACATCCCACGAGGTCAGCTCCCTGCAGCAGTCAGCTCAAAGAACGCTGCAAACAGTGTCAGACTGGGGTGTACGAAACAAGCTTTGCTTCGCCGCACACAAGACCAACGCAATGGTGATTACGAAAAAGCTCAAGTACGACACCCCTGTAATTCACATGTCTGGCATTCGACTGACCATTGTCGAGGAGATCAAGCTGTTGGGACTCGTCATAGACCACAAGCTTACCTTTAATGCGCACGTGACTGCAACATGCAAAAAAGCTGCAGACATCTACAAACAACTAGCGTGCGCGGCAAGGGTGACTTGGGGCCTGAACAGCGAGATAATCAGGACCATATACGTGTCGGTGATAGAGCCGATCGTGTTGTATGCAGCGAGCGCGTGGGCCCCAGCAGCAGAGAAACTGATGACACGAAATCAGTTAGACTCGCTGCAAAGAGGCTTCACGCAGAAAATCTGCAAAGCATACCGCACGGTGTCTCTGACATCGGCTCTCATCCTGTCAGGCCAACTGCCCCTGGACCTCCGGGTCACTGAAGCATCTACCCTATTCAAGGTCAAAAAGGGTCATTCCCAAGAGTACCTACCGCCGGGAAGAGAGGTCGAGCGCAAGGCCGGGCCCCTACAGATCCCCCATCCATCACGGCTCATAATAACTGAGTATGAGTGCCTCGAGAACATGGATCCTGAAACCCTGAGTGACCACCAAGTAACCGGACCCCATATTTACACCGATGGCAGCAAAATAGAGGGGAAAGTCGGTGCGGCCTTTACTTGGTGGAACGAAGGCAGGGAATCCAAGTACTCAACCTTCCGCCTGGAGCCGCACAACACAGTCTTTCAATCGGAAATGTACGCGTTATATCGAGCAGTCAGGACGGTGAGAACGGCTAGGATGGCCACCGCCAACATATTAAGCGACTCAAGATCTTCGCTTGATTTGTTGAGAAGCCCGTCTGTCACTCACCCGTTGGCACTCGGTATAAAAAGGCTAGTACGTGAAATCCGAGAAGAGGGCAGAGACGTGAGGCTGTTTTGGTTGAGAGCACACGTGGGTACTCCTGGGAACGAGAGAGCGGACGAGTTAGCAAAGAAAGCGGCTCTTACAAAGAAAACAGCCCCCGACTACGACAAGGTACCAATATCCTTCATCAAGAGGCAGATTCGTGAGGAAACTGTAAAGAAATGGCAGCAGCGGTACGAATCCTCCAGCACAGGTTCGGTCACTAAAGTGTTTTTCCCCACCGTTCAGGCGGCAAGGAAGATCCTTAAAGGCATGGCACTGTCACCTACCCATGTCCAAATTTTGACCGGTCACGGAGGGTTCGGGGCCTATCTCCATCGCTTCCACCTCAAAGACAGTCCCTCATGCGTCTGCGACCCCAATTATGAAGAGACAGTATGGCACGTGCTTACCGAGTGCCCAAGATTTGGTCGTGAGCGAATGGACCTAGAAACTGAAATCCAGATCTCAGTTATTCAGTCCACACTCCATTCCATCATGGAGAACAAAGCCACCAGAACACCATTCTTGGAATTCGCGAGCAGAATCGTGCAAGTCGTAGCAAATGCAAATGGTTCAACACAGTTTACCCCCCACCCACACACACACAACCCTACACCCACACCCGCACCCACACAAACACATCACACCGTGAGCACAGCCGTCACCACGGATACGCCCAGCCCCAGTATTTCCCCGCCAAACCCTCGCACCTTGGCGTTACGCCGGTTACTTATATGCGGAGAGAGTGGGCAACCAGGCATCAGAACCCGTGGCGTGGCTCTGTTTATGAACAAGAATGCCGAGAGACTTGGTATAAGCTTCTGCCGCGTGGAAAGGGAAAACAGCGTCGCCATATCGCCGGGCCTAGCAGCGTTGATCAACGGGAGCACCTCAAAAGCGAGCATGAAACGCTCAAAGTTCAACGCGTTACCCGAAGCGGAAGTTGCCGAACACCGATACCGTCTAGTGCGATCACAAAACAAGACGATCGCACTATTCGAGTGGCGTGAGGAAACTCCGTTTGCACAAGCATGCTCCCTGCTCACCGAAATCGGGGAGGCTGGTCGGTCAGCGAGCGGATGCCCTCGAATGATCAGCATAGACGCAATGGCGATTGGCTACGATAGAGGGAGAGTTGCCGATCGGTACGGATGCATCAAAGCCTCAGAAGACCATGAGGTGGTAGTTTACGAGGACAGGGGGGAAGACTTAAGCTTCCTAAAATCTCCCCGTAACGATGCCGAAAAGACCGCAACCGACCGGCAGGCATCCTCCATGTCAGCCCCAACCACGCCCTGCGGTTCCGAGCGATTGCAGCAGAAGCTTGCCGCGGAGAAAGCCGCCTCAGAAAAGAAAAGCGGCAGGTCAACAGAGAAAACCAAGACCGAGAGCCGATTAAAGACCATCTCTAACCTCTTCAGTAGGCTACTGGGAGTCGACAGTGCGAGGCCAGGAAAACACGAACATAACAGCCAAGCGGCCGCATTGCGGGAATTCGCCAGGGTTACCCCGAAACCTCCTAAAGAGCAGCGGCCAGTTCCAACTAGGGCCGACAAAGGAGAGGTCAGTCCGCCGAAACTCAAGCCGGCAACGGAACCCGCAGACCACATTCAAAACGCCTTCCTTGAGTTTCAAGCGCTCACTAAAGCGACTAAAGCAGTCAGTCTCATGACTTGCCAAAAAATTATGCAGTCATACCAGCTGGAGATTGAAGGTCTGCTTAAAGTGAGACTCGAAGAGGCCGAAGCAGCCATATACGATAACGTCACCTCCCAAGTCATTAAAGGAGAAATGACTGGCACGTACATGGCTGCGTATAATGCTACACATGGCTTCGTGCCATTGGACAAGTCAGCAACGACACAGACTGGCCACATAACTTTTGTGACACCCGAATGTGACCCAATAGTGGTAGTGGCCCGATGCACTAAAATCATGATGGACGACAAGATCCTCGAACAGGCGGAAGCAATCTCGAGGAGCATCGGTCAAAGTGGAGTTTGGGCACTACCGAAAATAAGGTGGGTAAACGGCGTTCCAGGATGTGGCAAGACGACCTGGGTGGTTAATAACTTCGATAGGGATCACGACGTCATCGTCACTACGACAACCGAGGCCGCGAAAGATCTGCGGCAAAAGCTGGCGCACCAAATTGGTGAATACAACAGAACCAAGGTGCGCACACTGGCCTCAATATTAGCAAACGGGTTCAAAGGGCCACACAAATGCAGGCGCATTGTAGTGGACGAGGCTCTCATGAACCACTTTGGGGCCATAGTGATGGCAGTTCGATTGTCAGGTGCGACCGAAGTGGTCCTTGTCGGAGATATTAACCAACTGCCCTATCTGGACAGGGAAAACCTTTTTCCCCTTAGATACGCCCGCCCGAACTCTGTGGCGACCATCAGCCAAGAGTTGTCCTGTACGCATCGGACCCCAATGGATGTCGCGTACGCCCTAGCAGAAGTATATCCCGGCATTTACTCGTCAAAGAACCATGTCCACTCCCTGCAGCTGAAAAGGTTCACAGGCGCCGATATACCAAGCACCCTCTCCAACACACTGTTCCTGGTACACACGCAGGAGGAGAAAAAGTCCCTCACTGACCAGGGATATGGTTCGGGTGCCGGATCGAGCGTTCTGACCATCCACGAAGCTCAGGGACTGACATGCGAGACAGTCCTCATCCTGAAGACTAAGTCCAAGAACATCATGCTCCACAGCAGCGTCCCCCATGCGGTAGTGGCCGTATCCAGACACACAGCCAGCTGTGTGTACTACGCCGACAACGCAGACGACGCTATTGGACGATTTGTAAGACGAGCACAGGAAGCCACAACAAAGGATATCATAGACAACAACATGATGCAGGCTATGCGACATCGGGATACGAAGGTCGTCAAGGCGCTGATACGTCTCCAAACGCACTAACCGACGACTGTTTTTGACACTCTCTGACTCAGACTGTCTGGACAATAACCTAGTTAAGCCGGCTGCAGCAGCCGTTCCACGGTGGGAAACCTGCAGCTGACGATTAACCCAACCAACCCTTCCATACTCAATTTATCGTGTAAAAAAAAAAAAAAAAAAAAAAAAAAAAAAAAAAAAAAAAAAAAAAAAAAAAAAAAAAAAAAAAAAATTATATATATATTGTGATGGACTCATTAGTGAGTAAGTTATTTTAACTAGAAGTAAGTTGTACTCCGGAGTCACCACTTGTACGTGGAGCTCAGAGTCACAATGCAATGTAAATAATCAAAGGCACGGACGCCTATGTCTGTGGATATCATTGTAAGGCAGGAGGTGGTTTTAGCCGGTTGGAGCCCGGCACTACTCAGACTGGCTCGTATGTGAGGCAGCTTGAGTGTCCGACCGGATTTCCCCTCCTGCCAAAAAAAAAAAAAAAAAAAAAAAAAAAAAAAAAAAAAAAAACCTAACCTAACCTAACCTAACCTAACCTTTTTTTTTTTTTTTTTTTTTTTTTTTTTTTTTTTTTTTTTGACGCTGGGAAAAAATGCATTACGCATACCCTCCCATCGGGGGATGGGGGGGCTATGTGGGACTCCCCGGTGTGACCCGGTATACCCACTAAAACGACCCAGCGGCACTCCCGCTTCGTCCGAGTGGCGGGGGACTGGGAAACCGGCACAGCCTTTACTTCCAGTCCACCGCCGACGAATTCCCGACAAGGCGGGCCCCTCATGTCCCCCCCGTGGGGAGGGACACGGGCCCGGGAATGACCGACGAAGGTGGTGACGGGTGCAATGCGGGCGAAGGCACCCCCGCGCCTGTCGCCCGCCCGTCGCCACCATGAGGAGGGAGAGGACCTCGCCTTCTCCGACCCCTTCTTCGTCTGCGGAGCGGCGCAGCGAGGGGGGGTCGTCCTCCCGCGCGCGCTCCGCCTCTCGGACCTCAAAGTCCGGGAGAGGGCGGTTTGGGGAGAAATAGACCCCCACCAGGGCCATGTCCCCCCACGCGGCGGCCACGTATCCCGGTCCCCTCTCTAAGCGCGAGAGGGGAGGGGAGTCTGTGGAAGGCCGCGACACCAACGCCACCAAGCCGTCCCGGTCGCCCAGCCAACGGCCAGGGACCGAGTAAGGCTCGGCGACCACCGCCAAGTCCATTAGTCGGACATCGCTCCCCCCTCCGCAGCCGCCGCAGGAACGACGGTGCTAGCGGCTACAGCAGGCCCGATCGGCGCCTGCGCTTTGCCTCGCTTAGGGGGAGGATTGCAGTTCCTCCCCCTCATAACGTGGCCCGCCAGGCGGCCACTAGCAGCACACACCGCGCAGTGCGGCGTGGCGGCCTTGCAGGCAGCGGCTTTGTGGCCTTCCTTGCCGCAGCGGAGGCACATGTCCGTCCTGTCTACCGCGGACGGACACAGGGGCCGGGTGTGTCCGATGCCGAAGCACCGGAAACACCGCAGAGGCTGGTCCTCGAGTGCCCGGACTGCACCCGAGCTGAACCCGACTATGAGCCGTCCCTTGGCAAGGACGGCTTTGGCAGAGGCGACCGGGCACTCGAGGCGAATGGTGCCCATGCCGCCGCGGCCGGGCCTTATGTCCCGGCCTTGGACCGCCGCGACGCCACAGCCCCCCATCACTGCGACCGCCGCCACCACCTCCTCCTTGGTGACGGAGTCGTCGAGGCCCATCACCTCTATGGCCGCCGACTTGACCGGTCGGGCCACCTTGGCCGAATCCGCGATGACCTCCTGCAGCTTGGCTGCGAAGAGGTCCGCATGGGCACTCCCCTCTGTCCCCGGGAACTCGAATATTCGAGCCCCGGCTTGGGTCCGCCGGCAAGCCACACTGCCGATCCCAAGTTGGGTGGGATCGGCATTTGCACGCGCCCGCACCAAAATGGACGCGTACGTCTCCCCTCGCCCCGCAGCCTCCGCGGTGAGCGTCACCACGACGGCCGCGGTTTTTGGGGGGACCAGTTGTCCCTTTCCCCTCCCTTTCCCCTTCCCCTTTCCCTTGCCGGTCGTCTGCGACCGGCTGGGAGCGGTGGTGGCGGGGACGACAGGGACCGTCGCCGTCTTTTTGGCTTTGCCCTTCCCCTTACGGACCACTTCCGTCCACTCGTTGGACGGGGTGGTGGAAGGGAGAAGGGCGTCTTCCGCCTGGAATGAGGACGGCCCCGGCCCGCACCGCCTCTTATCCGCCGCAAGCGGCGGTCGGAGGCGCTTCTCTGGCAAGAGCCGGTCCTCTATTCCTGCCAAGCAGGCTCTTGTGAAGGCCCTCTCCTCCATTACCACCTTGCGGATGATATCCTCAAGGTTGGAGGCGGGGCCCTCTGCCGCATGGCCCGTGTTGGCCTGTTGAGGCGGGGCCGTGGCTTCAGCCAGCTTCTGATGAAGCTGGCTGACCTCCGACTGCAGGCGATCTATCCTCGCCTGCAGTTGTTGCGTCTCGTCGGTGGTCTTACGCTGGACCAGCTCCGCGACGATACCGCGCATGCTCGCGGCCCTGCATTTGAGGGCCTTTTGCAAGGTCCCCTTCATGTTGGAGGACTTAGAGGCGACCTCCACAATCTCCTCCTCGTCCTCCTCCGCCATTTTCTCCAGCTCGGCCAGGGAGTGGTCCGAGTAAAGAACGCGGGACGCACCGTACCCGGACTTGGCCCGGGCAGCGTGCGCCCGTTTCTCCCCGGCAACCACCCGCTCCTCCAGCTCTTGCTGGAGCTGTGCCCGCCGAGCCAGGTCCAACCGGCGTTGGGCGTCCGCGAGCCCAACGACATGGGTGTCCGCGGCCACCGTCGGCTGTTTCGCCTTCGACAACCCCGTCGACCCCGAGGCCGAGGAGCCCCCGGACCCACCGCTCATGTGGACCCGCTTCCGCGACCGACAATCGTCCGCATCCGACACACAAATAAGTGAGTCGTTGTCGGACGACTCGTCCGCCCCTCCGAACAAGCTAGCCGCAGATGGCGCGCGGCTAGCCTCTGACGCCTGAGCGTCGGAGTGGCCCTGAGAAGGGCCTTTTGGTTGGCCCTGAGAAGGGCCTTTGGGTTGGCCCTGAGAAGGGCCTTTCGGGTGGCCCTGAGAAGGGCCTTTGGGTTGGCCCTGAGAAGGGCCTTTTTGTTTTAAAAACCGCCCGCAGGCGTCCCTCGTGGGTTTAGACATTCCGACAAATTCGTAGACACAAGACAATAAAATAAAATAGCTACGAAAGCACAGTGCACTTTGGCCAACCCAGTCTGCCACTCCGTTACGGTGGTCAGAACTGGGTCGTTTCCAGGGGACGCGACGTGGACGCAAGCACTGTGGGGTGGTCCCCCAACCTAACCTAACCTAACCTAACCTAACCTAACCTTTTTTTTTTTTTTTTTTTTTTTTTTTTTTTTTTTTTTTTTTTTTTTTTTTTTGACGCTGGGAAAAAATGCATTACGCATACCCTCCCATCGGGGGATGGGGGGGCTATGTGGGACTCCCCGGTGTGACCCGGTATACCCACTAAAACGACCCAGCGGCACTCCCGCTTCGTCCGAGTGGCGGGGGACTGGGAAACCGGCACAGCCTTTACTTCCAGTCCACCGCCGACGAATTCCCGACAAGGCGGGCCCCTCATGTCCCCCCCGTGGGGAGGGACACGGGCCCGGGAATGACCGACGAAGGTGGTGACGGGTGCAATGCGGGCGAAGGCACCCCCGCGCCTGTCGCCCGCCCGTCGCCACCGTGAGGAGGGAGAGGACCTCGCCTTCCCCGACCCCTTCTTCGTCTGCGGAGCGGCGCAGCGAGAGGGTCGTCCTCCCGCGCGCGCTCCGCCTCCTCCTTTTGCGAGATTACGTCCTCGCAAAAGGAGGCGACCGCTGCCCAGGCCTCCTCGCTCCCCAGCATGGCGTTGACCACGCCAGGAAGCGAGAGATCCTGTCCAATCACAGCGATCAGACCGCGGCGCAGCTCGGACCAAGCCGAGCACACCTCGAGGGTGTGCTGCGCCGTGTCCTCCGCCGCGCCGCAGTCGTGGCACGCCGGGGTCTCCTCCCTCCCGATCCGGTGCAGGTGCGATCCGAAACAGCCATGGCCGGACAACACCTGCACCAAACGGAACGAGAGGAAACCGTGGGACCGCTCGAGCCAGCTCCGCAGGACCGGACCGAGCGCGTCCAACGTACGGCGGCCAAAGGCGGCGTTGGCGAGGTCCTCCGTCCAGTGGAGGACGATGGCGTCCTTCGCCTCCCGCCGCACGGCCTCCCGCTCTTCGGCAATCGGGCGCTCCCCGAGCGCCTTCCGGCGCGCCGTCCACTCATACACTCTGGCGAGCACCCAAGCCTCCAACTCCCAAGGAGGGGTGCCGGCCAGAGCGCACGCCGCCGAGAAGCCTACCGAGCGGTAGGCCCTCGCCACCCGCAGTGCAATAGCCCTTTGGGGCCTGCGGATGGCGGTCGCATTCTCCCTCCTGTTGAGGGAGTCCGCCCAGATTGGGGCCCCGTAAAGGGCCATGCTCCGCAGAATGCCGGCATACAGGCGCCGGCATTTCGCCTTGGGCCCCCCCAGGTTCGGGAGGAGCCACGAGAGGGCGTCGGCGGTTTTCAACAGGCGCGTCGACAGCCCGCTGAAGTGCGGGCCGAAGCGCCACCTGTCGTCCAGGACCAGGCCCAGGTACTTCATCTGGGCCCGGACCCCTATCCTGACGCCCTCTACGACAATGTGGGCGTCGGGAGGGCAGCGCTGCCGAGGCCCACGAAAGAACACGGCCTCGGTCTTGTGCAGCGCCACCCTCAATCCTAGGCGGCGGATCCTCTCTGCGACCAAGGATCCGCCAGCCGAGGCCAGACAGGCCGCGTCTGCGAAATTCCTCCCCCGGGCAGTGAGGAGAGTGTCATCCGCGTAGCAGATGACACTCGTGCCCTGGAGGAGGGCTCCCCGCAGGAGCCAGTCGAACCCGATGTTCCAAAGGGGCGGCCCAAGCACCGACCCCTGCGGAACACCGGACTCTGCGCCGTACCGCCTCACCGTGGCCGTCTTGTCCACGAAGAGGACCTCTCGGTCCTCCAAGTAGCTGGCCAGGAGGTTTCGTAGGTATTGGGGCACTCCGTGATACCGGAGCGCCTCCAATACCGTCGAGTGGGGCACGGAGTTGAAGGCGTTGGCAATGTCGAACGACACCGCCAGCACTCCGCCCCCCGCCTCCACCGCCTCCTTCACCTGGCCCTTGAGTAGGGCCAGCGCATCGATCGTCGAACGCCCTCGACGGAAACCGAATTGGGCGTCCGACAGGTCCGGCCCTACCCCCCGCAAAAGGCTATCAAGCCGGGAGGCGACAATCCCCTCGAACAATTTACCGACCTCATCGAGCAGAACGATGGGACGGTATGCCGAGGGGGAGTCCACCGGGCGTCCCTCCTTTCGGAGGAGGCATAGCTGCCCCTCCTTCCACAGTTTCGGGAACCTCCCAGCCGTTAAGCACGCGCTGAAGAGGTCCCGAAACCTGTCCTCCATTTCGGAGGCGGCGATAGCCACCACCCGTGCGGGGACGCCGTCCGGTCCGGGGGCCGTCTTCTTCGCGCGGAGGCTGAGAACCCCAGCGTAGAACTCCGCCGCCGTCACCGGGGGGACCTCCTCCTCCGGCGAAGCCGACCCTTGCGGGGGATCCATCGTTGGTGGGGTGAAGTCGGTCCTGCGCGGAAACAGGGACCGGACCACCCCATCCAGCAACGCTGGCTCGAGGGACTCCGTCAGTGGGGGACCACAGGGGCGCAGCTGGTTCCGCGCCGCCTTGTATGGTCTCCCATAAGGATCCCTGTCGAGTTCCTCCAGCATCTCGGCCCTCGCCGAGTCTTTCGCAGCACCCATCGCGTATTTGAGGACCGTCGTCGCCTCTCGATAAGAGACGTATAGGCGGTCCTCTTCCGCCTGGACTCGATTTTGGGTGCTGCGCCGTCGGCTCCGCGCGTAGGCCCTTCTGGCCGCCACGCAGGCGGCCCGGAGCCCCGCCAGCTCCTGCGTCCACCAATAGACGGCACGACGGGGAGGCGGACGGCGAGACCGAGGCATGCTGGAGTTGCACACCTCTGTCAGGGACCCCCTGAGCCGGACCGCTGCGGCGTCCACGTCCAGGACCTCGACAGGGGGCGACAGCCAGTCCTGGAGAAAGGCCGCCTCCTTGGCTGCCTCCCGGTCCAGGCGGGTGAGTGCCCACCGTGGGAAGGGAGATTGCCCAGCGCGAGCCATCCCCCCCCCCTGGGTGGAGATGTCGAACCGCACGTATCGGTGGTCCGACAAGGTCTCCATCATCTCCACCCGCCAGCTGACGATGCGGGCGGCTAGGGCGGGGGTGGCAAACGAGACGTCCACCACCGACCCACCCCGTTGCCGCACACACGTGTGGACCGCCCCCCTGTTGAGGAGGGACACACCGCATGAGGCCGCCCAAAACTCGACGGCGCGTCCCCGGACGTTGCAACCGGCGGCCGGGTTGCCCCAGGCCACCGACTTGGCGTTCAGGTCGCCCAACACCACGACCTGGCGTGGCGCCGCCCTCCCTACGACTGCGGTGAGGACCTCGAGGAAATCCTCAAAGTCCGAGAGAGGGCGGTTTGGGGAGAAATAGACCCCCACCAGGGCCATGTCCCCCCACGCGGCGGCCACGTATCCCGGTCCCCTCTCTAAGAGCGAGAGGGGAGGGGAGTCTGTGGAAGGCCGCGACACCAACGCCACCGAGCCGTCCCGGTCGCCCAGCCAACGGCCAGGGACCGAGTAAGGCTCGGCGACCACCGCCAAGTCCACCAACCACTCAGCCATGGTCTGCATCAGCAGATCCTGGGCTGCCCTGCAGTGGTTGGTGTTCGCCTGAAGGATGCGATGTTCGACCCTATCCATCAGTCGGACATCGCACCCCCCTCCGCAGCCGCCGCAGGAACGACGGTGCTAGCGGCAGCAGCAGGCCCGGTCGGCGCCTGCGCTTTGCCTCGCCTAGGGGGAGGATTGCAGTTCCTCCCTCTCATGACGTGGCCCGCCAGGCGGCCACTGGCAGCACACACCGCGCAGTGCGGCGTGGCGGCCTTGCAGGCAGCGGCTTTGTGGCCTTCCTTGCCGCAGCGGAGGCACATGTCCGTCCTGTCTACCGCGGACGGACACAGGGGCCGGGTGTGTCCGATGCCGAAGCACCGGAAACACCGCAGAGGCTGGTCCTCGAGTGCCCGGACTGCACCCGAGCTGAACCCGACCATGAGCCGTCCCTTGGCAAGGACGGCTTTGGCAGAGGCGACCGGGCACTCGAGGCGAATGGTGCCCATGCCGCCGCGGCCGGGCCTTATGTCCCGGCCTTGGACTGCCGCCACGCCACAGCCCCCCATCGCTGCGACCGCCGCCACCACCTCCTCCTTGGTGACGGAGTCGTCGAGGCCCATCACCTCTATGGCCGCCGACTTGACCGGTCGGGCCACCTTGGCCGAATCCGCGATGACCTCCTGCAGCTTGGCTGCAAAGAGGTCCGCATGGGCACTCCCCTCTGCCCCCGGGAACTCGAATATTCGAGCCCCGGCTTGGGTCCGCCGGCAAGCCACACTGCCGATCCCAAGTTGGGTGGGATCGGCATTTGCACGCGCCCGCACCAAAATGGACGCGTACGTCTCCCCTCGCCCCGCAGCCTCCGCGGTGAGCGTCACCACGACGGCCGCGGTTTTTGGGGGGACCAGCCGCCCCCCTCCCCTCCCCCTTCCCTTCCCCTTTCCCTTGCCGGTCGTCTGCGACCGGCTGGGAGCGGTGGTGGCGGGGACGACAGGGACCGTCGCCGTCCTTTTGGCTTTGCCCTTCCCCTTACGGACCACTTCCGTCCACTCGTTGGACGGGGTGGTGGAAGGGAGAAGGGCGTCTTCCGCCTGAGACGAGGACGGCCCCGGCCCACACCGCCTCTTATCCGCCGCAAGCGGCGGTCGGAGGCGCTTCTCTGGCAAGAGCCGGTCCTCTATACCTGCCAAGCAGGCTCTTGTGAAGGCCCTCTCCTCCATTACCACCTTGCGGATGATATCCTCAAGGTTGGAGGCGGGGCCCTCTGCCGCATGGCCCGTGTTGGCCTGTTGAGGCGGGGCCGTGGCTTCAGCCAGCTTCTGATGAAGCTGGCTGACCTCCGACTGCAGGCGATCTATCCTCGCCTGCAGTTGTTGCGTCTCGTCGGTGGTCCTGCGCTGGACCAGCTCCGCGACGATACCGCGCATGCTCGCGGCCCTGCATTTTAGGGCCTTTTGAAGGGTCCCCTTCAAGTTGGAGGACTTAGAGGCGACCTCTACAATCTCCTCCTCGTCCTCCTCCGCCATTTTTTGCAGCTCGGCCAGGGAGTGGTCCGAGTACAGAACGCGGGACGCACCGTACCCGGACTTGGCCCGGGCAGCGTGCGCCCGCTTCTCCCTGGAAGCCACCCGCTCCTCCAGCTCTTGCTGGAGCTGCGCCCGCCGAGCCAGGTCCAACCGGCGTTGGGCGTCCGCGAGCCCAACGACATGGGTGTCCGCGGCCGCCGTCGGCTTTTTCGCCTTCGACAACCCCGTCGACCCCGAGGCCGAGGAGCCCCCGGACCCACCGCTCAGGTGGACCCGCTTCCGCGACCGACAATCGTCCGAATCCGACACACAAACGAGTGAGTCGTTGTCGGACGACTCGTCCGCCCCTCCGAACAAGCTAGCCGCAGATGGCGCGCGGCTAGCCTCTGACGCCTGAGCGTCGGAGTGGCCCTGAGAAGGGCCTTTTGGTTGGCCCTGAGAAGGGCCTTTGGGTTGGCCCTGAGAAGGGCCTTTTGGGTGGCCCTGAGAAGGGCCTTTGGGTTGGCCCTGAGAAGGGCCTTTTTGTTTTAAAAACCGCCCGCAGGCGTCCCTCGTGGGTTTAAGCATTCCAAACTATTCGTACTTCACAAGACAATAAGATAAAATAAGCTACGAGAGCACAGTGCACTTTGGCCAACCCAGTCTGCCACTCCGTTACGGTGGTCAGAACTGGGTCGTTTCCAGGGGACGCGACGTGGACGCAAGCACTGTGGGGTGGTCCCCCAACCTAACCTAACCTAACCTTTTTTTTTTTTTTTTTTTTTTTTTGTTTCGGGGTGGAAAATCCTCACGGATGTCCTCCGCCCTGGGGCGGGCGGAGGGGTCTGTCAGACTCAAACTGACTAAAAACCACCCCGGTGTTCCCTTCCCACACTTGCACCGGGGATCATGGGAACTAGTGCGCCTTCCACGATCCCCGGCTAGTGCCGGCCCGCGTCTGCGGGCCTCCTCAAATCCACGGGGGGAGTGAAGTGAACACCCCCCGCGACTTTCATTAGGGGCGCGCGTGGAACACTACGCGCCACCGCCTCGGGTCCAGTTATATGGGGGGCGGCGGACGTCCCCAAGTCCGCCGTCCCTCTGAACCCGTTTAGGGGGGCTGGAAGAGGGCATTGTCCGCCCTCCGCCGACGCCCAGTACGTCTACTGCGGGTCCGGAGAGTGGTCTCGACCTCCCTTATCCTTTCCGCAGCCTCCTTCTGTGAGATGACGGTTTCACAAAAGGAGATCACCGCATCCCACGACTCTGCGCTCCCGACCATCGAGCGAGCGACGGCCAGCAGCGACAGGTCGGTTCCGACTTCTGTTATAAGGGCACGGCGCGGTTCCTCCCATGCGGCACACTCTGCCAGCGTATGCCGCGCCGTGTCCTCCAGACAGTGGACGCAGTGATGACACCGGGCGTCCGGCTCCCTGTTTATGCGACACAGGTACTTCCCGAAGCAACCATGCCCCGAGAAAACCTGCGTCGCCCGAAACGACAGGGAGCCGTGCCTCCTCTCGAGCCATTCCTCGAGCACTGGTCGGATCGCCTCGATGGTAGCGAGACCGGCGGTAAGGCGCGATAGCTTGTCCCGCCATTCCGCTACCAGGACCTCGCGGAGCTGGGACCGACGCAGATCGATCTCTCGCTGCATCGGCTCACCGCCCCGCGTCCGCGCCTCCTCGCGCCACCGGTACAGTGACGCGAGGACTCTCGCCTCTAGGTCCCAGGGTGGCGACCCGGCCAGTACACAAGCCGCCTCGTAGGAGATTGTGCGATACCCCCTGATAGACCTAACGGCCATCGCCCTCTGTGGTTTTCGCAGTATTGCGATGCTTCCGGCCGTCAGGTCAGAGGCCCACACCGGGGCCCCGTACAGGGCCATGGATCGCAAGACCCCTAGGTACAATCTCCTACAGGCGGTGCTCGGGCCCCCCAGATTGGGAAGCAGCGTTGCGAGCGCGCCCGCCGCGCCCATCAACTTGGGCACCAGCCGCCGGAAGTGGGGGCCGAAGTCCCAACGGCTGTCGAGCACCAATCCCAGATACTTCATGGTGGACTCGACAGCAATCTGGGTACCCCCGACCACAATATGTGATCCCGGCGGCGGCGCCCGCCGGGGGCCATGGAAGACCATGGCTTCCGACTTGTTGAGGGCCACCTCCAAGCCCAGGCGCCGTATGCGGCTCACGACCTGCGAGACCGCAGCTGTCGCTAGCAACGCTGCCTCCCTGTACGAGCTCCCCCGGGCAGTAACCAGCGTGTCGTCGGCGTAACACACCAGGGCCACCCCCGGTTGGAGCTCGCCTCTCAGCACCCAGTCGTACCCGATGTTCCACAGGGGTGGGCCAACGACCGAACCCTGTGGGACACCGCACGACATTTCGCGCCGGCCTCCGCCGTCGCGTCCCCTGTAGGTGACACATCTTTCCGCTAAATAAGCCCCAACGACGCGACGGAGGTACGGGGGCACCCTGTGGTAGCACAGCGCCTCCCGAATACAGCTCCAGGGCAGGGTGTTGAAAGCGTTGGAGATGTCCAAGGACACCGCCAACATCACCCCACCCCGGGACACCGCTTCCTCCGCCAGGACTCTTACCCGCATTATGGCGTCCACAGTGGAGCGCCCATGCCGAAAGCCGAACTGGCTATCGTCCAGATCCGGCCCCTCTCTGTACAAGTGGCCGGCGAGGCGGGCAGCAATGATCCGTTCGAAAAGCTTACCCACCTCGTCCAGCAGCACTATGGGCCGGTATGCGGACGGCGAGTCCGATGGGCGCCCCGCCTTCCTGAGCAGGACCAAACGACCCGTTTTCCACTGACTAGGGAATTGGCCCCGCTCAAGACAAGCTGAGTAGAGTCCTCTCAGCTGGGGCTCTAACTCTTTCAGAGCGAGGGCAAGCGCGCCGCCGGGAACTCCGTCGGGTCCCGGGGCAACGGTTTTGGCCCGAAGCCGCGTTATTGCCGCCCTCATCTCTGCTTGTGTCACCTCAGGGACGCTGACGTCATCGTCATCCTCTGACTCCGTGGCTGTGGGCAAAGCCATCGGCGGCGGTATGTGCTCCTCTCTAGCAGGAAAGAGAGTTGCGACCACTTCCTCCAGCAGCTGAGGCTGCAGACTCTCAGTGAGTGGGGGCGCCCAGGAACGAAGTTTCCCTCGGACCGCACGATAAGGGCGCCCCCACGGATTTACGTCTAGTGTCGACAACATCTCTTCCCTAGCACGGGTCTTCGCCTCGCCGACGGCTAGCCACAGAGCCTCCTTCGCCGCGCGGTACACCTCATACAGCGCGGCCTCTTCTTCCGGAACCCGACGACGTCTCCTCCGGTATCGGGTGTACTGGCGTCTCACCTCCACGCACGCCACGCGCAACTGCGCGATGACAGCGGACCACCAGTACAGCTGGCGCCTTGTGGGTTGGGTGACACGGGGCATAGACGCATCGCAAATTTGCGCCATCGCCCCGCGGAACCACTGCGCCTCCGCTTCGATGTCGACGGGTTCGTTCGACGGCGTTTCCCGAACCCAGGCCTGGAGGATTGCGGCCTCCTCGAGAAGTTCCCTGTCGATTCTCTTGTACGACCAGCGAGGACCGTCCATTTGCGGGGCCGACGGGCGACCACCGCCCGCAGCCTGGGTGGAGACGTCAAATCGAATGTATCGATGGTCCGACAGCGTCTCCACCCCTACGGCAACTCGCCAGTCGCGTACACGGCCCGCAACAGCGGAGCTTGCGAACGACACGTCCACTATGGACCCGCCCCGCTGCCGCACGCACGTGTACACCGAGCCTCGGTTTAGGACGGTCAGGCCGGTCTCGACCGCCCACTCCTCCAAAACCTCACCCCTAGAATCGGTGATCGGAGATCCCCAAGCCGCAGACTTGGCGTTGAGATCCCCGAGCAATAGCACCGGGCGAGGGTGGAACCGGCTCACGACGGCACCTAGCTCGACAAGGAAGTCCTCGAAGTCAGCGAGACTCTTGTTGGGAGAGAAATACGCCCCAATTGTGACTATGCCGTCCACGAAGGCGGCCACCCAACCATGTCCTCGGGACGGACAGACAAGAGTCGCGCCAATGATGGCCACCAAACCATCCAGGTCCCCCGCCCAGTTATCGCGGGAGGGGACAAAATACGGCTCGGCGACCACAGCCACGTGGATCAACCACTCCGCCATGCTCTGGAGCAATAGATCCTGAGCTCTGGCGGCGTGGTTGATGTTAGCTTGGAGGAAACGGAATTGTGCCATCAATGACATTCCATTTCCTCGGCTCCTCCTTCCCTGGGTCGGGAGTCAGGCTTTGGGAGAGGCGCAGGCACTCCGAAAGCCCTAGACCTTCTTTTTTTGGACTTGGGTGCCTTGCAGGCCTTCCCGCCAAGTCTGTGCTCCGTGGGCATTCCTGCAGCTGCGCATAGGCTGCAGTTTGGCACTCCGGAGCACTGGGCCGCCTTGTGGCCGGCTTGACCGCAGCGGAAACACAGTTCGCTGCGATCAATTTGTGCAGTGCACTGTGCCCGGACATGCCCATTTTCCAGGCACCGGAAACACTGCACAGCCCGCCTTGGCAGGAGTTTGACCCTGGCAGACACCCAACCCACCAGAAGCCGTCCGCCGTCTGCAGCCTTGTTCGCAGCCGCTACCGGGCACCGCACCCAGACTGTGCCCAGCCCGTCCGCGCCGCTGTGAATTTCGCCTGCCACCACACTCTCTGGCGGACATTCACCGATTCGGGCAATGGCCGCCACTACTTCCTGTGCGGTCACCGAGTCGTCCAGCCCACCTACGCGCAATTCAGCCGTGACAGTGGGCCTGGACACTCGGGCGTCCTCTGGCTTGAGGACTTCCCGGAGCTTGGCGGCCAAATTGTCCGCCCTCTCTTGTCTTGCAGCACCCGACACTTCAAGCACCTTGGCACCCGTGGCTGCCGTTCTGAAAACGAAGCCAGCCGGGGTGCCAAATTCGCTAAATTTCAGCTTCTGCCTCATTTCCGCCAGGACTGACTTGTAGGTCACTCCCCTGTTTGCGGCTTCGGGCTGCAGTGTAATAACTACAGCCTCGGAGCGTGGGGTAGTGACCTTGGGCGGCCTCGTGGTCTCTGGTCGAGTCGGTCCCTGGCGGGGTGTCGGCTGCGACGCCCTCTTTTTGCGGCCCCTCTTCACCACCGTCGTCCACGCCTCCCGAGTGGGAGGTGCGGTCGCCGGGAGCGCTGTCTCTTTTGAGGTAGGGGGCGCGGTCGCACCCGCCGCCTTCTTCTTGCGGAGGCCCCCTCCACCCACCGTCACATTGGTGGGAGAAGCGGTCGCTGGAGGCTGGGAGGTTTGGAGGAGAGGCACGGACGCACCCTGCACTGGCTTCCTGGGTCCCGCCGCGGACTTATTGCCCCCCTCTGCAGGTTTCTGAGCCACCTGCGTGGGCTTCGTCTTAGCGGACTCTTCCGTCCTCCGCCTATCCGCCGCAAGCGGGGGCCGAAGGATTTCAGCTGGGGGGAGTCGAGACTCAATTGCCTCCAGGCGGGCACTCACCATACCACCACACTGCACCATGCAGATTCTCGCCACCCTCTCTATGTCGTAGTCCGACAAGCTTAGAGATGATGGCGCAGCAGGTGCAGGCGCCGACGTGGGAGCTGCCTGCTGCTGTCCGACACTCCGCTGAGCGGCAAACTCTCGCCTGAGGTCCTCCAGCTCGGATCGAAGACGGCTGTTCTCCCTCCACAACCTCGCCGTCTCCTCCGAGGTCGTGCGGCCATAAAGAGCCTCCACTGCCTCCCTGATCCCCTCTGCCGCTTCTTTGAGGGCGCGCATGAACGAGCCCTTCAGGTTGCCGGACTTGGTCGCAACCTTCAGGACAACGTCCACGCCGTCCATCACCTGGCGGTTGAGAGCCTCTGCCGTCAGGCTCTCCCCATTGGCCGCCTGAGCAGACCGCCGCTCTCGGGCCTGACGGGCCATTTCGGCGACCTCATCAGCCGCGACCGCTCTGCTCTGCGCACGCTTCGCGGCGTTGGCCTCCGCCTTTGTGCCCACCAGAGAGACGGTGACCCCTCCCAGCTCGTCGATCGCGGATGAGACGCGATCCGAATCACTCGCTCCGCTGGCCATCGGCGTATCGGGGCGCTTCAGGAAGCGGCCCCGGGTGTCACGTGACGCTGCCGGAGCGTTTGTTCCGGAAGCTGTCCCGCGACCTCTGCCCCTCCTGGCTGCCGGCACCTTCGCGGCCGGCAGGTTCTCCTCGCTTGAGGACAGACCCGCCGTGCACGCGTCCGACTCACAGACACGCGGCCGCTTCCCCCAAAACCTTGAGGGAGTGACCGCAACTGTTTGCGGTATGTCGTCAACCTCCAACAACACATCCACCCTTTCTAAAACCACGCGAGGCTCCGCTGGAGCCTCCGTTCCCGGCCTCAGTGACGCAGCGCGAGAGTTTGACACTGCGTCCGCCGCGTGGTGCTCGACCAGTCCTCGTTCATTATTTTTAAAACTAAAAGAGATGAGGTCTTCAAAAGACCTCGATCTCGAGGAGCCTCCTCGGCTCTCGTTGCCATTGGCAAGTGGTAAACGATTGGTGCCCTCCCCAGAATACGAGGGGCTTGACGATCCCGAAGGGACCGTGGCGGATTCTCCAGCTGCTATGCAGCTGGTACCGCCCTGGGGTATGTTTTTCCAAATCGTCTCTTTCATGATTTTATTTTTTTTTTTTTTTCCTTTGAAGGGTGTGGTCCCTTTCACCCACCTTCTCATCATTCCCCCCCCCCACCCCCCTTATGACCAGTCCATCACCCTCACAGTCACGTCTGATGGGCAGACGCGTACCAGAGGGCGACGAATGTCACATCCCAGCACATGCCCCGCAACGATGTCCCGTCGCGTGGCATATGATGGAAGATCAACGACCCTGATTCACTCCCCGAGAACTTCGAGGAGTGAATCACTAATCACGTACCGTGCTATAGCCTGCTCCGTGAACTATCGCACGGTACACGACGAATTAACCCCGCCCTGATTCACTCCCCGAGAACCTCGAGGAGTGAATCACTAATCACGTACCGTCCGATAGCCCGCTCCGTGAGCCATCGCACGGTACACGACGAAATATCCCCGACCCCTGATTCACTCCCCGAGGAACTCGAGGAGCGAATCGCGAATCTCACAGCGCCCGATGGACTCGCTCCGTGTGTCACCGCACGGCTGTGAGACCCCTCCCCATATTCACACTCCAATGACTTGGAGCGTGAATCGCGCACTGTCCGGAACGGACAGGGCACCCCTCGCAGAAGTCTGAGGCGACTCCGGCGTGTGTGTCTCTCTTAGTCTGGCCTCTCACTTGAAATATAAAAAACTCCAAGATCACTGAGACACTCAAGCCCCACCACGACGACAACGTGGAGACACCCTCGGTGGGGAACCTAACCTAACCTAACCTAACCTATAGTTTGGAACTTGAGAAAGGACATAGGATAGTTTTTATTACAAAAAAAAAAAAAAAAAATTATTAAATGCTCTAACGGAGTATAGATAATTCTATTAGTACTATATGTCGAGTTGTCCTTATGCTCGATAGATGGCGGTGATCGCGCAATGGTGTCGATCGTTACATGAGTTCGGTTCATGTTATTGTTTTAATTCATGGGAAAAAAGTAAATAAATAGTAAAAAGGTATGAAAAAAATAATATCAATATAATAAAACTTTTAGTACAAAGAAAATGCCCGAACGGAGTATAGATAAATAATCCGAGTTGTCACTTTGCTCGATAGATGGCGTTGGGATCGAAATAGATCGCGCTATGGTTTCGTTACACGCATTTGGTTGGGTATCGGCCGAGCGCTTCGGTACTGTCGTGGAAAAGTTGTATTGTCGGTTGCATGACAGTTCATGTGGATTGGTCCTGTTTCGTAAATTTTAAATTGGTTCCGTTGTATTTGTCGATTAAAAGGTTTATTTGTTGGGTTGCACTGGGTGTCTGGTTGTTGTTTAATGTAGGTTTAGTTTGATCTCGATTATTAGTAGTTACTGTAGTTAGTTAGTTTGTTTAATAAAATTGTAAGTCTAAGTTCGTTTTAATTTTTAAATTAATTAGATTTAAGTCGTTTCTTTTAAATTATTTAGTTTCAAGCTTGGTTATTATAGAGGATAGGTTGTAATATAATTTCTTTTAAATTGTTATAAGTTCGTAATTCGTATCTTTTTTTAATTCTTTACTTTTAAGTTAGTTTTCAACTTAAGTTCGGAAAGATTTTGACATTTCTTTAGTTTAAGTTCGTTTTTAAACTATTTTTTTCAATGACTAGAAAACGCAAGTCCAATTTAGCACGTAGTTCCAGCGGAGCTCGAGCTAAAAGGTTCGAAATGTTTATGTTACTATTGATAATAGTTGGGTAGTCCCTTTTGCGCCCGTATTGTCAAAAATGTTTAACGCCCATATTAACGTAGAGGCTTGCAGCTCAGTGCGCGCTATCAAATATATATGTAAATACATAAACAAAGGTAGCGACCAAGCTATTTTTAATTTCAAAAACACCGATGCTGCTAATCCCATAAATGAAGTCCAAACGTATCAGTCTGGTCGTTATGTTAGCAGCAACGAAGCCGTGTGGCGGCTTTTAGCCTTCCCGTTACACGAAAGGCACCCGACAGTCACACACCTGACTGTACACTTGGAAAATGGTGAACGTGTCTATTTTACTGCAAACAATTTCCAAGAGAGATTAACCTCTGCTCCAAAAACAACACTCACCGCTTTTTTTGAGCTCTGCACAAGAGATGAATTTGCAAGGACGCTCCTCTATGTTGATTTACCAAGATATTACACTTGGAACGCAACAAGGAGGGAGTGGAAACGACGAATCCAAGGAGTACCGGTTCAGAATTGGCCTGGTGTCAAATCTGGAGATGCCTTAGGCCGAGTTTACACGGTCCACGTTACTAATATGGAGTGTTTTTGTCTGAGAATACTGTTACACCACGTGCGGGGGCCAACTTCTTTTGCAGATCTCAAAAAGCTAAATGATCAAGAATTCTCGACATTTAGAGAGGCATGTGAGGCAAGAGGACTATTAGAGAACGATAATCATTGGGATCTAACTCTAGAAGAGGCCGCACAATGCAAATCTGCGCCACAGGTGGGAGAGCTTTTTGCTATATTAATAGCAACGTGTGGACTCTCAAACCCTGAATATCTGTGGGGAAAATATAAAACTGATATGGCGGACGACATTTTACGCAGATTTCAAGAAGAGGACCCAAATATTTCGTACAATGATGTAATTTACAATGACGCTCTGACCAAGGTTGAGGACCAAGTGATAACTATCACTGGTAAATATTTGTCCGATTTTGGTATGAGCAGACCACAAAGAATTGGGGAAGTCAGTAATGATTTAATGCGAGAGCTAAATTATGATCCAGTTTTGTTACAGCAACAAATAACAGAGGCCCTTCCACTTTTAAATCCAGAACAAAGATTAGTCTTTGACACAATCATCAACAAAGTTGCCAGTGGCGAAGGTGGTTTGTTCTTTTTGGATGCTCCAGGAGGTACCGGCAAAACCTTTCTTCTAAACTTATTATTAGCTGAAATCCGGAAAGATAAAGGAGTTGCTGTGGCAGTAGCTTCATCCGGAATAGCTGCTACGCTGCTTAGTGGAGGACGAACGGCCCACTCAGCTCTGAAATTGCCACTAAATTTAGCTCATGAGGAAATGCCAGTTTGTAACATAAGTAAAAGTAGTGAGCGTGGAAGAATGTTACAACAATGTAAACTGCTGGTTTGGGATGAATGTACGATGTCCCATAAAAGAGCAATCGAAGCACTTCATCGCACGATGAAAGACATTAAAAACAATCAAGGTATTATGGGAGGAATGGTGGTTCTATTGGCCGGTGACTTCCGGCAGACCCTGCCGGTTATAGCAAGGGGCACACCGGCAGATGAAATCAATGCCTGTTTAAAAGCGTCTGTGCTATGGACACATGTGAAAAAGGTTTCACTGTCGACGAATATGCGAGTATTACTCCATAATGATTGTCAAGCCGGGCAGTATGCTGCTGCTCTTCTGAAGATCGGTGAGGATCGTATGCCTACCGACTCCGAGAGTATGATCACGCTGAGCAGCGAATTATGCCAAATTGTGGATAGCACATACAATTTAAAAAATAGTGTCTATCCGGATTTACGCGCCAATATCGAAAATCGGGAATGGTTATGCGAAAGGGCGATATTGGCGCTAACAAATGAAATAGTAGGCCGGATAAATGACCAAATTATGTCTGACGTAGAGGGAGATGTCATCGAGTATCTATCAGTAGATAACGTCGTGGATACCGAGCAAGTGACATCTTACCCAACAGAGTTTCTCAACTCCTTAGAGTTATCAGGAGTGCCTTCTCACAAGTTGAGGCTGAAAGTTGGTGTTCCTGTGATGCTTATGAGAAACCTAGATCCACCAAGGCTATGTAACGGCACACGGTTACAAATAACCTATTTAGGACGGAATGTCATTAAAGCCGTTATTATGACTGGAATGGCAAAAGGCGAAACTGTAATTATTCCCCGCATTCCCATCATTCAAACTGATTTGCCATTCCAATTCAAAAGAGTTCAGTTTCCGCTGAAAACTGCGTTTGCAATGACCATAAATAAAGCCCAAGGGCAAACGCTAAAAGTTGCGGGGGTACATCTTGAAAAAGACTGTTTCTCCCATGGACAACTCTACGTTGCGTGCTCAAGAGTGTCGAAACCACAAAACCTTTATATTTTTGCAAAAGATGGCAAAACTAAAAACGTGGTATACAGAAATGTCTTGGTGTAAGAAACTTCCATAATCTGTAAAGCTTAAAATAATAGAAAATTTGTCAAGGGAGAAACAGTCTTTTTTTCCTTTTGAACTGAAATGGCAAATCGTAGGTATCGTAAGTAGAATGATGGGAAAATAAGGGAAAAATAACATTTTCGCCTTTTTCGATCGGCAATAACGGCTTTAATGCCCTAAGTGAGTATACATCTCTTAAATTCAAACGCAGAGCTCATTATGTTGATTTTGAAGAGTTCCCTAGAATATCTTCCACATTTCATTTTTGAAGAGATCCCGCGAGATCGGGAACTATGTGGGTAAAACCAAAAATCTGCCGGAAGTCACTATTCCACGCGAACGAAGTCGCGGGCAAAAGCTAGTGATAATTAAAAACATCAATACAATCCCATTGAATAACTATTTCATGAAAAAGTCTTTCAATGGTATTAAATGAACTTAGAGGGTTGTATTGATGATTTTAATTAATACAATTCTGTAACTACATACATGTTACAGCCGCGAATCATATTTTAATCAACATACAACCTGACACCGACCTGCAAATTGAAAAAAACGTAAGAAAATTTACTTACGTTAGATACTCCGAACCGCCATAAAGTGTGCAGATCGTCACTTGCAGTTCATTATAGGTACTCGAATCAATCAAATCTAGGTAGGTATACAATTGCTTTTAATTTAATGTAGTTACTGCGGCAAGGAAATGATATGAAAAGGTAGGTACTAGGAGTAGGAGGATGAAAGATGGAAGTAGGTACTAAGTACCAACTTACATAAATAACAAAAAACAAACGGAATAATTTTATAAAAATATTTTAATACTTCAATCAAATACCTACCTTAACAAAACTACGAACGCACGCGTTCGTATTAACTGCTTTCGTAGTTTAATTTTTGTCTTTTAGTTTTTTTTAATTCCATAACTGTTAGGTTTTAACAAAAGAAACGCGAAGTCATTTGAAGTAAAAACTAAAATTATCCTTTTCAAGGCATTGGTACGTTGTCAACTAGTATATGTCAGTATAGCATGGAATCCTATGTATGCTGTACATTCGCAGCGCCTCGAGAACATCCAGCGAGCGTTTACGAGACATAATTGCATACATGTCCACAGGAATATTCCACCGATGTCCATACGAAGAACGTTTGACTTTCTTTAAACTTGAGTCGCTTCGAAACCGTCGCACTGTCCATGACTTAAGTTTTTCTCCATAAGGTTGTCAATAGTAAAATTGAATGCGAGCAGTTGCTAGAACGTGTAATGTTGCCAGTCCCAAACAATTGTCTTAGACAGCCAATTTCTAGACTTTTTCAAACGCCAACCAACTCACCAGTATCAAGAATGTGCATTCAATACTACGAACTCAACTGTAAATTACCTTACTTGGATGTGTTCTTTGGTTCCCTACCGAAGTTCAAAAGCCTGTTGCGCTCTCATATGAACCTACATTTAAATGGCTATAATTAGTTTCTTATCAGTTTTATTTGGATTTTTTTTTGTATTGTGTTTATTAGTGTAAGTCAGTTTTTTGATCTCTTCTTTAGTTTATGGCAAAGATGTTTTGTTTTCTATTTTATGTTACATTTTATTTCTTTGATGTTACAATAAAATAGCTATATTGTACTTAAGAGAATGTTGTGTACACCTGTAATTGGTACCTACATAAGAACCCTAACCTGTATATTTCTATTGTTAAATGTAAAATGTATGTACTGTTGGTGTACCTATTTTAAATAAATAAATAACTAAAAATTTTTGAAGCATTACTTTTGAAGTGATGGTTTCCTAAATTTATTATGTTACTAGCGACCCGCCCCGGATTCGCACGGGTGCAGTTTATATGTATATATAAACCTTCCTCTTGAATCACTCTATCTATTAATGAAAACCACATCAAAATCCGTTGCATAGTTTTAAAGATCTAAGCATACACTGGGACAGACAGACAGCGGGAAGTGACTTTGTTTTATACTATGTAGTAATTAGTTTTACTACATTTATTTTTACAGTTTGTTATATTTGATTTTTTCTTTTTTGATCAACCTGGAAGACATTTGAAGGCTCATTTTTAATTTCTTGCACTTTGGAGTGTTCGTTGATTTCCTTTTCTTTTATGTGTCAAAACATAAAAGTGCACTAGATGCAGTTGGTTCTTCAACATTTGGACTGTTACAAGTCAGTTGCTTATACACTTTGGTTGCGAGTCAAAATTTTCAGTACAGGTGAAGTTTCTTGAGCTAAAAAAACAGATATAAAGGTAACGTAAACTCTATGTTACAAACTATTGACGACCTGTAAGAACAGTTCTTGTCATTCTTAAAAACTTACAAACAGAATTCCCATAAATGAGGGTACAATAGACTTGTGATTATTTAAAAAAATACCTTGTGATGTTGATGGACATGGTGAATGCAGCAGTGTCATGACCGAGCATTGCACATCGTTGTGGTTTTGAGGCACTGCCATTTTTGATATTTTTTTCCTTTTGCCAGTTTTAGTCTGAATGAACTTATCACTGCAGTTCCTGATGATTAAGGTGAGCTACCGTCATGTTTCCTAAAATCACAAACAATATGTTTTTGACTAATATATGGCCACATTTTAGAAGTATATTGTTGAGCTATTAGTTTTCAGTTATTTCTCAACATTTAAACAATTTGGAGTAACCATTGGCTATAGACGTTAGTAGTAAGTACATATTTTATTTTATGGAGTCTTTATCACACAATACTTATTAATGTTACATTATAATTATTTGATCATGTACTCCTAAGTTAATTAGTTTGTGTAATGAGTAGTTAAAACTGAAAATCAGTGTATGTGCGAGTTCAGGAGACGTTTAACACCAGTTAATGTGATGTATTTCGTCATTAATTTGATTTTTATTTTTAGTATGTCAAAAGTGACTACATAATATTTTAGCCGTAAATACACTTACCACAATTGCTCAACCAAACTGCCAAACGACTTGCGTGTCCAGTTGGAATCCGACACATTGAGAAATCTTTCGATGACAGTTCGCTTAAATATGAGCACTTGATAGGAGCCATATTGAGTGTACTTTCTAAAATCAAAATCCGAAGTTTTTACTAGCATAAGTCGTCGTATGTGCAAGATTCGTTGTTGTACAGTATCCAGGGTCCAGGTCTAGACATAGGGAGGTGTCTTTTCTAAAATCCATAATTCGAAACCAGGTCGGTCAGAAGAAAACAAAAACGCATTCAAAGCAGACGGCTACTGGGAGTCAGACATGACCAAAACAGAATTGACATTGACATTGACAGACAGAGTAACTACCTACTTTGAAAACGTTTCGTGCAATGCTAGTTCCGGTTTCAGTTAAATGAAAAAATATATAATTGTGTACCATAAACATGTTAGAAAGATTTCTTACATTTCTGTGAACAGTAATAGATTTAAAAAAAATTACTGAATTTCCTTTAAATGAATTAACTAAACGTATTTAGCAACGATTGTGGTTACATTGTATGTGACGAATTGAGTAAAACGCCATCTATTGCAAAGAGCTATAGACAAAATGGATAACAGATAGCTCCTTTAACTAACAGCCCCGGGCCTCCCGCGCCGGGAGCTCTCTGAGCCTCCCGCGCTCACGTCGCTGGATGCGGCGCCGGACTCCGACCCCGCATCCCTCTCCTTGCTTCCTTCGCCGTTATCGGCCATATTTTGGGTAATGTGATTTTTCATAATGTTTCCACGAGTATGGGGGAAATAAAAAGTCCATCTGGGCAGTGCCCCCTGTACCCAGATAAGCCATAGCCAGGCCCGGCAGTGGTTTGCACTAGCGACTGATTTTCCAAAGGAACCCGTCAGCCATACATCTCCTCGCGGTGCGCCGCCGCTTGAGATTCGGGGTAACTTTTTATAGAGGTATTCTACCTCGTGATCCGGGCGGTTAAGCCAAGACCCTCGGTCCCAATCGAAGCCGCGAGACGTGTTCCACGACACTTCGACGGAGGGATTACGATATCGACGGGGACAGTGAAGGACACAGTCCTGCTCGGAGGCAGGGTAAGTGCACACCGAGCCCGCCCTTGCTCCTCCGCTGTGCCCTCTGCTTTTCAGAGGGTAACGCGGAACAACGCCCCCTAGGCCCACAATGGGCCCCTCCCATGTCAGAATATTATCCATGGACAGTAACATTCCCCGAAGAATAAGAATCTCTTCCCATTCCTCGGGGAAGGATACTGCCCATGCCCAGGGTGCACCGGTTCAGCAGCTGCTATTCCCTCCAGACGTATCGAGAGGGACCGGCAGCCATCAGGCACACGAGGAGGAATTCTGACAACACACCCCATTAACTCCTAGCTTAAGTAGCAGTTTGGCAGAAACGCAGCGATGTTAATAATCATTTATTTCAGCATGACGGCAGAGCCGCTTTATCATCACAATGTATATTATTATCTCATGTGTTCTTTGTCCTAATAACTCCGAACCTTGGCACATAGTCGTCATCTGCGTTTGGTTATAGGGACGGAGACCGCCTTTCGTTACACTATACACACATTTCATGCATACGACAAACACACTATACACCAACACACCCGACTATTGATGAATGTTGACTTTTATCTGACTCCCACAAATGAAAGGCAGAACCGTAATATTCACATTCCAATTGGGATAAAATATATTGTTCAACACCGTAATATTCACGGATTGATTAAGACAAATTACATTGCTCAGTGATAATAATGCCGACTTGTACTTGTGGTACAAATCAACCAAACGTTGCTGATGAATACTGCTTCCTGTTGGCGCACATTTCAGGGAGCGTTTCTGTCCCCAGCGTTCCAAGGAACGCTGGGGACAGAAAGTCAAACCCCGGCTGTTTATCTCGTTATACCCAAACCCGGCCACTGGTTGGCAAATTACTGAATCGACACTACTAACGAGATACGCAACCACGACATGGGGAAGAGTAAAGATATGTGAAGTGACGATATATACCATTTCAGCGTTCACCAATAACAAACGCAATATGTTCTGCTACAGACTGAGTCTACGGTGCGCTTGTGCAAGTTGTGTGTTATCTTAGACAAGGGGTAGATTGCCGTAAAGGGTGTTACTAACATGAATACGCGTGTAGGGAGAACTACTAAAACGTGTCTTCCTCAATGGCAGTAGGACTTCTCAGTACTCTGTCTTAGGATTGAGAAAGACATGTGAATTATGTTTAGGGAATCTGTTAGAATTCGTAGTAGAATCCTTAGTGGGCCTATGCGCTTAGGTCTAACAGTCACGTACTGAGGGAGTTATTGTAACCGGTTACATGCCATAGAGTTGGGTTCGTAGTACGTTTGAATCATTAAATTAACGTAACTGTAAATAATGAATCTCTTAAGCGCAAGCGTAACGTTTCCTTTACCAAACTTTCATCATATATATATCTTTGCGCCCTCTTGTCTTATTAGCTTCATACTTTATTACTGATTTAGTTTTATAAGTTTTGATATTATTCATGTATATGTCTTAACTGTGACCTCCCAATATTAACTACACCTTGTACCCCTCCCTGTCCCCTAGCTTCTAAAGTCGGGACAGGGCTGGAGTTCAGTTAGTAGTCGGTGGAAAGATGACCAGTTTGGAGTCGAGTCTTACAAGGCGTGCGGAAGGCCGTGCGCGGCCTCTCCCCCTTCGGAGGGAGCCGAAATTAATACTAATATGTACATGATTTAGGAAAAACGAAAATTTTATCAGCCTAGGGTAATTTAGGAACAGTCACATTTTCTCTCCCCTCTTCTGATGAAATGTGCAAGGGTATTGTTAACCTCGCTCAAGATATGACGAACGACGGTAACTTAAATGTTGCAGGTCAACAGCATGAAAGCTGTAAATAACTATTTTTTTCAGGCTAAACTATTGTTTATTTTTTTACACATTCCAACCCATGGATGTCGTGTTTTGTTTTAAGTGTTTTAGTATCTCCTATTATTTAAGTACTATTATTTCCTAATTTTCTGTCACCTGCAAACCAAAAAAATTCAAACCAAATTATTCAAACTATTTCAAGAGTTAGTTTTTGTTGATTATTAAATAATAGTTTCAAGAGTTAATTTGTGTTGATTTTATAAACGTTGTTTTGACACCAATACCAACTTGTTTTTTATTCATATCTCATCATAATTCCTTCGTAACCAAAGCCTCAGTTATCATTTATACAAAATAAATATATAAAATACGATTTGGTCGCCTGGAACCGGGTAGAACCGGGTGAGCCGGTTCCGACTACCCCTAGAACCGGGTATTTAAAATCTAGATCCGGACCCGGTTCTGCATGCCATTTGTACTGTACCCAAACTATTATTGTACTGTATGTTCCTTCTACTACAATTTTATGTATTGCGCGTGTGGACACTCAATACAAATACAACCGTGGCAGTAACTTTTATTTCAAACTCTGCCTACCCACACACACGACAGCGCATCCATAAGTTCTTAGTATTTTTTTTTCTTTATCTTTGTCAAGATGTACCTACCCGCGCCGTTCTGCACCATAGCCATGAATAAATATAAATGCATTGTTTGTAATTAGTTACAGAAGTTAATATTGTTATAGTGTTATATCGCAATAGGTAAACCCTGGAATGATAGTCGTAAGATGGAGAAGTAAAATAAACAAATAAAAAATCCTGCTAGATAAAGGAATTAAGATTTTTTCGTAAAAGTATTTCGAACAAGGATGCTCTTATCGATACAATTGTCCAGTACCGAAATAAGTTACCTATGCAAAATAAATAAAATTAAAGCGTCTGTTTGTAATTTCAACATTACTGCTGTTTACTGAATGCATAATGAAAATACAGTCAAAATCTATTACAGCGACATCGAAGGGACTACTCATAATTATTTGGTCGTAAAAACCGATAGTCGTAACAACCGGTGATGCTTTTGAGGTACAAAGATTTTTTTTCCTTTATCTTTGATGTAATACGATTTTTCTTCGATATTCATTTGTTTTCTTTTTCCTTCCAACATGTTAAAAGATTGTGATTGTGTGAGTTCTAAGGAAATTCTAAGATTACAAAACCCTAAACTCGAGACGTTTTGGTTACTATAAAAGCCAGCCATTGACCGTTATATTTGATACATGTGCGATATTTGTTGTTAACAATACAGCTGCTCGTTCTAACAGATTTCTCCGAAGATATTAGTTACATGTAGTCGCTTATTAAGAGGGAACAGGACCTGCGAGGAATTATAAAAATAGGTATTTGAACATAAGAAACTATTGCCGCTATCAATCGAAACGGGCTCTTTCCATTATTTACAGGAAAACGTATTTGCCAAAATATATTGAAATGCCTAATTCGATAGTCTACGTCACTTTAAATTATAAAAGGCAGAACGAAACTGTCATATTCAATCATTTACCTCGTAGATTTGTTGTAGTTACGATTGATTTGAAATAGATCAAAATAATAATAACACAATTTGGGTAAAACGTTGTATTAAAAAAATCAACAAAATGACTTACAATTGGAGAAATAGCAAAAAGCCAAAATGTGGCACCTGGTAAATATAATCAGTCTTTGTTCCCATAACTTATAATACAGAGATATTTTTTTTTTAGTTTATGTAAGCAAGTACTTGTATGTACGTGTATGATTGTGTTTATGTTTTTGTGTTTATGTTTCAGTAACAAACTGTACTTAGCATGCATAATATGTAGGTACGCTCTTTTTAAGATGGTTTATGACTTCTTGTGGATGGGCGGTCATGTGATGAAGTTGTAGGAGTTGTCTATAGGGAACACTTTCCCTATAGACAACTCCTACAACTTCAGGCAGCACATCAAACTCTCGAAGAGCATACTACTGCGATGTCAACCTTTATTTCGTAAGTTATTAAGAGTGGCGGGGATTCTTTTTTTTATTAATAATCCCCGCCATCACACCGCTGACCAACATCGCAATTAAGATATTAATTTAGAGCACCTGCAATTTAGTGTAAAACGCAATTTTGGTCTTAATTGAATGCTTGAGATGGCTAACATCTATTTTGATAAGGATCAATAGTATGTCGGTAAAAACGCCGTCGCAAATAAATCATTATTATTTCTTATTAAAAAAAATGGATTGGAGTTATTACGGTGCTACCCATAACATAAAAAGAACTTTGGCGACTATCTTCAATGGTTACTTATTAGATGTTTTAACGGCCCGTCCGTTAAAACATGTCAAAAATATTAAATGAACTCAAAAAGAATGTTAACAAAAATAAATTGGTCCAACCAAAACCATCGAAACCGGCAGTTTCAATAGAGTTTTCAGTTTAAAATACCAAGTATAATATCGAAATTAGCAGTTTCGATATACACAGAATATAAAATTACTACGTATGTAATCGAAAATGGTATCTTCACTATAATTTTGAATATATACAGCCCCAAACAATATCAAAACTACCAGATTAGATTGATTACTTGAAGTACGGCGTGGGCACGCCACCATAGTGGCGATAAGTCTCCTCTTTGAGGAGTGGCTAGAGAGGTGCCACGGCGCCCTCACCTACCGCCTGACGCAGGTCCTCACCGGACACGGTTGTTTCGGGAGGTTCCTGCACCGAATCGGGCGGGAGGAAACGCCCGGGTGTTTCCACTGCGAGGAACGTCCGGAGGACACGGCGGTGCTCCGCCCAAGCGGGGCAGACCTCCACGGTGTGCTCCACCGTGTCCTCCGGACGATCATGATCGATCATAGCGGCGATTGACGGCGACGATCTCCGGCCGTCCGGCCTTGGTTCAAGCCATGGTCCGGAGCGAGAGGGAACGGGAAGCCGTCACCTCTTTCTGCGAAGCAGTCATGCTAGTGAAGGAGGTGGCAGGACGTGAGAGGGAAAGAACCTCACGTCCCATCCACCGTGGGAGATGCCCTGGGCGTCGGGGGTCACGTGGTGGCTCCCGGCCACCGTAGGCGCGGGCCTGTGGACGGTGAGTTATGGGCTAGCTCGCCGTCCGGCCGTCTTATGACGACAGGCCGTGTCGACGGCGCGTTCGTGTTCCATGCACGCCTCAAAGAGATGTCAGCAACCAAGTAGGGGTCAGCATGGGCCGATGCCTGCCAGGGCTGCGGGACTGTTCGAAAGAGATACCGTGGCCCTGGAACACAAAGGGCAAAGAAGGAACATGGATGGGTTTTATTTGGTACAAGTCTGACACTCCCCTCCGCTCCGCCCAGAGTGGGGGGGGGGGGTCATTTGATGATTTCCCATCCGAAAAAAAAGTGGTAGTTCCGTCTTGGTCGCACGCTCGCTGTTCCCGCGTAGGCGCGCGAAACTTAACTTTCGTTCATACCTATACGACGGTTTCACTGTTACGTTCCAATGTTATTCGATTAAAAAAAAGCATTCAGGGCTGATTATTATTGTTTTTTTTATTACGCAAATTAAAACATACCTTTATGCTTAGCACATTTTCAGATTCGAGACTTTACCTACGTGTCCCTAGGTCAATAGTATGTAACTCCAACCTCGGAGAGTGTATTAGTGAATGACCTCGATTGTGACGAACCATGACATAGGGTCGTATGCGGTAGTTGGTGGAGGGTTATAGCTAGCCGATAACAACAATCTGGATTGCTTGTCTAAATAATTTTGAATTTTTTATACGTCGGAGTTCCGTCGTGAACTGTCGACTTGTGTAGACAGTGCTTACATTTTTTTAGGTGAGTTGTTATCTTCGACTGTAGTCCTTAAAATTATCGTTTAAAAATAACATTTATGAACGCTATTATCCTACTGTTGTACTGTACTGCTGTGTGTTTTCTACATTTTATCGTCTTTATTTACGGCTACGGCCACGGCTATGCCACACGGAAGGAAAGTACCTTAAATATTGTATACTAGCTGTTGCCCGAGACCTTCGTTCGCGTTAAATTATTATAAAAAATATACTTCCAATATATTTATAATAATGTAATGCATTTTTATCATCGGATTCCACCAGAAGTCTTATATCTGCACTATAATGGACAAAAAGTTGACCAAGTCCTAGTTGCAAAATTCCTTGGCATTAGGATAGATAGCCAATTAACTTGGGAGCCACAAGCGGAAGAAGTATGCAAAAAACTTAGTGCAGCTGCATATGTACTCTTTAATCTATCTATAAAAGTGAATACGGCACAAGGTTAATTGCATACCACAGGTTAGTCGCGTCAATTTTGAGATTTGGCTTAATATTTTGGGGAAATTGTAGTCTAAGGGAACAGGTGTTCAAGGCTCATAAACGTTGTATAAGGGCTATGTGCAATTTAATAGTAACAGATAGCTGCGAACCTGTATTTAAGTCCCTAAAATTACTAACACTCCCATCACTTTATATTTTCGAGGTAGCTGTCTTTGTTAAATCAAATATGCATCTTTTTAATAAAGTCGCCGAAAATAGAAACCGCCCAATCAGGAGACAGTCTAAAAATTTGTTACTTGTTAGTGGTTCCGATACCGCCCTATTAAAGAAAAGTATTTTATGTATGGGTCCGAAAATTTTTAACAAAATACCCGATGTAATAATAAATGAGACAATTCCACTTTTCAAAAAGAAATTGACAGAACTATTAATTAATAAATGTTATTACTCAATTGACGATTTTTTGACTGATAAGAATTTAAATTGATAATATGACATCTCTGTATCCCTGACTGAAATGATAAATGTAATTAATTTAATTTTTGACGTCATAATGTAATGTATGTAAGGCGTTTTTTGTTTTAATTATTGACATTCCAAATTTATTAAATTTTTATTTTAATTATAATATTTACAGTAGGGACCATAAGTCCATTAGCAGTTTCACAAAACGATCGCATCAAAACAAGTCGCACTTAAGACCTTTTTCCATAACAAACATTTTGCACACATACACGATCAAGTATATCGCACTCTTTTATATTTATCTAGTCAGAAAGAGTGCGATATAATGATGCCTTAGTGACAAGCCTGTCATGTCGCAACGGAATATTAAGTTAGTGGTTTTTAATTTCAAACAAATAAATATGTGTCTATCTAGCTTGGCGGTTAACGCTATAGATAAAATGTCTCGCACGTTGTAGCCTGCGTTCGAACCCAAGTGACATTACACTTTTTGTGTTTTAATTATGATACGTTAGACCCGATGAGATATGTTTTTCTAAATATTAGTTGGAACTTATTATTAACAAAACAGATGAGGGTGAATGTGAAACAAAATATACTTCTGGATTGAACAAAGTAGTTAGTTATCACGTTGTTGGTCGGTGAACTTTGTTACGAGCGTTTGTGTTATTATTACGATTAGCGTATTGTTTGATTGTCTTTATTCAAGATGCAAGCTAATTATTAGTATTGATGCCAGGGCAAATATTGTCACTTTACGTAAAAATGGGCTTAATATTTCTCAAATTTCAACTGAAACTGGCTTATAATGTGTAAGTTATTTTTAAAGATTATAATTATTATGATGATAGTTGTGGTGTGTGATTTTCTTATTATTAAATAAATTGCTAGTTGCAAGTGTGTAATTATATTTTGTTTTTTAGAAATACTGTTAGCCGTTGGGTAAAGAGGTTTGAGGAAGAAGGTAGTCTGAAGAGTCGTCTAAGAAGTGAAAGGCCGCCGCTTATTAACCCGACTCAGCGACGTTTCATGGTGGAAGAATATGAAACAAATGGTTTCATTCCAACTATATTGTTTGCAGATCAATTTGATACTACAATGCAAACTGTTCGCCATGCACTCCACGCTGAAGGTTTACATCATCGGAAGCCAGCTAAAAAAACATTTTTTGATGATGACACAATAACACAGGGAGGAAAGACTACGTTTTGCTCGAGATTATTTAGATTTTAACTTGGAGGTGACTGTATTTTCTGACGAGAAGACTTTCAAGTCTTGCCAAAAGGAAGACTTCATTTATGGCGAAAACTTAATAAGTAGACCGGGTAACTAAATATTTAGTAATATTAACATTTCCGTAATGAAATTTTAAATTTAATGATCTTAAATTGGGGTTTAGTTTCAATCTTCTTTTCGTCAAGAAAATGAACACTTAAGCTATAACTTCAATACATTCAATGTGGCGTTACATAAAAAAAGACACGTTAATAAAGTCTAACTCATATATTAGTTTTCAATGAACTCTGCTGATACCTATAATAAGTGGGTATCATGTTATTCTTATTATGAATTGACTAAGTGGGTATACAACAAAAAAATCTTAGGAATGGTGATAAGAGAACTTCTTTTGCCTAGGTGGGAAAGTGACGTCACAATTCTTATAAAAGTTTGTTAATTTTACGAATAAACATTTTTGTTATCCGTCAGCACGACTTTTTTATTTCCACCTTCCAACACCGAAAAGATAAAATAAAAATCAATTAATGAGGTTAAATAATAATACAATAACTCTCTAATATTTAACTTCTTATAAAAATAAATAATAAGCATGCCTACATTATAAATAAACATAAATACCTAACGATGCAATGGTAAGAACAGGTCACCACTATGATGTGTATTCTAAATGCAACAGAAATATAATAACTCTCTAATATTCACTTTTTAATACTCGCGAAGTGTGACGACAATCATTAGTGTGTGTTATGTGTGGAATGTTGAGACATCAGTCATACACGCACACGCACACACACTGCTGTATCGCGCTCGCACAGTTCATAGCAATGTAATCTTTAGCATGCTAGTGCACTTTTGAGCGTCTACTGTACTAGTTTTGCACACCTGTTAGGAGGGTCCTGAGCTATATTTTTTGTGTTTCATCCTTATGTGTATCTTACATTGAATATTTGAGTTTTGATGTCGAAAATATAGTTTTTTAGAATTTTGGTCAGTTTGTTTGGATGTATGTTCCGGTTTGCACAACGGCACACGGCTGAACGGATTTGGATGATATTTGGCACACAGATCGTTTAAAACCTGGATTAACCTACCTATAGGTTACTTTTTAATATCGGTAGTACGTTCCCGTCGGATATTTTTCGACATCCACGCGGGCGAATCCGCAGGCAAAAGCTAGTCATAGATAAACATGATTATTTAAATTAATTTAATTTTTTTTGTTCGTTTTATGAACAAATTCACATTTATTTGTGTGTTAAATTAAAAAATATTGGAATTTTCTATTTTTCACATTAGGCTGTTTAGCGGCATCATACCTTTGCTTCTTCTTCGACCTGGCGAAAACAAAACGCGGAAATAAGGCAAATTAAATCAAAGTTTCATAATAATTCCTGACAAAAATACTTTCCGTTTTAATATTTTATTTCCTCGAAAGTGTATTGGAAAACTTCGTACGCCACCATAGTGGCGATAAGTCCCCTCTTTGAGGAGTGGCTAGAGAGGCGCCACGGCGCCCTCACCTACCGCCTGACGCAGGTCCTCACCGGACACGAATGTTTCGGGAGGTTCCTGCAACGAATCGGGCGGGAGGAAACGGCCGGGTGTTTCCACTGCGAGGATCGTCCGGAGGACACGGTGGAGCACACTGTAGAGGTCTGCCCCACTTGGGCGGAGCACCGCCGTGTCCTCGTAGCGGCGATTGGCGGCGGCGATCTCTCGCGTCAGGCTCTGGTTCAAGCCATAGTCCGGAGCGAGAGGGAATGGGAAGCCGTCACCACCTTCTGCGAAGCAGTCATGCTAGTGAAGGAGGTGGCGGGACGTGAGAGGGAAAGAACCTCACGTCCCAGCCGCCGGGACACGTGGTGGCTCCCGGCCACCGTAGGCGCGGGCCTGTGGACGGCGAGTTATGGGCTAGCTCGCCGTCCGGCCGTCTTATGACGACAGGCCGTGTCGACGGCGAGTTCGTGTTCCACGCGCGCCTCAAAGAGATGTCAGCAACCACGTAGGGGTCCGCATGGGCCGATGCCTGCCAGGGCTGCGGGACTGTTCGAAAGAGATACCGTGGCCCTGGAACACAAAGGGCAAAGAAGGAACATGGATGGGTTTTAGTCAGTACAAGTCTGACACTCCCTTCCGCTCCGCCCAGAGTGGGGGGGTCATTTGATAATTTACAAACCGAAAAAAAAAAAAAAAAAAAGTAAAGGCGCAAACCCACTGCGGTGCACGCTGTGCACGGGCCCGCGGAGAATTTTAGCTGCGTAGATGCATTTGTTTGACAACGTGGGTCTAGGTTTCCACAGCAGTATACGCTACACACCCACAACTAAGTACAACTGTAGTGTGCGTGGCCCACCGCGGCATAGTGGGTTAATATTCGTGTGTAGCGTGTACCGCATGCACAGTGTGACTGTTCGTAAATTACCCTAGGCTGATAAAATTTTCGTTTTTCCTAAATCATGTAAATATTAGTATTAATGTCGGTTTCCCCCTTAGGGGAAAAGGCCGCGCCCCGCCGTCCGCACGGCCCTGTAAGACTCGCCCGAGACTGGTCATCTTTCCACCGACTAAGAGAACTGAATTCCTTAACATGAAGAAGTCCAATGCCTCGTATCATTATTAGAACAAGGAAAGGATTGAAAGATATAGTAAATCAGATTAGGGAATTCACAGTTGATGAAATATATTGAAAGTGGTTTCAAAAGGGTAAAACATAACTGGGAGATACTAAGTATATTTATGTCGCAACCAATAGTTCTTGTAAATAACCGTTACGCTAGCGTAATTGGTAATTGGTCAGTCGTGACTCCCACGATACTTCACATCTGCACCTGGAGCACCCAGAGCAACACTTCCATAAGTGACGTAGGCGGCTTTTCAGCGGCAAAGCGTCGACATCATGCTCCTAGTGAGCATTGTCCCTAGCAGTTCTTTCGAACTGGTGAACGTGACAAAGGCGGCTTTTCAGCGGCAGAACGTCGATCATCATGCTAACTGGTAGACATGGTCCCTAACAGTCCTTAGACTGGTTATATAATAGTTGTGGTATCAAACCATTCCAATCCCACCCCATGGATCATGTGCTATATTCGTACAACTAGCGCATCTGCAAGACACGTGTTCGTGTCAGCCTGACCGAATCATTTGTCAGAGATAAGAACATATTAGTCTAGAATCACTATATGGTTGGTCATAATAGGATTGAGAATCAAAACTCAAACGGCAAATTGGCTGAACTGATGGTTACAGCTAATGAATACATAATTCAAGAATTACCAGATGGCAGAGATAATAATTAAAACTCAAGAACCATTTTGCAATAGAGTTGGAGATCAACTCTATTGAAACCCTAAAGACAGCCCCAAAAGCGCCCACCCTTTACCACTTCCTAGTGTTGGAGCTGAGGAGAAGAAGTGGCACAACAAACTCCCCAGCAACACGTTTCTGTCTGTGTAGTTTTAAGAACTTTAATTACAACATCAGCCTAGGATAATTATTGTAATAAAGGATTCACCCAGTCGCTCACCAACAAACACACACACACACTAGATTGATTTAAACAGGGCTGTTAACCCAACTATATTTAACTTATTCCATAATTATTGCACTCTTGCGACAACCCACTTGGACATAGACTCTCGATATTCACAACGTCTTCTAACTTAACTGAAATAGCTTCTCTCGCCCTAACCCTATCGCGGTCTAAGCCCCTATAACCAAACGCAGATGAAGAATATGTGCCAAGGTTAGGATTTACTAGGGCACGTAACACATGACATAATAATATACATTGCGATGACAAAGCGGCTCTGCCGTCTTACTGAAATAAGTGATCATTAACATTGCTGCGTTTCCGCCAAACTGCTACTTAAGCTAGGAGATAATTATAGTTAACACTTACCACGTGTTCATTGAGGAGGATTAGTTACCAGCTACTTACAGAGTACTACACACTTTAACTAGGCATATTGCTACTACTTATATTTAACTTATAAAATACTAATCGCTCTCTTAGGACAGTCCTCTGGGACATGTCCTTCTTGGTACCAAGATTACGCTAACTACATGAACCTAACCTACTACGTCCTAGCCTTTTAACCGTTTTAGACCGACTCCCTGACTTAGCTCGACTAGCCTCCACGTGTGGACTCTTACGCGATTTCAAATCAACTGCCCCGAATCCACCCAGCTTTCTCCGGCCCAGCCTCCAAAAGCCCCACGCTTGGCATGTTCCCATACTTTTTAAATCGCCTCTTTTTTTTGTGCAACCGTCTCAATTGTTTTAAAGGGTCCCGGGCCGTGCGATACCGAAGACTGTTCAGCAGATGTGGCGTTAGTATCCTTTAGAAATCAGTAATTTTTTTATCTCTTCTTAAGATTTCTCTAGTCCCTTTCCCATTAAGCGTTTCTAAGTGATGCAATATTTTTTACAATTCAAGGCAGAAAGCTCACTAAATCTTTATTAATTACGGTCACTTGCCAGCCTGTCAAGCTATAAAATAGAAGTTTAATGTGTTTATAAGTGGCCCATACCGTGTGATGATTTTAAATAAAAATCAATACTAAAATATCTACTTAATAATTAGGAGTACGTGACAGACAGTCACAACAGCGTGCATGGCGTAGAGCTATGTTAGCGACTTATTAGAGCAAGCCACACACTGTAGCGTTTAAAATTAAAATATCACACCACTTTTGATATAAATAATATAATTTATAAGTTATAATTATTTCTTTAAATATTATAAAATACTTCTCCACATTATTAATCGTACATAACAACATAATTTTTTAAGCCGGCAGATACCTAAAGAGCAGGCAGGTTTCGTAAAGGGCAAGGGAACGCGAAAACAAACACTGAACGTCCGCCAAATCATCGCGAAGAGCAAGGTATTCAACTGTCCTGTCGTCCTATGCTTTATCGATTACACAAAGACCTTTGACTGCGTAAAATGGGACAAACTGTGGAATGTGCTGCTCGAAATGGGTGCTCCTGAACACCTCGTTGCCTTGATTCAGAATCTGTACATTGAAAACCGTTCGTTCATCAGAATAGGCACTGTATGCTCCAATATGTTCCAAACTAAAGAGGGAGTGAGACAGGATTGCATCTTGTCTCCTGCACTTTTTATCATATATGGAGAGGACATTATTCTGAAGACCACAGAAAACTGGGAGAAGGGCTTCTCTATAGGTGGGAAGAGACTAACAAATCTCCGATATGCCGACAACACCATTCTTCTGGCAACATCTATAGAAGATATGAGTGAGCAGTTCCAATGACTTGAGTCAGATAGTGGCAACATCGGTCTAGCGGTGAACAGAGCAAAAACCAAAGTGATGATAGTGGATCGAGCCGGAAAGCTAACAAATGGCTTCTGCAACATTCCTGACATTAATAACGTCGACCACTGCATATACTTGGGCTCCCAGAACAACAATAACGGGAGCTGTGTCCCCGAGATAAAAAAGAGAATCGGAATGGCAAAAGATGCTATGCCCCGACTAAGCAACATCTGGAAGAAAAGAGGAATTGGTATCAAAACTAAGATCAGATTGATACGAGCTCATGTTTTTCCCATCTTCCTGTATGGAGTAGAAACGTGGACAATTCTGGCCCGAGAAATGCAAAGGATTGATGTTTTCGAAATGTGGTGTTGGAGACGAATGCTGAGAATACCTTGGACGGCGAAACGCACCAATGCATCGATCCTGACACAGCTCCGAGAGACCTATTCGGAACTGTGACACAGCTCCGAATAAAAACTCGCTTGTTCACCTTATGCCAACGTATTTTTTCGTACTTCGGTCACATATTGCGCAGAAGCGACGAAGTTTGGAAAAACTGATTGTGGTTGGGAACACCGAAGGCATAAGATCGCGTGTTCGTTCACCAACAAGATGGACCGACCAAACTAAAGACTCGGCATCCAAATACACGGTTCTAAGAGACGCGCTGGACAGAAACCGGTGGAGGCAGATCATCCGCTACAGATGCAACTCTAATGCTGACCACGATCCTCAGACATGAGGGACCGACCACAGAGAGAGAGATTCCTTTATTTATTTTCATTACATATACTTTACATTTTTAAATATTTCTATACAAAGTAATATAAAAAACATTTAAAAATATAAAAAATAGTAGCCCACCGGCATCGGGAACAGGGTCCGAGCTACCGGTGGTCAGAGCTCTTGAGAGAGGAACCTCCTAACGATACGCGCCGTGTCCAAAAGTACTGCTTTCTGAATCAAGAGGGTTCAAGGCTAGATAAAACCACGGTTCGCTGTTTCCCTGGATCTGTCGACATCCTGGATAGTGAAGGACTCCATACATGACATCAGGAAGGTATGCAGAGTTGCATCATAAGTATATCATCATAAGTTAAAATAATTATTACATGATTAAAAATAAAAAGAAAATAAGATGCGATTATAATAAGGAACTAAAAAAAAATAAGTTTTTGGGTTTACTGCGCCAGATTGAATATTGTTATAAAAAAATATTTAAAAGATAATTTAGTTAGGAAGCTTCCGTGCACAAATGACTTTTACCTTTTTTAAAATTCACAGTACTATAAAGCTAAAAAAAATGTTCTAATTAAATCATGGACTTTGGATAGTACACAAAAGAAAAATGTCTCTCACAAACGTTTAAAGATACTGTCTTCTTTAGAGTAATCCTATGAATTCTTCCTCTGGAGTTCCAAATAAAAAACTGTTGGCGGGTTTGTGTTGTTGTTTGTTTTTCTTTTGTGTTCTAATCGTAGAGCATAAGGTTTCAAGATATTTGATATATTTTAATAATGCCGCCGTTCCTTCTTGATAAGGATTTGTGTCATTATAGAAATCCTATTAAATGCGAATCCTCTCTGATTAAATGAATATTAGATATTTTGTCGAAGTAGACATTATTGTTTGTCAGCAGGGTGAAGTTGTAGGATGCTTGAGCGGGGTTTATTAGTGCCAGCAAAAATAATGTCAAAGATAAAACCATAGCTGAGAATGAGATGGGATGTTTTTTCTTCGCCACTGGCAATTTATTGACAACTTTTGGGGCACTTGGATCTTGATCATTGTCATTTGTTGGAAGTAGATATAGTTTTACTACTGGGCGTTTGACGACCCTTACGAATCCGTCACTTCCAGGATGCAGCGCTACTACGCGACCTAGACTCCATCTTTCTGGTAGAAGGTTGTCCGCCTTTATAATAACGATGTCGTTAAAATTGAGATTTTTTGATGCTGTCGCCATTTGGACCTCGTAGAAAGCTGCGAGAAGCAGTTAGTCTTCCACTTATCCCATATATTAAGTCAAGTTCCACCGCGTTCTGAGAACATACTCTATTTCGAAAATCGTTAGGTTGGGGCCGCTTGCTAAAAAGTGAGCCGGGGTCAAAAACTGAAAAAAAACAGAACAACTGAACTTTCGGCAACCTCTGGTTTTAAAATGTTGCTGGCTCCTTTGAAGTTAATTCCCTGATCTCTTTAGATGTGCCCAGGAACTCCTCTCCTAGCCGACATTCGCCGAAGCACGGCAATAAATGCTGACGCTGTGAGATCTGAGACGATTTTTAAATGTATGGCTTTAGTTACCATACTAACAAAAACTGCGACATATCGTAGGGATATGTCGCAGTTTCACATCCATGATTTGATGTTGTAGTATGGGATTATTTCTTTTACATATGACACATATTATTAATCGTTTCTTTGTGAATCTGTTTTCTCCAAGAATTCAGTATTTGTGTCTTATAAATCTAGTGGTCGTTTTTACTCCACCGTGAAATACAAGTTAATAGGATTCATCTATGATAAGGCCTGCCAATTTCGATTGATTCGGGATTTCGGGTTCAAGATTTGAATGTTTAAGTCTGCCACCGATACGAACCATTTGATTAGTGTCTAGTATGGGATTGAGCTTAGAATCTGAGTGTTTTTTATTTAGTTGTTCATTATTTTTCGGCCGCGATTTTTCTTCGTCGAAGTATTCGTTTTGAACGTGAAATAGAAGAGAATAGAAATCATTTATTTGCCAATAATGTAGGTGTAGCGGAATATCCCTCACAGTAACATTTTAGTATGTAGGGTACATCGACAATATTGTGCCAAAACTAAGTTGTCGATGTACCCACTATGCATTGATTTTTTGATGACAAACTTTGTATAAAAGGGACCGCCTTTTTCTAAATACATTCATTCCACATTCCAATAAGCTTCAGCACTTGCAAACCTAAATATACTACGTCGTCATCATCTGGAGTATTATTCCACACCACCTAAGCGCTACATTGGTGACCCCGACGTGATCATTAAGAAGATACCTCCAGATCAAGATTTCATCATGGCACAAGACGGTGAACAAGAACTCGGCGACATGAAGCCTTCACAGCTACTACGTCGCATGAAAAACCTCGCCGCCGACAATATCTCTGACTCAGCACTGCGGATTATGTGGACCAACCATCTACCACAATCTGTTCGAGCAGTCCTCGCCGTCAGTGAAAACATCGCGAAACACTCCGATATCCACGAGCTGGCAACGATGGCAGATAAAATCCTCGAGCAGACACAACCACTCGGCGCAGTCGCTGCAGTTTCCTCCATTCCCACTACCCCACGTGCATCTACGTCAATTGAAGAGGAAATTGACGCGCTCACCAAAGAAATCGCAGAGCTGAAAGCATACCGATCGCATCAAGATCGACGTAGATCGTTCGACAGACGACGCTCAAGATCGCGTTCATCGAGCAGAGCCAATCACAATCGCGCCCGAAACGACCAATCAGCGACCTGCTTTTATCATCGCAAGTTCGGCAAAGAGGCGCGAAAGTGTACGCGTCCGTGTAACTACGAAGACAGCAGCGCCCCCTCGGGAAACTAACGCCTGCGTTGGCTGAGGCGGGAACCAGCGCAAACCACACTTCTTACCGCCTATTTATAACAGACAAAAACTCACGTCTGTCATTTCTAATTGATACTGGCGCCAACGTCTCCGTAATACCAAGAAGAAAAGGCGGGAAAGCTACGCCAACAGACTTTTGCTTGTATGCAGCGAACAACACGGTAATCCCAACGTACGGAGAGAAAACACTACAACTGGATCTCAACCTACGAAGACCATACACCTGGAAGTTCATCATCGCTGCAGTCAGCAGACCCATCATCGGTGCCGACTTCTTGAAAAAACATCAACTTCTTGTCGACATAGCCGGCCGATGTCTAGTCGACAAAGTTACCAACCTCGTAGTCAAGGCACCAGTCACCTACTCCGCTGAGCCTACCGTAAGAAGTATCGACGTTGATCAACCATATCACCAGCTACTCAGCAAGTTTCCTGACATCCTACGACCATCATGCATGAAGGATGCTCCCAAACACCGTGTAGAACATCACATTGAAACTACCGGTCCACCAGTACACAGCAAGAGCAGACCACTACCACCACATCGGTACATGTCCGTGAAGAAGGAATTCGAGTTGATGATGCAGCAAGGAATCTGCCGTCCAAGCAAAAGTCCTTGGTCCAGCCCGCTACACGTCGTACCAAAGAAAAACGGCGACCTTCGTGTTTGTGGCGACTACCGCAGACTCAATGACGTCACGAAACCAGACCGCTATCCAGTGCCACGTCTCAAAGATTTCACCTACCTACTTCACGGCAAGAAGATCTTCACAACACTCGACCTAAATCGTGCTTACCAACAACTGCCTGTATACGAACCGGACATCGAGAAGACAGCCATCACAACACCCTTCGGCTTGTTCGAATTTCCTCGAATGTGTCCTGGTCTCAAAAATGCTGGACAGACATTCCAACGATTCATTCATCAAGTACTCATCGGGTTAGACTACGCATTTCCATTCATTGATGACGTCATCGTCGCATCAGATAATGAAACCAGTCACTTAGAAGATCTACAGGAGGTGTTACGCAGATTAGACGAGTATGGCATCACTGTAAATCCATCAAAATGCGTCTTCGGTAAAGAAAATGTCAAGTTCCTGGGTTATCAAGTGTCGAGCAACGGACTCAAGCCACCACAAGATAAAGTCACTGCTATCACTGCTTACCCCAAACCCGAGACAATTGAAGACTTACGTCGATTTATTGGCATGGTAAACTTCTATCGTGACAGCATACCGAACGCAGCCCACATACAAGCACCTCTCAACGCGTTCCTGCACAATTCGAAGAAACGCGACAAGACAAAAATCGACTGGAACACAGAAGCGTCACAAGCATTCGAGTTGTGTAAAGTTAGCATCCAAAACGCAGCTTTACTCGCTCATCCATCTCCATCACCAACCGACGCCATCTCCCTTATGTGCGACGCATCAAATACCTGCGCAGGAGCTGTACTTCAACAACTTGTAAACAAGAAATGGATACCGCTTGGATACTTCTCAAAGAAATTCTCCGAAACACAACAGCGATATAGTACATTCGACAGAGAATTATTATCAATCTACATGGCAATCAAACACTTCAGAAAAATGTTCGAAGGAAGAGAACTTATTGTTTACACCGACCACAAACCGCTGACTTACGCTATACGCAAGCCTCCGTCCGATAACGATACGCAACGGCGCACGCGTCAGCTGTTATTTATCAGCGAGTTCACGACGGACATTCGACACGTCAGCGGAGTAAACAACGTTGTCGCCGATGCACTCTCTCGTATCGAAACCATCGAATTACCATCACCAATCAACTACGAAGAACTATCACAAGAGCAAGAAAAAGACAGGAATATACCAATCTTATCACAACAAACAAATATTCAACTCAAGAAAATCGTCATACCCGGCACTAACAAGCCAATATTCTGCGAAACGTCTACGTCACACATTCGTCCATACCTACCAGCTGACTTTCGTCGCATCGCATTTAACGCCGTGCACAATGTAAGTCACCCTGGAATACGAACTACGCGCAAACTTATGCAAGATCGTTACTTTTGGCCAGCAATGAATACAGACATTGGCGAGTGGACGAAAGCATGCACTTCGTGTCAGCAGTCCAAAGTTCAACGACACAACAACAGTGATGTCACAGCATTCCCAACGAGCGAACGATTTCAACACATCCACGTTGATATTGTTGGACCACTACCTACATCTTCGTGTGGACATCGATACCTACTCACGATGATCGACCGCTGTACACGTTGGCCCGAAGCAGTACCCCTTCATGAGATAACCGCCGAAATCGTCGCAAGAAAGCTGTACGAAACATGGATATCTCGTTTCGGTTGTCCTACAAAAATAACGACTGATCAAGGACGACAGTTTGAAAGTCGACTATTTCAAGACCTCGCACAACTACTTGGAGTAGAAAGAACCCGTACTACTGCCTACCACCCGCAGAGTAACGGCATCGTCGAACGCTGGCACCGAACACTGAAGGCCGCACTCATGACACGACTAGCAAACAGCAACAAATGGATCAACGAGTTACCTATTGTTTTGATGGGGCTACGAGCCGCCACGCGCACCGATACCAACACAAGTGCCGCGCAGCTCACCTACGGCCAAGCAATACGGCTACCCGGCGATTTTATATCACCATCACCAGCCGCAACGAAGATTGACCACACCTACGTCGATCAGTTACACGACGTGATTACGAAGCTGACACCTACATACAAGCCGCATTCAAACAAGCGATGTATGTTCGTGCACAACGACCTACCAACATGCAGCCACGTGTTTGTACGCGATGACACCGTCCGAAAACCACTGCAGCATCCATACAAAGGTCCATACAAGGTCATCGAACGCAACGAGAAGTATTTCACGATACAGCTACCAGGCAGATCGAGCAACATATCGATCGACCGTCTCAAGCCGGCATACACTATCAACATCGAAGATAATCACGAATACACGAGTACTGAGACACGCCAACCAGCTGCAGCTACCACTGAAGATCACTCCAGCCTGCTTCCAGCCGCGAACACCTACGACCAACGTACAAGATCAGGCAGGATCGTCAAGATGCCCGTACGCTTCGCTAAGGGGGGAGTACTGTAGCGGAATATCCCTCACAGTAACATTTTAGTATGTAGGGTACATCGACAATATTGTGCCAAAACTAAGTTGTCGATGTACCCACTATGCATTGATTTTTTGATGACAAACTTTGTATAAAAGGGACCGCCTTTTTCTAAATACATTCATTCCACATTCCAATAAGCTTCAGCACTTGCAAACCTAAATATACTACGTCGTCATCATCTGGAGTATTATTCCACACCACCTAAGCGCTACATAGGTATACAGATATGATGGTTATTTTGATGAGCGTCCCGATACATTTTGTCTTACGGCATGCAAAATTATTTAACATAATGGTCTAAACAAAAAATAAAACATATAAAGCATTCCATTCCCTAAGCAACATAACTATCATTATTAAAAATACTCATATTATTCAAAAACAGTCGGAATTAAGCACAATGCCAATATTTTAAATAAAAAATATAAAAAATGTCAATATCTTAAACTACGAATAAAAATCATTTAAATTCAGAAATAGCAGAAAATTCAATTACAAATGGCAATAAATTAAAGCAAAAAAAATATCAATAAATTAAACTTCAACAAATTAAGTTTAAAATGTCAGAAAATTCTATTACCAATTTTAATAAATTAAATTTAAAATCACGATTAATTCAACTTAATTTAGTAAAATAGATTTCACTAATATCATCGAATTATGCTTCTACAAAATGCCGGTTTTCTCTCGATGATTTCTTCAAATCAAATCAAATCAAATCATTTATTTTGCTTGAATATGGGTACACGTAAGGATGAAACACAACAAATATAGTTCAGGACCATATCCTACCCTAACAGGTGTGCAAAACTAGTACATATTATAATTAAGATTAAAATGTAATAAATTTGAAATGTCAATAATTAAAACAAATGACACCTTACATACATTACATTATGACGTCAAAAATTAAATTAATTACATTTATCATTTCAGTCAGGGATACAGAGATGTCATATTATCAATTTAAATTCTTATCAGTCAAAAAATCGTCAATTGAGTAATAACATTTATTAATTAATAGTTCTGTCAATTTCTTTTTGAAAAGTGGAATTGTCTCATTTTTTATTACATCGGGTATTTTGTTAAAAATTTTCGGACCCATACATAAAATACTTTTCTTTAATAGGGCGGTATCGGAACCACTAACAATTAACAAATTTTTATACTGTTTCCTGATTGGGCGGTTTCTATTTTCGGCCACTTTATTAAAAAGATGCATATTTGATTTAACAAAGACAGCTACCTCGAAAATATAAAGTGATGGGAGTGTTAGTAATTTTAGGGACTTAAATACAGGTTCGCAGCTATCTGTTACTATTAAATTGCACATAGCCCTTATACAACGTTTATGAGCCTTGAACACCTGTTCCCTTAGACTACAATTTCCCCAAAATATTAAGCCGAATCTCAAAATTGACGCGACTAACCCGTGGTATACAATTAACCTTGTGCCCATATTCACTTTTTTAGACAGATTAAAGAGTACATATGCAGCTGAACTTAGTTTTTTGCATACTTCTTCCGCTTGTGGCTTCCAAGTTAATTGGCTATCTATCATAATGCCAAGGAATTTTGAAACTAGTACTTGATCAACTTTTTGTCCATTATACTGTAGATATTAGATTTCTGGTGAAATTCATTGATAAAAATGCCTTGCATTAGTCTTTGGTAAATTAATCATTAAATTATTTTGGTCAAGCCAGCGTATAATGTTTATTAGAGTATCATTTATGTCATGTTCATATGTTTTTTTGTCAATACATTTAATCAAAGCAGTACTATCGTCAGCGAATAAGACCATAGGATGTTCAATGTGGCGAGGTAAATCATTTATATAGAGCAGAAATAATAAACGGCCCAGCACACTACCCTGTGGTACGCCATACCTAATAATTCTAGCATTAGATAAATATTTTCCTTCGCGCTTAGTTTTAAGACATATTCTAGATATTTCTGTGTGCTGCTTACGATTGTTAAGATATGATTTTAAGAGATTAAGTACATTTCCTCTGATGCTTATGATGTCTAGTTTTTTTATAAGAATTTCGTGGTCACGCAATCAAATGGCCTCGACATGTCTGTAAAAATTGCGCAAACTGGTAATTTTCTATCCACATTTTGCAATATGACATTTTATCATCATCATCATCATCATTTCAGCCGAAAGACGTCCACTGCTGGACATAGGCCTCCCCCAAATTGCGCTCATCATTGGGGGGGTTTTGCCATAATCGCCACGCTTGGCAGGCGGGTTGGCGATCGCAGTACGGTTATTAAAAACACAGAGAACGCTGCTGCCCATTCTCTGGTAAGTCCCTTAGTCGCCTCTTACGACACCCACGGAAAGATATGGGATGGTGCTATTCTGTTACGTCCGACACCATACGGAACATATACATATACACACATGACATTTAATAAATCATAAACGGCCGTATTTATACCTTTATTTTTTCTGAAACCCATTTGTTCTGCACTTAAGATATTATATTTGGCTAAGAAGTTATTAACTGACTCATAAATTATTTTTTCTATAACCTTAGAAAAAATGGGTTTTAAATCAATTGGTCTATAATTTGCTAGATCTTTTTATTGTTTTTTTTTTTTTAAAAGTGGCTTTATTATAACTGTTCTTAAACTATCTGGAAATACTCCCGTACTGATACTTAAGTTCAGTATATGACACAAAGGCAGGGTGATGTCGCCTGATATGAATTTTACTATCTTTGTTGATATACCATCATATCCAGTGCTACTTTTATTTTTTAATAATTGTATCGCTCTCATAATATCTTGCGGTACAACTGGATGCATAAACAGTGAATTTGGGTTGCTTGTCAAGTAAATAGTGTCCGGTAGTTTCGTCATGTTATCTTGTGTCAGGTCAATAAAATAGTTGTTAAAAGCGTTTGCAATGTCTGTCGGATTTGTAATGGTAGTATTTTGAACTTTTATTTGGGAAATAGGCTCAGTGATTCGGGTATTGTTATTTATAACTTGCCATGATGCTTTCGATTTATTGCTTGAGGTGTTAATAAAATAATTATTTTGTGCTCTTTGCGTAAAGACATTTAAGATAGTTTTTGAATCTAGACATATTTTCATTAGATAGGTTTTTTAATCCGCCATGAATTTATTCTATATGATTTAATAACCTTTACTTCCAATAACTGAGCAATGTGATCAGACAATGCAAAGTCCAATACCTCGGATTTACATTTTAATTTGGAGTTGCGTGCAAAATTATCCAAACAAGTATTACTGGCCAGCCTGGTGGGCTGTCGCAGTTCTAGTTTGAGATTGTAGCCCAAAAGAAAGTATTCAAAGTCTAGTGTCAAGTTATTTCTTTTAAGCGTATCTATATTGAAATCCCCACACATAACTATTTTCTTATAGGATTTGGTACAATATTTCTTCAAAATAATCTCTAACTTTTCATAAAAAAACATTTAAGTTATTTAACTTTGGTGGCCTATAAATAAAAATAATTATTACACTTTAGTTCGTAAGTTCTATGCCGCAACATTCAATAACATTAGGTATAGAATGTCGAGAGACATCCAAAAGTTCTCTGTATTCAATACAACTTTAAACTAAAATACATGCTCCTCCTCGTTTCTGAGATGGTCTTGAATAAATTGCTCCTAACGTGTAGTTATTTATATTCAATAATCTCTCATGTCCAGCCATGACGAAATGTTCTGTGATACAAATTATATCTATGTCTCTTTTCTGCTGAGATAATTCTTGCAGGTGAACAGTAAGTATGTCAGATTTATTTAATAGTCCAGCTATGTTCTGATGAAAAATCCTTAAACTGTTATAGACGAAAAAAATCGCTGTTTTCTGACGTGTCAATATGAGCGGTGTCAATAGGATATTTTTTATGTCAATTATCAGACGATCGTGAATACCCTCAAAAATCTTTTTTGTTCCCAGTTTGTTTATTTTGCCTGTTTGATGTGAAAACAATTCCAAAGACAGGTCACGGTTTGTGTCAAAGAAAAATGCATAATTATTGTTCTGCATGTCTAGGTAGAGTAAATTATTTAATATTTCTACACGATAGTTCTGAATTAGAGCTCCTCTCACGTAGGTAGGACAATATACTATTATATTTGTGTGAGTTATTTGTTTTACGATATCCTAATTTGTTTGACTAGTTCAATATAGTCTTCAGCGCTTTTAAAATCTTTTTCCCCGATCATAATCATGCAGTAGTCGTTCATAGAAAGATTTTGGACTTTGTCAGTGATATTTGTCAGTACTTCTGTTATTCCGCTACTCAATCTGGTCGCTAAAGGTGTTTTCTATATTTTTCAGTGCACCTACGTAGTTACAGTTGCTGACTATTCGTATTTTCGTTTTTTTGAACATTTCATATTCTCAAGGCAACTGGTATGTTGTGGGATTTGTTGTAGTTTTGTCTCAATACTGCTAGTTTTATAATGTATGTGAGAGGGTGATGAATTATCGTTTTCCAGATGCGATATAATTAAAGGTTCTGTTTGTGTTCCTTTGTTCTTAATTAAGGATTTCTTTATGGGAGTGGACTTTTTGTGTTTTTTAACTGGGCTGCTAAGTTTTGTGAGGAGATCATTTTTCTTTTGCAAGTTTAAATTTATTTGTGTAAGGTTGCTATTTTCTAAAGAAAGATACTCGATTTTTTGATGTGCGCTATTTAAATCTAACACACGCTTGTCAATTTGTTCCTTTAGCTTTGTAATAACTTATTGTTGTTTTGTATCATTAATGTCATCATCGGATAAGTCGGGTAGGCTGGAAACAGTGTCTTCGAATGTACTATTATTTATTTTATCGTTAGTGACGGTGTTTGAGTCCGATTTAGTACGAGTACGGCGCAAAGTAACGTTTTCGAAGAAATTCATGTTAGAATTAGTAAAGACAATTTCTTTATTTACAAAAAGTGTATTTGATTCAATGAGGTTTAAACCTGAGCCACACTGAGTAGCAGTAGCGTTGTTCCTCCACGCCACCGAAGTACTATGCGAGTTGCCGAAATTGTTGGTCGCTATGTCCACTGAGTCATACTCAGGCGACGACAGGGAGTTGAGGCGGCAAGTGCGGGGTGAACTTGTTGATATAGGCTAATACTCGAGTAACTTTCCTTAAAATGCTATATTTTTCTAATTGTAGGTTAATTATAAAATTTTTAGGATGACCGTATTTACTTCCTTGTTTTTCTGAGTTCTTCGGTAGTAATACTCGTACAAATCGGCATCTTATGAGATTTTTTAGGCTTATATTGTGCTAACCAGTCGGGCCCTTGCCACCACAGCGAAACATTGGCTAATTGAGCAGCAGGTAAACTGCGGCTTGCGCAATCTGCGGGATTTTCTTTGTATTTTACGTAACTCCATTTCATTTTTCGGGATTGTTTCAGTAATAATCCTCATATTGAAACAAAGAGTTTCCTTTTCTCCGGTTTGCCACTTAACCAACCTTAGCTATAGTAGTTGTGTATTAACATGGCAATAGTGGTCATAGCCCTTTCCCTTTCCTTACATGAACTGAAACCATAAACCGTGTACTTAACGTTTCTTCTGTTAATGTTCAGGATCACAATCAATGTCAATTCAGGGTCTATTAACAGGTTTGTATACGTTTTTTAAAAGAAAAGATCCAATAAATGTATGTGGTTAAAAGCGCGCTATTGCTATGCTAAAACACAACTACTATAGAACAGCCATTGAATCAATCCAACCATGACATCAAAAACGGTGCAGCGTGATAAAATAAAATAAATTACTTCAGTGATTTCTTGTGACATAACAATTCATACTATGAAAAATAATTTCTTGAGTTTAAAACTCGCTGGCAAACAGACATTTTCTCAACGCACTCTTTTCTTCCAGGTTGTGTGAACTGCATCCTAGTTCGTTAATCTTCAAGTACCTCATACCAACAGTCAGTATGATTACCCTGGCATTAGTAGTGGTTCTTCTGATCACATTGTACTTTTACGGAACAAGGAACTATAAGTACTGGGAGAACAGAGGTATAAAGTTTAATAAACCACTCCCTTTCTTCGGAAATAGTTTGGCAGCAGTTATTCGGAAGTCTAGTGTAACACAAGTAGCTGACGAGATGTACTTGAGTTATCCCCATGAACGAGTGGTTGGATTCTACAGCTTTTCACGCCCAGATTTGCTGATACGAGATCCTGAAATCGTAAAGCGGATTCTAAGCACAGACTTTTCCTACTTCCACAGTCGTGGCATCTCTTCTCTTAAGAATGGCAATGATGAACCTCTGATGAAGAATCTGTTTACCGCTGATGGAGATCTGTGGAAGCTGCTGAGACAGAGAATGACCCCTGCATTCACTAGTGGAAAGCTGAAGGCCATGTTTCCTTTAATAGAGGAAAGGGCAGAGAGGCTGAAAACTCGCGTGCTGACATTGGCTGCTGAGGGCAAGTCTATAGACGCTCGCGAGCTGATGGCGAGGTATACTACTGACTTAATCGGAGCCTGTGGCTTCGGTCTAGATTCAGACTCACTGAATGATGAAGATTCAGCGTTCAGACAACTCGGAATCAATATTTTCAAAATAAGACCCCGCGAAACTGTTACAGCTATTGCAAAAAATCTGTTCCCAGAAATGTTTAAAAACTTGAAGATTTGGACTCGTGTAGAGAAAGAAATCAATGAGCTTGTGGGGGAAATTCTAAGGAAGAGGAACTATAAACCTAGTAAGAGAGGGGATTTCATAGATTTGATGTTGGAGTGCAAAGAGAAGGGTGTTATCGTCGGCAAGTCTACGCAGAAGAAGAATCCTGATGGTACACCCGAAATTGTTACTTTGGAGTTCAACGATGCTCTGATAGCTGCCCAAGTGTTTGTCTTCTTCGCAGCCGGGTTCGAGACATCGTCTTCAGCCACCAGCTACACTCTCCACCAGTTAGCATACAATCAAGACGTACAGAAGAAGGCACAAGATGAAGTCGACCGCGTTTTAACCAAATATGACGGAAAGCTATCGTATGACTCGATCAAGGAGATGATTTACTTGGATATGGTGTTCAAAGAAATTCCGGTGCAGTCGCTGCACAAAGATTCAAAGTACTTCCCGAACCCTGAGGAGTTCAAGCCGGAGAGGTTCGATCCCGAAGCGTGTGACAACAGCAACAAATACTTCTATTTGCCGTTCGGTGCTGGACCCAGAGCATGCATCGGTGAGTATTTAAGTCTAGCAAAAAAATAACCACCCAAGTGCGTGTCTGGCCACCCACAATGGAGTAGGGTTACCTACTACCTACCTACTACTTACCTACTACTTACCTACTACCTACCTACTACCTACCTACTACTTACCTACTACCTACCTACTACCTACCTACTACCTACCTACTACCTACCTACTACCTACCTACTACCTACCTACTACCTACCTACTACCTACCTACTACCTACCTACTACCTACCTACTACCTACCTACTACCTACCTACTACCTACCTACTACCTACCTACTACCTACCTACTACCTACCTACTACCTACCTACTACCTACCTACTACCTACCTACTACCTACCTACTACCTACCTACTACCTACCTACTACCTACCTACTACCTACCTACTACCTACCTACTACCTACCTACTACCTACCTACTACCTACCTACTACCTACCTACTACCTACCTACTACCTACCTACTACCTACCTACTACCTACCTACTACCTACCTACTACCTACCTACTACCTACCTACTACCTACCTACTACCTACCTACTACCTACCTACTACCTACCTACTACCTACCTACTACCTACCTACTACCTTTTACCTAAGACAGGCACATACAATATTTTTCACATAAATGTAGTTTCTAACGCAATTCAGATATTTGTGCCTTGTAATCATCATCTTATGTTGCTGTGCTGATGATGAAAGGTATAAGTCAGGATCTGATGATGGGATTCCAGGAAAATTACGGGCAACCTTCAAATTTTATGGGCATTGTTTCAAACAGTATAATTCCCCTGTGATCCCATGGTCATCAGGTCAGGATCTGATGTTGGGATCCCGGAGAAATCAAGGGAACTCTCCAAATTGTATAGGCACACATACTCGTGGGCATTATGCCTGGTAATCATAATTGTGTGTACGTTCAGCAATATTTCCGCCAATTGAGAACCGATTTCAATGATACTTTTTTTATTTGGAAGAACATTATTTGGCGGTGGTCCCGTTTAAGATCTGATGCTGATCTTCAGAGATATACAATGGAACTCTTCAATAATAGACAGCAAATCTGCTGTGATTGCTGCAATCGTTTAGATGTTTATTGTTTATACAATATCGTAATATAACATAACGCCTGTATGCTCTGAGGGTGTACGCAGATGTATACAGTACAATCAGATTTGTTTGTTTCTGTTGACAGTGTAAAATAAATGCATAGCAAATATTAATTGTATAGGATATCACAACTAAAAATGGAAAAATAAAAAAAACTTTTTTGCAACTATTAGGACTGGTACTATTAAGACTACACAATTGAAACTCGATAGGTAGATGTATTCTGTGAACCGCTTTACGATTTTATACAAAAATTAAAAGATTACGAGGAAATATTTTTTTAGTTTCAGTTCCATGTATGGGCTCATAAATGGAACAGAAACTAAAAAAAAAAAATCATCAAACCTAAAGGTGCGGGGTGTCTACACCGTGACTTTTTAGTCGTCTTACAACGGCAGCCCACTTCATGTATCCATTGACTACAAAACATTAAAAAAAAAAAATAGGTATTTATGAGATTTTAACAATTTTATAATAAAATTATTATTCAATGTTATGACGCATGACGTAGTTAAAACACCCTGTTGCATGCGATGATATACTGGACTCAAGCGCTGGGTGGGTATGTTCTCCCGTTTGACACTTAAAAATCATTAACAGGATGTTTCATAATTTTATTCTAATATATTATTTATTTTTCTTCTATTATGGTAGGTAAAAAAAAACAAATCGCGCCTAGAGCTATTTTATGTCGGGTACATTGAGTGGACCACCTTTGTAAGACGACTAAAAAGTCACGGTGTATAGATGGGTCTTTAAAATTAAGACCCATCATGCCTTTCATTACTAAGACATCTTTCGCATAAATACAAATTAGCCTCTGGAATTAACACAAACAAAAAAAAGCAATGGATCAAAATTAAGCAAGTATTTAATTAAAACGTTGAAGAAATAAAAATTAAAATATCTTCAAAATAGAAACAAAAAAACTTGTTACTTTTTATGCTAGTTGTACAAAATACCTGTCATTTTTCTCAGGTGAACGCCTTGGCTTGATGCAGTCGCTAGCAGGGCTAGCGGCTGTCCTGTCCAGTTTTACAGTGGAGCCCGCGTCGGAGAGCGTCAGGCATCCTGTCGTAGACCCTAAGTCCAGCTTAATTCAGAGGATCAAAGGAGGTCTACCGCTTATGTTTCGTGCGAGAAGTCAAAGTGCATAAATGGAGATAAATAAGATGTATTTTTATTAATTTTGGCCATTTGTGGTGTAACTGTGGATGGCCTTAATGTGAAAAAATGGCTGCGTTGATGTCGTGATATGTTAGACACCCTGTTAGATTAAGGAATTTAAGATTTAAAGGGGCAAACCCACCGCGGTGCACGCTGTGCACGGGCACGCGGCGCATTTTAGCTGCGTGGATTCATTTGTTTGACAACGTGCGTCTACGTTTTCACAGCAGTACATGCTACACACCCACAACGTAGCGTGCGTGGCCCACCGCGGTCGTGGGTTAATATTTGTGTATAGCGTGTACCGCGTGCACAGCGTACATAGCGTTGACAGCGTTGAGCTATGTGAGCGCCTTCGACCAAGCCATGCATATACTAATGAGGTCAATTCATGCATAGCGTGCGTGTCCGTGTTTTGCAGTGGACACAATCACATACATTTTCTTACAAAGTAAAGCTTAACACATGTGCGTAGCCTATCCGTGTGTTTTTACCCAACTACGTTGAAACAAAAAGCAGGGTTATTATGTGAATTTTGTCCGGTGTGTATGTATGTTTATCTGTTCCCTCATAACTTCTGAACTACGTCTTATAATTTAGCAAATGAGGTATCATTGGAAGCGTTCACGGCTATCCTCTGAACTTCACTATGAATATTTATTAAATACATTAAAATATATAAGGTGTAACTTGTTTATTTAATAGACGACAAATATTGAATGGTTTGTAGTGTGACTGTTTGTCACGTACTCCTAATTATTAAGTAGATTTTTTAGTATTGATTTTTATTTAAAATCATCACACGGTATGGGCCACTTACAAACACATTAAACTTCTATTTTATGGCTTGACAGGCTGGCAAGTGACCGTAATTAATAAAGATTTAGTGAGCTTTCTTCCTTGAATTGTAAAACAATATTGCATCACTTAGAAACGCATAAATTCTTTACTTAATGGTAAAGGGACTAGGGACTGACAGGCCAAATATAAAAAAATATCTAATTTCAATACGTAGTTCTGAATGCTAGTGCGACATGTGGTTGCAATTTACGCCGGTCTTGGGCGTTCGAAGGGCACTTAATACAATTGAGACGTTTGCACAAAAAAGAAACGGATTCTGAAAAGGCGACCCAAGTGTGGTGGTTTTTTGGAGGCTGGGCTGGAGAAAGCTGGGTGAATTCGTGGCAGTTGATTTGAAATCGCGGAAGAGTCCACACGTGGAGGCTAGTCGAGCTAAGTCAGGGAGTCGGTCTGAAAACGGTTAAAGAGCTAGGACGTTCTAGGTTAGGTTCGTGTAGTTAGCGTAATCTTGGTACCAAGATGGACATGTCCCAGAGGACTGTCGTAAGAGAGCGATTAGCATTTTATAATTTAAATATAAGTAGAAGCTATATGCCTAGTTAAAGTGAGTGACGAGATCCTGAAGGAGACGCTGTAGCGGAGGCGAAACTGGTAATGTGTGCAGTACTCTGTAAGTTAGTCGGGGATTAATCCCCTTCAATGAACAATGAATACGTGGTAAGTGTTAACTATAATTAACTCCTAGCTTAAGTAGCAGTTTGGCGGAAACGCAGCGATGTTAATAATTATTTATTTCAGCATGACGGCAGAGCCGCTTATCATCTCAATGTATATTATTATGTCCTGTGTTGTGTGTCCTAATAACTCCTAACCTTGGCACATATTCTTCATCTGCGTTTGGTTATAGGGACGGAGACCGCCTTTCGCAACACTATACACACATTTCATGCATACGACAAACACACTATACACCAACACACCCGACTATTGACGAAAGTTGACTTTTATCTGACTCACTACACATGAAAGGCCGAACCGTAATATTCGCATTTCGATCGGGATAAAATGTATTGTTCAGTGGTGAAGGCAACACCGTAATATTCACGGATTGATAAAGACAAATTATATTGCTCAGTGATATAATGCCGACTTGTACTTGTGGTACAAAACAACCAAACGTTGCTGATGAATACTGTTTCCTGTAAAGGTCTAGCTCAGAAACATTGCGTAGAGATTGTTGGCGCACATTTTAGGGACCGGGGGTAGGTTTCACCAAGTATCCTAAACTGATTGGATAGCTACGTTCTTAGGAACGCTAGGGACTGTGTTTCGTTAAAACTAACCCCGGCTGCCACAGGCCTATTACTGAATCGACACTATTTAGCGAGACACGCAACCACGACATGGGGCAGAGTAAAGAAATGTGAAGTGACGATGGAATAACCACTTCGGCGTCCACCAATAACAATCGCAATATGTTCTGCTACAGACTGATCCTACGGTACGCTTGTGCAAATTGTGTTACAATATAGTAATTGGGGTAATCTGCCGTAAGGGTGTTATTAACGTGAGTACGCGTATAAGTAGAAATGCTAGAAACCTGTCTTCCTCAATGGCAGTGGCCTCACAACCCACTGCCTTAGGATTGGGAAAGATATGTAGATAGAGCTTAGGAAACGTGGCCTGTTAGAGTTCATAGCAATGTTCTCAGTAGGACTATGCACTTAGGTCTAACAGTACACGTACGCCGAGCAAACGTTGTAAAACGGTTCCATGTTGTAACATGGAATCGTTTGCGTTTGCAAATCGGCAACTAGTATTTTGGAATCATTAAATTAACGTAACTGTAAAATAATGAATCACTTAAGCGCAAGCGTAACATTTCCTTTCACCAACCATTCATCATATATATATCTTTGCGCCCTCTTGTCTTATTAGCTTCATACTTTATTACTGATTTAGTTTTATAGGATTTGATATTATTCATGTATATGTCTTAACTGTGACCTCCCAATATTAACTACACCTTGTACCCCTCCCTGTCCCCTAGCTTCTAAAGTCGGGACAGGGCTGGAGTTCAATTTAGTAGTCGGTGGAAAGATGACCAGTTTGGTGTCGAGTCTTACAAGGCCGTGCGGACGGAGGGGCGCGGCTTCTCCCCCTTTTTTTTTTTTTTTTTTTTTTTTTGGATGGGAAATCATCAAATGACCCCCGCCACTCTGGGCGGAGCGGAAGGGAGTGTCAGACTTGTACTGACTAAAACCCATCCATGTTCCTTCTTTGCCCTTTGTGTTCCAGGGCCACGGTGTCTCTTTCGAACAGTCCCGCAGCTCTGGCAGGCATCGGCCCATGCGGACCCCTACTCGGTTGCTGACATCTCTTTGAGGCGCGCGTGGAACACGAACGCGCCGTCGACACGGCCTGTCGTCATAAGACGGCCGGACGGCGAGCTAGCCCATAACTCGCCGTCCACAGGCCCGCGCCTACGGTGGCCGGGAGCCACCACGTGACCCCCGACGCCCAGGGCGTCTCCCGCGGCGGCTGGGACGTGAGGTTCTTTCCCTCTCACGTCCCGCCACCTCCTTCACTAGCATGACTGCTTCACAGAAGGTGGTGACGGCTTCCCATTCCCTCTCGCTCCGGACCATGGCTTGAACCAGGGCCGGACGCGAGAGATCGCCGCCGCCAATCGCCGCTACAAGGACACGGCGGTGCTCCGCCCAAGCGGGGCAGACCTCTACGGTGTGCTCCACCGTGTCCTCCGGACGATCCTCGCAGTGGAAACACCCGGGCGTTTCCTCCCGCCCGATTCGGTGCAAGAACCTCCCGAAACAACCGTGTCCGGTGAGGATCTGCGTCAGGCGGTAGGTGAGGGCGCCGTGGCGCCTCTCTAGCCACTCCTCAAAGAGGGGACTTATCGCCACTATGGTAGCGTGCCCTGCACGGGGTTGCAACAGTCGCTCTCTCCATGTCGCCATGATATCACGCCGGAGGTCTGTCCGCTGAGCGGCAATTTGCCGCGGCAGCGGAGTTTCCCCCCGACGTAGTGCCTCCGCGCGCCATTCATGCAGGCGCGCGAGGACTATCGCCTCCAGATCCCATGGCGGCAATCCGGCAAGGAGGCTAGCCGCCTCGCCGGAGATCGTGCGGTACCCCCGGATTAGCCTTATGGCTATCACCTTTTGGGGCGCGTTCAGGTAGTGGGCAGCTTGCCGCCTCAAAGAACGCGCCCACACCGGGGCCCCGTCAAGGGCCATGGACCGCACGACCCCCGCGTATAGCCTCCGGCAGGAGGCGTTTGGACCCCTCAGGTTGGGCAAGAGCCGCTTGAAGGCAGCCCCTGTCCGTTCCAGTTTGGGAGCCAAACGTCGGAAGTGCTCCACGAAGTTCCACCGGCTGTCGAGGACGAGTCCTAGGTACTTCAACGTCGACCCGACGCCGATGGAAACCCCTCCTGCCGTCAGTAGGGATCCCGACGGTGGCGCATTCCGAGGCCCATGAAAACACATGGCCTCGGACTTGTGCAATGCCACCTCGAGACCCAATTGCCGGATCCTATCCACGACTATCGCAACCCCGCGTGTCATGTTTTCGGCCGCCGCCTCGTGCGACCTCCCTTGTGCCAGTACCAGCGTGTCGTCAGCGTAGCAAACTACGCTGACGCCGGTAGGGAGGTCGGCGCGCAGCACCCAGTCGTAACCGATGTTCCACAGGGCCGGTCCTAGAACCGATCCCTGTGGAACACCGCACGACATCTCTCGCCGGTTCCATTCTCCGCTCTAACCGGGGTAGATGACGGCCCTATCCGTCAAGTAGTCCCCGACCACACGACGAAGGTAGGTTGGCACCCGGTGATACCGGAGTGCCTCCCCAATGCAGCTCCAGGGCATGGAGTTGAAGGCGTTGGCGATGTCAAGAGACACCGCCAAGACGACCCCGCCCCGGGACACCGCGTCCCCCGTCGTGAGGGCTCTCACGCGCATGATGGCGTCCACCGTGGAGCGCCCCTTGCGGAAACCAAACTGGTGTTCCGCAAGATCCGGTCCCATCCCCGCAAGGTGCCCGGCAAGGCGGTTGGCAATGACTCTTTCGAAGAGCTTGCCCACCTCGTCGAGCAACACGATGGGCCGGTATGCGGACGGAGAGTCCGCAGGGCGCCCTGGTTTCCGGATGAGGACCAGCTTCCCCGTCTTCCAACGAAGCGGAAACTGGCCTCTCTCCAAGCATGCGCTTAGGAGCCCTTCCAGTCGGGGCCCGAGAGCCTCGGAGGCCAGGACCCAGGCTTTGCCAGGCAAGCCATCGGGTCCCGGGGCGGTGTTTCTGGCTTTCAGCCTGCGTACCGCCACTCTCAGGTCTACCCCAGTCACCTCCGGAACGTCGTCATCGTCATCGGTGTGGTCCGCTTCCGGCACCGCACGCGGCGGCGGAGCCATAGGCGGGGGAGGATGCTCCCCTCGCGAAGGGAACAGAGCGCTCACCACGTCCTCCACGAGCTCAGGCCGGAGACTCTGCGTTAGCGGGGGGGCCCGGGTGCGGAGTTTGTCCCGCACCATCTTGTAAGGGCGCCCCCACGGATCTCCGTTCAGAGACTCCAGCATCTCCTCGCGGGCCAAGTTCTTGGCCCGCCGGACAGCCTCTTGGAGGGCGGTCTTCGCCGCTCTGTACCCCTCGTACAGCTCCGCCTCAATGGCTGCCGCATCCGGAGGGCGGATGCGGAGCCTGCGATGCCTGGCGTACAGGCGCCGCGCGGCAACGCAGACCTTGCGCAGAGACGTCAGCTCTCGCGACCACCAGTACACCTGACGCTGGGCGCTTCCTGGCCGAACTCGGGGCATTGCCACGTCGCAAATCTCGGACATGGCCTCCTGGAACCAACCCGCCTCGTTGTTGATGTCGGCAGGCCTGACTGGTGATGACACCCAGGCCTGCACGATCGAGGCTTCCAGGAGGAGCTCCCGGTCCAGCTGCTTCAGCGCCCATCGCGGACCACTCGGGGCCTGTAGGACCGGCACGCTTGAGGACTGGGTGGAGACGTCGAACCGGATGTACCGGTGGTCGGAATAGGTCTCCACCCCCTCCATGACGCGCCAGTCAACGACACGCGGCGACAGAGCGGGGCTGGCGAACGAGATGTCCACCACCGACTCGCCCCGCATCCGCACGCACGTGGGGACAGAACCCCGATTTAGGACGACCAGGCCTGTCTCCAGAGCCCAGTCCTCCACCATTCTACCCCGCACGTCCGTGTAACGAGAACCCCAAGCCAAGTTCTTGGCATTGAAGTCCCCGAGCACAAGCACGGGGAGGGAATGGCTTCCGATGACGACACTCAACTCCGTGAGGGAGTTGTGGAACTCGGCGAGAGTTCGGCTCGGGGAGAAGTAGACTCCCACTACAACGATCTCCCCGAACCGTGCCGGCTTGCCGGCTTGCCAGATGCCGCACATGCGGCGCAGCGCGGCGCGGCGGAGCAAGCCGCGGCCATGTGACCAGGCTGGCCGCAGCGGAAGCACAGGCCGCTGCGGTCCACCTCCGAGGTGCACCGGACCGACACGTGGTGCCCCACATGGCAGCGGAAGCACCTCAGAGGTCTGGGTTCCAGCAGCTTCACCTGCGCCGAAACCCAGCCCACCAAGAGCCTTCGGCCCTCCACAATGACTTTCGCCGCTGTCACAGGGCAGCTTACCGTTATGGTTCGCATGCCCGACAGGTCCGGACGTAAGGTGCCTGCCTTGACTTGCTCGGCAGGGCACCCACCGGTCCTGGTGACGGCGGCCACCACCTCCTTCTCGGTCACCGAGTCGTCCAGACCCAGTATGCGCAGGTCTGCGCATTTGACGGGCCTGGACACTCGGGCCTCGTCCGCATTTAGGGACGCTCTAAGCTTTTCAGCCAGAGCGTCAGCGGACGAGCCACGGGTTTCGCCAGGGATCTCCAGCACTCGAGCCCCTGTTGCGGTGACTCTAAGCCGGAGGCCCCCGGTGATCCCGAGCTCTCCGAGATCCACCGTCGCTTTCGCCTTAGCGAGCACGTCGCGGTAGGTCACGCCCCTCTTTTCCGCGTCCGGCTGTAGTGTAATCACTACAGCTGCGGTCTTTGGGGTACTGAGCCTAACCGCGACGCCCCGCTCCTTTTGCCGGCGTTTCTGCACCTGCCTCCTGGCCTTTTTGGCCGCCGATCGCTCCCTCGCTTTTTCTCCGGCCACCTGCCACCCGGTCTCGGCCGCGGAAGGCTTAGGGGGCGGGGGGGGCGGCAATAGCGGCTGTCTCGCGGCTGGCGCTGGCATATTCGCCGCCTTTCCCTTCTTTTGGGCCGCCGCCTTGCCCTGTTTCAGAGCCGCCGCCTTCCTAACCGGAGCCGGTTTCGTCGGGGCCGACATAACCCTGCCGGGGGGCTGGCTGGACGGCCCCGGTGCGGAGGCCGCAGCAGACGCATATGAGGCCGCCGTCGGGCCCGGGGGCGCCTTGTTTGCCGCTAGGGGGGGGCGCAGGACAATGCCCTCCAGGACGGAGAACCGCGCCTGGAAGGCAGCTAGCTCCTGCCGAACCAGATTCAGAACCTGGTTCTCCACCGGCACGGACTGGCTTGGATGCTTCTGGCCCCCATTTTGGGGCGCCTCGCGAGAGCCGGACTCGCGCAGACTGGCCAGGTCTGCTCGGAGCTTCATATTCTCCTCTTTGAGAAGCTCCGTGGCGGCCGTCAGTCGAGCGACCTCCGCCCTCAGCTTGGCCACGCCGTCTGGCGGGGGCCCAACAAATCTGGCCTCCGCTGCCGCCATAATGGAGGCGACCGCTGCAGGTATAGCCCTTTGCCTGGTGGAGGGCTTTTGTTTTAAAGAGACAGCCCTCAGCGCCGCCTCCACCTCCTTCGCGAGTCCGGCCTTACGCTCCGCATCGGAGCCGCCATCTGCACCCGCTTCGTCGCCAGAGGAGCCCGAACGGGCCACCCCGTGACCGGTGGCCACCCCCGGATGGCGCCCCTCCTCGGCAAGCCGCGCCAACCTCTCGGTGGCAGAGAGGCCTCTCCCCTTGCCACGGATCCCGCCGCGCTTGCTGGTGGGGATCTTACGAGCCGAAGCCAGCTCCCCATCTGACGACGACTCTCGGTCGCCTACCGGCCTGGACCGCTTGCGTAGGAACTCCCTGTTCCCCGCAGCAGCCCCGAGCCTCCCGCGCTGGGAGCTCACTGAGCCTCCCGCGCTCACCTCGCTGGATGCGGCGCCGGACTCCGACACCGCATCCCTCTCCTCCCTTCCTTCGCCGATATCGGCCGTGTTTTGGGTAGTATTTGTTTCCATACTGTTCCCACGAGTATGGGGGAAATAAAAAGTCCATCTGGGCAGTGCCCCCTGTACCCAGATAAGCCATAGCCAGGCCCGGCAGTGGTTCGCACTAGAGACTGATTTTCCAAAGGAACCCGTCAGCCATACATCTCCTCGCGGTGCGCCGCCGCTTGAGATTCGGGGTAACTTTTTATAGAGGTTTTCTACCTCGTGGTCCGGGCGGTTAAGCCAAGACCCTCGGTCCCAATCGAAGCCGCGAGACGTGTTCCACGACACTTCGACGGTGGGATTACGATATCGACGGGGACAGTGAAAGACTGCATCCTTCACTGTCTGCTCGGAGGCAGGGTAAGTGCACACCGAGCCCGCCCTTGCTCCTCCGCTGTGCCCTCTGCTTTTCAGAGGGTCACGCGGAGCAACGCCCCCTTGGTCCATGAGGGACCCGCCCATGTCAGAATATTAGCCATGGACAGTAACATTCCCCGAGGAATAAGAATCTCTTCCCATTCCTCGGGGAAGGATACTGGCCACGCCCAGGGTGCACCGGCCCAGCAGCTGCTATTCCCTCCAGACGTATCGAGAGGGACCGGCAGCCATCAGGCACACGAGGAGGAATTCTGACAACGCACCCCGTGTAAGGCCTCTCCCCCTTCGGGGGGAGCCGACATTAATACTAATATTTACATGATTTAGGAAAAACGAAAATTTTATCAGCCTAGGGTAATTTACGAACTGTCACAGTAGGTATTGACACAACCCAAAAGAATGAAGTAACCAGGCACGTACACTACAAACGTATATCGCCACTACACGTACTGCTCACAATGACAGTCACTCAGAGTGAGTGCGCTAACGTCTTTTAAAATTATAGTATAACATGATTTTGCAACGTTTGGATACTCTCGTGGCGCAGCAGGTAAGCATTCAACCTACAATGCCAAATAATTTAGTTCAAACCACGAGTTTACTAAAAATATAAGTTTTGAGATTTTGTAATTTAGAGTTAATCCATCCCGCAACATTGTTTTTTCATTATAATTTTCTATTAAATCCGAGATGTAACCGAGGTACTATGTATCCTCAGTTGTATTGCGTGTGTTCGGCGGGCTATGACTGCAGAGGCGCGGATTCTGACGGGAGGTCTGCCGCGTGTCCGGCTGAGGGCTGCTAGTCTTCCATCTTCATATCATTGATGCCTAGTTCTTCATACTGCTCAAAGGTTCGCAAGTACCGCGTGACCTTCAGACCTGAGATACGTAACACAGGCGTTAGCTATCTGAGCTTTGGTGGAAGCAGTCTTGTATGAACTATCACCAAAAATGATTCTGATCACCGGCACCGTATGGACTATTCTTGCTTACAGCGCCAGACTGCTATAAACACTTAAAAAAACAACTTATTTTTAATGTACAGGCGCCAGCACATCAAGGTACAACCTGTCAATTTTTACCAATCAACCTTGAACCTATTGCTTTAGCAATAAAGTTGAAAGTCTATTAAAGAAATTTGACAGATTGTAGTAGCAGACAGCAGCCAGCACATTAAGCTGGCTGCTGTCTGTACATCAAAAATCTTATCACCCGTCAATTTATTCACATCAATTAAATATTTTTTACATCAAAAATACTGATTGCATATTGTTGACGCTCTTGTGTGATGTTGTGTGGAGCGGGTTCGCTGGCGGGATGTTGACTGGAGAGTGTGGAGTAATAACACTAGTCTTCAGAGATTCTCCTTATTTATTGTTGCGTCTTCATGACACTGTCGGATTCGGAATGCCTGACCACGTTCTTTTTTTTTTCTTTTTTTCGATTTGTCATCTCGCAGGTCAACTTAGGAGGTTGTCATCTGCTCAACCGAACTATCCTGTGGGTGCCTTGAGTGTAAGGCCTCCAGCTAGGGCAAAGAACTTACAAACTAAGCGACTACACACTAAGGGCACCCCCTGTGGGGTACGAGCCTCGGCTTAGGGCGTCGCTGGGAGAGGGCAGCAAAGGGACAAGCTGGATCTGGTTTAGATTATTTAGGGGCTGATTTAATACTACTGGCTCAGCATCGCGGGCTGGCTCGAGCGAGGGTCGGGGAGGGCATGAAACGGGGTGTCGCGACGGGCCTCGACGGCGAGGACGGAAGGATAGCTGCTTGCGTTTGGGATTTTTAAGAGTGTTAGTTTCCCTACTGCTCTGCTGCAGGAGGGTTATAGCGTCATCGGGAGTGACTAGAGTATGCCGTGGACGGCGAATTTGACTAATTTTAGAGGGCTCGTATCGGGCGGCCGATGCGATCAGGGGGTTGCGGTGCTTTACAGCAGAATCAAAGAAGCGTTAGGAAAGGCGCTTCATGAATTGGAGAATAGTGGACATTTGTAGGTCTAAGTGAAGACGATCGTTTCGAACGTACCAAGGGGCTCCCGTGACTTTACGTAGGAACCGGTTCTGGAGTACATGCCTGACCACGGAAAAGTGCCTCTTTTTTATAGGCAGCTCTGACCAATCACAGCCCCTTAATTTTGCACACGGCACTGTGTTTTGCCCTTCAACCAATCAGAGCGCAAGTGGCTTTTCTATAGGAATTTTGAATTATGCTTTTTCTTGTGGTCCGACATCCCTTACAACGTTTTCTTATAACCCTAATATCATGACGGGTGTATTTTACATAAACTTAATAAAAACAATACGAAAACACTTATTTTACACCTCAAAATAAAGAAAACATTGAAAGGCTCTCGTTAAGGTAAATTTCCTTGGTACTTAGGCTTTTTTGTACAAGTAGCGCCGCCAGGTGGCAGGAATGCGTAACGCTTAAACTTCTATTTAGCAAAAAATATCAATAATCATCTTAGATAAACTAAACATCTTATTAGATTAAATATCACAGTTACGTAAATCTAGTTAGAGATCAATTATTTACGTATCGTCGCTAACACACATCTTTACCGGAGCGTACAAAAGTAATACTTGTGAGGATTACATATAACAACATATTTTTGCAACATATTTTCATCGTAAAAAAGGCTTTGCGGCAAGGACACCAGGACGCAAGAGCGAGCGAAGCGAGCGAGGGACTTGTCGCATTGTTATTATGTGTGTTATTATTATTAAATGAGTGGTAGTTATTATTAGATATCCGTTCATAAAGCTACGCTTTTCAATTAATAGCAATGCGTCACGAACTCAAATTGTTGCTAAAATAATAGTATGCTCTCAGAATGTTGCTTCTCCTCGTCTTCACTTTAGCAACACGATTGATCTCGTCGACACCAGGATAAATGTTAGTGATTCTTCGTAGTGACCATAATAATGGTGGTAGAGTCTTGTCCTTTATAAAGACTAAGTCGTTAGGTTTGAGCTCATTGTTAGAGGACGTCACCACGTGATCCCGACGCCCGAGGCGACTCCCGCGGCGGCTGGGACGTGAGGTTCTTTCCCTCTCACGGCCCGCCGCCTCCTTCACTAGCATGACTGATTCGCAGGAGGAGGTGACGGCTTCCCATTCCCGCTCACTCCGGACCATGGCTTGAACCAGGGCCGGACGCGAGAGATCGCCGCCACCAATCGCCGCTACGAGGACACGGCGGTGCTCCACCCAAGCAGGGCAGACCTCCACGGTGTGCTCCACCGTGTCCTCCGGACGATCCTCGCAATGGAAACACCCGGGCGTTTCCTCCCGCCCGATTCGGTGCAGGAACCTCCCGAAACAACCTGTCCGGTGAGGACCTGCGTCAGGCGGAAGGTGAGGGCGCCGTGGCGCCTCTCTAGCCACTCCTCAAAGAGGGGACTTATCGCCACTATGGTGGCGTACCCTGAACTTTAAACGTAGGGTTCATTTTTGATGTTTTTATAGCATCTCTTTGGGTTTGTAGACAAGATAACATAGTAAGTACATTACTATGTTAGTACTTACTATGTTATCTTGTCAGTTATTGGCACTCCATTTCAGCCCCGGAACCGGGCCTTCTGCGAGGGCCCCGCTGCGGAAGTTGCAGCAGTGGCGGCAGCGGCGGTGACAGTGGCGGCTTCTGCGGTGGTGGCGACAGTGGGGGTTTCAGTGGTGGTGGCGGAGGGCCTTCCCTAGCCCCTGGCCTTGGCGGGTGTACCGCAGGCCTTGCTCCCTGCCCGGCGATCGGCCGCCTTGCCAGCTGCCGCACATGCGGCGCAGTGCGGCGCGGTGGAGCAAGCCGCGGCCATGTGACCAGGCTGGCTGTAGTGGAAGCACAGGTCACTGCGGTCCACCTCCGAGGTGCACCGGACCGACACGTGGTGCCCCACTTGGCAGGGGGGGCACCTCAGAGGTCTGGGTTCCAGCAGCTTCACCTGCGCCGACACCCAGCCCACCAAGAGCCTTCGGCGGAGTCTCGACAATGGCTTTCGCCGCCGTCACAGGGCAGCTTACCGTTACGGTTTGCATGCCCGACAGGTCCGAACGTTAGGTGCCTGCCTTGACCTGCTCGACAGGGCATCCACCAGTCCTGGTGACGGCGGCCACCACCTCCTCCTCGGTCACCGAGTCGTCCAAACCCAGGTTGCATTTAGGGACGCTCTAAGCTTTTCAGCGAGGGATCTCCAGCACTCGAGCCCCTTTTGCGGTGACTCTAAGCCGGAGGCTTCGGTGATCCCGAGCTCCTCAAGATCCACCGTCGCCTTCGCCTCAGCGAGCACGTCGCGATAGGATACGCCCCTCTTTTTTTCACGTCCGGCTGTAGTGTAATCACTACAGCTGCGGTCTTCGGGGCGCTGAGCCTAACCGCGACGTTCCGCTCCTTTTCCGCGCGCTTCTGCTCCCGCTTCCTGGCCTTTTTGGCCACCTTTCGCCCCTTCCTCTTTTCTCCGGCCACCGGCCACCCGTCTTCGGCCGCGGAAGGCTGAAGCGCCTGCCTCACGGCTGGCGCTGGCACATTCACCGCCTTGTCCTTTTTTTGAGCCGCCGCCTTGCCCTGCTTCAGGGCCGCCGCCTTCTTAGCCGGAGCCGGTTTCGCCGGAGCTGGCTTTTCGGGGGCCGACGCAACCCTGCCGGAGGGCTGGCTGGATGGCCCCAGTACGGAGGCAGCAGCCGCATTATATGTGGGCACCCTCGGGCTCGGCGGCGCGCGGCGCCTTGCTTGCCGCCAGGGGGGGCGCAGGACAATGCCCTCCAGGATGGAGAACCGCGCCTAGAAGGCAACCAGCTCCTGCCAAACCAGATTCAGAACCTGGTTCTCCACCGGCACGGGCTGGCTTGGTCGCTGCTGGCCCCCATTATGCGGAGCCAGACTCGCGCAGACCGGTAGGTCTGTTCGGCTTAACGTTCTCCTCTTGGAGAAGCTCCGTGGCGGCCGTCAGGCGAGCGACCTCCGCCCACAGTTTGGCCACTTCGTCTGGCGGGGGCCCCGCATATCTGGCCTCCGCTGCCGCCATGATGGAGGCGGCCGCTGCAGGTATGGCCTTTTGCCTAGTTTGTTTGTAGGACACACAAACTAGGCAAAAGGCCATACCTGCAGCCCTCAGCGCCGCCTCCACCTACTTCGCAAACCCGACCTTACGCTCTGCATCGGAGCCGCCGTCTGCGCCCGCCTCGTCACGATGTAATGAGTACCATTATAGGCTGCAAGTTAAGACTTTGCATCGGAATTTAGTAGAAACCACTATTTTGACGGGGTCGGCCCAGGAGGAAACTGTTTGTGCCGTGTATACCTTTGACTACCAATGATCTGCCGCTTGAATTTAAGCGACTTCAGTTTCAAGGCCAAACTCTGAAATTTGCGGAAATCAGCTTGCGGCAGGACTGTTTTCACATGGGCAGTTTTACGTGTTACGGCTCAAAGCCGAAGTAAGGTTACAGTTGTCTATCCTTTTTATTGCAAGGACACACCGACCATATGGATTAGGTTAGGTTAGGTTAGAACTGTGACCAATCGCGCGCGAGCCGAGCGAACGCAGCGAGCGGTGCAGCGGCAGCGGCCGGCGACCGCTACATCCAAATGGGTTGCATGTTCTAACCGCAGATAAGTAAGATACATCTAAGTTTAACCGGCTGCACCTAGTTGTACCCGCCTAAAACAAGGTAACATATACAAAAATACAAAATAACATATTATACGAAAAGGTCACTAGAGTGGAAGTAGGTCAATCCCATAATAAATGGGTAGTTTATTAGCGGCCAGGTAATACCTACGACCAAAATTAAATGTTGAATATTAGCAAGGTACGTTTTAGAGAGGCCGATCCCAGACTATATTTCACGGGAGCTTTGCCACGCAGGTATAGGTCGTGCGGGATGCAGAAGAGTGCAGGAGGCGAGCAGCGAGCGGCGGCAGGTGGGGGCGCAGGCGGGTGCGCGCGCAACGGAGTGCGGGGCGGGGGCGAGTGAGGAGGGTGGCTAGGCTCTGCTCGGGTCGCGGCCGCGCGACGCGCTGCAGTGTGGCGCGGCGTTACGTCACGCGAGCACGACACGCTCTCGCGCCGGACGCCACACGCGCGACTCACGCCCGCGACCCGCCAGTGACAGTGCAGTGACTGCGACAGTGATGAGTGCGAGCTAGTGATCACCACCGGCCACCAGTTCTCTCCGTCATGAATACCAGACCGCACTTCCGTGGAGATAGTATGTAGTCCGAAATGTAACCACTTTTCATTCTACACTCATGACATGTCGTTTGCACACCTCTTCTATCGCACCTTGCTTAGTATTAATCTAACTGAAAGGATAACTTGAGGCACATGCAATGAATATGATAAGTCTTTTCTTTGTTAAGCTAGCAGCAAATAATAAAGTAATAGGTGTAGTGGACGATACGATACCATTGCGTCCCACGTGCTCGTGCTCGTGTTCGGCGCGAGCGTCTCTGCGGCGCACGCTTTGCGTGATACACACGGCCTTCGCTCACACGCCTGGCACCTAACACGAATAACTTGACGGTGTAACGTAAACTTATAAAAATAAGGTGAATAGACTAGAGTACAAGTTCCAAAAAAAGAAAAAAACTATGAATTCCAATCATCTTTGGTTATTTAGATTTACCAGTAAGAGAATTTTGAAACGCGATACACTTAACTTCGATAGAAAAACGAGTTTCTTGCAATAATTGTTACTGGAGATACGGTTTTAGACATTTATTTCTCAAAATATTTACAATCACTTACAGAGAAAATACAATATTATAACTTATAAATACATGAGGCCGATTTGCGTAGTGGGTTGGTACAATAAGTCAGTAACAAGAATGATAAGATATATATTTTTAATTTTTTTTTAATTTCAGAGAAATATTTTTCGTTTTGGCGTGAAATTAATTTTTGGGGTTCCGTACGTTCGAATGAAAAACAGAACCCCTATAGAATCACTCGTGTGTCTGTATGTCTGTCCGTTAGTCACAGCCAATTTTCTCCGAATCTTCTGTATCCGTATCTTATTTCTGTGACCCAAAAACGGATGTGTAACGGTATTAAATGGATTGTGAATAAGCTGCGGTCACATTTCGGGAGCAAATTAGGTAAATAATAAAAAAATAAAGTTTTGCTAATCGAACCAGTTGACATAATAATATCAACTAAAAAGGGTTTTGGCTTTTTGGATGGTTTTATAATATATTTTTTATAATTTTAAAATAACCACTATTAAAATTATTTAAGAAAATACTTGAGTATTGACCATTCTTTTCCCTTATCTCCGGAACTACTGAGCCTAAAGAACATTAAATAGTTATTTATTTATACATAGATTACAGAGAAATCTATCAGAATCCTACAAATAACAAATAACCTGACCTGATCTGGTTAATTCTTAACTATTTTGTTCTCGGGATATATAATTGTTTTCGATTACACAAAGAACGATGTAGGTGTGAGAGATTTTTTTTTCTACTGCAAGGTTTAATTTTTCCATCTATCTGAAATTGGAAATCATAGGCCGTGTCACGTAAGTGAAGATGCGTGCACCCCGGTGCAGCTGTAAGACGGAACCGTCAGGGCACGAGCGCTATTCGCACTTGTCCGGGACGTTTTCGTTAAACAAAATAAACCATGCGGCCTGAAAAATAAATTAAATTATGTACTTAGAGACTTAAAGTAATCACTAGCTTATGCCCGCGGCTTCGCCCGCGTGGAGTTCGGGAGTTGCCCACAGGATCTTACTTCTGGGATTATAAGCAATCTATGTATGAATAGTACTTTCTTATAACTTGCAAATATTAGTTCACAGTAATATCATTAAATTACATATGTGAAATATTGATACCTTGGTTTGAGATTGGACACCACCGGTGACAACAATCAAATGATTCATTAGGAATCTATTTATAGACATAATATTTAATATCAGCTTACGCGAAAATCGTTGGAATAAACCATATTTACAGTCTCTTAGGGGTGGAACTTCGAAAAACTCTTTCATAGTGGATACCCACTCTTCACAAAGAACAGACCCATCAACATGTCTTGAAGAACAGCACTTTAGGTTGTGCGTTGATATATCAGTCAGTCAGGACTTTGAATTTTATATTGGGAGATGATTTTGGAAAAACTGTGATAACCGTTTCTTATAGTTTTATCTGAAGAGTATGTACACTAATTTTCAAGACAATCGACCCCGAAAATAAAAAGTTTCACAGAAAATTCAACACCCCATTTCACTCTCTTAGGGGAAGAATTTCGAAAAACCCGTTCTTAGCGGATACCCACTCTTTACAAAGAATACACCCTCCAAATTCCATGTCTCTAAGACCAGCGGTTTGGGCTGTGCGTTGATGTATCAGTCAGCCAGTCAGGACATTGAATTTTAAATTGGGGGATGATTTTGGAAAAACCGTGATATAAGTATATACTGCCGACAAACTGTCTTGCAGTTTGGCAGACTTTTTTTATGTTACTGTATTACAGATTTTGTATGTACACTAATTTTCAAGACAATCGACCCCGAGAATAAAAAGTTTCACAGAAAATTCAACACCCCATTTCACCCACTTAGGGGTGGAATTTCGAAAAACCCTTTCTTAGTGGATTTTATTCTTCACAAAGAGTACACCGTCCGAACTTAATGTCTCTAGGACCAGCGGTTTGGGCTGAGCGTTGATATATCAGTCAATCAGTCAGGACTTTGAATTTTATAAGTATAGATTAAAATCTGTGTTAATCATATAATATTTAGAAAACAAGCACATTTAAAATTAAATAAAAGCATTTCAGTATGTGCACCGCAGCAGTAGGATTTTTACTATTTTTAGTGTTTGGTTGGTTCTAGCTTGACAGATACCAGTACCAGCAGCACCTTTGTGCTATAATAATTAATTAAAAATAAAGGGGCTCTACTGCTACAATGGTACGGAACCCTTCATGCGCGAGTCCGACGTACTTGACCAGTTTTTTTAACTTCCAGTCGGAATTCTTTTTTCATTTTATAGCCTAATTCCTGAGGAACGTTATTGGCTATTTAACGTCACTCTGCAACGTTAAGGAGCCGGGCAAAGAGAAGCGGTGGGTGAAACCGCGGCAGCCTGCGTGCCCCAGGCACGGGACTTTGTTATAATAATGTATAATGTTCTGTACGGTCGCTAAACCTTTTAGGTCGAGACAGCCTTGCAACCGGTATCCTGTCTTTTCACCAAAAATTAATTTAAAAATTTTCATTTGACAAGCAACGATTGACTATTGTCACATGGTTGGTCATTTCATCATTTGTAAAATGATAAACAAGTTGGGCAAATAATTCACTTAAAAAAATATTTATTCGAAAGTTTTATTTGTTAACCTATTATTTGGCAAACAATTCATTTTATATTCATGTCATCTCGTAAAATAACGTTTGAAATAAAAACGTTTTACATTTTTTATTCAAACTCAAAGCATTTATTTAAATTAGACCATAACAGGCACTTTTGAATGTCAGAAAAACAAAGAAGGCAAAGTTACAGTCCCAGACACAAGGCATAATAACTTGTGAAAGTACTGTACTTGCCCATTCCAAAGCGTACATCTCTATGGAGAAAAATGGGCAAGAAACTCCATGGTCACACTTTTCAATCAAAATATTTTTACAACGTCTTGGTTACAGCATTCATGTTGAGATAATAAACATATATGTGAGTAACGCATTACACATTACGCAATGTATTTATTGCGCTGATATTCAGCTGCATCCGGTCAGACTGGAAGCCGATCCCAAGGGAAAAGGCTAGGCAGATGATGACACATAACGCAATTTCAACTCATTAAATAGCCACAACGGTAATTTAATTTTAATTAATCTAACACAAACACTTATTATTCAAGAGCGAGCGAAGAGAGCTCCGGTCATGAAGCACCCCGACGTTAGGTTAGGTTAGGTTACTTTAAACTCTGCAAACTGAAATAGGAGCCCCGCGCGACGGGGCTACGTCGACTATTCCTATTACAAAATATTGATATTATTTATCTTGGTCTTCAGGTGAATTTGTACACTAAAAATAAAATAGAAACTACCCGAAAAAATAGTACTACAAAATACGCCGCCGTCACAAAATGTACAGTGCAGGCAGCGCCATTTGTCATCGTAGGAATTTTGCATTTGACATATTAGCTATAGATATTTTGAACCATCAGGTAAGTCAGTCGTCAGCTATGTTAAACTTTAAGTTTTATATAATTATTTTAAGAAGTACCCTAGTGATCACTTTGTCTGGTTTAGAAGAATTTGATTTAAAGACGTGATTTTTCAAAAAGGATCGAAATTATTTAATATTAAACGAAAAATTTATAAATGATTAAATATCATGTGAAACATTTGTAAAGCGAAGTGTTTGCCAAATGCTTGTAAAGTATCGTATATAAAATAAAATATCTGCGGAATAAGTTGTTTGTGAAATAAATCGTATAATAAACGTTGGTTGTAAACTAAAAATTTGTCAAAGGAGTTTTGGCGAAACCCTTGCAACCTGTAAATTGCAAAAAAAAAACGCAAGTAAATTGGAGTTTGGCGTCCGGTAGTCCTGGCGCTTTTCCCTTAGTAGACTGATGATGTTTCAGAGGATGTATGATGGTTTTATTTTAATGTAAACAAAGTTTTACGTTTACGTTTTTAAATTAAATTACTTTGAATTATAACACCAACGATTACTACATATTTACGAGGGGATATCACTTAAGTAAAAGTCTGGTGACAAATGGTGACCGGCTAGCACAAGTCACATATAGCACGCGGAGTGAACTCACCGATAACAATATCACCAAATACGAAAAAGAGATTAATAACACGTTAAATAAAATAATAGAATGGCTTAAAGACAACAATCTACATGTCAATATTAGTAAAACCAAACTTATACAGTTCCAAACTTACAATAGCAAACGTCACCAATTAGAAATCAGATATGTAAATAACCCTGTAGAAGAGGTTGAAAGTGCTACTTTTTTGGGGATAACATTAGATAAATATTGCAACTGGAAAGTACACATTGACAAATTATGCTCTAAGCTGCAAAGATTTGTATTTGTTTTAATCCGAATAACACGCGTAGCTGGTATCAATGCAGCACTTTATGCTTATCATGGTTACGTAGCATCAATTCTCCGCTACGGCATCATTATTTGGGGAAATTCTGTTGACACTACTAAAGCATTCCGAGCCCAAAAAAAATGTATTCGATCCATGACTAAAGCCCATCCATTACAAAGCTGTGTCCCAATCTTCAAAAAATTAAAAATATTACCACTCCCATCTTTATATATATTCGAACTCTGCATCTTTGTACGTAAAAACTTAGCACTATTTCAAGTACACAATGATGTTGTAATACGGAAAAGTCGAAATATCCACAAATTATGTGCACCCCAACAGAGAATTAAACTATTTTCGAATAATGTTTACTGTATGGCAATTCAAATTTATAATAAATTGCCTAATGTTTTTAAAAGTCTTAACCTCATGACATTCAAAAAGAAACTATTTAACTTTCTGTTGCAGAAGTGTTACTACTCAACGAATGAATTTTTAAATGAAAAATTTAAATTAGATGACGACTTACCTCCTAATAATTGAATGGAATTTAATTTCTATGATATTGTATTGTTTTTTTTTTTTTTTTTTTTCTTCGTTGTATTGTGTAGTTCTTGACTTTATAATTAATAACCCTTGACATTGTATTTAACCATTTTTGACATTGTAATTAATAACCCCTGACATTGTATTTCATAGTAGTTAACGTTTTCCTTATTCTCGACATTGTATGGTTTATTAATTCTTTGAAATATTTGTACGCTGGAAACAGCAGAATATTATGGACATCATATTATGTATAACACCTATGTAACAACAATATTCTGGCAAATAAAATTAATTATTATTATTAGTGGACGCGCCGCGCGCCGACACATGCCACCCACGCACTTACAGGCGCTATGCTGGTGTCCTCGATTGTTTGTTATTATTATAATTACATTGATGCAGTAAACGTCCCAGCCTGGCCTATAATGGACGGAGGACGTACGCACAATGACCGATGTTGGCATCAAAACGAACAGTTATGGTTTACTAACTACTTTGATGGGCCGATGCAGGATGGAGATTGAAGCTGACGTGAAACATTGAGCAGTTTTACTGCTGTGACGTTCTGCTATCCCGGTATCTGGGGGCTTAACATGACTCGTATTGCTAGGCAGTTTAAGCTCCAGTAATGTACAGTTCTGAGTTGTTTTATGATGTAATTTCTCAGCAAATAACACAAAATAAAGTCTAAATTTTATTCGTTCTCAAATGGACCGCGGACTGCAAGTGCTTGTGCTGTATTTCGATTTCCACAAGACCTTTGATAGAAATAATAACGACATCTCATTACGCAAGTTAGTTGCCATAGGATTTACACCAAGTCTTCCTCTTCTGATTTCTGACTATCTCCGGAACCGTCCGCAGTTTGTTTGTCTTTGTTCATACAACTCACATGCATACCATACACAATCAGGCGTGAGTCAGGGTTCCATTTTAGGTCCTTTGCTATTCTTGATTATGGTGAACAATCTGCCACAAATAATACAAAATGTGAATTGTCTACTTTACCTGATAATACAACGTGTTGTTTTTGATATCCCATAACTCTAGGGTTATTTTCTATACGTAAAAATAATACAAAAAGTCCTAGAATTTGTGGTCTAAAAATGCAGTTTCATAGATATCATCAATCATAACCGATCTAATTTTCATTAATACACGTAAATACGAGTAATTCATTTTCATTCAAATCAATCGAATGTTATGTATGAAAAATAAAAACAAAAATGTTAAATGATTATTGAAAAGTAATTCATATGCCAGTTAATTCTTTGATAATGGTCTCATTCATACCCTAGAGTTATAGGATATCAAAAAAACACTTTTTATATACAACTGTCCACTCCGTGTTTGACTGTCTGGGCCGCCACCAACAAAATGGAATTTATTGCTCTAAATGCCAAATTATGAGTTTTGGCTGCATGCGATTACAACACATAACGATTACAGTGTGAAAAACGATTCTATAGCCAAAGTTTCGACGTTAGAAGACCTCGGCGTAACAAACTGACCTTTAATACACACATTATAAGCCACACAGGCTAAGATTTGGTTTTACGTATTTGGGACATACATGGCTATTAAAAAAAAAACTGTCAAGATCCCCATAATCAGGCTCTTATCAAGCTTGAAACCAGCGCTTGTTTATGAAATCCTCACTAGGTTACCTGTACACTCTTGCTGGAAAAACGCTTGTCTCAGATTATTATATATTACCCGTACAGTTGGTGTAAAAGGGCCCATAACAAAGCCGAAAGGCATTTGTTCTCCCCGTCGTTACGATCAACTTTTTGGTATGGATCATACTTGGCAACCTTCTAGTTACGGAGATATTCGTGTACTAACTTTTCTAAATACATACAAGTTTGACAACAGAGTGTAAAATTATACATGGTTATACCAACGTCGCCTTGTTTAATGCGGATCTGTGTTAAATTTTTGTTCCAAATAATTATAGTCGCTCTAGAAAGCATAATCTGATCGTTGAAGATCTGGGGGCACGGCAGAGCCCCCATCAAGTCCAGCAAAAAAAAAATGGCACGCCGTAATACCCTTTTCTCGAAGACATTCAGGCCATTTCTGACCCCCCGTAACTTCATTGTAGGTACAGCTAGAAGCCTGAATTTTGAGTGACTAGGAGGACATATTATAGCTGGACATATTCCTGGCCTATGTCCAGCAGTGGACGTCTTTCGGCTGAAATGATGATGATGATGATGGTATTCCTGAATTACATTCAATTTGAACTCGTAGTTTAAACTGAACTATTGCAAGTGAAAGTTCCTTCATTTTGGCACTGACTCACTTACCGATCATCATAATGCTAAGGTACTTGTAGAAGACACACAAGCTTCAAGTTTTGAACACTATTAGTATTTAGCCCATAAAGCAAGGAAAACATAGAACATACTGCAATTTCAGTATAGTTCTCTAAATATAATAACTGCATAAGTAAGTTTATAATCCTATATAAATAATATGTGATCACAAAGATACTTTTACAGTTTTTTAATTTTTCATCACTGACGCTACGAAATGGAATCGACTCAACCTATAAGATATTTATTTTCTTTCCTCGCTTTGGGTTGCAATCAACGAATATATTATAAGAATTTTGACTTCTTTTTTGAAGTTGCAGAAATTTAGATCGTAGTCATTATCCTGCGCCCGCTTGGGAAACAAAGTTGGGTGGAGTATCAATACAAACGGAAATTTTTGACTCAGAAACCCCAATATGAGTTCGCCAGACCCGGAAATCGAACCCAGTACCTCATGCTCAGCAGGAGCGCTAGCGACAAAATATAACAATGTATTCATAACACGGATCATCTGAAACACGTTTATCAAAATCTGCGTGAAAGGGCAATTATAGTAGCGATAATTGACAAATGAATATGTGGGTCAGATGAACACGACAACAATTTTCTATTTTTTTCAAAAGCAACGAGATTCATTGCCCTCGTACAAAAGTAGTTTTAAGAGGTTCTTCTCGCACACCTAGAAACGATACCTTAAATTTTCCACTGGAACAGCACATATCATGAGTTTCTTTTACCAACGTTTAAAATATAATATAATCCTTACTCCTACATTATTTATACCCATACTAATATTTTAAAAATAACTTAATCTGTATGTTATATTTTTACGCATAAACGGCTGGACAGATTTGAACGAAGCACCCGAGGCCTAGGTATTCGGTACCTAGGCCTTAAGTACATACATATTTTTAGAAGAAAATTCTAATAGCAGTCGATTATTAAATCTTTTCAAGTCATTTGACTTGACCAACATTTTTATTGAACCTACGAGAGTCACTTCATCTTCTGCTACTTGTATAGATAATGTTTTCTGCAATTGTGATTACTTAGATAAAGCCATAGTAAATTGTTTGCCGTCTGACCATAGCGGACAAACTGTAACTTTTAGGTGTAACATACCATTGCAAAAAGTTTAGATTCAATTTAGACCTGTAACTACTAATAATTTAAAGAGGTATAATATTTCCCTACAGAACAAGTTAAGTGTTATGAGCCATCATATGGACGATATTAATATAAATCAATTGTATGATAATTTCTTTTCAATAGTTCACACTGAGTTTAACAAAACTTCTGAAAAGAAGACAAAATGTATTAGCCCTATATTAATATTTAGTGATTGGGCAACTAGAGGTATCAGAAAAAGTAGGGAAAGACTATTTGAGCTTTATGGCCTTAAGCCTTATATAAACTCTGAAACTTTTAACAAGTATGTTGCTAAGTATTCAAAAATGTTTAGAAATACATGCAAGGTTGACAAAGCCTTGCACATTAGCAACAAGATCAAAACAGCAGAAAACAAAATTAAGACAGTTTGGAAAGTCATAAATAACGAGACTAACAAGAAGAAAATACGTAACACTAGCTACACATTAGATACAGCATGTGGTCCTAAAAGCTCTAATCAGAAAGTAGCTCATGAGTTTGTAAATTTCTTTACCGATATACCGTTAAAAACTACGGAGGCTCTTAATTCCTCTCCTGAAGTCTCAATTGGTTTATTAAAGGCGAATGTGTCTGACTGCCCGGCTGAATTTAAATTTAAACACATAAACCCTATGATGGTACCACTGCTTGTCTCTGCATCACCCAAAGGTTGACTGGTAGAAAATGCCGTTGGCATTAAGTCCGCCTCTGTACTTCTGTGCTTGAAGTGTTAAATAAATAAATAAATAGTTATTAAAGCTTTTCGGAAAATAAAAGTCAAACTGACCGAAGATCTTTAGGGAATGTCTATCAAAGTTTATACATCCATAGTTGAGACTATAGCACCATACTTAGCTTTAATTTTTAATTTGTGTGTAGATCAAGGAGTTTTCCCGGACTTATTGAAATACAGTAAATTCATACCTCTGTTTAAATCCGGAGATAGTAAAGATACAAATAACTATAGACCTGTGAAATGCTCAATCATTTTAACACCAACAGAATCTTACACGATCAACAGTATGGTTTCACCAAGGGACGTTGTACAACTGACGCCGGTGTAACCTTATTAAAGCACATATTTACTGCGTGGAAAGAGTCCCAAGACGCCATTGAAATATTTTGTGACCTCTCCAAAGCATTTGATTGCGTAAATTACGACACATTACTTTTGAAACTTGAGCATTACGGACTAGGGAAACTTGCACTTAGTTTGGTAAAATCTTATTTGAGTGATAGACAACAACATGTACAAATAAATGGTGTTAATTCACAGGGTTTAAAAGTAAAAAAGGGGGTACCGCAAGGCTCAATATTGGGTCCTTTCCTCTTTCTAGTATATATAAATGATCTCCCCTATTTATTGAAAAACCAACCTCAAAATATGGTGTTATTCGCTCGTGAAACTTCCCTAATTTTTAAGATAAATAGACGGGCCCAAAATCTAGATGACGTGAATAATGCCCTACTTCAGGTCCATAATTGGTTCACAGCAAACAATTTAGTGTTAATTTTTAATATTTTATACGCAAACCCTGCGTAGAGAACATAGCTGTTTTTGACATGGAAAGAAAAATAGATGAATAGATGGCGCTAACGTCACCGTAAGACGTTATTAATGGAACGAAAATTTCGAGAACTGTGAGCGGGGTGCGATGGTCTAGTTGGTTAAGACATCCGGTGTACTGAATCGGAAGGTCGCAGGTTCAAACCCTGCTCGCACTCGAATTTTTCTTTCCATGTCAAAAACAGCTATGTTCCCTACGCAGGGTTTGCGTATAAAATATTAAAAATTAGTTTGGTGTGGCGACTTCTATACAACATTGATTTGACTGCAATGTCAACGTGTTGGTTTAAGTTAGTTCGATACTTTCTTAAATAGATGGCGCTAACGTCACCGTAAGACGTTATTAATGGAACGAAAATTTCGAGAACTGTGAGCGGGGTGCGATGGTCTAGTTGGTTAAGACATCAGGTGTACTGAATCGGAAGGTCGCAGGTTCAAACCCTGCTCGCACTCGAATTTTTCTTTCCATGTCAAAAACAATTTAGTGTTAAATGGAAAAAAAACGAAATGCGTAAGATTTGCTTTACCGAATGTTAAAAGTAGCGATTGTGATATAGTATTGAATAAAGAGAAACTTGAATTTGTAGATAAAACGGTTTTACTGGGGATTACGCTTGATTCAAGGCAACAATGGGGTTCTCATTTAACATCTCTTGCGGGGCGGCTAAGTTCAGCAGCGTATGCTATAAGAAAAATCCGTCAATATACTGATGTAGATACCGCTAGACTGGTCTATTTTAGTTACTTTCATAGTATTATGTCTTATGACATTTTAATATGGGAACGGGCTGCAGACATTGAGTCTATATTTATTCTGCAAAAAAGAGCCATCAGCGTCACATATAATCTTTGTAGGCGCGATTCTCTAAGGGAACTGTTTAAGGAAATTAACATCATGACGGTACATTGTCAATACATCTACGAAAACATAATGTATGTAAGAAAAATCTACATCTTTTTAATAAAAGAGGTGACAGACAATTACAGTACTAGAAATAGAGACCAATTAGTTCAGCCAGGCTTTAGACTCGCTAAAGTAGACTCATCTTTCATGGGGTTTGAGATGCTATAATAAAATTCCACAAAGTATTCTTGAACTGAATGAAACGAAATTTAAAACATGCATTAAACGCACACTACATAAGAAAGCATATTACAAGTTGGACGATTATATCACTGATAAAAATGCTTGGCTCAATGCTGGTCCTGCTCCACAAGAACAGGGGCGCCTAAATTGATAGCATTAAATAGTATTGTTGAAGCTGCTGAAGATTGTATAACTATCTTTGCATTGTATAGATTCAATCTCTTTTGCCGCCTAGCCCATATTGTGTGAGTACTATGTACTAGAAAGCTGTCATTCGCTGGAAACCTGCGTCTTTTCTTGACTTGAATGTGCCCTGGCGGTTAGGAGTATGTCATGCTCACTCAAATGTCTCGCTGATGGTGGCACGTGTGTCGGATCATTTAGTTTTCTTCAAAATGGTTGAGTTGAATGGTGCTGATACATGCGTCATGTTCGTGAACGGGCGCTGTCAGTTGTGACTGGTCATCTCTTATTTGCCACGGCTTATTTGAATTAATTATTTTATTTTTGAATTGTTTTTACAATGGACACTTTTAACGTACACATCTTGCTGCATCGTTCTCACATAATGTATCATCTCAAAATGAATGATGTAACCAAGGTTTTGTTAAAGTATTCTGATTTAAAAGACTGTCCATGGAGTTTCTTGCCCGTTCTTCTCCATAGAGATCTACGTTAGGGAATGGGCAACTACAGTACTTTCACAGTTTTTGTACCTTGTGACTGGGACTGTAGCTATTTTTTTACTGTTGTCTTTGTTTCGACAATTCAAAAGTGCCTGTAACTGGCCTACTTGAAATAAATGCTTTGATTTTGATTGATTTTTTGATTTTGATAAGATAACGATAATACGTTCCAGTAGGATAATTTCCAGCCAAAGCGCGAGTGAAACTGCGGGTAAAAACTACTTCCATATAATTAATATGTGTTTACTTTGCAGTTTTTAAAAATTTTCGCCCTTTTTTTTTAAATAGGTGGGTAGGTAGTTAGTGGATATAGGTAGGTATAGTAAGTCGCAGACGATGTTCCTTTAATACACCTTTACTACGACTATCATCATCTGCCTGCCTAGCCTTAAGCCAACTATGGTGGGGTTGGCTTCCAGTCCAACCGGATGCAGCTGAATACCAGTATTTTACATGGAGCGACTGCCTGTCTGACCTCCACAACTCAGTTAATACTGGGTGATACGATACCCCTTGGTAAGACTGGTTGTCAGACTTTTGGGGCCACTGACTACCTGTAACGACTGTCAAAGATCTACAAATTCAAGGACAGGCGGGAACATGATTGTACAAAAATGCAAATCTCGCAAAACTGTTCTTCTACCGTAAAAAGTTCGTTAGGACTATTTAAAATACTAAATTATCTTTATTTGCGATGACAAGTAAGTCTATAAAGGTATTAGATCTCACAACTTTTTACGGTAGAAGAACTGTTATGCAAGACTTGTATTTTTGTACATGTTGTGTTTTTGATAGGATAGACATATTCAGGATTCGTAAGTTCAAAGAATGCTTCCAATTACAACTTTTAAGGATTTAAAGTAAAGTTTATAGCGTAGGTTAACGAAATAAATCAAACGCACAGTATTTGAACCGTTATACATATACGAGTTAAGAAACACACGATTATTAGTATTTAAACTGTCCTAACGGGGTAAGAAGTTTCGATACAGGAATAAGTCAGCTTAAATTGGTATTAATTACCATTTTTAATTTCTCATTACAGTTTAACAACATACGAACGGGAATAGTGGTAATTATATGAACGGTTATTACGTTTTTTTATACATTCTCACATTTTTTATAGAACTTAATAACTTGGGAACTTAAAGCAAAGAGTATCTTATGGCGACTATTATAGTGCATGAAAATAAGAATAATAGACTGACCACAGGAAATTCGAATGGTAAGGAGACGGTGTTTGACAAACCGTTAAACAAACCATTTCTGTGCGATTAAGGTAGGCTACAGACTGTAGACAGTCTGTAGCTTTTGCAAGTGACGTGTTCTGTTATTATCACCCAATTCACCCACCCACTTGAATAAGATATTTGAGGTGGCCGAATCTTTCTTCTGTATCCATCGTCAGAAAATCGTGTTTTGAACCTCGAATAATGTGGTGAGTTCTTGTATTTATAACTTTTGTTTTTACAAGCTTATTTTCAATGTTTTTTTTTCAAACATTTTAATAATTTTATTTTTGGTTTTCAGTATGCGTGGCCTACCCTCCGTAGAGAACCACTGCACGCCACTGCCTACAGTTGGCGCCAAAACAGTCTTGGACATGAGAAACGCACGACTCGTGACGTGGGGCTAGGGGCGACCGCTGTGTTGGCGTTTGAGAGACCAATACGTACGCGGACAAAATTAGACCCGCGAATGTGTTCACAAATGGTAGTTAGTATAAAGTGTTGGGACAATTTTCAAAATTGTTTCAAATTACTTAATTAAAACAAATTATAACTTTCCGAGAATGAACTGCAAAATTTTGAAAAACGGGACACGAATGGTGATGTGATTTGAGGAACGAGTATGCAGTGTGTTATTAACTATGTGTTACGAGAATTAAAAAAAAAACATAACTTTTTATCTCCCTAATTAGTTATTTGTGGAGGGCCGCGTAATATGCACTTATTAAAAAGATCCCCCATAAATTGTTCGATGTCCTTTTTTTGTCGCACTGTAGTTTGATCCAACTCCACTATACCGCGTATGCTCACGAGGCTCAACACGCTCGTGGAGACGAACTCTGGATTGGACTTATTTGCTGATGAATCTGAATGAAGACGATAATATTAGAATGTTTGTAAGAACAAAGCCGCTGATGAATCTTTTCTTACGTAGGAATACATTTTATAAACCGCTTTTTTTTTGCTGTGCGTTTGAAATTTACAAATGTTACGAAATATTGAGTTCGCATGAAAGGAAAAGTTAGATTCGTGGTGGGGATACTGGTAGTGGAGGAGAGTGTAGCATCTCCCCTCCTCAGCGTTAAAAAGGCACGAAAATGGGTAGGAAGCGGAGGGAGAGAGTAGTAAGAAGATGCGTAGCATACCAGGTCTTAGTTGTAGTCGCTATAAAGCTCGGAAAGGGGGACGGCAGCAGAGAAGTAGGTGCAGTGATGCTACGAAATTCTCGTAACGCTGCTTGTACTCCTCTACAGCACAGATTAAAAAAAAAAGTTGGCCGTCACGGGACGCCCGGCAGATATAAAACCTATTTTTTTTTCAGAATATTCCTCTGACTTTAAAAATAAGAGTGGGGTGGTGGGGTTTTCACTTCACAGTACAAAAAAAAATTCACGAAGATACTGTGGAATTTGACTATATCTGAAGAATCGCAATTCACATAAATTAAATTTGGTCATTTTTTAAAGGACTAAACAGCAATTGTCGCTACTGGGGACATGGAACACTTTCAAAAAGATTCATGAACTTTATTTGTGCTGAATATTCTTAAAAGGACAATGCCCAATTTTATTCAGCCGTTCATGCATCTCGACTGAATTATCGCTTTATAGGCTAAACACCACTTGTGTTTAAAACTTGAAGCTTGTGTGTCTGCTACAAGTACTTTAGAATTATGATGATCGGGGAGTAAGTCAGTGAAAATATCAAGGAATAGCTTAAGTACTTAATAGACTTACAATAGTTCATTAACTACAGGTTCAAATTGAATATTATTAGGAATATACCTAAGTATAATATCCTCTCTTAGTCACTGTAAATGCAGGCTTCTAGTTTTATCCACAACAAAGTTACGGCGGTCGAAAATAAAAGAATAGTACGGCTGTGCCTTTTTTTTGCTAGACTTGGCGTGAGCACTGCCGTGCCCTTCTCTGCAGATGTTATTTCTAATCACTTTACCAGTTTCGTTAAATATTAATAATATCTAATATTAATCTCATCAATCTAATATTAATTATCTAAATTCTTGTAAAAATGTTTTACCAATGGTTTGTGCATAACTGCATTTAGATTTTTATGTTTCATTCCTACAATAATACTTTTTATCCCATTAAAAATGGACATTATAATAAACGGGTACCATTTGACGACAAAAATGGTGGATCCTTCGCTTCGAAACAATAATACACTGGTTATTTTTATTATCACCCGGTTGCTTCAAACTAAAATAAATATACGTGAAATGAAGATTCAAAAGAAGATTTTTGCATTAAAATAGAAAAAACGCAGCTACATTCTGCTTTATGGTATTCTCCTTTAATTGCTGAAAAACGGTGTCCCCTTGTTTCGCAGACAGAAATCTCATAGAATTTCGTTTCGCCAAAAATGTTATTATTTGTTTCTTGTATTTTGATTTCCAATATTATTGTTTTAACGACTATTTACTTGAACGAAACATATTTCACAGAAATACAATTCAATGAATTTTATAACCACATTTTTTTATTTAACAAACTTATCAAACTGTAGAATTATTTTTTAACGAATATTGTTTGTTTGGTGTTTTTTTCCATGGCATTTTATTTCAACGAACATTTAAAAGTAGACGTTATGCTATCCATAATTTTATAAATAAATATACACACAGTCGAATGCGTCTATCGTACCCCTATTTTTATGTTGTTTTGTATACACTACTCACCACATCAACATAAACAAGGCATTGTGGCAAGAAAAACTTAGGATGCAAGAGCGAGTGAAGCGAGCTCGGACTTGGGGCACACCGACTCCGGACAGGATAGTTAGGTTACTTTAAACCCTGCAGATAGAAATAGGTAGCGGGGCTACCCGTCGATTACGCCTTATTACAACATTTTGATATTTACCTTGACGTTGAAACGTTCAGTTTACTCCGACCAAATAAAGGCTAGGTTAGGTTAGAACTGTGACTACGTCGAAATTTGGTCGCAGTAATAAAATTAGGGCACTCCAACAATATAAGTGCCGCAAAATAATCACAGTACGTCCGGGTATATTAGTCACTATTAATGAGAATAACAAAATTACTCGTATTGTTTTTGTGAACGCGGTGTCGTTATTTTATAGGAGGGTATGCATTTTATCAAAGGTATGAATTGAAGCATTTAGAAACTGTCACTCGATAAAATGTTTTTCTTGGTAAAAGTTTTATATTAACTAAACAATATGAGTATAAAGAATATTTGATTTGTTATTCTATGCTAATTATGAATACCGAACCATTAAATTTTATTTGTTACAAAAAACAGCGTTTTAATTTTTTTCGAAGTAAGTATTCTGCGTATTGAGTATTCTATGAAATGATAATATGAGAAAAAATTTATATGAAACGAAATTCTATAAAACTTTTGTCTATAACACTGAAAAACCCTCTGGGCACCCCTACCTATGGTAATTTCTCAATAATGTTGTGTTGAAAATGTAAGTTAGTTCTTTAAGTAGTTACTTCACATATTTAATTATGTCTGAATGTCAAAACTATACTAATGGATTGTATAATCTGTTAGCTAATTTAATAACGATTCCAACGACATAACTTGTAGAGATCTACCTATCATAAGTTTATACGAGATATCGACGTTTTAATCAGACGCTAATGCGCGTCTGATTATAGCGCGGGACCAGCCAGAAGTGCCGTCAAAGATGTTCGATGACGCGCAATATACACAGAACTCGACTACGGCACTAGTTATTCACTGTGCGTGTTCCGACTCGCACTTGGCCGGTTTTGAAAATAAGAAGTATAATATTATGCTCTGTCGTTTACTTCTTTCGATTTCTTTTTTTTGATTTATCTTCATATTCCTGTTTTCTCCTATTTAATTCGCTTTTGTATTCACAAATTAAAATGAGTACAACACACACCATAACAAGATCGTGCTGCGTGTGTAGGACGCGTTGCGGGCACGCGGATGAGCGCGGGACGGTGAGACGCGCGGCGGCTCGGCGCGGGCGCGAGGGACAGAGGCGCGCGGCATGTGGCGCGGCGCGGCGCTGGCTCTGGTGCTGGTGGCGCTAGGAGCGCGCGGCGCGGCGGGTGGCTGTGGCGTGGCGGAGTTCACGTGTCGTAGCGGCGCTTGTGTTCGTCTGGACGCGTACTGCGATGGCGAGGCGCAGTGCGTCGATGGCAGCGACGAGCCGGCACACTGCTCCGTGTGCAACCGCACATATTATGGGCGCGCGGGTGTGGCATACGCGGTAGGCGTGCGCTCGGCGCCACGCGCGCCCTTCCTGTGCCACCTCACATTCACGGCGGGTGGCGGCGCCCATGGCGACCTGGTGCAGCTGGCCTTCGACGAGTTCCGCGTGGGGCGCTACGAGCCGGGCGCGCTGGACGGGTGCCCCGACGGTTACATGCAGCTGTCAGAGCTGGGCCGGCCCTTCACGGGCGGCTCGTGGTGCGGCGAAGCGGATGGCGCCGCGCTCTACTACAGCGAGACCGCCACCGTCACCGTGTCCGTGAAGCTGTTCCGCGCGCGGCTCGGCGAGCCTTTTGGCTTCCGCTTGCGCTACAAGTTCCTGGCACAGCGTGACGCCGTCGTGCGGTAAGTGGGATTATGTTTGAATGTACGGACCTTGAGTTGCCCAGTATGTGACGGAGTCGCGTTTGGCAGGTTCGGTGCGCTGGAGGCCCCGCTGGAGCGCGGCTCGGTGTCACCGGGCACGTACTGCACGCGCACATATGAGGAGTGCCACCGCAAGCCATGCCGCCTGCAAAGCCCCAACTACCCCGGCATGTATCCCAGGTAGGTACCCACGAGCGGCATGCCCTGTCTGTGATACGTTTCTCTTTCAATGTGCCGCTGCAAAATTTCAACTTTCTTGACAGAAACGTCACCTGCTACTGGAGTCTCCGTCAAAAAGATATTCCAACGTGCAAACATGCGATGATCTCAGTGCGACAAGAATATTCACACAAGATGCAAATCAAGCGTTCAATATCTATGGCCAGGTGAGTGCTCGCTTGACGCTTGGTAAGTAAACGCGCGTGTGAGTAGCTCATTGAGCACATATATGAGCTCGTTGTCCCTCGCAGCCTGAACAAGACGGGGCGCGTGGTGCGGGCATGGCGCGAGTGCACGGGCGAGCGCGACCGTCTCATCTTCTACGATGGCGCGTCCACGGACGACCCCGTGCTGGTGGAGTACTGCGGCGGCGACTGGCTGCCGCGCGTGACATCACGCGGGCCCGAAATGCTTGTGGCCTTCCACTCGTCGCCCTTCAGCGCGCCGCTGCGCCCGTCCGCGCCCGCCGCACCCCTCCGCGGCTTTGAGCTGGACGTCGACGTCGTGTTTGCCGACTCGGACTCTCTTGACTATGCCAGGTAACACATTGAAGCGTTTGCCACTCGACAATACCTACACCGATCGTTGCTTGGTCTTAACAAAAACTTAGTTTTGGACTCGTTTCTGAGTAAGTAATTCCAGTGAACGTTTTGCAACATATTTGTTTTTGGATCGTGCTACATTTGGCTCCTTGAAAACAGAGAAGCGCGGCGTTGCGAGTTTCATGTGAAAGCGTCGTCGTCTGAGGAGGAGACGAATTCGACGACGGCGGGGAGCGGACGCGGGCGGCGCGGCAGGCTGCGTGCGCCCGCTCACACGCTGCCGCCTAACACCACCTGCACCTGGACCTTCCACGGCCGCCCAGGTAAGCACGCGATTGTAGAAGCCCGTGGTGCGCGCCACGTTACAGTTGTTCACGGTCGGTACACTCCGCAGGAGATCTCGTGTGGATATACTTTTCGAGCTTCACGCAATACTCGCTCGTCGAGCCTCGTCGCATCGAGAGTGCGGAGCGCGACGACGACAACGGCGTGACGCAGCTGAGCCAGCGCGCCGCGCACACCGCGCCGGCCGGGGAGACACCACGCGCGCGCGTGGCTCCGGGCGCCTGCGCCGTGGAGCTGCGCATCTGGGACGGCGGTGGCGCGGAGGAGGCGGGTGCGCGCGCGCTGGGCCGCTTCTGCGACGCGGCGCCGGCTCTGTGCGCTCGCGCCGCGCTCGCGAACGCCACGCGCTCGCCGCGCCCTTGTGCGCCGCCCGACGGCTACGTGTCAGCCGCGCCGTTGCTGTCGCTGGCTGCCACGTCGCTCCCTGGTACCGCCACTCATCCGCTTGAGTTCGCTCTCCACTACGAGTTCGTGGATGCGCGGCTCGAGGGAACCCCTCTGCCCGACGATGGTCGACGTCCGCGAGCCTTACCTCAGGAGTGCGCGCGGTGGCTCACGACGCCGGGTGCGTTCTCTTCGCCTCGCAACGCTCTGTGGTTCGGGCGTGGAGGCGCGCGGCGGCTTCGCTGCGTGTACCGGCTGCAGGCAGACGGCGCTCGCGTGGCGCTGGATCTGCTGGTGGGCACGTTTGGCAAAGAGCCGCGCTGCACGACCCGCGCTGACCCTCTAACTGGGCGACCCGCGTGCGTGCCGGATCCGCACGACCCGCGGCCCGACGACGCTGACGTTGCTGACGAAACGCTCGTGGACTTTGACGGCGACGAAGACGCTCCGCTGCGGGTGCCACATCTGCGAATATATGAGTCTCCGTGGCCCGGATACAGAGTAAGAACTTATAGAATCACTAGCTATTACCTGCGACCTTTTTCCGCGTGAAATTATTATGAAAAATATTACTTTCCTATAACATAACCTATTCCTTATAACATTTAGCTATCTGCCAGTAAAAGTCCTGTCAAAATCGGTCCCTAGCCCTTTCGGATATTAGCCGGATATTATATATTACTGACGGACAGCGAAATAATAATTAATTTTATTTGTATATGTATGTATACAGTATAGATAATGGAAGGATGAATGTTAGGTACATCTGTCGAATCTTTGAAGCGGTCTGTATAGACGCTCACGTGAGGCGGTGTCATGGTGTCACGGTGTCGTGTTGTGCAGGTGCCGGTGGCGTGCATCTGCGACAACGGCAGCGCGCCGATGCGGCTGGAGTCAGGTGGGCCGGCGCTGGAGCTAGAGCTGGTGTCTCGCGCGTTATCATCGGCGGAGGACCAGCGCCACGTGCAGTTCCGTGGGACGTGGGCGCGCGCCTCCGCCCCCACGCCGCCATGCGCCGCGCGTCGCCGCCTTCCGCCGCCAGGCTCGCGCGTGCTTTTGGTCTACCCATACAGGTTACATTTTATGCCCAAGTACTTTTCATTCAATTTAATAATTATTGTGTCTTCCGAGACATACGAGTTAAAAGTTTAGTTTCAATTTCGATGTCCATCTAATGCAGTGGCAACAGAATGTCGGAGTGCGGCGAGACACCGTTTCTCCTGGAGGCGAGAGGCAACCGGTCAGTGTTCCTGCGAGTGTGGGGAGAGGAGCTGCCCATGGGTAGCGCTGGGGGAGCGGGGGGCGCGCAGGCAGCTGAGCCGCCCCCCTGCGCCACCACCAACCGTGTGCTGGTGTATGAGGCGCACTCGTCGCGCCTGTTGCGCGCCATCTGCCCGGGCGATGGGGGCGCGGGGAGCGCGGGGCCCGTCGTGCACATGTTCACGGACGAGTGGTGGGGACGCGGCGCGCGGCCCGGCGCGCTGCTTGTGGTGTGGGCCGCGCGCGAGGCGGGCCACGCGCGCTTCCACTGGATGGAGGTGTGGCGCGCCGGGCCCGCGCCGCGCCCGCTATCCGTGGGCGAAGCGTGGCCCAACGCGACTGCGGCGTGCGCGCACCCGTGCGCCGCGCTGGGTGCGTGCATGGCGGGCGCGCTGTGGTGCGACGGCGCGGCGGACTGCCCGGGCGGCGGCGACGAGGCCGGCGCGTGCGGCGCTGGTGCGCGCCTGCTGGCGGCGCTGGCAGCGCCGGGCGGCGTGGGCGTGGCGGCCGGCGCGGCCGGGGGCGCGGCGGCGCTGGCGCTGCTGGTGTGCGCGGCGCTGCGGCGGCGGCGGCGTGCGGGCGCGGACAAGCAGCTGCTGGGAGCGCTGGCAGCGGGGCGGCGGCTCACGGAGGAGCTGCTGTTCGACGCGTCGCGCGCGTCGTCGGCGGCGTCCTCCTGACGGCGCGAGCGCTCCGTCGAGTACATCCACGTGGACCGCGAGACCACGGTGTGACGGAGCGCTCCCCGTGCCCACGCCCCCGCTCCCCTCCTGTACATAGCGCGGGCGGCGCGGCGACTGCTCGCTATGTGATACGGTGTGCACTTGTTCTCCTGTTGCGTTGTGTCTGTTCGGTTCGTTGCGTTGCTCTCCGCGCGATTGAGCGCGGTGAGGGCGCGAGTGCGTGAGTGCGGTGCGCGTCACACGACTGTGCTGCTGTAGGTCGCACAGAGAGACTTAGAGAGTGTCGTGGTGCTCAACGCGTGCAAATGCGCATACAAGTGACTACCGGTTGTGAGTTTACATTACTGCCGACGCGTATATCAGAACTGTCAGTAACGTCGCACTGGCAGCAAACACGAAGGATGCGCATTGTACTTACTTCTAATAGAACTGTTTGACTACATCAATGTCGTGTTGAGTGTTATACGCTGCTCTGTTCACCGCGCGGCACTCGCACTGTCAAGAGCAGGCCACACCGCCAGCTGGCGGGTGGTGACAAGTCGTTTCACCTCTTTTTATACTTTGCTTCACACCGCGAACTATCGAAAGATACGAACTAATTATGAAAAGGGCGTCGTTCGTCGCCCGCCCGCACGCCAGCTGGCTGTGTGGACTGCGCTTTACTGACGTGTTGTTACGCTATGTTTGTATTGTTTACTTCGTTGAGTTACGTTTGTTGTACTGTTGATATTTATTGACGAACTATCCCGTCCCTCGTTTCACTTAAGTTATGAAAACTAAAATAAACACATAGTTCAAATCTAAGAACATCATCCTATTTTGTTTTATTTGTGTACGTCTGACTCCCGACTGTTGCACCGTGTCGATGTGAAGATGCCTAGAATGTCGTTAAACCACGTGACACATCTGGGTGAATGAGATTTCGTAAATAAATAAATATAGTATAACCATATTATAAAGCTGAAGAGTTTGTTTGTTTGGTTGAACGCGCTAATCTCAGGAACTACTGGTTCGAATTAAAAAAAAATTTTAGTGTTGGATAGTCCAATTGTCGAGGAAGGCTATAACATCACGCTACGAGCAATAGGAGCCGAGCAAAAAGAAAACAAGCCAGAAGCGGCGGGTGAAACCGTGGGGCCCTGCTAGTATAGTATGACCGTGTGCTAGTGTGCTTAAGCCTCGAATTTTTCAAGTAGCGGTAGGTTAATTATTGTTTTTATTATTTTACTTATTTCTCTATTATTTTAGTCATATAATTGCAAGACAAGTATTTATATTCTTCTTACTTTGATTAAAGCGGTGCATTTTCTGTTTTTGTGCTCACACCATAATTTTTTTTATTCAAAGTCTGTATGTGAGGGTTTGTAATTGGCTTTCTGGTGACTATGGTTTTCTTGTTTGTTTGTTTTTATTAGCTGTAAGTCCTTCATGTACTAAAATAAATAAATAAATAAACAACCATTAATTAAAATAATCCAAGTAATTAACACGAAAATTAAAAAGCGATCCATAAAGATGGTTAAATGATTTTTATTTTGTACAATGTTTGTTACAAACACTTTTAATTTTGCTTTTGTGAAACTTGTAGACACCAGTGTTTCATACCTGTGTGACTGACTGTCACGTGCTATTAATTGTCGAGCAAATATCTTAGCCTTATTCTTATTAGTTGGTAGTCGAGATAAGTCGGGTGGTAATCCAGTCACTTTAGCAAAAAAATAGGGGTCAACCTCGGACTGAGACATAATAATATAGTATACAGCTTCATTTTGGTGTTCTAAAAGTTGTCTCAAAAGTCTCACAAAATGTCGTGTCTGCGTCGTAATGTAATAGCTTGGAGTAGTCACCCCTAAGCACGCACACCTTGACAGTTTGACTGCAATAAGTACACGAGAGCTATTCACACTAATCGCGGGATTGGAGACGTTTTTTGCGCGTTAATTGTTTGCATTGTTCAATCTAGACAAGAATATAATCAAAGCCAGTCCTCTTAGCTCGTGGAAAGGCACATAGTCTGGGACGGACCTTACAAGGCGTGCGGATGGCGGGGTGCGGCCTTTTCCCTTTCGGGGTAATCGAAATGAATACTAATATTAATTACATGAATTAGAAAAAAACGAAAATTTTATCAGCCCAGGGTAATTTAGGAACAGTCACACCTGACTACTCTGAGGAGAAACAGCCGAATCAAACTAAAAAGGTCTCTTTAGCCCAGACATAATCCTGGTCAAATTGCGCAACAGTAGTTCGACACTAACCAAATCCGACTAACGTTCAAACATAATTATGTTGAAAACCCGATTATATGGAAAAGAAAAGTAACTCAAAAGATGTAAATGAGAAGTCCTTATAAAAGTTATAAATCAAACTCTAAGTCATGCCCCGCAGTCGGAGGCTGCCTACTTGCAAGCACAGTGCACAGGTACCCACGCTGGCGACCGCGGCCGCTGATGCGGTGCACATGATAATTATGGACCTACATGAAGATAACATAACATTTATTTCATGCAAGGGATGGCGCCGAGCCGCAGCGGTTCTTGTTGGTACGTTGTCGCAATGGCAATGGTAGCCCAGTGGACAGTGTGACTGCTCCGAGTTACGAGTCGTGTGTCGCGGTCATAGATTCGAGCGCAGGCAAGCGCGTTACATTGTGTCATTTATTTTGATCGTCACTACTCTGTGAAAGAAAACATCATGAGGCAACTGGCGTGTCCTAGAACCAAACATTTGGAATATATGTGACACACACCAACCCGCACTGACCCCCGCGGTGGATCACAGCGTACGCCCGCAGAGAGGAGACCTGTGTCCCAGCAGCAGTGGAGACGTTATGGCTCATCATGCTGAGCTCATGGCGTGTATGATACTCGTAAGTAAAATCCTTACCAAATTATTTCCGTCCTGGTTTTATTGACTGTTATCGGGAAATAATTAAACAGAGAAGGAAAGGAAATAAACTACCAGAAATCCTGAGTGAGAGTTATTGTGAGTTATTCTGCTTTTTGTACTGAGAAGACGAACAACAGGACAAAACATTATTACTATTAACAAGCAAGTAGCGTAGAGTTTGTTTTTTAGTGTCGAGTTCCAGTAGTGCGCGTAGCAAAAGACAACGAAAGAGGGTAGACAGATTTGTCTGCTCTTAACAATTTATTTTTCCATCCACCCGCATTCTGCAGTCAACCCGCGACCATGGCGCTTGCAACAGCGCCGAAATATCGGGGGCTCAAAATAATGAACATCACGGAAGATAATATCCCGTAAGTCACAGTACCTATAAGTTTTTGTGCTGTATGTTCGCTTGAATACTACTTGGTAAGGGAATGTATCGTCGACAGGGCGCGCGACGCGCAACGACAAGCACCTTCGCGTGTGCTCTGTTGACACATCCCGATGAGGCCGCGGCGGTGGCGGGTGGGGGGGGGGGGAGGCGCTGTGCCTAGTTGACACTTCGCATTAGCAATCAGCGGCGCCGGGTGACGCGCGCGCAAAGACGTGTACACACAAACATCACGCCCGCCCTTATTACACGGCGATGTTTGCTCATCCAGAACCAAAAACAAAAAGTTACGTCGTGACGTCACGTGATTGCCGCGGACTCACAGTGCCTGGCCGCGACAGCGACACTGCTTCAGCATTTGGGGATGCCCTAGCAGTAGCCACTTCTCATGACTTTAGGGTATCACAACGCTGAATAAGCAGTAAGAACTCTCATATCATATCATATCTAGTAACAGACATGAGGATGCTTGGAATGATGAAAACGTTTAATGAACAACTAATATTATAGGTCAATGTACCTATAGCTTTAATTAGTTGACGCTGCCACCATAACATACAGAGTGTAAACAGACCCTTCACATAGCCGTCAACCAAGCATTCTGTACATCAAACTAAGTAACTTTACGCCAAAATTATTGCTAGGAATCTACTTTTTTTTGGGGTGAAAAATCAGGTTTTACGGTAGGACTCGATGGAAAGCCCTCAAACCATTGTGCAGATGGATGGATTGAATAGTTCGGGGGTCGTGGAGGTGTGTAAAGTAAAAATATTACGTTCAAAACATGTATTTAAAAAAAAAACTTGTGAAATAGTTGGAACGTTGACCCCCAATATCTCTGTAACTAGAAGATTCCCAGGTATGGTCTAGAACAAAAAACAAGCAAAGACGGGGAGAACAAGTGCTTTTCGGATATGTTAAGGTCTATTTACACCCTTTCTTATTTAGTCAATAATATGACAACTTTTATAAAAGGCTGCTGTGTCACCACGGGCTCGCGACTATATCTGCAGGCACGGCAGTGTCCCCACCAAGTCTAGCAAAAAAAAAAATGGCACCGCCGTACTACCCTTTTCTCGAAGCCATTCAGGCCATTTCTGACTTCCCGTAACTTCGTTGTAGATAAAGCTAGAAGACAGAATTATCAGTGACTTAGAGGCCATATTATACCTAGGCATATTCCTCAATTTCATTCAATTTGAACTCGTAGTTTATGAACTATTTCAAAGTTCCTTCATTTTGTCACTCACCGATCATCATAATTCTAAGGTAATTGTAGCAGACACACAAGCTTCAAGTTTTGCACAAAAATATAACATACTGCAATTTCAGTCCAGTTCTCTACTAGATATAAAAACTGCATAAGTAACTTTGTAATCCTATATAAATATCATGCGATTACAAAGATACTTTTACAGTTTTTAAAAATTTGCGTCACCAACACTGCGAAAAAAAAGAAATTGACTCAACCTCAAGGAATTTATATACTAACTGGAATGATTACGAATAAAATTTTGACTTAAAAAACCGTTTGAAAATGAACTTTATCTCAAAAGGGATAGAGTTCGTATTAGTTTAACTAATTCAAAGGGGGCCGCAACTTCAGAGCGAGAAAGCGATCCAGAGTGGATTGTGTCCTTGTCTAACAATTGACAGTAAACATAAAATTTAAAATATATATATTTTTTTAAATATATCAATCGGAAATCAGGTTGATAGCTAAACTAGCACATAAATCGTAACAGGATTAATTTAATATTCAAATACTAAATATTAAAATAATAATTTCTTGCGAAATAAAGTAAGCTTAATATAAATTAATTTATTTATGAATTAAGTTATTTCTGAATGGCAACATAGATGACAGTCATATAAACAAACAATATGGTCGATTTAATTTTGCGTTGAAGTCATATATTTGCATTATCAAGTTCTTTTTACATTACTTAAGTGAAAAAAAAAGAAATATTGTAAAGATTTTGTACGCCTTTTCTATTATCCATATCGGTATTTATAGTCTTGCGCAAATGCGTACAAAATACATCATTTATAATGCAGTAGCCAAACTTTATCAATTACTCCATTTTAATAATAACAAAATAACTTCTTGAAAATAAACGAATTCTATCTTTACTTTTTAAAATACTGTTTATTGTTTGTGTATTAATAATACTGTTTTGTTTCCATGCCGACTACCTAACAATGAAAATCTTCAACAACGGGCTTGAAGTTGTCCATTTAAAGAAGAAGTATTCAACCTATTGCCTAGTTTGCAACCGTCTTCCAACATCAGCATCTTCGCACCTAAATTTAAGATTACTGACTTATACTAAAACCAACAATAACATAAAACCATACGTTTAATAATGTATAGAGTGATTAATAAATTTATCAAATACTACATTAAGTTGTTTGAAAATGCTACATGCTCATGCTTCATCTATGTGAATGTTGAAACCCTTTACGCTTTAAAATCTCTTTACAAATGAAGGATGTAACCTATCATGTAGACCACCGTGAACGAAAATAAGTGTCACGTATTCTTCACTTACCTATCCCATTACAGAGTTTTAAAGTATGCGTAGGCTTCGGCTTCGCCCTGTTTTTGATTAAACTACTACCCATGCAAAGCATGTAATTACAAATATTGGATACCCTATTAGAAAGGGATGACATCCACTCTCTAAGTTTTCTCGGAACGGGTTTCCGCTGCACGTCATCATTTCAATTAGTATATAAGTTCCTTGCTCAACCTATTAGATATTATTTTCTTTCCTCGCTTTGGGTTGCAATCAACGAATATATTATAAGAATTTTGACATCTTTGAAGTTGCAGAAATCTAAATCGTAGTCATTCTCTCGCGCCCGCTTGGGAGACAAAGTTGCATGGAGTATAAATACAAACAGAAATGTTTGACTCAGATAATGCTTCATCAAATGAATGCTCCATTGCAAGTACCAGGGTATTATAACTTGTATTTGGCAGAGTTAGAATAGAATAATTTATTTAAAAAGTATTACAAAAAGTGTACATTTAAGCGCAGTAGTATTATTTCTCATACTAATTATAAGTACTTATAAGTAATCTATAACTAAAATATATTCTACAGTCGCAAGTATTCAATAGTTCAATTTAGATGTCAGCGACCTGCCGAACTAGGTTTATTTAAACCTGTGTTTCAGGCCATCACTTTACATAACTATGCATCAAGTTGGTATAAAAGAAAAACCATAAAACTAGCTTAAGTAAATATGTACAAATAGATACGATAACATAATCAAACCACAACTTCTAGAAGCTTTTCTGTGTCTGTGTAATTAAGTACCGCTAAATAATCTGACATTACCAAACTACATTTTTTATAACTTAAACTGTAGAAGTTTAGTATCTTGTTGAGTCTATTGTAAAGAAAAGGTCCTAAAAACACATAAAAACGATTCGCAAACGCATGTCTAGTTTGAGGTTTTGTGCAAACTAGGTCCTTCCTTCTCCTATCGGAAGGAACTGGGTGATAGGGAAGTGTAGAGTGCTGGTGCAGTATTATGTGAAGAATAAATAATTGCCGTACTGTAAGTACATTACATGTTTTGTAGAGCTGGTGTGTAGGGAATCTAAAAGGACGGAAGGTAGCAACTTTTAGAACTGCTCTTTGAGCACGTTCTAGAGGGAGAAGAATTGAATTTCCCACGCCACCCCAGGATATTATACAATATGTTAGAATAGATTGACACAACGCTAAATAAATCTGTTTTATCAAATTATAGTTAGCTACATTACTTAAATTCTTAAAAACATATATTAATTTTCGCACTCTAGTACACAGTAACTCGATATGTTTACGGAAATTTAGATTGGACTCAATAGTGACACCTAGATATTTCAAGTGGTCAGCTTTATCTAAAGTAGGGCAAGAACATACAGTGTCAGCGAACGTGCTACAGTTATGCGCGTAAATGTTTAGATTAGTAAGCGGTGTGTTAGTATTTCTCATTGTAAATAAAATGTATTTTGTTTTTTCAGCATTTAATGTAAGTAGATTATTCTGGAGCCAATCAGACACAATGTTGAAGCCATTCTGAGCATGTTCATAGGCCTCAGCTCTAGTTTTAGCTGCAAACAATAAAGCAGTATCATCTGCATAAGACATAATAACACCATTTTGGAGTGGCAGGCAGCAAAGGTCATTAATATAGATCAAAAATAATGTAGGGCCTAGAATACTGCCTTGTGGAATTACGAAACAAGTATTAGAAAGGTCAGAACTTGTATGCGGGCCAATTTTTACAGTTTGCTGTCGATCCCTTTTTTTTTTTTTTTTTTTTTTTGGATGGGAAATCATCAAATGACCCCCCCCACTCTGGGCGGAGTGGAAGGGAGTGTCAGACTTGTACTGACTAAAACCCATCCATGCTCCTTCTTTGCCCTTTGTGTTCCAGGGCCACGGTGTCTCTTTCGAACAGTCCCGCAGCTCTGGCAGGCATCGGCCCATGCGGACCCCTACTCGGTTGCTGACATCTCTTTGAGGCGCGCGTGGAACACGAACGCGCCGTCGACACGGCCTGTCGTCATAAGACGGCCGGACGGCGAGCTAGCCCATAACTCGCTGTCCACAGGCCCGCGCCTACGGTGGCCGGGAGCCACCACGTGACCCCCGACGCCCAGGGCGTCTCCCGCGGCGGCTGGGACGTGAGGTTCTTTCCCTCTCACGTCCCGCCACCTCCTTCACTAGCATGACTGCTTCACAGAAGGTGGTGACGGCTTCCCATTCCCTCTCGCTCCGGACCATGGCTTGAACCAGGGCCGGACGCGAGAGATCGCCGCCGCCAATCGCCGCTACAAGGACACGGCGGTGCTCCGCCCAAGCGGGGCAGACCTCTACGGTGTGCTCCACCGTGTCCTCCGGACGATCCTCGCAGTGGAAACACCCGGGCGTTTCCTCCCGCCCGATTCGGTGCAGGAACCTCCCGAAACAACCGTGTCCGGTGAGGATCTGCGTCAGGCGGTAGGTGAGGGCGCCGTGGCGCCTCTCTAGCCACTCCTCAAAGAGGGGACTTATCGCCACTATGGTAGCGTGCCCTGCACGGGGTTGCAACAGTCGCTCTCTCCATGTCGCCATGAGATCACGCCGGAGGTCTGTCCGCTGAGCGGCAATTTGCCGCGGCAGCGGAGTTTCCCCCCGACGTAGTGCCTCCGCGCGCCATTCATGCAGGCGCGCGAGGACTATCGCCTCCAGATCCCATGGCGGCAATCCGGCAAGGAGGCTAGCCGCCTCGCCGGAGATCGTGCGGTACCCCCGGATTAGCCTTATGGCTATCACCTTTTGGGGCGCGTTCAAGTAGTGGGCAGCTTGCCGCCTCAAAGAACGCGCCCACACCGGGGCCCCGTAAAGGGCCATGGACCGCACGACCCCCGCGTATAGCCTCCGGCAGGAGGCGTTTGGACCCCTCAGGTTGGGCAAGAGCCGCTTGAAGGCAGCCCCTGTCCGTTCCAGTTTGGGAGCCAAACGTCGGAAGTGCTCCACGAAGTTCCACCGGCTGTCGAGGACGAGTCCTAGGTACTTCAACGTCGACCCGACGCCGATGGAAACCCCTCCTGCCGTCAGTAGGGATCCCGACGGTGGCGCATTCCGAGGCCCATGAAAACACATGGCCTCGGACTTGTGCAATGCCACCTCGAGACCCAATTGCCGGATCCTCTCCACGACTATCGCAACCCCGCGTGTCATGTTTTCGGCCGCCGCCTCGTGCGACCTCCCTTGTGCCAGTACCAGCGTGTCGTCAGCGTAGCAAACTACGCTGACGCCGGTAGGGAGGTCGGCGCGCAGCACCCAGTCGTAACCGATGTTCCACAGGGCCGGTCCCAGAACCGATCCCTGTGGAACACCGCACGACATCTCTCGCCGGTTCCATTCTCCGCTCCGACCGGGGTAGATGACGGCTCTATCCGTCAAGTAGTCCCCGACTACACGACGAAGGTAGATTGGCACCCGGTGATACCGGAGTGCCTCCCCAATGCAGCTCCAGGGCATGGAGTTGAAGGCGTTGGCGATGTCAAGAGACACCGCCAAGACGACCCCGCCCCGGGACACCGCGTCCCCCGTCGTGAGGGCTCTCACGCGCATGATGGCGTCCACCGTGGAGCGCCCCTTGCGGAAACCAAACTGGTGTTCCGCAAGATCCGGCCCCATCCCCGCAAGGTGCCCGGCGAGGCGGTTGGCAATGACTCTTTCAAAGAGCTTGCCCACCTCGTCGAGCAACACGATGGGCCGGTATGCGGACGGAGAGTCCGCAGGGCGCCCTGGTTTCCGGATGAGGACCAGCTTCCCCGTCTTCCAACGAAGCGGAAACTGGCCTCTCTCCAAGCATGCGCTTAGGAGCCCTTCCAGTCGGGGCCCGAGAGCCTCAGAGGCCAGGACCCAGGCTTTGCCAGGCAAGCCATCGGGTCCCGGGGCGGCGTTTCTGGTTTTCAGCCTGCGTACCGCCACTCTCAGGTCTACCCCAGTCACCTCCGGAGCGTCGTCATCGTCATCGGTGTGGTCCGCTTCCGGCACCGCACGCGGCGGCGGAGCTATATTCGGGGGAGGATGCTCCCCTCGCGAAGGGAACAGAGCGCTCACCACGTCCTCCACGAGCTCAGGCCGGAGACTCTGCGTTAGCGGGGGGGCCCGGGTGCGGAGTTTGTCCCGCACCATCTTGTAAGGGCGCCCCCACGGATCTCCGTTCAGAGACTCCAGCATCTCCTCGCGGGCCAAGTTCTTGGCCCGCCGGACAGCCTCTTGGAGGGCGGTCTTCGCCGCTCTGTACCCCTCGTACAGCTCCGCCTCAATGGCTGCCGCATCCGGAGGGCGGATGCGGAGCCTGCGATGCCTGGCGTACAGGCGCCGCGCGGCAACGCACGCCTTGCGCAGAGACGTCAGCTCTCGCGACCACCAGTACACCTGACGCCGGGCGCTGCCTGGCCGAACTCGGGGCATTGCCACGTCGCAGATCTCGGACATGGCTTCCTGGAACCAACCCGCCTCGTTGTTGATGTCAGCAGGCCTGACTGGTGATGACACCCAGGCCTGCACGATCGAGGCTTCCAGGAGGAGCTCCCGGTCCAGCTGCTTCAGCGCCCATCGCGGACCACTCGGGGCCTGTAGGACCGGCACGCTTGAGGACTGGGTGGAGACGTCGAACCGGATGTACCGGTGGTCGGAATAGGTCTCCACCCCCTCCATGACGCGCCAGTCAACGACACACGGCGACAGAGCGGGGCTGGCGAACGAGATGTCCACTACCGACTCGCCCCGCATCCGCACGCACGTGGGGACAGAACCCCGATTTAGGACGACCAGGCCTGTCTCCAGGGCCCAGTCCTCCACCATTCTACCCCGCACGTCCGTGTAACGAGAACCCCAAGCCAAGTTCTTGGCATTGAAGTCCCCGAGCACAAGCACGGGGAGGGAATGGCTTCCGATGACGACACTCAACTCCGTGAGGGAGTTGTGGAACTCGGCGAGAGTTCGGCTCGGGGAGAAGTAGACTCCTACTACAACGATCTCCCCGAACCGTGCTGCTACGCACCCCTGACCCTTCCTGACACTCTCAAGGGTCGGGGTACCGGCGGCGACCGACGCAATTAAGGTCACTGAGCCGCTAAGGTCCTCCACCCAGTCATCCCTGGGCGGGACAAAGTACGGCTCAGCGACCACGGCGATGTTAATCGACCACTGCGCCATGCTCTGGAGCAACAGATCCTGAGCGCAGGCGCAGTGGTTGATGTTCGCTTGGAGAAGGCGTAATGGGGCCGTTACTGGCACTCCATTTCAGCCCCCTCCCGGGCCCCCTGCGAGGGCCCCGCTGCGGAAGTTGCAGCAGTAGCGGCAGCGGCGGCGACAGTGGCGGCGACAGTGGCGGCGGCTGCGGTGGTGGCGACGGTGGGGGTTTTGGCGGTGGTGGCGGAGGGCCTTCCCTTACCCCTGCCCTTGGCGGGAGTACCGCAGGACTTGCTCCCTGCCCGGTGATCGGCCGGCTTGCCAGCTGCCGCACATGCGGCGCAGCGCGGCGCGGCGGAGCAAGCCGCGGCCATGTGACCAGGCTGGCCGCAGCGGAAGCACAGGCCGCTGCGGTCCACCTCCGAGGTGCACCGGACCGACACGTGGTGCCCCACATGGCAGCGGAAGCACCTCAGAGGTCTGGGTTCCAGCAGCTTCACCTGCGCTGAAACCCAGCCCACCAAGAGCCTTCGGCCCTCCACAATGACTTTCGCCGCCATCACAGGGCAGCTTACCTTTACGGTTCGCATGCCCGACAGGTCCGGACGTAAGGTGCCTGCCTTGACCTGCTCGGCAGGGCACCCACCGGTCCTGGTGACGGCGGCCACCACCTCCTCCTCGGTCACCGAGTCGTCCAGACCCAGGATGCGCAGGTCTGCGCATTTGACGGGCCTGGACACTCGGGCCTCGTCCGCATTTAGGGACGCTCTAAGCTTTTCAGCCAGAGCGTCGGCGGACGAGCCACGGGTTTCGCCAGGGATCTCCAGCACTCGAGCCCCTGTTGCGGTGACTCTAAGCCGGAGGCCCCCGGCGATCCCGAGCTCCCGGAGATCCACCATCGTCTTCGCCTTAGCGAGCACGTCGCGATAGGTCACGCCCCTCTTTTCCGCCTCCGGCTGTAGTGTTATCACTACAGCTGCGGTCTTCGGGGCGCTGAGCCTAGCAGCGCCATTCCGCTTCTTCCCTTGGCGCTTCCGCTCCCGCTTCCTGGCCTTTTTGGCCGCCCTTCGCTCCCTCGCTCTCTCTCCGGCCACCTGCCACCCAGTCTCAGCCACGGATAGCTTAGGGGGCGGGGGGGGCGGCGGTGGCGGCTGTCTCGCAGCTAGCGCTGGCACATTCGCCGCCTTGCCCTTCTTGTGGACCGCCGCCTTGCCCTGCCTCAGGGCCGCCGCTCCCCCAACCGGGGCCGATTTAGCCGGAGCCAGCCTTCTGGGAGCCGACGTAACCCTGCCGGAGGGCTGGCCGGACGGCCCCGGTGCGGAAGCCGCTGCAGCCGCATATGTGGCCGCCCTCGGGCCCGAGGGCGCCTTGTTTGCCGCCAAGGGGGGGCGCAGAACAATGCCCTCCAGGACGGAGAACCGCGCCTGAAAGGCAGCCAGCTCCTGCCGAACCAGGTTCAGGACCTGGTTCTCCACCGGCACGGCCTGGCTTGGTCGCTGCTGGCCATTTTGGGGCGCCTCGCGAGAGCCGGACTCACGCAGACTGGCCAAGTCTGCTCGGAGCCTCCTGTTCTCCTCTTGGAGAAGCTCCGTGGCGGCCGTCAGTCGAGCGACCTCCGCCCGCAGTTTGACCATGCCGTCTGGCGGGGGCGCCGCATATCTGGCCTCCGCTGCCGCCATGATAGAGGCGACCGCTGAGGGTATAGCCCTTTGCCTGGTGGAGGGCTTTTGCTTGTACGAGACAGCCCTCAGCGCCGCCTCCACCTCCTTTGCAAGCCCGGCCTTACGCTCCGCTTCGGAGCCGCCGTCTGCGCCCGCCTCGCCACCAGAGGAGCCCGAACGGGCCACCCCGTGACCAGCAGCCACCCCCGGGTGGCGCGCCTCCGCGGCAAGCCGTGCCGACCTCTCGGTGGCAGAGAGGCCTCTCCCCTTGCCGCGGATCCCGCCACGCTTGCTGGTGGGGATCTTGCGAGCCGAAGCCAGCTCCCCCTCTGAAGACGACTCTCGGTCGCCTACCGGCCTGGACCGCTTGCGAAGGAACTCCCTGTTCCCCGCAGAAGCCCCGGGCCTCCCGCGCCGGGAGCTCTCTGAGCCTCCCGCGCTTACATCGCTGGATGCGGCGCCGGACTCCGACCCCGCATCCCTCTCCTCCCTTCCTTCGCCGTTATCGGCCGTTTTTAGGGTTAAAATATTTTTCATTTTGTTCCCACGAGTATGGGGGAAATAAAAAGTCCATCTGGGCAGTGCCCCCTGTACCCAGATAAGCCATAGCCAGGCCCGGCAGTGGTTCGCACTAGCGACTGATTTTCCAAAGGAACCCGTCAGCCATACATCTCCTCGCGGTGCGCCGCCGCTTGAGATTCGGGGTAACTTTTTATAGAGGTTTTCTACCTCGTGGTCCGGGCGGTTAAGCCAAGACCCTCGGTCCCAATCGAAGCCGCGAGACGTGTTCCACGACACTTCGACGGTGGGATTACGATATCGACGGGGACAGTGAAGGACTGCATCCTTCACTGTCTGCTCGGAGGCAGGGTCAGTGCACACCGAGCCCGCCCTAGCTCCTCCGCTGTGCCCTCTGCTTTTCAGAGGGTCACACGGAGCAACGCCCCCTAAGTCCAAGATGGACCCCTCCCATGTCAGAATATTAGCCATGGACAGTAACATTCCCCGAGGAATAAGAATCTCTTCCCATTCCTCGGGGAAGGATACTGCCCACGCCCAGGGTGCACCGGCCCAGCAGCTGCTATTCCCTCCAGACGTATCGAGAGGGACCGGCAGCCATCAAGCACACGAGGAGGAATTCTGACAACGCACCCCTGCTGTCGATCCCTTAGATAGTCTGACAATAGTAGAAGCTGTGCTCCTCTTACTCCAAGTGTTTCAAGCTTCTGCAAAAGAGTAGTGCAAGAAATAGTGTCGAAGGCCTTGGCAAGGTCTAGAAAGATCCCAACTGTATGCATTCCACTATCCAGATTTGTAGCAATGTAGTTGGTCAATTTGTTTACTGCTTGGCTTGTTGATTTTTTAGGCCTAAACCCAAACTGATTGTCTGAAAGTAGTTTATTATCTTCCAGATATTTTATCAATCTACTGTTAATGATTTTTTCTAAAATTTTTGAAAGGCCCGTTAGCACTTAAATGGGTCTGTAGTTATTCACACTCATTTTGTCTCCAGACTTGAAAATTGGTGTGACGACAGACTTTTTTAGCAATTTTGGAAATATCCTTTTAGATAAACATAGCTGAAAAATGTGGGTCAGTGGAGGGGCCAGAAGGTATTTAAATCTTTTAAGTATATTATTGGATATATCATCCCACCCAGTTGCGCAGACATCCTTTAACCCGTTTATTATTCTAATTACTTCGTTGACGTCAGTATCTAGTAAAACAAAAGAATTTAATGCGGAAGATGTCCTAGTTGGGTTTTGAGTGGGTGGACGACTAATACTTGAGGATTTTTCAGCCAAGTTTTTACCAACGTTGACAAAATAGTGGTTTACCCTATTCGTTGCTTCCGATGGGTTTATATCTATTGATAGTAAATCAAGCGGAGGTTCGAAATTTTTCGACCTCAATATATTGGTTTTTATAAATTTCCACACAAGTTTACTACTTTTTCCCGCCTTCTGTAGTTCATGTTTATCGTACTGGTTTTTTAGTTTTTTCAAAAGATTATTACAGAAATTTCGATATCTTTTATAGGTAATAGAAATTATTACGTCATCCGGTGCAAGTTTGGATTTTAGGTGAAGTTTGTCTCTGTGTCTTATACAACGAACGAGACCGGGTGTGATCCAAGGTTTAATACAAATATACTTTCTAGGGATTATCTCAGTGTAAGAGTTTTTCCTATTTGCATATTGTAAAGAATTTATGAAATATTGTAAAGAAATATTTGCATCAACAGAATCGTAAATACGGTTAAAATTAATGCCGCGTATGTCACTTTCAAGGTTTGTCATATTGACTTTAGTGAAGCTACGCTCGCAGTTTTTTCTGGGTGAATTTATTTGCAATGTTAGTAAAACAGCTTGATGATCGGTAAGCGAAGAGTTAGTAACCAATGTTTTGGATGGATTTTTTGATTTTAGAATGATATGGTCTAAGCAAGAACCGCTTTGATGCGTGGGGTAATAGTGAGCTGGTAAAAGTCCATGAAATGCACAAATATTTAGATAATTATGTGTATGGGTATCGGGATTCCCGGAAGAAATGTTAATGTTGATGTCTCCTAAAAGTATTATGTTTTTGAATGTACTTATGTTATTTAAGTTTGTGTCAAGTGAGTCTAAAAATCTGTCGATATTATGAGAGGGAGGCCTATAAATAGCTATGACTACTGTATCGGGAATAATTTTAATGATTAAGCAATTACTATCTGGGGATAGTGGTTCTTCTTTGATAGTTCGCAAATTATTTTTAACATAAACTACTACTCCGTCGTTTTGGTTAGTGTTTCTATCTGTTTTATATGAATAAAAACCGTTTAGAGATGGTAAGTTGACTGTCTGTTTTGACAGCCAACATTCTGTTAGTACGATAATATCACAGCTTATGTCAAGACTTTGTAATAACACTTCAAAACCATCCATGTTCCGGTTTATGCTGCGAATATTTTGTGTAAGTAAGGTAAGCGTTTTGTCGCCAGAACGAAGAAGGTGTTTACATTATTATATTATATATTCAGTTTATCTATATCGCCTTTATTTTCTGTGCTAATCAGCACTCCCCCATTTTTCACTTTTTTCAGGCCACGGACATGGAGCTTCAGTTCTTCGGGAGATATTAACTTTTGAACAAGTGACTTGGTGTCGTCACTTGTTTTGGTCTTATTGCTGGGATAAATGGCGATCGAACTCAGGTTTGCAGGACGGACAAAGTTCTCGGAGCCTTTCTTCACCATGCTAGCATAGGAATTGTCGGACGGATTCAGCTTCGACTCAATAACCTCTTTGAACTGGTTCAGAGAGTGCGCCACGTTTTGCTGCTGCTGTAGGTGCTGAACGGTACTGCGTGACTGGATCATTTTCTGCTTCACCGATTGGTAAAGGACAGCCATCTGAGCAGTCCCACTTTGGACATTCCGGCAAAGGGTTGAGACACGTTGCTTCTGGTCCGAGTTCATTTTTCCTTCACCAACAATAGAGCAGACTTCGTTCAGAATGCCATCTATAGACAATAACCATGTCTAGATCTCATGCGTGCTGACAAGATCACTCGGCAAAGCATTCTCTGCAGGTGCTGGTAGAGGTGGTGGTGGTTCACTCGGCGGCAATCGTTCGGTAGCCGATGGCGGAGGACTTCTTCGTAGTAATTGGCTACGACCAAACGGGCTCGATTGTGGGTTAGACATACTAACCGCAACACTTTATTTATTTACAATAGAAAACAATTATAATTCAGTTCATCTTGCACATAAAAGTTAGTATGGCACTAGTCACATGTGACACATTTATTACTTTGATTTTAACTGACGCCGCAAATAATTATTGATATATTTTGTCGTAATTGTTTATAGATATTTCATTTTAGCAAGTACAAAAAACACGTCCACTAAGTCTCACGATTCGTGAAGTGATTTGATTTGAGTTAGTTGGGGTGCAAGGATTCCTTTCAAAAAAGTTACGGCAATAAGTTGTCTTATATCGCTAATACAGATTGCCCATATAACTGCTTCAGGTGTTCTTGATTTAGGTTCGGTCAACTGAGGGTAATCGTAATAATCACTAGATCAATTATTAACGATCGAAACTGTGGAAACAGGATTCGTTAACCGGAAACGAATAATTCCATGGTGGAAAACCCCAATTCGCCAGACCCGGGAATCGAACCCTGTACCTCATGCTCAAAAGGAGCGCTTGCGACTACTAGACCAGTCGCAAATCTACACAAATAAAACTATTCATAACACAGATCATATGAAACACGTTTATCCCAATCTGTGTGAAAGGGAAATTATAGCAGCGACAATTGACTAATGAAAATATGGGTCAAATCAACACGACAAATATTTTATATTTTATTCAAAGCAACGACATTAATTGCCTTCGTACAAAGGTAGTTTTAAGAGAGGTTCCTCTCGCACATCTAAAATCGATACCTTAACGTTACCACTGGAACAGCACATACCAGGAGTTTCTTTTACCAATATCTAATCCTCACTCCTACAGTATTTATACCCATACTAATATTTAAAAAACAACTCAATCTGTCTGCTATCTTTTCACGCATAAACGGCTGAACAGATTTGAACGAGGCACCCGAATACCTAAGCCTTAAGAACATAGGATAACGATAATACGTTCCAGTAGGATCATTTCCTGCCAAAGCGCGGGTGAAGAAGCGGGTAAAAACTACTTCTATATAAATAATACGCGTTTAGGGGAGAGTGGGGTAACTACGAACACCTAAGCGGGAATGTGAATTAAACAAAACCAGTATAAGATACGAATCATATTTATTGCCCACCATTTAGTTTAACAAATCAGTCACAAAATCTCATTAACAATTTTAATAAATTCCAATAATAAAATGAATATTTAGGACAAAAACAAAACCCTTGGTGTTCGGAATTACCCGTGCGTGGGATAATTTCGAACGCATCAGGGGGTAATCACGGAAAAGGAAAATAAGTGTATATAAATGTAAATACATACGATAAGTAATATTACAATTAAAAAACACAGACAAAGACACTTTCGCATCTGTAATGATTATAGTAAAATGACGTTTCGGGGTGATGGCGAACATTTGAGATTCCTCCTCGATTTGTTCGCGTTTGCCCCGTGGGCTCAAAGAAGATCGGCTGAACTGGGCTCTCTTAATTTCAGAAGCGTTCATCAATGAAAATAAGCTGCTTTCTGGCTATGCTTTTTTGGCTTTTTTTTTCCATATCATATCTTTTTTTTATTAAACTGAACAAAGTAAAAAAAGAAGAAACAAATATTTTATTAAATCTGATCATCTAAACACAATTATTTATCGAAACGTAGAGACAGTGACGGAGGCAATGGAGTTACCATATTCAATAGAATATGGAATTTCTTTTTTAATAATTAGCAGGATTTTGCTCGTATTAATAGTAAGTCTCATTGGATGTTTGCTACCTAGTATTAGAAGACAAGGCATACACATACACATTTACATTACTGCGATAGCTTATCTGTTTTGTCCTATCAAATCTTAGCCATTTTGAATAAGACTCATCCTATCTTTGGAAACACAAATCAGTGTTTTGCTTTTAAGCCAGCCGCTTATTCGATTCGCAACATGTTTTATGTTACTACATAATAAGCATATAGCATAATCAGCCTATTAATGTTCCCACTGCTGGGACACAGGCCTCCTCTCGATGAGAGGGAATGGGCTATAATCTACCACGCGGGCCCAGTGCGGTTTGGTAGATGTCACATGTCTTCAAATTTTTGGTTCTAGGACATGCCGGTTTCCTCACGATGTTTTCCTTCACCGTTTTGAGAGCAGTGGTGATGAAATAACTTACACAAAGTAATGCGCCTGGCTGGGTTCGAAAAGACGACTTACTGCTCGTAAGTCGGGGTCTTCACCACTGGGCCACCGCTGCTCTCCGGGCCACCGCTGCTCTTTTAAATAATCATGCTATTAAATAAATTAGTGACTGCTGTTATTAAAAACGTGAAGTACGTACGTAACGTTTTTTTTTGGAGAATTTAGCTTAAATGGCAACATTCAAAGCTATGTCGTCTATGATCAAAACATAAGTTGTCATAATTGTCAATTGTCACTTCTCTGTCTGGATCAACAAAAACCTTGATGAGGGGTTTTGTTGTGAATAGTTGTGTAATTTGTTTACCATTCTTATTTGTTTTGTGGTGAAGTATACAACATGAGAAATGTACAGTCAAGGTGAGCAGAAATGATACGGGCTACAACAATGCCATTGAGTACAGTTGCTGCTAGCATGTGTGAGGAGCATCTTATGGTAAATATGGTAATGCCAATGATGATGGCATCCCCACACCGCCGGCCGCTCAGTGATTTGAAGATGTTCTTCTAAGATAATAATGTTATGCTGCTTAAAATAAATGTTTTGTTCAACTTCGTAATTAATGTTTCATTTTTGCGTTGTCCATGGCGCAATAACACATGGTCGTTCGCCTGAATTGGATTGCCTATTGCATTCGTCAAACGACCAAGTGTAAATGAACACGGTCCAGTACGCCCGTTTTCAAACTCGTCCAGCTTCATTGTTTGTTATTTCACAATGTAAGCTTGTATACATTCCTTTGCGATTGCTAGTATAATTTACGCCATTAAAGAATAAGCCGGCTAAGATCATAAGGTAATGTGATGGGTTGTGCAAGTTCGGGCTCCGCAGGTTAAATACAGATTTAATTTATAAATAATGTATTTAAATATTTTTGAATGATATTACGGCTGACGTAGTTGTCTATCCTATTATTCAGTGTTATATGGATCTTTTGACGCTCCATTGAGATTGACAGGAAAGCGCTGTTGGTAAACACTTGTGAAATGTATTGAAAAAATAAGATGGCGGCGTTAGTTCTGATTTTACCCGCGCGACAAGTGTGGTTTTGAATGATGTAATTCTAGCAAAATCCAATATTATAAAAATATGCTGTGATTACCTTTTAACTTAATTTGACCGCGACCTATCTTTTGAGCAGCGGTGGCCCAGTGGTGGAGACCCCGACTTACGAGCAGTAAGTCGTGGGTTCGAACCCAGCCAGGTGCATTACTTTGTGTAAGTTATTTCATCACCACTGCTCTCAAAACGGTGAAGGAAAACATAGTGAGGAAACCGGCATGTCCTAGAACCAAAAATTCGAAGACATGTGACATCTACCAACCCGCACTGGGCCTGCTTGGTGGATTATAGCCCATTTCCTCTCATAGAGAGGAGGCCTGCGTCCCAGCAGTGGGAACATTAATAGGCTGATTATGCTATGCTTATGCTATCTTTTGAGAGTATTTTTACGAATATACGCGAGCTCTAAGTGTGGTCCCCAGAATGCCTGGTCAGTTGCCTTTGTTCTTTAAGAAACAAAATTCTGAGGTACCGATTATTACCACAACACAAAATATATTGCTTGTAAAATACTCTTTGATTATGATGTATTTCAATATAAAATACAATGTAATTGTATTATAAACGTAATAACTTCTACAATAAAGTTTTTCAAGCAAAAAAAATACATAAATTTATAACAAAAACTTACGATCGACTTACCGTTGTCAAGGAGCGCGGCCTCACTACACAACTGTGTTTTTAGCACTGAGCGCGAGCCCCGCTTGCTCCTTCTAGAAATAAATTATCGACTATCCTTGTCTAACATGCTGTAACGGCTAAGTTCGGTGTTACCCCGCGTTCGTGATTACCCCACTCTCCCCTACACAGGTACCTTTGCAGTTCTTACAAAGTTTTCTTTTTTTCCTAAATAGATACATAGGTAGGTAGTTAGTGGATATAGGTAGTTATAGTAAGCCACAGACGATGTTTCCTTTAATACACCTTTACTACGACTATCATCATCGGTCTAGCCTTTTCCCAACTATGTTGGGGTTGACTTGCAGTCTAACCTGATGCAGTTGAATACCAGTATTTTACATGGAGCGACTGCCTATCTGACCTCCACAACCCAGTTAGTAACGACTGTCAAAGATCAAAATGACAGCCGGGACCAACGGTTTAACGTGCTTTCCGAGGCACGGACCAACCTAGGCAAGCGCGGCTTAACCTGAAGATCGATCCGAGCGGCTGTTATTATTTAGCCACGAGCTCCTCCTATAGTACTACGACTACTACCTACAAAAAGACATGAGATCCCATCAAAAACATAACATGTACTAAAATGCAAGTCTCGCAAAACTCTTCTTCTACCGTAAAAAGTTGTGAGATCTAATGTCTTTGAAGAATTACTTATCAATCGGTCGGAGAATAGTTTTGTGAGACTTGCAATTTTGTACATGTTATGAGTTTGATGGGATCAATCTAACTAGTAGTAACGTTTAATTTGTTGTGACGTAAGTGGCGAGGTACGCACCTGTGCGAGCCGAGTGCGGGCCGAGCGCGACACGAGTGCGGCAGGTTATCAGAGCGAGATGATTTAATGAGCTCGCTCACCGGACGGGCCGGCCGCCGCCGGGTTTTATAACCTTCGCCGAGTGTCAAATTGACAGCACGAATTTTTACGATACTGAATTTTAATTTAATGTTTTTATCGATTTAACCCATATTTAAACAATAATATATTAATTACATCAATAACAATGATAAGAAAAAAAAAAACAGAAAACCTATTTTACAAAACCGGACCCTAAATTTTTGGAATATACTTTAAAATATACATGAATGCTGACAAGAAGCCGGGCAAAACATCAGGCACACCCACCATCTCCGGACTCGTCGCTCAGCTCCGCCTCGCAGCCGCCGGGACGCGCCTCAATCGTGAGTGCTGTGTCTCCGATCGCTGCAGTTGCGTCGAGCTCGAGTGACGAGTTTTTCTCCCCGCCGTCGACCCCATCACCACCACGACGACGAGGAAGAGGACGGCCACCAGCGGGCTTGGGACCTCGAGGCCAACAGGCCCCGAACAGGGTCCCCGCTGCCGGTGGAAATGTGTCGCGCATGCGATGGACTCAGTCCATTAATGAGAACGTCATGCGCGCATATTATGGGGCTACTGAGGGGGGAAGCAACTTGACTGCGTACCGTGGTCGGATGCTCTCTCTGTTTCAGGTGCTTGAGCCAGGTGTCAGCGTGTCGGCGCAACGGCTGTCGGATCAAGTGCGGGTCATACAGCGTAACCACATGTTGGATGACACCGTACTTGAGCGACTACGCTTCGATTCACGGAGTAACCTAGTTATACCTGCTTCGCCAATGATTGCGGTACAGCTACAAAATGTATCCAGTGCTCCACCGCGATCCGAACACGATGGTGAAGAAGATGATGACCAAGTTATATCCGTGAGTACCCAGTGCAACGCACAATTGAGGAGCGCTTTGGAGGGTGCATTCCGGGAGTACCGATCCACACCGCCTGAACTTAGGCCACGTCTACCTCGTTTACCTATGCACAAGAAAAACAAGGCGCTGGTGTGTGCTTTAGATTCGCAGCTGTCAAACTGCTTTGACAGCAGCAAAGACCTCACCGATACCCACTCAATATTGTACTGTGGAGCTGTAGCGGCATGTCGTGTAGCTCACGTCAAATTTCCCAACAACGACAGAGCTACACGACCAAAATTTGCTGTTCCAGCTTGGCAATGCAGGATTGAGCGGCGTATCGGTGAGGCTAGAGCACTCATCGGCAAGTTAATCTGCTTCAGGGAGGGCAATACTCGACCTAGAGTGATGCGCTTTGTGAAGCGGGCGTTCTCGGGAACTGATGTTAGTTTTCGAGACTACTTAGCCCGCGTCACAGAGCGTATCGACTTCCTGAAGCAGAAGATCTGTGCATGGGCAAGCCGTATTCGTCGGTACAAGCGGCGAGTGGAGCGTTACACTCAGAATCGCACATTCCGAAGTGATGAAAGGTGGGTATATAGGGCTTGGGAACGACCGGACCAAGGTGTGACTGATACGCGTCTACCAGATGATGACGCCATGTGTTCGTTCTGGCGCAACATCTGGTCGGTGCCTGTCAGTCACACTGAGGGTGATTGGACCCGGGAGGTTGAACGAGCGTGTGATTCGATACCTGAAATGGGGGCAATTATCATCAGCCCCCAAGATGTAGCTCGTGCAGTCCGTCCGTTGCCTAACTGGAAATCTCCAGGGCCGGATGGACTGCACAACTTCTGGATTAAATGGTTCCAGAGATCACATGTTCGCTTAGCATCCCAGTTTCAGTCAGCCTTAGAGTCAGGGTCGCTGCACCAGTTCTTGACGACAGGAATTACCCACCTGCTCCATAAATCAGGTAGTACTGCGGAACCCAAAAATTATAGACCAATCACTTGTTTACCAACGGTCTATAAAGTTCTTACATCCATTTTGAGAGCTAAAATCAATCATCATATTGATAGTAATTCTATCATGTCTGCCTCTCAGAATGGATGTAGGAATGGGTCCCGCGGTACTAAGGAGCTGCTCCTTATTGATATGGCCATTAGCCAACAGGTTCGCCGCTCGCGAAGGGATCTGTCTACATGTTGGATAGATTACAAGAAGGCCTATGATTCTGTGCCTCATACATGGCTCATGAAGGTGCTGGAGTTGTATAAAGTTGATGCAACTCTGCGTACCTTCCTGATGTCATGTATGGGGCACTGGAGAACGGTCCTTCACTATCCAGGATGTCGACAGATCCAGGGGAACAGCGAACCGATAAAGATTGAGCGCGGTATATTCCAGGGTGATAGTCTGAGTCCATTGTGGTTTTGTTTAGCCTTGAACCCTCTCAGCACACTGTTGGAGGGTTCAGGTCTAGGCTATCGGTTGAGGAGAGGTGGTCAGGTCATATCTCACCTTCTTTACATGGATGATCTGAAACTCTTTGCCCCCAACAACTTGCAACTGATGAAGCTACTAAAGGTAACGGAAACTTTCAGTAGCGCCATCAGGATGGAATTTGGTGTGGACAAATGTGCAGTCATGCATGTGAAGCGAGGGGAGATTATGGAATCCGTGGGAACTCAACTCTCGGATTCCATACACCTTAGATCCCTCTCCTCAACAGAAACCTACAAGTATTTGGGTATGTCGGAAGCATTAGGTATCAATACTGCCGACATGAAACAATCATTGAGGGACCGCTTCTTTGGCCGCCTGAATAAAGTACTAAGCAGTCTTTTGTCAGGTGGAAACAAGGTGCGCGCCTTCAATGGTTGGGTCATGCCGGTTTTGATGTATTCTTTCGGCATACTCAAATGGACTCAGACGGAACTTGATGCCCTGGATAGGAGGGTCCGCGCACTGCTGACCGCAAATCGAATGCATCACCCGCGGTCGTCGGTGATGAGACTGTATATCCCGCGGAAGTGCGGGGGTCGTGGCTTCTTAAATGCTAAGACCCTGCACAACCGTGAGATATGCAGCCTCAGGGAATACTTCCTAGAAGTCGACGAGGGGATGCACCGAGATGTGGTCTCAGTGGACAAGGGCCTCACCCCGCTCTCTCTGGCTAACGAGAACTGGCGCAAACCTAGAGTATTAGACACTAATGATCGCAAGGAGGTATGGCAGGGCAAGGAGCTTCACGGACGCTTTTACCGGGCCCTACATGGACCCGATGTAGACTTCTTAGCGTCCGTATCTTGGCTGCGTTTCGGTGACCTATTCGGCGAAACCGAAGGTTTTGTCTGTGCAATAATGGACGAAGTTATGATGACGAATAACTACCGGAAATACATTGTGAAGGATGGCACGGTTGACATATGTCGGGCATGCCACCGTCCGGGAGAATCGATCCGACACATTATTTCTGGGTGTTCTCGTCTGGCTAACGGAGAGTACTTGCATAGACACAACCTCGTTGCCAGGATTATCCACCAGCAACTTGCTTTGAAGTACAACCTTGTGGAATCAGAAGTACCATACTATAAGTATGCGCCCGACCCAGTTCTCGATAATGGTAATATCACGTTGTATTGGGATCGATCTATCATCACTGACAGGACTATTGTTGCCAATAAACCTGACATTGTGGTGATAGATCGATTGGAGCGTCGCGCAATGATTGTTGATATAACGGTTCCGCATGACGAGAACCTCGTGAAAGCAGAGAAAGATAAACAATTCAAATATCTAGATCTGGCTCGCGAGGTTGTCGACATGTGGGACGTGAGTACAGCAGTCATTGTGCCGATAGTCGTGTCGGCCAATGGCTTAATAGCCAATAGCCTCGACAAACACCTGAGGAGGCTCTCGCTTGGCAGCTGGATCAAGGGCTTGATTCAGAAAGCAGTACTTCTGGACACGGCGCGTATTGTTAGGAGGTTCCTCTCTCAAGAGCCCTGACCACCGGTATTTCGGACCCTGTTCCCGATACCAGTGGGCTACTATTTTTTATATTTTTAAATGTTTTTTTATATTACTTTGTATAGAAATATTTAAAAATGTAAATTATATGTATAGAAATGAATAAAGGAAATAATAATAGTTTAGTTTATGAAATATTTAAAAATGTAGAAGATTTGTATAAAAATAAATAAAGGAAATAATAATACTGCGCTTTGTGAGGCGGGCATTCTCGGGAACTGATATCAGTCCCCGAGAATACATGTCACGAGTCACAGAGCGCATCGACTTCCTGAAGCAGAAAGTTTATGCATGGGCTAACCGTATCCGTCGGTATAGGCGAAGAGTGGATCGATACACTCAGAACCGCAAGTTCCAGAGTGACGAAAGGTGGGTATACAGAACATGGGAGCGGCCCGTTACCATTCAAGGAGTGACTGACGCGCATCTGCCGGATAACGACGCCATGAATGCTTTTTGACGAAGTATTTGGTCGTTGCCCGTCGGCCACACTGAGGATGATTGGATGCGTGTTGTTGAGCGAGCGTGTGACTCAATTCCGGAAATGGAGGCCATTTCTATTAGTCCACTGGACGTGGCCTGTGCAGTACGTCCGTTACCTAACTGGAAATCTCCAGGGCCGGACGGACTGCACAATTTTTGGATTAAATGCCTACAAAGGTCACACGCTTGCTTAGCCTCACAATTCCAGTCATCCTTAGAGACTGGGTCGCTACCACCATTCTTTACAACAGGAGTTACCCACCTGCTCTACAAATCGGGTAGTACTGTGAAACCTAAAAACTATAGAGCAAAAATTGTTCGTCATATAGATAGCAACTCAATTATGTCTGTCTCTCAAAATGGATGTAGGAATGGCTCCCGCGGTACTAAGGAGCTGCTCCTTATCGACACGGCCATAAGCCAACAGGTTCGTCGATCCCGGAGGGATCTGTCGACGTGTTGGATAGATTATAAGAAGGACTCGGTGCCACATACATGGCTCATGAGGGTGCTGGAATTGTACAAAATAGATGCAAGTCTTCGCACCTTCTTGATGTCGTGTATAGGGCAGTGGAGGACGGTCCTTCTTTATCCAGGATGTCGGCAGGTTCTTGGGAACGATGAACCGATCAGGATTGAGCGAGGAATATTTCAGGGTGACAGTTTGAGTCCGCTTTGGTTTTGCTTGGTCTTGAATCCTCTGAGGATCACTGCTGGAGGATTCAGGTCTAGGCTACCGGTTGAAGAGAGGTGGTCAGGTTATATCTCACCTCCTTTACATGGATGGTTTGAAAATATTTGCTCCCAGCAATTTGCAACTGATGGAGCTACTAAAAGTGACTGAAACTTTTATTAGCGCCATCAGGATGGAATTTGGCTTGGACAAATGTGCAGTCATGCATGTAAAGCGAGGGGAGATTATGGAATCCGTGGGAACTCAACTCTCGGATTCCATATTCCTTAGAACCCTCTCATCAACCGAGACCTACAAGTATTTGGGTATGTCGGAAGCATTAGCCATCAATGCTGCCGACATGAAACAATCATTAAAGGAGCGCTTCTTTGGCCGCCTGAATAAAGTGTTAAACAGTCTTTTATCAGGCGGAAACAAGGTGCGCGCCTTTAATGGATGGGTCATGCCGGTATTGATGTATTCTTTCGGCATACTCAAATGGACTCAGACGGAACTTGATGCCCTGGATAGGAGGGTCCGCGCACTGCTGACCGCAAATCGAATGCATCACCCGCGGTCGTCGGTGATGAGACTGTATATCCCGCGGAAGTGCGGGGGTCGTGGCTTCTTAAATGCTAAGACCCTGCACAACCGTGAGATATGCAGCCTCAGGGAATACTTCCTAGAAGTCGACGAGGGGATGCACCGAGATGTGGTCTCAGTGGACAAGGGCCTCACCCCGCTCTCTCTGGCTAACGAGAACTGGCGCAAACCTAGAGTATTAGACACTAATGATCGCAAGGAGGTATGGCAGGGCAAGGAGCTTCACGGACGCTTTTACCGGGCCCTACATGGACCCGATGTAGACTTCTTAGCGTCCGTATCTTGGCTGCGTTTCGGTGACCTATTCGGCGAAACCGAAGGTTTTGTCTGTGCAATAATGGACGAAGTTATGATGACGAATAACTACCGGAAATACATTGTGAAGGATGGCACGGTTGACATATGTCGGGCATGCCACCGTCCGGGAGAATCGATCCGACACATTATTTCTGGGTGTTCTCGTCTGGCTAACGGAGAGTACTTGCATAGACACAACCTCGTTGCCAGGATTATCCACCAGCAACTTGCTTTGAAGTACAACCTTGTGGAATCAGAAGTACCATACTATAAGTATGCGCCCGACCCAGTTCTCGATAATGGTAATATCACGTTGTATTGGGATCGATCTATCATCACTGACAGGACTATTGTTGCCAATAAACCTGACATTGTGGTGATAGATCGATTGGAGCGTCGCGCAATGATTGTTGATATAACGGTTCCGCATGACGAGAACCTCGTGAAAGCAGAGAAAGATAAACAATTCAAATATCTAGATCTGGCTCGCGAGGTTGTCGACATGTGGGACGTGAGTACAGCAGTCATTGTGCCGATAGTCGTGTCGGCCAATGGCTTAATAGCCAATAGCCTCGACAAACACCTGAGGAGGCTCTCGCTTGGCAGCTGGATCAAGGGCTTGATTCAGAAAGCAGTACTTCTGGACACGGCGCGTATTGTTAGGAGGTTCCTCTCTCAAGAGCCCTGACCACCGGTATTTCGGACCCTGTTCCCGATACCAGTGGGCTACTATTTTTTATATTTTTAAATGTTTTTTTATATTACTTTGTATAGAAATATTTAAAAATGTAAATTATATGTATAGAAATGAATAAAGGAAATAATAATAGTTTAGTTTATGAAATATTTAAAAATGTAGAAGATTTGTATAAAAATAAATAAAGGAAATAATAATACTGCGCTTTGTGAGGCGGGCATTCTCGGGAACTGATATCAGTCCCCGAGAATACATGTCACGAGTCACAGAGCGCATCGACTTCCTGAAGCAGAAAGTTTATGCATGGGCTAACCGTATCCGTCGGTATAGGCGAAGAGTGGATCGATACACTCAGAACCGCAAGTTCCAGAGTGACGAAAGGTGGGTATACAGAACATGGGAGCGGCCCGTTACCATTCAAGGAGTGACTGACGCGCATCTGCCGGATAACGACGCCATGAATGCTTTTTGACGAAGTATTTGGTCGTTGCCCGTCGGCCACACTGAGGATGATTGGATGCGTGTTGTTGAGCGAGCGTGTGACTCAATTCCGGAAATGGAGGCCATTTCTATTAGTCCACTGGACGTGGCCTGTGCAGTACGTCCGTTACCTAACTGGAAATCTCCAGGGCCGGACGGACTGCACAATTTTTGGATTAAATGCCTACAAAGGTCACACGCTTGCTTAGCCTCACAATTCCAGTCATCCTTAGAGACTGGGTCGCTACCACCATTCTTTACAACAGGAGTTACCCACCTGCTCTACAAATCGGGTAGTACTGTGAAACCTAAAAACTATAGAGCAAAAATTGTTCGTCATATAGATAGCAACTCAATTATGTCTGTCTCTCAAAATGGATGTAGGAATGGCTCCCGCGGTACTAAGGAGCTGCTCCTTATCGACACGGCCATAAGCCAACAGGTTCGTCGATCCCGGAGGGATCTGTCGACGTGTTGGATAGATTATAAGAAGGACTCGGTGCCACATACATGGCTCATGAGGGTGCTGGAATTGTACAAAATAGATGCAAGTCTTCGCACCTTCTTGATGTCGTGTATAGGGCAGTGGAGGACGGTCCTTCTTTATCCAGGATGTCGGCAGGTTCTTGGGAACGATGAACCGATCAGGATTGAGCGAGGAATATTTCAGGGTGACAGTTTGAGTCCGCTTTGGTTTTGCTTGGTCTTGAATCCTCTGAGGATCACTGCTGGAGGATTCAGGTCTAGGCTACCGGTTGAAGAGAGGTGGTCAGGTTATATCTCACCTCCTTTACATGGATGGTTTGAAAATATTTGCTCCCAGCAATTTGCAACTGATGGAGCTACTAAAAGTGACTGAAACTTTTATTAGCGCCATCAGGATGGAATTTGGCTTGGACAAATGTGCAGTCATGCATGTAAAGCGAGGGGAGATTATGGAATCCGTGGGAACTCAACTCTCGGATTCCATATTCCTTAGAACCCTCTCATCAACCGAGACCTACAAGTATTTGGGTATGTCGGAAGCATTAGCCATCAATGCTGCCGACATGAAACAATCATTAAAGGAGCGCTTCTTTGGCCGCCTGAATAAAGTGTTAAACAGTCTTTTATCAGGCGGAAACAAGGTGCGCGCCTTTAATGGATGGGTCATGCCGGTATTGATGTATTCCTACGGCATACTCAAATGGACTCAGACGGAACTTGACGCCCTGGATAGGAAGGTCCGCACACTACTGACCGCAAATCGGATGCATCACCCAAGGTCATCGGTGATGAGACTGTATATCCCGCGGAAGTGCGGAGGTCGTGGATTCTTAAATGCTAAGACCTTGCACAACCGCGAGGTATGCAGTCTCAGGGAACACTTTCTCGAAACCGATGTGGGGATGCACCGAGATGTGGTCTCAGTGGACAAGGGCTTCACCCCGCTCTCCTTGGCTAACCAGAACTGGCGCAAACCTGTGGTATTGGATACTAATAACCGTAGGGAGGTATGGCAGACCAAGGAGCTACACGGACGCTTTTTCCGGGCCTTACATGGGCCTGATGTAGACTTTTTGGCGTCCGTGGGCCTGATGTGTTGAAACCTTCAGTTTCCCCAAAGAGGTCACCGAATCGTAGCCTCCTGGCTACGATTCGGTGACCTCTTTGGGGAAACTGAAGGTTTCGTCTGTGCGATTATGGATGAAGTTATCATGACGAACAACTATCGGAAATATATTTTCAAGGACGGTACGGTTGACATCTGTCGGGCATGCCACCGTCCCGGTGAATCCATCCGACATATTGTTTCTGGTTGTTCTCGTCTTGCTAACGGTGAGTACTTGCACAGACACAATCTAGTAGCTAGGATTATTAAATAGCAACTTGCCTTGCAATACAACCTTGTGAGTTCTGTAGTACCATACTACAAGTATGTGCCCGACCCAGTTCTCGAGAATGGTCATGCCACATTGTATTGGGATCGATCTATCATCACAGACAGGACTATTTTAGCAAATAAACCTGATATTGTGGTGATAGATCGCCGAGAGCGCCGTGCAATGATTGTTGATATCACTGTCCCTCATGACGAGAATCTCGTGAAAGCTGAGAATGATAAAAAAATCAAATATCTTGATTTAGCACACGAGGTTGTCGACATGTGGGACGTGGACTCTGCAATCATTGTACCGATAGTCGTTACGGTTAATGGACTAATAGCAGAGAGCCTCGACCAACACCTTAGGAGGCTCTAATTGCGCGGCTGGGTCAAGGGCTTGATTCAGAAAGCAGTACTCCTGGACACGGCACGCATAGCGAGGCGGTTCCTCTCTCTGGGGCCCTGACCACCGGCAACCTGGACCTTGTTCCTGATGCCGATGGGCAATCTATTTTTTATATTTTTAAATGTTTTGTTTACTTTTCTTTGTAAAAATATTTAAAAATGTATTAGATAAGAGAAAGAATGAATAAAGGAAATAATACTCTCCTTAGGCGGTTGGATCAACGGCCTGATTCAGAAGGCAGTACTCCTCGATACGGTTCGCATTGTGAGGAGGTTCCTGTCTCTGCAGCCCTAACCACCGGTAGCTTGGACCCTGCTCCCTACACCGGCGGAAACCTATTTCTTATATTTTGTGTTGATAATGTTTTTTTAAAAAATATGTAAAAATATTAAGAATGTGTATACGGGGTGGAAGGGACACCGGCGCGAAAACGGTTACCACGTGTTCTGTACATCATTCTGAACCCCCCACTTAGCAATTTGTCATCAGTAATTAAAATTACCGATGAAAAATTATATGTGCGCCCACATTATTTTTTTTTTTGCCGGTTATTAAAAAAAACAGCTGTCTCCTACAAAAGTGCAATACCTACACGGTCTATATGTATGGAAAAGCTGATTTAAAAAAAAAATATACCGATGAAAAAATGCTATGTGGGAGGGCTCAGAATGATGTACTGAATACGTGGTAACCGTTTTCGCGTCGGTAAACCTTCTACCCCGTTTAAATGAAAAAACGAGAATAATACCGACAAATAAATGTTTAATATCGCAACTCGAGCTCACAGCCTCCATGATGGAATAGTTAGACCCCCTGACCCCCCTGACCTCCTGACTGTGACCGTGTCACTACTCGCCGGCGCTCGTCATCGGGAACGCGTCACTTCAGCTCCACGCGTCGCGCCGTGTCGGAGCTGCTCGCTACTTACGGGGATACATGACAGTCGTCCGGCGTCGCGCGGGCACACGCAACATTTCGTATGAGTGATGGGCGAACGGCGCTACATTATTGAGTAGATACGAGCGACGTGCTCTTGCTCGCAAATGGATCTTTTAATTTGCTTCGTAATAGAACAGTTACTAATATAAGCTTAGCGACTAATTTGGCTACTAAGGAAATAACTGAGAGGGTCCGGTGAACTCCGGTGGGCATCAGCACCAGCCACATCATCGACGTTAGATGAGAAGAGATACTTATCATCCTCCCATCCGACGTCTTCGACCTTAGTCCCATTGTTATGTCAGCATAAAACGTTTACGTTACTTTTACGGTTTTTTTAATTTTTCGTCACTGATACTACTAAATGAAATCGAATCAACCTATTAGACATTTATTTTATTTCCTCGCTCTGGGTTGCAAACAACGGATAATTTACAAGAATGTTGACATCTTCTTTGAAGTTGCAGAAATCTAAATCGTAGTCATGCTCCCACGCCCGCTCAGTATGTTGGGAATGTTGGGATGATGCTCAGATAATGCTTTTCTGAGTGAAAGCTTCATTGCAAGTGCCAGAGCATTATAACTTGTATTTGGCAGAGTTAGTTGGGGTGCAAAGATTCCTTTGCAATAAGTTGTCTTATAACGCAACTACAGTTTGCCCATTCAACTGCTTCAGGTGTTTTTGATTTATGTTCGGTTAGTTGATATATGTAAGTATATGTGAATTACTTGAGATTACAACTTAACACAATAACACGGGGCACAATTAATGGGGTACAGTTCCAAGACGTCTCAACTTCGCCGCGATCGGACACTGAATGTGGCCCTCGCATCGAGTTGAACATCAGGGCTCTGTAGAAACACGCTGTGGTGTGGGTAGATTGGTGAGTAGGTCGCATCATGTGCCCTCTTACGCGTTTGCCTATTCTTTTTATGTCCGTACGTCCGTCCGTTACGGCTAAAGATGGGTGTGAGCATAAACTTAAGATTAGCCAGCTAAAGTTAACATAACCGGCTAATCTTAAGTTTATGGTCACACCCATCTTTAGCTGTATACATATATTAGATTCACGGCAACATAATCAAATAACCGTAACCTACTATTTTAAATAGCTAAAACTCCTAATTGAAAATAGCGCTAGCGATCCAGTTAGATTTTGTTGTCTGTAGATTCTATTGCCTTTAGCAATTGCGAAGTCATTATTTATTTATTAAAGACATTAGTTCTCACAACTTTTTACGGTAGAAGAACTGTTTTGCGTGACTTGTATTTTTGTATATGTTATAGTTTTGATGGGATTGAACACTTTACTGTAAACTCCATAATATTTAATAAAAAAACTTTTTGCGAAAAACCTAACCGATACCAAAAAAATTAATGAAAAAAAAAGTAACCGACTTCCGAAAGTAAAATTATTTTCCACTTTTTAGTGGTTTCTTTTGTAAGTCGGTTAATTTTGTCGCAAAAAAGTTTTTATTTTACCCTTTTTAGTTGTGTTATCTCACACAAATCCTTGTCAAGTATAAATTTTCCATTGTAGAAGTTCACACACATACACACACACACACATGTGACACATGACACACACACACACAACACACATACATGTGACTCATTTTCATGCACATCATCCACATAGACGAATAGAAAAAATGCATATTGTAAAAGTAATAAAATTTGTATGGGACCACCGCGCCGGCTGCTTCTATCAAATGCAAAATCACGTAAATCGGCGCAGCAATCACGAATGAAATTAATCGGTGTACATGCATGGACGTCATACATGAAAAATAAATATATGACGGCCGAATAGATAACCTCTGCATTTTTTAGAAGTCGGTTAAAAAGGACATACATCGCGCTTAACACACTATCACTGTACATCATCATTATATTTGTAAGAAATATGGCGTAAGTGAACCTAACTGAGTGTATTGAATGTATCTGATAGAGTATTGAATGTATCTGATAGAGTATTGAATGTATCTGATAGAGTATTGAATGTATCTGATAGAGCGAAGTGAGTGGTCTCGTGTAACCGTGTAGCGAGACAGGAGCGCGTCGCGTCGGCGGCGATTGAATTAACGCGTTGTAAGCCGATAGAAATTATAATAGCGGCGTGTAATATTGTGGAGCGGCGAGGACGGCCAATTTAACGGCTGAAGTGGCGCGGCTGGGGTTGCGGTGGGGGGAGGCGAGTCTGGTGTGACGCGGGGCGAGTGCGGGCGAGGGGTAGGGGGGGAGTGCGAGCCAACCGCCGCCGGGAGCCGCGATATTTAGATAATTTCACGCGCCACTTGAGCGGCTCAAAGAGCGCGCGGCGTCTGTCGGCGACGCGCCACAGCCTCACTCCACACGACACAGGACACACGCACACATGATAAGGACAGCTGCCGTTTACTTAGTGATTTCCTCCTGTTGTAATAGTCCGTGAGTGCGAGCGTGCGGGTGTGCGCGGGGCGACTCGGTGACCCGTCGTGCTGCTGTCACGTCGGGGGCCCGCATTCCCCCACTTCTACACTAATAAACGAATAAGTTTAAGAGAACAACTGGCTGATTGGAGCAGTACGATGACGAAGCTGATGTGATTCTGTACAGCGCTATACTAGCTCTGCATCGCCACAGTACTCCGAGCCTCGGCGGCAGCTGAGCGTCGCGACCGTCAGCGAGCAACGGCTCGCTGACAGTCGCGAGGCTCATACTCACATCGGTTCCCGGTCAGCTTACATACATGTGACACGCGATCCGTTTACTTCGCCTTAGATTTCCAACAAAATGTTGAAACAGCGCGAGCGACTGTACGTGGCATTGGGCCATGAAGCGCGCGAGTACTAGCGGTCGATCAGAACCTTGTTTATTTCGCTTTCGTAATGTTCGTGACATTGTAGCGCTATGAATGCACAGCGACCCTGACCCTGACGCGACCACTATCTGATATAACATTTTTTTTTTATCCTTGCGGGTATTGAACCAGCGCCACGTAGCGCAGCAGCCAACGTTGAGCCATACCGAACCATGCTCCTGTGGAGCCCAACGTTAAACTGCGCGCCTCGAAGCCGAACACCCCGGTGTACATCTCTGGCCTACATTACACAACTGAAGCAGAGGACATCGAGGAGTACGTGTGCCAAAGCTTGAAGTACATGCCAAGAGTACAGCTACTGGAGTCGCGCCGCAATGTCAACTTCAAGGCGTTTGTGGTGCGCATACCAACGTGTTTGCTCCATTCGTGTTGGAAGAAAGTTTTTGACCGCAGGATGTGGTGTTCCGTCGCTTCCGCGGACAAATTCCACAAGAACGCACAAAACATCGTTCAAGTGTAGTGTTGCTATAGTAACATAGTTTTAAGTTGCTTATCGTAGCAAACATTTTATTAGTTTGTATTTAGGTTAAGGTCTATGAGTCTTTGTTACCTGAAATAAATCGATTATTATTATATTCCTTTATTTACAGTACATACACATTTTACATTGTTTTATTATTTTTTTAATTAAACAAACGTTTAAAAACCATTTAAAAATATAAAATACTAGCTGACTCGTGCAACTTCGTCTGTGCCACATGAGAGAGAGAGGGTGTCAACCTTAAAAGATAGAAATATGTTATCGCGGACTTTTTTTTAAAACTTTTTAAGACAAACGATTCCGTCATACGTGATTGTTGCGTATCACGTATGACGGTGACCAAACAAACTATTCAGCTTTATAATATTAGTACAGATTCAAGTAGATAACAATTTAATTTCTCGGAAATATCAAATAGATATTTTATATGCAAAATTTAGCTACTTTGGGTTACATTATTGCAATTTTCTTAAAGATCTCAAAATTTTTTGTAAATAAATTTTAGCCTGTGTTACTTCCTGATAATTTAGCTTTCTATAAATGAAAAAATGGTTCAAATCGGTCTAGTAGTTTCAGAGCCTATTCGGTACAAACAAAAAAATCTTTCCTCTTTATAATATTAGTATAGATAGTGGTCCGCCGGTGTCAGGAGCGGTGGTTAGGGCTTCAGAGACAGGAACCTCCTCACAATGTGAGCCAGGAGTACTGCCTTCTGAATAAAGCCCTTAATCAAACCACCTAAGGAGAGCCTCAAAAGATGGTCGTCGAGGCTCTTGACCATACGGCCATTGGCCGTTACGACAATCGGCACAATGATAGCCGAGATCGCATTCCACATGTAAACAACCTAGTGTGCCAAGTCGTGATATATATTTTTTTCTCTTTCTCAGCTTTCACAAGATTCTCGTCATACGGGATGGTTACAGAGACTATCATTACGCGGCGTGCTGATCGGTCTATCACCACTATGTCAGGCTTATTGGCGACAATAGTTCTTTCAGTAATGATAGACTGATCCCAGTGCAGCGTGATATGGTCTTTCTCGAGAACTGGGTCGGGCACATACATGTAGTACGGTACCTCAAACTCCACAAGTTTATAATTCTAGGCAAGTTGCTGGTGAATAATCCTGGCTACTTGGTTGTGCCTGTGCAAGTACTCGCCGTTAGCCAGACGAGAACAACCAGAAATAATACGTCTGATGGACTCACCCGGACGGTGGCATGGCCAACACATGTCAACCGTCCCGTCCTTCATAATATGTTTCCGGTAGTTGTTCGTCAACATAACTTCATCAATAATCGCACAGACAAAACCTTCAGTTTTTCCAAAAAGGCCACCGAAACGTAACCTGGACACGGACGCTAGAAAATCTACATCGGGCTCATGAAGAGCCCGGTAGAGGCCTGTGAAGCTCCTTGCCTTTCTATACTTCCTTGCGGTCATCGGTAGTAAGTACTACAGATTTGCGCCAGTTGTCTTTAGCCATGGACAGCGGGGTGAGTCCCTTGTCCACTGCGACCACATCTCAGTGCATACCCACCTCGGCTTTTAAAAAATATTCTCTGAGAATGCCCACGTCGCGGTTGTGGTGGGTCTTCGCGTTTAAAAAGCCTCGACCTCCGCACTTCCGCAGGATGTACAGTCTCATCACCGATGAGAGTTGGTGGTGATGATCCGGTTTGCGGTCAGCAGTATACGGACTCTCCTATTCTGGGCATCGAGTTCGGTCTGAGTGCATTTTAATATGCCGAAAGAGTACATTAAAACCGGCATGGCCCAACCGTTGAAAACTATTAAATATTTACCTTGTTCAGGCGTCCAAAGAAGCGCTACCTCAACGATTGCTTCATTTCAGTTACGTTAATGCCTAACGTTTCCGACATACCCAAATACTTATAGCTTTCGGATGAGGAGAGAGATCTCAGGTGTATTCATACACCTGAGATCTCAGGTGTATGAATACACCTATCTGTATGAATCATCTCTCTCCTCATTCCCTCGGAAGGCTGAATTCCCTCGGATTCCATAATCTCTCCTCGCTTTACATAGATGACGGCACATTTGTCCACACCAAATTCCATCCTGATGGCGCTACTAAAAGTTTCAGTTACTTTTAGTAGCTCCATTAATCGTTATTTGTTGGGGACAAAGAGTTTCTAATCATTCATGTAAAGAAGGTGAGAAATGACCTGCCCACCTCTCCTTAACCGGTAGCTAAGACCTGAATCCTTCAGCAATGTGCTTAGAGGATTCAGGGTTAGACAGAACCAAAGTATACTCAGACTGTCGCTCTGGAATATTCCCCGTTTAATCCATCCAGTCGCATCTTTTCCCTGGATCTGTCGACATCCTGAATATCGAAGTACCGTGTTCCATTGCCCCATTCACTACTCAAGGAAGGCGCGGTAAGTTGCATCCTCAAGAGCCATATATGTGGCACCAAGTCGTAGGCCTCCTTATAATCTATCCGACATATCGATAGATCCTTGCGGAATCGACAAACCTGTTGGCTAATGGCCATGTATATGAGGAGTAGCTCCTTAGTACCGCGGGACCTGTTCCTACATCCATTTTGAGAGGAAGACATAAAGGAGTTATTGTCAAAGTGTGTATTAATTTTCGCTCTCAAAATGGATATAAGAAGTTTATAGACTTGACAAACATGTTATCGGTCTATAATTCTTGGGTTCCGTGGGACTACCTGACTTATGGAGCAAGTGGGTAATACCTGTTTCTAGAAATTGCGGTAGCGATCCAGACTCTAAAGATGACTAGAATTGAGATGTTAGGCAAGTGTGTGAACTACAAAGCCATTTAAGCCAAAAGTTGTGGTCCTGGTGATTTCCAGTTCGGTAACGGACGAACTTCTCTGCCTACGTCTATCGGCGTAATTGAAATCGGTTCCATTTCTGGAATTGATTCACACACTGCATGTAGCATCCAGTTACCCTCAGTATGACAGACGGGCAGCGACCAGATGCTGCGCCAAAAATAACTCGTGGTGACATCATCCGGGCGACACACATCCGTCATATTTTGCTCAGGTTGCTCCCAAGCTCTATATTGGGTATATAGAGCCACTCATCGCTCTGTAACTTGCGATTCTGCGAGTACCGATCAACCCGCCGCTTATACCGCCGAATACGGTTCGCCCATGCATAAACTTTCTGCTTCAGGAAATCGATGCGCTATGTGACACGGGACATATTGTATTCTTGATTTCAGTCGCGCCTGAGAATGCCAGCCTCACAAAGCGCATCACAAGTGGTCGTGTATTGCCCTCCCTGAAGCAATATGGTTTGCCGATAAGTACCCTGACCCCGTCGATGCGGCGTTTGATCCTGCGCTGCCAGGCTGGTACGCCTGGTTTTGTTCGACTAGCTACATCACAATTTGGGAATTTTACATTAGCTAGACGACATGCCGCAACAGCCCCACAGTACAGTATCGAGTGCTTATCAACGAGGTCTTCGCTACTCTTGAATATATACTTGAGTTGCGACTTTAAGGAACACACCAGCACTCTATTTTTCTTATGCATAGGAAACCGTGGTAATCGAGGCCTAAATTCGGTACGAGTGGATCGATACTCGCGAAGCGCGTCTTCCAGAGCGCTCCTCAATCGGTCGTTACACTGGCTACTTACCATAGCAACGATATCATCTTCCTCTTCAACAGCACGACTAAAATGCGATGGGATTGCATTAATAGCTGACGCTACAAGCGTTGGTGATTGAGTCAAGATGATACGGTAGCTCAGTACCTCTGAGCGGAGCCTATCAAGTAAGGCATCGTCCAACATGTGATTGCGTCGGATGCCCCGTACCTGATCCGACAGTCGTTATTATTATACTACTGGGTCATCTTGCTCTCAAAACTCTGCAAAGCTCTTTGAGGAATAGTACGTAGCAGGGACATACAGTGTTGCTACAACGAAGGATTATTGCTGTGATAATTGTTGTCCCGTTTCATAGACATGCAACCTACTATAATGATCTTATTTATCTTAAGTTTAATGTCCTCATCACGGTGCATGAAATGAGCCCAAATACGATAAAGCTGCTGTAAACTCTTGCGGATCTTTTGCAACTGCCTTCCGTATGCAAAGCGCATGGAAAGCGATCGAACACACACTCTACAGGGCTATGTAGATTTCAAAGCAGTGTCATGTAGACTAATCTAAAGTATGCTATCATAACTTTTTAATAAAGCCGGTCAGTCAATTTTAAAGTTATCTTGTGAGCACATTTTTATTCATTACTACCATTTTGGCTCAATAGATGTCGCTGCATGTATCTTAGATATTGATGATAAGTTGAACACTCAGTATATTACTGCTACATAAATACCCTCGATAATAAAACTGTTTATTTGAATAAGAATTAATACTACGATACGAATGTAACCAAATTTTTCTACCGGGGCGATCTATTGAAATTTTAGAACACAAAAGCTGCTATTGTGACTTAACTATGATAGTTAGATATATACTCTTGCGGACTTTTTTGTAGGTAATAATGAGTATTTTAATCATGTGGTACATCATTTTAAGTATCATGAATAGTTTTCTCAGCGCACGCACAATAATGAATTTTATAGGTACAATTTTTCTACTTTGGGTTACATAATTGCAATTTTCTTAAAGATCTCTAATTTTTTTGAAAATAAATTGTAGCCTATGTTACTTCCTGATAATTTAGCTTTCTATTGGTGAAAAAATGGTTTAAATCGGTCCAGTAGTTTCAGAGCCTATTCGGTACAAACAAACAAAAAAATCTTTCCTCTTTATAATATTAGTATTGTAGACTAAATAGGATAGAAAGTAATTCAAACTTAACAACAAGGAAAAGTAATAAAGCGCTCTCCCTCTCTCATCTTATTTAAAAAAATTGCTGTGCCCTACAGGACCATAATTGTTTCTATTTTTTTATTTACCACCTGTAAGTGTACATTATGGATATAGCAATAAACGATTTAATTTGATTTGATTTGATTAAGGATTGGTGTGACAAACTCCACTAAGTACTAGGAGTTCGTTGTGACGCGGTCTAACATGATTTTAGTGGCCTCCGCGTTATCCGCGGTGAGAAATGACCGGCGCCGGGATAAATCAGGCCCTGCCGCCTCCCCTCCGATCCCGTACCGCGCACCTCACCCTACCACCCCGCTGTGTCCCGCGCCCCGCACTCGCTGACGTCCGTCACATTTGTCAACGTAAATGATTGTTAAGAAATGCACGGCGAGCAGAGTTAAGTGAGATGGCGAAGTCGTTTGTCTAACTGATAAGGTGTCCGCGGGTGCGAGCGCAGGGCGGGAGGCGGGCCTTTATTTCTCGTCGCGTCATTACGCACGGCTACTACAACTTATCCCACAGATAGTCTCTATTATTTTGCCCACGGTTTCAACTGAATGGAGGTCGGAAATTATCCCACTGTTACATACTACAGGTACGTACTATAAAGGGTCGCGGGCGGTCGGTTTGATCGCCCAAGTCATAGTCTACTCGTGTGCCAAATTCCATCTACATCCATTTAGCCGCCAAGGCGTGTAAACGTAATAGACAGGTTCAATCAAACCGGTACTTAGTTCAATACATGTTAACACAAGCTACGGCGTAGTAAACGCTATGTCATAGCACAAGCTATGGCGTAGTTTACTCTATGTCGTAGCACAAGCTACGGCGTAGTACACGCTATGTCGTAGCACATGCTACGGCGTAGACGGTGGATGGCGTATGACATTCTACGGTGTATAACAAGTTACGTAACACGGTAGTGGGCTCGGGCGCTAGTAGGTACTCGTTAGAGCATGTGCGTCACTACGCTATGATAACACTATCAGCACTGCGAGATCTCTCTCACCGAACATTTATATTCGGTGAGAGAGCTGAATACATTTTATAGTAAATTCTACGGTACTTGTAGCATACAAACAAGCTTAAAAATTTTAAACACTTTTAGTGTTTAGTCTATAAAGCGAGGAAAAAGTAAAACATACTGCAATAATTTCAGTCCAGTTCTCTAGATTTAAAAACTGCATAAGTAACTTTGTAATCCTTTATAAATAATATGCGATTACAAAGTTACTTTTACAATTTAAAAAAAATCTCGTCACTACGAAATGAAATAAACTTAAACTATTAGAATTTTTTTTATTTCCTCGATCTGGGTTGCAATCAACGAATACAGGTGTAAAAAGACCCTCCACGTAGCCGTCAACCAAGCATTCTGTACATTAAACTAAGTAAATAACTTTACGCAAATATTATTGCTATTAAACGACTTTTTTTTTGGGGTGAAAAATGACGTTTTGCGGTAGGACTCGATGGAAAGCACTCAAAGCATTGTGCTGATGGATGGATTGATTAGTATGGGGGTCGTGGAGGTGTTTAAAGTTTCTTACATTAAAGGATCTTACATTAAAAACATGTATTAAAAAAAACTTGTGAAAAAGTTGTAACTTCGACCCCCAATATCTCCTTCCATAACTGAAAGGTACCCAGGTATGGTCTAGAACAAAAAACTAATCGCAAAGACGGGGAGAACAAGTGCCTTACGCATTCGTTAAGGGTCTATTCACACCCTTTAAATAATAAGAATGTTGACTTCATCTTTGAAGTTGCAGAAATCTAAATCGCAGTCATTCTCCCGCGCCCGCTCGGCGCGTTGAGTTGGGAGCAGTATAAATACCAACGGAAAGGTTTGAATCAGATAATGCTTTATTGACTGAATGCTCCATTGCAAGTACCAGGGTATTATAACTTGTATGTGGCAGAGTTAGTTAGGATTCCTTTCAATAAAGTTACGGCAATAAGTTGTCTTATAACGCTACTACAGTTTGCCCATACAATTGCTTCAGGTGTTTTAGATTTATGTTCAGTTAGTTGAAGGTAATCGTAATAATTTAAGATAAATTTCAATCACTAGATCAATAAAATGAACGAAACTGGAAACTGTGGAATTGGAATTCCTTAACCGGAAACAAATAATTGGTGGAAAACCCCAAAACACTTCGCCAGACCCGGGAATCGAACCTAGGGACCCCACGCTCAGCAGAAGCGCTTGCAACTACGAAGCATATTACTGCAACACAAATATAACTATTCATAACACCAGAAACTACGTTTATTCCATCTGTGTGGAAGGGCAATTTTAGCAGCGACAAATGAAAATGTTAGTCAGATCAACACGACAAAATATATTTACTATTTCATTGAAAAGCAACGAGATTTTATTGCCTTCCTACAAAAGTACTTTTTAAAAGGTTCCTCTCCCCCACACCTAGAATCGACAGCTAACTTTCCCACTGGAACAGCACAGACCAGGAGTTTCCTTTTCCAAAGCGTGCCTATAATAATATTTTAAAAGCAACTCTCTGTCGGTAAAAGGTAGCACCTTTTCACGCATAAATGGCTGACAGATTTGAAAGAGGTACACGAATACCTAGGCCTTTAGAGCTTAGGATTGCAATAGTACTTTCCTACTGGAACGTACTATTGGATAATTTCCGGTTAAAACGCGGGTGAAGCCGCGGGTAAAAACTACTTCTATATAAATAATATCAGATTACACTGGTACCTTTGTAGTTCTTTTAAATTTTCGTCCCCTTTTTTCCTAAATAGATAGGTAGGTAGTAAGTGGATATAGGTAGGCTTATTACTCACAGGCGATATTTCCTTTAGTACACATATACTACGACTACTACCTACAAAAAGACATGAGATCCCATCAAAAACATAACATGTACAAAAATGCAAGTCTCGCAAAAAGTTGTGAGATTTAAAGAATGACTTAGCAATCGCTAAGGGCAATAGAATCTACACACAACTAAATCTAATTTGGACCGCTAGCGCTGTTTTCAATTAGGAGTTAGAATTATTTAAAATAGTAGATTATTGTTATTTAATTATGGTGCCGTGCGATGGACAAGTCATTCTTTAAAGACATTAGATCTCATAACTTTTTGAGGTAGAAGTACTGTTTTGCGAGACTTGCATTTTTGTACATGTTATGTCTTTTTCTTAATTAATATAAAATTCCAATTAATATTAAAGAACATAAATTAAATAATTTATTAGTCAGTAGACAACGTTTGGAAACCCACCGCAGAGTACTTACCATGGCGAACGCGTGGCTGTGGCGTGGAGAGCGCGTCTAGATCTCGTGGCGCCTGCCTTTCTTGGCTTTCGACACTGCTCGGCCTTGTTCGACACTACTCTCGCAGCAATAGAACTCCTGCTAATTTGGTTTCGGTTACAAGACGACTAAATTACGGTCGACAATGCGATTAGTTAAATGAAGTTTGTTTGAGTAATTCATTACGTGGAGAGAGCTGCTGGGGCTGGGAGGAGGCTGCGGTACACAGTAACGAAGTGGCGCGAAATGCCCAATTTTATAAGTGAGATTTTACTGACTCGTACTAAGCCATGCAAGAATACATGTTATTATAAGAAACGTAATTAACGAAATGCTTATGACACAATCACACAGCCCGCGTTTGCTAGATTATCGTTCCTACTTGTTTATAGACAGACTGATCCGACAGACGCCCACAGTTACTGATATTGCGACTGGCTGTGTGCTTAGGGAGTAAAAATTGGAGCATTAAAAAGTTGAAGCAGAATTCAAAGAATAGTTTAAAAAATCTTCCTTTTAAGCCTTCGAAACATTTTCTCTTTATTTACTGGTCATTAGGAATTACTCCTTCAGCCTGGGAAACTTCCAAATATTGACGTAATTAGGACGTGCAGGGTCCACGGATGCAAGTGTCACCACTTAACTTATAATTTCGTAGAGCAGCGATGTTTGGGCAGTCTGAGTGAAAGCTAAGAGCCTGAACTCACAGATGCACGTCTGGTCTACCGGCGGTGTGCCACGTCTCTAGGATACGAATATAATGACAGAGACGAATATTGAGACATGCTAACATGAGCGTGTTGCTGAATGAAGCACGTCGCGAGGCATTAGCGCGCGGCCAGGTGTGACGTCATTAGTACGGCGCGGCTCCGGGCGGTGCGCTAACGATAGTTTGACGCGAGTCGTGCCGCACCGCGCCGCGCCCGCGCCTTAGGTACGCGAGTGCATCTACGTACTGTACGCATCAGAGACACCAGTTCTCTAGCGTGTTTCAGTCCAGTTCTCTAGATTTAAAAACTGCATAAGTAACTTTGTAATCCTTTATAAATAATATGCGATTACAAAGTTACTTTTACAATTTAAAAAAAATCTCGTTACTCACACTACGAAATGAAATAAACTTAAACTATTAGAATTTTTTTATTTCTTCGATCTGGGTTGCAATCAACGAATACATTATAAGCATTTAGACTTCTTCTTTGAAGTTACAGAAATATAAATCTAACTAACTTAAAAACTACTGGATTTTGGTAGAATATTTGGTTGCTTAATTTTCTGCATTTTAACCCTACCTATAACACACGCACACACACACACACACATAACGCCACGCATAATATCTTACGAGTGATTTTTTCACGCTGATTCTTATCACCATCCCAGACAGCTGTACTCTTTAGTGACTTCACTCACCAACCGCGCATATGATCTATGCGACGAAGAACATTTACGTGCTGAGCTAACACATGTGCAGACGGTCCTACAGAGAAACGGATATACAGGGAAACCCGCGCAACCTAAACCAAACCCTGTTTGTAAGCACCGGAAGTACGAAGTTGAGAGGCAGCCGGCATTTTTGCCATACGTGAGGGGAGTGACAGATAAGGTTGCCAACATTCTTCGGAAATACGCCGTAAAGACTATCTTCACTCCTTTCAAAAAAGTGTCTCAGATGCTGCGTTCGCCGAAGGACAATTTTCCACTGGAAAAGCCCGGTGTTTACAAAGTGGACTGCAGTTGCGGCAAGTCTTATATCGGTCAGACGAAACGTACGGTGGTTTGTCGAATATCGGAATATATCAGGGCGGTGAAGAACAACGACACCCAAAAATCAGCCATAGCTCAACATCTCCTGGAATCAGGATCAAACCACTGGATTGAGTTACATAACCATCAGATCATCTCGACAGAACGCCACTATATTTCTAGACTCGTTAGAGAAGCTATTGAGATCACCAAATATAAAAACTTCAATCGGGAGGATGGGTTAAAACTGTCGAAAGCCTGGAAACCAGTGGTCCAGCTGTGTACAAAGCGAAATAGTGGCGAAAAAACGAGAGCAGACATAGTGAGTTTCGTGTGTCGGGAACAGAATCGAGTTGTGAGTGACAGTGGTAGCGGTACTGAGTGCAAAAAACGAACAAGAAAGAGGGTAGACCGATTTGTCTGCTCATAAAACACCCACCCGCAATAACTTCAGTTTATCCGTGATCATGGTGCTTGCAACAGGGCCGAAATATCGGGAACTCAAAGAAAACAATAAACATGGTGAATATCCCGTCTTCTAGTTATAATTACAGTACATAGTACTCACATATAGATTTTATTAAATGACCAGCTGTACGGATTCATCTAGTAATTTAATAAAATCTATTATTAATTAAATAAAAGTTGCCGGCCGTGGGCGCACTCGTGAGTATGAGCGGCGTGTTACATCATAAGCCGGTGATATTAACACAATGAGCGGTGAACCCGAGAGCCAGTCGCTCGTATATTATACGGATAAATAGGCCACAGTTTCATTTGATGTAACAGCGAGGGGCAATTTATAAACACGGTGATGCGAACGCGGAGCGAACAATGGCTGCGCGCCGTATTAATCAGAGGCACAATGCGGCCCCCCCGTGCCGTCGCACACAAGGCGCGCGGATTCCACGTGGCCAGGATGTGTGTCGCGGCCGCCGCGATTAGCAACTAACACGCTGTACTGTGCCGTGTCCACACGGCATCCCGTGCGACAGAAGGCTCACACCTTAGCTGATATACAGACGTGGTTGAGGAGACGGGAGATGGACACACGTAAGGAGATCGCGCGAGGGTGTCGAGTCAGCGGTGCTTCTTCAGTATAAGTAACATGCAGCGCGATCACATTGCGAGCAGACAGTCGGTGCTTTGTGTAGCACATACCGCGGCAAAACGAATTGACATCGGCTCGTGTCGTGTGCCACGCTTGCCTCGTGTGCGCCGGAGCACACTACACGCTACAAGCAGCGCGGTGCCACCCGCCGCCTGCGGTATGTTCATTATAAGTCATGTTTGCTAATATCTCTCTTGACAATCTCTGTGAATTATTATAAAAGTGAAACGATGTCAAGTGGTTTCGTTGACTGGCAAGTTATAACGCCGCGGAAACGATCAGTGATGCGCGCACGGCACGCAGCACCACGACGGTGCAGCGGTGGAGCGGCGGCTAAACGTTGAACTCTACAAAGTTTTTATGGTTGGCATTTACACAGAACGATTCATTTTATTTCTCCGTATTTCCTGGAGTGTGCGTGGGCCGCGGTGCTGGTTAGAGGGGCGGCCCGGGAGGGAAAGGCGGCACACGGCAAGGGTGGACATTGAAAGACGTGAGGGTAGCAATCAGGTAGCAATTTATTTATTTATTTATTTATAAAAAAAAGGCTTTTTTTTTTCAATTACTCTAGTAAAAATAATAATACGAATTTGAATAGTTTACATAAACGGAGAGTTGACCAGCCATCCTGATATCAGAATGGCTGGTCATAAAAGTAGCAAATAGGTAGCAATTGTTGGTCACCAGCCTGACGCGAACCGATACATATAACCAGCCTTTCTGACGCACAAGGGATTCACGGTCATTATGAATCACGTCGATTGTTGTGACGAAAAGAAGTCACAAACAAACACAGTTTAGCAATTTTTTTTAGACAATTATTAGGATTTAAATGATTACATAATGCAGGTCTTAGATGAGAATCGCAAGCAAGCGCTGTCATTCAAAAATCACAAAGCAAGCTTTCGCGGACAATTGGGAATTCTCCTGGATGGTGCGTGCGTTTACTAACTTTAATCTTACATAAACAAGCAGCCAGACCCGGAATAGTTGGACAAATATTTGTTCTCAACAGGAACGAACCCGCGACACAGCGCAGTAACCAATCGCTCAGCCACTGCGCAACTTTGCAGTCTTTTCATCCAGTTTATAGGTAGCCATCCAGTTGATAGGCAGCTCTAGCTATCTGTTTTGTCTAAGCTGCTTGGCACCCATCAATGTGCCTCACGAAATTGTAAAACTGAAATACCTTTTACTAATTTATCAAAAACCATACCTAATAGTAATATGATTAAATTTCACAGTAGACACTTATACGCCAGTGTGAATGAAAAAAAACTTCAACTTTTTTATGTAATTTTATGAGTAAAATCTAAAACATGATTACTATTATACTCTTACATTTTCTTCAATAGTTATCGTTGTTAAAAACGCTAATAAAATAATAACTTTTAAAAATAGATGTATTAGTGCACAGGTGCAGCGCAAATAGAAAAATAATCTACCCATTACAATCATTGTGATCTTTGCACTTGCAGCGTTCAGACGTGCTCGCTAGCAATATTTTATTTATACATAAATAATTGTGACCTACTTTAATGTATTACTTTCGTTATGCTTAGTGTTTAATTTAGTGAATAATGGACAAGAAATGGTGAACTTTTAAAAATAACAAAATGGAAAACAGCCCCTGTAATCCAAGGGAGCCAGTCCACTCGTCCGCCTTGCCGCCGCATATCCCGTCGCAACCCAGCCCCCCAGTCGGCCACGGGTGTTATTGTTTCAACACCTGAGTTCAAAAAATTTATGACGACCATCGAGCAGCACCTACATGAAGTTTCCTTAATTGCCGCGGAGGGCAAACTTAACTCGGAGCAGAAAATTAAAATTTCTAACCTTTGCCGCAAAATAGGATCTGGTACCTCGCAAATGGCACTCCTATATCAGTCGCTTAAGCAAAAAGTCATTCATGCAGAAAACGTAATCGGTACCTTTAAACATCAGCGAGACCTGACGGAACAAATGTCGGAGCTAAAGCAGACGATACAGGACTCTAGTTCTATCATGCTGTTCTAGTTTTAAAATGGTTCTTTTGCCGATATGGTGAAAAGGGGATCCAATAATTTCATCCAACAGAGAACGAACAGCATACCTACATTTTTGCAAGTTTATTTTATGGGTGATGAAAAAATGAAGTAAACCGTCGTTGCCATTATATATTCAAGGAGTTGTTGACAGAGATACGGTATTAAAAATTCAAAGAATGTTTTTATTATTTTTTCCTTTATTTATTGTACACACGGCCGCTCATCAAGATCGACTGTTTGGACTTTGAACTATTAGAAGTTGAACGCTGCGAATCGTGCGAGAGGGTCCGATATGTTATTGTTATTTCGTCTCTCTCACGCGCAGACCGTATGATATGGAAGCGCCGCGCCGCATTGTAATCATGCCATACCTATCCTAATCCGTCTGCGTTCGTTTTGCATTTCTGCAAGAGCGGTCTTTCTCGCTTACGACTGTTCTGGAGTTTTTGTCGTTCTAATGACTGCCTTGCTTGTTCTCTTAGACGGAGCTGTGTTTGAACAGGCATCTCAGGTACTCTTAGAGCTCTCTGGCTTACGGCTTGTTCCCCCAAACGCAATTGCGTTTGAAAGGGCGTCTCACGCGCTCTCCGAGAAGCTTGGCGGGTGGTTTGGCCCTGATAGTCTTTCCTGGCTTTGAGAAAATGTCAGCTCTCAAAGCTGCTTGTCGCTCCGTTTGTTCTTGCCTTCTTAATTGGGCATGAACAGAGGATTCTTGGGACCGAGCAATTTTCGCTGCTCGGGCTCGCGATGAGCTCCTACCTAAGTTAGAACTATGTTTGCGAGGCATTTTAAAATAGAAAACGAAACGAAATACAAATAAATCTAACCTAATAGAAACACACAATGGAATCCATCCTAATAAAAACAGTTAAACTAACAAACTAACCGAAAAATATTAAAGGCATTATTTTTTGTTTTCAAACAAACAATTAAGGATCGACTCATCGACAACGCTGTGTCGCAGACTTAGACAACCAATCCTAGCGAATATCAGAATAATAATAACAACCTAACTAAATCTTGACTTGGCTCACGAGGTTGTCGACATGTGGGATGTGGACTCAGCGATCATTGTGCCGATAGTTGTATCAGCCCATGGCTTAATTGCCAAGAGCCTCGACCAATACCTGAGGAGGCTCTCGTTAGGCAGCTGGATCAAGGGTTTGATTCAGAAAGAGGTACTCCTGGACACGGCTCGTATTGTTAGGAGGTTCCTCTCTCTGGAGCCCTGACCGCCGGTAGCTTGGACCCTGTTCCCGATACCGGTGGGCTACAATTTTTTATATTTTTAAATGTTTTTTATGTTGTTTTTAGTTTATGAAATATTTAAAAATGTAGAAGATTTGTATAAAAATAAATAAAGGAAATAACCTAACTAATGACAATTTCAACACCATAACTAACGACAATTATGAACACTGTTGAAATTATGCTACAAAAACGCTGAATTCACACTCGACTCTCATAATGTATTTCTTATACTAACTAATGTTATAAATTCGAATGTGAGTTTGTTTAATTACTGTATCCCTCGGGAACAGTACTTTTTTCTTCGATGAAAGTAAACCGTTTTTTTCAGTTTTTTTTTTCGGGACAAAGTTTAAGCAACATGTCATGATGATCGGTTGAGCGGTTTAGGGCGAGAAAAGGTATCAAGCAAAGCAAGTTTCTTTCGCATATATAATATTATACATTTATGAGGATGAAAAACCGGTCTATCGACACTCCAGACTACCAAAATGTATGAATCACTTAAATAAAAATAAAACTATTATCACACTACTAAAGTTTCTTAATTTATCTCGGGAACAGTACCTTTTTTCGGAAAGAAAGGTACCCTCCGTCCGTTTCTGTACACCTGAGAATGTATATGCAAAATTTCAGGACGATCGGTTAAGCGAGAAAAGGTAACATACAAACAAATAAACTTACTTTCGCATTTATAATATACACATCAACACCGTCTAGGGATATTTGTATATATTACTTAAACTCAAAAAATACTGGCCAGTTTTAAATTCTTTTGAAGAAAGCTTTTTTTGTAAACCTTTTTGAACGATTCTAAATTTGAATTTGAAAAAATAATTTAAAAACAAAAGATTTAAGCGGCATAATAGTTGCGAAGTCCGAAGGTTTCATTTACCTACTGCAGTTTTTGACTATTTTTTTGTGTCAAATTCAAGTTTTATAACAATTTATCGATTAATTTCGAATTAATGTTATTGTGTGCATAATGCAGCGGCGCCATTTAACGAGAGAGGAAATGTTAAGGGCAGTAGGCATGCTTCAAGCTGGGGCTACTCAACGAAGTATTGCTGAGGAGATTGGAACAAGACAAAACGTGATATCAAGGTTATGGTCACGTTATCGTGCTACTGGTGAAGTGACTGAAAGACACCCAGATGGGAAGCGCATAACTACTCAACGACAAGACCAATGTTTGCAAGTTGCCGCGAGAAGACAACCGAATGTTACGGCCATGCAGTTGGTTCAGAGGCTCCAGTCAGAGCACCAGTTGCTTGTGAGTGACCAAACTGTGAGGCTGCATGAAGCTGACCTTCATGCTCGCAGACCGCTTCGTACTCCAGCACTACGCCGAGGAAATCGTGGACGACGACTAGAGCGGGCTCGTGAACATTTGCTCTGGAAAGATAACCAGTGGTCTCAATGGCTGTTTACCGATGAGTCCCGGTTTGGTTTCCATCCCGATACACGTAGAGTACGTGTTTGGCGAGTTCCTGGTTGTGAGAGCCGTCTGCAACATCCTCAGGAAGTCCATTCATACCACGGCGGGACAATTATGGTTTGGGCGGGAATTCGTGTTGGTGGAAGAACAGACCTCGTTTGGATCAGAAGCACCATAACGGCTGAAAAATACCGTAACGAGGTGATAGTACCAATAATCTAACCCCATCGACAACAAATGGGCCAAAAATTTTAAGTTCATGCACGATAACGCCCGTCCGCACACAGCGAGAGTGGTGACGAGCTGGTTGCAGGAGCACGACGTATCGGTCTTAGGCTGGCCCGCTCAATCGCCTGACCTAAACCCCATAGAACACGCGTGGGACATACTCCAAAGAAGGGCTTTGAGGAATTTCCCTGCAAACATTGCGACGGACGAGCAATTTTTTTGCACTTTAGCCGGACCTGGGACAATATACCGCAGCAAGACTTGGATAACTTAATCCAAAGCATGATAAACCGTTGCAGGACCGTTATTAACGTCATGGGTGGTTTTACTGACTACTGATTTTTCATATAACTGTTAAAAACAGATTAATTTTTCCTTATTTTTCACTTTTTCTTGAGAATGCCTTGTGGCATTAAGTCCGCCTATGTATCACTATTGTACATGAAGTTTAAATAAATATATAAATAAATAGAAACACATTCATTGTTAGTTTTACCATTATTTCACGTTTTTTCTTTATTTGAATAAAAATTTGTTTACACAAAAAAAACAGTTTTCTTTTATTCTGATAAATGGACTTTAAAAAAATATAAACGTGTTGTATGTTATTTTTAATAAATTTTGAGGAAATTGAGTAAATCCAAAATATCCCTAGACAGCGTTGATGTGTGTAGTATAGTAAATATAATATGTAGTATAGTATTAGTATGGACTATGGATAACGTGCACTGCAACCACACTTGTCACTACACCCATACATTACTACAAATACGTAATAATCAGAGGTTCGAAACTCGAGCGGCCGTAGATCATAATCAAATTAGTACTCGGTTGTTTAAAAAATAATAACCCACGTGGAGAAAATCCGCGCGGGTGACCCGCGACCTACAAGCGTGACCCGCGCGCCACTCCCGTAAGCCACGTAATTGAATTTGCAAGTTTAATTAATTTTAACCTTTTGCTAGAGTCGCGCAAACGCCGTACATAATAGATGCGGCAGGTAGTGCACTAGCAGACGCCCGCGCCGCCGCGGCCGCGTTCACCACGCAACAATAAACTAACAACACCATTTGTACGGAACCAAACGTAATTACACAGTCGTCATTACGCTCTCTAAAATTTACAGTAATTTAGTCCTCGCCGCGCACCACCGCGCGCCAGCCACGTTGCCGCTACCCTCATAACAATTTGATTCGACTGGCCGCCGCCACCGCGCGCCGCCGGCCATGAACGCCTTCTTTACAAAATATCTCATTACTATCAAGAGGTTACAATCTCGTATCGCGCCGCAAGTAAATAATTTTGTTCGACATTTAACCCCTTACCAATATAAAGCGGGTAAAGGTCCCGCGATGCGGGATGCGGAGGGGTGTCGCGATAAATATTCAGCTATTAAAAGGGAACAGGGCCTACGAGGAATTTGAAAAATAGGTATTTGAAGAAACTACTGCCATATACTGTCGCCACGGAACTCGAAGAGGAATTGAGCAGGTTGCGATGGTTTATTGTGGGATTATCTAAAGTCCGAAGAGAGGGGGAGGACACGATAATCCTGAAATCCGGCAACCTGCTCTATTTCCGAGAGGGTGACCGGCAGTCCCAGGGTGAATAAAGTGGTGAAGATCGAGAGTGTGTCGACCAGGGTGGCGTATCTAATACTCAGAATATCCTCAAGATATTCGCTGAAGGTCATACAGGTCTACGCCCCGACCTCGGCACACCCTGACGACGAAGTGGAGACCATGTATGAGGATATTTCCAAAGCCCTGCATGGTTTCAAAACTCACTTCACCGGGACTTCAACGCGAAACTGGGCAAACGAGACGGGGATGAGCTGCAGGTGGGGCAATTTGGGTTTGGACGTCGGAATCACCGGGGTCACCAACTGGCTAGTTTTATGGAGGAGGGCCTCTATATGATAAACTCCTTCTTCAAAAAGCGTGAGCACAGGAAGTAGACTTGTCAGAGTAAAAATAAGATTGACTTCATCATGTCAACCAAGAAACAAATGTTCAATGATGTCTCTGTGATCAATTCGGTGAAAACCGGGAGCGATCACCGCATGGTAAGAGGCACATTGAACATATTGATGTGCAATGTGCCTCTCATGCCTCTCATGCCTCTCATGCCTTAGTCGAGACCTTTCAAGCTTGATATTGATCAAGCTTGAAAGGTCTCGACTGATGAAGTATACTCACAAAAAGCAAAAAAAAAAGCAAAAAAGCAAGAAAACTCTCGGGGTTTTGGATCTGGATCTGTGCTGGACGGATACTTCGACGGATACTTCATCAGTCGAGACCTTTCAAGCTTGATCAATATCAAGCTTGAAAGGTCTCGACTGATGAAGTATACGCTCCGTCCAGCACAGATCCAGATCCAAAACCCCGAGAGCTTTCAGCTTAAACTCCAGAATCGTTTCGAGTGCCTAGGAAGCTCAGTAGACGGATACAACGATGGGTTCGTGGAAACTGTCCATACTACTTGGTCTAAGTTCTTCAAGGCACGTCGTACACATAAGAACGAAAGACTCTCTGATCATACTCTCGAGCTCATTAAGGAGTGGCGTGAGATGATCCTGCAGTCTTCAGACGATGCGTGAAAAGACCGGCAGCTCAATAGACGGATCTCTAAATCCTTGAAGAGCGACTTCCGACGCTTTAATACCGAGCGTATTAAAGACGCTATTAAGCGGAATAAAGGCTTCAAGGTATTTTCAAGAGATCTGCCTATTGGACAGAGCCAGCTCACAACACTGAAGACCGACGATGGCAGGATCGTGTCCGCGAAACCGGAGCTGCTGAGGGAGATCGAGAGTTTTTATGGGCAGTTGTACACTTCAACCAACCAGTAAACCCGTTGCAAATCTAGCAAACGACACAAGAGCTAGACTGACCCGACACTATACCGAAGACATTCCGGATGTCAGCCGGTACGACATTAGGATGGCTCTAAAACAGCTTAAAAACAACAAGGCACCGGGTGATGACGGAATTACGGCCGAACTCTTGAAGGCGGTTGGAAAGCCGGTACTTAAAGCCTTTCAGAAGCTGTTTGATTCAGTCATACTCGAGGGGAAAACGCCACAGACATGGAACAGGGGTGTTGTGGTACTCTTCTTAAAAAAGGGCGACAATGCCCGGATGAAGAACTATAGGCCCATCTCATTTCTAAGCCATGTCTACAAGTTGTTTTCAAGAGTCATCACGAATTGGCTAAAGCCTCAAACCTGCGTGCTAGACAATTCGTGGTCTACGGTGCTTTAGCACCGTAGACCACGAATTGTCTACATACGCTGACCACGAATTGTCTACATACCACATACATACGCTGCGGCAGGTTATACAGAAGACCGAAGAGTATAACCTGCCTATCTGTTTGGCGTTTGTGGAAGCCTTCGATTCGATCGAGACTTGGACTGTAATGCAGTCTCTCCAACGGTGCCAAATCGACTATCGGTACATCGAGATTTTGAAGTGTTTGTACAAAAACGCCACCATGTCAGTCCGACTTCAAAACCAGACCTCGGAACCTATCCTTCTGCAGCGAGTTGTGAGACAGGGAGACGTCATATCTCCGAAACTGTTCACCGCTGCACTGGAGGATGTCTTCAAGGTTCTGGACTGAAGATGGCTAGGCATCAACGTCAATGGCGAGTACATCTCTCACCTTCTGTTTGCCGACGATATAGTGGTCATGGCTAAGAACATGGAAGACCTCAGTACAATGCTCGATGACCTCAGTAGAGCTTCCGAAAGAGTGGGTCTTAAAATAAACATGGACAAAACCAAAGTCATGTTGAATGCCCATGTAACACCTACTCCTATCAAGATCGGAGACTCTTCACTCGAAGTAATAGACGATTATGTCTACCTGGGACAAATGATCCAGTTAGGTAAGTCTAACTTCGAGAAAGAGGTCAATCGTCGAATCCGACTCGGCTGGGCAGCGTTCGGGAAGTTGCGTGGTATCTTCTCGTCCAAAATACCGTTGTGTCTCAAGACGAAAGTCTATGACCAGTGTGTGTTGCCAGTGATTACATACGGGACCGAAACGTGGTCGCTCACAATGGGCCTCATCAGAAGACTTAAAGTCACCCAAAGGGCAATGGAGAGGGCTTTGCTCGGAGTATCCTTACGTGATCAAATCAGAAATGAGGACTTCCGCAAGAGAACCAAGGTTACCGACGTAGCCCGAAGAATAGCCAAATTTAAGTGGCAGTGGGCACATTGCTCGCAGAACGGATTGCCGATGAGGCCGAAAAGTTTTGGAGTGGCGAGCGCGAACCGGAAGACGTTGCGTTAGAAGGACTCCCACTAGGTGGACCGATGACCAGGTAAAGGTTGCAGAGATCCGCTGGATGCGAGACGCACGGGACCGGTCAATGTGGCGTCACTTGACACTTGAGGGAGGCCTATGTCCAGCAGTGGACGTCTTTCGGCTGAAATGACGATGATGATGAATGATGACTGCCGTCACGCTGCGTCAGGCCTGTCCAAAATTTAATATAAAAAAAAGAAATGGGCTAATTTGTAAACTAACTAACTAAATAAACAACAGGGCGCTTAAGGCGTCTAAGTATTCCTCCACACCGCAGCGCTGTCATCCGGAAACGTGCCCAGAAGACTGGCAGCATGGCCACGTTGAATGGCAAAGCTTATTCTTTGGCCAAAGAAAGAGCCAGCTCTCTGGTCACGCGAAGTGTCCACCAGTCGGCGAGAAATTTCCTTAAAAAGATGACACGCACTTGGGCCCCCTGACCCGAGCATTTTGACCTCAAACGGCTCAGAACTGTTGCCATTTGAGGCTCTCAGCAGCCGCAGCAACAGCGCAAGCACAGACCGCCGTGCTTGCAACATGAGATGGTGCAAGGGTGTCGACGCAGGTTGCGTCCCACACCAAAGGCGTACCCACCTTCCAAGGTATCAGCATCAAGTCGTCTGGTCTCTTCCCATCGTCACGTATCAAGCCGATAGGTTCTAAAACCGCTGATACGCCGAAATTGGCAAAAGCTCGACGAATAATGACGTTGATGCTGGCGTGCCATGCAATGCGACCTGCGCTCCTGTAGCAGGACAGGCCATGGTGCCATGGTGGAGCAACACAAGGTGCGCCTAAGCAAAGGCTTGTAGCGAGCCGAAACGAAATATCATCCATCATGGTGCCAATGGTGGACGAGAGTGCCTGAAGCTATAAGCCCGATTCCTATTCCCCCACGGCCAGCAGACGGGTACGCTCCGCAGTATAAGTTGACGTATTTAACAGAGTATTCCGTATGTCGGATATGTCAGGATTTATTCCGTTAGGCTCGTACATCATGTGGGCAGACGATGGGTTTCGTGCTATGAAAATACACTGGGTGCGATATATTGTTTCGAGCAAATTAACGAATTACTTGAGATTACAACTTAACACAATAACACGGGGCACAATGAATCGGCTACAGTTCCAAGACGTTTCAACTCCGCCGTGATCAGACATTGACCGTCGCCCTCCCTCGAGTTGAACATCAGGGCTCTGTAGAAGCACACTGTGTTGTGGGTAGACTGGTAAGTAGGTGGCGTGATGTCACCACTGCACAGAGGCGCGCTTACAAATTCATATTATGTCTGTACTAACGACCGGATCCGACACGGTCATCCTGCTTGCACACGTCCTCGTATGATGGTTACCCTGCGAGCAAACAAGTCCACGACAGAATTTTGTTCCACTCTGTTACTCCTGACCAAACTCTAGATTCATCAGGTCGATGAAAGCAAGGAAATTTTAGAACTCTACTGTTTTATTTTAACCAAATTCTACTCTTTGATTAAATCAAACACGGTTAAATTGGGAAAAAAAAACGAAAATACAACAATCACTACCCTGGGCCATAAAAAAAGAAAGAAAAAGACAACCTTTAAAAGTCTGCTGCAACCAAAAACTGCCGAGCTTACAGAAACCTTGGAGTAAAACCTTTAACGCCACGGCTCTCCAGCCGACCAGCAATCGCATTGCTCTCACACACTACGGTCTTTCCGACCTCCGCCAGAGCTACGCACACCGCGCACGAACGGTTGTACTTGAATTTCCTCAAGAGACACTGATTTCTACCGGGTTACGACTTCGTAATAACTACTGGTACGGTCAAACACAATACCGCCGAAAGAATGCTTTACTCGACTTTCTTCCACAACTTAAGCTTGCTCATAATCGTCATAATCCTTATCAACATCGACTGGTATGTACAGTAGACGCTCAAAAGTGCACTACCATGCTAAAGATTATATTGCTATGAACTGTGCGAGCGCGATACAGCAGTGTGTGTGCGTGTGCGTGTATGAGTGATGTCTCAACATTCCACACATAACACACACTAATGAACTGTCGTCACACTACGCGAAATAGCATTATATTTATGTTGCATTTAGAATACACATCATAGTGATGACCTGTTCTTACCATTGCATTGTTAAAATTCGCGTAGTATTAACATGGGTTGGTAGCTGTTTGGGCTGAGCATGGGTTCACGATCAATGAAGTCCAAGTTCGAATCCATGTAATTACAATGTGTGGCTGTTTTTTGTTTCTTTGAAACCTTAATAATATTTGTATTTTAAGCAGAAAGTCGTGCGCCTGCATGAATGGCGCGCGGAGGCACTACGTCGGGGGGAAACTCCGCTGCCGCGGCAAATTGCCGCTCAGCGGACAGACCTCCGGCGTGATCTCATGGCGACATGGAGAGAGCGACTGTTGCAACCCCGTGCAGGGCACGCTACCATAGTGGCGATAAGTCCCCTCTTTGAGGAGTGGCTAGAGAGGCGCCACGGCGCCCTCACCTACCGCCTGACGCAGATCCTCACCGGACACGGTTGTTTCGGGAGGTTCCTGCACCGAATCGGGCGGGAGGAAACGCCCGGGTGTTTCCACTGCGAGGATCGTCCGGAGGACACGGTGGAGCACACCGTAGAGGTCTGCCCCGCTTGGGCGGAGCACCGCCGTGTCCTTGTAGCGGCGATTGGCGGCGGCGATCTCTCGCGTCCGGCCCTGGTTCAAGCCATGGTCCGGAGCGAGAGGGAATGGGAAGCCGTCACCACCTTCTGTGAAGCAGTCATGCTAGTGAAGGAGGTGGCGGGACGTGAGAGGGAAAGAACCTCACGTCCCAGCCGCCGCGGGAGACGCCCTGGGCGTCGGGGGTCACGTGGTGGCTCCCGGCCACCGTAGGCGCGGGCCTGTGGACAGCGAGTTATGGGCTAGCTCGCCGTCCGGCCGTCTTATGACGACAGGCCGTGTCGACGGCGCGTTCGTGTTCCACGCGCGCCTCAAAGAGATGTCAGCAACCGAGTAGGGGTCCGCATGGACTGATGCCTGCCAGAGCTGCGGGACTGTTCGAAAGAGACACCGTGGCCCTGGAACACAAAGGGCAAAGAAGGAGCATGGATGGGTTTTAGTCAGTACAAGTCTGACACTCCCTTCCACTCCGCCCAGAGTGGGGGGGGTCATTTGATGATTTCCCATCCAAAAAAAAAAAAAAAAAAAAAAGCAGAAAGTCGTTAGGTATTTACGTTTATTTATAATGTAGTCATGCTTATTATTTATTTTTTATAAGAAGTTAAATATTAGATAGTTATTGTATTATTATTTAACCTCATTAATTGATTTTTATTTTATGTTCTCGGTGTTGGAAGGTGAATGATAACAAAAATAGCTAATAAATAAATCATGCTGAATGATAACAAAAATAGCTGTTTTTGACATGGAAAGAAAAATTCTAGTGCGAGCAGGGTTTGAACCTGCGACCTTCCGACCTTCCTGCGACTTTCCGGATGGGAAATCATCAAATGACGCCCCCCACTCTGGGCGGAGCGGAAGGGAGTGTCAGACTTGTACTGACTAAAACCCATCCATGTTCCTGCTTTGCCCTTTGTGTTCCAGGGCCACGGTATCTCTTTCGAACAGTCTCGCAGCCCTGATGTATTGAGATTATAGCTTAAGTGTTCATTTTCTTGACGAAAAGAATATTGAAACTAAACCCCAATTTAATATCATTAAATTGAAAATTTATTTATTAATTTATTTATTTACGGTTATGTTAATATTACTAAATATTTAGTTACCCGGTCTACTTATTAAATTAAGTATTATTATTTTTTCACCATAAATTAAGTCTTCCTTTTGGCAAGACTTGAAAGTCTTCTCGTCAGAAAATACAGTCACCTCCCAGTTAAAATCTAAATAATCTCGAGCAAAACGTAGTCTTTCCTCCCTGTGTTTTTGTGTCAAAAATGGTTTTTAGCTGGCTTCCGATGATGTTAACCTTCAGCATGGACTGCATGGCGAACAGTCTGTAATGTAGTATTCAATTGCTCTGCAAACATTATAGTTGGAATGAAACCATTTGTTTCATATTCTTCCACCATAAAACGTCGCTGAGTCGGGTTAATAAGCGGCGGCCTTTCACTTCTTAGACGACTCTTCAGACTACCTTCTTCCTCAAACCTCTTTACCCAACGGCTAACAGAATTTCTATAAAAAAAAACAAAATATGATTACACACTTGCAACTAGCAATTTATTTAATAATAGGAAAATCACACACCACAACTATCATCATAAATGCATAGACAGTACAGAAACAAAATCGTGAAATGACGCCACCTTCGGGGGTGAAAATGAGTACTCGTTGTAATATAGATATTGTTACAGCTCAAATAATTCCTTTGCATAATCAAGGCAAAAACTTGTCAGAAATAGCCAGAGAGACCGGTCTTGACGTAAGTAGTTTTGTTATTACACTTTTATAAAAAAAAACTCCATTATCATTAGCTCCTATACTCCATAATAATCATTATTGCGTATTATATATTTCTGTTTTATTGTTGCAGAGAAAAACAGTTGTTTTATGGGTACGATCATCAAAGAACTGGTAGACCACGACTTATAAACACATTGCAGCGTCAAACCATGATAAGGGAGTATGAAGAAAATGGATTTCTGCCGACGAACCACTATGCTGGTTACAGATGAAATAACTTGTTTGTGGCGCCGAAATAATACGCGATACACAAGTGGTCACGTGGTGCCCAATATTCAATCCGGTCATATTACATTTTTTTTCTTATATATATTAGATAAATAGGTAGGAATAGTTAGTTAAAGACGATGTTTCATTAAAAAAAACCAATACTATACTACAACTATTACTTACAAAAACACATGAGATAGAATAAAAAAAATCTTATTTGATCATGTGCCGTGCGATGGACAAGTCATTCTATTTATTAGAAATTCTCATCATCATCCGCATCCACAGCCCGACTTCACCACGATCAACACTTCTCTTTCCGTTCCTTGGACGCCACTCGGTCAAAAAGACTCTCACTTCAACTCAACTCACTCAACTATAGCTCACTCACTCTAGCAACTCCCAACAACTCAACAAACCTTCCAGCAACTCGCCAACAACCCCAACCCCCAACCACCTAGCAACTCTCTAGGAACTCTAGCTTCAGAAGTCGGTGGCAAAAAACCTGAATCAAACAAATCATACTCATCTAGTCCATATTCCATGTCAATAAAAATATATAATAAATTACCAGAAGACTTAAGAAACCAAAATAAAACCAGTATATTTTTAAATCAATTAAAGCAATACTTAAATAAAAGAAGCTATTACACAGATCACGAATATCTAACGGAGAAAGATATTCGTTTTGCTTCTAAATAAGCAAAACTTAACAAAAACAAAATAAACTTTAACACTTATATTTATATATACACAATAAATTATACTATAACACTTATATATAAATATACTACAATAATAATAATGAACAATTTTTAAAGAGAGTAAACAAATAAGCAATTTTAAATATAATTAAATAAATAAGAAATGAATGGATAGACTTACATATAAAATATTAATAGATTAAGTAAAAGAATGAAAATATAAAATACTAAATAGGATAGAAAATAATTCAAACTTAACAACAAGGAAAAGTAATAAACCGCTCTCCCAGTCTCATCTTATTTAAAAAATTTGCTGTGCCCGACAGGGTCCATAATTGTTTCTATTTTTTTATTTACCACCTGTAAGTGTAACGATATATGGATACGGCAATAAACGATTTGATTTGAAAAAAAAACAAAAGTCACCGACTTCTGAAGCTAGTTATTTTTCACTTTTTGGTGTATTTTTTTAAGTCGTTTTTATTGGTCACATTTACTGAACCGAGAATATAATACTGTTTGTGGGACCAACTTACGACAAGTGCAATGTTTTGTCCGGCTTTCTTTCTTTCTTTCTTTCTTTCTTTCTTAGAGGACTCGCTTCCCTGTAAAGATTTAAGAGTTGAGGTACAAGTAATTACATTGTAGCGCATTGCAAAATGTACAACTATATAGTACAAAAAGTACTACAACGCCGTCTATGTCACAAGTGAAGAACTAACATCAACATTCTGAATGGCACTATTAAAGTTATCCTCGACTTAAGACCATATAGAAAAACCAGACAACAACTGTCGAGCAAACACCCGTCTGGTCGGATGATAATCCCTTTTCTAAGGATCAAATCAATCTTATTCTAAGGATTATTACATATAAAGTATAAAATCCGATGATTACATCCACGCTCCATCAGGCGATGCACTGTGGAGCGGCGAGAGCAACACACACCAGTCACGACACCGGCGCTAATCCACAGCTCGCGTGACCTACGGCACAGTGCGGCTACACCGCTACTCTCGACAACTACTCGTGACCTGGATGGAAAGTTGCTAATGTACAACCACTACCCAAGAAGGGTAGTCGTGCCGACCTCAGTAACTATCGACCAATCGCCATCACCTCCATACTTTGTAAAGTTATGGAAAAGGTTCTCAACAGGAAGCTGCTGGCGTACCTAGAAGCAAACGACGTACTCAGTGACCGTCAGTATCACTTTCGCCGGGGACGATCAACTGGGGATTTTCTGGTGTTTGCTGCGCACTGCTGGGTCGAGGCCATCGCAGACGCGAAGCACTTGCCGTGTCGCTCGACATCTCGAAGGCTTTCGACAGGTTATGGCACGCAAGACTGCTGAGCAAACTTCCTGCATACAGCTTTCCGTTGACTTCTGCTGCTGGGTATCTGACTTCCTAGTGAACAGTCAATCCGAGTGGTCAATGATGTCTGCTCCTCGGACCTTATGGCTATTGATTAGTTCCTCAGGGGTCTGTTCTCTCCGCAACACTTTTCCTGCTGCATATCAATGACCTTCTGGTTCCTGGTATTGTTGGGTACACAGACGATAGCACTGTCATGGAGAGTTATGCATCCAGCGCAAAAGGCAGCGGTGAAGAAGTGCGTTCATTGAGAGAGGCCATGGCAGAGGGAAAAATTCAACCTTAAGCCTTGTCTCCAAGTGGGGTGATGAAAATCTGGTTGTTTTTAACGCCACAAAAACTCAACTGTGCCTATTCACCGCAAAAAGGAGTCCATTCAATCTGGCTCCCACTTTCCGGGGTGCATCTGTACCAGTCACCGACAACCTCGAGCTTCTTGTTACGAAGTTGAGTGCGAATCTCAACTTCGGTGCCTATATTGAGCTGGAAGCTCAAAGTGAGGCAAAAAGGTGGGTATCATAAATAAGGTCAAGCCTGGACATATTTTAATCATTTATGTATAAAGCTCAAGTTCGGTCCGGGCCATCCACTCCATGTATTGCTGTCACCTTTGGGATGGCACTCGATTCTGTCGAGCGCAGAGCCAAGAGGCTCATTGGTGATTGGTGGCGATAAGCTTGTGGCTACCAAGCTTCATAGCCTGGCCCACCACCGCAAAGTTGCATGTCTGTCGGTTTTTTACTGTAATTCGGTGAGTGTGCCAAGAGCTTCACGTGCTCATTCCACCATCTCCCTTCTTCCATCGGGAGTCCATATACACTGCAGGTTATCACCCATACCTTATCGCTGTTCCACACACTCGTACGAAGCGCTTTGCTCCATCGTTTCTCATGCGCACAGCCAAGGAGTGGAATTCCCTGCCTGCGTCGGTGTTTCCAAGTTCATATGACCACAATCTATTTAAGTCGCGAGTTAATAGGCTTCTTTTGGGTTAGCTCGTTTCATCTTCGACCTCATCTCTGTCCTCAGGACTAGATTGAGGTCAAGAGTAGGCAATTAATATAAAAAACCTACAGCACAATGCGGCTACACCGCTACTCTCAACAACTACTCGTGAATGAAAATAATGCCTAGGTTGGTTCGTGGATGGGTGACCAATCATTACATACCGAGTTTCTTCCGTGCTTCAGAAAGTACGTTAAGCCGTTGGTGCAGGCTGTCCTTTGTCATCTTTGACAGTCGTTACAGGTAGTCAGTCAGGTAGGTCGCTCCATGTAAAAGACTGGTATGCAGCAGCGTCCGGTTAGACTGAAAGTCAACCCCACCATAGTTGAGAAAAGACTGCAGATGATGGTGTATTAATCTAGATACGCGGTAGCATGTCAAGCCAAGTTCAAGCTAACAGAACTGGCGAGCAGCACCGTGTGTAATATTACATGAACCATTTGGAGCCACTTTTGACCCCATCTTAAAAACTATTTCACATAAACATGTTTTTGGGTCATATAATGAAACTTGTGAGATACATATGTGCTCCAAATTTCATAAACACACCTCAAACGGTTATTTAGATATTAACGTCCAAAAATCGTCTGACATTTCGTTTGACGTGACTTCATTTTTATCACTGACTGACCTATAGATCAAAACTCCAACTCAGTTCCAGATGACCTAGAAAGTTCAAATTGGGCATCCAGATAGGTAGTTGGGTGAATACTAAGGAATAAATCATAAACTAGTAAATTTTTATCATTTTATTATAATTTTTCAATTAATTGATTCTATTAGGAACACTTACTTATAGTGCCCGTAATGTAAGAATCAGCAATCAATTTTAATGACAGCTGTTCTTTATGTGAATGTTAAGGTCTTCACGTGAATATACAACGAGTGGAATACCACCCTTAATTTTTTTTTTATCCAAGCTACTCGGTTTTATTACTTATAAGTAAGAGTATAGTCGACTTTCATATTTCGTACGTTACTAATTGGGATTTAGTTTTAATTATTATTTCAATATTTAGCACACATCAATAGTGTAAGATCATTACTTATAAATAATTAAATAATAGGTATTTCGGAGCACGGCGCACGGGGCGGCGGTCGTCTGAATGGGCAAGTGCGGCTACAGCGCTACTCTCCACAACTACTCGTAACAACAGATTGCTACGTTTTCTTACAATTACACCGCGACCTTATAATGTTATGGACAAACCCCGGTAAAACTAATTTTTCTCGTCTTCTGCTACCAACAATCACTTTAGATAATTATTTGCTTATTTAAACTCCAATATTCGTCGGTACATAGACGGACTTAAGGCCACAAGGTATCCTTGCCAGCAGGCAAGCTTTGGCGTGAATAGAACAACATTGTAGTAGGGTATAAAAATAAAATAATTCTCGTCTTAATTCCATTATTTTTGTATGAAGCCACATTTTCTTATTAGAATTAACCAGTGCCGCACTTCTAGCACTGTACGCACCAGCGCGCAGCGTAGAATATGCATCGCAGCTTCACGTAGGAATGGCGTAGTGGAGCGTAGCACTGTTATTGCACAAGCTATATACTTTTTTTTTTTTTTTTTGGATGGGAAATCAAATGACCCCCCCCCACTCTGGGCGGAGCGGAAGGGAGTGTCAGACTTGTACTGACTAAAACCCATCCATGTTCCTTCTTTGCCCTTTGTGTTCCAGGGCCACGGTATCTCTTTCGAACAGTCCCGCAGCCCTGGCAGGGCAAGCTATATACTAAGCCAGTAACATCGAAAGTATTTTATTTATTGAATACGACTTATTATTTCAAACATATTTATATTTAGTAAATGACTACAATGTGAATTTTTAAAATCATCTCAACTTTACTTAAATTTCCGGCTTAGTCATTATGTTTGACTTTGACATTAAAAAATAAAATTTACATAAAGTTTATAGCTTCTTAGAAGTGTGCGATGAAATTAGATTGCAGCGCATGTTCAACCTTTAAGGAGGCTTTCATTTGATATATTCTTTACAGAGCAGTCGGCAGTCGACTCTATGTGACGTCACACGATAGTCTGCTGCGAGGTGGATACCAAAAGATACACCCATGTCATAAAACAGAATGTAGTAAAATAATAATCCGTACCATTTCATTTGTATGAGCATCAGTTCACCGTGAGGGCGAGTGTTCAGTATTGTCGACTCGTTTTAGTGGCGGCAGATAACGATGCCGCACAAAGCGTATCGGGAACCAATTTGTAGGTTACAGCTAAGCCGCGCGACTCGCGAGTCATCGTGTAGAGCGCGGGGCGCTAGCATGACCGGCGCGGGCGAGCGGAGAGCGGAGCAACATAATTAAGGCTCATAACAAACAGTCCCGCGGGTGCAGGGCACGCCTGATGAACAGCGCGATCGATCCGCCCCGAGCCCGCGCGCCCCCCGCCCGCGCCCCCTCCGCCTCACACGTCACTCGCTCAAAGAAACGTGACGGCATCTCAGATGAGCGCGAGATGAATCGCGCCGCGCCGCAAGTGATGGGAGACAGCAAGACAGGACCGCGGCTCGCATCACATCAACACTATGCGCCATGCTCTATGCGCACTATACGCTACATGCTAATAACACATCACGCTGTGTTGCCGCCGCGCACCTCACATTCGTTTGGGATACGGGCATGTCTTTGGCGAGGACATCGTGTGGCTACAGCGTGTCGGTGCGCCGTGAAGCACGCGTGCATTGTAGCACATTGGACGCACGGGGCGCCGCACGCTACGTACCACCGCCCGACGAAGCCGCGTTCGCGCCCGCGCCCGTAGCATTGTCGGTCTAGGAAAACTATTTTGTGTTTTGAAATTTTTTATTACAAAATATATAGATTATATCGTCGTTGTAGAGCGAGAAGTCAATAAGTAACATTTTTAGCCAAAATTAATTAATGATGTCAAAGTGTTTTTAAACCCATTATCTACCTTATAAAAAGGTAAAATATAGTTTTTTTTTAGTATTTTAGATAATACGAGAATGTCAGAACTACATAACTACTTGTTAAGGCAAAACATAAGCTTGACTTGATGACTTGCGATTCATTTTATGTCCGTACTAATGACCGGTTCCGACAAGCTTATGAAAATTAACTAACGGCACTTGAGTATTTTTTCCTACTAACTTTTTTTCAATTACTGGGGCTTCCATGCTTAATTTTACTTAGTTACTTTTCGTATTCAAGAAATTCGACGAGAACGTCTGTAACGTCACTTACGTATTTCTTGCAGAAGAAAGCTTTACATTAGATGAAATAAAATGTCCGATAGAAGTCACCAACAACACTTAGTTACTTATGCATACAATATAATTCGAGGCGACCCACTATATAGCTCTTAGTGATTTCTTGCAGACCAAAAGCTTTGAATAAAATGTCCAATGTGGCAATTCTTTTGTCCGGTAAAAGTCACCAACAGTCCCACTTAGATGCCCCCCAAAACAACTGTGCAGTTTGTGAGACTCAGGACCCAGGGCTGAGGATATCCACATCGAGAAATAAAAGATGGGAGGCACTCCTATGCCATGCCAAACCTATGCCGTACCAACCTCTGCTGCTTAATCAAGGCCTGAGGGTTACAGATATCATGTACCCGGGTCAACAATAGGGGGCTGGCGAGACACATTGCGCGGTGTTCCACAGGGATCCGTTCTGGGGCCGCTCCTAGGGAACATCGGGTACGAATGAGCGCTTCGCAGTGCGCTTCTTCATGGTGTCTGTGTCATCTGTTATGCTGATGCCACGCTGGTGAAGGTACGAAGTAAGACGTTTCGGCGGTGACAATCATGGCGACAGCTGCGGTCGTAGATGGGATCCGGCGGTTGCCACCCGGCATTGCATAAATCTGAGGCCCTCTGTTTCCATGAACCTCAGAAAGTGCCACCTCCGAGAGCGAACATCGTGTCAGGAGGTGGCCACATTAGTGTCGAGTCGACGATGAAGTACCTGGGACTCCTTCTTGGCGGACAACCTGACATCCTAACTGACGAACGAATGTCGAATAGTGCAAGGAATTTCATCATCTGCCTAGCCTTATTCCAACTATGTTAGGTAGGGTCGGCTTCCAGTCTAACCGAATGCAGCTGAACACCAGTATTTTCGTTTACCAAACTCCATGTACCAGTATTTTAGATGGAACGACTGCCTATCTGAGCTCCACAACCCTGTTAGTACTAGGTAATACGATACCCCTTGGTAAGACCGGTTGTCAGACTTTTTGGGCCACTGACTACCTGTAACGACTGTCAAAGATCTACAAATGACAGCTGTGACCAACGATTTAACGTGCTTTCCGAGGCTCGGAGGAAACTCAGTATGTAATGTGTCACCCATCCACAGACCAACCTAGGCAAGCACGGCTTAACCTAAAGCTCGATCCAAGAGGCTGTTATTATTTGGCCACGAGCTTAGAGCGAGAGTTCACGATTTAGATCCGTTTTAACTACTTATAAATTATGAACTATTAAAAATAGTTTCTTTTGTACGCTGAGAATTTTAGTGTGATGTGTTTTTTTTGTATTAAATAACTGGTTTTTGATGTGAAACATCTATAGCCGCACGTAAAACCGCGTGGCGACGCATGCCGTGGCGATGCGTCGCCGCGCTATATGATGGTATATATATACAGTCTATATGCAGTAGTGTGTACGGTGCGTCACCTGCTGGATGTATCTAGAGGCATTACAGTATACAGTGTTGTTCTTTTTTTTTTCAAAAGATGTATCAACGCCATTAATTACGTTTCTCCAAAAAGAATTTCAATTGCAAATTAATAACAATCCAAGAGAACCTACCACCAGATACGGAACAACAATAGATGCTGTATTTATTAGATATCTTGATAATGTTATGTCCAATACTTTTGTAACATACTTCAGTTACCATCGACCAATTGTCACAGTAATACCGTCCTCAGAGCGATTGAATATAACTATTACCGAAGTCACTGATTAAACGAATTAAGTAGTCACGATTTGAAATAAATTCGTAAATTTTTGTATTTAATGAAAATAAATGTTTATTCAATAAATAGTCATCGTTATCTGGAAAAAAAATCGTAATATTTTATTTTTTCTTTATTTATTTTTATACATATTAAATACATTTTTAAATATTCTAATATAAAACAATATAAAAAAACATTTAAAAATATAAAAAAATAGTGGTCCGCCGGTATCGGGAGCAGGGTCCAAGCTACCGGTGGTTAGGGCTCCAGAGACAGGAACCTCCTCACAATGCGAGCCGTATCGAGGAGTACTGCCTTCTGAATCAGGCCCTTGATCCAACCGCCTAACGAGAGCCTCGAAAGATGGTCGGATCGGCACAATGATAGCCGAGTTCACATTCCACATGTCGACAACCTCGTGTGCTAAGTCGAGATATTTAATTTGTTTCTCTTTCTCAGCTTTCACGAGGTTCTCGTCATGCGGAATGGTAACATCGACTATCATTACACGGCGCGCTAATCGGTCTATCACTACTATGTCAGGTTTATTGGCGACAATAGTCCTGTCAGTAATGATAGACCGATCCCAGTACAACGTGACATGGTCTTTCTCGAGAACTGGGTCGGGCACATACTTGTAGTACGGTACCTCAGATTCCACAAGTTTATATTTCAAGGCAAGTTGTTGGTGAATAATCCTGGCTACTTGGTTGTGCCTGTGCAAGTACTCGCCGTTAGCCAGACGAGAACAACCAGAAATAATATGTCTGATGGACTCACCCGGACGGTGACATGCCCGACACACGTCAACCGTCCCGTCCTTCATAATATATTTCCGGTAGTTGTTCGTCAACATAACTTCGTCCAAAATCGCACAGACAAAACCTTCAGTTTCCCCAAAGAGGTCGCCGAAACGTAACCAGGACACGGACGCTAGAAAATCTACATCGGGCCCATGAAGAGCCCGGTAGAAGCGTCCATGAAGCTCCTTGCCTTGCCATACTTCCTTGCGGTCATCGGTAGTAAGTACTACAGGTTTGCGCCAGTTCTCTTTAGCCATGGACAGCGGGGTGAGTCCCTTGTTCACTGCGACCACATCTCGGTGCATACCCACCTCGGTTTTTAAAAAATATTCTCTGAGACTGCATATCTCGTGGTTGTGAAGGGTCTTCGCGTTTAAAAAACCTCGACCCCCGCACTTCCGCGGGATGTACAGCCTCATTACCGATGATCGTGGGTGATGCATCCGGTTTGCGGTTAACAGTGTACGAACTCTTCTATCCAGGTCATCGAGTTCGGTCTGAGTCCATTTGAGTACGCCGAAAGAGTACATTAAAACCGGCATGACCCAACCGTTGAAGGCGCGCACCTTGTTCCCGCCTGAAAGAAGGCTATTTAATACCTTGTTCAGGCGTCCAAAGAAGCGCTCCCTCAACTATTGCTTTATGTCAGTTACGTTAATGCCTAACGATTCCGACATACCCAAATACTTATAGCTTTCGGATGAGGAGAGGGATCTTTTATTATTATGACATATTTAGTTCCTATCACAATCTGTTCTTTTCTGCATATTACTTTTACAAAATAATGTCGATGTTTCACATCTGCCAGGCGTCCCGTGACGGCTCACATTTTTTTTTTATATTATTATTTTTCTTTCTTATCCACCTTTGAGCAATAGTCACTAATTGATTACTATCTGAAAAAAAAAAACTATACCAAAGTAACACAAAAAGTTAATCAACTAACCCAAATTTGACATATTTTAAGTATGCCAGAATTACCTAACTTTCTTTTTATTACATTTCTCAGTAACGGTCAAAATATTTACATAATTTACTGAATATTAGAGTACAGAGTACAAATATCAATATTTTGTTCATAAAAAGCATTTGTGTAACTGTACACGTTACTGAGTTATACCGATTATAAGAACAAAAAAACTTTAAAACGTTTATCTCGAGTTAACTCATCGTAACACGCGTTTACGCTGAGCCTGCAGCCACCGTCTGCATGCGTCATATTGCAACTATGCATTTACTGGAAATTCAATAGAATTATTTTTCTTTGCATTGTATTCAGTCTTGCATCAGCCATCAGCTTAATATCCTGTATTTTTTATAATTAAATAATATTGTAATAAATAAATATTTTTTTTAACTAAATTCCCGACCGCCGAAACATAACTGGCGCAGTCGGTAGGATCGCAACGTTCTAAGATCGAATCCAACTCTTCATCTTAAGAGCGACGGTTTTCAAATCGTTCTTTCGTGATCTACAAAGAACCTATCGCGCGGTCGGACACCTCTACGGTCATCGGGATAAATCTCCGGAGAATTGGAGGAAGCTGCGCTGGCCGGGACTCGACTCGACAGGAGATGCAGTGGCTGCTTTGGTGAGTGCTCTTATTTACCAAGTGTCCTTGCTCTATTTCCTGCCTTATTTTAATTTGTGTATTTTATGTTAATCTATGTGTGTCTGTCTATAAGCTAAAATCGCAGTAGGCAACCACAAAATTATAATAGGTAGCGTTAACTATCCCACGAGTAAATTCCAAGTGTTTAATTTGACACCTCTATTGTTTTACGTCAAGCGCCACTAGGCAGGCAAGCTACAGAAAAACAATGTCGCTCAGGGATTATGATGCCAACTATAAACCGTACAAACTAATCGCAGATTTAATGCCAAGATATGATGGTAATCCTAAATTACTCAATTATTATATTAGGGAAGTAGAAAACTTATTACAGTTAACTTCTGAGTCAGATCGCTCGCACCCAGCATTCATCTGCTTAATTAAAAGTAGGCTCAGTGGTCCAGCCATAGACGCAATAGCGTACGAAGGCTACTTAAACTCGTGGCTATCAATTAAGAACGCGTTAATTAGGCGCCTCGGCGAACCACGAAACGAAATACAAGTAATGCAGGAGCTAACGCGAGTGCGTAAGTCTAAGACAGAAGACAAAGCTGAAAGCTTCGGCAAACGCCTCCGTGAGCTGTTGGATACTCTGTATTCCGTAGGGGAGCATGGTAATAAATCGTATTACGAAAAGATGGTTATTGAACAGTATATAAACCAGTTAGACTTCCACGTCTCGTTAGGCGTTCGAATCGCCAAACCGGACACCTTCGAAGCAGCCATCATAGCGGCTAGACAGGAAGAAGCTAGGCTTTCATATAATAGAGCCAATTACATTAATAATAACCCCTCAACGTCACAAGCAAAGCCAAAGGAGTTATCTAAACAACCAAACAATAATAATCCCATCCGTAATACAGTAAACCCACTTGTACCTGGCTTTATGATCCCCGCACAAAACTTTGTACCTCAACAAAATAATATGACCCCCGAACAGCGTCAACAATGGGTACAATCCGTATTGCCCTGGAAGGCCAGAGCAGCATCAGGTAATTCTAGACCTAATGGTTCTAATAACTTTAGGAATCAACCTAACATTCCAAAACCACCGGTTCCAACGCCAGTATCATCGGACGTCACAATGCGTACGGCAGGTAAGCCAGAAAAACCACATTTCGCTCAGCAGTTGTACTACATTCCGATTCAGATGGCCACACAAGATCAACCAGGACCCAGTGACATGGACCTCTATAACGATGTCACAGACGGTAACGGCATTTCGGTCGAGCCGAATGCAACCATGGACGAACAACAGTTATGTGGTGATCAGGATTTTCCCTCGGACTCCAACCGAGACAACCAGACCTAGTTTCAATAAATTTCCAGACCAAGAAATATTTACCGTACATAATACTACCAGAGTTTGACGGTAAGTTTTTATTAGATACAGGGGCCAGTCATTCAACTATAGCAACTGATGTACTTGGAGGCACCATATTCGAGTACTGCGTAGAAACAGAACCCTTTCAAATTAATACGGCACACAGTTCATCAGTTCACGACAAGGTAGTTTACCTTCCCTTACCTCCCGCGTTTAATAGCGATATAACACACAAATTTTTAATATTCGACTTCGACCCTAAATATAAAGGTCTTATCGGAATTGACCTTCTGCAAAAACTAAAGAGTAACATTGATTTAAATAATAATGTTTTACGTACATCTACAGCGGAAATACCAATACACTTTAGCTCTCCACCCCAAAAGATAAGTATCGAACCTAGATGCGAAAAGATAGTCAAAGTAAAAACCAACTACTTAGATGGACAATACCTCCACGACGATGTAATCTGGTCAGATGGATTAATATCACCAGCAGCTATAATTAACGTTACAAACGGTTCTTTTAAAACATCGGTAATTAATCATAGTGATCAAAAGAAGTATATCCCATTTAACCCGTCGATTGAATTAGAGAAATTTTCCAAGGTCAACAAAAATGATAATCACGATATTAATACCATACGGGTTCAAACTAACATTGACCAAGTATTAAACGAAAACCTTCAGAAAATCCGTACAGATCATATGAACGAAGAAGAAAGACGCGAAATAATCCGGTTATGTTATCAGTATAGGAACTTGTTCTATGCAGAAGATATACCACTCACCTTTACACACGCTGTTAAACACGAGCTCAGATTAAGCGATAATACACCAGTTTTCGTACGTAGTTACAGACAAGCCCCTCAACAACGCGAAAAAATTCGTAAACAAGTAGATAAGCTCCTCCAACAAGGTATCGTGCGAGAGAGCATATCCCCTTGGTCATGTCCCGTGCATATCGTACCCAAAAAGCCCGATTCCTCAGGCAACGTCAAATGGAGACTTGTAATTGATTACAGACGACTCAACGATCGTATCATTGAAGATAAATACCCCTTACCAAATATACATGACATACTAGATAGATTAGGACGAGCGCAATACTTCACAACCCTAGACCTTGCTAGCGGTTTTCACCAAGTGGAAATGCACCCTAATGATATTGAAAAAACCGCATTTACTACTGAACGAGGACACTATGAGTTCCTTAGAATGCCCTTTGGACTCAAAAATGCACCAAGTACGTTTCAAAGACTAATGGATCATATATTAAGAGGCATAGATAATGTTTACACCTACTTAGATGACGTAATAATAATATCTACGTCATTGCAGCAACACATAGAAAAACTAAAGCAAGTATTCGATCGATTCAAAACACATAATCTAAAGATTCAGTTGGATAAATCACAGTTCCTACAAAAACAGGTTAACTTCTTAGGACATGAACTAACAGATGAAGGTTTAAAACCAAACAAAGACAAGATAAAAGCCGTACTTAACTTCCCCCTACCTAAGTCTCAGAAGGAAATAAAAGCATTCTTAGGACTAGTCGGATATTACAGAAAATTCATAAAAGACTTCGCCAGACTTACGAAACCAATGACCCTTTGCCTGAAGAAAAATAGTAGAATCATACACTCCCCGGATTTCTTAGAAGCTTTCAATAAGTGCAAACAAATTTTAACTAACGCCCCAATACTACAGTACCCGAATTTTGATGAGCCTTTCATCCTCACCACCGATGCTTCAGATGTAGCATTAGGTGCAGTGTTATCCCAAGGAATAGTAGGATCTGACAAACCAGTAGCATTTGCATCCCGGACACTATCAGATACCGAATCTCGTTACTCTACAATAGAAAAGGAGCTACTCGCCATAGTATGGGCAATTAAATACTTCAGACCCTATCTTTATGGTAGAAAGTTTGTCATCTACACAGACCACAGGCCTCTCACCTGGCTAATGTCATTAAAAGATCCTAACTCTAAATTGACTAGATGGCGTTTAAAACTCTCGGAATACGATTACAAGGTCGTATACAAGCAGGGTCGTCAAAATACTAACGCAGACGCTCTATCACGTGTTAAAATCTTCCATGGCAGTGTCGACTCTCTAGCTGTTAATCTAGATGATAACGAAGATGATGAGATAATTAATAGAATATTCGAAAATGCGCGTAGAGAAGCTGAAAATCAAATAGACACAGTAGCACCCAACGAAAATATACAATCACAAAACCCAAGCATTCCCGAATCTCATATAGGTACAGATAGTATGAGTATAGTGTCAGCCGAATCTGAATTAGTGTCTACAAGACATACACAGCCTGACAATGAAGCTAGAGGCATACCCATCATTACAGACGCTATTGATAGGCAGTTGAAACAGTTCCACGTTAGGTCTACGCCCGGATCTACGTATAGAGTAGATAACAGATCCACTAACTCAAAAATAATAATAAAAGATGTCTTTATCCCAGTAAATAATACAGAGCCTGAAATAATTAGATTCCTTAAAGAACACACCATCGCTGACCGTGTATTCCATTGTTACTTTTATAATGAAGAATTGTACCATGCCTTTTCTAGAGTCTATACAACAATATTTAACGAAAGAGGTCCTAAGCTACTTAAATGCACAACACGCGTAACTCTAGTAGAAAACAAACCTGAACAGCAAGAGTTGATTAAGAAATATCACGAAGGCAAGACTGTTCACCGTGGTATTCAGGAGACTTACAAGCAGTTGCATAGAAATTATCATTGGCCAAACATGCTCCTTACCATTCAAAGCTTCGTTAATCAATGTGACACATGTTTAAAATCTAAATACGAACGCAACCCTCTTAAACCACCTTTAGCTATAACCGATACACCTCGCAAACCGATGGAACACATATTTATGGATCTATATTCAACTGGAGGCGCAAAGTTCCTTACAGTCATTGATAACTTCTCTAAATACGCCCAGGCAGTCCAACTAACAGCCTGCAGTAGTGTTCACATAGCTGAAGCATTACTAAACGTTTTCTCAGTGTTAGGTTTACCGAATAAAATAACCACAGATTCAGATACTAAATTTGATAACGATGTTATTAAAGAAATATGCGCACTACATAACATCCTCATTCATTTTACAACGCCCTATAACCCTAATTCTAACTCCCCTATTGAACGCTTGCACTCTACCCTAGCTGAAATGATTAGAATACAAAGAATGACTAACAAAGATGACCCTATACAGCTAATCATGAAATACTCTATAATAGCATACAACAACGCTATTCATTCGGCAACAGATTATACACCTCATGAGTTGTTATTCGGACACACAGCATCTAGAAACCCATTGGAGTTATACTATCCAAAAGAATTTTACCAGGATTATGTTATTAAGCATCGTGCCAATGCAGAGGCAGTTCAAGAGTGCATCGCTGCACACATGTCCAAAAACAAGGAGCAGGTAATTGCTAAACGTAACCAAGAAGCAGAAGAAATTAAATTCAAGGTAGGTGAAACTGTCTATAAACAGGTAGCTAAGTCAGCACGCAGTGACAAAACGAAGCCAGTCTTCAAAGGACCCTACAAGATCATACACCTTCACCCAAATAACGTGGCAGAAATAATAGGTAACCATCCAAATTCTAAGTCCATTAGGGTTCACTTCAAGCTACTACGGAGGCCTCATCTTGTTACAGGACCTTCATCGCAGGAGCCGTCGTGCTCAACACAACAGCAACCGTAACCATTACCCATGTAGATAATGACAATGGGATCCTCCTCCTAAAACAAGGCCAACTCCTTAAACAAGACAACTACTTTAGCCTTGCTTGCGTTTACAACATTACCAATCTGCACTTTACTTCTATCCAATTGATGTCCCTATATGCAACCACGAAAAACGCTGAAAATACAGCATCTGGAGATTTACATAAAACGTATAGGAATCAAATAGAATATAGCCTTAATATAATAGGTAAGAAGATCAAGTTTTTAACGCCGCAAGTTAGAAAGCGACGCGGTCTTATAGATGGATTAGGTACTGTCGTTAAATCGATCACAGGTAACCTCGACCATCAAGATGCAGCTAAGTTCGAAGAAGAAATCTTAAACATTAAAAACAGAGTTAAAAACGTTCAGGATTCACAAAGGAAATCCTTAGTATTGGCACATAATACAATAGATGAGTTCAGTAAACAGTTAACAAAATTGAACAATAATCAGAAACATTTGGCTAGTTTGTTACAAAATATTACTAATAATTCCAACGACTTATCTAACCATTTACATTTCTTAGATATTTACGTACAGATAGATTTTAGTTTACAGATAATTTTAGATAGGTTAATGTTATTAGAAGATGCTATGACTTTTGCTCAGATGGGCACCATGCATCCTAGTATTATAAGCCCTCAGAATCTAATAGAAGAGCTAAGAAACTTAGAAAATATGTTTTCATTTAAACCAGTAGCTAGTATTAGTATTAGCAACATATACAGGATAGAGAAGTCTATTAAAGTTAAAGCTTACAGCACAGATCACTCGGTTAATTTTATTCTCGAAATCCCCTCAATTACCCCACAAACATATGACCTTATCCACCTATATTCAATCCCAAATAAAAATAACCTTACCATCATCCCTAAATCCAAATACCTAGCACTTGGTAACGATGAGTACGCTTACCTGGAAGAAGACTGTCAGCCACTGACCGACAACACCCAGCTCTGCAAGCTCCTCGATACCAGAAGAGTCGAAGACACAGATGACTGCATACTATCACTCATTCAGCATCGCCCAGCAAATTGCACCCATGCTAAGATGAACTTAAGAAGAGGAAAAGTTCAGAAGATTGGAGACAACAACTGGTTACTAGTCCTCAGAGAAGACGAAGTCACCAAAACACAATGCAACACCAAGACAGATTACAAGAAGCTATCCGGAATTCATCTCGTTACACTAACAGAAGACTGCCAGATGAACGTCATGAACAAGACACTGCGATCTCACACTGACACGGTCGTCATCAACGAGGTCATACCGTTACCTGAGCAGCATCAAGCCTTCGAACAATCAATACAATACGAACTCCAGTTAGAAGACATCTCACTAGACAGCATCCATGAACTGATCAATAGAGCAGGCGACATATCCGTGCCAGAAGAAGATAATTGGCCAATCATAGCAGCTACACCTAGCTGGAACACAATCATTCTATATATCCTACTGGTCGCTGCAGCATCCTGGAAGCTGTATCAGTGGAAAACTAAGAACATCCCGGAGGACACCAATGGCAGCGCGGACGCCGCCAGAAGCAAGAGTTGCTTCTATCTTATGGAGGGAGGAGTTAACTCATCGTAACACGCGTTTACGCTGAGCCTGCAGCCACCGTCTGCATGCGTCATATTGCAACTATGCATTTACTGGAAATTCAATAGAATTATTTTTCTTTGCATTGTATTCAGTCTTGCATCAGCCATCAGCTTAATATCCTGTATTTTTTATAATTAAATAATATTGTAATAAATAAATTTTTTTTTTAACTAAATTCCCGACCGCCGAAACATAACTCTCGAAACTAGCTTTTTGCACTTAATGATTTCTCGCTCTACAACGACGATATATTTATTATTATTTTTATTTTATTTGATAAGGTTAGTGCCTAAGCTGGTGTCAGAGTTTTTATGCCGCCCATGGGCCTTTGACTTAGGTTTACATGCCGTCAAGAAATCTCTCTTCATGTTGGTTTCCTCACGATGTTTTCCTTCACCGAAGCAAGTGATAATTATACAATACGATTTGATATTGATGCGCAAGTATTAACGCACAAGTATGAACTTTGCCATTTGGTAATATTCTGCGCGTTCATATTTTCTAATTTACTTCGTTACAAAAGTTAACATTCATTATGATTGAGCACTAAGTTTTAAAATACATCTTTGATGCGTTATCAAATTAATTAACCTTCATTTTACTTTTGAACAACAGTAAAATATAATTGTAAGCCTCTCTATACTCGGGAGATCTCAAAGATTCGCTAACTTCGGGTATAATAAATATCGGCAGATGTCAGAAGTTGGGAGCAGTCGGAGCGGTCTGAGCGGCGGCGAGCGCGATTGCGTTTGTCAATTATAACTATACTGCATGCATCACACTTTTCAATTTCTACAAAATGAACATATAGTTCCTACTTCTTACGCCCTAAATTGTGCAGGTTGTTCAGTAGTTTCAGTAAGTAACCTATTGGTTAGCTATTACTCCTACTCCTTCTCCGTCCATGCTGTAAGGTTGTGGAACTCACTTCCGCCTAGCATCCGTGATCTGAAGAACATTTCACTGTTTAAAACCAGAGTGAAAGAGCATTACCTTTCCTCTCAATTATGATTTATAATATACATATATATTTTTATTAGTTTATATATCTTAGAATTATGTATTTATATAAGTATACATTAATATTTACTTATATGTATATTTATATAAGTTAGTTAGTTAAGGCACATATTATTCACATTATTCTCTTCCCTGTTACACACTATTGTCTACATTTCTTTTTCATTTCTCCTTTTTGCGGGTCTGCTGGCAGAAATTTCTTTTGAAATAAGCAGAACCTTTGTACTCATATATTATAATGTTATTTTCCTGTGTTGTCTTCTGTGTGTGCATAAATAGTTAAATAAATAAATAAATAATAAAAAAAGTATCATATTATGTAGATAATCATCACTTCACGAATCGTGAGACTTAGTGGACGTGTTTTTTGTACTTGCTAAAATGAAATATCTATAAACAATTACGACAAAATATATCAATAATTATTTGCGGCGTCAGTTAAAATCAAAGTAATAAGTGTGTCACATGTGACTAGTGCCATACTAACTTTTATGTGCAAGATGAACTGAATTATAATTGTTTTCTATTGTAAATAAATAAAGTGTTGCGGTTAGTATGTCTAACCCACAATCGAGCCCGTTTGGTCGTAGCCAATTACTACGAAGAAGTCCTCCGCCATCGGCTACCGAACGATTGCCGCCGAGTGAACCACCACCACCTCTACCAGCACCTGCAGAGAATGCTTTGCCGAGTGATCTTGTCAGCACGCATGAGATCCAGACATGGTTATTGTCTATAGATGGCATTCTGAACGAAGTCTGCTCTATTGTTGGTGAAGGAAAAATGAACTCGGACCAGAAGCAACGTGTCTCAACCCTTTGCCGGAAGGTCCAAAGTGGGACTGCTCAGATGGCTGTCCTTTACCAATCGGTGAAGCAGAAAATGATCCAGTCACGCAGTACCGTTCAGCACCTACAGCAGCAGCAAAACGTGGCGCACTCTCTCAACCAGTTCAAAGAAGTTATTGAGTCGAAGCTGAATCCGTCCGACAATTCCTATGCTAGCATGGTGAAGAAAGGCTCCGACAACTTCGTCCGTCCTGCAAACCTGAGTTCGATCGCCATTTATCCCAGCGATAAGACCAAAACAAGTGACGACACCAAGTCACTTGTTCAAAAGTTAATATCTCCCGAAGAACTGAAGCTCCAAGTCCGTGGCCTGAAAAAAGTGAAAAATGGGGGAGTGCTGATTAGCACAGAAAATAAAGGCGATATAGATAAACTGAAAAATTCAGAGAAGATATTCACCTCGGGCCTAACAATAGAAGAACCATCTAAACGCCGCCCAAGGGTTACTGTCATTGGTGTTCCCGTAGCTCTTTCTGAGAAGGAGGTATTCGACTGCATTTACGAGCAAAACTTATCAGACAAATTGCCCAATGCAACTCGTGAATCCTTCCTTGAGACCATTAAATTAAGCCATAAATCGGGTAAGAAAGGCCTTCCTACCTGCAACTACATACTGGAAGTACCCGCTGGCATAAGAAAAATGCTAATCATCCAGAGCAGAATTTTTATTAATTGGACTTCATGCCCGGTGAGAGATTTTACGATAGTCACCAGGTGCTACAATTGCCAGCAGTTCGGCCATGCAGCTAAGTTTTGCCGTGAGACTAGTCCTACTTGCAACCACTGTGCAGAGACGGGACACTCCGTGAAGGACTGCAGCTGCAAATCTTCTCCCCTCCAGTGTGCGACGTGCAAAAGATACAGGAGGAAATGTGACCATCCAACCGGTGATGTTAGTTGCCCGGCACGTAAACATGCAGAGACCAACTACATTAACTCCATAGACTATGAGGGCGCCTAAGAGCGCCACAGAATATTTTATTTAGTAGGCACACAAACAGGTAGCTCATCACTTATTTATATTTCTTCTTAGTCTGTAGTTATCATGAGCAATCAGCTAATCAGTGATCTTGATAGTTTTACTGTGTCTGAATCTAAAATCTGTAATGTTGAGGACTGTAAACACCTTCTTCGTTCTGGCGACAAAACGCTTACCTTACTTACACAAAATATTCGCAGCATAGACCGGAACATGGACGGTTTTGAAGTGTTATTACAAAGTCTTGACATAAGCTGTGATATTATCGTACTAACAGAATGTTGGCTGTCAAAACAGACAGTCAACTTACCATCTCTAAACGGTTTTTATTCATATAAAACAGATAGAAACACTAACCAAAACGACGGAGTAGTAGTTTATGTTAAAAATAATTTGCGAACTATCAAAGAAGAACCACTATCCCCAGATAGTAATTGCTTAATCATTAAAATTATTCCCGATACAGTAGTCATAGCTATTTATAGGCCTCCCTCTCATAATATCGACAGATTTTTAGACTCACTTGACACAAACTTAAATAACATAAGTACATTCAAAAACATAATACTTTTAGGAGACATCAACATTAACATTTCTTCCGGGAATCCCGATACCCATACACATAATTATCTAAATATTTGTGCATTTCATGGACTTTTACCAGCTCACTATTACCCCACGCATCAAAGCGGTTCTTGCTTAGACCATATCATTCTAAAATCAAAAAATCCATCCAAAACATTGGTTACTAACTCTTCGCTTACCGATCATCAAGCTGTTTTACTAACATTGCAAATAAATTCACCCAGAAAAAACTGCGAGCGTAGCTTCACTAAAGTCAATATGACAAACCTTGAAAGTGACATACGCGGCATTAATTTTAACCGTATTTACGATTCTGTTGATGCAAATATTTCTTTACAATATTTCATAAATTCTTTACAATATGCAATTAGGAAAAACTCTTACACTGAGATAATCCCTAGAAAGTATAGTTGTATTAAACCTTGGATCACACCCGGTCTCGTTCGTTGTATAAGACACAGAGACAAACTTCACCTAAAATCCAAACTTGCACCGGATGACGTAATAATTTCTATTACCTATAAAAGATATCGAAATTTCTGTAATAATCTTTTGAAAAAACTAAAAAACCAGTACGATAAACATGAACTACAGAAGGCGGGGAAAAATAGTAAACTTGTGTGGAAATTTATAAAAACCAATACATTGAGGTCGAAAAATTCCGAACCTCCGCTTGATTTACTATCAATAGATATAAACCCATCGGAAGCAACGAATAGGGTAAACCACTATTTTGTCAACGTTGGTAAAAACTTGGCTGAAAAATCCTCAAGTATTAGTCGTCCACCCACTCAAAACCCAACTAGGACATCTTCCGCATTAAATTCTTTTGTTTTACTAGATACTGACGTCAACGAAGTAATTAGAATAATAAACGGGTTAAAGGATGTCTGCGCAACTGGGTGGGATGATATTTCCAATAATATACTTAAAAGATTTAAATACCTTCTGGCCCCTCCACTGACCCACATTTTTCAGCTATGTTTATCTAAAGGGATATTTCCAAAATTGCTAAAAAAGTCTGTTGTCACACCAATTTTCAAGTCTGGAGACAAAATGAGTGTGAATAACTACAGACCCATTTCAGTGCTAACAGGCCTTTCAAAAATTTTAGAAAAAATCATTAACAGTAGATTGATAAAATATCTGGAAGATAATAAACTACTTTCAGACAATCAGTTTGGGTTTAGGCCTAAAAAACCAACAAGCCAAGCAGTAAACAAATTGACCAACTACATTGCTACAAATCTGGATAGTGGAATGCATACAGTTGGGATCTTTCTAGACCTTGCCAAGGCCTTCGACACTATTTCTTGCACTACTCTTTTGCAGAAGCTTGAAACACTTGGAGTAAGAGGAGCACAGCTTCTACTATTGTCAGATTATCTAAGGGATCGACAGCAAACTGTAAAAATTGGCCCGCATACAAGTTCTGACCTTTCTAATACTTGTTTCGGAATTCCACAAGGCAGTATTCTAGGCCCTACATTATTTTTGATCTATATTAATGACCTTTGCTGCCTGCCACTCCAAAATGGTGTTATTATGTCTTATGCAGATGATACTGCTTTGTTGTTTGCAGCTAAAACTAGAGCTGAGACCTATGAACATGCTCAGAATGGCTTCAACATTGTGTCTAATTGGCTCCAGAATAATCTACTTACATTAAATGCTGAAAAAACAAAATACATTTTATTTACAATGAGAAATACTAACACACCGCTTACTAATCTAAACATTTACGCGCATAACTGTAGCACGTTCGCTGACACTGTATGTTCTTGCCCTACTTTAGATAAAGCTGACCACTTGAAATATCTAGGTGTCACTATTGACTCCAATCTAAATTTCCGTAAACATATCGAGTTACTGTGTACTAGAGTGCGAAAATTAATATATGTTTTTAAGAATTTACGTAATGTAGCTAACTATAATTTGATAAAACAGATTTATTTAGCGTTGTGTCAATCTATTCTAACATATTGTATAATATCCTGGGGTGGGGCGGGAAATTCAATTCTTCTCCCTCTAGAACGTGCTCAAAGAGCAGTTCTAAAAGTTGCTACCTTCCGTCCTTTTAGATTCCCTACACACCAGCTCTATAAAACATGTAATGTACTTACAGTACGGCAATTATTTATTCTTCACATAATACTGCACCAGCACTCTACACTTCCCTATCACCCAGTTCCTTCCGATAGGAGAAGGAAGGACCTAGTTTGCACAAAACCTCAAACTAGACATGCGTTTGCAAAACCTCAAACTAGACATGCGTTTGCAAATCGTTTTTATGTGTTTTTAGGACCTTTTCTTTACAATAGACTCAACAAGATACTAAACTTCTACAGTTTAAGTTATAAAAAATGTAGTTTGGTAATGTCAGATTATTTAGCGGTACTTAATTACACAGACACAGAAAAACTTCTAGAAGTTGTGGTTTGATTATGTTATCGTATCTATTTGTACATATTTACTTAAGCTAGTTTTAGGGTTTTTCTTTTATACCAACTTGATGCATAGTTATAATTGTTAATAGATTAATTTAATTTTATAATTTTATTGTCCTTATTGAATTGTGCTAGGTAAAGTGATGGCCTGAAACACAGGTTTAAATAAACCTAGTTCGGGCAGGTCGCTGACATCTAAATTGAACTATTGAATACTTGCGACTGTAAAATATATTTTAGTTATAGATTACTTATAAGTACTTATAATTAGTATGAGAAATAATACTACTGCGCTTAAATGTACACTTTTTGTAATACTTTTAAATAAATTATTCTTATTCTTATTATTCTTATTCTTATAAACTTACAAATCTTGGTTCGCTCGAGTTGAGTGCGATCTTTCGTCAAAATCAGCGGTGTAGGCTACTATCTGATCTGCATGTACCATTCTCTTGCCCTTATCCCAATTAATTTGGTCGGCGCAGCATGTCTTCTTCTTCCATACTTCTCAATTACTCGTCATCTCATCAGACACCTCTTTTTTTGCCAAATCATCCTTCACGAGAACTGCAGTAACAAACGACGAGTATCAAACGAGTATCAAACGACGTTTCTCAATACACTTTCGAAGAAATAAAATAGTAGAACAAAAACTATTTTTATTAGGAACTTATTAAGATTTAATTTGCGTTTGTTTCCGCGCTTTGCTTTTGCCAGGTTGAAGAAGAAGCAAAGTACATGTTGTGACACGTGACACGTGCACACACTTACACCGGAATTAGTGTGTTTGTTGCCTGAGGAGTGTAAGGAAGAATATTATTACTTACTTTTGTTAATAACGTTTCACTGTATTTATTTTTGAAAAGTGAGGATGTATTTTTTGTGTCAGAATTATAGAATAATTTCACATTCAGCGAGGAAATCAGAACATTAATTACACATACTTAACTGGTATATGTTTCACACAATTTTGACAGCCCAATAAAGAGTCACGTTATGTTGTCAAGTATATTTTTGCATCATTTGTCAAAGACGAGGTGTGACGCATTGTAGGTACATACACTATTCACATGTCTATCAGAACTATTAGGTGCTGCTAAATTGCTGATGTTACTGAGTCCCTTATTATCGTGTCACAATAGTATGTCACTCTGCTGATACACTGAAATTATTGTAGCGTGATGCGAAAAGCGGCACACAACAGACGTAATTAACAATGTTATGATGTGGTAGATTGATTACACAATTATTATCCGTTGTTCACTAGATCACCTCGGTGGCTCCGCTATTATTATGGCGATGCATTATCTCTAGGATTACAGTGGTCGTCATATTTTATGGATGTTTTTTTGTTTTTTTAACAAAAAGCGTTGTCCCACACTAGGAATTTCTCCTGTATCGTGGGTGCGTTTGGGTATGTATAGCTACACTGGTTCACAAAATTAACAGCAGCGTTGTGTGTCGCCAGCGACACGCGAGGTTTCTGTTCCTGTTTCTTCAGCGTCATAATATAGTTGTGTCCCTCCCTCCCTCCGCCCGCCGCAGCTATTAAGCACAAAACCTCAGGGATCATCCTCAAACCGTGGAAGATGCCTTAAGATTCTGATTTTGAGAGCAGGTTCTTTAACATATTGGGTGTAAAAGTATCCTTAACGAATCTAAACGTGCTTTGCATGTTTCCACCACAACTGGAACAAATTGCGCTATGTGTCAAGAGAATCACACCATCAGTCATTGTATTGTAAGGCGTTTGCTAAATTATAACCTGCGGGACGAAGCGAATATGTGCAGACAAATAAACTATATGTTTTAACTGTTTGGCATTGGGGCACGCAGTTTTCAAATGCCGTATTCCATTGTCTTGCCGAATGTGTAAGAGACGTCATCACACTCTTCTGCATCAAACAAAGACAACGTATACTTTGACGGCACGGTTGGCGCAGTGGCTGAGCGATTGACTGCTGCGCTTCGTGTCGCGGGATCGATTCCTGCACGGAACAAATATTTGTATTGCCTACAGGTAGTTGTCGCGGGTCTGGCAGTTTGTGTATGTGAATTTAAATGTTTGTAAACGCACCCACGATACAGGAGAAATTCCTAGTGTGGGGCAACGCTTTAAAAAAAAATACTGTGGTGTCACCGGGAACTGCACAACCGACGGTATCAACTAAAACAGATGTAGAAGAAAAGATGCAAGTTAATACAATGATGGCGTCATACTACAATGCCAAACAAGACATAGGTATTTTAGCTCCTGCAATGAAAACAGTACAAAGTGAACAAGGACATGCCATTGTTCTTAGGGCACTAATAGATTCAGGATCACAAGCGTGCTTTATTAGTGAGAAAGCTGCTCAAGCTCTAAAGCTCAACAGGTGATTTACGAATAAAATCGTTACTGGCATGGATACCATGAAGATTGTTGTCGAGCAAGAAGATCAAGTAGAGGTTCTGTCACGATGAGATTCTAACTTCAGTCTACCAATACAAGCCTATGTGATGTCCAAGCGCTTGACAATACAAATATCTACGACTTCATGCTCACCGTAAAAAGGATCAAATTAGACGGATTTTAATTTAGCATATCCTGTAAATTGTGTATCAGGAAAGGTTGATCTGCTTCTAGATGTCAAGGGATATGCGAAAATATTACAAGAGGGTTTACTCAAGGGTCCACTGGCGTCACCAATAGCACTAAGAACCAACCTCGGCTGAATTGTTTTAGGAGAATAAGCATCAAGATAAACCCAAATGAAAAATGTTTAATTTCGATTAAAGAAGATGTAAATGTTAAGGATTTATTAAAAACAATTTGGGAAATTGACACGGATACAAAAAGAAAATTTACTAAGGAAAAATAGCTTTGTGAAGAAAGGAGATTGGCAAACACCCATAGTAAGACCGGCTCAGTTAGAGTAAGGATGGCATCCAGCCTTTAGGTCTAACACATAAAAAATATGCATGTAAACGTCTAGAAATAAAAAAAAAAAATAAGGGCGATAAAACATATGGTTTTCAGACTTTTTACAAACAACTATAAATAGACAGAAGAGTATGCGTTTTTTTGGTATATATTTCTTTTCAGTCCAAGAAATGGGAATGGGCCGATTATTGCCAATGTCCTTAATGGGGAAACACATACGAGAAACAAAGATAGGTCAATACGTTGTAAATCTACCGTTTAAAACAAACAAACTAAAATCGCCAGAAGGGAAGACATGAGAAACAGCGCTGAATAGATTTCATCAACTGGAGAGAAGACTGGACAGAAACCCTAAAATGAAAGAAGAATACACAAGGGTTATGGAAGATTACAAAACACTTGTTTGGGCTTCATCCTTCATTCATTCTACGATTTCGTATCGGTCGCATCGCGTCATCGCCAGCCAATCAGAGTACAGTAAAATCACGCGATACTGTGCTCTGATTGGCCACCATTGTTCCCATATCCCCTTTCCTCGACTACTGTATTAATTTATAAAAAATACACTTGCTGACGAACACCACATACGGTTCGTTTAAAAACCTCATAATAATCTGGGCAAAGTAGCAGCCATAAACCAAATTTACAAGTAGCTACATCACGCCGCTACAACACTAAAACACATAGAAAAAGTACCACATAATGAACTGCATACAAAGAAATCAATGCACTTACCCCACCACGCTGTAGTCCGCAACGATAAGGAAACAACGAAGACTTGCGTCGTTTTTGATGCTTATTGCAGGGGTTGTAACGGAGTTTCACTCAACAAAGCATTACTATCAGATCCGGTACTGCAAGATGAGCTTCGCAGCTTGATAATAAGATGGCGCACACATGCAATAAGCTTCGTATCTGACACACAGAAGATAGACAGTATAGAATGATTCTGTTTACAGCGGACTCATGGACCGCTGTTAATCATTATACACAGAGAGGCTTTGATGTGGTGTTGTCTTAGTTAAAAAGTTAAATGTCCTTACCCTGAATGTTGAATAAAACTAAGTATATACCGTTCTCTCTGACTAACAAACCGCAATGATTTGTATTCCACCTCCACATCAAAGCGCACTCTTGCACTGACCCAAACACTCGTTATTGTTTTCTAAACTTTAGTTTTAAAGTTTAGAAAACAATAACAAATTATAATATTTCCTTAAAATGCTTAGTAATCCATGTATTTAGTATTGAAGTTGAGTATTTTGTCTATAAAGTCCTCTTGCACTGCAATGGCAGTAGACGAGGCTGGAGTAAGTGAACGATATCTAGGACTTAATGGAAGTAGTCTGGGATTTGAAGGAGGTGGTGTAGAAGCCGGAGTGTTCATCAAAACGTTCTGCAAAGCTTTCTGTCGTCCTCTTCTCTTCTTATTTCTAATCTGCCAATGTCTCTATATTTTTTGTGTTCTTTTGGTGTCATATCTTTAACTAACTTTTTACGAACATAAAATCTTTCTAAAACTTTACGTTTCACCTTTGCAACGATTTCAGGGTTAAGTTTCCTTTTTTCACGACACCGTCGCTATCTTTCAGCCGCAGATAATGCCATTTTTCCATTTACCTGATGGTAACATCTTAAATCAACAAAATAATCGACGATATAATAACCAACATAAGAAAACTAATAATCAACAAAAAAAAGAAAATGAAAATGAACTCTAATTTCCATACAAAAATGACCACTCCGTCACGAGTTATACCACTCCGTCATATTTTTGTAACAGAGGTGCCTCGTGACAGATGTGTAAAATAGTAGTGTTCGAGATTCTCAGCATTCGCCTAATTATAATTTATGCATAAAACTGGCCATTTATGAAATATTTACACAGAAATTACAATAATATTTGGAAGTAGTAACTAAAATACTAATATATAAAAAAATACTTATAATCAAAATCTAGTTTTGGGGATATTATAATTGTTGCATTGTCAAGTGTATTTTTGTAAAAGAAAGAAAAAAAAAATTGTATTTTGGAGCAATAACATTTTTTTTTTGCGGAGAAGACAAATCATTGTCGATAAAAAAGAAGAACGTCCCAGCTACATTCTGCGGCTTCAGAAAGTACCAACACAATATTGTCATACATTATATCTAGTATAGATCTATGTGTAGGATCACTACACATTTGATCGGCACAGTAGGTGAAATCACAAGGAAAGTCTATGTCCTTTAACTTAGAATTACAGCTATCGTGATACATACAAATCTGTTCCCTGTCATACTCCCCCCATTTCATTTTATTTTCGAGAATGGTGCTGGACACACTGACCTTAGATTTCAAGAAATTGAAATTACATTTTAATAAAATGGGTAAATGATCAGACCAGTATGCATCATACAAAACTAAACTATTTAAAACTGAGTGACCCGCAGCTTCAGTGACCACACAGTGATCCAACCATCGCTGGCTGCTGTGCGCATAATTTACAAATGTAAATGTTTCTATTGGTAATAACTGCATATCAATACACGTCCAAGACTGATCGGCACAAAAACTTAATAATTCAGATGCAAACATCTCACCGGGATGGGCGTTGAAGTCACCTAGTATATACACTGATTCTACATTTTGACTTTCAATTATGGCATTAATCTCACCTAGACATTCTGTAAACACAATCAAATTGTCTCTTGAATCGGTAGGCATATAAACAAAAAATATGATTGCCGAACAATTATTACATAATTCGATTTTTATCGCGGTCAGACGCACACTGTCACACTTCACAACGGTAACCACTGGAACACAGTCTTTCTCCACAACAAGGCGACGCCACCGTGCGGTCTGCCTCGAAGTATACCCGCAGAGGTGTCGACGGCTGACGTTCCCGTACATCCAAAACCGTCGTTAATACTGCTGAGGTACGTGAGGTATGTGGCAACAGCCACGTCTCCTGCAGTGCTATGATGTCAGCAGTACCACATAGCCTTCTCACACAGTCTACCGATTTCACAATATTTTTACAGTTATAGCTAATTAAGTTTACTCAGCTCATTTCTGGAGCGTTATTAGTGTTTACACAGCTATACACGGTTAGATGGTTTGATTGGTACATTCCGTTTATTATTATCTTTATTTACAGCAGTGTTCTCAAACTTGTTTCTATTAAAATAAACAAACCGCCGAAACTGTATTCCTTCCGGCCAAAGTTCGTCATCAAGAAACAGTGATAACTTTGCTCGTGAAACAAAGATCTTATATGCATCATATGATTTCTGTATCTTTATTTTAATTTTTTTCTTAGTAACAGTTATGCTAGTCTTTTGTACAATATATTCCATAATATCGTTTTCACTCGTCCCCTTGTCCATATAATTAATAAAGAGTAGAATACGATTATCAGCAGCTCTAAATTTTGTATTTGGTACAGCTTTTCCTTTAGCCCCAACCAACCGTTGGCCAGTTTTTTTCCTTTGTACTAATATCCATTCTTGATTGGGTTTTTCTTGTTTCCATTCACCACTGCCGCCTAAGGTATCCACGTACGTTTTTATCATGGGACAGGCACCACTGACCAATGGTTTATTTTGCTCCGTATTCAATGTATTACCAACTAATTGCAGTGCAATCTCACTTTCGTTGACCTTGCGAACCGGTAGTTGCGATGTAGGTGTGAAAGAAACATCGGCATGCGTTGCAGACTCGGGTGATAAGGAAAGATCTTGTGTTCGTTCAAATGACTCATGCGCAATAGCTGACGCATTGCCGTTATCTTGTGTGTTCGACTTTTCTACAATGTGGGATAGGCCAACCGGTCCACTGTCGAGACAAAAACTGTATATTTTACAACTACCTCCTCTGTTTCGATTAACATTTAAATCAAAGTTTGATTAAAATTTGATTTAAATGTTAATTAATTAATTTAACAATTGATTTATGTTTTAGGTTCTTCACCTCATTTTTGACTTCATTTAGCTGTGCTAAAGTCACGTATGTGTCCTTTATCTCAGCCAGATCCTTCTGCAATATCAAAATATCTTTCAACAATCTCGTCTACTAGATTGTGATATTCCAACACTGTGCGTCGGTAGGGGCGGTAGCAGCCGCGTGCGACGCCAACATGTCCGTACGAGTGTCATTACTGAAGCTGCTGCTTGCTCCCCCACGCCATGTTCTACGAGAATTTATTGTATTTACTTTTTCAAAGTATTTGGTATATTCGAGTATGCGTAATGGGTACTTAGTTTTCTGAAATCATTTTTTGGGTAAAGATTAAAGTTTTTGCGTTCAGGCCTCATAACTGTCCAATACGACCAGATGAGTAATGTCAGCATCAATCACCTGGTTGAGATTTCTAGGTGTCACGTACTAACTGTATATCACTACTTAATATTTTAAAGAGATAAAGTTTGTCAGTTTGGATGTAGGAGGAAATCTTTGGAAGTAATCCCGTTTCTAGTGTTAAAAATAGTGTTAGTGACCATGACAGTTTAAAAACTTATAAAGATCCAATTCCGAATATTATTTCACTAATAGGAAGCAACGTTAACTTCCGATGGTAACGCGAGGGAAGCAAGCCGCGAGAAAAGCTAGTTTGTACTATCTGAGAGCTTTTGAAGAGTTCCCAACATCCAATTAACGAGTAGCCTTGAGTATGTTTACGTTGTGTACAACGAGATAGCGGAGACGATACCGCCAGCAGCCGGAGACGCGGACACAGGACGCGCCGTGAGCACGCACATATGTGATGTAGACCAACAGCGCCCCGTGTTCACGTGCTGACTAAAAGAGCTGTCGCCTCTTAGAGATACGTCAGTGCTTGATAGACAGAATCTAATTTGACCTTAAGCAATACTACGTTAGGTGCTCTCTGCAAATCAAATGGATTTGACGGCGAGCGGGTGGCAAGCGAGCGGTCAAGTCGATTGGCAAGTAGTACGCCAGCGTTTATCCTGTTAGTTAGTCACAAATAGACCGCTTGTCAGTCGGGAACCGGTGGAGGAGGAGAGGGGGGATGAATTATAAACTAGAGGAGCGAGGGTCCGGGGTGTGGGTACACGCGGGGAGAGGAGGCGGATGTTTGCTAAGATAATTGTCTGGTTGTGCTGAGCGGGCGCTCGCTCCGGCCGCGACACCACTACCACATCCGGAGCCACCACTACGCTGTTGCAACGCAGCCGCATCCTAACGAATGAGTGCTTGCAATGTAAATGCCGCAGATGATTATGAGCCGGACCACGCTGAGCGCTGAGCGCTGACTGTCCTATGAGCGCGAGGTATTGAACGGTCAATGATTGAGTTACCGCGTTGATCAAGCGGTGTGTAAAGTCAAATAATTGCTATAACTAGGCTAAACAATTTAATGTGTACTTGTACTGGACCTGAGGTATTATGACACGCTTGAGATATGATATTTAGGGGCAGTATAGTTATCGATAGCTATCGTTTACAATTGCGAGTTTTTGGTACAAGTTCACATTCAATTTTTTCGATTATACAGCTACAGCAGATAGATTCCTTCTGTTAAATTAATGTTAGATTTGATAAAAAATACTTTCTTCACTACTTTTACAATAAAAAAAAAGTATGGTAATGGTAAAGCAGTATATTTTTATCTCTTCAAAGTAAAAAACACGTTCTGTTACAGTCAACCGCACATCCATGGTAAGAAGAACTTATATGTTGCAGTAGTAGTTCAAGCGTGACTATTGACTGTATAACGTAACATTACATACCCGTACTCGGTGCCCACACGTCGTGCTCCTCAGCACAGTATAATAAGATATTATTACCGTGCACTTGTTACTGGCCTCAGTAACAAGTGCACAGTGTGTGTCGCCCGGGGAGGCACGGCTAGCGCGGATCACTCGCCACTCGCGCGGATTAATTAAAACTTGCGCCCGCTGTTGTCCCTCTTCTACTCTCACTTGCAAGCCCACCGAGCAGTTGAGATGAGTGATACTGACCCTTATGGCGTCGTAATAAGTGTGCTCGGTCCCGGTGTTGTCGGTACAAAGGTGTACAACGGCTGCGGCTCACAATGGCCGTGTACCCGCTGAGTATTGTACATCTGTCGGCTGTCGCGACACACCGCGCCGCCTGGCGCCGCATGCTGCCGGCTGCCGCAAGTAATGAATGTACTACACGTTTGTTCAACTGTTAGGGTAAGAATATGAGCTCAACTAAGCTAACTTTCTCAATGCAATTTTTTTGTGTTTCCGATGTAATGTAACATCGTCATACTGACTGAATCGCTGCACGACTTGCAGCAGATGCTGGATGGCCAAGTTGATTCCTCAATACGCATTGGCCTCAGGGTGAACTCGGACCAAACCCAGGTTATGTTCAACGAACACGTTACTCAGGACCTATTGTTGTCAATGTCTGTTCAATCTCAGCAGTTTGGTAAGAACAGTGCGTCCGGCCTGTTGTGACTCACGGCGCCGACTCGTGGACCCCCACGGGACGGTTGGGTCATAAATTCAACGTCGCTTAGCGGAACAAGGTGATCCGACAGAGAACTAAAGTGTAAGGTGGGATGCTCTGAGGCTACTAGAAGCTATTGAGCGACGTGCCAAGAGGCTCATTGACAGCGGACTGCGTCATTTATTGATTTTGCTGTGTTCAATTCTAATTTAATAAGGGGTGGAAGAGACACTGACGCGAAAACGGTTACCACGTATTCAGTACATCATTTTGAGCCCCCTACGTACAAATTTTTCATCGGTTATTATTAAAAATCAGCTGTTCCATACATTTTGAGACCTATTCACAATTAGACACATTTGGAATGAATAAACAAAGTTTACTTTCTTTGCTTAGTTTAAATAATAAAATATAGATTTATATGACACATAATAAATATACATTACAAAAATCTTAAATTAATTATTTCATTTCAAACAAATATGTACCTTCCTTAAAAAATAGACTTAACCTACTGACTGTACCTGTTGCATGTACACACAATTAAAATATAACATAAGTATATTGACGGCACGGGCATGCCATCATCATCGGCCATATTCACCATACGATGCTCCTCACACATGCTAGCAGCAACTGTACTCAATGGCTTGTCGACCCTTTATCATCTCTGCACACCTTGAACATTTCTCGTGTTGTGTGTTTCACAATACAAATAAATCTGATAAACAAATAAAATGCACAACAAAACCACACATCAAGATTTGTATTGGTCAAGACAAAAAAGTAGCAACATTTATGACAATTATGACTGCTTCTGTTTTGATAGACGAAATGTTTTGAATGTTGCCATTTAAATTAAATTCTCCAAAAACCGTTACATACACTGATAAATAAACAACAGTCACTAATTTACAATTTATTTAATGGCATGATTATTAGTAACATAAAACATGTTTCGAATCGAATAAGAGGCTGGCTTAAACTTTTGCTCTTACCCAAAATGGCTTAGATTGGATGAGACAAAACAGATAAGATGTTGCAGCAATGTAAACGGCTCGTCTTGTTACACTAGGAAGCAAAATATTACTACAAACAAAATTCTGCTAATTTGTTGTAGAAATAGAAATTCCATAATCTATTGAATATGGTAACTCCATTTCTTCCGTCACTGTTTCTAGGTTTCGCTATTGCAAATGATTGCGATGATAGATGTTCAGACAGTAAAATATTTGGTTCTTCTTTTTTTACTTTATGCAGCTTTAATAAAAAACAGATATTTTTTAAGGCAGTTGCACTTTTTGTTTTCTTGCCCTCCGGTTAAAGAGAATGTTCTGACAACTTTTCGAAGACCCACTTCTTTTTCTTTGTCTACTTCATCAATCTTGTTATAGTCTTCCGGGCATGGGGTTAATTTGTTTCGTGTATAAAGCTACTTTAGTACTCCGATTTTGGTACCCACCTGATAAAAATCATTGTCTCTAACATCGACTACAACTGCAATAATGCTTTTTGGGTCAGTTTTAGCTTTGTCAATTTCAGGTACTTTCAGTCTTAGATTTTGACCAATCTTCATGCTTGCATTTTTTCAGCTTGTTTTTCCAAACTCAATTTTGCTTTTATTCTTATTGCAAGAACAGAGTGTATCTTTTTCTGTATCGGCTCTATAGTGACAACCACTTCTTGATTTTGGGTTGTAGTTTCTGTCTCTGCATCAGTTATAGCATATCGTAATCATCTTGTGTTTTATTCATGACAGTGTTCTCTTTATCCTTTTGTAACTCAGTTTCAAAATTGTTGTTATCTTCATAATAATATCCTGTTCAATTGCATTTTCGACGGCGTCATTTTCGTCCGTATTTTGATGCGGATGTAACAACTTCTCTAAGTCTTCTTCCGATATCATAACTCTGTTCATATTATCTCTAGAGATTGCTGAAGTTGCACTGCCCATCTTCATTGGACAACCATTGCTTCGTATGGGGAACATTTAATTTTCTCGTGATATGCTCTATTTTTCATTGCCTGGATGAATTTCAAACCTTCTGATCATTTTTCTCGATCCTCCGACAATGGAATGAAGTATGTTCGGTGCTCTAAAATTGGTGAAAATATCCAGAAGATGGTAAGCGACTTCTGTAGCGCGTTTGGTCTGAAGTGCACGGACTCGGAGGATTACAAAGGTGAGATGGTCTTGGTAAATTAAAATGAATTTATAATTTCCATCTGGTGTAGTTTGTAGATCTATCAGACCAATCTGGCAATGTGAGTTCATTTCACTGTGAAGTATAGGCCTAACGACAATGCCCTTTTGCAAAGTCTTCTGTTTTTTCTGACAAGGTTGGTAGAGCCTTAAATATGTCATGATAGCATCGACTGTTATATTTTATACTTTCGTTTACATTCTATAATCATTCGTGTCCTTCCGCCATGGCCAATAGCAAGATGTGTTTCTTCGAGAATATCGAATAAGTTTCTCCTCTTTCATTGGTGCAATCAGTTTTTCATCGCAGCCTATAGTTAAAATATAATAGCACTTTAGACGCTTGAAATGAACTGCGTGCTTTTTATACACGTTATTAGCAGTTTTTAGATCCTCCAAACACTTTGAATATTTGTCTTTATCGAGATAAAAGTTATTTTCCTTCCTGCTTCTCACGAGCTCGTCCATTTTGTCATAAAATTTCCGTTTTACAGTCATTCTGTGTTACAAATACTTTTAAACCGCAGTAACACAAACTGATATGAATCATTCAGTCATGTTCTCTGACAGTACTCTGTTAATTCACAGGGTTTAAAAATAAAAATGGGGGTACTGCAAGGCTCAATATTGGGTCCTTTCCTCTTTCTAGTATATATAAATGATCTCCCCTATTTATTGAAAAACCAACCTCAAAATATGGTGTTATTCGCTGATGACACTTCCCTAATTTTTAAGATGAATAGACGGGCCCAAAATATAGATGAAGTGAATAATGCCCTACTTCAGGTCCATAATTGGTTCACAGCAAACAATTTAGTGTTAAATGAAAAAAAAAAAGAAATGCATAAGATTTGCTTTACCGAATGTTAAAAGTAGCGATTGTGATAGTATTGAATAAAGAGAAACTTGAATTTGTAGATAAAATGGTTTTCCTGGGGATTACGCTTGATTCAAGGCTTTAATGGGGTTCTCATTTAACATCTCTTGTGGGGCGGCTAAGTTCAGCAGCATATGCTATTAGAAAAATCCGTCAATATACTGATGTAGATACCGCTAGACTGGTATATTTTAGTTACTTTCATAGTATTATGTCTTATGGCGTTTTGTTATGGGGACGGGCTGCAGACATTGAGTCTATATTTATTCTGCAAAAAAGAGCAATCAGAGCCATATATAATCTTCGTAGGCGCGATTCTCTAAGGGAACTGTTTAATTAACATCATGACGGTACTTTGTCAATACATCTACGAAAACATAATGTATGTTAGAAAAAATCTACATCTTTTTAATAAAAGAAGTGACAACCACAATTACAGTACTAGAAATAGAGACCAATTAGTTCAGCCGGGCTTCATACTCGCTAAAGTAGACTCATCTTTCATGGGGTACTGTTTGAGATGCTACAATAAAATTCCACAAAGTATTCTTGAAATGAAACGAAATTTAAAACATGCATTAAACGCACACTATTGTGACTGTTCGTAAATTACCCTAGGCTGATAAAATTTTCGTTTTTCCTAAATAATGTAAATATTAGTATTAATGTCGGTTTCCCCCTAAGGAGAAAAGGCCGCGCCCCGCCGTCCGCACGGCCCTGTAAGACTCTCCCGAGACTGGTCATCTTTCCACCGACTAAGAGAACTGAATTCCTTAACATGAAAAAGTCCAATGCCTCGTATCATTATTAGAACAAGGAAAGGATTGAAAGATATAGTAAATCAGATTAGGGAATTCACAGTTGATGAAATATATTGAAAGTGGTTTCAAAAGGGTAAAACATAACTGGGAGATACAAAGTATATTTATGTCACAACCAATAGTTCTTGTAAATAACGACCAATTACGCTAGCGTAATTGGTAATTGGTCAGTCGTGACTCCCACGATACTTCACATCTTCACCTGGAGCACCCAGAGCAACACTTCCATAAGTGACGTAGGCGGCTTTTCAGCGGCAATGCGTCGACATCATGCTCCTAGTGAGCATTGTCCCTAGCAGTTCTTTCGAACTGGTGAACGTGACAAAGGCGGCTTTTCAGCGGCAGAACGTCGATCATCATGCTAACTGGTAGACATGGTCCCTAACAGTCCTTAGACTGGTTATATAATAGTTGTGGTATCAAACCATTCCAATCCCACCCCATGGATCATGTGCTCTATTCGTACAACTAGCGCATCTGCAAGACACGTGTTCGTGTCGGCCTGACCGAATCATTTGTCAGAGATAAGAACATATTATTCTAGAATCACTATATGGTTGGTCATAATAGGATTGAGAATCAAAACTCAAACGGCAAATTGGCTGAACTGAAGGTTAGAGCTAATGAATACATAATTCAAGAATTACCAGATAGCAGAGTTAATAATCAAAACTCAAGAACCATTTTGCAATAGAGTTGGAGATCAACTCTATTGAAACCCTAAAGACAGCCCCAAAAGCGCCCACCCTTTACCACTTCCTAGTGTTGGAGCTGAGGAGAAGAAGTGGCACAACAAACTCCCCAGCAACACGTTTCTGTCTGTGTAGTTTCAAGAACTTTAATTACAACATCAGCCTAGAATAATTATTGTAATAAAGGACTCACCCAGTCGCTCACCAACAAACACACACACACACTAGATTGATCTAAACAGGGCTGTTAACCCAACTATATTTAACTTATTCCATAATTATCGCATTCTTGCGACAACCCACTTGGACATAGACTCTCGGTATTCACAACGTCTCCTAACTTAACTGAAATAACTTCTCTCGCCCTAACCCTATCGCGGTCTAAGCCCCTATAACCAAACGCAGATGAAGAATATGTGCCAAGGTTAGGAGTTATTAGGGCACATAACACATGACATAATAATATACATTGTGATGACAAAGCGGCTCTGCCGTCTTGCTGAAATAAGTGATCATTAATATTGCTGCGTTTCCGCCAAACTGCTACTTAAGCTAGGAGTTCATTATAGTGAACACTTACCACGTGTTCATTGAGGAGGATTAGTTACCAGCTACTTACAGAGTACTGCACACATTACCAGTCTCGCCTCCGCTACAGCGTCTACTTCCGGATCTCGTCACTCACTTTAACTAGGCATATTGCTACTACTTATATTTAACTTATAAAATACTAATCGCTCTCTTACGACAGTCCTCTGGGACATGTCCTTCTTGGTACCAAGAATACGCTAACTACATGAACCTAACCTAGTACGTCCTAGCTTTCTAACCGTTTTAGACCGACTCTCTGACTTAGCTCGACTAGCCTCCACGTATGGACTCTTCCGCGATTTCAAATCAACTGCCACGAATCCACCAAGCTTTCTCCGGCCCAGCCTCCAAAAAACCCACGCTTGGCATGTTCCCATACTTTTTAAATCGCCTCTTTTTTTGTGCAACCGTCTCAATTGGTTTAAAGGGTCCCGGGCCGTGCGATACCCAAGACATGTTCAGCAGATGTGGCGTTAGTATCCTTTAGAAATCAGTAATTTTTTTATCTCTTCTTAAGATTTCTCTAGTCCCTTTCCCATTAAATAAAGAATTTATGCGTTTTCAAATGATGCAATATTGTTTTACAAGTCAAATGAAGAAAGGACAATCGTTATTTATTACGGTAACTTTTCAGCCTGTCAAGCCATAAAATAGAAGTTTAATGTGTTTGTAAGTGGCCCATACCGTGTGATGATTTTAAATAAAAATCAATACTAAAATATCTACTTAATAATTAGGAGTACGTGACAGACAGTCACACTATGTAAGAAAGCATATTACAAGTTGGACGATTATATCACTGATAAAAATGCTTGGCTCAATGCCGGTCCTGCTCAACAAGAACAGGGGCGCCTAAATTGATAGCATTAAATAGTATTGTTGGAGCTGCTGAAGATTGTATAATTATCTTTGCATTGTATAAATTCAATCTCTTTAGTATTATATAGCTGCCTAGCCCATATTGTGTGAGTACTATGTAATAGAAAGCTGTCATTCGCTGGAAACCTGCGTTTTTTTTCTTGAGTTGAATGTACCCTGGCGGTTAGGAGTCACTCAAATGTCTCGCTGATGGTGGCACGTGTGTCAGATTATTTAGTTCCCTTCAAAATGGTTGAGTTGAATGGTGCTGATACATGCGTCATGTTCGTGAACGTGCGCTGTCAGTTGTGACTGGTCATCTCTTATTTGCCACGGCTTATTTGTATTAATTATTTTATTTTTGAATTGTTTTTACTATGGACACTTTTAACGTACACATCTGGCTTCATCGTTCTCACATAATGTACCATCTCAACATGAATGATGTAACCAAGGTTTTGTTAAAGTATTCTGATTTAAAAGAGTATTCATGGAGTTTCTTGCCCGTTCTTCTCCATAGAGATCTACGTTAGGGAATGGTCAACTACAGTACTTTCACAGTTTTTGTGCCTTGTGACTGGGACTGTAGCTATATTTTACTGTTATCTTTGTTTCGACAATTCAAAAGTGCTTTGATTTTGATTTAGTATAGGTTTAGGAATTAGTAATAACCTGAGTTATTGTATCCAAACAATTGTATGTCAGGGTCAACCTACAAACAAATTATGGCATCAGTAACTAAAACTGTTTGTGATCCTAATACCACCAATACTATATGTGTTGGTAATAGTTCTAAGATTAAAAAGGAAGACATCACTGACTGTGTATCAGAGTTGTTAAAGTTAAATTGTAATAAAATCATATTGAGTGCTTTTCCATATTTTGAAAATGTATGTAATATAAAAAACAATTTTATACACATGTTAAATAAACATGTACATTTTTTTGTGACAAACTTATATATCTTGATATCAACACTTTTGTTGATAAACTTCAGTCGACTCGGGGTAAAGTGTATCTACCTATTAGATGTAGACACAAAATAGCTCGGCTATTTGCTTTTAATATTCACTCAGACATAAGTAGTATGTCGAAGTTTAGTTATATTATTAGCGACCACTTATCACTGCGACCTTAAATAAATAATTTTGTTAAGGCGAGGCTAACCCGAGCGCCGTATGCATCAATCGCTTACCCCAGCCCCCGCACGGAGAGGCGATACGTAACAAATTACACGGCGCGAAAACGCGCGCGCTTAGCGCACTGGTCATGAGTTCACGAACTCGGATATGTACTAAGTTGCGTTATAGGGTAGAGCGATGCAGTAAAACAACTTGAATTGATAATTATGTATAAGTTCACTTTGTTTCATTTTTCTAGAAAGTATTGGGTAGATAGATTAGGAACCTACGTATTCTATGAACGTGAACCTAATTACTAACAATTAAAATAAGTAGATATAATTAAAAATAAAAAGGTATACTTATTTATTTTTGTGAATAAGGTGAATTTAAAATCTGACTGACACTAAGATGACAGGAATACGGGTATGATTCAAAACTACACGCCACGCGCCATTCGGTTTTAAAAAAAATTATGCTTTACTTTTTTTTCGGTTTTGTTGTCATGGGTTTCGTTTTCGTGGTTTTTGGGGTCGCTGATAACTAAAATTAGGTCAAAATGAAAATCCAAGATGGCGGCGACGTAAAATTTTCGATTTTTCTTCATGAGTGTCATTTTCGTGGTTTTTGGGGTCGCTGATAACGAAACTGAGGTCAAATTGGTTTTTTCGTCATGGATGTCATTTTAATAGTTTTCGGGATCGCTGATAACGAAAATTTGGTCAAAATTAAAATTCAAGATGACGCCAATTAAAATTTTCAGCTTCGTCGTCATGGGTGTCATTTTCATGGTTTTCGGGGTCGCTGATAACGAAAATAAGGTCAAAATTAAAATTCACGATGGCACCAATGAAAATTTTTAGCTTTGTCGTCATGGGTGTCATTTTCATGCTTTACGGGGTCGCTAATAACAAAAATGAGGTCAAAATGAAAATCCAACATGGCGGCGATGAAAATTTTCGGTTTTTTTCGTCATGGGTGTCATTTTCGTTGTTTTTAGGGTCGCTGTCGTCGCTGATAACGAAAATAAGGTCAAAATTAAAATTCAAGATGGCACCAATGAAAATTTTTAGCTTTGTCGTCATGGGTGTCATTTTCATGCTTTACGGGGTCGCTAATAACAAAAATGAGGTCAAAATGAAAATCCAACATGGCGCCGATGAAAATTTTCGGTTTTTTTCGTCATGGGTGTCATTTTCGTTGTTTTTAGGGTCGCTGTCGTCGCTGATAACGAAAATGAGGTCAAAATGAAAATTCGCTGTCACCAAATTTTTTTTTTTGTTTTTACTTCATGGGTATCTTTTTCATGGTTTTCGGGGTCATTGACAACGAAAATAAGGTCAAAATTAAAATTCAAGATGGCGCCAATAAAATTTTTTAGCTTTGTCGTCATGGGTGTCATTTTCATGTTTTATGTGGTCGCTGATAACAAAAATGAGGTCAAAATGAAAATCCAACATGGCGCCGACGAAAATTTGTTTTTTTCGTCATGGGTGTCATTTTCGTTGTTTTTAGGGTCGCTGTCGTCGCTGATAACGAAAATGAGGTCAAAATGAAAATTCAACAGCACCAAAAATTTTTTTTGTTTTTCGTCATGGGTATCATTTTCATGGTTTTCGAGGTCACTGATAATGAAAATAAGTTCAAAATAAACATAGAAACAAAAAAATTTTTTTTTGTCAGCGACCCCTAAAACCATGAAAACGACACCCATGACGAAAAAACCGAAACTTTTTGTCGGCGCCATCTTGCATTTTCATTTTGACCTCATTTTCGTTAACAGTGACCCCGAAAACCATGAAAATGACACCCATGACGAAAAAACCGAAAAAAAGTAAAGCATAAAATGCAGAGGAAGTAAAATAAAAGAAATTAAAGTGATTTTATCTTAAATATGTAAATAAGTCAACAAAATAACCAAAACTAGTAGGTACACACGGCGGCACATGAAGTCATTTCCAGTATAAATGGCCCTCGCTTTGTATAGATTTCCTATACAATGAGAGATCCGCATAAACTGGTTTTGTACAGCTTGATCGGCCGTCGTGCGTACAAAATACGATATCGACCATTACTCATTCTATCTTGTTCTCCCCTACGTACTTTCTTTTTCTGCCCATGTCGAACTCGATAATCTTCGGCTTACCGGGCTCCCTACAAAACTTTTTTAGAACTCCTTACAAAAAAAAAATTGTGGTATAAATGTTTTGATTTTAGTAGGCGTTACAGGCAGTTTTGAATTGTCGAAAAAAAGATAATAAAATGAAGCTACAGTCCCATTCAAAGGGCATAATAACTGTGAAAGTACTGTAGTCACCCATTCCAAAGTTATCGAAATTTATAAATAATATTGCGAAATCATAAATAGCGACTTTTGCAACGACACAATAAAGTTCAATTCAGGCCGCACAGCGCTAATTACCTACAGTTATATTCTCCTAGAAGCTGCCTCTCTTTCTATTGCGTAACTCTTATCTTCTACCTTCTGACTACGTTCCCTATTAGGTACCTACTGTACTTTTGTGAACAAATGACATTTCAAATAAACCTAAGCTCGGTGTTAACTAAGTATTATTTTTTACAAACTATTTTTGGCTCAGCTCGTGACAGAACTTAGCGGGGGTGGGGTGGCGGTTTCGAAAAATCCGACCTCCAAGCGTTCCGCTCCGGACTGAAGCACGCGATGCGAGTAAGAAATGATGAAAACAGCAAATTTTGGAAATGGTTGTTTAGGTTTTTTTAAATGTTTCAAATTATGATTGCCGTTTACTGTCACATTTTTTACGACCTTTATAATGGTATAAGTTTATTTCCTTTATTTATCTTTACACAAATCTTATACATTTTTAAATATTTCTTAAACTAAACACAATATAAAAAAAAATTAAAAATATAAAAAATTGTAGCCCACCGGTATCGGGAACAGGGTCCAAGCTACCGGCGGTCAGGGCTCCAGAGAGAGGAACCTCCTGACAATACGAGCCGTATCCAGGAGTACCGCTTTCTGAATCAAACCCTTGATCCAGCTGCCTAACGAGAGCCTCCTCAGGTATTGGTCGAGGCTCTTGGCAATTAAGCCATGGGCTGGTACAACTATCGGCACAATGATCGCTGAGTCCACATCCCACATGTCGACAACCTCGTGAGCCAAGTCAAGATACTTGATTTGCTTATCTTTCTCGGCTTTCACGAGGTTCCCATCATGCGGGACCGTTATGTCAACAATCATTGCACGCCGCTCTGATCGATCCACCACCACTATATCAGGTTTATTGGCTACAATAGTCCTGTCAGTGATGATGGATCGATCCCAGTACAATGTGATATTGCCATTTTCGAGAACTGGGTCGGGCACATACTTATAGTACGGTACTTCCGATTCCACAAGGTTGTATTTTAGAGCAAGTTGCTGATGGATAATCCTGGCTACAAGGTTGTGTCTATGCAAGTACTCTCCATTAGCCAGACGAGAACACCCGGAGATAATGTGACGGATTGATTCGCCTGGACGGTGGCATGCCCGACATATGTCAACCGTACCGTCCTTCACAATAAATCTCCGGTAGTTATTCGTCATCATAACTTCATCCATAATTGCACAGACAAAACCTTCGGTTTCTCCAAAGAGGTCCCCGGAACGTAGCCAGGCTACGGACGCTGATAGGTCTACATCGGGCCCATGCAGGGCCCGGAAAAAGCGTCCGTGAAGCTCCTTACTGTGCCATACTTCCATGCGGTCGTTAGTGTTAAGCACTACAGGTTTGCGCCAGTTCTCTTTAGCCAAGGAGAGCGGGGTGAGCCCCTTGTCCACTGCGACCACATCTCGATGCATCCCCACGTCGGTTTCAAGGAAATATTCCCTGAGACTGCATATCTCGCGATTGTAAAGAGTCTTAGCGTTTAAAAAGCCTCGACCCCCACACCTCCGCGGGATATACAGTCTCATAACAGCAGAACGCGGGTGATGCATTCGATATGCCGTCAACAATGTACGGACCCTCCTATCCAGGGCGTCTAGTTCTGTCTGAGTCCATTTGAGTATGCCGAAAGAGTACATCAGAACCGGCATGACCCAACCGTTGAAGGCACGCACCTGTATAAGTTTTATTGTTAAAAACCTAATATAACTCAAATGATATAATATTAAAAACCATCAGTTAGACTTGTGTTTGCGACTTAATTGGATGCAACAAAGTGCAAGTAATCGTGTATCGCTTTGTCGAAATATCTAGATCGAAGTATGAAATATGTAATATGTTTTTTTCAGAATTTAAATCCGTGCTATATAGGAATAAAACACAACACAAAACGAGGTTAATCTGGATAACCTCGCCTTAAACCTACCAACATCAAGGTCCTTCTTGCACTCATTTAGTTAGTAAAAAAGGGGCCTCAGCAGAACACCTTAAAATTATTCCACCAAAATATCCAAGAAATTTCTTCCAAATTATAAGAAATTGAGTTATTTTTAGAAAGAAGTATGTTTGATATTATGTGTTTTACTGAACATTGACTAAAGGATTACCAAATGCTTATTAATTATGAGAACTATGCGGCGGGTAGCTGTTTTAACCGTAAATCTTTGCTGCGTGGAGGTTCCCTAATATTATTGAAAAATTGTGTTAAATATAAGCAACGTAATGACATAGTAGGTCTCTCGGCGGAACATTGCGTCGAACTGTCTTGTGTTGAGCTAGATAAGCATGTAATTGTGTGTGTGTGTACAGAACCCCAAACTATCAAAACTTTTCCTTATTTGAATCAATAATGGAAGATGTCCTGGCAAAACTTGCAGCCTGTGATAAACCTATAATTATTTTTGGTGATTTCAATATCAATATTTTAGAAGAAAATTCTAATAGCAGTCGATTATTAAATCTTTTCAAGTCATTTGACTTGACCAACATTTTTATTGAACCTACGAGAGTCACTTCATATTCTGCTACTTGTATAGATAATGTTTTCTGCAATTGTGATTACTTAGATAAAGCCATAGTAAATTATTATAACTAGAAGACGGGATATTTACCATGTTTATTGTTTTCTTTGAGTTCCCGATATTTTGTTTTTTTTTAATTGTTTGCCGTCTGACCATAGCGGACAAACTGTAACTTTTAGGTGTAACATACCATTGCAAAAAGTTCATATTCAATTTAAACCTATAACTACTAATAATTTAAAGAGGTATAATATTTCCCTACAGAACAAGTTAAGTATTATGAGCCATCATATGGACGATATTAATATAAATCAATTGTTTGATAATTTATTTTCAATAGTTCACACTGAGTTCAACAAAACTTTTGAAAAGAAGACAAAATGTATTTGCCCCTAAATTTATATTTAGTGATTGGGCTACTAGAGGTATCAGAAAAAGTAGGGAAAGACTATTTGAGCTTTATGGCCTTAAGCCTTATATAAACTCTGAAACTTTTAACAAGTATGTTGCTAAGTATTCAAAAATTTTTAGAAATACATGCAAGGTTGCCAAAGCCTTACACATTAGCAACAAGATCAAAACAGCAGAAAACAAAATTAAGACAGTTTGGAAAGTCATAAATAACGAGACTAACAGGAAGAAAATACGTAACACTAGCTACACATTAGATTCAGCATGTGGTCCTAAAAGCTCTAATCAGGAAGTAGCTCATGAGTTTGTAAATTTCGTTACCGATATACCGTTAAAAACTACGGAGGCTCTTAATTCCTCTCCTGAAGTCTCAATTGGTTTATTAAAGGCGAATGTGTCTGGCCGGCTGAATTTAAATTTAAACACATAAACCCTATGATAGTTATTAAAGCTTTCCGGCAAATAAAAGTCAAACTGACCGAAGATCTTTGGGGAATGTCTATCAAAGTTTGTACATCCATAGTTGAGACTATAGCACCATACTTAGCTTTAATTTTTAATTTGTGTGTAGATCAAGGAGTTTTCCCGGATTTAATGAAATACAGTAAAGTCATGCCTCTGTTTAAATCCGGAGATAGTAAAGATACAAATAATTATAGACCTGTATCCGTTTTGCCAGTTTTTAGCAAGGTGTTTGAAAAAGTAATGCTGAATCAAATGCTCAATCATTTTAACACCAACAGAATCTTACACGATCAACAGTATGGTTTCACCAAGGGACGTTGTACAACTGACGTCGGTGTAACCTTATTAAAGCACATATTTACCGCGTGGGAAGAGTCTCAAGACGCCATTGGAAAATTTTGTGACCTCTCCAAAGCATTTCATTGCGTAAATCACGACACTTTACTTTTGAAACTTGAGCATTACGGACTAGGGAAAGTTGCACTAAGCTTGGTAAAATCTTATTTGTATGATAGACAACAACATGGGCAAATAAATGGTGTTAATTCACAGGGTTTAACAATAAAAATGGGGGTACCGCAAGGCTCAATATTGGGCCCTTTCCTCTTTCTAGTATATGTAGAAGATCTCCCTTATTTATTGAAAAACCAACCTCAAAATATGGTGTTATTCGCTGATGACACTTTCTAATTTTTAAGATAAATAGACGGGCCCAAAATCTAGATGACGCGAATAATGCCCTACTTCAGGTCCATAATTGGTTCACAGCAAACAATTTAGTGTTAAATGAAAAAAAACGAAATGCAAAAGCTTTGCTTTACCGAATGTTAAAAGTAGCGATTGTGATATAGTATTGAATAAAGAAAAACTTAAATTTGTAGATAAAACGGTTTTTTTGGGGATTACGCTTGATTCAAGGCTTCAATGGGGTTCTCATTTAACATCTCTTGCGGGGCGGCTAAGTTCAGCAGCATATGCCATAAGAAAAATCCGTCTATTTACTGATATAGATACCGCCAGACTGGTCTATTTTAGTTACTTTCATAGTATAATGTCTTATGGCATTTTGTTATGGGGACGAGTCCCCATAAGACATTATTTTGCAGACATTGAGTCTTCTGCAAAAAAGAGCCATCAGAGCCATATATAATCTTCGTAGGCGCGATTCTCTAAGGGAACTGTTTAAGGAAATTAACATCATGACGATACATTGTCAATACATCTACGAAAACATAATGTATGAAAGAAAAAATCTACATCTGTTTAATAAAAGAGGTGACAGACACAATTACAGTACTAGTACTACAATTATAGTACTAATAGAGACCAATTAGTTCAGCCAGGCTTCAGACTCGCTAAAGTAGACTCATCTTTCATGGGGTACTGTTTGAGATGCTATAATAAAATTCCACAAAGTATTCTTGAACTGAATGAAACGAAATTTAAAACATGCATTAAACGCACACTATGTAAGAAAGCATATTACAAGTTGGACGATTATATCACTGATTAAAATGCTTGGCTCAATGCCGGTCCTGCTCCACAAGAACAGGGGCGCCTAAATTGATAGCATAAAATAGTATTGTTGGAGCTGCTGAAGATTGTATAAAACTATCTTTGCATTGTATAAATTCAATAACTTTTGTATTATATAGCCGCCTAGCCCATGTTGTGTGAGTACTATGTACTAGAAAGCTGTCATTCGCTGGAAACCTGCGTCTTTTCTTGACTTGAATGTGCCCTGGCGGTTAGGAGTATGTCATGCTCACTCAAATGTCTCGCTGATGGTGGCACGTGTGTCGGATCATTTAGTTCCCTTCAAAATGGTTGAGTTGAATGGTGCTGATACATGCGTCATGTTCGTGAACGGGCGCTGTCAGTTGTGACTGGTCCATCTCTTATTTGCCACGGCTTATTTGAATTAATTATTTTATTTTTGAATTGTTTTTACAATGGACACTTTTAACGTACACATCTTGCTGCATCGTTTTCACATAATGTACCATCTCAACATAAATGATGTAACCAAGGTTTTGTTAAAGTATTCTGATTTAAAAGAGTGTCCATGGAGTTTCTTGCCCGTTCTTCTCCATAGAGATCTACATTAGGGAATGGGCAACAGAGTAGACTTAGCCAAGTTGACAATCTACAATCGTTAACGCTAAAAGAAAACTAACAAATATATGGGAATGACGTGATCTCAACGTTAAGTCACGTGGTCAAAACAAACGAATAGAAAACTCGTACACAAGTTTACAACTTATCTGAGCGTTCAAAATGATAGAATGAAATATAATCGTCTCTACAATGTTGATCGCTAGATCCCATATAAATCGTAGCCAAGTTACAGTTTTGACAAGCACTAACGAAACGATGACGAAGTTTTTGAACGACCACTGAGCGATTGCCGACACCCAAGAGTTAACGATAACAATAGGCGTCTAAGATAAGATTCAGCTGTGTCGTGTATCACGTCATTGTTTATGTTTCAAACTTTCTAGTGCCCGAGTATGATAGAGTTTCGAATAACACAGGTAAGAAAAAACTAATATTTTTTGTACCTTTCTATGAATTCCAATAAAGCTGCGAACTTCCTTGAGATCTAGATTCCATCCTATAAAAGTTATCACTTCACTTATGGTATCTTTCATTTAAATACAGGATCACATCATATCATTTCGAGTCACAGTAATCTTTAAAATTACATTCCGCACTGTGATATTATAATAAACCAATTATAAGAAGATCTTGTTCCTTATTTCGCTTACTTTTTATCACTTAAAAGAATTATTCCTTTCTTAACAATTCAAAACAAAAGTTCAGCCCGTGCACAAAGTAAACAACTTGTGACTTTGACGTTAGTTTGACTTGGGTAGGAACGCTCACCATAGACTAAAGTATGGGTTTTTCTACAAACATTCGAGAACGAGCGATCGACTGAGTCGTGCCAAGTTGGCTACCAACTTAGCGTTTTCTTAAATCGCTTACGCCGAGGCGTCAACGATTGTAGAAAGAGAATCGATAAGAAACGTTTGTAACTTGGTTAGGCCTGCAGTACTTTCACAGTTTTTGTGCCTTGTGACTGGGACTGTAGCTATATTTTACTGTTGTCTTTGTTTCGACAATTCAAAAGTGCCTGTAACTGGCCTACTTGAAATAAATGCTTTGATTTTGATTTAGTATAGATTTAGGAATTTGATTTTGATTTTGATAAACCAAATCAACGAAAATACATGCGACGCATTTAAACTTGTCAACCTTTGTCGACCGACTGGCGAGCGCACAGGCAGACGGCGGCGGCGGAGGCACGGTAGTGGGGGTCGGGGAATCATACAATACACTACCCGCTAGCCGAGCGGGTGTCGAGCGAGACACGAGTTGACACGACTATTATTATATTTCAGTCTTTGATTTTGGACATTTACCGCTGTCTGCGGTAAAAAATAGGATTTTACCGCAGACACCGAAAAAAGTCCAAAATTAAATATTATTATAAAAAAATTCGGACTTTTACCGGTGAGACTTGGTAAATCTTAGCCATGGTAAATATTTACCGCAGTGCGGACTTTTACAGTAACATATATACTAGCTGTTGGCCACGACTTCATTCGCATGGAAATTTTGATGTATATGTATGTGTGAGACTGCCTCGTTGGTTGGGTGGTCGCGAGCGCGACTACTGAACATGAGGGTTCGATTCCAGGGTCGGGCTAAGTGTTATTGGGTTATACCTTCGATGATGGCAATAGGCTCGCCCCCTATTACATAGGACTGAAACATAACTGGCGAAATGTGCATGTAAGATTAGGTACACCTCTGTATATCCCTTTGGGGATTACAGGCGTGATGTTATGTTCTCCCCGTCATGATATTATGTTATGTGTGAGAACTGACGGCCTGATCAAAATGTAATGTTTTGGGTGATGACTAGCTGCTTTTGGATGCTTCAATTCAGGGTCCGATACAAAAAAAACCGGCCATAGCGTAATACAACTTTTTTTTTTCAAAGTGAACAAACAAACGCCTCGTTCTGTATGCAGCATTAAATGACTTCGTAGGGGACTTTCCCACTTTAGTCGCGATATTTTTGAGCACAATGGAACACACGATTTCGAGATTCAAAATGGAACATTTATTGTCAAAATCCTAGCTCCTATATAACAACTGGAATTTGAATGTAGTAGCTAGTGGACTTTTACACAAGATGGATCAGCCAATCAGAAGAGGGTTCCTGGTCTACATAACTTCTTATTTTGCATTAGTACGTGTAAGGTTTGGCCACTTGAAATACGTGAACGACCAACATAGACTCGAGTTCAAATTACTTACTGCAGGTGGAAATAATTGTTGCATAGATAAGAAACACCTTTGTTATCATGACAAAAGTCTGCAATAATATACATATTAATAACATAATTATTAGATCTATGAAGCAGTTAATATGAACTGTCTAGTGTTTTATAATAATAAGACATCGTAAAGTTTTCGACCAACCCGAACTGTGCACCTTTTTGTCGATGTTTTATAAGTGCCCATCGAGGCCTATGTGAAATAAAATATTTTGATTTTGATTTTTTCCTCACACGAGCGACCGGCTGTCGGCTGCCCGGATAATGTATGCAGCGCACCCTCGCGGGTGGTTGGGGCAGGGGGATATGACAGGACACGCACTTATTGAATCGAGGTCCACGCGCGCCGCACCTCTGTGCAACCCTTTATGTATTTATCATACGAATCCGGAAAATCTTTCTACGTCGTCCTTTTTCTTTCAGCTTTATTCCACGTATTTATTTATTTTATTTAACACTTCAAGCACAGAAGTACAGAGGCGGACTTAATGCCATAGGCATTTTCTACCAGTCAACCTTTGGGTGATGCAAAGACAAGCAGTGGTAGGTGTAAATCTGAAAATAATTTTAAATAATAATAAGATTAACTACAAGGATATATAAAATACTATAAATATATATCAAATACTATAAATATATATCAAAATTTAAATTAATGTAAATGAACATTTCCACGAATATACCAAAATAAAAACACAAACCATGGGGAAAACATTACCGTTGTGACGAAACTGCCAGCTTCTTTCGAATGTACTCACGAACTTTAATTTTAAAAGATAAGCGATTGGTTGCCATCCTGATTTCCTGAGGAAGCGAATTCCACAGAGAAATAGACTGGACAAAGAAAGATCGGTGAATGAAATCAGTGCGGTGAGAGGGACATTGATGCAAACGGTTTTGCGATGATCGCCGGCTCCTATTATGCTTGGTACAAATATACTGAAAGTGGGGAGCAAGGTAACTAGGGGAAGTGGGAGAAACAAGAAAAGAAAACAAGGTGGTAAGCGCCCTTTGCTCCCTACGCTGACGTATGGGCAACCACTTAAGAAGAGTCCGGTGTTCGGAGACATGATCATATTTACGCAAATTGAAAACGAATCGAATGCAGTTATTTAGAAGACGGTCAAGTTTGTCGAGGAGATCCGCATTCAGGTCAAAGTAGCACACGTCACCGTAATCGATGATAGGAAAAATTAAGGACTGTACAAGCATTGTTTTCGTATTTGAGGGTAAAAAGTTTCTCAAGCGGTACAAAGCCCGCAACGAACCAGTAACCTTCTGACTGACACGAGCAACTTGAGTATGCCATTTCATAGAGCTATCGATATGCAAGCCAAGATCCTTGACCTCAGTACTAAAAGGAACGACCGTACCGTCGAAAAGAACTGGTGGCAAGGTTGTACCATTCAACTTGCATAGACTGCGAGAGCTGCCAATGATGATCGCTTGACATTTATTAGGATTTACTGCCACACCAAATTTATCGGACCAGGTATTTATTGCTATCAGGTCCCGACTTAAATTGTCGATCAGATCTCGAATTTCGTCAACCCTCCCCTGACAGTACAACTGCAAGTCATCGGCATACAGATGATACGCACACTGAAGCTCAGTAGTAAGGAGATTAATAAAAATAGAAAACAGAAGAGGAGAAAGAATACCGCCTTGAGGAACACCAGTCTCCAAATCACACCAACATGATGAGGAATTCCCAACATGAACTGACTGCTGGCGTTCCTGAAGGTAAGAGGAGAACCATTCCAGTGCTCCGGGAGAGACCATGACATGGGATAAAATGGCTAAAAGGATGTCGTGACTAACGGTATTGAAGGCATTTGAGAAATCGACCAGCACCAGTACCGTTACCTTGGTGTCTTCTAGTCCTGCCCTAATATCGCCAGTCACTTTAAGAAGGGCGGAAACAGTGCAGTGCCCAGGCCTGAACCCAGATTGAAGTGGGCTGATAAGCGAGTTCCGATGGACAAAATCGGAGAATTGCTTGTGCACACAGGCCTCAAGCACTTTAGAAAGAAAGGGAAGGATCGAAATGGGACGGAATTGGGCAGGAAGACAGGGCCTATGTTTGTCCGCTACCCAAGTCCCTAATGGACTTGGGTAGCGGACAAACATAGGCTTTGCGCCACAGGGAAGGAAAAGCTCCGGTAAAAAGGGAAAAAATCACAATGTGGGTAATGGCAGGTAGGAGCTCATCCAGAAGAGTTATGATCATACCACGGGTGATATTATCACAACCCACTGCTTTCGACTTGATGGACAAGATGATCTTTTTGATCTCTCCCGGTTCAGCTGGAACGAAGCAAAAGTGGTTAATATTAGGGCGCGTTAGACCAGAAATTAGGGACAAAGTTCGTTGCTTGGTTAAGCGATCCATGGAGGAAGCAGAAGAAAAATGTCGGTTAAGCTCGTCCAGGTCAATAGAGTTTGGAAGGTCTAAATGTCGCGGTTTGCCGATACCCAGAGTTCCAAGAAATTTCCAAATATCGGCAGAAGAGGAAGAAGTTATATTATCTAAAATGTGGCGGCGTTTACCGATGCGTATCATCTGGTTGCATCTATTCCTTGCAACCTTGTATAATGACCAGTTCTCGTCAGTACGATCCCTCTTAAATTTACGGAATGCCCGGTCCCTACGTCGCATTGCCATCCGTATCCCTCTTGTCATCCATGGAGCAGGAGGACGTTTTAGTTTAATTTTTTTGATGGGAGCATGAATATTGCAGAGGTTGATCACAACATCGTTAAATATTGCAACCTTATCGTCAACCAAAGAGGCTTCCAACATAGGCTCCCAATCAGTCACAGATGCATCCCTCTTAATTTCCTCAACATTCATCCGCGCAAAACAACGCCTGTACAGAACCCTAGGTTTAGGTTTGGGAGGTTTCAGGATATAAGAGAGGAAAATCATGTCATGGTGAGAAAAGCCAGGAGCGTCATGTTGACCATGGGAGGATACAAGAGAAGGATTTGAGGTAAGGATCAGATCGAGCCAGGTGTCATCACCGACAGCGTTATGATGGGTAGGCTGGAGCGGCAACACGTGCAGACTAACCGACTCAATAAGCTGGAGGAGTTTACAGGACCGAGGGGCATTGCGGGAAAGGAGATTTGTATTAAAGTCACCCATTATGATGTGATGTGCATACTCTGAACTTAAAGATTCAAGTACTGATTCGAATTCAGTGAAGTAATCAACAGTGGGAGGACAGTAAACAACACCAATAACAGTTTTGGCTCCCTTGACACAGACTTCAAGGAAAATAAACTCAGCAGAAGCAGAATATTGTGAAGAGGAAGTGGCAAGTATTTTATAAGGAAAGTCACTGCGGAGGTATATGGCCACACCACCCCCTCCCTTACCAATCCTATCATTACGTATAAGAATGAAACCAGTAAGAGGATAAGTAGTGGACAGGAGATGTGGTTTGAGCCAAGATTCAGAGATCAAGATGGCGTGTACATTGCTGCTGTAAATTTCTTGGAACTCTGGGTATCGGCAAACCGCGACATTTAGACCTTCCAAACTCTATTGACCTGGACGAGCTTAACCGACATTTTTCTTCTGCTTCCTCCATGGATCGCTTAACCAAGCAACGAACTTTGTCCCTAATTTCTGGTCTAACGCGCCCTAATATTAACCACTTTTGCTTCGTTCCAGCTGAACCGGGAGAGATCAAAAAGATCATCTTGTCCATCAAGTCGAAAGCAGTGGGTTGTGATAATATCACCCGTGGTATGATCATAACTCTTCTGGATGAGCTCCTACCTGCCATTACCCACATTGTGATTTTTTCCCTTTTTACCGGAGCTTTTCCTTCCCTGTGGCGCAAAGCCTATGTTTGTCCGCTACCCAAGTCCATTAGGGACTTGGGTAGCGGACAAACATAGGCCCTGTCTTCCTGCCCTCCGCTACCCAAGTCCATTAGGGACTTGGGTAGCGGACAAACATAGGCCCTGTCTTCCTGCCCATTTCCGTCCCATTTCGATCCTTCCCTTTCTTTCTAAAGTGCTTGAGGCCTGTGTGCACAAGCAATTCTCCGATTTTGTCCATCGGAACTCGCTTATCAGCCCACTTCAATCTGGGTTCAGGCCTGGGCACTGCACTGTTTCCGCCCTTCTTAAAGTGACTGGCGATATTAGGGCAGGACTAGAAGACACCAAGGTAACGGTACTGGTGCTGGTCGATTTCTCAAATGCCTTCAATACCGTTAGTCACGACATCCTTTTAGCCATTTTATCCCATGTCATGGTCTCTCCCGGAGCACTGGAATGGTTCTCCTCTTACCTTCAGGAACGCCAGCAGTCAGTTCATGTTGGGAATTCCTCATCATGTTGGTGTGATTTGGAGACTGGTGTTCCTCAAGGCGGTATTCTTTCTCCTCTTCTGTTTTCTATTTTTATTAATCTCCTTACTACTGAGCTTCAGTGTGCGTATCATCTGTATGCCGATGACTTGCAGTTGTACTGTCAGGGGAGGGTTGACGAAATTCGAGATCTGATCGACAATTTAAGTTGGGACCTGATAGCAATAAATACCTGGTCCGATAAATTTGGTGTGGCAGTAAATCCTAATAAATGTCAAGCGATCATCATTGGCAGCTCTCGCAGTCTATGCAAGTTGAATGGTACAACCTTGCCACCAGTTCTTTTCGACGGTACGGTCGTTCCTTTTAGTACTGAGGTCAAGGATCTTGGCTTGCATATCGATAGCTCTATGAAATGGCATACTCAAGTTGCTCGTGTCAGTCAGAAGGTTACTGGTTCGTTGCGGGCTTTGTACCGCTTGAGAAACTTTTTACCCTCAAATACGAAAACAATGCTTGTACAGTCCTTAATTTTTCCTATCATCGATTACGGTGACGTGTGCTACTTTGACCTGAATGCGGATCTCCTCGACAAACTTGACCGTCTTCTAAATAACTGCATTCGATTCGTTTTCAATTTGCGTAAATATGATCATGTCTCCGAACACCGGACTCTTCTTAAGTGGTTGCCCATACGTCAGCGTAGGGAGCAAAGGGCGCTTACCACCTTGTTTTCTTTTCTTGTTAAAATACTCAACAAGACATAACATTAAGATAGAAGAGCACAAAGGTACTGATGATGATTTCTGTTTAATTATCTAGATTGATTTGAATTATTTTCTACAACAATATTTGATTAAAATTTCGTCGACGCTTAAATATGCCTCTTAACCGGACACCACCTACAACACCTAAGACGACCAAGATGTCAAAAAATTGTGCATCTGATATGACAACTAGCGATGCCCATACGCTAAATACTGGCGCAAGAAGTCGCACTCAATTGCGCAAGCAGATTCCTGATCCTGATAATACGGATAGTATGTCTGAAATAAGGAACACAATTGCCGAGTTTAAACAACAACAGAACAGTAAGCTTGATGCTTTCCAAACAACGATTAGTGAACAGTTTTTTATCCAGTTTTATGTGTCTTTGTTTATGTTAATTCTTAATATTTTGTAAGTAACTTTAAAAAACTTATTAATTACTAGTCAATACTTTAAAATGTTGATTTTAATAATTCTAAAAAATATGTTGGTAGTTACCAAAAACGCCTTGCGCTATGATAATTCCACATTATAAAAAAAATATTCTCTCACCTCATCTTACTCTTTCACACACACAAACACATTCAATGACACAACATAATATGAAAACTCAATCTCTTATCTTGATAAATTAAATGCTTTATTCACTTCTGTTAAGACTTTATGCCTATAACGTAGTGTCACTCGTTGGTTATTAGTATTCATTGTAACACACCCAACTTTCAAACATTACTAGCTAGGTCAAAAGTTGATTGGGATGTAATTATTCTAACCGAATGTTGGTTGCAGCGTAATGCAAACGTTTCTAAACTCGATGGTTATATTTCATTCACTACAAGCAATAATCAAACGCAAAATGAAGGTGTGGTCATTTATTGCAAAAATATAGAACAGTACAATATTGATGAACCGGAAATGGCAGACTCAAATTGCCATATTTAAAAAAAAACACAAATACTGTAATCCTTGCTGTCTATCGACCATAAAAATATATTATATAACTTTTTATTATCCCTCAACGAATGTTTAAGTAAACTATCATCCTTTCGAAATATCGAATTAGTTGGCGATATTAATATTGATATTGTTGATAATTCCCAAGACAATAGATCCTATGAATATCTTAATCTTATAGCTTCTCATGGTATGCTTCCAGCTCACACGATTCCTGCTCATAGTCGCACATGCCTAGATCACATAATGTTAAAGACAAGATTATCGGCGCTCTGTTATGTTGCTCAAACTTCAGTTACAGACCACAATAGCGTCATTCTATTTTTAGATCGCACCGCAAACAAAAAGCAAGGTCCCAAAACTATCAAACTATTAGACGACGTAGGACTTGAAACAGATGTCAAGAACATACAATTTAATAAGATTTACAGCATGTCAGATGTAAATGAGGCCACAATTTTTTTTGTACACTCGCTATGTCAAGCTATAAATGACAACACAAAATAAATCCCGACACCTAAACGTAGAATAATTTTGAAGCCCTGGATAACACCAGGCCTACTTAGATGCATGCGAAATTGTGATCAACTACATATCAAAACCTTAAAGAATCCAAATGATGAGGTAGCGCTTTGCATTTATAAAAGATACAGGAACTTTTGGAACGATATTTCAAAGAAAGTCAAGAAAAAAATAAAAATTAAAAATGTCAACATGGTCAAAACAATAAAAAATAAAAAATATTATCAATGATGTCAAACAAATAAATGGCATGTCATTGGAATTACATAAAATAAAAAATTATAAAATAAAAAATAAAAAAATAAAAAATGTCAGCACGGTCAAAGTAAAAACAATAAAATAAATTTAAAAATATTATCAATAATGTCAAACAGAATAAAATTATGCCAACTAGAATAATAATATGTCAATTAGTAGTAACAGCATAAATAGTTTTAAATCACAACTTATTCAAAAAGACAATACAAATTATAAAGAAAGGCAAAAAATCTTTTTTCTTCAGTATTCTTTCTCGGTAAGGAATTCACCGACAGTATAGTACGCTTTATGCGTTAAAAAAGTTCTGAGCCTGCTTTTAAATAATGATAGCGGCAATACTTTCCATTGCTTAGGTAATTTATTATAAATGACCGAAGCCATGCAGTAGACGCTCTTGCGCATTAGTGCCGTTTTGGCGGGATGGGAACACACTAGGTTATTGTCACGTCTATTACGTGGAACTACGTCAGTCAGACGTTTAAAACGATTTGGGTTCGTCTTCACAAACACAGCTACTTCCATTATGTACAAACTAGGTAGTGTTAATATTTTGTGCTGTTTAAAGTATGGCATGCAACTATCAGTGGATTTAAGCTTAAACATCGCCCTTAGACATCTTTTCTGGGCTTTAAAAACTGTTTCTCTTTCGGTTGAATTACCCCAGAACATTATACCGTAACGTAGGTGGGATTCTACTATGCCATAATAAGCAGTGAGAAGTGCGTCCATATATACTATTGGGGATAGTGAATGTAGAACGTATGCGGACTTACTAATTCTCTTACATAAAGTATCGGTATGTGCTTTCCAATTTAGGCTTTTATCTATTACCAGTCCTAAAAATTTTGTATTTTCTACTTCTTCTACTACTTCATTGTTGTAGTGTATATTAGGGCTAATTCTAAGAATACGTTGACTAAAATGTACAACTTTTGTTTTTTCCATGTTTATTTTTAAATTATTTGCCTCTAACCAATTAACAACATTTTTTAAACAACTATTAATGTCGCTTTCATATGTCTCCACAGTTTTACATGGTATTGTCACAGTACTATCGTCCGCAAATAGTGTTATTGGTTGTTCAATGCATTCAGGTAGATCGTTTATGTACAGTATGAATACAAAAGGACCCAATACGCTCCCCTGCGGTACTCCAAACATAACTTTACGGTCTGAGGATCGAAATGTCTCTTCGCGCTTGCTCACTAGATTAATTTGACAAATTTCAGTTATTTGTTTTCGACCTCTAAGGTAAGACTCAAGAAGACTAAGTAAATTGCCTCTAATTCCGTAAGCTTCAAGTTTTCTTAAGAGAATCTCATAATCCACGTGGTCAAAGGCCTGTGTCATGTCACAAAATATGCCACATACGGGTATTCGTTCGTCAACATTATGCATAACGTTATAAATAAAGTCATAAACGGCCATATTGATAGTTCTATGTTTTCTAAATCCTTTCTGTTCGTCACATAAAATGTTATTTTTATCAATGAATTTATACAGTTCGTTATAAATGAATTTCTCAAAAATTTTGGAGATCACAGGTATGAGTGCGATTGGCCGGTAAAATTCCATTAATTCTCTATTATTTTTCTTAAAGATTGGTTTTATTATTGAAGTTTTTAATGCATCGGGGAAGATGCCTGCGCTGATAGTGAGGTTAATTATATGACTTAAGTGACCACATATTTCCATTGAGACGTGCTTGAGTATTTTTGTACTAATACCATCATATCCTACGCTACTTGTATTATTCAATGTCATTATTATTTTATGTATTTCTAAAGGTACACTAGGTGACATGAACATTGATTTCGCGCTCGTGTTTACTTTACAGCGTTTGGGGTTCTCGGTGTCATTATGTTTCGGCTGAGTTCTATCGACAAAGTAGTTATTAAACGCTTCAGCTATGCACTTGGGATTTGAAAGAATACGGTCTCCAACCTTAATTTTATAAATGTTTTGTTTGGGTAAATTATGGTTTGCGCGATTAATAATTTGCCACGTAGTTTTAGATTTATTTTTAGATAATTTAATTTTATGATTGTTTTGTGCCTTTTGTGTCAAGTGTATAACTTTTTTGTGTAATTTTGAATAATTAGTGAATTTAGTTCTACTTTCTCTACTTCGGTTTAATCTCATCTGCCACAGAAGCTCTCTTTTTCTTTGGCTACACAATTTAATTCCTTTTGAAAGCCACTTAGGTTTTTTAATGACATCAATTTTGATCAATTTCATTGGAAAACACAAATCGTACAAAAGCTTGAAAGAGTCGATAAAATGAGTATAAGCAATATTCGGATCATCCGTGTCATAAATCTCAGAAAAGGTAAGATTTTTGATGTGGCCTTTGAACTTAGCTATGTTTTCCATACTATAATCCCTTTTAGCCGCATACCAATGGTTTATGATAGATTTTGTTTGAACAGGACAGTGAAGGAGCTGTGCCGTATGATCGGACAACGCAAATTCTAGCACGTCAGTTTTGCAGGATTTACTAAAATTATGCGCAAAGTTATCTATGCATGTCATGCTTGCCATGCGAGTAGGTTGCCTTAATGCCAATTTCAAGTTATACCTCATTAATAAATATTCAAATGCATTTGTGTGATTATTTTTTTTAAGCATATCTATGTTAAAATCTCCAGCAATAACAATGTTTTTATAACGTGCTCGTGATATTCCTCGCAGTAAAATTTCTAGTTTGTCTAAGCAGTAGTTAAGATTATTTACATTAGGTACTCTATAGATACAGATTACAACTATCCTATAATGCGTAAGCTCAATAGCACAGCATTCAAATATGCCTGAACAAGATAAATTTGAAATTTTAGGTATTTCCTTCCATTGTATACCATTTCTAGCTAGGATGCAAGCACCTCCCCTTTTACTCCCCTCTCTACAGAAGTAAGCAGTAAACAATAATTTGGAACAGATAACTGGTTTTGATATCCTTCCATAATAAAGTGCTCTGTAATGCACAAGACATCCACATTTATGTTTTTTCCCGTAAGTTCATCTAAACATACAGTTAGAAAGTTGGATTTTGTTATTAAGCCTGCAATGTTTTGATGCAGTATTTTGAGATATTTATTGGAGAAAAAACAGTTCACCAACTTGGTCACGATTACACTTACGCGGGAGTTGGGATGTGCCACTATGATTTCCTTCGAGGAGGTGGATATTGTCGCTAACTTTAGTACAATCTTGATCACAGTTAACAAATATGTTGGATCTGATCTGGTAAAAGATGTCTCTCCATCCGTATTTGTTAATTTTCCCTGTATTGTAAGAAAACATGTCTACAGTCAGGGTGTAATTACTGTCGAAAAAGTATGCATACTTGTTGTTTTTTATGTCCAAACTGAGGAGGTTGTTGAATCACTCGACTTTATAATTGTAAATTAGTGCACCTCTTATATAAGTCGGAGCGCATATAACAATATTTGTGTGTTTGGTGTTTTTCAGAGAGTTTTTCAGGTTTTCAAGGATATCTAGATACTCGCTATTTCTGATATCGTTTTCTCCAATGAAGATCAGACAATAGTCTTGCATTGTGAAGTCTTTTAAGTTGTCTTCGACAGTGCGTAGCAGCTCTTTTGTGGTAGTGTTATGAAGCAAATAATGACAGTAGTCAAATTTATTAGAGAAGACCTCTTCAATTAACGGCAGCGCTCCTTTAGTACACCTGTTACTCATTATAGCGAGTCTATTTTTAGTTTGTGATCGAGAAACGCCTACTGGTTTTTTTGAGGCAACATTACCTAGGTGTGAAGTTGATGTCATGTTTTGTTTTTGTGTCAATGTTTCATTAGTCATCTCGGAAGTTTGCGTTTCTTTGTTGAGAGTGTCGACTTTTATCTCCTTGCAGTAATTGAACGGAATCTGGCAGTCATTATTTGAAGCAGTTGGTCGAATTTTGTGATGCATAGATTTTTGTTTTCTCGATGATGATGGTGCGCTACTTTTTCTGCCAGGCGTTAAGCAGATCTTTTTACATGTCTCGACATTCTTTAGAGCTTTTTGTAAATCTGATTTTAATCGGAAGTTTTCGCTGTTGAGGTCGTCTATTTCCTGATGAGCACTCATAAGCTGCATTTTCAGTCTACTTATTTGCTCGTTCAAGTCGTTAACAGTGTCGTCGTCATTATAATCGTGCAGGCTGTCCGGTATGCTCATCATTGTGGTGTCAAATATTGCTTTTTCATCGTCATTTGTCAAGACAGATAAATTAGTCAAAGAGCCAGTGTTCTGCTTACGAAGTGTGATATTATCTGTATCCATGTTTATCTGTGGTTGTATCGTAGCTATGTTGCTGTGGCGCCCTCTCTTAGCACTTTTAGTAACTAATGTACAATGTTATTTCGGATGAAATTAAATCTCGCAAAAAGTCAGCGATTGTGCGACCCGGGTTCGAACTTGGTATGTGAAGCGAGCGTCTGTCACATGTAGCTGATTATTCATCAGAGCCACAGTGTAGTTAGGGTGCCGTGTTAAAATTAAATAGCGTATGTTAAAGGACGACAAATTTGAATGTTGCAAAGCGGTTGGTATGACTAATGTGTAAGGATTTTTTTTCCCACTTGACGTAGGTACACCTTTGTTTGAGACACTAATGTGAACACTTTTTATGTTGAATATGTTCACTTTGAATACAGTTTGGTTGAATGATTGTATTGTTTCTGATAATATCACTGTTATTGTTACTTTTAATTGTCACTTTTGTGGTTTATTAACAATAGTCATGGTTGCTATTTTAACACTAATTGTTTCAGTCACTGTTGAATTAGTCACTTTGATAACGCTTATACTGGTGAATTAGTCTTTATGTATATATTTTACTTATTTTTAACACAGAAGTATGATTTTAAATATTTTTAAATGAAATGTAAACACAGAGCTTGTTTATCGAGGTGTCAAGCGAGACAACGCCATCTACCCACACTTAATTTGGTCAATACAGAACCCTATAGTCAGTCAACTATTTCTTCACAAAATTCTTTGTTCTTCTACCGATCGACGAAGAAGAAATACTGTCTTTATGTCTTTAATTCTTAATTAAAAAAAACGAGTGTGCAGTTTGCGTCGATAACATATCCGGACCTTTCTTAAAACGATTTGTTGATATTATTGTTCCTTCACTTACATTCATATGCAACCTATCTTTCTCTTCCGGGGTATTTCCATGTGCCTTCAAGAAATCCAAAATTATACCCATATTTAAATCCGGAGACAGATACTGTGCCAACAATTATAGACCAATATAAATATACTCCCTACGCTATCAAAAATCTTGGAACGATTAATGAACTCCAGACTTCCTAATTATCTTGAACGAAATTCCCTCTTATCTATCGTCGCAGTTTGGTTTTCGATCTGGTAGGTCAACAGCTGAAGCCGTCTATGAACTAAATGATCATTTAGTTAATAAACTAGGTACTGATAAAAAGACCTTCGCTATTTAACCTCGATTTAGCCAAAGCATTTGACACAGTTTCTGTTCCCATTTTCATAAAAAAATTTGAAAATATTGGTGTGAGAAGTCAGTCACTTCAACTTTTTACAGACTTTTTGTCCGACCAAAACGCAAATTACTAAAATAGATAATTGGATCAGTGACAAATTACCTAATGAGTACGGCGTTCCTCAGGGCAGCATCCTCGGCCCAACGTTATTCTTAGTTTACATAAATGATTTATGTAACATTAAGCTACAAAACGGAAAGATCATTACATTTGCAGATGATACTGCTTTGGTATTTAATGCTAATTCGTGGGTAGAGGTTCAACATTATGCTCAACAAGAGTTTGATACAGTGTATAAATGGTTGTATACTAACTTACTTACTTTAAATGTCGATAAAACGAAATACATGAAATATTCCCTTTGACCACAGGATCAACCGAATTTCAACTTGAAAGCCCAATCGTGTAATTCAATCAATCATTGTTGTTGTCCTGTATTACTAAAAACGGAATCAATCAAATATCTTGGCATAATTATAGACTACCGTCTCAGCTTCCAACAACACATTGAAACTTTGGTTAAAAGAACCCGTAAATTAATCTTCATATTTAAAATCTACGACATATACCTCTCTCTCTCTTCAGTAATTAAATTAGTTTATTTCGCATTATGCCAGTCTTTGCTAGCCTACTGTATCACCACCTGGGGCGGTACTTCTAAATCGTATTTAATTAATTTAGAGAGAGCTCAAAGAGCTATACCAAAAGTTAGTTGTTATTACCCAATTCGCTATCCAACCTTCGATCTCTACCAACACTGCAAAGTTCTAACGGTCCGGCAGTTGTTCATACTCATGACTGTATTAAAAAAACACTCTCAACTTATAGATCACGATTTTCTAACCCAAATTAGAAGATCAGCAAATATTTGTCCAATCATCCGTTCTAACACTAGTTTTTCCCAAAAAATTTTCGCCTTTCTTGGCACTTTTCTTTAAAATTCAATTAATAATAAAATATCTATTTACACACATACTAAAGCTGTTTGTAAAAGAAAATTATGCACCTAGCTATTAAGTCTTGATTACGCTTCCACAGAAAATTTACTTAAACCTGTGTGTGTCTTAACACTCTCAAACAACACTCAAACATTTACACTGTCACATTCGCACTCACACATTACTCACACATCTACTCACGCATTGCATCAATACACTTTCATCACCCCATTTCCATTTTCATCCCTTTGATTTTAATTTATGTTTTCGTGTATACATACTTATTAACATCCTATCCCACTTTTTTGTACAATACATATTTTTATTATGCTTGCAAGCATACTTTATATATTTTTTTTCTTATGTTTTTACTGTAGTACAACTTTTGAACTATTAGTATTTCATACATAATGTTCCAGTAGTTTGTTTTTTATGTCAATTTCATATTTTTTGTTTAAATGTCAAATTTCAAATAATTAATTTTAAGCACTTATTTACCTACTTCCAATAATTGTAACTCTAAAATCTTGATTTAAATTTTTTCTATAAATAAAATAGTATATTATCTGAGTCGGAGAGGTGATCTGTACCTCAGGACATACCCTGTGTGTTAAGACACACACAGGTTTAAGTAAATTTTCTGTGGAAGCGTAATCAAGACTTAATAGCTAGGTGCATAATTTTCTTTTACAAACAGCTTTAGTATGTGTGTAAATAGATATTTTATTATTAATTGAATTTTAAAGAAAAGTGCCAAGAAAGGCGAAAATTTTTTGGGAAAAACTAGTGTTAGAACGGATGATTGGACAAATATTTGCTGATCTTCTAATTTAAGTTAGAAAATCGTGATCTATAAGTTGAGAGTGTTTTTTTAATACAGTCATGAGTATGAACAACTGCCGGACCGTTAGAACTTTGCAGTGTTGGTAGAGATCGAAGGTTGGATAGCGAATTGGGTAATAACAACTAACTTTTGGTATAGCTCTTTGAGCTCTCTCTAAATTAATTAAATACGATTTAGAAGTACCGCCCCAGGTGGTGATACAGTAGGCTAGCAAAGACTGGCATAATGCGAAATAAACTAATTTAATTACTGAAGAGAGAGAGAGGTATATGTCGTAGATTTTAAATATGAAGATTAATTTACGGGTTCTTTTAACCAAAGTTTCAATGTGTTGTTGGAAGCTGAGACGGTAGTCTATAATTATGCCAAGATATTTGATTGATTCCGTTTTTAGTAATACAGGACAACAACAATGATTGATTGAATTACACGATTGGGCTTTCAAGTTGAAATTCGGTTGATCCTGTGGTCAAAGGGAATATTTCATGTATTTCGTTTTATCGACATTTAAAGTAAGTAAGTTAGTATACAACCATTTATACACTGTATCAAACTCTTGTTGAGCATAATGTTGAACCTCTACCCACGAATTAGCATTAAATACCAAAGCAGTATCATCTGCAAATGTAATGATCTTTCCGTTTTGTAGCTTAATGTTACATAAATCATTTATGTAAACTAAGAATAACGTTGGGCCGAGGATGCTGCCCTGAGGAACGCCGTACTCATTAGGTAATTTGTCACTGATCCAATTATCTATTTTAGTAATTTGCGTTTTGGTCGGACAAAAAGTCTGTAAAAAGTTGAAGTGACTGACTTCTCACACCAATATTTTCAAATTTTTTTATGAAAATGGGAACAGAAACTGTGTCAAATGCTTTGGCTAAATCGAGGTTAAATAGCGAAGGTCTTTTTATCAGTACCTAGTTTATTAACTAAATGATCATTTAGTTCATAGATGGCTTCAGCTGTTGACCTACCAGATCGAAAACCAAACTGCGACGATAGATAAGAGGGAATTTCGTTCAAGATAATTAGGAAGTCTGGAGTTCATTAATCGTTCCAAGATTTTTGATAGCGTAGGGAGTATATTTATATTGGTCTATAATTGTTGGCACAGTATCTGTCTCCGGATTTAAATATGGGTATAATTTTGGATTTCTTGAAGGCACATGGAAATACCCCGGAAGAGAAAGATAGGTTGCATATGAATGTAAGTGAAGGAACAATAATATCAACAAATCGTTTTAAGAAAGGTCCGGATATGTCGCTCCTTGAATACAAAAGGGACACAAATCGAAATCCATAAATTTTACAGGACAGCCAAAACAAATTTTTGAAACTGTTTTTTTATAATATTTCATATATTTATTAATTAAACATAAGATGTTAATATATCATTAGATGCGTATTTATTAGCTCTATCTATCTACAATATAAACTTTGTAATAGATGTTACCTATTAAGAAAAAAAAGCATAAAAGTCCCTTTTGCATTCAAAATTTGAACCAATATAATAAAAAATATGTCAAAAATTAAACACAGTTTTACAAATAAAAATGGTTTATTGTACCTTTTTGGTAAAAAACCGTATCAAAAAGTTTAATCTTATTACTAGGTAAAAACATAAGTGAATGGACACCAGGAGAACATTGTATTAAAAAATCTAAACTAAAAAATCTTAACTTATTATTAAATAATATAATTGAGATCAACTTTGTACGTAACTATTATTTAGCAAAATTAAACATCTCTCTAAAACAATTATATTTGTAAGAATTATAGAAAAAACAAGAGATAAAACTGTAATAATCATTATCAAAATATACATAAAATAACCATATTCATTAATAAATTCTCTAAATAACTCAAAAAATAATCAAGTGACGACACTAATTTGTCTCTCTTTAACATTAATAATTTAAACAAAACAAAATACAAGATCAGTTCTAAAGGCACATAATTCAGTAGCAAAATATTATAGCTTATATGTAATAATACTATTGCACAATAACAATCTAAGTAGTCTTACAAAATCACAGTTATAAACACTTTAAGGCACTTTTTACGTAAACTATTTTAAGTTACAAATTATAATCGTTATTTATTATTGTTATGTAAATGTTTGTATGAAATTTATAAGTCTTTATTATCAAAAGGAACTTTTAAAATTAACTATTCTAAATATTATCACAATTAGGTATCTAATAATAAAATTACAAATTTTCGTAAAAGCTTTGGTAATACTTAGGAATGATATTTTTCTCAATAAGTTTAAGAATACCCTGTTTTTTAGTTTCAGTTATTTTAAGTTTTTGTTTGTACAGTTTTTTTGGCACTATAGGATTAGCAGACCTTCTTTTTGTCAGCGTGGCTACCGAGGTAAACTCTTCAGTTTCGTATGAAGTCTTGAAGAAAAATTTGTTCTCATAATCTCGATGGACTTTAATAGTTTTTATATCAGCCCATTTGACTTTTTGTCCTTCTTCTGTAGTAGTGTAATTGCCGACAGCCAGAGATTTTAAATCTAAAAAACTCTCATGCGTAAGTTCGTGAACTACGAAGGGTCTTCCTTTCTTCTTTGCAGTTTTAATAAGGGTTATGTACTGATCCGGCACATAAATGGGAGAAGATTTTAAAGCATTCGAAATGTTGCGTTGAATTAGAGAGTGAGCAGCATCTCCTTCATTTTGAGTGTGCCCTTTTATTAAAAAATTATGAGTAACACTCCTCAACTTCGATAACTCATTTATGGCGTATTGGTACGTTGCTAACATAAATTTATTTTTATGTTGGCCACAACAGTTGTCGCTGTAAAATACTACGTCAAAATAGTCAAAAGCTTTCTCATTCAAATTTTTCAAGTACGCGAGCACACACGATCCTATTTCGTTAGCACCACGAGCTCCTGCACCTTCATGCCAAACGTAGCAGGTCGTATTATTTGAACCCAGTTCAGTAACAGTAAAATTCAGCATATTCAATTTTGAAATATAGTAAAAACTAGAGACTTCGCCTTTCGGACAAGGCATCACAGCCTGTAAGTCATATACACATACTATAAAATTATCGCTTATATTTTTTTTATCATTTTCCTTTTGAGCTCTGGCTAAATTTTTTTCTTTCAAATGCAGATCATATTGTATTTGTAAAAGCGTTTTATCTTCAACATTTGCGAAAGCTGTGCAGTCTTCACACTGGTCTTTTTTCGGTTTCCAAAAAGAAATGTTGAAGTCATTCACGAAGATATTATAGTACAGTTTATAAGAAAGATAACCTTTACCTTCAGCTTTACATTTATCGACGTAATCACGGTGCAAAGTAGCAATAGATCGGCTTCCTTCAATATACTCACGCTTAGAGCGAGCGCGACAGTAGTGGCTCTCAATCCTGGGTATGGAGTTAATGTGTTCCTTTGCCCTATCCTTCAAAGCAGCATCCAATTTAAATTGATTGCCATGTTTTCCTCGGTTATCTTGCATTTGAATTCCAGTAATTGATCCAGAAAATTTCTTTACAACAGTCCGAATGCTTTTATCTGATATAGCAAGTGTATTCATAAAGAATAACTTGCATACTCGAATGCGTTGATCGATTTTCGTGAAGTAATATGCGTGGTTTAAGTTTTGGCGGGTACTACCAACACGGATGTACCGATACTTTGGCTCAATGTTTGTCATATGGTTGTATATAAATTGCCTCTGAACGTTTAAATCACCAGTGTCCCAATAGGCATTAAATAAGGCTAATCGTTCCTCAAATGAAAACACATTTTGACATTTAAATTTACACTTATCTGAACAAACAGGTCCCATATTTTTGGCAGTAATCATTTTTTTCGATTTAGACATAGTTGTGTGTGCCTTCCCGCTATTGATCAGAGTCTTGGTTTTGTTTCTTTTCCATGATTCTGGATTAGCTTTTCTTTTCCGACTAAGACGCTGAGGATCCACGCTAGCTGGTTCACTGCCAATGCTGGGTGACTGAATATTCACGCTGGGTGACTGATTATGACTGATGGATGGCTGTGTTTCTATATTAGGCGACTGAGTATCCAAATTGACTGGCAGATTATCATTGATGAGTAAGTGAGGTTCTACACGAGAAGGGCCCGGTTGGGGTGAAATACAAAATGGTTTGGCAATTAGTTTTGACTGTATATCTCCTTCGGAATCAGAAGATCTTTCATGACTAGGTAGAAAGTTGGGATCTAAAACACTGTCATCAGAAGAAAAATCTGCAATTGATGAACTGCTGGATGTTGATGATCGGCTGGAATTGGTATCAGAGTCATTATCAGAGTCGCTTGAACTGCTACTCGAGTCACTCTGTTCAACAACTATTTTTGGCCTATTTGTGTCTTTGGCATTCGTTACACAGCTTACTTCACTGTCTTCATCCTCTAATATTGATAGGTTAAGATCAGGTTGACTGTCTGCTATAGAATTTGTATCTGAAGAATCAATGGGTAACGTGACGGGTAGACTGAGTGCAGCTGGAGTATTAAAAAAAGTTTTATTTTGCACATTATTATTGTGGCCAGGTAATGCTTGAACTTTTTCCGATTCTTGAACGGAGGTTGCCATATTCAACATTTTTCGTGCTCTATTCATTTTGTCAATCTGTAAAAAAAGAAACATCTCTAACGTTTTATAACTAAAAAACATAAAATACACACAGTTCTATTCATATATTATACAGTCATTAGTACATACACACAATACATACATACATACACTAAAACATACACACAATCAAATATATAACAATCCTTAATATGACATTTTCAATACTAATTTGACAGGAATAACATCTTAATTATATTTAACAAATTTAAGCTACCACCTCATATTTAACATTCAAATTCACAGTCAAATTCACAGAAAATATGAGGCAATGCATTTTAATCACATATTTTTCAACATTTACGAATATCTACCCATATTATTATAGGTCCCTATAAACACTCACTGATATTATTTAAAAAACTTTAAATTAGTGACGAAAGCTACAGGGACAGGGCTTCAATTTAGTTTAAATTATTAATTTACAAACAAATAAATACATTTGTATGATTTTTAAGTTAAAAATCACTGAAGTAATAAGAATAGAACAAAATTAACATCAAAATGGTAATTTTTATTTTTAAAATTGTAACGAAAACTAAAATTATTATCATGCAAAACGGCCATATTTCTGGCCTTCCTATTCTAGCACGCTAAAAATAATTACTTATTTCACTATAATTTAATGCAAAAGGGACGTATTTCAAAATATGTTACTGTTGTATTATAAAATATAATTATACTTAACTAATATTGGATTACAAAAAGGACGCATTTCAAATATGGCAATTTTGTATTACAAAATATAATAACAAATACTAATGTTAGAATGCAAAACAGACGTTTTCCAAAATATGGCACTTTTGTATTATATATTATGGTTACAAATACTAATGTTAGAATGCAAAACAGACGTTTTCCAAAATATGGCACTTTTGTATTATATATTATGGTTACAAATACTAATGTTAGAATGCAAAACGGACGTTTTCCAAAATATGGCACTTTTGTATTGTAAAATATAATCACACTTACCTGAAATTTTGAATCCAACACAGACGTATTTTGGATTGTGGCACTTTTTCACGCAACCGACGTGCGTTTGCGTTGAATGTCCGGGCGCAACTAACAAAATGGCGGTTTTGCACTGACATTACCTGTCAAAGTGAGCTAATGCAAAAATGGCGGTAAGTCAGTGTAGCCATAATATAAGCAAAAATGATGGGAGTTTTTTTTTTCATTATAAAATATAGTCGGTTCAGGTGTAATTTTTGCAATAAAACGATTTTCATTTTTTTTTTAATTGTGGCCCTTTTGTATTCAAGGAGCGATGTTATCGACGCAAACTGCACACTCGTTTTTTTTAATTAAGAATTAAAGACATAAAGACAGTATTTCTTCTTCGTCGATCGGTAGAAGAACAAAGAATTTTGTGAAGAAATAGTTGACTGACTATAGGGTTCTGTATTGACCAAATTAAGTGTGGGTAGATGGCGTTGTCTCGCTTGACACCTCGATAAACAAGCTCTGTGTTTACATTTCATTTAAAAATATTTAAAATCATACTTCTGTGTTAAAAATAAGTAAAATATATACATAAAGACTAATTCACCAGTATAAGCGTTATCAAAGTGACTAATTCAACAGTGACTGAAACAATTAGTGTTAAAATAGCAACCATGACTATTGTTAATAAACCACAAAAGTGACAATTAAAAGTAACAATAACAGTGATATTATCAGAAACAATACAATCATTCAACCAAACTGTATTCAAAGTGAACATATTCAACATAAAAAGTGTTCACATTAGTGTCTCAAACAAAGGTGTACCTACGTCAAGTGGGAAAAAAAATCCTTACACATTAGTCATACCAACCGCTTTGCAACATTCAAATTTGTCGTCCTTTAACATACGCTATTTAATTTTAACACGGCACCCTAACTACACTGTGGCTCTGATGAATAATCAGCTACATGTGACAGACGCTCGCTTCACATACCAAGTTCGAACCCGGGTCGCACAATCGCTGACTTTTTGCGAGATTTAATTTCATCCGAAATAACATTGTACATTAGTTACTAAAAGTGCTAAGAGAGGGCGCCACAGCAACATAGCTACGACACAACCACAGATAAACATGGATACAGATAATATCACACTTCGTAAGCAGAACACTGGCTCTTTGACTAATTTATCTGTCTTGACAAATGACGATGAAAAAGCAATATTTGACACCACAATGATGAGCATACCGGACAGCCTGCACGATTATAATGACGACGACACTGTTAACGACTTGAACGAGCAAATAAGTAGACTGAAAATGCAGCTTATGAGTGCTCATCAGGAAATAGACGACCTCAACAGCGAAAACTTCCGATTAAAATCAGATTTACAAAAAGCTCTAAAGAATGTCGAGACATGTAAAAAGATCTGCTTAACGCCTGGCAGAAAAAGTAGCGCACCATCATCATCGAGAAAACAAAAATCTATGCATCACAAAATTCGACCAACTGCTTCAAATAATGACTGCCAGATTCCGTTCAATTACTGCAAGGAGATAAAAGTCGACACTCTCAACAAAGAAACGCAAACTTCCGAGATGACTAATGAAACATTGACACAAAAACAAAACATGACATCAACTTCACACCTAGGTAATGTTGCCTCAAAAAAACCAGTAGGCGTTTCTCGATCACAAACTAAAAATAGACTCGCTATAATGAGTAACAGGTGTACTAAAGGAGCGCTGCCGTTAATTGAAGAGGTCTTCTCTAATAAATTTGACTACTGTCATTATTTGCTTCATAACACTACCACAAAAGAGCTGCTACGCACTGTCGAAGACAACTTAAAAGACTTCACAATGCAAGACTATTGTCTGATCTTCATTGGAGAAAACGATATCAGAAATAGCGAGTATCTAGATATCCTTGAAAACCTGAAAAACTCTCTGAAAAACACCAAACACACAAATATTGTTATATGCGCTCCGACTTATATAAGAGGTGCACTAATTTACAATTATAAAGTCGAGTGATTCAACAACCTCCTCAGTTTGGACATAAAAAACAACAAGTATGCATACTTTTTCGACAGTAATTACACCCTGACTGTAGACATGTTTTCTTACAATACAGGGAAAATTAACAAATACGGATGGAGAGACATCTTTTACCAGATCAGATCCAACATATTTGTTAACTGTGATCAAGATTGTACTAAAGTTAGCGACAATATCCACCTCCTCGAAGGAAATCATAGTGGCACATCCCAACTCCCGCGTAAGTGTAATCGTGACCAAGTTGGTGAACTGTTTTTTCTCCAATAAATATCTCAAAATACTGCATCAAAACATTGCAGGCTTAATAACAAAATCCAACTTTCTAACTGTATGTTTAGATGAACTTACGGGAAAAAACATAAATGTGGATGTCTTGTGCATTACAGAGCACTTTATTATGGAAGGATATCAAAACCAGTTATCTGTTCCAAATTATTGTTTACTGCTTACTTCTGTAGAGAGGGGAGTAAAAGGGGAGGTGCTTGCATCCTAGCTAGAAATGGTATACAATGGAAGGAATTACCTAAAATTTCAAATTTATCTTGTTCAGGCATATTTGAATGCTGTGCTATTGAGCTTACGCATTATAGGATAGTTGTAATCTGTATCTATAGAGTACCTAATGTAAATAATCTTAACTACTGCTTAGACAAACTAGAAATTTTACTGCGAGGAATATCACGAGCACGTTATAAAAACATTGTTATTGCTGGAGATTTTAACATAGATATGCTTAAAAAAAATAATCACACAAATGCATTTGAATATTTATTAATGAGGTATAACTTGAAATTGGCATTAAGGCAACCTACTCGCATGGCAAGCATGACATGCATAGATAACTTTGCGCATAATTTTAGTAAATCCTGCAAAACTGACGTGCTAGAATTTGCGTTGTCCGATCATACGGCACAGCTCCTTCACTGTCCTGTTCAAACAAAATCTATCATAAACCATTGGTATGCGGCTAAAAGGGATTATAGTATGGAAAACATAGCTAAGTTCAAAGGCCACATCAAAAATCTTACCTTTTCTGAGATTTATGACACGGATGATCCGAATATTGCTTATACTCATTTTATCGACTCTTTCAAGCTTTTGTACGATTTGTGTTTTCCAATGAAATTGATCAAAATTGATGTCATTAAAAAACCTAAGTGGCTTTCAAAAGGAATTAAATTGTGTAGCCAAAGAAAAAGAGAGCTTCTGTGGCAGATGAGATTAAACCGAAGTAGAGAAAGTAGAACTAAATTCACTAATTATTCAAAATTACACAAAAAAGTTATACACTTGACACAAAAGGCACAAAACAATCATAAAATTAAATTATCTAAAAATAAATCTAAAACTACGTGGCAAATTATTAATCGCGCAAACCATAATTTACCCAAACAAAACATTTATAAAATTAAGGTTGGAGACCGTATTCTTTCAAATCCCAAGTGCATAGCTGAAGCGTTTAATAACTACTTTGTCGATAGAACTCAGCCGAAACATAATGACACCGAGAACCCCAAACGCTGTAAAGTAAACACGAGCGCGAAATCAATGTTCATGTCACCTAGTGTACCTTTAGAAATACATAAAATAATAATGACATTGAATAATACAAGTAGCGTAGGATATGATGGTATTAGTACAAAAATACTCAAGCACGTCTCAATGGAAATATGTGGTCACTTAAGTCATATAATTAACCTCACTATCAGCGCAGGCATCTTCCCCGATGCATTAAAAACTTCAATAATAAAACCAATCTTTAAGAAAAATAATAGAGAATTAATGGAATTTTACCGGCCAATCGCACTCATACCTGTGATCTCCAAAATTTTTGAGAAATTCATTTATAACGAACTGTATAAATTCATTGATAAAAATAACATTTTATGTGACGAACAGAAAGGATTTAGAAAACATAGAACTATCAATATGGCCGTTTATGACTTTATTTATAACGTTATGCATAATGTTGACGAACGAATACCCGTATGTGGCATATTTTGTGACATGACACAGGCCTTTGACCACGTGGATTATGAGATTCTCTTAAGAAAACTTGAAGCTTACGGAATTAGAGGCAATTTACTTAGTCTTCTTGAGTCTTACCTTAGAGGTCGAAAACAAATAACTGAAATTTGTCAAATTAATCTAGTGAGCAAGCGCGAAGAGACATTTCGATCCTCAGACCGTAAAGTTATGTTTGGAGTACCGCAGGGGAGCGTATTGGGTCCTTTTGTATTCATACTGTACATAAACGATCTACCTGAATGCATTGAACAACCAATAACACTATTTGCGGACGATAGTACTGTGACAATACCATGTAAAACTGTGGAGACATATGAAAGCGACATTAATAGTTGTTTAAAAAATGTTGTTAATTGGTTAGAGGCAAATAATTTAAAAATAAACATGGAAAAAACAAAAGTTGTACATTTTAGTCAACGTATTCTTAGAATTAGCCCTAATATACACTACAACAATGAAGTAGTAGAAGAAGTAGAAAATACAAAATTTTTAGGACTGGTAATAGATAAAAGCCTAAATTGGAAAGCACATACCGATACTTTATGTAAGAGAATTAGTAAGTCCGCATACGTTCTACATTCACTATCCCCAATAGTATATATGGACGCACTTCTCACTGCTTATTATGGCATAGTAGAATCCCACCTACGTTACGGTATAATGTTCTGGGGTAATTCAACCGAAAGAGAAACAGTTTTTAAAGCCCAGAAAAGATGTCTAAGGGCGATGTTTAAGCTTAAATCCACTGATAGTTGCATGCCATACTTTAAACAGCACAAAATATTAACACTACCTAGTTTGTACATAATGGAAGTAGCTGTGTTTGTGAAGACGAACCCAAATCGTTTTAAACGTCTGACTGACGTAGTTCCACGTAATAGACGTGACAATAACCTAGTGTGTTCCCATCCCGCCAAAACGGCACTAATGCGCAAGAGCGTCTACTGCATGGCTTCGGTCATTTATAATAAATTACCTAAGCAATGGAAAGTATTGCCGCTATCATTATTTAAAAGCAGGCTCAGAACTTTTTTAACGCATAAAGCGTACTATACTGTCGGTGAATTCCTTACCGAGAAAGAATACTGAAGAAAAAAGATTTTTTGCCTTTCTTTATAATTTGTATTGTCTTTTTGAATAAGTTGTGATTTAAAACTATTTATGCTGTTACTACTAATTGACATATTATTATTCTAGTTGGCATAATTTTATTCTGTTTGACATTATTGATAATATTTTTAAATTTATTTTATTGTTTTTACTTTGACCGTGCTGACATTTTTTATTTTTTTATTTTTTATTTTATAATTTTTTATTTTATGTAATTCCAATGACATGCCATTTATTTGTTTGACATCATTGATAATATTTTTTATTTTTTATTGTTTTGACCATGTTGACATTTTTAATTTTTATTTTTTTCTTGACTTTCTTTGAAATATCGTTCCAAAAGTTCCTGTATCTTTTATAAATGCAAAGCGCTACCTCATCATTTGGATTCTTTAAGGTTTTGATATGTAGTTGATCACAATTTCGCATGCATCTAAGTAGGCCTGGTGTTATCCAGGGCTTCAAAATTATTCTACGTTTAGGTGTCGGGATTTATTTTGTGTTGTCATTTATAGCTTGACATAGCGAGTGTACAAAAAAAATTGTGGCCTCATTTACATCTGACATGCTGTAAATCTTATTAAATTGTATGTTCTTGACATCTGTTTCAAGTCCTACGTCGTCTAATAGTTTGATAGTTTTGGGACCTTGCTTTTTGTTTGCGGTGCGATCTAAAAATAGAATGACGCTATTGTGGTCTGTAACTGAAGTTTGAGCAACATAACAGAGCGCCGATAATCTTGTCTTTAACATTATGTGATCTAGGCATGTGCGACTATGAGCAGGAATCGTGTGAGCTGGAAGCATACCATGAGAAGCTATAAGATTAAGATATTCATAGGATCTATTGTCTTGGGAATTATCAACAATATCAATATTAATATCGCCAACTAATTCGATATTTCGAAAGGATGATAGTTTACTTAAACATTCGTTGAGGGATAATAAAAAGTTATATAATTAAGAATCAAACGAACTTACCTTGTGAAGTTTGATATCTAATTATACGAGTGTCTTGACCGAAGATGATTACAGTTTACATGCAGCAGTACGAGAGTTGATGCTGTCCTTATCACACTTTTTAAAGCTATTTAAAAGCTTATAGAATTTATTTTTTAAATAAATAGAAAAAAAAAAAAGTAGTGTATTGACTAATTTCCCCCTCTGCAGTGCGATCCGCCATTGCCGTTGCAAAGCCAATCCTTAACTCATTTTTTAGAGCTGGATTTTTTCGATAGGTCTCGGGATTATCAGGGAGGGAGGGAGTGTAATCATCTTCGGTCAAGACACTCGTATAATTAGATATCAAACTTCACAAGGTAAGTTCGTTTGATTCTTAATTATACTTCGTATCTCTCCCGAAGATGATTACAGTTTACATGCAGATGTTTAGAGCATCGAAAAAAATTAATATTTAAGCGATCGATATATGCTATTTATTATCTTTTAGTAACTGAAACATAATAACTTATCTGTCTATAATAATCATTTAACATTCAAAAATAACAAATAATCATCTAAAGAGTGCATCTACAAATTCAGTTTCATTAGGGGTACATACATCCTTGTTATAATATTTTTGGAATACATGGGAAGATTCACTCCAGCCTGCGGCCTTTCGAATAGTTTCCAGATTGACACCTGCTCTGCGAGCAACGGACGTAGATGCGTGCCTTGTACTGTGCGCACCATACACTTTTACATCTATACCACTCTTTTCTAGAATTTGTTTTACCCAGTGAGACAAAGTTTGAGAACCCACTTTCTTATGTGGTTTTTGATAACTTAAAAATAAAGAATCTTCTTGACGCGTGGCACGTAAGCAAACAGTTTTATCTATATAATGTTTGAGGGTTAAAGCTGGGCAAACCTTAGGATTTTCTTTAATATACGGCAACAGAATCAACGGTTGGTAAGCACCTGGCCTGGAGGTTTTTATTAAATCTTCGATTTTAATTATGATTTTATCTGAATAAAAAGTAATATTTTTTATTTTAATTAGGCTTAAAGTTTGCATTCTCTGAGCAGATGCTAGTGCTAAAAGAGTTACGGTTTTTAATGACAAATCTTTTAGTGAAATTGAATCATCAGGATAATAATTTGTTAAATAATCTAACACAAGCTTGGGATTCCAGGTGGTGTGGTATTTTGGTGCGGGTGGTTTTATACGATAAACCCCTTTGAAGAACCTTTTTATATGGTCGTTACAAGTTACTTCCTGACCTAACAATATTGATATTGCAGATCGGTAACTATTAAGTGTGCTGTAACTAGCACCTGAATTAAATTTCTCAGTCAGGAATTCTATTAATTGAGTAGTGTGGGAATCACAGTAATCTAATCCTTTACCATTACAATATAGCCACCATGCTTTTAGTGAAGTATTATATTGGTTTAGCGTGTTTATGGAGAAAGAGGCCATCATTATGTCGAGAGATGTTTTGGGTATTCCGCGCCTTAGCAGCGACTGCCGGATAATTTCGCTGCCATTAGGGTGAGATCCGTGTGGAGAGGATGCTCCTCCCTGAAAGGAGAACACAGTAATTTTTTGTCAGGATTAAAATACAGTACTTCCGAAACTAGTAATTTTAACCAGACTGGGTACCACGGTTGTGTTGGCCAATATGGCACCACTACAATCCCTTCTGCTTTGTCATTTTTAATCTTATGTAGGACTTTTGCGATAAGACTAAAGGGCGGAAAAGCATAAAATTTTATGTTTTTCCAATTGAATGTGAATGCATCGATAATTTCGGAATTTGGATCTAATTTCCAGGAAGCATATCTGTAACATTTATGATTCTGACTACTTGCAAATAAATCGAACTGTGGAACACCGAGTGAGAGTGTTATTTTATTAAATGCGTAATCTGCCAGTTCCCATTCTGTGTCTATATTATATTCCTGGCGAGATTCAAAGTCTGCTATTAAGTTATCTTTCGATTGGATATAAGATGCAAAAACATGTATACTGCGCCTTTCACACCATTGCCATATATCGCGTGCAATATTATTCAGATGTATAAATTGTATGCCGCCCATTTTGTTGATATAGGCAATTGCTGTGGTATTGTCTATTCTGAGTAAGATATTGCAACATTTAAGGTGTGAAGCAAAGATTTTTAGACCATAAAAAGCTGCAAGTAATTCAAGAGTATTAATGTGTAATGATGATTGGGAATGTTTCCAATGTCCATGAGCAGTTTGGTTATTGCAAACTACGCCCCAACCAGTGGTTGAAGCGTCGCTGAATATTACAAGGGCATAATCATTTGTTTGAAAGCAACAAAATGAAGCGTCAATATGTTCTTTCCACCAAATTAAATCATTTTTTATAGTATCTCTTAATATCATGTGTTTATTGTAATTGTTAGAATAATTTAGTGCCAGAAATTTTTCTCTTTCTAGTAGCTTGGTGTATAACCAGCCGTATTTAACTGCCGGGCATGCTGATGTTAGCAGACCTATAAATCTAGCAAGTTCCCTGATTGTACATTTGTTAGTATTTAACAATTTTTTTGACATTAATGTTATGCGCTTTTTCTTTTCAACAGGTAATGTTAGGGACATGTTACTTGAATCAAATATGAAACCAAGGAACAGGCATTGTTTACTTGGGTAAATTTTACTTTTGTCAGCATTCATTAAAAATCCTAATCTTAATAATAATTCTTTTGTCGCTTCGACGTTATTATGGCAGCTTTTATATGAATTACCGATGCATAAAAAATCGTCTATATAGTTCACTGATAGATGACCCAATGAACGTAAATAATGCAATGCAGGTTTTAATAATTTAGTGAATACGTAGGGAGCAGTACAAAGTCCAAATGGTAAAACGTTAAATTCAAATAATTGATTAGTAAATCTTTTTGAGTTCCAAGTAAAACGAAGGTAAATCCTGTCGCTTTTGGCAATGGCGACCAGAAAATACGCGTCTTTTAAGTCTATACTTGCCATATAACAATTTTGATCAATTAGTTTTAAAGCAGTACGATAGTCTTCCATTTTAAAGTGGTCAACACGAATGAATTTATTTAATTCCTTTAAATTAAGGATGAAACGATGTTTTCCTTTAGGCTTAGGTACTGTAAATATAGGTGAAATAAATTGCTTTTCACATGGGGTACATTGACAAATAAAACCTGATTCTAATAGCTCAGAAATGCAATTATCAATTATGTTAGATTCTGTGGGCGTGAATAGCCTTTTAGGTGTACTTGTCTGATGTGGTTCACAAATAAATGGTATTTGATATCCTTTAATCCAAGAAAGGATAGTTTTATCCTTTGTAATAAGATGCCATTCATAAATGTAATGCTGTAACCTGCCAGCTATAGGAACACTATTGTTATCTACCTGTGCCGAAGTGATTAGCGGCGTCGGGCTGAGTAGTTGGCCGTCCGTGCACGTGTGGCCGTCTGCGCTCGGCGATGGTCCCGCGGCGGCGGTAGTGGCTGGCGCCGAGATTGGTTGGGGTACACTCGCGACTCGGCGGCTTGTGCCCGCGGCGCCCCCCGTGCGTTTAAAGCACCGATTTGACGATACTTAGAAGTACTCGGCTGATTGCGCTGTTGATTGAATCTCGCACTATTTGCGGTGAATATTAGTTCTGAGGCAGACATTGTTATAGCCTTGGTGGCTTTTAGATAATCGGACAAGTTAGAACCGAATAAATAATCGTCTATTTTAGTGTTTTTTATTATTTCTCTTTTTTGTTTACTTATAGCATTAATGATAGTGAATCTTCTAGACAGAGATTCTCTGTAGTGCGTATCGCACATTAACCGCCCTGCATCACTGAGTATTTTTATAATGTCTTGTGGAATGTTTTCGGTTTGTGATAAAGCTACATTCAGTGCTTTGCCGATTGCCGAGATACAGCTAGCCATTTGATTTTGTTTCTGCTCACTGTATGAATCTTTCTTAATGTTGGAATCAGACAGTGCCGATTTTAACTCAGGGTTTAGCATGGGTGCTTTCATGTATATACAATTTTCAGCAGGTAGGTACTGTTTTAGGATATCAACTTTTTCCTCTTTAGTCAGACCGTTAGTTAGGATGTGTTTCCACCGCGTTGCCAAGTCTTTGTGTAAATTGTCTCCAAATGATTTATTTAGTGTGGGGTCTGAACCTAATAACTGCAAAATATCCGGGTCTAGTTCATCAGGATTTTCATCAGCCGTTTCTTCGCCTTCTAATGGTGCCTCAGTATTTGGGATCTCATCTGCCAAGGCGTAAAAAATGATCGTAAGTAGATACCCGCCGTAAATATATAGGTAGGTACTTTTTCCACACACGCTTTGCGTCGGGATATTTAAGCAAGTGTTGTAGTGTAGGTACACGTACGACGGCCATAGTATCCACACACGCTAAACGTCGGGATATCACAATGAACATATTCATTTTATGGCACTTGCAACTTGGCTTTATGCATCCACACACGATATACGTCGGGATATTGGAGTTGGTGTTGAAGGTACCTAGATAAATAACGGTAACAGATAGTATATCCACACACGATAAACGTCGGGATAACACATTTGAACATGATATTAATTTTGTGACACTTAGTAAATATTTATTTTTTGAGAAATCTCAAAGGCGGTAGATAAAAAACAATATGTATAGGTAGGGTTGTCTATTCACTTACCTTGTCGTTCTAGATCACTGGTTAAATCGTGCGGCAGTGAACGCGAAGGAGATGACGCTGTTTTACTTTCCGATGACGATGAAGAGATTCTTCTTCGTTTTTTAACTAACTTCTTCACTTTTTTTTGGTAGTTTTTCGACACTGTCACTATCGTCCTTATAAGATCGCTTTCTTTTTCCCATGGTGTAACGAAATGAAAGTTATTTCCGGGCGAAGCAAAGTTCCGTGTGAGTCGGACAACACTAAATCACGTAATGAGTTAAGGATTGGCTTTGCAACGGCAATGGCGGATCGCACTGCAGAGGGGGAAATTAGTCAATACACTACTTTTTTTTTTTTCTATTTATTTAAAAAATAAATTCTATAAGCTTTTAAATAGCTTTAAAAAGTGTGATAAGGACAGCATCAACTCTCGTACTGCTGCATGTAAACTGTAATCATCTTCGGGAGAGATACGAAGTATAATATATTTTTATGGTCGATAGACAGCAAGGATTACAGTATTTGTGTTTTTTTTTAAATATGGCAATTTGAGTCTGCCATTTCCGGTTCATCAATATTGTACTGTTCTATATTTTTGCATTAAATGACCACACCTTCATTTTGCGTTTGATTATTGCTTGTAGTGAATGAAATATAACCATCGAGTTTAGAAACGTTTGCATTACGCTGCAACCAACATTCGGTTAGAATAATTACATCCCAATCAACTTTTGACCTAGCTAGTAATGTTTGAAAGTTGGGTGTGTTACAATGAATACTAATAACCAACGAGTGACACTACGTTATAGGCATAAAGTCTTAACAGAAGTGAATAAAGCATTTAATTTATCAAGATAAGAGATTGAGTTTTCATATTATGTTGTGTCATTGAATGTGTTTGTGTGTGTGAAAGAGTAAGATGAGGTGAGAGAATATTTTTTTTATAATGTGGAATTATCATAGCGCAAGGCGTTTTTGGTAACTACCAACATATTTTTTAGAATTATTAAAATCAACATTTTAAAGTATTGACTAGTAATTAATAAGTTTTTTAAAGTTACTTACAAAATATTAAGAATTAACATAAACAAAGACACATAAAACTGGATAAAAAACTGTTCACTAATCGTTGTTTGGAAAGCATCAAGCTTACTGTTCTGTTGTTGTTTAAACTCGGCAATTGTGTTCCTTATTTCAGACATACTATCCGTATTATCAGGATCAGGAATCTGCTTGCGCAATTGAGTGCGACTTCTTGCGCCAGTATTTAGCGTATGGGCATCGCTAGTTGTCATATCAGATGCACAATTTTTTGACATCTAGGTCGTCTTAGGTGTTGTAGGTGGTGTCCGGTTAAGAGGCATATTTAAACGTCGACGAAATTTTAATCAAATATTGTTGTAGAAAATAATTCAAATCAATCTAGATAATTAAACAGAAATCATCATCAGTACCTTTGTGCTCTTCTATCTTAATGTTATGTCTTGTTGAGTATTTTGTGTGTACATAAATAAATAAATAAATAAATCATTCTCTTGCCCTTATCCGAATTCATTTGGGGTCAGCGCAGCATGTCTTCTTCCATACTTCTCTATTAGACGTCATCTCGCCAGACACCCCCTTTCTTGCCCTATCATTCTTTACACAGTCCGTCCATCGTTTCTTTGGTCTTCCTCTACTCATATACCCATCCACATTCATACTCAAAACTTTCCTCACAACATTATCCTCATTCCTCCGCATCACATGCCCATACCAAGACAACCGATCACCACACAACTTTTTAGTCACCGGCGCCACTTTCAGACTTCCTCTTATATATTCATTTCTTATTTTATCCATTCGCGTAACACCACACATCCCCCTTAACATTCTCATCTCCGCCACATGCAAATGCCTTTCGTTCATCCCTTTTGTGGCCCAACATTCTGATCCATACAAGACAGCAGGTCTAACCATTGTTTTATAAATCTTCCCCATAAGTTTAAGGGGAATGCGGGAGTCGCAGATTGTTGATTAAGGCGAGGTTATCCAGATAAACGTCGTTTTGTATTGTGTTTTATTCCTATATAGCACGGATTAAAATTCTGAAAAAAACATATGACATATTTCACACTTCGATCTAGATATTCCGGCAAAGCGATACACGATTACTTGCACTTTGTTGTATCCAATTAAATCGCAAAGACAAGTCTAAATGATGGTTTTTAATATTATATCATTTGAGTTATATTAGGTTTTTAACAATAAAACTTATATAGCAAATCAAGTATCTTGACTTGGCTCACGAGGTTGTCGACATGTGGGATGTGGACTCAGCGATCATTGTGCCGATAGTTGTATCAGCCCATGGCTTAATTGCCAAGAGCCTCGAGCAATACCTGAGGAGGCTCTCGTTAGTCAGCTGGATCAAGGGTTTGATTCAGAAAGCGGTACTCCTGGACACGGCTCGTATTGTCATTAGGTTCCTCTCTCTGGAGCCCTGACCGCCGGTAGCTTGGACCCTGTTCCCGATACCGGTGGGCTACAATTTTTTTTATTTTTAAATGTTTTTTATATTGTTTTTGGTTTAAGAAATATTTAAAAATGTATAAGATTTGTGTAAATATAAATAAAGGAAATAATAAACTTATATCATTATAAAGGTCGTAAAAAATGTGACAGTACACGGCAATTAAAATTTTAAATATTTAAAAAAACCTAAACAACCATTTCCAAAATTTGCTGTTTTCATCATTTCTTACTCGCATCGCGTGCTTCAGTCCCGAGCGGAACGCGTTGGAGGTCGGACGTGTGCAAATTTTTCGAACCCGCCATCCCACCCCCGCTAAGTTCTGTTACGAGGTGAGCCAAAAATAGTTTGTAAAAAATAATACTTAGTTACGCAATAGAAAGAGAGGCAGCTTCTAGGAGAATATAACTGTAGGTAATTAGCGCTGCGCGGCCTGAATTGAACTTTATTGTGTCGTTGCAAAAGTCGCTATTTATGATTTCGCAATATTATTTATAAATTTCGGTAACTTTGGAATGGGCAACTACAGTACTTTCACAGTTATTATGCCTTTTGAATGGGACTGTAGCTTCATTTTATTATCTTTTTTTCGACAATTCAAAAACTGCCTGTAACTGGCCTACTAAAATCAAAACATTTATTCCACAAATTTTTTTTTGTAAGGAGTTCTAAAAAAGTTTTGTAGGGAGCCCGGTAAGCCGAAGATTATCGAGTTCGACATGGGCAGAAAAAGGAAGTATGTAGGGGAGAACGAGATAGAATGAGTAATGGTCGTGGTCGATATCGTATTTTGTACGCACGACGGCCGATCAAGCTGTACAAAACCAGTTTATGCGGATCTCTCATTGTATAGGAAATCTATACAAAGCGAGGGCAATTTATACTGGAAATGACAGCTTCATGTACCGCCGTGTGTACCTACTAGTTTTTTTTTATTTAGGTGACTTATTTACATATTTAAGATAAAATCACTTTCATTTTTTTTTATTTTACTTCCTCTGCATTTTATGCTTTACATTTTTGGTTTTTTCGTCATGGGTGTCATTTTCATGGTTTTCGGGGTCGCTGATAACGAAAATTAAGTCAAAATTAAAATTCAAGATGACGCCAATTAAAATTTTCAGCTTTGTCGTCATGGGTGTCATTTTCATGGTTTTCGGGGTCGCTGAAAACGAAAATGAGGACTGTGTTTATTTTGAACTTATTTTCGTTATCAGTGATCCCGAAAACCATGAAAATGACACCCATGACGACAAAGCTGAAAATTTTAGTCGGCAGCATCATGGATTTTCATTTTGTACTCATTTTCGTTATCAGCGACCCCGAAAAGCGCGAAAATGACACCCATGACGACAAAGCTAAAATTTTCATTGGCACCATCTTGAATTTTAATTTTGACCTTATTTTCTTTATCAGCGACCACGAAAACCATGAAAATGACACCTATGACGAAAATACCGAAAATTTTCGTCGGTGCCAGCTTGGATTTTCATTTTGACCTCAGTTTCGTTATTAGCGACCACAAAAGCCACGAAAATGACACTCATGAAAAAAAAATCAAAAATTTTAAGTCGCCGCCATCTTGGATTTTCATTTTGGCCTAATTTTAGTTATCAGCGACCCCAAAAACCACGAAAACGAAACCCATGACAATAAAACCAAAAAAAAGTAAAGCATATTTTTTTTAAAAACCGAATGGCGCGTGGCGTGTAGTTTTGAATCATACCCGTATTCATGATCTTAGTGTCAGTCAGATTTTAAATTCACCTTATTCACAAAAATAAATAAGTATACCTTCTTATTTTTAATTATATCTACTTATTTTAATTGTTAGTAATTAGGTTCACGTTCATAGAATACGTATGTTCCTAATCTATCTATAACCAATACTTTCTAGAAAAATAAAACAAAGTGAACTTATACATATCAATTCAAGTTGTTTTACTGCATCGCTCTACCCTGTAACGCAACTTAGTACATATCCGAGTTCGTGAACTCATGACCAGTGCGCTAAGCGCGCGCGTTCTCGCACCGCGTAATTTGTTACGTATCGTCTCTCCGTGCGGGGGCTGGGGTAAGCGATTGATGCATACGGCGCTCGGGGTAACCTCGCCTTAAACAAAAATATATTCTGTAATAATATCATTATCGGGTTTCAGACTCGCTAAAGTAGACTCATGTTTCATGTGGTACTGTTTGAGATGCTATAATAAAATTCCACAAAGTATTCTTGAACTGAATGAAACGAAACTTAAAACATGCATTAAACGCACTTTATGTAAGAAAGCATATTACAAGTTGGACGATTATATCACTGATAAAAATGCTTGGCTCAATGCCGGTCCTGCTCCACAAGAACAGGGGCGCCTAAATTGATAGCATTAAATAGTATTGTTGGAGCTGCTGAAGATTGTATAACTATCTTTGCATTGTATAAATTCAATCTCTTTAGTATTATTTAGCCGTCTAGCCCATATTGTGTGAGTGCTATCTACTAGAAAGCTGTAATTCGCTGGAAACCTGCGTCTTTTCTTGTCTTGAATGTGCCCTGGCGGTTAGGAGTAAGTCACTGAAATGTCTCGCTGATGGTGGCACGTGTGTCGGATCATTTAGTTCCCTTCAAAATGGTTGAGTTGAATGGTGCTGATACATGAGTCATGTTCGTGAACGGGCGCTGTCAGTTGTGACTGGTCATCTCTTATTTGCCACGGCTTATTTGAATTAATTATTTTATTTTTGAATTGTTTTTACTATGGACACTTTTAACATACACATCTGGCTGCATTGTTCTCACATAATGTACCATCTCAACATGAATGATGTAACCAAGGTTTTGTTAAAGTTTTCTGATTTAAAAGAGTGTCCATGGAGTTTCTTACCCGTTGTTCTCCATAGAGATCTACGTTAGGGAATGCGCAACTACAGTACTTTCACAGTTTTTGTGCCTTGTGACTGGGACTGTAGCTATATTTTACTGTTATTTTTGTTTCGACAGCTTAAAAATGCCTGTAACTGGCCTACTTGAAATAAATGCTTTGATTTTGATTACAAAAAGTGAATGCAGTGACTGAGATTTGAACTCGAGCACTCATGCACGGCAGGCGCGCACGAAGGATCGAACCCAAAAATACAGTTGAGATTACGTAGCATGGGGTCCCATCTCGAACACATTATAATTAGTCTTGAAAAAATATCATAGATGGCAGCATTGGTAACAGTTATGAAATTAACAACCACTAAAATGATGTGACTGTCTGTCACGTACTCCTAATTATTAAGTAGATATTTTAGTATTGATTTTTATTTAAAATCATCACACGGTATGACCACTTATAAACACATTAAACTTCTATTTTATGGCTTGACAGGCTGGCAAGTGACCGTAATTAATAAAGATTTAGTGAGCTTTCTTCCTTGAATTGTAAAACAATATTGCACACTTAGAAACGCATAAATTCTTTACTTAATGGTAAAGGGACTAGGGACTGACAGGCCAAATATAAAAAAAATATCTAATTTCAATACGTAGTTCTGAATGCTAGTGCGACATGTGGTTGCAATTTACGCCGCTCTTAGGCGTTCGAAGCTCACTTAATACAATTGAGACGTTTGCACAAAAAAGAAACGGATTCTGAAAAGGCGACCCAAGCGTGGTGGCTTTTGGAGGCTGGGCCGGAGAAAGCTGGGTGGATTCGAGGCAGTTGGTTTTAAGTCGCGGAAGTGTCGACACGTGGAGTCGAGTTAAGTCAGGAGTCGGTCTAAAAACGGTTAAAAAGCTAGGACGAAGTAGGTTAGGTTCATGTAGTTAGCGTAATCTTGGTACCAAGATGGACATGTCCCAGAGGACTGTCGTAAGAGAGCGATTAGCATTTTATAATTTAAATATAAATAGAAGCTATATGCCTAGTTAAAGTGAGTGACGAGATCCTGAAGGAGATGCTGTAGCGGAGGCGAGACTGGTAAAGTGTGCAGTACTCTGTAAGTAGCTCGGGGATTAATCCTCTTCAATGAACAATGAACACGTGGTAAGTGTTAACTATAATTAACTCCTAGCTTAAGTAGCAGTTTGGCGGAAACGCAGCGATGTTAATAATTATTTATTTCAGCATGACGGCAGAGCCGCTTTATCATCACAATGTATAATATTATGTCCTGTATTATGTGTCCTAATAACTCCTAACCTTGGCACATATTCTTCATCTGCGTTTGGTTATAGGGACGGAGACCGCCTTCCGCAACACTATACACACATTTCATGCATACGACAAACACACTATACACCAACACACCCGACTATTGACGAAAGTTGACTTTTATCTGACTCACTACACATGAAAGGCCGAACCGTAATATTCACATTAAAATTGAGATAAAATATATTGTTCAGTAGTGAAGGCAACACCGTAATATTCACGAATTTATTAAGACAAATTATACTGTTCAGTTATATAATGCCGACTAGTACTTGTGGTACAAATCAACCAAACGTTGCTGATGAATACTGCTTCCTGTAAAGGTCTAGCTCAGAAACATTGCGTAGAGATTGTTGGCGCACATTTCAGGGAGCGGGGGTAGGCTTCACCAAGTATCCTAAACTGATTGGATAGCTACGTTCTTAGGAACGCTAGGGACTGTGTCTCGTTAAAACTAACCCCGGCTGCCACAGGCCTATTACTGAATCGACACTATTTAGCGAGACACGCAACCACGACATGGGGCAGAGTAAAGAAATGTGAAGTGACGATGGAATAACAGCTTCGGCGTCCACCAATAACAATCGCAATATGTTCTGCTACAGACTGAATCTACGGTACGCTCGTGCAAATTGTGTTACAATACAGTAATTGGGGTAATCTGCCGTAAGGGTGTTATTAACGTGAGTACGCGTATAAGTAGAAAACCTAGAAACCTGTCTTCCTCAATGGCAGTGGCCTCACAACCCACTGCCTTAGGATTGGGAAAGATATGTAGATGGAGCCTAGGGAACGTGGCCTGTTAGAGTTCATAGCAATGTTCTCAGTAGGACTATGCACTTAGGTCTAACAGTACACGTACGCCGAGCAAACGTTGTAAAACGGTTCCATGTTGTAACATGGAATCGTTTGCGTTTGCAAATCGGCAACTAGTATTTTGGAATCATCAAATTAACGTAACTGTAAAATAATGAATCTTTTAGGCGCAAGCGTAACGTCTCCTTTCACCAACCTTTCATCATATATATATCTTTGCGCCCTCTTGTCTTATTAGCTTCATACTTTATTACTGATTTAGTTTTATAGGATTTGATATTATTCATGTATATGTCTTAACTGTGACCTCCCAATAATAACTACACCTTGTACCCCTCCCTGTCCCCTAGCTTCTAAAGTCGGGACAGGGCTGGAGTTCAATTTAGTAGTCGGTGGAAAGATGACCAGTTTGGTGTCGAGTCTTACAAGGCCGTGCGGACGGAGGGGCACGGCCTCTCCTCCTTCGGGGGGAGCCGACATTAATACTAATTTGTGCATGATTTAGGAAAAACGAAAATTTTATCAGCCTAGGGTAATTTACGAACAGTCACATTTGGTGCCGTGACCAGGATTCTCGTCATTAAATGTACTGATTCACTTCAGTGCAACGAGAAAGAACAATATATGGGTTACTACAATAAAACACAACGTAATTTTATGGTTCTAGAAAATGTAAGAAACAGCTAGAGTTACAACGGCTAAATAAACATATTTTAATTAGGTCACGGTTTGATTGAGGTGTTTGAATCCTTCAACCACTGGTAGTGGGTTCAATTCCCGCATGATTTATCAGTTGATATACTTACACTCCATTGTCATGGATTTTGGGTTCGATTCCCGCCTGACATAATAGTTGATAAGTAATTAGATTATGTCACGGTTTGTGAGTTCAATTCCCGCATGTTTCGTTGGTTTAAATGGTTTTGGTCCCGATGCTAGTTAAAGTGGGTTCGATTCCCGTATACTATATGTGGAGCTTTATCTGCTTTTAAGTGGATAACAGTCCAAAAGGCTGTTGCTTTTGTTCTAGTGCGACTTTAATGATGGGTTCGAGTCCCTGTTGATGAAGGTTTAGTGCCCGATAGTACTCTTACAGATTTTGATACATGTTTGCAATTACACGATTTATATTGGTACGTGTATGAGTGCGTGGATGAGTGAAAGTAGTTGTAAGACACGCCCTCAACTATGGGTAAACTTTATATTATTATTGCTTAGATACCAAGAAGCATGAATCCTACAAATAGGCAATCAATTTACTAAGAGTTTAATTAAATTAATTTCGTAAATATTAAGTTAACCTAAAACTTTCCAACTCTTATACATATTTTTGTAGCGTATGTCATATAATTGGACAGATACTCGTGTGGACTTATTTCGAATTCCAGGATATTTCAAATCTTCGCTTGGCTGTCACTACGCTATGTCTAAATCTTTGGGTTGTGCGTTGCGCTTGGGTCAAAGGTTCACCAAATTCAGCTGACGTCGGCCGACTCCAACGGCAGCCGCAGCATGGCTCCAGTTACGAAGCTAAGTTCTATTTTTATTAGACGCTAATATTACCCGTTATCACGCGTTATGACTTTGTTATCTCGACAATACATATTTTATATTGTTTTGAGCTATAGTACTTTACAAACCTACCTAATCAGTTTCAATATTGGAAGCTGTCAGGTAATACTCTTGCCAATATTTTAATATCCAAGTCAGGAGATTACAACACTGTGTCCTAATAGGTCAATAACCGTTAAAATAATCTATGGTGTCCACATTCAAAGTTAATGCCAAAGTCAAGATTCTTATTTGCTCAATGAAGGTGCACAAAATGTATTGTATTTTAAATTTTAGGTAGGCCCCTATTCTTGCAAATGATTGTTATTTCAAATTACATAACATTCATTTTCTAATACAACTTTCCAAATCTAGTTGGATTTCAGAACGGCTCTTTCCTCCTCGAAACGGAGGGGGGCGACTAATTGGAATAAAGTCTAATATGTCTATGTGCGGACTATTTCAGCTACTCCTACAACTACGAGCAACTCAACTGACTAAGCTGACTCAGCGTTGAGGTGCATTGGGGAAGGCCTCTGTCCAGCAGCAGCTGCGGTAGGCTGAGTTTAGAACGAGGAAGCACCGTAGGTAGCGTCGCCCGATAGCACAAATACTCTTAAAAGAGACTCTGGTATGTAAAACTAATTTATAAGCATGCACAGGTCCTCTGCCTGAAATGTGGTAAATGGCAAAAGTATTTTGAGACAGAATAATTTCAAATAGAGGAATTAAGTATCGATTAAAAGATACTTCTGCAAAACTAATCAAATTATAGCAGACGATGCATCTTATTAGATTACTGTTCCAGTTGGAACAATTATAATAATCTGTTCAGGTGAACATGGCAGACGGGAGTACTTAATGTATTCTTTAGTACTGACATGAAACGGCACAGCTTATCCTATTGTGAAAGCTCATCCGCTGTACTGCGTCACGCGTCTGATTTTCAGAGGGGGGAATGTGACTGTCTGTCACGTACTCCTAATTATTAAGTAGATATTTTAGTATTGATTTTTATTTAAAATCATCACACGGTATGACCACTTATAAACACATTAAACTTCTATTTTATGGCTTGACAGGCTGGCAAGTGACCGTAATTAATAAAGATTTAGTGAGCTTTCTTCCTTGAATTGTAAAACAATATTGCACACTTAGAAACGCATAAATTCTTTACTTAATGGTAAAGGGACTAGGGACTGACAGGCCAAATATAAAAAAATATCTAATTTCAATACGTAGTTCTGAATGCTAGTGCGACATGTGGTTGCAATTTACGCCGCTCTTAGGCGTTCGAAGCTCACTTAATACAATTGAGACGTTTGCACAAAAAAGAAACGGATTCTGAAAAGGCGACCCAAGCGTGGTGGCTTTTGGAGGCTGGGCCGGAGAAAGCTGGGTGGATTCGAGGCAGTTGGTTTTAAGTCGCGGAAGTGTCGACACGTGGAGTCGAGTTAAGTCAGGGAGTCGGTCTAAAAACGGTTAAAAAGCTAGGACGAAGTAGGTTAGGTTCATGTAGTTAGCGTAATCTTGGTACCAAGATGGACATGTCCCAGAGGACTGTCGTAAGAGAGCGATTAGCATTTTATAATTTAAATATAAATAGAAGCTATATGCCTAGTTAAAGTGAGTGACGAGATCCTGAAGGAGATGCTGTAGCGGAGGCGAGACTGGTAAAGTGTGCAGTACTCTGTAAGTAGCTCGGGGATTAATCCTCTTCAATGAACAATGAACACGTGGTAAGTGTTAACTATAATTAACTCCTAGCTTAAGTAGCAGTTTGGCGGAAACGCAGCGATGTTAATAATTATTTATTTCAGCATGACGGCAGAGCCGCTTTATCATCACAATGTATAATATTATGTCCTGTATTATGTGTCCTAATAACTCCTAACCTTGGCACATATTCTTCATCTGCGTTTGGTTATAGGGACGGAGACCGCCTTTCGCAACACTATACACACATTTCATGCATACGACAAACACACTATACACCAACACACCCGACTATTGACGAAAGTTGACTTTTATCTGACTCACTACACATGAAAGGCCGAACCGTAATATTCACATTAAAATTGAGATAAAATATATTGTTCAGTAGTGAAGGCAACACCGTAATATTCACGAATTTATTAAGATAAATTATACTGTTCAGTTATATAATGCCGACTAGTACTTGTGGTACAAATCAACCAAACGTTGCTGATGAATACTGCTTCCTGTAAAGGTCTAGCTCAGAAACATTGCGTAGAGATTGTTGGCGCACATTTCAGGGAGCGGGGGTAGGCTTCACCAAGTATCCTAAACTGATTGGATAGCTACGTTCTTAGGAACGCTAGGGACTGTGTCTCGTTAAAACTAACCCCGGCTGCCACAGGCCTATTACTGAATCGACACTATTTAGCGAGACACGCAACCACGACATGGGGCAGAGTAAAGAAATGTGAAGTGACGATGGAATAACAGCTTCGGCGTCCACCAATAACAATCGCAATATGTTCTGCTACAGACTGAATCTACGGTACGCTCGTGCAAATTGTGTTACAATACAGTAATTGGGGTAATCTGCCGTAAGGGTGTTATTAACGTGAGTACGCGTATAAGTAGAAAACCTAGAAACCTGTCTTCCTCAATGGCAGTGGCCTCACAACCCACTGCCTTAGGATTGGGAAAGATATGTAGATGGAGCCTAGGGAACGTGGCCTGTTAGAGTTCATAGCAATGTTCTCAGTAGGACTATGCACTTAGGTCTAACAGTACACGTACGCCGAGCAAACGTTGTAAAACGGTTCCATGTTGTAACATGGAATCGTTTGCGTTTGCAAATCGGCAACTAGTATTTTGGAATCATCAAATTAACGTAACTGTAAAATAATGAATCTTTTAGGCGCAAGCGTAACGTCTCCTTTCACCAACCTTTCATCATATATATATCTTTGCGCCCTCTTGTCTTATTAGCTTCATACTTTATTACTGATTTAGTTTTATAGGATTTGATATTATTCATGTATATGTCTTAACTGTGACCTCCCAATAATAACTACACCTTGTACCCCTCCCTGTCCCCTAGCTTCTAAAGTCGGGACAGGGCTGGAGTTCAATTTAGTAGTCGGTGGAAAGATGACCAGTTTGGTGTCGAGTCTTACAAGGCCGTGCGGACGGAGGGGCACGGCCTCTCCTCCTTCGGGGGGAGCCGACATTAATACTAATTTGTGCATGATTTAGGAAAAACGAAAATTTTATCAGCCTATTGTAATTTACGAACAGTCACAATGAGTTAAACGGCAGATTTTGGCTGAAGTAAGATTAGTAAAAATCAAAACTTCCTTGTTTAATGCTGATTTATCTATTTATACTCACAAATCACGTAATTTCGACAAAAAAAATAACTGAAGACTTTTCTAATTCATTCGAACCCATAGAATGATAAAGTTAGTTAAAGGAGCTATCTGTTATCCATTTTGTCTATAGCTCTTTGCAATAGATGGCGTTTTACTCAAAGCGTCACATACAATGTAACCACAATCGTTGCTAAATACGTTTAGTTAATTCATTTAAAGGAAATTCAGTAATTTTTTTTAAATCTATTACTGTTCACAGAAATGTAAGAAATATTTCTAACATGTTTATGGTAAATAATTATATATTTTTTCATGTAACTTAAACCGGAACTAGCATTGCACGAAACGTTTTCAAAGTAGGTAGTTACTCTGTCTGTCAATGTCAATGTCAATTCTGTTTTGGTCATGTCTGACTCCCAGTACCCAGCTTTGAATGCGTTTTTGTTTTCTTCTAACCGACCTCGGTTCGAACTATGGATTTTAGAAAAGACACCTCCCTATGTCTTGACCTGGACCCTGGATACTGTACAACAACGAATCTTGCACATACGACGACTTATGCTAGTAAAAACTTTGGATTTTGATTTTAGAAAGTACACTCAATATGGCTCCTATCAAGTGCTCATATTTAAGCGAACAGTCATCGAAAGATTTCTCAATGTGTCGGATTCCAACTGGACATGCAAGTCGTTTGGCAGTTTGGTTGAGCAATTGTGGTAAGTGTATTTACGGCTAAAATATTATGTAGTCACTTTTGAGATACTAAAAATAAAAATCAAATTAATGACGAAATACATCAAATTTAACTGGTGTTCAACGTCTCCTGAACTCGCACATACACTGATTTTCAGTTTTAACTACTCATTACAGAAACTAATTAATTTAGGAGTACATAGTATGATCAAATAATTATAATGTAACATTGATAAGTATTGTGTGATAAAGACTCCATAAAATAAAATATGTACTTACTACTAACGTCTATAGCCAATGGTTACTCCAAATTGTTTTTATAAATGTTGAGAACTAACTGAAAACTAATAGCTCAACAATATACATCTAAAATGTGGCCATATATTAGTCAATAACATATTGTTTGTGATTTTAGGAAACATGACAGTAGCTCACCTTAATCATCAGGAACTGCGATGATAAGTTCATTCAGACTAAAACTGGCAAAAGGAAAAAATAATCAAAAATGGCAGTGCCTCAAAACCACAACGATGTGCAATGCTCGGTCATGACACTGCAATCACCATGTCCATCAACATCACAAGGTATTTTTTTAAATAATCACAATTTTATTGTACCCTCATTTATGGGAATTCTGTGTGTAAGTTTTTAAGAATGACAAGAACTGTTCTTACAGGTCGTCAATAGTTTGTAACATAGAGCTTATGTTACCTTTATATCTGTTTTTTTAGCTCAAGAAACTTCACCTGTACTGAAAATTTTGACTCGCAACCAAAGTGTATAAGACACAACTGACTTGTAACAGTCCAAATGTTGAAGAACTAACTGCATCTAGTGCACTTTTATGTTTTGACACATAAAAGAAAAGGAAATCAACGAACACTCCAAAGTGCAAGTAATTAAAAATGACCCTTCAAATGTCTTCCAGGTTGATCAAAAAAGAAAAAATCAAATATAACAAACTGTAAAAAAACCTAACCTGTAGTAAAAATAATTACTACATAGTATAAAACAAAGTCACTTCCCGCTGTCTGTCTGTCCTTGTGTATGCTTAGATCTTTAAAACTACGCAACGGATTTTGATGTGGTTTTCATTAATAGATAGAGTGATTCAAGTGTAAGGTTTATATATACATATATACTGCACCCGTGCGAAGCCGGGGCGGGTCGCTAGTAACATAATAAATTTAGGAACACATCACTTCAAAAGTAATGCTTCAAAAATTTTTAGTTATTTATTTATTTAAAATAGATACACCTACAGTACATACATTTTACATTTAACAATAGCAATATACAGGTTAGGGTTCTTATGTAGGTACCAATTACAGGTGTACACAACATTCTCTTAAGTACAATATAGCTATTTTATTGTAAAGTTAAAGAAATAAAATGTAACATAAAATAGAAAACAAAACATCTTTGCCTTAAACTAAAGAAGAGATCAAAAAACTGACTTACACTAATAAACACAAAACAAAATAAAAAAAATCCAAATAAAACTGATAAGAAACTAATTATAGCCATTTAAATGTAGGTTCATATGAGAGCGCAACAGGGTTTTGAACTTCGGTAGGGAACCAAAGAACACATCCAAGTCAGGTAATTTACAGTTGAGTTCGTAGTATTGAATGCACATTCTTGATACTGGTGAGTTGGTTTGCGTTTGAAAAAGTCTAGAAATTGGCTATCTAGGACGATTGTTTGGGACTGGCAACATTACACGTTCTAGCAACTGTTCGCATTCAATTTGACTATTGACAACCTTATGGAGAAAAACTAAGTCATGAGTTGAGTCGCTTCGAAACCGTCGCACTGTCGACGGTTTCGAAGCGACTCAAGTTTAAAGAAAGTCAAACTTTCTTCGTATGGACATCGGTGGGATATTCCTGTGGACATGTATGCAATTATGTCTCGTAAACGCTCGCTGGATGTTCTCGAGGCGCTGCGAATGTACAGCATACATAGGATCCCATGCTATACTGGCATACACTAGATGAAAACGTACCAATGCCTTGAAAAGGATAATTTTAGTTTTTACTTCAAATGACTTCGCGTTTCTTTTGTTAAAACCTAACAGTTATGCAATTAAAACAAACTAAAAGACAAAAATTAAACTACAAAAGCAGTTAGGTATTTGATTGAAGTATTAAAATATTTTTATAAAATTATTCCGATTGTTTTTTGTTATTTATGTAAGTTGGTACTTAGTACCTACTTCCATCTTTCATCCTCCTACTCCTAGTACCTACCTTTTCATATCATTTCCTTGCCGCAGTAACTACATTAAATTAAAAGCAATTGTATACCTAGATTTGATTGATTTGAGTACCTACCTATAATGAGCTGCAAGTGATGATCTGCAAACTTTATGGCGGTTCGGAGTATCTAACGTAAGTAAATTTTCTTACGTTTTTTGATATTTGCAGGTCGGTGTCAGGTTGTTTGTTGATTAAAATATGATTCGCAGCTGTAACATGTATGTAGTTTCAGAATTGTAATAATTAAAATCATCAATACAGCCCTCTAAGTTCATTTAATACCATTGAAAGACTTTTTCATGAAATAGTTATTCAATGGGCGCCCGAGCGTTGCCGCTCCGGTTTTCTACATACAACAATGTGTTGTAGCCACACGGCGCTGTGCGGTGCCGGAGAGCACCGCGCAGCGCGCGTGCCTGAATCGAGACGAGGCGGGAATGGATAAACAGAGCGGCGCCGGCGTGGCACCGCACAGTTGTTTGTGGATCCATTGTTATTACAGACTGTAGTACGTAGGGCAAGCCAATAGTTTTTTCATCGCCGCTGCGATGTCGCACTTCCCGTGTGTTTGTCAGTGCGGCGAAATGGCTTGCGGTACGGCGCCGCACCGTGCCGTGTGGTTTGGCTCTAAGAACGTTTACGACTTACGGCATTTCATACAAACTTTCAAGTCCTTTTTTTTTTTTAAATTTCTGAACCGATATAAATGAAACTTCATACGCATAAGCAGGATACTTAAGTCGAAAAAGTTCTCAGAGAACATTTTCGAAATGTCATTTTAAAAAAGAGATAATTGGAAATTTCTGTTTCTATGAATCTAAAATCGTCCTAATTTAGCTGTAATACTATTTTTCGATAATGTTCTCTGATAATTTTTTAGAACTATGTATATTGCTTAAGTGTATAAAGTTTCATTAAAATCGGTTCAGTCATTTCGAAAAAAAAGAACTTGAAAGTTTATATGAAATGCCGTAAGTAGTAAACGCCCTAAAAGTATTGAAATATTCAACAAAAACAAATGAAGACGCATTCGCCGCAAAGAGATGTTTGTTAGCTCACTCACACAAATGAAACCGTATCGCCAACTAGAGATATTTTTTGTTGTATTGTTATTATCTATTTGTCCTTGAACGCACGGTGCGATGTAGAGAATCTATGCGCCATCTAGTAGTATCGATGCCACTTAGTATCGATGCCACCTAGAAACTAGGCCTACTCCTAGATGGCGTTATAAAACTACTGCTTCTGGTAATCAGTGAGACGTTGGTGCTACCATCTGTTGAAAAAATGGAGGACAAAAAATAGCCGGTCCGATTGCCAGTTTTAGGGAGGTATCATTTCTTTGTATGGGATTGGGTATCTGTACGTAGTATTATATTATCTGTGGTTGAGATGACAATATTGTTGAAATTACTGTTGTGATTGTGATTATTTTTAAAAGTTCGTTAGAAAGTCAGTTATAAAATTTTAGATTCAAAAACCGACGCACTATTTGAATGTTTCGGTTCACTGTTCATTTGAACAATAAAATTATTTTAGTTAGCTAATAATCATGTGCGTTTATGTGAAACCTGGGTTAATGTGGCTGTTTTAAGTCACTATAGCACCACAAACACAATTTTAAGATGGAAACTGATCACTTTTGCACTGGGATTGTTTGTTGTTGTTGTTTGTGGGATTAATTATAACTTTAATAGGTCCACAGAGTTAAATCACTTTGTATAACACTTGATATAGTTAACAGTACATAATACATCATAGTTGTGATTAAATCAGGATAAAAAAAACCATTTAAAACCTTTTTTATAGACAAAATGTACGGAGCGCGATGTTTACGTGATGGCAGCGCCATCTCTATAAATAAAGATACAATGATAGCAGCTATGTAATCAAAACGAGAATCATGAAAATGATACTGTAGTCTTAGTTTGGTAGGCGCGGCGTGGTAGGTATACACTCGCTGTTAATTGGACGCTATCAGGCGCGGTAGTGAAGCTGCATGAGAACTAACAAACGCATTAATGACGTTTCGCCGAGACTCGGAGAGTTAACTAAATACTGAGCGTTGCCGCGTTGCGCTGTGACCATGCGAACTAGGGTTTTTTTCAATACCGGTATTGGTGCACCAATACCGTAAACATAAGATGTGATTTTATCCTTTCACTAGTTTTACCAGCACAAGCGGCCCACGGTATCTTTAGCTTACCCTCCCCTGCCACGCCGGAGTCAATTCCCGAAATCAATGTGTACTTATGTCGCTTTTGTTAGTCAGTTTCGCAAAGGAGACGGGATGACGCGTAGACTTCTTCATTGTGTCGAGAATATTGTGTTGACTTATAGTACTATAAGTACTTTACATTTTTTTTACTATATTTGTCAGAATTTTTTATTAACGCTTGATTTATTTTGTCACTTGTTTACTTTTAGATTTTTTGATTGTTTTTTTTTATTGCATAATTATGTGATAAATTATAAGAATGTTTCTAAAATGAACACCAAATGATTGCTAACTAATTAAGCTACACTTACATTTCTACAAATATTGATACCTATGTTGATTACATGAGACATGATGACATTTCGATAATAATAAGAAGTTTGTATTTTTTTGATAATGTACTTTACAAAGTCTATATAAAAAATGCCGTTCTGCAAAAAGACTAGATAAAGTTTTGATTACGTTCCTAATTCCTGAATCGATTTCAATATTTTATTAAAAGTTTGTTTTTTTCAGAAGTGTGTTGGTACACTTCTAAAAAAAATGTTGAAATTCGGAGTAAAACAAAAGTAACAGATGCCCGAACCTTCTCATTTCAAAGAAAATGAAAGTGGGCAGGTCGCGCTTAAAGATGACAGATGGACGGAGAGGGTGTTAAAATGGACTGGTCCGCGAGGCACTAGAAGAAGAGGCAGGCCTAGCGCTAGACGAGTAGATGAGATATTGGAGATGGCTAAACACAGTCAGAAACAAAGATTACTGGTATTCTTTAGAGGAGGCTTTTACCCGAAGGCGGTCCATACAAACAATTATTACATGATTATCCTAAACTCTAACAAAGAAAAAAAAGTGATTTGTCATATCTTTTACTTTAAAAAAAATGGATTGTACTGAATACTAAATACTGTTGATACTGAATTAAATAATATTTTTATCTGCTATCATTGACGGGTACTAAAACTATTGTAAACCTGTTTAGAGATATTTTTTCTGTAAAGTCGTTTGTTGATTTGATGTTCCATGCAGGGGCCGTCAAGGGGGAGAAGTATACCCTTAAGTGCAATGCGTGCTCGTATTATTGAAGGCATGAAGCGTTGAAAATCACCAGCATTGAACATCTTCAATATGCTAGGCCTCATCTGTCGCGAGTACTAGCAAAGCTTTTACTCTGTGTGTGTCATACTCTTACTTGCCGCCTCAAACGACAAAGACCGAGATATTTCCCATATTAAAAACGAAAGCTGCAGACATATCTGCGGTGTTCAATTACAGACTTATTTCTTTAGCAACGGTGATCTCCAAAGTACTTGATGGTTTGCTTAACTTGCAATTGGATCAATACCTACAATTACACGATGCACAGTTTGGTGTCAGGCCTGGGCTATCGACTCAGAGTGCTATTCTAATCCTAAAGTATACATCGAGTTTTACACATCAAGGAAGACTCCAATATCTGCGCGTGTTTCCTGAATAATTCGCGGGATTTCGATTTAGAAAATTATGAAATACTGTGGAAGAAACTAGAGGGGCCGATCCCTAGGGATCTTATACTTATGAGTTTTTACTTTTTTGTAGATATATTTAGGAGTTGATACTTTTTTTTCTTTTTCGTGATCTGGAAATCCTCAATGAATGTCCTTCGCCCTGGAGAGAACGGAGGGGTCCGTCCGACTTGTTCTGACAAAAACCACACCAACGTTCCCTCGCACACTTGCATCGGAGCAGAATGCGACTTCCGCTGCCCCGGACTAGTGCTGGCGACCTGCGATGAGGTGAGGGGTAAAAAATCCCCCGTTACATTTAAGAAAGGCGCGTGTGGAACTCTATGCGGCGTGGTCTCGGGTCCAGTCTGATGGGGGGCGACAGAATTTCGCGAATTCGGACCGGAATCTGGACCTCTTCCGGTCCGGAAGAGGGCGTTGTCCGCCATCTATCGACGCCCGGTGCGTCTGCTGTGGGAGGGGCGGGAGCTCGTCATATCCCTCTCCCTTTCCGCAGCTTCCTTCTGAGACATAACGGTTTCGCAGATGGACATCACCACGTCCCAGAACTCTGCGCTGCCAGCCATCGAGCAAAGAACGGGCAGTGACAGGTCTCCTCCTACCTCTGTAACGAGCGCACGGCGTGGCTCATCCCACGCGGCACACTCGGCCAGCGAATGTAACGCCATGTCCTCCAGACAGTGGACGCAGTGATGGCACCGAGCGTCTGGCTTCCTGCTTATGCGACACAGGTACTTCCTGAAGCAGCCGTGCCCCGAGAGCAACTGCGTCGCTCTAAACGTCAGGGCACCGTGCTTCCTGCCGAGCCAGTCGTCGAGTACTGGCCGGATCGCCTAGATTGTTTCTAGATAGGGAGCTCTAGCCTCCCCTGCCATTCCGCCACGATAACCTATCGGAGCTGAGACCGGTGAAGCGTCTATCGCTGGAGCAGCTTTTCGCCCCGATCCTTGGTGGTCCTCGTGCTTGATAGTACTGGTGCAGTGTCGCGTGGTCTTCGTTCTTCCAAAGAGTTGATACTTGGGTCAACTTTATACAGCAAGATACCAGGTCGGAAATGTACAGACTTCAATGTAGGGTTAAACAGGGCGGTTTGCCTTCACCAAAGCTTTTTAATTTGTAAGTACAAGGTATACCCTAATTGTCGAGCTGAGCAGAATAGACGGTATCAGCGTCAATAATTTTGATATTTCCTAAGATATTCATCTAAATTAAATGGTGTAAAAGGCAATTTCGGTGACAATTGCAATCGCAATTCACAATGAACGCTAAAGATGACTAACATATTTATTTTGATAAGGAATAATACTATGTCTTGATTAAATAAATAAATAAATAAATAAATGTCGGTAAAAACACCTTCGCAAATAAAGCATTATTTTTGACCAAATTTTAAAATCATAAAATGGTTATTGTTAGTCAACCTTAATCCTTAAAAGATAGACACGTGCTGTCGTGGATTTTTTTAGACCTTTTTAAGAAGAATAATTCCCTCTTACATTATTTGTGTGTAACTTTAACCGTATACGCAGCGCAAGCAACGGAAGCTCTCAAAAATAATAAATTTTCCCCGTTTTTGCAACATTTTTTCATTGATGCTCCACACCTATTGGTTGTAGCGTGATGATATATAGCGTATAACCTTCCTCGATAAATGGGCTATCCAACACAAACATTTTTCAATTCGAACCAGTATTTCCTGAAATTAGCGCGTTCATCCAACCAAACAAACAAACAAACTCTTAATTTTCAGTCTACGTTGATGACAATACAATCATATTGTCGTGTAATTCAACATTAATTGGCCCTTCAATAAAAACGAATCGTATCATATTTTTTTAAGAGCATTAACCGAAAAAGATGACGAAGCAAATTAAGAAAATAAAAGATTTTCTACCAAAAGTGCTGAAACAGAACTCGGATTTGCGTTGGACGCGAGAGAACTCTTTCAACGCCTGATTTATCCCATAAGAGCGAGTTTTATGAACGTTTAAAAAAAAACGTTTCTAAGCTTATAAAAAATATTATTTTGCACTAAAAATAACTGCAATTCATTAATAACTTTATTATAACTAGAAAACGGGATATTTATTGTGTTTATTGTTTGTATATCGGGAACTCAAAGATAACAATAAACATGGTAAATATCCCGTTTTCTAGTTATAATAATGTTAGTAACCATGATAGTTTAAAATCTTATTAATAACTTTAGTCAAAAAAACATTCTAAACCTGCGCGGATATTTCAACGGGCTGTAAATTTTCTTGGACTTTTCCATTTGGCATTGTCCGATAATAAAACTAAGGTAAATTCAATGGTCAAACGTATTCCGGTCTTACAAGTCGTGTTAGCTGAGGTCAGCAGTATGATGACGTCATCGGTTATGATAGTTAGCGCCACGTAAGTGTAGCAGCGCGGCGCGAGAAATAGGCGGCGGGGCCGGCGCGCGCCCAATGGCCCGGCAAATAGCAGATTTGTATAATCCCCACTGAGCACCTACCTATCTACCTACTACTAAACTAGTCTATCGTTATGTACAAGCACAGAAGCTCCACTGCACGCGAACAAGCCGAGGAAGTTGATTACCATGAGGTTAACGCAACGACCGAAGTGCACCGTCTTCGAATGAATAAGTGTCGCCCATACTTCACAAAATAATGACACGGCGGTATAGGTGCACCAATGCAACCTACAGACCTACTGTTAGTACGGGAGATAATTTGGGGAGGTTCTGACAAGCAACTCTGAGTTCTATGTAACCCGTGGTTCTTCTGCAAGCTAGCACGTGCAGCGGTAGGCACGCAGTCGGGCTCACGGTATTGACTCACCGATACCGATGGAGGTCGGTAGGTACCTCAGTACTGCGCGATTGGATTGCTTATCAAATTCTCGCGAGAATTTTGTGTTAAATTTGAGTGTATTTTTTTTGCGAGCGGAGACTGAGGAGCGATCGAATCTCGCAGCCGAGCGGAATATCAGAACGAGTTCGGCAGCTCCCGACCACTAGTGTATAATATTCCACATGAATAATGACTGAGGTGTAGAGGGACCTACATCCAAATAAAATGATTATGGATGAAAACAACCTACTTTAAACAGTTTTTCAAACAAGGGATGTTTGCTGAAGCACACTTGGACTGTTTCTACACGGTGATGCGGAAACGGTGCGCATCCTTGGTCCGTAGGGTGCAGGGCAGCGCCAACAGCATCGTATCTATGATAGCAAGCAGGTTTGATTGTAAGGTCGTGAACCACTGCTGCAAGGTTTCGGCTGGGCCTGTCACCTTGCAGCAATGATGGCACTATCTGTTTTTGCTTTTGTCTTTGTGAGTGTATCTATAACATGTTTGTAAGTACTTTGTTACTAACACTATGAGTCTTAAGTAGAGAGAGTAGAGATTACTTATTTTAAGTAATCTCTCTTACATTTACTAACTACCTACTCAGACCTTGTTTGGAGCATATAATATTTAATGTTCTCCAAAAGCTTTCTACCGTTCTGAAAATATAAAATCTTTTTCCTGCCATCCCTAAATAATCACAGGAATGTCCCAGGCGTCACCGCGGCACATGGTCGCGGCACAGTATAAATATATACAGTATTATTGAGACTCAGCCCTGTCCTTGAAATAATTACCTACAGTCGGACGCTACGTTCGCAAGCGATAGGGCTGCCGCGCTAACAGTATTTTAATTTCATCTACTTATTTGAGTTTCTTTTTATCCGACTTCCAAAAAGAGGAGGTTATCAAGTTGACTGAATTTTTTTTTTTTGTGTTTATGTTCAACGATATCTTCGCTAATTGTGAACCGATTTCGATGATTTTGTTTAATTTGGAAGAATATTATTCCGCGGTGACTACGTTTAAATTTGGTGAATCTGATCTTCGGAGTTATACAACGGAACTCTTCAATAGTAGACAGCAAATCTGTCGTGATTGCTGCAATCGCTTGGATGTGTATTGTTTACACAATATCATAACATAATGTAACGGCTGTATGCTCTGAGGAGGTACGCAGATGCGTACAGTACACCCAGATTGCGACAGTTGGGTATATTAACTTCCATTTTATTAGGGACTAGCTTACCCGCGCAACATCGTCTGCGCGACATAAGAGAGAGGGTTAGAGAGAGTGTGAGTCAACCTTAAAATATAGTAATATGCTATCGCGGACTCATGATTGTTGCGTAACTTTAACCGTTTACACAGTGCACGCAACGGAAGCTCTCAAAAGGAATATATTTCCCTGTTTTTTCAATATTTTTCATTGATGCTCCGCTTCTATTGGTTGTAGCGTGATGTTATACAACCTATAGCCTTCCTCAATAAATAGGCTATCCAACACTAAAATAATTTTTCAATTCGAACCAGTAGTTCCTGGAATTAGTTCGTTCAACCAATCAAACAAACAAACTCTTCATCTTTATAATATTGGTAAAGATTCAATATTTGCATTAATCACTAAATTATTCTACTTATGTTTTTCCAAATAAGGGCTTCCCTCGACACCCTTAAGTCTTCATCCTTAGACACTCGATGACAGTCATACTCCAGCAAGGTCGAAAGTTCTCACCAAGGTGCATGAAATGAGCCCAATAACAACATAGCTAATCTGTTGTAGCTGTAATCTGTTGAGGATCTCTTGCAACTGCTTTCCGTTTCCATCGGTAGGCCGTCGATGACAGTCATACTCCAGCTAGGACTAAAGTTCTCATCAAGGAGCATGAAATGTGCCCAAACACGATATAGCTGCTGTAAACTGTTGCGGACCTCTTGCAATTTGCTTTCCGTATTCAAAGCGAATGGAAAGCGATTGAACACACACTCTACAGGGCTATGTAGTTTTCAAAGCAGTGTCATGTAGACTAATCTAAAGTACGCTATCATTACTTTTTAACAAAGCCGGTCAGTCCATTTTAAAGTTATCTATGATAGATAATAAAACGATTTGAATAAGAATTAATACTACGATACGAATGTAACCAACTTTCGTTTCTACCGGGGCGATCAAATTAAATTTTAGAACACAATAGCTGCTATTGTGACTTAACTATGATAGTTAGATATATGCTCCTACGGACTTTTTTGTAAATAATGATTAATTTAATCATGTAGTACATCATTTTAAGTATCATCAATAGTTTTCTCAGCTCAAGCCAAATAATGAATTTTATAGGCAAAATTTTGCTACTTTGGGTTACATTATTGCAATTTTCTTTAGGATCTCAATTTTCTTTGAAAATAAATTATAGCCTATGTTACTTCCTGATAATAAAGCTTTCTATTTCCAGTAGTTTCGGAGCCTATTCGGTACAAACAAAAAAATCCTTCCTCTTTATAATATTAGTATAGATAAACCTATTACCATGAAATGTATCGTTAACAATGTAAAACAAATGTATAGCAAATATTTGCAAAGGATTGTAATATCCTATACAAATACACTAAAAATGGAAAAATAAAAAATCTTTTTTGCAAAAAATAAAACCGACTTCAAAAACACAGAAAAGTGAAAAATAACTTTAGCTTCAGAAGTCGGTGACAAAAAAAAATGAATTAAACAAAGAAAAGCCTATTAAAAAATAAACAAATTACGAAATAACAAAGTCTTATTTCAATCAAATATTCATAAATCGCACGCTTACTGCTTACAAAACCATCACAACGTTCGTTCGTCAGTGCGGCGCATTCGTGACTTCTTGGGTACCGAGTGGGTACCAGACTCGAGGCGTTTATGGCTCGCGTTCCGCCCGTTTGTATACAGCACTGTAGATATTATTACCGTGGTCGCGGCGCCTGTAGTTAACTTTGACCGCACGTTCTCGTCAACACACCCACAGTGGCCCACAGTGGACCACGCTGGCACAGGTCGACTTCACAACATCGCCGACATCTAACTAGAAGTGTACACAGAGGCTTGGGGAGCGGTGTTCTGGGGCGAGCGGGGAGGGAGGGAGGCGGCCACTGCGGTTCTCGCAAGTAATTGGATCCCGCCGGAGGATTATACTATATCGCCGAACTAAACTACCTAACGAGCTTCTACTTCGTCAACTCATAGCCCGCTTCCGATGAGTTGAGTAAACGAGGGCAAGCCACTTTGATGAGCACTCTGCCATCGCCCCTCCACCGAGCCACCGCTCGGTTGGAGATCATTATAACATATTACGTCACTCTAAGAAAGCCAGATATTAAACTTGTAAATGAAATGCCAGTATAACATTACATCGCTTATAAGTGATCACGCAGCACGAGGCTCTAACATTATTAGCAGTAAACAGTTCACTTGAGCGCTCCGTGCGCGTTATTCCAGACGCACGCGATCGCACGTGTTCGCATTAGATCGTACGGGATCGCGCGACGGCGTCGAAGCGAGGCAACGTGTGTATTGACCAAGCTCAGCGAAGCGCGACTTGTCGCGATGCCAGCAGGAATAACAGTTATCAATATAAATTGGAAATTGGTATACCGACATATTTTACTAAATGATAAGACTGACACGCAGCGCTTATCTGCCGGTGCCAATTAGCGTGCTAAGCGGCCGCAGAATTAGAAAAACAAGACATTTTTGCCTACATCCAAGCGACCTCATATTAATAATATATCTCAACCCCTGCTGTGTACACGTAGAGCACACTGACACAAACTGCAACCACCTAAAAATACAGTAGCACGCGTATTCGTAATAGTAGAAGGTAACTCGAGCGCAATCAACAGGGGTCATCTTGATGAAATGGACTGTGGAGCACTGCGCGACTATCTGCGGACGAACTGGAAGGCATCCAAGAGCCTGTCGCCGCCACTGCACTACTACACATGCAAGTAATGAGGGCAGAGGTGCCTCCATACAAGGCGAATAATTTGTTGAACATCGACGATCGAGGCGGTCGATCAGATAAATTAATACATTCGGTTCGTTATTGTTTGGGTAAATTTAAATTGCAGCGTATACCTACGAGTAATTTCACATGACGTTGGGGCAGTTCAACTTGAAGTAAGTATGAGCAGAAGGTCCACTTTTTCAAACTGTCACTTTCAAGACTGTTACGTCCATTCGAACGTATTTATTAAGGCATAAGTACCTCGACTGCTTACTGCTTTACTTGAGTAACCTCCTTAGTCCTTAGCTATGCACTATAGCGTCATCTCTATTGTTAGTAAAGTAGGCACTGGATCGGGTGCCAGACACCTGAGTATCGTCAACGAGGGAGCAAGTCTTCTACACCTGCTCTCTCGATGCCGATTAACTACATATGGCACATAGGTGTGTCGGGAACAGCTCGGTCGCCGCCAAATGGCACCCACTCGGAATAATATTTTTACACGGCTGTGAGTGGAGTGCTTGTGTATTCATGCGAGGCTCGCCTACACAGTGGTACACAATGGTGCACAATGGCAGCCAGTAATGCAGCTGCTTCAACTCACACCGCGCGGTTTCACACCTTTCAGCCTACAGGAGTGAACACTGAACAGCCTACAGGATACAAGTATTAACTGATTACATGCAACTCTTGCTACTTGCATATTTGTCTAAATATAGATAGATTCATAGGAGAGTTGATTGTTTTTTTTTATTATTAGGACAAGCCCGTCACACTACTGCCAAACCACTGCAACTCCTGATAGCCAGAATCAACATGGCGACCACTAGAAAAACTCTGAGACAATGAAACAACAAAGTCCCGGAGAAACAATTTAACTGTCTTGGAGCCAGCTACGATTTTTTTTTTCTTTTTATGTGTATAGTAAATGGGCTTACCCTTGGCCTTAAATATAAAAAAAAAAAAAAAAAATCGTTTATCAAATCGAGTGGGAAGAAACATGAAATCGGCTCATCTCAACTGTAAGCATTAATTTCAAATAGACCCGTGACAGGCACTTTTGCGTAGTAAAAAAATAAAAGCGAATTCAAAAACACAAAAAAGTGAAAAATAACTTTAGCTTCAGAAGTCGGTGACTTTTGTTTATTTGATTTAGTTTTTTTGCCACCGACTTCTGAAGCTAAAGTTAATTTTCACTTTTTTGTGTTTTTAAAATCGGTTTTATTTTTTGCAAAGAAGTTTTTTTATTTTACCATTTGCTAATATAAAAAAAAAAAACTATTTAGTTGTAATATACTAATAGACAGAGGCTTCGGAGTAAACGAAAATATCATCGATGTATACAATTTTTAGATTTTTCCAAAACTCGACCGATAACGAAAAAAATTAAATGGAGGCACCATTTAATTTTTGGGTAGAAAACCTTTGAAACAAAAAAAGATTATTTTTCAAATCGGTTCATGCTTCTTCGAGTAATCGGTGAACATACATAAAAAATATGGTTAAATACAACCTACCTACAGTGCAGCCACGGGCACAATAAACAGTTATTATGCCCGTGGCTGCACTGTAGGTGCAATTTCGAATAGACTACTACAGTCCATTCTCAGGAATGGACTGTAGTGGCGCATTGGAAAATAGAAGATCTCATGGAGAAGAATGGGCAAGAAACTCTTTTCAAATCAAGTTAGATATTAAATATTCCTGGGTACAATTTTGTTGCTTCTTTAAAGTGTGCTCAATGTAGAACTAGTGCTCATAGCCTGTTTAAGGAAATTTCGAAACGCCTAGTTGACGCTTCCTGTGACCCAAGGGCTGGCTTTTACTTTGGCCAGAGGCTAAGTGTTGCCATACAACGTGGCAACGCCGCCGGTCTCTTGGGCACATTACCAGCTGACAGCGTTGAGGAGGAGTTTTTTGATGCCTTTTTGTAGTTTGTTGTTAATTTATTTATTTTAGGTTATTTAATAGTTTTTAATTAATAATGTTAGTTAGTTTATTCAAATTATAATAAATATTTCTGTTAGACCTGTTAAAAATGTAGAACTAGAAAAAAAGACAATTAATTTCTTAAAGATACTAGATAAGCACTACTTATCATAATAGAATGTCTGCATGGTACTCACATATACAAACAATGAAATAATGCTTCTAATTTATATAAAACAATGGTAATCAAAATAATTAAGTACTGAAAATAATAGTATTATTTTTTTAAAACCGTTTTGTTTCATTGTCTTTTTTGCCACAGACTTTAATGTAAAGTTATTTTAGAAATTTTTAGTATTTTAATAGGTTTTTTTGCAAAAAAGTTTTTATTTTACCTTTTTTGGTTGTAGTATACCACAGAAATCCTTGCACCGAGACTTTAAAAAATTGCCCTAGCAATGGCTACTTTACTGCTATACATATGAGTATAAGATAGCTGGGCCATGCCATGCATGTAGTGCTGTATATAATCTCGTTGAGACTGCTCCCCTCTGCATGCGTGGGAGGCGGAGGGGGCATCGGTTACATTTATGTAGATTGCAGCATTTTAATGAAGGCGATTGTCCCAGTCCTTTCCCACCTCGCAGGCCTCTGCGATGTACACGCAGTTGAAACGTCCAAGAGTATCATGATCAGTGATACTCGTAAGATTAAAGACACACATCAGTACGACGAATATAATACAATACCTTTAAACTTTTTCAGAAGCAGAACATCCCTTAAAGGGCAGAGATGAGAGACCTTTATGAAAAATCTAAAACTGCACGTGTACAGTCACGGGTGACGGCTAGTGCGTATAAACGAAATAAAACAGCAATCAATCAGCAGAGTTTGTGTAAACAAGAGCAGACTGAATCATACGTGTATTATAACCCGAGTCCTACGTGAGTAATCATGAACCGAACATAAGCGTATTTCGTCAGAATAACTCCAGTGGACGGGTATCTAAGCCGATCTGTATATAACACCGAGCGTAAAGCGAGCCATTAGCATGTACATGAGGAATATTGATAAAAACGCCACGAGTGCGAGAGCTCTCACAGTCCAATGATAGCGTGATAGAGTGCGCGGAGTGATTGGTTCGCGTTCAGTGATCACTGTGATCTATGGAAATATAATCCGTTCGTTTGTCGAGTCGAGAGGCGCTGTGTTTAACATACAGCGATGATAATATACAGTATGGGCAGGTCACATTATTTCCATGGATAGAGTACCCACGTGTAATGAAGTCCCCGAAGAAACATCTCAAACCGCACGCTTTCTCTCCGATTCTTCTAATCACGGTGTGTCGGTCTGTCTCGTGGCTATCAGCTACCGCGCACTCGGCAGATGACTCGGATGATCCCAAGCTATCCCGCTCTCACAATTGATGACGTCACCAACGTCAATCATGTGACGCTCACAGCCGACCATCCCACGAGTAGGTACACGATGAGGGTTGAACGTAGAGACAGTCTCTGACTCAGCAGTTAGCTCATACGGTTTTAAAAAGCGAATGGTTTATTTGCTGTTTAGTTTATCAACATGAATTATCATAATGTGGATTAACTTAATTGGTTTTATTCTATCGGGAATTATGGCCGGGTCGCATGACGCAGACGTCGCGAAGCATTTTTAATAAAAAAATAACAATAAACTCGGGGGAGCGATCCCTCCGCTGACTTATTATGCGCGCTCGTCCTCGCCGGCTAACGCAGACGATCCATCACACCACGACACCATCACATGTGACAATATGTGATGTGTATAACATACATTGCTTGTTTTACTTTCTTGATTTAAGAGCAGTAAATAAAAAATCAACAATGGACCCTAAGGTGTTATATGGAATTATGTCCCTTGTACAATTCAGTTGTCCGACGCAGGCGGGTCGCTCCTTAAGTTTTATACAAACTAAAACAATGGTGTTTAATTCCCGGGGAACGGCAAAAGGTTTAATTTACCGTGGTCGGGGAGCCGTCCGGGTGCCGGCCGGGAGCCTTACCGTCGCCCAGTTTCTTGGTTCGCTGTGTGAATCACAAAATATTTCCATCTGAATGTCGGCCATCCTCCCGTCCCGCCTCGTCCCGCCAAGCACAGCGGGATGGCGGGGTAGCCTGTAGCAAGGCCACTGATCCGATTATGCCCTCGCTGTTCGTGGAAGTTGTTGCTTGATGTTTTTGAACGTTTGCCACTTTACGTAGATAGCATTTTCAGCTTTGTTATGTTTCCGTACTTGTGTCTATGCTTTGTCATCTGAGTAGATTATAAGTAAGTAATCTGACAAGACTGCTTAGCTGTTATAATATTAATAACTCTGTCTCATAATAAATTCTGAACAAGGTGCGGTAAGGAAGTTCTAGTTGGCTTAGGTATATTACCAAACGCTATCTTAAACTGAAATGAATACTTTCCCATAGCTCACCCCTGACCTTTACAGTACCACTAAAGCACAGTACCTACTATTACATCAAGTTTCCTCAACTTGTAGCAAACTGCGCCGGCGCCGCTCTAGCGCCGGCGCCGGCGGGTCGGCTCAAGGGCAGCGCGCGGCGCGCCTCAGACTCCGCAAGGTGTGTCACGCCAACCCACCGCAATAGAAAGTGCAATCTACAATGTTTGAAATTACTGACCTAGTAAGTGTAAGTAAGTTACTGGGTAACACGATATTCCTTGGTAATGGGTTACATTTGTAATGCGTAAGAATTTCACGCTAGGTTTAATTCCGCATAAAATTACGAACTACTTTTTTAGTTATACAAAACTAAATTGATTTGCATTAGTTGCCTTGTAGTATCTGGGTAGGGTACTCCCGATGTATCGACCCACTAAGGCTTTAGGCTAGTGCTACACGGCGTGCGTGTCGCGATATTTCCCCGAAGACCACGTCTTGTTTGTTTGTGTGCGATATGAATACATGTGCCGACACAATCCGAGCGGATGTTATCGCGGGTTATTTGCGCGGTCGGGAACGTTTTCCTTATGGATAGTTGTTGACCTTCGCCAAGTATTTTGTATGTATAGTCACGCCCTTGCTCGTCAAAGTGAGATGTTACGCTTGTGCTGATAGATGGCGGGCAGGCAAAGCCTGCAGGTCTGAGGAAGCACACGGAGGTAACTAAGTACCATTCTCGACTTTCTGCATCTATACTAATAATATTATAAAGAGGTAAAGTTTGTATACTCGTAAGTTCGGATGAAAGGTGTAATCTTTGGAACCACTGATCTGATTTCGATGAATTGGAAGCTCCCGTGGGATGTTTTCCATCGCCGCGGCGCCGAAAACCGCGGGCAAAAGTAAGTAACTAACTGAAAAGCTTAGCGATCGCATCGTTTTTGAGCTTAGAATAATTCAAATAGTATTACTGTATCACATCCACTCGATCAGTGTGTACCGGATGCCGCGACCACTTGTTTTACACGAGGCGACACTTGTTTAACTGCGACCTACCCCCCCTCCCCCCAACGCAACCCTTGGGTCGCTTGTTACGACTCCCGCCGGACGATAATAAATCCAGTTTATATCACAAATAAATGTTACAACATATTTAGATGCCCATTACTCGGAGCATCCATTACGATTGTTATTTACCATTCATTTCGTTCCCGTACAGTCACAACAACAGGCTCGTACAAATCTCTTCTTTATTGTTATTGTTTTACAATTACCAGGACATCGTGATACACGCAGGCTGGTAAACAAAAAAACACGCGTTTGTTTACTACTATTAGCGAATAAGGATAAATTCGAAGACAAAAGTTCACCGAATTGTGAGAACAGGAAAATGGAAAGGCGCGGTACGACAGACGACAGCGGCGCGCGGCGCGACAGGATACCGAATTAGATACATTAAAATTTGAATAGAGGAAAAATGTTAGATGTTTGAAGAGATTGCACGAGATATCGAATATAAAGCGGCGACGGGTAAGCCACTGGCAGTCGACTGCGAGTAGCCCTACCTGACCAGACGACACTATTTCATAATTACCAAATTATACCTAAGTGAGTAGTACCTAAGTAATTAATGAATACGGATGACTGTGTCCGTCTAATGTTATCTAAGTTGTAAAATATGAGCGCGAGAGCAAAAATGATAAGATCAACCCGCATGAGAAATACGAGGCGAGTCGTTCTTGAGCCGTGAAGGAAGCACGTCTGAAGTTCAGAGTCACGTCATCTGTCGGCTCGTCCGTGTCAACTGAAGTGTTTATCTTAAATCACATTGTGTGCATTCCGCTAGAATACTAGGCCGTTACAGGTAGTCAGTGGCTCGAAAGGAAACTGGAAACCAGCCAAGGGTATGGCTAGTATGAACCGGGTTGTGGTGGTCAGATAGGTCGCTCCATTTAAAATACTCTTATTCATGATGATGATGATGATGCTAGGTTTTCAAAGTCAGGTGCAAATTAACTGAGCCGATGTATAGTATCGCATGGCCACGTTTTTGTCGCCCCTCCCCCCCCCTCCCCTTTTGCCCGGTGCTGTGAGTCTGACCACGTGTCGGACGCGGGCAGGATTCATCCATCACGCGGTAATCCCCCAATCGCCCCGATCGACCTGCCATCCCGCCATCCCGCGGCCAGACACACTGCAGTAAATAACAAACATTATTATCGTTGATATAATCATTGGCTTTTATTTTGTTGTGAAGTAACCTCTCTGTGCTGTTCCTACTAGTACAATGATCGCAACCTGTATTGGTGATGTAAATGACAAGAGGACTGACGACCGGACTAATGGGTTTAAAAGGTGATTTTAACTTTACAACAGCGGACAATTAGAATGATTTACATGTGCAAAAATCGTGGTACACCACATTCCGGTAGCTACATTGAACGTCAAAAGAGTGACAACATTCAAATATCTAGGGCATCTTCTCGCCGACGACCTTAAGGACAATGTTGACATTGAAAGAGAGCGTAGGGCACTGGCGGTCCGAGGTAACATGTTGGCCCGAAGATTCGCTCGGTGTGGCAGTCAAGTAAAAGTAACACTGTTTAAGGCATATTGCCAGAGCTTTTACACGGGGAATCTTTGGGTCAACTATACCAAAAGAACGCTGGATGGCCTACGCGTTCAGTATAATAATATTTTTAGGATGCTGTTGGGACTGCCTCGATGGTGCAGCGCTTCTGCGATGTTTACGCAAAACCGAACTGACGGCTTCCATGCCGTCATTCGCAAGAAAACCGCGTCGCTGTTGTCAAGGTTGCGGGCGAGTGGCAACAGCATTCTTAAAACTGTGGCGGAGAGTATCGACTCTCCGATTATTAAAGGTTTTGTGAGAAGGACAATCACTCAACATTAATTTGGGGTTGTCCTTTTCACAATATTATTATATATCCTATTCTGTCTCTATTTTAGTTTTAGTACTAACACTAGTAATAAGTTATTTTATTGTTTTACTAACACGTTGGATCGTTGTTGTCCGAAAATTAAAGAATATTATTATTATTATTATAACTTGGAATGTACAGTCACGAAAATTAGGCAGCTTCACACACTGTGTCAATTTGCCATGCTAGAGCCATTACATATGACTGATAAAGATTTTGGTAATGTAGAAGATGTCAGTATACAAGGCATAAACGGACCCTTCGCAAAGCAACCAAGCATTATACATCAAATTAAGTAATTCTAGACTCTAAAGTTTTAGTTTTAGTTTTTAATAAAACTCTTGGATTAAAAAAAACTTTTGGAAAAATTGGAACTTGGACCCCTAATATCTCTGTAACTAAAAAGTTCTCAAGTATGGTCCAAATAAAAATGATTGCAATCACGGGGAGAACAAGTGCTTTTCAGCTTAGTTAAGGGTATTGCGAACCGTTTCCTTGACTATACAATCGTATTCGTCCGCGAGCGGAGCACTCTTACGTCCCCCTGTGTTTGGCAGCGAAGGGGGCTTGCGGGGCTTCTTCAATAAGGCTCGAATATGAGTTTACAATTTTTAATTACAGGATTACAATTATGCAGTTCACTGTTCACTGCAAAGAGTATAACAATAATATGGGACGTTCACAGATTCTTCTAGCTTGTTCTATAAATCTCTAGTAAAAAACACTTGGGGGCGCACGCACATCGGGAGCACCAATCACAAGCGAGAGGCCTGGTCTCGTCCAATCACAGGCGGCTCCGCTCGCCGTTGATCACGCGCATGCTTTTCTATTTGTCACTAGACGGCGCTGCTCGCCGTCCTATCGGATGAAGTTCCACCGCCGCGCAATAGATGGCGGTGCTTGATACAACATACCGGCCGCCTTGGAAGATCCGTCTTCCAACTAAGCAGGAGTCACGCTGACCTCACTTGTAGAAACTGGCAGCGGGCAGATTTTCGAGGAAGCACGCTTGATTGTGCCTGATGACGTACGAATTTCTGCAACTCTCGAGACTCCATCCTTCCCTGGAAACACATGAACAATCCTACCCATTCTCCACTTAAATGGTGGCAGGTTGTCTTCTTTGATGACGACCAGACTGTCTTTAGCTATGTCATCTTTATGGTGTGCCCACTTCGTTCTGCGTTGTAGCTCAGACACATATTCTTTGGACCACCGCTCCCAAAAATGTTGTCGCAGCTGTTCCAACCGACGGTAGCGACAGGCAGGCGTAGACGTCGGCATGACGTCCTCACTGGCAGGCGCAGTCAACGGCCGGCCGATTAGAAAATGAGCAGGGGTGAGTGCAAGGTAATCGTTAGGATCTGCGGACATAGGTGACATAGGACGGGAGTTCAGGACGGCCTCAACCTGCGTCAATACCGTACCAAACTCCTCGTAAGTTAGCTTAGCATTCCCTACGACACGTCTCAAGTGATACTTGCACGACTTCACTCCTGCCTCCCATAAACCACCAAAATGAGGAGCATATGGCGGAATGAAACTAAATTTAATATTATTACTACTAGCGAAATCAATAATTTCGTTGGATTTTTCAAAAATAGCTGAAAGCTCCCTTTCAGCACCAACGAAATTCCTACCGTTATCGGAACAAACTTGACACGGCTTGCCGCGTCGGGATATAAATCGCTTGAATGCCAATAAATGTTTATCAATACAAGTTGAAAAATTAAATAAATCGTTCTTGTTAGACCAACCAACACCGAGGGTTTTAGACTGACAATACTCGCCGATACATAAATCCTTAGTACTTTCAGAAGTTACGTCAAAATTAAAAGTCCATTTCCTTAAGGGAAAACAACCGCTTTGTAGAACGGCGGACGTTTTATTGCAAATGTCTAACAACCTGTCGCGCTGCTCATGCCCCGTCAACAGATCATCAACGTAAAAATCATCATTGATGACGCTAGCGATGACGTCATCCTTACATTCCTTCGCCAATTGTTTCAAGCAACGGTTGCTAAGATACGGTGCCGATGCAGTGCCATACGTGACTGTGTTAAGACGATAAACTTGAATAGGTACGCTATTATCACTTCGCCATAATATTAATTGTAAGTTCCGTTGTTCAGGATGAATTAATGTTTGTCTAAAGAATTTTTCAATATCTGCACAAGCAACATATTGATATTGCCGGAAACGAAGCAATATTGAGAAGATATCATTCTGTAACCTAGGGCCCACGTATTGAATATCATTCAACGAATTATTATTAGAAGTGGTCGCGCTTGCATCAAAAACAACACGTAATTTGGTTGTCACGCTACTTTCACGGTACACCCCATGATGTGGTATAATATAATACGGCTTATTTAAATGATTAAAATCGTCAACAAGTGTCATGTGACCTAATTGCTCGTACTCGTGCATAAATTCACAATACATTTTTTTATACTGTGGCAAACGATCTAATTTCCTCTCTAAAGATAAAAAACGCTGTTTAACGGAATGATATGAATCACCCAAGCAATCAGGTGATTGTTTAAATGGCATTCTTACAGAAAACCTACCGCGCTGATCGCGTTCAGTAGTCTGCAAGAACAATTCTTCACAATAACGATCTTCCTCAGTAATAACGGGAGATATAAGTACTTCTTCGATTTCCCAGAACTTTCGTAACTGAGAATCAACTTGCGTCAAATTGCATTGAACTTCTGTCATGCTAGACGCTACAAGACAATTATTATAATTATTATAAACTGGACCTGTTATAATCCAACCTACCATAGTATCTTGTAGGTACGGACCGGTGTGAAGTTTTATTTTATTTTCTTTTAGCAAATCCCAAAAGACATCGGCGCCTATTAATAATTCTATGTCACTCGGTACATAAAATGTGGGATCTGCAAGTACAATATTGCTAGGTATACATAAAGTATCACTATTAACGTGTGTCGAAGGCAACTTCGAAATGATACTAGGCAACACTAAACAATGTAAGGTTGTATTAAAATCATAAACCTTAGAACGAATATTAATTACGCACTTGTGACTGGACTGTGAAACGGTTTGCCCAACGCCACAAACACGTATAGTGGACTGTATTATAGGTACTTTCAAACGTTTACATAAGCTTTGAGCTATAAAACAATTTTGACTGCGCTGTCAAGCAAAGCGCGAACTGTGTGATATCTGTTATCATTATCAGCAATCTCAACTAACGCTGTAGACAGTAAGACAGTAGGTAACGACTTAGAATAATTATTTGTGAACGCGTCACCGCTCCGATTATTATCAATATTGTCAGCTGTTTTACTAACGCAGTGTAAAACAGAAGACTGTGGCAACGTATTATTGACAACGGAACGTTGTGGTGACGTATTTGGAATAACGTTATTGTCAACATGAATTAACGCATTATGTTTTTGTTGACATAATTTGCAAGGACCGAAATTGCAATTTTCAATTGCGTGAGTGTTTGTACGTAAACAATTTAAACAAACGCCTTTTGACTGAACAAAATTTAATCTTTCTTGTACCAACATGTTTAAAAACTTAACACATGAATATAATGCATGTTTACCACTACATAACGGGCATGTCAAGTTGTGTTTAGTTTTACCTTTGGTACCTGATGAGACCTTATTATTATTATTCACATTCGCATAACTATGTGTAGTTTGAGAATTTGACTGCTTTTTATGATCAGCTGATTGTCTACCCTCATGTTTACTTTGTGAATGTGACTGATTATTTTTACTGTTACCCGCATTAATCATGTCTAACATGTCAGACCTATTGTTTAAAAAGGTTAATAAGTCTTCTAGTTTTATAGGTTTAGAGGTTTTATTAGAATCAGAGGTAAGTGAGCTTCTGTAGTTCTCCCACTCGCGTTCGGTAGCAGAATCAAGTTTACTGACAACTAAATAAATTATAAGTATATCCTCGAGTGAAGATTCCGGTTCTTTAAGAGAATTTAGTGCTCTCAAATTACGTAAAACGCAATCTACCAACGTTCTGATCTGTGCTGAACATTCCTTACCCAGTGAAGGTGCCGCAAACAAGGCCCTAACGTGGTTGTGTATCAATAGCCTATTATTTTGATACCTTGCTTCAAGCAGGTCCCACGCGTTACAATAATTAGCTGCTGTAAACTCTAACGAACTGATAACGTGTAACGCAGATCCGCTGAGAGACGACTTTAGGTATTGAAATTTCTGAATAGAATCTAAGTCGTCGCGGTCATGTATCATTGAAACATACGAATTCCTAAATTCTAACCATTTATCGAAGGAACCGTCAAAGGCAGGTAACTTTATTTGAGGTAATTTAATAGACACAGATTTACCGGAGGTACACTGAGAATTATTTATTCCGTTTTGTTCAAGATCGCCTACCATGTGCTTTGCTATAGCTATGATTGAATAATATTGGCATTCAAACGATTCTCTGTACTCTAAGTGTGACAGTAATTCTTTTCCATCCACAATTTTTTCTATTTTAGATTGCAAGTCGTTAAAATCGGCAAAGAAAATGGCTGCCGAATGAATACGCATTTGCACTTGAGTTTTAATTATAGAATCTAAACACGATCTGTCTAACTTATTAATATAATTTGCGAACAATGTTAATCTACCTTTAATTACACCACGTTGTTTTTTAAGATCAGATAACTGACTATCTAAACGAGACATAGTTTCATCATCACTCATTTTGGTAGCTTATGAAGGTAGGTACTCACAGTTTTGCGTGTTCAGTCGTGTTTTCTCACCAGAAGACGGCCCCAGCAATGCCGGTAGATCTGATCTCGATCAGTTCTGAAAAACGTTTAGGTACGACATTAACGCGAGGCGAAGACACAGGGGAAGGAGGGAAAAGGGTAACTGGATAACCTGACCGTTGCTGGCTGCAGCATCAATAGCTTCTGCTCAGCAAACTGTGGCTGGGCTCCGGATCTCCTCAACGTACTTTTACTTCGAAGTTCCACTCGCTTCCTCACTTCTTCAACCCGGCTCGTCGCGGCTGATATCTTCTATGTGGCTCGAAGGTCCAATGTTTGGCAGCGAAGGGGGCTTGCGGGGCTTCTTCAATAAGGCTCGAATATGAGTTTACAATTTTTAATTACAGGATTACAATTATGCAGTTCACTGTTCACTGCAAAGAGTATAACAATAATATGGGACGTTCACAGATTCTTCTAGCTTGTTCTATAAATCTCTAGTAAAAAACACTTGGGGGCGCACGCACATCGGGAGCACCAATCACAAGCGAGAGGCCTGGTCTCGTCCAATCACAGGCGGCTCCGCTCGCCGTTGATCACGCGCATGCTTTTCTATTTGTCACTAGACGGCGCTGCTCGCCGTCCTATCGGATGAAGTTCCACCGCCGCGCAATAGATGGCGGTGCTTCATACAACACCCTGAATCATTGATTATGACACTAAAAGCTTCCGGCTCCAATCGACCAGCTCGAGCTGCGAGTAGTACACGCGCGATACTCTTCCACAAGCGACACCGGCTTATGTTAAACTAAACACAAAGCTGAGTTTCCGATGTTTTCATTGAAGTGTTCCAAAAATCAAAGGCTTTAAATCGATTAATGCTCTTGGATTCCATTTCGGGAAAGTGCTATTGGCTTTTTCAAGGAATGCTCAATAGTACCCCAGGGGTTCGAATTGTGTCCGGAAATTGGCAATAGGCTCAGCCCCTATTACGTGGGTCCCTCTCCACCCTTTAAGAGAATACGGGCATGATGTTATTTTTAAGTATTTTCGTTCGTTTACTGGTCTAACGACAGTTTCAACTGCGCAATGTTCATTACATAAAGTATCACGTATCATTTAGGTGTTTTCGTGAAGAAGTATAATTTAGCGTTCGGAATTTAATGAGTTTGGGAGTAGAGTAAATAGTGAATTCTTTGACATTCACTTAAACGTTGCATAATACACACTACTTCACAAACATTGACAAATAGTTTTAGAAAAAATCTCTATCACTGCACCCATGGTCTGTGTGGATATAGAGATATAGAGCTCAATGTGTCGTACACTCCAACCGGAGTCCCGGATGCAATCTGTCGTGTTCTGTGTACTTGTTGCGGTGGCCGTGCGCTCGGGGAGATGACGCCGTGTTACACGCATCTCACGTATATTTACTTGTTTTCACGCCTATCTGGTAACTAAGGCAAGCAATCTATAAAAAAAAAAAATTGTCTGTAATTTCAAATTACAAATTTTTACTGAATACCGAAAAAGGTACTGGTACAACAGAAATTATTTAATTACATTTTTGTCTGTCTGTTTGTTTGATCTAGCTAATCCCCGAAACGGCTGAACTGATTTTGACGGGACTTTTACTGGCACTTAGCTGATGTAATAACTATACATTACTGTAGAAAAAGGCATAGGGTTCTGTTAAAAAAAAAACCTATGAAATCTTAGATATCACTACATAGTATAAAACAAAGTCGCTTCCCGCTGTCTTTCTGTCCCTATGTATACTTAGATCTTTAAAGGTACGCAACGGATTATGATGCAGTTTTTTTAATAGATAGAGTGATTCAAGAGGAAGATATGTGTATATTGCACCCGTGCGGGGCCGGGCGGATCGCCAGTAATATTATAAATGCGAAAGTAAGTTTGTTTGTTACCATTTCATGCCTAAACTTCTGAACCGATCATCTTGAAATTTAGCATGTATGTTGTCAGGTGTACAGAAACGGACATAGGGTACCTTTCATCCCGAAAAAAGTGCTGTTCCAGAGGAAAACAACAATAACCTTCTTATGATAATAGATGGCGCCACATGTCTTTCGAATCATGATTGAATCATTTATACAAACTTTTGTAGTAAGTTAAGATTTTGTCAAGAAACTAAAAAAAAACAAAATACACACACAAAACACACCCACATACACGCACATTGTTAAATTATAAATGAAAGCAACCGAAGCCGCGGGGAACATCTAGCTGTTAATAAAATCAAATATGGATTTGGTTATGTTAACAATCGATTCAAATAGGGAAGTAACATTTTTTTAATAATTTCAGGCGGACGAAGGTCGCGGGCAACAGCTAGTCAATACATAAAGATTAGTATAGTGTGTCACCGACGACGAGGAAACGAGGGTTCGTGAGGTGAGGCGGCGTCAAAAGTATAGTGCGTCACCGACGACGAGGACTCGAGGGTTCGTGAGGTGAGGCGGCGTCAAAAGTATAGTGCGTCACCGACGACGAGGACTCGAGGGTTCGTGAGGTGAGGCGGCGTCAAAAGTATAGTGCGTCACCGACGACGAGGACTCGAGGGTTCGTGAGGTGAGGCGGCGTCAAAAGTATAGTGCGTCACCGACGACGAGGACTCGAAGGTTCGTGAGGTGAGGCGGCGTCAAAAGTATAGTGCGTCACCGACGAAGAGGACTCGAGGGTTCGTGACGTGAGGCGGCGTAAAAAGTATAGTGCGTCACCGACGACGAGGACGCCAGGGTTGGTGAGGTGAGGCGGCGTCAGAATAATGTCGCATTCGTTTTAAAATTAATAAAGCCTAGGCCAAATCAACGCGTTAAGCAAGCATCCGCGGTGTCGTACGCGGTGGCGATCAGTTTTTGTATACGAACTTGTAGCGACGTGTTCACATCGATGCGTCCTCTGATTGACCGCGGCGTCCGGTGCAGCGTATGCACGCGGCGGTGGCGATCAGATCGCACTTGTTACGTTAGGACACTGCACGCACCTGTTATTTGTTGAAGAAAATTGTGTTTTTTAGATTTAAAGTATGGTGGAAACGGAACAAATGATTATTATTTTTTTATTATTAATTAAAGAACAAAAAAAAATATAAACAAAAACATCATAAAAACCTCAATAGGTTTGTCCGGATGGAGGAGCTCGTGGCTAAATAATAACAGCCGCTCGGATCGATCTTTAGGTTAAGCCGTGCTTGCCTCGGTTGGTCTGTGGATGGGTGACCACCCATTACATACCGAGTTTCCTCCGTGCCTCGGAAAGCACGTTAAGCAGTTGGTCCCGGGTGTCATTTGTAGATCTTTGACAGTCGTTAGGTAGTCAGTGGCCCAAAAAGTCTGACAACCAGTCTTACCAAGGGGTGTCGTATTACCCAGTACTAACTGGGTTGTGGAGGTCAGATAGGCAGTCGTTCCATGTAAAATACTGGTATTCAGCTGCATCCGGTTAGACTGGAAGACGGCCCGAACATAGTTGGGAAAAGACTGGCAGATGATGATGAGGTTTGTCCGGATGTTGAGACATTTTTAAGATATCTTAACACTAACGTAGCAAATAAAATCATTGTTAATTTATGGTTAACACATAGTTTATAACAAATTGTGAGGTAGTTCATAAATAATAACTAAGAAATATTACAAAAACGAAGACGGCGCGGCTCAGACATCGCGTCGATGCTAATTACTAATTGGATGAAATTTAAACAGGATGATGCATTTTCAGAGAGAGTCAAAGAATTGTTTCTAATTATTTTTATAATTACTATTTGTTATTTTCGATTGAATTTTTGTTGGAACGTCATTAGTTAGAGAAGGTATTAAATAAGCAAAGGTTCGTTTCCCGTAATAGTTCGTGTATCTCGGTACTACCAGTTTTGATTGGGTGGCCAAAATGAGGTCCACTAATACCCATTGTTCCATGATACGTCTCTTTCTGATTATAAGAATAATAGAAAAAAGGATCAGGTGTGAAACGGAAGGGACATGACTCCAGCCTGGTGAATGTCTGAAAAAACGCCACAGTGTGCACAACTTTTGCACGCGCAGTAATCGCCACCGCGCACGCCACCGCGGACGCGAGCTTCGTTTGGCCTTACCTTAAAAGTCAACTTCATGATTTTAATCTCGTATTTAAAATTGTACTCTACTACATTATCGTGAAGTTTCACAAAATAGCCCAATAACCGGTAGCTGAAGCTGAATATAGACGACAACGCGATGACGTCAATCCGTCATGTCTCCCACTCGAATCGGCCGCATCCTCGCGTTTGACGCGGTATTGGACACTGAGCACACAGCGCTCCGACGACTTCACTGCTAGACCGACCTTGGAACCAGACACCCAGGCACACATCTCGCCGCTCGCGACGAGTGGGCTCGAGTGCGACGCCACTCGATATCTCGGTAATGGACTACATATTTAGGGCACATCACTACTGTCAGCACATGTAATGGTGTAGAACTGGAAGTTACCTATACTTCAAAAATATGATAGGGTGTGGTTTTATTTGGTCTTTAAATCTTGCTCATTATATTACAAACATTTTTTCGAGAATTTAACGGTGCAACCTGGCTCATGTTACAAATTCGCGTGACAAATCCTAAATTTCAATTTGCGTCTATACAAAGTGTAAACAGACTCTTAACGAAACCATCAACCAAGTATTCTGCACATCAAACTATGTAACTCTACGCAAAAATGTTTGCTTGGAAATTACTTTTTTTTGGGTAAAAATCACGGTTTACTTTATTTTTTGCAAAAAAGTTTTTTATTTTCCATTTTTAGTTGTAACATAATATAACCTATACAAATATTTGCTATTCATTTGTTTTACATTTTTAACAATACATTTTATGGTAACAGGTTTGTACCTACACATCTACGTACCCACTCAGAGCATACAGCCGTTATGTTACGTCAGTGGTTCCTAAACTTTAAAGATAACGGAACACCAACCAAATACCTTTTATTTTATGGAACCCCATATCAAATGATTACAAATCAACACTGAAATAGAACATTTTTTTTTTAAGAAATGTGTACTACAGGGTGTAAACAGACCCTTCACATAGTCGTCAACCAAGCATTCTTTACATCAAACTAAGTAACTTTACGCAAAAATTATTGCTGGGAATCGACTTTTTTTTAGGGTGAAAATTCACGTTTTACGGTAGGACTCGATGGAAAGCACTCAAAGCATTGTGCTGATGGACGGATTGAATAGTACGGGGGTCACTGAGGTGTGTAAAGTAAAAATCTTACATTAAAAACATGTTTTAAAAAATAAACTTGTGAAAAAGTTGGAACTTTGACCCCCAATATCTCCGTAACTAGAAGGTATGGTCCCATGTATGGTCTAGAGCAAAAAAATGATCGCAAAGACGGGGTGAACAAAACAAGTACCTTTCGGAAATGTTAAGGGTCTATTTACACCCTTCATAGTTGAAACACATTATTCTTAACTTAAAATTTTAATGGGAAATTATAAGTCAAGCCACAATTTTTTTTCTTGTCCACGGAACTTTACCTCTGATTTTATATGTCAGCCTCGGGAAAATAAGAAAGCTTCTAATAAACTAATTCGTCTTTTTTAAAAGCGTCAAGTTAAGAGCAACAATTATTTTTACTTGTAATGTAATTTTGCAACTCGTCAACATTTTAAGTGCTTTAAAAAAATATAGTTCAGACATCAACTCGAAAACTTCATTGATATAACTTAACTTTTAAAATATTACATTGTAACATTTTAACATAAAATTACAAACTGCAACGATAGAGCGAGACGGGCGCCACTACGCGCTACCAATGAGAGAGTGCCCTTCGATTCACGCGGGGACGAGTCGTTTCGTATAATCAGAACAATAATAGTCCACTAGATTATAAATTTTTTATTTAGTTAAAATAAACATTAACACAATTTGTTATAATAAACATCGTAAAAAAGGCATTCCGGCAAAGGAAACGTCTTAGGTTCGTGTTAGGTTACTTCAAACCCTGCAGCTAGGAATAAGAACCCCGCCTAGCGGGGCTACGTCGACTCCGCCTATCACAAAATATTGTTGTTTCCCATGAACCTAGCTAGCACTTAGCTGAACCTAACTTTTGGTGAATTTAAACACTAGAAAGAGTCTAAACTACAAAAAAAAAACAAGCTACGGTTGTTTTGTTGTTTATATTTAGTGGCTATAGTTAATTTTTTGATGATCATTTTAGGTATATTTTATGAACAATAAATTATAGTAAGAGTTATGAATTAGTCATACTTAACTAAGTCTTAAACGTACTAAGTTATAAAATTAGAAGGAGATAGAATTACTTTATTGGTTTACATAGTTATTTTAGAAGCTTATTGTTTGAATATATGTCACAAATATAGATGCTATAAAATAACCACGATGCAGGGATGTATTTACATTAGCTTACACCGATGATATATAGTGGCTGAGATGCTTTTTAGATGCACGCTGATGGCGGCTTTCTTTTTTTTTTTTTTTTTCGGATGGGTAATCATCAAATGACCGTCATTTGATGATTCCCCATACGAAAAAAAAAAAAAAATAAGAGTGTCAGACTTGTACTGACTAAAACCCATCCATGTTCCTTCTTTGCCCTTTGTGTTCCAGGGCCACGGTATCTCTTTCGAAGAGTCCCGCAGCCCTGGCAGGCATCGGCCCTTGCAGACCCCTACTTGTTTGCTGACATCTCTTTGAGGCGCACGTGGAACACGAACACGCCGTCGACACGGCCTGTCGTCATAAGACGGCCGGACGGCGAGCTCGCCCATAACTCGCCATTCACAGGCCCGCACCTACGGTGGCCGGGAGCCACCACGTGACCCCCGACGCCCAGGGCGTCTCCCGCGGCGGTTGGGACGTGAGGTTCTTTCCCTCTCACGTCCCGCCACCTCCTTTACTAGCATGACTGCTTCGTAGAAGGTGGTGACGCCTTCCCATTCCCTCTCGCTCCGGACCATGGCTTGAACCAGGGCCGGACGCGAGAGATCACCGCCGCCAATCGCCGCTACGAGGACAAGGCGGTGCTCCGCCCAAGCGGGGCAGACCACGGTGTGCTCCACCGTGTCCTCCGGACGATCCTCGCAGTGGAAACACCCGGGTGTTTTCTCCCGCCCGATTCGGTGCAGGAACCTCCCGAAACAACCGTGTCCGGTGAGGACCTGCGTCAGGCGGTAGGTGAGGGCGCCGTGGCGCCTCCCTAGCCACTCCTCAAAGAGGGGACTTATCGCCATTATGGTGGCGTGCCCACGTTGATGGTGGCTGACTTAATAATTTAGAGGACTAGGTAGTTTTTTGGAGGATAAAAAGGCTATTAAATAGAAGTCTGTTTAATTACTACCCAATTTTAATGTAAAGAATGAAATTGTAACCGTGGTATTATTTAATAGCTAGTTTGAGAAATAATGTTGACGGAACCCTGATAACAATTCTAAAGAACCCCTAGGTTCCGCGGAACCCAGTTTGGGAATCCCTGTGTTACGTAATGATATTGTCTAAACAATAAACATCCAAGCGATTGAGCAATCACGACAGAATTGCTGTCTACTATTGAAGAGTTTCATTGTATAACTCCGAAGATCAGCTTCACTAAATTTAAACAGGACCACCGCGGAATATTCTTCCAAATCTAAAAAAATCATTGAAATCGGTTCACAATTGTCGAAGATATCGCTATCTATTGAAAATAGACACAATGATAATTACCAGGCGTAATGCCTATGTGTGCCTATAAAATTTGAAGTCCCCTTGATTTATCCAGGGTCCCAGCATTAGATCCTGACCTGATGACCCCATGGACAGAATATTTCCCATGTGATTCCATGATCCCATGATCACATGGGAAATATTCTGTTTCAGCTTTCAGCTCAGCAACATGAGATGATGATTCACTCAGAGGCGTTAGAGACTATACATGAAAAATATTGTATGTGCCTGTAAAATTCGAGGGTTGCCCTCGATTTCCCTGAGATCTCATCATTAGATTCTGATTTGGTGACAATGGGACTACCTCAGGAGTATAGGCTTTCGAATAAAGAAAGAATTTTGAAAATCAGTCCACAGAAGAAATTGGTGACCATAATATGTAGGTATGTACAAAAATAAATACACACATGAAAAATTAGTTAACCGTTAACAATACATGTCATAAAATCAATTAAAATCATTTATTTTGCTTGAATATGGGTACACATAAGGATGAAACCTAACAAATATAGCTCAGGACCCTACCCTAATAGATGTGCAAAACTAGTACATTATAGTCATGGTAATAGGCTTCTCCCCAATAAAATGGAACCTAACATACCTAACTTTTGAAATGTGGGTGAACTGTACACATTTGCGTGCCCCCTCAGAGTATAAATGGTGTTCTGTTATGATATTGTGTAAACAATGAACATCCAAGCGATTGCAGCCATCACGACAGATTTGCTGTCTATTATTGCAGAGTTCCATTGTAAATCTCCGCTCGAATATCAGTATCAGATCTTCACCAAATTTAAATGGGACTACCGCGGAATAATATTCTTCCAAACAAATAAAGAATCATCAAAACCGGTTCACAATTGGCGAAGATATCGTTGAACATACAAACAAAAAAATCAGACGAATTGATAACCTCCTCATTTTTGAAGTCGTTTAAAAATAAAACTTATGAAAAAGTTGGAACTTTGATACCCAATAGGTATGGTTCATAGTAAAAAATGGTCGCAATGACGGACAGAACAAAATGACTTTCGGCTTCGTTAAGGGTCTTTTCACACCCATTATTACCCTGCTAAGCGCTCGGCCACGAGTTACACGCTCAAGTGACACGTTCTGTGGAGAAAATAAATGAATGAAATATATTAAATTCAAATTTTTATTGCATTATTAGAGCATGCCACGGTCACAGCGACGCGCCTCGCTCGCGTGTCGCTCGATGCAAGTCGCATCGCCTTGGGCCGTATGCGGGGCGCAAGAGTAGGGTAGTGGTGGTAAGCGTTAGCCTGATCACATACATCAGCTATACCCTTATTCTATACAATAATATCGGTTGACATAAATCCGTTTCGTAGTATATCATTTACTTGTCAACATAATTGTCCCCTAATAGTTAGTGGCAATTGATGGCTGTGCCAATGATAGCCCGGGGCAATCGAGTCCGCTATCAATCAAACGTGAGTTTTATTGACTGCGGATTATTATCCAGATTTTAATGAAAGGCTTTGTTGAGCTTGAACGAAAATAGATTTACAGGATTTATGGAATCTACAAAACATTAATAGTTGTTCCAGGGGAGTTATCTCTGTTGTACTCTATAGGTCATGATGTAATGTAACGTGTCTGAAATTAGTTTCCTTTTGGAGTATAGTTCCCTTTCTTTGTTTGTATGTTTCACGTTCAAATAATTTTCTCATTTCATTATTTGCGGAGGTTGCTTATGTGTTGAGGCCTTCTGCAGCTATTGCTTCTGTGGTTCTGACGTGCCTCAACCGTAACCTGTCTACTAGAAGACGGTCCTGCTGTGTGCCCTCCTCCCCTCCCTCACCGCACCCCGATCCCACGCCCCCGGCCCTGTCTGATTCGTGCTTTATATCTTTATGTTGAACTACCGCCGCCGTACAGCTGTCTGAGGAGCATCTAGCTCCGGTGCAATAACCCTGAGTTCAGCTATCATTTGAGTTTTGAAATCGAATGGCATGTAGCCTTCATCCGGATTATCGCTACTACAAAGACTCACATAAAATACCATCAAGTTTGCATTATGGTTTACTTTAAGAAAGTTAACGAAATACGTACTTCAAGTAAAGATACGTAATAATATTTGAACTGTGATATTGGTAAATAGAGTCTAATCCGAGCAGTGTACCGCTCCCCGCATGCGACGTGTGCTGATGGTTGTGTAGTGCTGTGAAAGTTACAGCGGCACCTGCGTCCGCAACTCACCCCGCCCCGCACACTCGTTTCCACCCCCCTACCTACATTCGGAACACGAAACTGGCGGCTTGTTTGTTGTTAGGTGCGAACATCGCAGGTGGGACGTGTGCTGTGCGAGTGCACAACACAACCATCGTGGTCACAACAACAAGTTATCCGTTGTCACATCCCAGTAAAAGAACAGAACAATCACGAGTCGAACTCGACATCAAACTGTTTTGTAAGTTATTTTTCAATTTAGTTAAATTGAGGAGAATCTCCATGAAACTAACTGAACAATTTAAATTAACAGAAATACATTCGATTGTGTAATTATGCTACTTCATTATTTTCAACAAGCGACGTGGTTGTTGCTAACCTGTAAGACGAATAGACTAGGCGCTGAACATTCAATATTCGGTAACCGAGTCAAACGCGCTAGTTTCAAATGTTCCGGTTAATATAATGGCAATAATACCATAACCCTTATTGAACATCTTGATCGCAACAACACTGAACTGTGTGACTGCATTTTCCCAACAAAACAACACTTTGATACCATATCTTCGCATGCAGTTTTACTTGGGTAGATCCACACATGCTGTAGCCCTACTTGAATAGTTTCTTACTCGATAGCAGAATCTGTGCTTGATCAAGATCATAACAAAAAATCACGCCTGTACTCATCGAAGAGTTAAATAGAAATCCATACTTCCGTACTTCGGTTAAAAAAAATTATTTCTCATAAGAACATAATTATAGTCCGCTTATAATGAGATACAAAGTAATAAGTTTTAAAAACTGTACAATACAATTTCCTCAAGAGTATTAGAAGTTATAATGTATATATATGTTCCTTAAGCTTATTTTTAAAAGTATTCATGTTATCGCACTCTTTAATATCGTCCAGTAATCCATTGAACAGATGGACTTCTTCATATAATATGGTCTTTCTACCGTTATTAGTGCGTACGCTGATGAGATTATGTGACATTGTTTTTTTCTTTTGTTGTATGTTCGTTTATAATGAGTTTCAAGTTATGTTTTTAATAAGAATGCAGGTGTAGTAAATGTATAGCTGTCTAATATTTAATAGTTTAGTTTTTTCGTATATGGTCTTTGTTGGAGTAAGATAATGATAATGAAACAAAGTTTTAATTATTTTATTTGTAGTCTTTGAAGTGAATTTAAATTAGTAACTGCTGCGGAACCCCATATCCCAATCAAATATTCTAAATGCGATTTGACTAACGAGTTATAAATCAAAGTGCGCACTTTATTTGGAATACAGTTTGCTACTTTCCGTAATGCTCCCAATAACGATGTTATTTTACTTTTGAGATAGTCGATGTGTAATTTCCAATTTAATTTCTCATCTACCCTTAATCCGAGATATTTTTCGTTGGTTGATCGTTTTATTATTTTGTTATTTATTTTAAGAGGCGAGAAGTCCGGTATACGCTTGTTTTTAGTGGTAAAAATCATGAATGAGGTTTTCGACGTGTTAATTGTAAGAAGGTTGTACTTTAACAACTCGTTTAATAGATCAAGGTCATGTTGAGCGTCCTTTATAACGTTATGAATTGATTTGTCAAAGTAGAAGAGACAGGTGTCGTCTGCATATAGTGTTAGGTGTCCTGTTAACCCTATTTTATTAATATTGTATATGTAAATTAGAAAAAGTAACGGACTGATTATTGAACCTTGAGGACAGCCATATGAAATAGTTAGGTAGGTACTTACTAACTTATACTTACTAGTGTTATGCGAAAGTAGGTTTGTTTGTTTGTTTGTTACCTTTTCACGCCTAAACCACTGAACCGATCATCCTGAAATTTGGCATATACGTTGTACCTGCCTACGTATATGTACAGAAACGGACATGGGTACCTTTCATCCTGGAAAAAAAGAACTGTTCCCGAAGAATACAACAATAACGTTGTTATGATAATAGATTGCGCCACGTGTCTTTCGAATAATGATTTGTATTGTTACAAGCAGAGTACAACCCGACTTGATTGTCAAATTCTTAATTAACGCGAGCGAAGCCGCGGGAACAAGCTAGTAAATAATAATAGGTAACAATGACGCTTTGAGACGCTTTGAACGGCATTTATGATGAAACGCTTGGGATAATCATGTGTTAAGACATGTCCTTTTACACATCGGTCCGGGGGCCCGGGAGGTAGTCAGGCCCCACATCTCCGGGCCCCATGTTGCACGCCTGCCGATACGCCGACAATGTCTCGAATATCAGCAACACACAACTAGAAGTACTTTTAAATGGTGCTGTCATTGTGCCCTTAATACTAAATGCTTTAATTGCAGTAAACTGCTCTTGAATATCAAGTTCCGTTAAGTTTGTACGCCAGGGCGGCTTACGAACTGAATACACCAGTAACTGAGGAGTCAATAAACAACATGATACTAAAACCGCCACACTGTACAATGAGTAGGTCCAGCGTCCGCAAAATCTCAACCTGTTCCAAAAGATTTCGCTAGCATTTCGCGGGCATAACTGCTCCCGCTTGGAAGCTCGTGCCTGAAAAGGCACCGATTCGGGCTAATGATGCTTTTGTGACGGTGTTGAGGAGAAAGCGGACCCCAATGTGCCTATTATTGCTGCGAAGCCGAACACTCCGATGTAGAGCTCCCGCCTGCACTACTCCACTACGGCGGAGGACATCGTGGAGTACGTGCGTCAGAAGATCGAGTATGTCGCGAGAGTGCAGTTGCTTGAAAAATAAAAATAATAAATCAGGACCGAACATTTTGTAAATTTTATGCACCCAAACTGCGTAGCAGTTTGTCGGCGGGATTAGCGTTTGTATAATACATTTGGTTCAAACAGTAATAAAAGTAAAAGTAGCAAACATTGTGGCAGCGCGAGCCGCCGCCGGCACACGCGCCGGCAGGCGCGGCAGCGGCGGCGGGCGGTGCCCTCACAATTATTCAGAATTACAAAAATAAACTTAACTAAAGTCAAAACTGAATCATAGTCACTAACTCAGTCGCAACGTCAACTAAAAACAACGCTAATCGCGCCGCAACGTCAACTTTAAGGCGTCCGTGGTGCGAATGCGAATACCAACGTGTTATCTGCACCTCGACTTGGAAGAGGACTTTTTGCCGCAGGGAGTGGTGTTCCATTGCTTCCGCGGGCCACATGAACGCACACTGACATAGTGCACAACTGAAGTGTTACTAACATAGTTTTAAGGTTCTATTTACTAACACAAATTGTATTTTATCACATTTATGTTAATCTGTAAGGTCTTGCATCAGAATAAAATAAAATTGTTATTTTTTGTTCTGTTATAACTGCTGCAGCTCTAGACAACTGTAATCCAGCTGGTACCGGCCCAGGCCACCCTGCGGAGATTGTTTTGTTTTATTAAATATTAATTTTGTACATTGTAGGTATAAGGATTGGTATCAATAATTGCGTGCTGATCGTAGAATGAAACACAAACACTCGGTGATTGGTTATATCAAATTAAAAACGGTTCTCGGTAAACAAGCAGTGCGCGGTGGTACGTAAAGAACCAAAAGTAATTATGACGGTTTGTCGGACCACTCACATTTGTTGGGCCTTCCAGCAGCCTTCACTCAATTCCGAACTTCAGTACTTAGTTAAAGTTTTAGTTTAGTTCGGGCACAGTTTTCTTTATTTTCGCTTTGTTAATAGTCAATTTCACCTGATGTTAGTTCCCCCGTGTGAACACCCACATAATTGTATTATTTATGTAGAATCAGGACCGTGAAAATGAAAGAACTTCGATGTTGAAACACGAAGTTTAGTCTCTTCGTTTTTTTACACTCACAATACTTTTATTTCTCCTTAGAATTAATTTTCCGTCTTTCTGCAACTTCATTCTTACTCGTCATTCCTCGTTCTCCCTTTCCCTTTCATACTCTCTCTCTCTCACTCACACCTCAACGTTCCATTCCACACACTTTCACACGTTCCTTTTTAATCATATCCTACATTTATGCAAAACTCGATTAAGCTAGAAGATCGCAGAACATAAATTAAATGAATGTTAACAGAAAATGAAAACAATTTGATAGAATGAGTTGAGGCGTGTGAAGGATGAAAGTGACCGCATGTGATGTTGGCATCTATTTATTCGTGCGAGCGGGGCGAGTGATGCGAGAGGGGGGCGGGGGAGGGGCGGTGATCCGCCGTAACACAATCATGGGCGATATTCACGCACTCGCCCGAGAAAAGCTGATCCTGGTAATTGAATACGTGGACTGACGGATAGCGTCATACATTCACGGAAATCGTTGCGCTTACACGAAACACGATGGCACAGAAGTTCTTCTTTTTTCAACAATCAGTAGGTAGTGCCACTGCTACCATAAAGCGGTGATGATCACTTGCCTAACCTTACCACTATCAACTTTTGATTACCATCGTGGTGAAAGGATTAACCAATCAGCGTGAACTCGCTGACTGGCTAGGGTGCGCTGGACGTAGAAATTCGCAAAAGAGGTGGCAAGCTCGAGCGAAAAGGCCTTAATGGTTTCAGACACACGACACCCATTGCACCTAAATACCCTCGTGTCCAAAAGGCTGCAAAACCGTAACAGCTTTCTGAAGTGCAGGCACCCCACTCACGAGCGGTGAACGGAAAGTCTAAAGCTGTGACGCGGTAGTGCATCCTTACCTAACCCATTCGTTGCACCTACTGAAAATCTCCCTCCTGGACATGAGTTGTTGTTGTTGTCTTTAAATAGACTCCGGACCCAGGTTGGTCGCAGCAAGGAAAACCTGCTCAAGTAGAGATTTATTAATGCCTCTGCCCTGGTGTGTATCATCATCAGCGGGAGCGAAGCCTTTAACAAGAAGGTTGGAACACCTCCTTGTTAAGGGGTTGGGACAGATCGGAAGCGGAAGGCAGAAAACCGAATTTTGTCAAATCTTGGGAGAGGCTTATAAGTCCAGAAGTGGTCTGAGTTCATTGCTTGATGTTATTTCAGAATGTAAACCTTTTGCATTTGTACCCCTATGGGTACTCGCCTCGGCGAGAGTGTGCAGCCACCATTATGTTTATACTAGTCGCAGCGACCGCCATCTGTACTGCCACAGTGCAACTAGATCCAACATCGGACATAACAAATGCCGATGTCCATTTGTGTACCTAACGATAGCGTTAGGCGAGTTTGAGAGTGTAGTACAGCCAATCCAAGAAGGAACACCGAGACCAGACGAGCGCTACTCTACTATATATACAGGGTGTAAGGGACAACCCTTCACAAACTGACAGGGTGCATTCAGCTCCTTATTTTGAACCATATTCCACCAGAATTTTTCTCCTGATATTTTTTTTATTTTTTCAATTACTAATCCTTTATTAAAATTTATTATTTCCCTGTACGCAGCACTCCATTTATGTAGATAATACGGCAAAATCAAAAATCTAACAATGGATGTTAAATTCTAACGACGAGTGAAATCAGCTGTTCACTTCCTGCCTAGCTACAGAGTTCACCGAACTCGTCGTCGAGCATGCCGTTCGCTACATGCGTTTTGCCACGGTAACGATACATTGCGAATGAGGAAATAAAACAAATCAAATCTATTGGATTCCCATAACATTCCTGAAATATTTTTTTGTACCGGTCCAAATGATGGGGTGAATTCAGTATATTAGTATATCATACTAATATACTGAATTCACCCCATCAGTTTGTGGAGGGCTGTACCTTACACCCTGTATCTCTCGTCTCTCGTACTCGCCCTGCCTCGGAGTATCTCGGCGAGAGTGTACAGCCGACATTAGATATTTTTGTAAGAACTGCGCCATTTAGCATTGCATCGTATGGAAATTCTTTAACAGATGGCAAATAAAAGGCGTAGGTAGGACCCAGAGCGGGTCTGTGGACGGCGAGTTATGGGCCAGCTCGCCGTCCGGCCGTCTTATGACGACAGGCCGTGTCGACGGCGCGTTCGTGTTCCACGTGCGTCTCAAAGAGATGTCAGCAAATAAGTAAGGGTCCGCAAGGGCCGATGCCTGCCAGGGCAGCGGGACTGTTCGAAAGAGATACCGAGGCCCTGGAATACAAAGGGCAAAGAAGGAACATGGATGGGTTTTAGTCAGTATAAGTCTGACACTCCCTTCCGCTCCGCCTAGAGTGGGGGGGTCATTTGATGATTTCCCATCCGAAAAAAAAAAAAAAAAAAAAAGGTAGGACCCAGAGGCATTATTTTGATATCCGATTTCATTCGTTCGGCCTCATACACGAATTCCTATTGCTCTGTTACTTGGCAATAATAGTTCCAGTTCCGACGCACAGTTAAATGTGAATTAATTGTCAATCGCAATTCCTATGTGCGGTGTGGGGTTGAAAAAGTTTTTACAAAGAAATCTATTTAAATTTAACATTTGTAAATTAAATCAAACAAAGATTATGGTCATTATTTCGCTTACTCCGGTGTATTATTAGTTTTGGTTCCACAAATAATCTTCTTCTTCTTTCTTCACATCACTTCTTCAAGTATGTCATAATCATATATATCGCATTGCTCTAATAAGCTCGTTAACGGAACTAATTGAGGGTAATACGGATAACACGTGAGCGAGGGGTGAGGTCAGGACGGAGACGGGAGAGGTACAAAGGGATGCAACCCCCGGAGATGTTATCATAATAACGTGAGATACCGCGGTAGGCTGCGCGGACTGACAACGGTTTTGATAAAACCACTAGAACAGTGTGAAGTAAAATTTTCACCGTTTTTTTATCATTACTTACTGAAATTCTGGAGTGGCTCCGTTTTCTCCGGTGACATGACATTATGGAATCTCATCACTCCTTTGATCATCATCCATTCAGCCCGGAGAGTCCCTCTGATGGGTAGAGACTTCCCTTTTGTTCCGGTATTATCCCATTTTCATCAACAAAACAGAAAACAAGAAAGCTGGTGACTCTAACATTTTTTTATAACACAAAAGTATGATTAAGTTGTAAAGTTGTATCGTAATAATGTAGGATATGCTTGTACAACAATACAACGGTAGGGTTATTGTCGTGTGGCGCCACCTGTCGACCGTCACGTGCGCCCGGGGTCGACTCACACCCACATGTACCCGACTCAGCTATCACGGGACAGATAGGCGAAGGGTTAGCCACAATAGGCTTTACAACACATTGACAATCATACAAACACGCTCGTCTCGGACGCAGGCCATTATAGTCGGGCGTTTTATATTATTAAACTGCTGTAAGCATTCTTCTTATTACTTTTATTTTCGTCTTACAATTTGTACAAATCAGTCAATTAGCAGGTGGCTATCGATTATCATCTTCATTTGCAGAGAAGGCTTGAGCAAACGGACCGAGACTTGCCCGCCCCCCCCCCCACGGCCCCTCCCGCGACACCCTCGCCCTTACAAAGTTAGCGACGTGACCGCAATAACTCCGCGCCTCGCAAGCTCGAAGCACAGAAGCATGGCTTCGATTTGTTTATGAAGCAATCACGTAAAAGCCAACTGTTTATGAAGCAATTGCTGCGAAATATTAACGTGGAAATGTAATCAAAATGAACGGTTAATTAAGCAGGCGGTAAAATGGCCGAGCAATTAATTCAGGTCAGAGGAATGTTGTTATATATAGGCGCAAGCGGTACGACGCGGATGAGACGACCCCGAGCGGAGAACGAGAATGTTTTAATCCCGTAGAGACGCGATGTCAATAATTTTATCAATTATCTGACAACTATATTAACAAGACAATGGACTTCCAAGATTCTGTTTCAGAATAATCCGGTTGTAATCGTCCAATACTTTGCCTATTTAACTTTAACTTACTCTTGTGTTAATACTCGACCCCCCCCGCTCGCCACTCACACGTCTGTAATTTATTCGGACAACATTATAGTCGTCACTAGCTATAAAAACTAGCCCCATTGTGCACACTTGCGCAGTGTCCGGCGATGTCCGGCCGGCGCCGTCCGGCGTCGTCCGGCCCTCCTAATAGAATAAGTTGGCGAGTTACGTGTGTTGTCCGAACATGAGAGATACCCTCCACTGATTTATGTGAGGCGCGCGGCACGCATCTGCGACCAATACGCGACTCGTTCCTAAATCATTATTATCCGAGCCTTTTCCAAACATATTCGGGTGGGCTCCGGCTCCACTGTACGACCCAATAATATTATGTATGTGAACAAAATAAGTATTTACTCTCACAATAAAGAAACGGCTGCTACTGGGATATTATTGTGTAATAGTTACTTACGAAATTTGTCGCCAGACATAAAAGGGTTTCCCTGAACGGAGTACAAACTCCACCACTGTAAATAGCTGTAAGCCGCTGATATTTATTGAAGCTAGTTGTGCCAATAGAAGCAAGTACAAGTTCGTTATAGTCCCATCTCGTCGCGAACCATCAGAAACAAAGTAAACTGCTCGCGATCAAAGAAACATCAAAGCCATGTAACCTCATCGGAACTTCCAAATAGCTTTAGTTTGGAACAATAACGCGGATATGGCGGAACTATCTGTAAACTATAAGTTGCTATAATATTTATAACACATCTCAGTGGACATGAATAATGATGAATTGTTCTATTACTGCTACCGCTACACTCCACCGTAACGTTTATTTATTTATTTTTATTTTTTTATTTTAACGTTCGTGCTATCGCCGAGTGATAAAGATACAAATAAGTGCAGAAGGTTGACCTTTACAATCTTCATCATCTTCAAAGCATCTCGTTCGTTCTCGTTTTTATTTTAAATTACCAGAAGACAGGTACGTACATATTCTAATAATAAAAAAAAAAAATCAAGCTTATCATACATGTGCTATAAAATCTAAGAACATTAGGTCTTTGAGATAGTATAATAAAAGAAAAGTAGTGCCATACTATAAGTATGCGCCCGATCCAGTTCTCGATGAACGGTAATAAAACCTTGTATTGGGATCGATCTATCGTCACTGAGAGGACTATTGTTGCCAATAAACCTGACATTGTGGTGATAGATCAATTGGAGCGTCGCGCAATTATTGTTGATATAATGGTTCCGCATGGCGAGAACCTTGTGAAAGCACAGAAAAATAAACAATTAACGACATGTGGGACGTGAGTACAGCAGTCATTGTGACGATAGTCGTGTCGGCCAATGGCTTAATAGCCAATAGCCTCGACCAACATCTGTGGAGGCTCTCGCTTGACAACTGGATCAAGAGCTTAATACAGAAAGCAGTACTTAAGGACACGGCGCGTATCATTAGGAGGTTCCTCCCTCAAGAGCCCTGACCACCGGTAGCTCGGACCCTGTTCCCGATGCCGGTGGGCTACTATGTTTTATATTTTTAAATGTTTTTTTATATTACTTTGTATATAAATATTTAAATGTAAATAATTATATGTATAGAAAATAAATAAAGGAAAGAAAATTAAAAGTAAGTAGCACATTGAGGCTATAATACGCGCACTTGATGTACTAGCACATTGAGGCTATAATACGCGCATTTGATGTCACTATACGCACTCACTTTCCTGAAGGCTCTACTGCACCCACTGTCCGCTCAGCAGCAATCGGTACGGATGTCCTGCGTCTCGACGAAGCTCGGAAGCACCGAAACGTAGCGAGGAACACTTCTTACCTTATCCACAGTTTATGGCATTTCTCGTAGAACTTGTACGCCATGTATAAGAAAACAATCAGGCCCATAACAGCCAAAATAGTCATAATCAGGCTATTTACTCCCAGATGCCAGCCAAGGTTTTGCTGCGCATTTCCATTATTAGCGCCTGCTGCATTTTGGTTCAGAAAAACTTCCTCCTTATTTTGCATTGACTGATACATTTTTCACAAGGAGTCGTCCATTTATTAGAAGTCCGTAATTAGAAGTAATCTCTTCAGCGCACATTGTGTTTGTTTTAAAATTCCGAATAAATCGCGGTAGTTGGTCGCCGTTGTTCTAGCACCAGTTACAGACACGGTCGCCATGTACTGTTCGATGTTCGGGGACCAAATCAAAGAACCGTCTTTCTTAAAGTATAAACCTTTAATGCCTCACTAACATACTAAGTGTCATTTGTATAGACAGGTTGTCTTACACACACTACACCATCTGCCTGCTTTTTCTTAAATATTTTGGAGTCGACTTCCAGTTTCATTGGATCGACTGAATTTCAATATTTTACATGGAGCAACTACCTATCTGACCTCCACAACCCAGTTTGTACAGGGTAATGCGATACTCCTTGGTAAGACTGGTTGTCAGACTTTCGGCAAAACACGAACCCGAAAACGACAAGGCATCAAGCAAAAATACAATAGTTCTGGTATGTTATCCAATCAGGGTGACGGATTTATGACTTCAGTGCAAATAGTAAAATAATTCCGCTGCCTGATTTATGTGCAAAAGTTTTTGTTCTACATTTTTCAAAGCACACCCAATGTCAAGATCCCACAGAGAAAGAGCTAGAGAGTGACATAGATCCTGCTAGTCTCCACATTTCGGCGCGATGGCTTGCCTGTCGTATCGTGTCGTGAAGTAACGCGAAGGTCACGCGATGATGGATGGCGTGCGTGGCTCTGTGCAACGCCTGTCGCGTCACGTCTTATCTTACGCTACGTCACACTTGGATACCTACTGGTTCATGTAGTACAGCACACGCGCTGTCTGCTATCACATAATAGACACATATTAGGTTGCGGCAGAAAGAGCAGAAGGTAGGACGTCCTGTATGGCTCACTCAAAAATAAGCGAGAAGATGCACAACATGAAACAAGATATAGAAATACTTAAAAATCAAATATTATAAATGATTTTTATAAGACATACACCTACTTGCTTTTGGCCGCAACTCGCCTGATGTTAAGCGATGATGCGGCTGAGATGATGCTGGCGCGCCTTGAGTACCCACAAATACGTCTGTGTTTACAGTGAGAGCCCCGAAACACGAGACAATAGCACGTGACAGATGTGACGGCGACGCGCTTCTCTCTAGCGGTGGCACTAATTGGAGCAGTCCGCCGCCGCGCGCATGTGTGTATGTGTGTTTAGCACAATATCCCTTAGTGGTGACACCCAGAAGTACTACTAATAATTATTGACATATTCTGAAAACCTTTCACCTCGCTCGACTGCGGCCCTAACAAGTGGACATAACATTGTTGAATCAGGTAGAGAGACGCCAAATGAACTTGACTTCTTATGATAAAAACAAAACTATCTATTCCGTACGGTTTTTTCAATCTGTTTTACTGCAATGGGTACATTTATAAATTATACGAAACAGACTCACAGCATCGTTGTCATACAGGGTGGAAACGAACACTTCACGAAGCCGTCAACCAAGCATTATGTACACCAAACTAACTTACTTTACGCAAAAATTATTGCTGGGAAACGACTTTTTTTTTGGGGTGAAAAATCACGTTTTACGGTATGACTCAATGTAACGCATCCTTTATGTGTTACCTACATATTTACGAACAGCACAGAGTCGTAATTCTGTGCTCACGCACATCGCGGCCACTCGACCGGACATGTCATAATTAACTGTACGCCCTCGATGTTTACCTCCTAGTCAATAACCCGCTCATCTGTGTACACTGTACGAACTGTGCGCACTGTGCGAAATGTGCGCACTGTACCAACTGTGCGAACTGTGCGCACTGTACGAACTGTGCGAACTGTGCGCACTGTACGAGTGTGCACATTATGTGCATAGTTTTATAGACCCATAATAAGGCGTTACTCTTCGCATTGCTTTAATGACGGCAATAAAATAAAGTTTTTAAGGCACTTTAATGTCTCAACTTTGCGTTGTCACATAACTGATCTGTTTTATGTTTTTTTTTAAAGGTAAAATATAAATTAAGTTTGTGTGGGTGTTATTTTGTCTAAAACTATTTCTGAATCTTTTCCAACTATCAGAAAAGTTATCTGAGAGTACGAAAACCAACAGCTACTTGAACAAGTGGGAAGAACTATTTTGTAAACCATTAAAAATTTCTCTACAATTTATAAGATAAAATAGAACAAAAAAGGTGGTGGTATTGTAGATTTATCAAACAGTCTAGAAATAGCGCACAATGGACATTGATAGAAGTGTTATTTGCCAGCAAACGATACCCCTTCCAGAGTGATGTATTTTCAATATCTTCACGAGCGTTGTGCTGTAGACAACAATAAATATTGTGGAGTTGTATCCACCTGAACATTGAACACTGAACATTGTTCGTACATTATCAGCGGCGCATTCATCATACTGCCGGTGGAACTAGCCACCTGTCATACTGCTTGTTCACACACAGCGGAACACATGTCAAACACGTCATAAGATGAGTAACCCCATTTATGGTTGAATCTATAAAAAAAATCCAAAGTCAGTCAATAAACTATTTTAGAGCAATCTTATTTCCTTATTTAAACCGCGAATACTTAAGAGAAGTATCAATATTCAAAGTGAACAGAAAAGCTCCGATTCCTATTTCTGAATCCAAAACCATTGAATATCAGCTTTTGCACAAATAGGTCAGTTAATTGAGTCGTACTGGCGTGTAGCGCCGGCTACGGCGTAGCGATGTAATCGTAGCTCCAGCTAAGGCGTAGCAATGTTGTCGTAGCGCAACGATGTACGAGTTTGCCCCGAGCACTACGATGCTACGAGACGTTAACTTCATAACTTTGCGCTACTTAAGACGTTCTCTTTGCACATTTTACTTAATTAAAGGATAATATTTCTCTATGTAAAAAGTTGAGGATTGTTGTGTTTATAAAACGTTATTTCAAGTTTTATTCAATTAATTTATTTAAGTATTTTATGTGTTATATTTTAATTGGATTGTTAAAATATCTATTAGTCAAAGATGGATAGCAGCGGTGGCCCAGTGGTGGAAACCCCGACTTACGAGCAGTAAGTCGTGGGTTCTAACCCAGCCAGGTGCATTAGTTTGTGTAAATTATTTCATCACCACTGCTCTCAAAACGGTGAAGGAAAACATCGTGAGGAAACCGGCATGTCCTACAACCAAAAATTCGAAGACATGTGACATCTACCAACCCGCACTGGGCCCGCGTGGTGGATTATAGCTTCTTATGGAGAGGAGGCCTGCGTCCTAGCAGTGGGAACATTAATAGGCTGATTATGCTATGTTATGCAAAGATGGATTAAGACCGCGTTTACATCAAAGCATTTAGTCGGCCAACTTATGGAAAAAAAATCAGTCACCGATTGTCCTTTGTTGTTCATAATATTTTCACAATTAGGGACCGACCATACTCGTACGCTTGGTGTGAACGTAGTAAAATAAATTCCACTATAAAATGGCATCAATCTTAAAACATAGGAAACAAAATAAAGGCAATACAAAATTAGAAAAAAGGTTTCTACAAGCACATATTAAAAATTATCCGTGACTGAATTATCACCTTTATTTTTTATTTTGTGTAAAACCACTTTTACGCAAACAAAGATGTCTTCTTGAATCAAAGTTAACGCCTGGACCTGGACCTGTAAGCCAAGATTACCCAAAAGATTGCACGCAAAGAAGAGCATGTGCGAGTAATTAAAGTTCCACATAAAATATAGAGAGGGGGCGTGCGGGACACGCTAATCCCGGCCGAGTCCCGGGAAGTTCCCGCGACTGGGATGATAGTCAGAGGAAACTACTTGTTATCCTCAGTACCAATACGAAGAATTTAGGTCTGATAGATACAAGGTCAGTTCTATCTTGAGATTAATTAGATCTGAGCAACATCTGTAACTTTTCGTTATTCGCACGGTGATTGCGCCTAAATATTACATACTGTTTTTTTACTAAATACTATTTTTTTCGCAACGATGGAAATGTGACATGGTTTCAGTTTCACATTTAGAGCCATTTACACGTTTTTCATGAAATAAGAGCTAATATGTTCAGATTTCCAGTTAAAAAAGAACTCTAAATAAATGCAACTTAGTCAAAAATCGAAAAAACAAGACATCATCGATACAAATAGCACCATCCCCTGATGGGGATATGACATGTCATCCGATACGACGATCCAGATACGGATGAACGTCAACCGGGACCTTGCACTCATGATTCATTGTGAAATATCATGTCTTCTGAGACCTGCGAGGTTAAATGTACTCTACCGAGTGCAGGAAAGAGGATTGCCTCATGCGCATATGGAGCCACTCAATGATGCTGAAATTTCTTTACGAGCTCGTCAAACACGAACATAGTTTTCTCTAATTATTTCAACATGCTTCCCATCAAAACCAATTGATTTATGGATTAAGTACAAAGACGAATGTGTGACGATATCTTGCATCAAATGCGCATTAGAACAGGAAAACCCAAATTACAGGAAGTACAACGAGTCGTTAATATCGACTGATGATGTCAAACATAGTATTATCTCAATTAGATATGGCTGCGCCCAGGCATCCGATGCACGACGCTTTTAATCAAGAGTTGCAACGCGAAAAACTGTACGATAGAGAATCAGTTCGAATAAATCTATCCCTGTTCGAGCAACAACAAAAGTATGTGTAAGTGTGTGTTTGATACTCTAATACAAGTTATAAATGATGGAACTGGCGGAATTTACTTAAACTTTTGAGGCATTAGACCGGACCATGCAAGATCCGCGGAACACTCAAAACCGATTTGATGGTGCAATGATTTTGTTACCTAACCAACGTTAACGGTTTCCTTGATTATTATTACAATCCAAAAAGTTTCATTTTTGAGAATGCCCGCTTACTGTTTTGTCGGTACAAATGTAATGTAAACTTGACTCATTCTCGGGTTAAATGGATTATTATAATTTTTCGAACTTTTAGTAAAACTTGTTGACTATTCCGACCCAAGTTTCCTGTGAGGTGGAATATCCTAAATCGACAACTTAAGAACCAATCTTTGCAATTCATATATCCTCTTGAAAGCAGTTTTCGTAAAGGTCTGATGTGCTATGTATGGAGTGGATCTTCTGGGCCGATCTATGACGTGACCCGATGCCGACGACCTGACTTACGGCGCCGCTGCCACTTCCAATAGCCTCCACAGCCGACCAAATATCCACTCTACTCCGAACTTATAAGGTTGAGTTTTACATGTGTTCATTCTAGATCTCTTGCCAAAAACTGCTGCAAGATTACAAAGCTTCGCTGGCAATGGAAGAGAGATTTCGATCACCGGCCGGCACCCCCTCCCTTCCTGCCCCGCAAGCACCGCGCGTCCGCCCCGAGACTGACTTACCAAGAAACTGCACTATTTCAGAGATTAATACGTCCAATTCCTATTCTGAGGTAGCCCACTATTGATTTCGACTTGGCTTACTCGCTCTTATAAATCGTTTGAACTGTAGGGTAACCATGACAGCGATTGCAGAGCTTCATCATAATTGGACAAAACTTCTGTTGGAGCCGAGTTGTATCTCGATTGATTATTCAAATTAATTTTGTACCATATGTATTACCGTACTGTTCCGTTCTCGTGAGAGTCTGTGATGCGACACTGATGTTTACCGATGAACTACTCGTACGGTCGCATGATGAATTCATACGAAATGTTCTCAAATGTCCATATTTCGGCAGTCCCCGGCCGGAGCCAGCATAAAGTTCCCATTACGCCTCCACTCAACATTTCTCCACTCGGCCTCATAAATCTATGAATTTATAAAACAGTTGAGAAAATATGCGAGTTAGTGAGGGGGTCACGTGTGCCGCGAACCGGCTGGAACCGGTTAAAACTGGTCGGAACCAGTTGATGCATAGTTCGGACGCGTTCCGTCCAGGCTAGCGCCAACTGTATTCATAGTGTCGTAAAAGTGTCGTTATTATCTCGTCGCCATCGAATAGCGATCGAACTTGTTCAGTAATACCCGCGCCGCCGGGTTGCCGCTGCGCCAAACATGCGAATATTTTAAGGCAAACGAACTTATGTATTCCGGAGGAACCGTGCTAGGTGGTGCGGATTGTGAGACCCACTGTCATTGCAGGCAGATTCAGAAGAATTACATGTCTGTGTCAAACGTAGACAGTGCAGCGCAGCGTCCTTCAAAGAATGAAATGAATTTGGTAAACGTAGGTGTAATAAGATCACTACATTACATCTTCAGTTTGAGACGCTTCAGATTGGAACCACGATTTAGTTTCTTTCTGGTTGTTTCACGTTTTTACGGCGTATTAAAAAGAGTGGAGCTTCTGTGCGATAGTTGTGACGTCCCTTGTGTAAATAAGACGTGTCACAGAACTCGGCATTCATATCTGCGCGGAATGCAAATATTACAGGGAGCGCATCGAAGCGAGTGGTGACGCACCGTGGCTGTTCCCGTTGGGATCTAGCGCAAACATTGCTTCACTGCTACCTTATAGAGTGCGCACAACGCTGCAGCGCACCCAATCCACTAATACCTCATAAAATGTTTGTGGAATCAGTTTTGTGACGTCAGATTCAATTTGCACTCGTATCAATATGAACTCGTCGTTGTTATCACAGACAGAGCATGATTTGCTTGTCTGCGGTCGTGATTGAAATTAGTTTTGGTCTCTTCTACGGGCCGTTAGTAGGATTTTCGATATTAATTTGGTTCAAAGCCTAAATTGGAAGATTTATATGAAATCAAAATCAAAATGTTTTATTTCACTTAAGCCTAGATGGGCACTTAACATAAAACGTCGACAAAAAGGTGCACGGTTCGGGTTGGTCGTTTCCTATGGAGAAGAAACGGCAAGAAACTCTATGGTTATTCTTTTCATGAAACTAACGTTTTCCCGCGGCTTTGCTTGCGTTTATTTAGAATTTGATAATCAATTCGGGTGATTCGAAAGAAACGTGGCGCCATCTATTGTCATAAGAACGTTACTATTGTTTTCCTCGGGAACAGTCCGATGTCCGTTTCTATACACCTGACAACGTACATACATGCAAAATTCCAAGAAAATCGGTTCAGTGGTTTAGGCGTGAAAAGGTAACAAACAAACAAACAAACCTTCTTTCGCATTTATAAAATTAGTAAGTAAGTAAGTATTAGTAGGTAAGTAAGTAAGTATATTAGTATGGAAGCATGGATAAGGATGAAGACATTGCTAACGGGAGAACGAAAATATTTTATATCAATCCGAGACCGAACTTTACCTGAATCACAGACATTACCGGACACCCTACATTAGAAACTTCGGAACGGAACACTAATTAAGACTAACAAATATAACCTACAAGCTTTAGATTTTCAATCGTTGTAACTAAATGAAAGAACTCTCGCGACCACTATCTCAGGGAAAAGGTATTAGCGAGTGAAACAATCAGCGGCAAGTAGTACTCGTGTAGAACTAACACTAGTAGGTACATACCGCTAAGTACTCGTGAATTCTGCCGCCACTGACGTAGTACGAGTACTTGCTAACAAACACAAAGAAAAAGCTTGTTCCCGAGCAAACACAAATACGTTTTGAGAAGCACTCGCGAGTTGCGAGTATTGGTACAAAATCAGAGGTATGTTGGAGCGCCTTAATGCAATAGCTTTCGGGAAATATTTACAATCTGCCGGTCCGCTCCGGTCCGCACCGCTCCGCACTGCTCTGCACCGCTCCGCTTGGGTCCGGGCGGCTCCCGGTGGAATCGCTTCGAATAAAACTGCTCGGTTCGTTGTGAACGACCTGATCGGTGAAACTCGGTCAGTTGAGAACCGCAGCCTTTATGTGTGCAAAGAGAAATCCTTTCATTTCAGATTATGTAGGGAGTGAACTGATTTCACGCTGGAGATAAAGAGATTGACTCCTTTAAATAATAACGGTTATAGTTTTAATAGGTAACCTGTCCCAATTACCATCCATTTTCAGACTGAACATGCAAGAACGAACCGTATGAGCGATTTTAATGTCCGCGTCACTGTTGTCTGTTCCTCCGTATTAAATATAAAAAGCTCAGTTAGTTCTTCTGACTAGTCTGTAAATTTATATAAAAGACAAAAGGACAGACGAATGAAAGCTCGTATTAAGCCGACCGTTCAGGAAATGTGGGGAATATAAAGTATATTTAACTTTACGCTCAATTTGGGGGAAAGGATAACAACACCAAAGTTCTACTACCTGAGTACTTAAAAGTTGTAAGCACAAGAACAAACCGCTCCGGTCCGTTCCGGTCCGCGTCGGTACGCACCGGGCCTCAGTGTGCCGCAACGGGTCGGTAATGAGCGTGGGTACGGTCCCTACGGAGCGGCTTTTTCAAAATGTTCCTAAGAACACCGCCCTCACCCTCCCCTTGGTCCCGCACATCAGATGATTCGTCCCACGTCACGTCACTATGTACTGGGCAAATCTTTTGATAAACTCCACCTATTATTGTCACCAGTGGCAAAACAGATGCGTCGCAGCCTAAGCGACAAACCAGAAAAGGGGAAAAACTGAAAATGGGTGCTCAACCTGCCCTGACTGCGGTCCGTAGCTCCTTGCCAAGAACCTGCAGCCAAATTGATGAGGAAGGTTTCATGAAAGTAGAAAGGAAGAAGAAGAAGCCCTGTTCTCGTAACCTGTGTGGCACCACACCGAGTGGACCCAACATGCTGCTGCGCTACCTACGACCTACCTGCTGTGCCTACGACACAGCTGTACCTTTCGCGTCTGCATCACTCCACTACAACTGAGGAAATCGTGCAGTATTTGAAAGTGAAGACCAACTGGACCCTGAGGATTGAAAGGTTGGAATCGCGCCACAACATCAACTTTAAGTCATTCATGGTACGAGTTCTAATCCACCATCTACAGAACCTGAAAGAGGACTTTGGGCCGAAAAGGGTTGTATATCAACGTTTCCGAGGATGGTTATGAGACACCACGCAGCGAAACACGACGCCGTCAACATTACGTGTATAGTCATAGTTTTAATAAGGTTTTTAAATATGTATTAGTTTATTATTGTTTAAGGTTATCTTGTGTATTTGATTTATGAGCCTCAGTTGCCTGACAATAAAATAATTGATTGATTAATAAACTCCACCTAGTCAGTAGGCACACCAGATACTTTTCCGTCCATTCGAATAGAAAGGAACATTTAGGGTGCGTACCCTAAATGTTTCTTTAGAACTTACAGAGGGTAGTTTTGTGTAAGATACACACATTCAATAAGTATTGATGGAACAGACTCCGGCAGCGAGCCAACGGTAATCTTCCCGAATACCGAATAAAAGCCTCTTTCATACGTGGGTACTATAAAATATTCATACATACAAATTACGTTTTAACCTTTACATCGGAAAGGAAACATGTCGGTATTGTGTCGTCGAACTAAAATAACCCTTTTTGTATCGCTATATCGAACAAACCGCACACAACTCACTCGCTCAACCTTTTTAATTATAACCATAACTTGTAAAAACTCTACAAAATAATTAGCTCGTAAAACAAACCGTTCAAAAGGTGCGGGGGTGTACGTACGGGGGTGAGCGGAGGTGAGCGCGGGGGGGTGCGAAGGCGAGCGGGGGAGAGGTACGAGGTGGGGTTACCCTTCGAGAGGCTTTCATTCCCCGTTGTACAGTGGCTCGTGCCCTTTGCAACCCTCCAGCACGAGCCAGCGACGTGCAGAAGCCTCACTGTGAACTAAGAGTACTGGAAAGCGATAGTTGTTGAAGGCTTGACTCAAGTAAAATACGAGATGGAACGATAAACTTGCCTACAGGTGCCTTACCTATAGGAAGCCTTTACCTTTGTAATATTACAATTTTGTTTAGCCTTGACCAGTTGAAGATCTAAACATCTTTTTTTTTTTTTTGGATGGGAAATCATCAAATGACCCCCCCCCCACTCTGGGCGGAGTGGAAGGGAGTGTCAGACTTGTACTGACTAAAACCCATCCATGCTCCTTCTTTGCCCTTTGTGTTCCAGGGCCACGGTGTCTCTTTCGAACAGTCCCGCAGCTCTGGCAGGCATCGGCCCATGCGGACCCCTACTCGGTTGCTGTCATCTCTTTGAGGCGCGCGTGGAACACGAACGCGCCGTCGACACGGCCTGTCGTCATAAGACGGCCGGACGGCGAGCTAACCCATAACTCGCTGTCCACAGGCCCGCGCCTACGGTGGCCGGGAGCCACCACGTGACCCCCGACGCCCAGGGCGTCTCCCGCGGCGGCTGGGACGTGAGGTTCTTTCCCTCTCACGTCCCGCCACCTCCTTCACTAGCATGACTGCTTCACAGAAGGTGGTGACGGCTTCCCATTCCCTCTCGCTCCGGACCATGGCTTGAACCAGGGCCGGACGCGAGAGATCGCCGCCGCCAATCGCCGCTACAAGGACACGGCGGTGCTCCGCCCAAGCGGGGCAGACCTCTACGGTGTGCTCCACCGTGTCCTCCGGACGATCCTCGCAGTGGAAACACCCGGGCGTTTCCTCCCGCCCGATTCGGTGCAGGAACCTCCCGAAACAACCGTGTCCGGTGAGGATCTGCGTCAGGCGGTAGGTGAGGGCGCCGTGGCGCCTCTCTAGCCTCCTCAAAGAGGGGACTTATCGCCACTATGGTAGCGTGCCCTGCACGGGGTTGCAACAGTCGCTCTCTCCATGTCGCCATGAGATCACGCCGGAGGTCTGTCCGCTGAGCGGCAATTTGCCGCGGCAGCGGAGTTTCCCCCCGACGTAGTGCCTCCGCGCGCCATTCATGCAGGCGCGCGAGGACTATCGCCTCCAGATCCCATGGCGGCAATCCGGCAAGGAGGCTAGCCGCCTCGCCGGAGATCGTGCGGTACCCCCGGATTAGCCTTATGGCTATCACCTTTTGGGGCGCGTTCAGGTAGTGGGCAGCTTGCCGCCTCAAAGAACGCGCCCACACCGGGGCCCCGTCAAGGGCCATGGACCGCACGACCCCCGCGTATAGCCTCCGGCAGGAGGCGTTTGGACCCCTCAGGTTGGGCAAGAGCCGCTTGAAGGCAGCCCCTGTCCGTTCCAGTTTGGGAGCCAAACGTCGGAAGTGCTCCACGAAGTTCCACCGGCTGTCGAGGACGAGTCCTAGGTACTTCAACGTAGACCCGACGCCGATGGAAACCCCTCCTGCCGTCAGTAGGGATCCTGACGGTGGCGCATTCCGAGGCCCATGAAAACACATGGCCTCGGACTTGTGCAATGCCACCTCGAGACCCAATTGCCGGATCCTCTCCACGACTATCGCAACCCCGCGTGTCATGTTTTCGGCCGCCGCCTCGTGCGACCTCCCTTGTGCCAGTACCAGCGTGTCGTCAGCGTAGCAAACTACGCTGACGCCGGTAGGGAGGTCGGCGCGCAGCACCCAGTCGTAACCGATGTTCCACAGGGCCGGTCCCAGAACCGATCCCTGTGGAACACCGCACGACATCTCTCGCCGGTTCCATTCTTCGCTCCGACCGGGGTAGATGACGGCCCTATCCGTCAAGTAGTCCCCGACTACACGACGAAGGTAGGTTGGCACCCGGTGATACCGGAGTGCCTCCCCAATGCAGCTCCAGGGCATGGAGTTGAAGGCGTTGGCGATGTCAAGAGACACCGCCAAGACGACCCCGCCCCGGGACACCGCGTCCCCCGTCGTGAGGGCTCTCACGTGCATGATGGCGTCCACCGTGGAGCGCCCCTTGCGGAAACCAAACTGGTGTTCCGCAAGATCCGGCCCCATCCCCGCAAGGTGCCCGGCGAGGCGGTTGGCAATGACTCTTTCAAAGAGCTTGCCCACCTCGTCGAGCAAAGATCTAAACATCTTCCAGTTGTAGTATTTTTACACTTTCTAACACAAAACTTAGGACAACTGTAAACAATTCATACATTATTTTACAAATTAATAAAATACTTTGAACAGTAAACAAATGCAAAATGAGTTGAGTGATAACAAATTTTTAAACTAGAACCGATAATTCTTAAGAAAAAGTTTATTCAAGCATAGAAATCAGCGTATGGATGGACCTTCGGCATCTTCACGTGTAATGTTCCCACGGTGCCGTGTGCGGGCACCACGCGCACTGCGCGCGCTGCCCCACTGACACAGTATCGCCGCGTATTGTTGAACACGCCACGGACGACGCACGCCGGCGACTCGACACGATATAATGAACTAAGGACGACATTCATATCGGCACGCAACATAAACATCTCGCCATTCAATAATGAAACTTATAATTATAATAGCCACTTTGTGTCTATCCGTAACAAAAACATGACCTTTCGTCCACGCAAAATAAATATTATTATGTTTTAATATTAAACCGCTCGACTGTTTACCGGAGGACACCCATAATTAAATGGAAAGGTAGGATGAAATGTTAGCTTCCAGAAATCGCCAGAGAGTTACAGAGGTGGACTGGAGTTGATTTAGTAAGATTCTGAACGTCTTTAACACTGACTTTTATTGTTTTTTTTAATGGGTATAATATAATATGGGTCAAATACCACTAAACGTCATCATAATATGACACAGCTCGCCGCGTGTTCGTGGCACTAGATCTGTGGGCGACTAGTGTTTCTACTAGTACCTAGTGTATCATGTGAGACCTCGTTTAAGATGGCGGGACTAACTGGCCGAAACGAATGATTAGTGGTGCACTTTATATTTTTTATTTTGGCCTTTGTCCAGTTGTGGGGTATTAAAGGCTAACAGTAACTTGAAAAAAATACTCCTGAAGTAAGAGAAGGTTATAAAAGGTTTATTACGACTTCACAAGTCTGTCAAGTGTCGGACCACTCGCGCAGTCTCAAGCCGGGGAAGTTCCCACAAACAAAGGAGAGCAAACACTCGACGAAAACATTGAGACATCATAAACAACATAACTTATCTCGCACACAAGTTCACACAACGCGGGATATCTCGCTGACGAGGAAAAAACTTGAGCAACTTATCATACGACAGTTATGAAAGTACCTGGGGTAAGCAATTTATGAGAACAATTGCGTAGTGTCAGGCCTATAGTTAGCCGGTGAGGGTACGCTGCGCTTATCGTGTAGCTTGATCATTCATGTCATTTCTAATCATTAGGTTTGATATGTACAAACTAAGATTTGGTTGACTGCCTCGTTGGTTCTGTTTTTGATCCGATGATTGCAGAAAGTGTAATGAGGAATAATTCAGTGGAAGCCCGGTGGAAATAGTGTCACTGAAACCATAGGGTTTTGTTCTCGGTTCGTATGTCATGCTCGCTACATGGGTTTTCAAACATAACTTGATAAGTGCGGGTTTAACTTTGCCCCAATCCTTCGGAATACTAGCGCTGTGATATTAGGGCTTTACTCGATTAGCCCAAGTTTTCACTCGGCGCCATTCCGCAAGTCGCCTCATGTTGTTTACACGAGCGCATTACGAACAAGCAAATTAGTAAGACAAGGTGAACTCGGCACTCGGCAGCTATCGTTAAAAACTTTGTGCTCGTAAATGTGGAGCGATGCGTGCATACTAAACGACTCCTTATGGAATGTGGGGTGAGCAGAGGAACGAGTTGACATTACGAACTCATCGCGATGAAATGAATTAAAACGAGACCTCGTTTTAATTCAATCTCTTTTATTTGTAAGCTGATAACACGGGGATTCCTAATACTTGGTGTTGAGAGATACTCGGAAAGATAGTAGTATTTTAGGATACTAGATGGTTGAGTCGTCATTCACTTTCTTGACAAATCTTACTTGTAGAATAAAACTAGAACAATTTATTGCAGGCAGTATTATATTATTATTAATTATATTAATATAGCGCGCATGTTGTCATCTACATTTCCAGCGCGTCCATATTTCCGCTCGGCTGTGATCGTAGTGTGTGAGTAATCTGTGCCGCATCCCCCAGCGCCCTCTAACGCTTCATTGTGAGAAATCACGGTAATGCCACCTGTGTAGAATCATGTCATATTTGTCACACATCATGATGCTTGTCCCATAACATTGTGGTGGTGACTCAATTAGTTGAGTCAGAAGAAAAGTTGGCAGTCACGCATTAAACAAACGCAGTTTGTTTAAGGGGATAAATATAATGACCACCATAAAATGATTTGATACCCTTAGTTTTGTAACCAAAAATATCTACTTAACACCAGAAAAATAAAGTCTAAAAATACAATAGTACCAGCTATTTTAGTCACGACTCCACTTTAAATTGTATTCGACCACCAAATTTAGTAATATGATCACCAAATCTTGACGACCAAATTAATGTATTATTTTTGCCTAAATAAATCACTGTGATAGGTTAGGTTAGGTTAGGTTAGGTTAGGTTAGGTTGGGGGACCACCCCACAGTGCTTGCGTCCACGTCGCGTCCCCTGGAAACGACCCAGTTCTGACCACCGTAACGGAGTGGCAGACTGGGTTGGCCAAAGTGCACTGTGCTCTCGTAGCTTATTTTATCCTTGTCTTGTGAAGTACGAATCGTTTTTAATGCCTAAAGCCACGAGGGACGCCTGCGGGCGGTTTTTAAAACAAAAAGGCCCTTCTCAGGGCCAACCCAAAGGCCCTTCTCAGGGCCACCCGAAAGGCCCTTCTCAGGGCCAACCCAAAGGCCCTTCTCAGGGCCAACCAAAAGGCCCTTCTCAGGGCCACTCCGACGCTCAGGCGTCAGAGGCTAGCCGCGCGCCATCTGCGGCTAGCTTGTTCGGAGGGGCGGACGAGTCGTCCGACAACGACTCACTTATTTGTGTGTCGGATGCGGACGATTGTCGGTCGCGGAAGCGGGTCCACATGAGCGGTGGGTCCGGGGGCTCCTCCTCGGCCTCGGGGTCGACGGGGTTGTCGAAGGCGAAACAGCCGACGGTGGCCGCGGACACCCATGTCGTTGGGCTCGCGGACGCCCAACGCCGGTTGGACCTGGCTCGGCGGGCACAGCTCCAGCAAGAGCTGGAGGAGCGGGTGGTTGCCGGGGAGAAACGGGCGCACGCTGCCCGGGCCAAGTCCGGGTACGGTGCGTCCCGCGTTCTGTACTCGGACCACTCCCTGGCCGAGCTGGAGAAAATGGCGGAGGAGGACGAGGAGGAGATTGTGGAGGTCGCCTCTAAGTCCTCCAACATGAAGGGGACTCTGCAAAAGGCCCTCAAATGCAGGGCCGCGAGCATGCGCGGTATCGTCGCGGAGCTGGTCCAGCGTAAGACCACCGACGAGACGCAACAACTGCAGGCGAGGATAGATCGCCTGCAGTCGGAGGTCAGCCAGCTTCATCAGAAGCTGGCTGAAGCCACGGCCCGGCCTCAACAGGCCAACACGGGCCATGCGGCAGAGGGCCCCGCCTCCAACCTTGAGGATATCATCCGCAAGGTAGTAATGGAGGAGAGGGCCTTCACAAGAGCCTGCTTGGCAGGAATAGAGGACCGGCTCTTGCCAGAGAAGCGCCTCCGACCGCCGCTTGCGGCTGATAAGAGGCAGTGTGGGCCGGGGCCGTCCTCATCTCAGGCGGAAGACGCCCTTCTCCCTTCCACCACCCCGTCCAACGAGTGGACGGAAGTGGTCCGTAAGGGGAAGGGCAAAGCGAAAAAGATGGCGACGGTCCCTGTCGTCTCCGCCACCACTGCTCCCAGCCGGTTGCAGACGACCGGCAAGGAAAACGGGAAGGGAAGGGGGAGGGGAGGGGGACGGCTGGTCCCCCCAAAAACCGCGGCCGTCGTGGTGACGCTCACCGCGGAGGCTGCGGGGCGAGGAGAGACGTACGCGTCAATTTTGGTGCGGGCGCGTGCAAATGCCGATCCTGCACAGCTTGGGATCGGCAGTGTGACTTGCCGGCGGACCCAAGCCGGGGCTCGAATATTCGAGTTCCCGGGCCAAGAGGGGAGTGCCCATGCGGACCTCTTTGCAGCCAAGCTGCAAGAGGTCATCGCGGATTCGGCCAAGGTGGCCCGACCGGTCAAGTCGGCAGCCATAGAGGTGATGGGCCTCGACGACTCCGTCACCAAGGAGGAGGTGGTGGCGGCGGTCGCAGTGATGGGGGGCTGTGGCGTCGCGGCGGTCCAAGGCCGGGACATAAGGCCCGGCCGCGGCGGCATGGGCACCATTCGCCTCGAGTGCCCGGTCGCCTCTGCCAAAGCCGTCCTTGCCAAGGGACGGCTCATAGTCGGGTTCAGCTCGGGTGCAGTCCGGGCACTCGAGGACCAGCCTCTGCGGTGTTTCCGGTGCTTCGGCATCGGACACACCCGGCCCCTGTGTCCGTCCGCGGTAGACAGGACGGACATGTGCCTCCGCTGCGGCAAGGAAGGCCACAAAGCCGCTGCCTGCAAGGCCGCCACGCCGCACTGCGCGGTGTGTGCTGCTAGTGGCCGCCTGGCGGGCCACGTTATGAGGGGGAGGAACTGCAATCCTCCCCCTAAGCGAGGCAAAGCGCAGGCGCCGACCGGGCCTGCTGCTGCCGCTAGCGCCGTCGTTCCTGCGGCGGCTGCGGAGGGGGGAGCGATGTCCGACTGATGGACTTGGCGGTGGTCGCCGAGTCTTACTCGGTCCCTGGCCGTTGGCTGGGCGACCGGGACGGCTTGGTGGCGTTGGTGTCGCGGCCTTCCACAGACTCCCCTCCCCTCTCGCTCTTAGAGAGGGGACCGGGATACGTGGCCGCCGCGTGGGGGGACATGGCCCTGGTGGGGGTCTATTTCTCCCCAAACCGCCCTCTCCCGGACTTTGAGGTCCGAGAGGCGGAGCGCGCGCGGGAGGACGACCCTCTCGCTGCGTCGCTCCGCAGACGAAGAAGGGGTCGGAGAAGGCGAGGTCCTCTCCCTCCTGATGGTGGCGACGGGCGGGCGACAGGCGCGGGGGTGCCTTCGCCCGCATTGCACCCGTCAACACCTTCGTCGGTCATTCCCGGGCCCGTGTCCCTCCCCACGGGGGGGACATGAGGGGCCCGCCTTGTCGGGAATTCGTCGGCGGTGGACTGGAAGTAAAGGCTGTGCCGGTTTCCCAGTCCCCCGCCACTCGGACGAAGCGGGAGTGCCGCTGGGTCGTTTTAGTGGGTATACCGGGTCACACCGGGGAGTCCCACATAGCCCCCCCATCCCCCGATGGGAGGGTATGCGTAATGCATTTTTTCCCAGCGTCAAAAAAAAAAAAAAAAAAAAAAAAAAAAAGGTTAGGTTAGGTTGGGGGACCACCCCACAGTGCTTGCGTCCACGTCGCGTCCCCTGGAAACGACCCAGTTCTGACCACCGTAACGGAGTGGCAGACTGGGTTGGCCAAAGTGCACTGTGCTCTCGTAGCTTATTTTATCTTATTGTCTTGTGAAGTACGAATAGTTTGGAATGCTTAAACCCACGAGGGACGCCTGCGGGCGGTTTTTAAAACAAAAAGGCCCTTCTCAGGGCCAACCCAAAGGCCCTTCTCAGGGCCACCCAAAAGGCCCTTCTCAGGGCCAACCCAAAGGCCCTTCTCAGGGCCAACCAAAAGGCCCTTCTCAGGGCCACTCCGACGCTCAGGCGTCAGAGGCTAGCCGCGCGCCATCTGCGGCTAGCTTGTTCGGAGGGGCGGACGAGTCGTCCGACAACGACTCACTCGTTTGTGTGTCGGATTCGGACGATTGTCGGTCGCGGAAGCGGGTCCACCTGAGCGGTGGGTCCGGGGGCTCCTCGGCCTCGGGGTCGACGGGGTTGTCGAAGGCGAAAAAGCCGACGGCGGCCGCGGACACCCATGTCGTTGGGCTCGCGGACGCCCAACGCCGGTTGGACCTGGCTCGGCGGGCGCAGCTCCAGCAAGAGCTGGAGGAGCGGGTGGCTTCCAGGGAGAAGCGGGCGCACGCTGCCCGGGCCAAGTCCGGGTACGGTGCGTCCCGCGTTCTGTACTCGGACCACTCCCTGGCCGAGCTGCAAAAAATGGCGGAGGAGGACGAGGAGGAGATTGTAGAGGTCGCCTCTAAGTCCTCCAACTTGAAGGGGACCCTTCAAAAGGCCCTAAAATGCAGGGCCGCGAGCATGCGCGGTATCGTCGCGGAGCTGGTCCAGCGCAGGACCACCGACGAGACGCAACAACTGCAGGCGAGGATAGATCGCCTGCAGTCGGAGGTCAGCCAGCTTCATCAGAAGCTGGCTGAAGCCACGGCCCCGCCTCAACAGGCCAACACGGGCCATACGGCAGAGGGCCCCGCCTCCAACCTTGAGGATATCATCCGCAAGGTGGTAATGGAGGAGAGGGCCTTCACAAGAGCCTGCTTGGCAGGTATAGAGGACCGGCTCTTGCCAGAGAAGCGCCTCCGACCGCCGCTTGCGGCGGATAAGAGGCGGTGTGGGCCGGGGCCGTCCTCGTCTCAGGCGGAAGACGCCCTTCTCCCTTCCACCACCCCGTCCAACGAGTGGACGGAAGTGGTCCGTAAGGGGAAGGGCAAAGCCAAAAGGACGGCGACGGTCCCTGTCGTCCCCGCCACCACCGCTCCCAGCCGGTCGCAGACGACCGGCAAGGGAGAGGGGAAGGGAAGGGGGAGGGGAGGGGGACGGCTGGTCCCCCCAAAAACCGCGGCCGTCGTGGTGACGCTCACCGCGGAGGCTGCGGGGCGAGGGGAGACGTACGCGTCCATTTTGGTGCGGGCGCGTGCAAATGCCGATCCCACCCAACTTGGGATCGGCAGTGTGGCTTGCCGGCGGACCCAAGCCGGGGCTCGAATATTCGAGTTCCCGGGGGCAGAGGGGAGTGCCCATGCGGACCTCTTTGCAGCCAAGCTGCAGGAGGTCATCGCGGATTCGGCCAAGGTGGCCCGACCGGTCAAGTCGGCGGCCATAGAGGTGATGGGCCTCGACGACTCCGTCACCAAGGAGGAGGTGGTGGCGGCGGTCGCAGCGATGGGGGGCTGTGGCGTCGCGGCGGTCCAAGGCCGGGACATAAGGCCCGGCCGCGGCGGCATGGGCACCATTCGCCTCGAGTGCCCGGTTGCCTCTGCCAGAGCCGTCCTTGCCAAGGGACGGCTCAAAGTCGGGTTCAGCTCGGGTGCAGTCCGGGCACTCGAGGACCAGCCTCTGCGGTGTTTCCGGTGCTTCGGCATCGGACACACCCGGCCCCTGTGTCCGTCCGCAGTAGACAGGACGGAAATGTGCCTCCGCTGCGGCAAGGAAGGCCACAAAGCCGCTGCCTGCAAGGCCGCCACGCCGCACTGCGCGGTGTGTGCTGCTAGTGGCCGCCTGGCGGGCCACGTTATGAGGGGGAGGAACTGCAATCCTCCCCCTAGACGAGGCAAAGCGCAGGCGCCGACTGGGCCTGCTGCTGCCGCTAGCACCGTCGTTCCTGCGGCGGCTGCGGAGGGGGGTGCGATGTCCGACTGATGGATAGGGTCGAACATCGCATCCTTCAGGCGAACACCAACCACTGCAGGGCAGCCCAGGATCTGCTGATGCAGACCATGGCTGAGTGGTTGGTGGACTTGGCGGTGGTCGCCGAGCCTTACTCGGTCCCTGGCCGTTGGCTGGGCGACCGGGACGGCTCGGTGGCGTTGGTGTCGCGGCCTTCCACAGACTCCCCTCCCCTCTCGCTCTTAGAGAGGGGACCGGGATACGTGGCCGCCGCGTGGGGGGACATGGCCCTGGTGGGGGTCTATTTCTCCCCAAACCGCCCTCTCTCGGACTTTGAGGATTTCCTCGAGGTCCTCACCGCGGTCGTAGGGAGGGCGGCGCCACGCCAGGTCGTGGTGTTGGGCGACCTGAACGCCAAGTCGGTGGCCTGGGGCAACCCGGCCGCCGGTTGCAACGTCCGGGGACGTGCCGTCGAGTTTTGGGCGGCCTCATGCGGTGTGTCCCTCCTCAACAGGGGGGCGGTCCACACGTGCGTGCGGCAACGGGGTGGGTCGGTGGTGGACGTCTCGTTTGCCACCCCCGCCCTAGCCGCCCGCGTCGTCAGCTGGCGGGTGGAGATGGTGGAGACCTTGTCGGACCACCGATACGTGCGGTTCGACATCTCCACCCAGGGGGGGGGGATGGCTCGCGCTGGGCAATCTCCCTTCCCACAGTGGGCACTCACCCGCCTGGACCGGGAGGCAGCCAAGGAGGCGGCCTTTCTCCAGGACTGGCTGTCGCCCCCTGTCGAGGTCCTGGACGTGGACGCCGCAGCGGTCCGGCTCAGGGGGTCCCTGACCGAGGTGTGCAACTCCAGCATGCCTCGGTCTCGCCGTCCGCCTCCCCGTCGTGCCGTCTATTGGTGGACGGAGGAGCTGGCGGGGCTCCGGGCCGCCTGCGTGGCGGCCAGAAGGGCCTACGCGCGGAGCCGACGGCGCAGCACCCAAAATCGGGTCCAGGCAGAAGAGGACCGCCTATACGCCTCTTACCGAGAGGCGACGACGGTCCTCAAATCCGCGATGGGTGCTGCGAAAGACTCGGCGAGGGCCGAGATGCTGGAGGAACTCGACGGGGATCCTTATGGGAGACCATACAAGGCGGCGCGGAACCAGCTGCGCCCCTGTGGTCCCCCACTGACGGAGACCCTCGAGCCAGCGTTGCTGGATGGGGTGGTCCGGTCCCTGTTTCCGCTCAGGACCGACTTCACCCCACCAACGATGGATCCCCCGCAAGGGTCGGCTTCGCCGGAGGAGGAGGTCCCCCCGGTGACGGCGGCGGAGTTCTACGCTGGGGTTCTCAGCCTCCGCGCGAAGAAGACGGCCCCCGGACCGGACGGCGTCCCCGCACGGGTGGTGGCGATCGCTGCCTCCGAAATGGAGGACAGGTTTCGGGACCTCTTCAGCGCGTGCTTAACGGCTGGGAGGTTCCCGAAACTGTGGAAGGAGGGGCAGCTATGCCTCCTCCGAAAGGAGGGACGCCCGGTGGACTCCCCCTCGGCATACCGGCCCATCGTTCTGCTCGATGAGGTCGGTAAATTGTTCGAGGGGATCGTCGCCTCCCGGCTTGATAGCCTTTTGCGGGGGGTAGGGCCGGACCTGTCGGACGCCCAATTCGGTTTCCGTCGAGGGCGTTCGACGATCGATGCGCTGGCCCTACTCAAGGGCCAGGTGAAGGAGGCGGTGGAGGCGGGGGGCGGGGTGCTGGCAGTGTCGTTCGACATTGCCAACGCCTTCAACTCCGTGCCCCACTCGACGATATTGGAGGCGCTCCGGTATCACGGAGTGCCCCAATACCTGCGAAACCTCCTGGCCAGCTACTTGGAGGACCGAGAGGTCCTCCTCGTGGACAAGACGGCCACGGTGAGGCGGTACGGCGCAGAGTCCGGTGTTCCGCAGGGGTCGGTGCTTGGGCCGCCCCTTTGGAACATCGGGTTCGACTGGCTCCTGCGGGGAGCCCTCCTCCAGGGCACGAGTGTCATCTGCTACGCGGATGACACTCTCCTCACTGCCCGGGGGAGGAATTTCGCAGACGCGGCCTGTCTGGCCTCGGCTGGCGGATCCTTGGTCGCAGAGAGGATCCGCCGCCTAGGATTGAGGGTGGCGCTGCACAAGACCGAGGCCGTGTTCTTTCGTGGGCCTCGGCAGCGCTGCCCTCCCGACGCCCACATTGTCGTGGAGGGCGTCAGGATAGGGGTCCGGGCCCAGATGAAGTACCTGGGCCTGGACGACAGGTGGCGCTTCGGCCCGCACTTCAGCGGGCTGTCGACGCGCCTGTTGAAAACCGCCGACGCCCTCTCGTGGCTCCTCCCGAACCTGGGGGGGCCCAAGGCGAAATGCCGGCGCCTGTATGCCGGCATTTTGCGGAGCATGGCCCTTTACGGGGCCCCAATCTGGGCGGACTCCCTCAACAGGAGGGAGAATGCGACCGCCATCCGCAGGCCCCAAAGGGCTATTGCACTGCGGGTGGCGAGGGCCTACCGCTCGGTAGGCTTCTCGGCGGCGTGTGCTCTGGCCGGCACCCCTCCTTGGGAGTTGGAGGCTTGGGTGCTCGCCAGAGTGTATGAGTGGACGGCGCGCCGGAAGGCGCTCGGGGAGCGCCCGATTGCCGAAGAGCGGGAGGCCGTGCGGCGGGAGGCGAAGGACGCCATCGTCCTCCACTGGACGGAGGACCTCGCCAACGCCGCCTTTGGCCGCCGTACGTTGGACGCGCTCGGTCCGGTCCTGCGGAGCTGGCTCGAGCGGTCCCACGGTTTCCTCTCGTTCCGTTTGGTGCAGGTGTTGTCCGGCCATGGCTGTTTCGGATCGCACCTGCACCGGATCGGGAGGGAGGAGACCCCGGCGTGCCACGACTGCGGCGCGGCGGAGGACACGGCGCAGCACACCCTCGAGGTGTGCCCGGCTTGGTCCGAGCTGCGCCGCGGTCTGATCGCTGTGATTGGACAGGATCTCTCGCTTCCTGGCGTGGTCAACGCCATGCTGGGGAGCGAGGAGGCCTGGGCAGCGGTCGCCTCCTTTTGCGAGGACGTAATCTCGCAAAAGGAGGAGGCGGAGCGCGCGCGGGAGGACGACCCTCTCGCTGCGCCGCTCCGCAGACGAAGAAGGGGTCGGAGAAGGCGAGGTCCTCTCCCTCCCCATGGTGGCGACGGGCGGGCGACAGGCGCGGGGGTGCCTTCGCCCGCATTGCACCCGTCACCACCTTCGTCGGTCATTCCCGGGCCCGTGTCCCTCCCCACGGGGGGGACGTGAGGGGCCCGCCTTGTGAGGAATTCGTCGGCGGTGGACTGGAAGTAAAGGCTGTGCCGGTTTCCCAGTCCCCCGCCACTCGGACGAAGCGGGAGTGCCGCTGGGTCGTTTTAGTGGGTATACCGGGTCACACCGGGGAGTCCCACATAGCCCCCCCATCCCCCAATGGGAGGGTATGCGTAATGCATTTTTTCCCAGCGTCAAAAAAAAAAAAAAAAAAAAAAAGGTTAGGTTAGGTTAGTGATTATAATTTATATTAAAACGCTGGTATAATTTTGGTGATCATTTACTACTTTTGGGATAACAATGATTTATTTGGACTCATTTTGCTTAAATAGGACAGCAGAATTTAAAAACTTTGGTTAAAATTTTACTTTAAAATGTTGGTTTAATTTTGGTGATCATTTACTATTTTTGGGTTACTCATGATTTACTTGGAGTCATTTTACTTAAATAGGATAGCAAAGTGTTAAAACTTTGGTTATAATTTTACATTAAAATGCGAGTTTCATTTTGGTGATCATTTACTACTTTTGTCTGCTATTTGTTACTATATCTGGTGGTAAGTTAAACATAAGCCTTTGTTTAATAGGTGCAAAACAAACTGCCTTTGTTTAATAAGTGAGAAACTGGGAGAAATTACCTTTTAACTACTGGTTCATAAATTCGAAGACGTCCAGTGAATTACAGAAACGAAGCTTATAGTCTCTCTGAATCGAGGGATCAACTTTGGAACTACGTGATCCGGCGAAACATCTGAGATGTATGAAAAGTTTGAGCATACAATAAGAGTTAAAAACGATGAAATAAACTAAAATAACTAAACTAGACTAACAAGAAGAAGAAGGATAACCTTCTTATTGCACCAGAAGAAACAGTCATCTTTGCTTCTCAAAAGTATGGTCTAATAAATCAAAAATATATATGAATGCACACAAGTTATACGTAGTTTAGTTCTTCGCAGTCAATAACATGAGACTATAATCTAAAGGAGCATACTTACATAAAAAAAGACATAAAGAAACATGCATACACTTCAAACCGAAGAAGACGGCATAGAATAAGCAAGCCGAAGTTTACAATGGGCCATGTTTAGCAGTAGAGCCTCTGATCATTGGGGAAGATGTATTCTTGAGCAGAGAGCACGAAGCAGCGAAAGTGGAGTACGACGCCCGTAGGCTAGATGCAGTGACGATCGAAAGCGTGGCTCAGGAAGTCACCATAGGAAAATAGTCGACGATGAGTTAAGTGTAGGTGAGAGTCTGTGTAACCTCTCACTAGAGCTTCTTAATCGATTAGTCTCGTTAGAACAACTGTACACACACACCTCTCTCTTGGAACATAAAAACTAAATAGAGATCATAAATCGGCTGGAGCCGGCGGATGTCGATTGAGTTACGAACTGATTGCTCCGAGCGGGCGGCGCGCGGTGGCCGCGGGACTCGTAAATGTCGATTGAGTTACGACTACAGGTTTACATATAACTATGTACTACATAAATGTACAGGATGTTAATAGTTAAACTTTCATAATTTTAAAACATCTGCCAAAAGATTGGTACTACTTAACCTCACCGTGAGTCTTCATGGTGAAGAAATTATTTTTTGTGCTCTTAATGTATAAGTAGTCAGAGAAAATCGTTTAACACATTTTTCTTTAGAAACAACAAAGACTATGTTTAAATGGCTAAATTAAACGCAATTATTTGTGACCTTAAATAAAATATTCTGCACATTACAACTACTAATATTATCGAAATAACAGCATATTCATGAACGCGGCACGAGTCGGAACAATCCGAGGTCATTATTCATTACAATATCAGATGTAACATTGCATTTCATTCATACAACAACATATAACTGCGTCAAGTTCCGCTACAGTCGCAGTTTAATTTATTATTTCTATCAATATCCGAGTAGTTAGCAATCCCGCAGTATCCCGCTATCCCGCCGGCGGCGGCGCACAAGGTGAGCTGCCCGGCCCGGTCGGTCCGTACCCGTTGTTTTTATCAAATATTGACGCTTTTATATTTTATTCAGCGCTCGCTCCGCTCTGTGCGCTCTTTTCGCTCTGGGCGGTCGGTAACGCCGGAAACATAGAGAAATCGATGCAAACAGCAAAATGTTTTCCGCATTGCATTGAATCCTACTGTTTTATTTTATGAGGCGAGTCCCGCGACTTGCCGCGAATAACGAGCGCCCGTAAGTCTAACCAAACGTTCTGCAATTCGCGCGTGAATATTATAGAGAGCTGAGCACTGAGGTACCGACTACCTACTACTACCTCGTGCACGATTTTTGTGTAGCGAATGGTGCTTTCACGTCTATTTAAAGAAATAATTACGCAACCATTTAAACGTACTGACGTAAACACGAACTGTGGGATCGAACGGGAACTAGATTCGGTAAACAAATACATAAATGCTCATTGATAGTTAAAACATAATTTCATAGTACAACTTATGTAATCAGTACAATGTATTAATAGCATAAACGTGTTTTCATATTATAATAATCAAAACCTATTAATGTACTGGATGAAAAGATCCAACGCGCCCTGGAGACTACCCTGAATATTGAAGTTAGCAAACACTGGAAGTATAAAGAAAACGGGTTTATTTAAAAATTGAGTAAATCGGCTATTTTTATCCGACTGCGGCGAAGCCCAAAAGGAGAGTAATGTTTTTTTTTGACATGTATGTATGTATGTATGTCCGTTTCTATGTTCCCTCGTAACTCTTAAACGGATACAGATTTGGATAAATTATACGTCGTTAGGTTCGTTTTGGTAGCGCAAGTGTCACTGGATACATTGAAACAAAAAACAGAAAAATGGCGACTTTCGGCATATACAACATGTCCCAAAATTCAACGATAAGCCAGCACCGGAGGATAGACCTGCCCATGACTACTCGGGGAAAAAAAGAAAAAAAATATATATCTCTTTTTTTTGAAGTTATAAAAAAAAGAAATTCTAAAAAAAGTGAGACCTTTTATGATATTTTTCACTACCATGACCACACTTTTTTAAATATTTCTGTTATTTTTTTTTATAGGCAACCTGAATAGCACTGCTATCTACCACAATTCTTAAAAAATCCAGAATACCTCTAGTTTTTTCACGTAAATTAATGAAACGTAATTTATTCCCTAAATTTTTTGAAGATTTTTACTTTTAATCAACTTTAACTCATCGTGGTGTAAAAAAAAAGTATGAACACTACTATGGCAAGTTTTTTTATAAATTGACGCAACTAATCAAGATTCCAAAATGGTATAATACTTTAGGAAAATCAACCACAAAAAAATAATATCCATACTAGTTCAAAACAAGAATTAAATTCCTTAAATTATAGTTGACAGTAATCACTTTCACTGCGTGCCCAAAATGGGTTCTTGTTACAATTTCTAGGAATTTGAGTGGGGCATACATACCTTAGAAGTTAGAGAGAGATAGATAGATAGAGATATTTACGTTAAAAAGAGACAACAACAGGGCAGGTAGTGGGTTCTTGTTACAATTTCTAGGAATTTGAATGGGGCATACATACCTTAGAAGTTAGAGAGAGATAGATAGATAGAGATATTTACGTTAAAAAGAGACAACAACAGGGCAGGTAGAGAAGCTGTTATTATTCTCAGAGCAAGTCAGTTCAGTACGCTCTGCTCCTTTGTTTACTGCGCACCGTTCCGTATCCAACTGACGTGGCTCTCATACATACTAACGACTTTTGGCTTGGCTTTTTGGACTTGAATCGATCTGCAAACTGAACTGACCTGGCATTATCTTGGACTACGATTGTGTGTTTTGTGACTACGATTGTGTGTTTTGTGATTTGGAGTTTTGGCGCATTTTGGACTGTTTAACGATCAACATGCCGCAACCATACACACCACAGGAATACGCAAATATGCACCTCATATATGGAGAAACCCGATGCAATGCTAACGCTGCTAGCAGACTGTATCGAGAAAGGTACCCAAATGCTCAAAGATATCCTGATTATCGAGTGTTTATTAATGTGCATCAAGCGTTTTCGGAGGGTCGTATGCCATCCAGTAGGAGAAACGCTGGAAGACCTAGATCGGATCGTGATGAAGAAGTTCTCAATGAGATAGAAAATGATTCGACTACTTCAGTACGCGCCATAGAAGAAGCTACAGGAATCCCGAAAAGTTCTGCACATCGAATTTTACAACGTCACAAGCTTCACCCATATCATTACAGGCGTGTGCAGACGTTGTTACCGCGGGACTATCCATTAAGAGTCACATTTTGCCGTGTGATGCTGCAAAGGCACAGGGAAGATCCCCAATTCCTGGACAAAATTCTATGGTCGGATGAAACAACATGCAAGAAAGATGGGTATTTAAATCTTCACAACCTACATAGTTGGAGCAATGAAAATCCGCACTTGATGAGACAAGACAGATCCCAATATCAATTCAAGGTTAACTTATGGACCGGCGGATATTAAATGGAAAAGTAATTGGGCCCTTTCAGTTACAAGGAAACTTAGATGGCAATAGTTATTTAAACTTTTTACAAAATGACTTGCAAGAATTATTAGACGACGTGTCCTTAAATGATCTCCAAAACATGTGGCTCCAAAATGATGGTTGCCCAGCACACTATGCCCGCCCTGTGCGAGAATATTTAAATCAAGAGTATCCAGGGCGTTTTATCGGGCGACTTGGTCCTATCTTATGGCCACCTCGTTCACCCGATTTGAACCCCCTGGACTTCTTCTATTGGGGTTGTCTTAAAGACAGGGTCTACTCAAAACACATTGCGTCATTGGACGAGCTTCGTCGAAATATCAGTCAGGCTGCGGATCATATTAATCGCAGAAGATATGCAAGACAAATAAAACGGTCATTTTTAAGGCGATGTCGTGCATGTATTATTGCTGGTGGCAAACAATTTGAACATTTGTTATAATGTTATTTATTTATTTATTATTAACTTACAGGATGACCCCAATACAATAGTGGTTACCAAATAAAATCGACTTACGGCTAATACTTAAAAATCTAACAACAAAAATCTTAACACAGAATATTAATATCTAAATATAACTAACACAATTCAACAACACTCTTGCGAATTCACTCATATTGCACGAAAATATGTCAATTCTCTCATGAACTTCGTTTAATACACATATTGTGCGGGTGAGGGGTGTTTTTGACAGCAGATTGGTTCTGGCAGCAGGCACGGCCAGCAGTGGCGGTCGCCGCCGCCTCCATACATACCGGTCTGGCACGCACAGCTTCAGGTTAATAAATTGTGAATAAATTGTTAATTGTTAATAAATTACATGAGAAATTGTTTGACCATTTATTTAAATATTAAACATTTTCCAAGAACTGATACTTTTTATTACCTGACCGTCATTTGGCCCCTGTTTAGAAATAATAGGAACATTTTTTTTTAAACTTGTTTGCCTAGAGTATTATACCATTTTGGAATCTTGATTAGTTGCGTCAATTTATTAAAAAAACTTGCCATAGTAGTGTTCATACTTTTTTTTTACACCACGATGAGTTAAAGTTAATTAAAAGTAAAAATCTTCAAAAAATTTAGGGAATAAATTACGTTTCATTAATTTACGTGAAAAAACTAGAGGTATTCTGGATTTTTTAAGAATTGTGGTAGATAGCAGTGCTATTCAGGTTGCCTATAAAAAAAAATAACAGAAATATTTAAAAAAGTGTGGTCATGGTAGTGAAAAATATCATAAAAGGTCTCACTTTTTTAAGAATTTCTTTTTTTTTATAACTTAAAAAAAAAGAGATATATATTTTTTTTCTTTTTTTCCCCGAGTAGTCATGGGCAGGTCTATCCTCCGGTGCTGGCTTATGGTTGAATTTTGGGACATGTTGTATATGCCATATCGTGGTGTTCAAATTTTTTTTTTCTTCCTACACCTTCGCGTGGGTTACTAAAATGAAGAGGCTTTAAAGGTGATAACAAATATATACATAACCTATATATTTAAAAGTAATTCGAAGTGACAAATCGTATAAAAAGGAGATTGAGTAACAAACATCTATCCTTCCAGACATTTATAATAGTTTATGCAAGAAATATGTGTAATATTAGTTTTTACTTTTAAAGTTGAATAGGTAATAAAGAAAAATTAGTGTAAGTATTTCATTTCAGTCGAGTAATACAGACACTTGAGTTTTTTTACATGAACTTACTTATAACTTGCAAATATTAAATCATAGTAATATCAATTACATTACATATTATGTGAAATATTGATGCAACCAAATGATTCATAAGGAATCTATTTATAGACAAAATACTTTTACATAATATTTGACATCAATGTCGCGTATCACGAGCCAACCCAAATCAAAAATCATCGAAAATCGGGATTTCACATATTATATTTACAGACACGTCTACCTCAAAAAATCCTACCTACTCACTAATAGTAAATACTCCCACGCCCCGCACGCCCTGCGCAACACTGCACGCCATGCGCCCGTCCACGTGAGTTTCCAAGCCCTATTTGACTCTGTTCTGGGATGATTTTGGATAATTGTAATACACGTGTCTCATAATTTTAATTGAATAATGTGTACACCAATTTTCGAGTCAATCGGCTCAGAGAATTTTAAGTTTCACAGAAAATTCAAATCCCATTTCACCCTATAATGGGTAGAATTTTGAAAAAATGTTTCTTAGTGGATACCTACTCTTCACAAAGAATACACCCTTCAAATTTAATGTCTTAAAGAACAGCGGTTTACGCTGTGCGTTGATATAGGTATCAGTCTGTCAGTCAGGGCTTTTTTTTTTTTTTTTTTTTGAATGGGAAATCATCAAATGACCCCCCCCACTCTGGGCGGAGCGGAAGGGAGTGTCAGACTTGTACTGACTAAAACCCATCCATGTTCCTTCTTTGCCCTTTGTGTTCCAGGGCCACGGTGTCTCTTTCGAACAGTCCCGCAGCTCTGGCAGGCATCGGCCCATGCGGACCCCTACTCGGTTGCTGACATCTCTTTGAGGCGCGCGTGGAACACGAACGCGCCGTCGACACGGCCTGTCGGTCGTCATAAGACGGCCGGACGGCGAGCTAGACCATAACTCGCCGTCCACAGGCCCGCGCCTACGGTGGCCGGGAGCCACCACGTGACCCCCGACGCCCAGGGCGTCTCCCGCGGCGGCTGGGACGTGAGGTTCTTTCCCTCTCACGTCCCGCCACCTCCTTCACTAGCATGACTGCTTCACAGAAGGTGGTGACGGCTTCCCATTCCCTCTCGCTCCGGACCATGGCTTGAACCAGGGTCGGACGCGAGAGATCGCCGCCGCCAATCGCCGCTACAAGAACACGGCGGTGCTCCGCCCAAGCGGGGCAGACCTCTACGGTGTGCTCCACCGTGTCCTCCGGACGATCCTCGCAGTGGAAACACCCGGGCGTTTCCTCCCGCCCGATTCGGTGCAGGAACCTCCCGAAACAACCGTGTCCGGTGAGGATCTGCGTCAGGCGGTAGGTGAGGGCGCCGTGGCGCCTCTCTAACCACTCCTCAAAGAGGGGACTTATCGCCACAATGGTAGCGTGCCCTGCACGGGGTTGCATTAGTCGCTCTCTCCATGTCGCCATGAGATCACGCCGGAGGTCTGTCCGCTGAGCGGCAATTTGCCGCGGCAGCGGAGTCTCCCCCCGACGTAGTGCCTCCGCGCGCCATTCATGCAGGCGCGCGAGGACTATCGCCTCCAGATCCCATGGCGGCAATCCGGCAAGGAGGCTAGCCGCTTCGCCGGAGATCGTGCGGTACCCCCGGATTAGCCTTATGGCTATCACCTTTTGGGGCGCGTTCAGGTAGTGGGCGGCTTGCCGCCTCAAAGAACGCGCCCACACCGGGGCCCCGTAAAGGGCCATGGACCGCACGACCCCCGCGTATAGCCTCCGGCAGGAGGCGTTTGGACCCCTCAGGTTGGGCAAGAGCCGCTTGAAGGCAGCCCCTGTCCGTTCCAGTTTGGGAGCCAAACGTCGGAAGTGCTCCACGAATTTCCACCGGCTGTCGAGGACGAGTCCTAGGTACTTCAACGTCGACCCGACGCCGATGGAAACCCCTCCTGCCGTCAGTAGGGATCCCGACGGTGGCGCATTCCGAGGCCCATGAAAACACATGGCCTCGGACTTGTGCAATGCCACCTCGAGACCCAATTGCCGGATCCTATCCACGACTATCGCAACCCCGCGTGTCATGTTTTCGGCCGCCGCCTCGTGCGACCTCCCTTGTGCCAGTACCAGCGTGTCGTCAGCGTAGCAAACTACGCTGACGCCGGTAGGGAGGTCGGCGCGCAGCACCCAGTCGTAACCGATGTTCCACAGGGCCGGTCCTAGAACCGATCCCTGTGGAACACCGCACGACATCTCTCGCCGGTTCCATTCTCCGCTCTGACCGGGGTAGATGACGGCCCTATCCGTCAAGTAGTCCCCGACCACACGACGAAGGTAGGTTGGCACCCGGTGATACCGGAGTGCCTCCCTAATGCAGCTCCAGGGCATGGAGTTGAAGGCGTTGGCGATGTCAAGAGACACCGCCAAGACGACCCCGCCCCGGGACACCGCGTTCCCCGTCGTGAGGGCTCTCACGCGCATGATGGCGTCCACCGTGGAGCGCCCCTTGCGGAAACCAAACTGGTGTTCCGCAAGATCCGGCCCCATCCCCGCAAGGTGCCCGGCAAGGCGGTTGGCAATCACTCTTTCGAAGAGCTTGCCCACCTCGTCGAGCAACACGATGGGCCGGTATGCGGACGGAGAGTCCGCAGGGCGCCCTGGTTTCCGGATGAGGACCAGCTTCCCCGTCTTCCAACGAAGCGGAAACTGGCCTCTCTCCAAGCATGCGCTTAGGAGCCCTTCCAGTCGGGGCCCGAGAGCCTCAGAGGCCAGGACCCAGGCTTTGCCAGGCAAGCCATCGGATCCCGGGGCGGTGTTTCTGGCTTTCAGCCTGCGTACCGCTACTCTCAGGTCTACCCTAGTCACCTCCGGAACGTCGTCATCGTCATCGGTGTGGTCCGCTTCCGGCACCGCACGCGGCGGCGGAGCCATAGGCGGGGGAGGATGCTCCCCTCGCGACGGGAACAGAGCGCTCACCACGTCCTCCACGAGCTCAGGCCGGAGACTCTGCGTTAGCGGGGGGGCCCGGGTGCGGAGTTTGTCCCGCACCATCTTGTAAGGGCGCCCCCACGGATCTCCGTTCAGAGACTCCAGCATCTCCTCGCGGGCCAAATTCTTGGCCCGCCGGACAGCCTCTTGGAGGGCGGTCTTCGCCGCTCTGTACCCCTCGTACAGCTCCGCCTCAATGGCTGCCGCATTTGGAGGGCGGATGCGGAGCCTGCGATGCCTGGCGTACAGGCGCCGCGCGGCAACGCACGCCTTGCGCAGAGACGTCAGCTCTCGCGACCACCAGTACACTTGACGCCGGGCGCTTCCTGGCCGAACTCGGGGCATTGCTACGTCGCAGATCTCGGACATGGCCTCCTGGAACCAACCCGCCTCGTTGTTGATGTCAGCAGGCCTGACTGGTGATGACACCCAGGCCTGCACGATCGAGGCTTCCAGGAGGAGCTCCCGGTCCAGCTGCTTCAGCGCCCATCGCGGACCACTCGGGGCCTGTAGGACCGGCACGCTTGAGGACTGGGTGGAGACGTCGAACCGGATGTACCGGTGGTCGGAATAGGTCTCCACCCCCTCCATGACGCGCCAGTCAACGACACGCGGTGACAGAGCGGGGCTGCCGAACGAGATGTCCACCACCGACTCGCCCCGCATCCGCACGCACGTGGGGACAGAACCCCGATTTAGGACGACCAGGCCTGTCTCCAGAGCCCAGTCCTCCACCATTCTACCCCGCACGTCCGTGTAACGAGAACCCCAAGCCAAGTTCTTGGCATTGAAGTCCCCGAGCACAAGCACGGGGAGGGAATGGCTTCCGATGACGACACTCAACTCCGTGAGGGAGTTGTGGAACTCGGCGAGAGTTCGGCTCGGGGAGAAGTAGACTCCCACTACAACGATCTCCCCGAACCGTGCTGCTACGCACCCCTGACCCTTCCTGACACTCTCAAGGGTCGGGGTACCGGCGGCGACCGACGCAATTAAGGTCACTGAGCCGCTAAGGTCCTCCACCCAGTCATCCCTGGGCGGGACAAAGTACGGCTCAGCGACCACGGCGATGTTAATCGACCACTGCGCCATGCTCTGGAGCAACAGATCCTGAGCGCAGGCGCAGTGGTTGATGTTCGCTTGGAGAAGGCGTAATGGGGCCGTTACTGGCACTCCATTTCAGCCCCCTCCCGGGCCCCCTGCGAGGGCCCCGCTGCGGAAGTTGCAGCAGTAGCGGCAGCGGCGGCGACAGTGGCGGCGGCTGCGGTGGTGGCGACGGTGGGGGTTTTGGCGGTGGTGGCGGAGGGCCTTCCCTTACCCCTGGCCTTGGCGGGAGTACCGCAGGACTTGCTCCCTGCCCGGTGATCGGCCGGCTTGCCAGCTGCCGCACATGCGGCGCAGCGCGGCGCGGCGGAGCAAGCCGCGGCCATGTGACCAGGCCGGCCGCAGCGGAAGCACAGGCCGCTGCGGTCCACCTCCGAGGTGCACCGGACCGACACGTGGTGCCCTCGGCCCGGCTGACGTGCGGCCTAGTTACCTTTGGACATTGACTCAGCACTCGGCCCGGCTGACGCGCGGCCCAGTTACCTTTGGACATTGACTCAGCAGTCGGCCCGGCTGACGCGCGGCCTAGTTACCTTTGGACATTGACTCATCACTCGGCCCCTCTGACGCGCGGCCCAGTTACCTTTGGACATTGACTCAGCACTCGGCCCGGCTGACGCGCGGCCCAGTTACCTTTGGACATTGACTCAGCACTCGGCCCGGCTGACGTGCGGCCCAGTTACCTTTGGACATTGACTCAGCACTCGGCCCGGCTGACGCGCGGCCTAGTTACCTTTGAACATTGACTCAGCACTCGGCCCGGCTGACGCGCGGCCCAGTTACCTTTGGACATTGACTCAGCACTCGGCCCGGCTGACGCGCGGCCCAGTTACCTTTGGACATTGACTCAGCACTCGGCCCGGCTGACGTGCGGCCTAGTTACCTTTGGACATTGACTCAGCACTCGGCCCGGCTGACGCGCGGCCCAGTTACCTTTGGACATTGACTCAGCACTCGGCCCGGCTGACGCGCGGCCTAGTTACCTTTGGACATTGACTCAGCACTCGGCCCTGCTGACGCGCGGCCCAGTTACCTTTGGACATTGACTCAGCACTCGGCCCGGCTGACGCGCGGCCCAGTTACCTTTGGACATTGACTCAGCACTCGGCCCGGCTGACGTGCGGCCCAGTTACCTTTGGACATTGACTCAGGACTCGGCCCGGCTGACGCGCGGCCCAGTTACCTTTGGACATTGACTCAGCACTCGGCCCGGCTGACGTGCGGCCTAGTTACCTTTGGACATTGACTCAGCACTCGGCTCGGCTGACGCGCGGCCCAGTTACCTTTGGACATTGACTCAGCACTCGGCTCGGCTGACGCGGGGCCCAGTTAAAATACTGTTTAGTTGCATCTTACTCGCATAGAACACAGATGAATTTGTACAATAGTGTGTACTAAGACAAAATAGTATACATAATTATGTATGTTTAAGCGTAACAAAATATTATTAAATCAGATTTGAATTTCATATTCTTGTCTCATTACTCGTCACTGTGGCCAAGACGCCTTTAACCATCTCTCTCTCCGATCAGTCTCGTGAGTCTGCGGGACTGGCAGTGAGTGTATCCTTCCCCAACCGGTGGTTCCTGCCCACTATCCGTCTGGAACCTTAGGTCGCATGGTGCAGACATCCTAAACTTATCTATATATTTATTTATTACATACTAGGTTCATGATAGGTTAAAGCTGTAGAGTTTATAGGTCTTAGGGTCATAGGGACTGTTAGGCTGGTAGGTCTGAGTAGGTCCTGCAACTCATCATAAATGTGTATTTTCATGTACAGTCACACCCTTAACAATGCGGCCGTACGTGACGTTTGTTAGGGTGGGTGTACAGTAACAATCAAACGAAATAAATAGTTAGTGGTCCCAATACCAACAGTATACGGCATTCAACACAACAAGTTATTAAAGTAGATGATATACTTGCCTACCTAAACGACACCTCTTTCCCACAAACAGTTCTCAGCGCCATGAAAGTAAACAGCTGCTCGCAACAATATCTCTTCCATTAGAGCCAACCCGCACACAATGGCACACAGTGGCCCACGCTGGCACTCAGTGGCGCACGGAAGGTGTAACAGAGGAGTCTGCTTAAATAAATATCACCACTTAAGATTTGAGCCCCATCTCGAAGAAAACGCGCCGCGATCCGCCGGCAATAGCGGCCTTACATTATGTATGAGACGCCAAGCCCGGACGAACGACCCTCCCAATACCTACACTCGAAAATCTGCTTTGAGGAAAAGCTAGTAGAGTTGGGATTAGGTTGTGTGTGGCGGAAAGACGGTCTTTTGAGCAAAGCCGGGCTGTCCGCGCGCATTGAGCGCGGAATGAATGATCGTTGCGTATTTATGAGCCGGCAATCGATGGATCTTATTCATTGCGCATTACGTTCTACCGGCCGGGCGGCTCTTAGCTCGGAGGAGCCGGGAACGGCAGTCAGAGGAACTTTTAATGAATCATTCGCAATTAACGACGCTTCGGATTGAAATCTAAAAGTATTATGAGTTTATGCGCAGGTAATCACAGCTTTGTGTGCTGGCTTTAGGTAAATCTTTTGGTAATTCAATTATAATGTTCTTCAACGGCTATGCTATGTATTCTTCTTCGGTGTTCTGATGCTAATCAGCGCTGTGTTAATGAATTAAGAAGTCGTGCGTTAATTAGTCACGCCTTCACTCCGGTATGCGGGAGGGGTTCGCACTTAATGTACGCGTCTGTATAAATTACACAGATTTTGTTCGCAATGTGTGTTTTACTTGCATACCTCTGGAGTTGTACTTCTGTGGTCTCTTTCAAAAATATTCTGAAATTCTGTTTCTTTAAACTCAAACTCAAAGCATTTATTTAAATTAGACCATAACAGGCACTTTTGAATGTCAGGAAAAATAGGCGAAGCTGCAGTCACAACACAAATTATAATAACTTGTGAAAGTACTGTAGTTGCCCATTCCAAAGTGTAGATCTCTATGGAGAAGAATGGGCAAGAAACTCCATAGACACAATTTTCAATCAAAATATTGTTACAAGATCCTGGTTACATCATTCATATTGAGATCATACATATATGTGGGAACGATGTAAAAAGACGTGCACATTAAGAGCGTCCAGAGTAAAAGATTAAATCAACAATTTAAAAACAAAGTCATCATCATCATAATTTCAGCCGAAAGACGTCCACTGAAAAAACAAAAACAAAGTAGGAAAAATAAATAAAACTTGTTAAAATAAACCGTGGCAGCTAAAAGATGACCAGTTCCAACTGACAGCGCCCGTTCACGAACATAACCCATGGATCAGCGCCATTCAGCTCAACCATATTGAATGAAACTAAATGACCCGTCACCATCAGCGAGACATTTGAGTGAGTATGACATTCTCTCAGCCACCAGCGCACATAGGCACTATGCAATTATATAATAATACTAAGAGATTTAATCTATGCAAAGCAATTATATTTTTACCATTTTCTGCAGCTTCCACAATCACTTCACATAGTAATCAATTAGTTAGCCTCTATGGTTGTGGAGCAGGGCCAGCATTAACTCAACATTTGTTTGCATTTTTATTTTATTTGTATTATACTGTTATTTTTTTTCTAATATTAGATACTAGCTTACGTCGCATCGACTCATTTATCGGGATGAAAAGTATCCTATGAGTTAATCCAGGGTACAAAGGGTATCTCCAAATCCGTTCAGCTCTTTTTTCGTGAACGAGTAACACTCATCCATCCATCCCCACAAATTTGATCGTTTATAATAATAGTAAGATAAGCTAAGATCGTGAATAATCTCTGAGCAGTTATAATGTTTCGCAGGTATGTACTCTCTATTGAGTAGTTATGTACTCATGTGACACAAGCGGAACGAGATGAAACCAAAAAAGCTCTCCAAGAAAGAGTCAGTAACAAGAGAGCATTGAACTAAAGAGATTGCTACTATTATCCACTGAGATGAAATTATTAACAGACTGAAGCCCCAAAGAGCAGTTACATTAGGGATATTAATAAAACATAAACAAGAATATGTGTACATGAGTAGACTGCAACTAAATCACTAGCTTAGTGGTTGGTTTACATGAGCTTAGTATTGGAGGTTTAGTACCTACTGTCCCTTATCTGCCTTGCGCGTAAACCATGAATGTGTACTTTGTTTTTTGTAGAAATGCATTTACGGATGAATAGAAAGCGATCCTTTTAGTAAGCGACAAGTCAGAACGGTGAGATACTAACGACAAGTGCTGCATATGCTCGTGTTAACTGGGCATGAAGCGATATCCAAAAGTCAACTCAGACAGGTATGGCTAAAACTGATTAAATTGCTTAATTAATGTTCAAATGAATATATAATTAAACATCTTAAGGCATCCGTCGTGTAATGTTTACGAATGTAAAATCCGGTAAGTAATTGTGTAATAACATCGACACAATCATGCGCAACGCGACTACCACTGAACACACACAACACACAACCATCTACCACCTCTCATAACACACCTTACAGTAATTACACGAGCGAGTCGAACTCAAACTGAATGCGAAACGATTCCGCCGAGCGCGCGCCTGATAAGTCGCGCGACTAATTAGTCAGGGCGAACGCCTGAAGTGTCGCGTATCGCGGTACACGGACACTCGGCTCGCAGGTAACAATTACTTATTCTTATATCATCTGCAGGCCTGCCTTTTCCCAACTACATATGTTGGGGTCGCCTTCCAGTCTAACTGGATATCGGCATTTAAAATGGAGCAACTGCTGATCTTACCTTCGCAACCCAGTTGCTGGATAACACAATACAGACCAAAGAGTAGAATACTTAAACAAAATGCTTCAGACTACCCGTAACGACTGCTAAAGGTCTACAACTAACAGCCGGGACCAATGGCTTAACATGTATTCCGAGGCACGGAAGGGACTCGGTATGTTATGGATACACCCATCCACGGATCGACCTCGCAAGTGCTGCTGAACATTAAAGATCGACACCTGCGCTGTTATTATTTAGCTGAACCTTTCTTTCAACACACATAAATAGAAAGCGGTCCCAAGACACTAGTCATATTAAGACATGATAAAAATCAAATCAAATCATATTTTATTTCTTTGCAAACATGGGTAATATGTACAACATGGTACATAGATGTTCTTTCATAATAAAGTTCTCTACATATTGCCGTCACATGGGCATGCAAATAGTTGGTTTACAATTATAACTTTAAAATAAGTGGCATGTCATTGGAATTACATGCAAAAAAAAATTAAAAAATATAATATAAAATTAAAAATATTAGCAATAATGTCAAACGGAATAATATTATGCCAACTAGAATACCAATAAGTATGTCAAGATAAGAAGATAAGATAGCGTAGCAGTTCGTAGCCTCGTAGCGTTGACTTCGCGTAGCTCGTAGCTCGTAGCACTGGCTACGATAAACGTTTGTGAGACCGAAGCGTTTATTTACTTTTGTGTTGTATTGAAATGTTCTCGAATGGTTGAATACAATATGAATAACAATATCTATTGTAAGAAAGAAAATGTATTCTGTTGCAAAATATTTGGTTTTATGTCTGAGTGTTTATTGGAATATATTGAATGGAAGATAATAACTTCTTTATCATAAAAATGTTTGAGCATGCTTGTACCAATAAAGCTATTTGAGAGAATTGTGTGTGGGGATATCCTTGACGGATTGCAAATAATAACAAGTTTGAAAATAAACAGAGTCACGAATACAAGCAGAACCTTGTTTTAATTGAATTTGTTCGAGTGCATTATTTATAAATGGTACACCGGTCTGTGTACCGTGTTAATATTAATGTGTGCACAACATTAACCGCAGTGTCGTTAGCACGCCCGGTACACGCTCGGTGCGCGGGGCGCGGCGGGGGTGAGGGGCGCAGGGCTCGGGGGCGCTTGCGCTGGGGTGGGGCGCTGGGGGGGGCAGGTGGACCGACCACGTTACATATTCATGCGCCTCGCCCGGCGCACTATGAATTATTCCGACACATTATAAAACTGAGCGACGTGTTCGAGAATTTGCAAAAACTCCGCCGAACTTAGCCGAGGGTTCCCGAAGTGGTCCGATGGATTCCGAGCGACGAGGACCTTCGGGACCTGACGAGGCTCAGTTTATGGTAATGGACATTAAAACTGGCTTCGTTTGACATAGCATTACTAAGTCAGTATCTGTGCAAAGTACCTATTGATACAGCAACTGAGCACTGTGCAACTCCCACAAGTGTGGGTCACTTAGCACAATGGCTGCTGCTGTCCGGAGTTCTCGGGTGTTGGTGCAAGTTTACCAATAGGGGTGAAGACGACGCGGCGTTTTCTATTTCAATACAACTGAAGTTAAACTAGTTGGAGTTGTCAAAGCATACTTGTAATCTTGTACCGGACGCTGGTATTACTTGTGAACATTCACTGTAGTGTCGACGCGGGGAACTTTTATTGAACTGTATTGGCTTGTATTTGTTTGAGCTGTTATATACTCGTATAATATTTATAATGATCCACGACAGTCGAAAATAGAACGCGCCCGGAGCAATATTAGTTGAAGAACATTGTGTAATTTTAATCAGTAAGGGTCTGCCTGGTGCAGGGAGTGGGGGACATACCCACAAGATAACAAAACGTAATGACTGTTGAGGTCTTCCTATTCTCATAATTTTAAATCCCGCCTTAGGAAATTCAAAACGGGACAGAATTAATCGTATAAAGTACAAAAAAGAACACGATGACAATCAGTCAATGAAACCTGTATTATGTATGCCTCACTGTTAAGGCCGTGTTAAAGTCGTGACCCACCTTGTTAGTTTCTTGTACTGGCTTGGAGGTATATAGGTCCTGGTCCTGTTCTTGAGGCTTTCTGAAAGTATACTTTCAGAGAGCCTCAAGAACAGCCCAGGCCAGCCCAGGCCTCAAGGACTGGAGAACTGGACTGGAGAATCGGTTGACCCACCGTGTTAGTCGTTGATCTCTTGGTCATTTTTATGGCCTCTTTCCTCTCCAGGCCACCTGCGGGTCTTCGCGTATTGTGGCCGAAGTCGTATAAGCATAAAATTACGGTGCCGACTGGAGCTCCAAAACATAAACACGTCACTAGCGCCCACTTATAAGACTAACAGAATAACAAATCACCGATAATACTGTTTAACAGTGAGTTCCATTAGTGTCCTACTTTTGTTTACTGAACACCGCGTGGAGGCTCCCCAATCCCCGAGGAACAGATTACCTGATCTGAGCCGAAAGGCTTCCAGGATTACCGGTTTCACAGGCGCAGTAAATTAGATATGAGATTACTGAAAGTCGCTCACAGAGCTTATACTTACACCTTGTGGAAAGTTACGGAGGTAAATTATCCAAATACATAACTATACAACTGCATTTCTGCATGGAGGAGGTAAGCAGAGGTTTCCAGTCGCATGTATTTAGAAAAAAGCCTTTCGCCATCAACCGGGGTGCTACTGAGAAATACCTGTAAATACCAGACACTTCCCGACTTTCAGTATCTAACTTGGATCCTGCGACCCACGCTCAATTTATATTTAGATAAATATCAGTTATGAACGGATTCGTGGTCATTGTAAAATAAAATAAAAGTGTAAATTGTTACGTCTCCATTAATACAACTACTATAAAGTTAGGACTCAACACAATACAGAAATATTTATTATTTACAGTTTTGTATTTGTTTTCTATTTCTGTGCCAAGATGACACTCCCAGCGGCGAATCTAATCTGCAGAAAGGTCTCCACAAAATGTTTATGCGATAAGACAACTGAAAATAAACCGGATAGAACTTTGTGAGCGAGAAGAGAGCTATGCGTTGCGTTTAACTTATCATACTCGTAGAAATTCTTGACATGTTATTTTTTGATTAAGTTGAATGCTTGTTTTTTTTTTGACTCGGCTAATTGTGCTTTTATTTTTTTATGTTTTTTTTTTATTTTAACACATTTTAACTATATTATTGATTGTATCTTAAATTGATTATTATTATTGTATTAATCCTGTATTCGACACAAATGTATTTTTGTTCAGAATAAATGACTAATGACTATATTATTATAAAAATAAAAACAAATAGAATGGTGGATATGATTCGTGTGAATGTAACAATCAAACTGTGACAGATACATGAATGTGTATGGAGTTATGCCCCGTGCACGACCTGAAGCGATGCCACTTGCGAAGCACCTTGCGTCAAGCAAAATGGGTGTCTTTTACTTTTTTCCATCGCATGAGTGCCACGCATCGCGTTGTAAGTCGTATCTCCTGTAGTCGTGGTGATTTGTTTACTAGTCGTAGTCGGCATGCTCTAAGCAATATCTTTCATTCATTTTCTCCGCATTCGCTATTTCACGCGTGTCCCTTGACGTGTTGCGTGTAGCTCGTGGGCAAGCGGGAAGCGGCGGCGGCGCGGCGTGTATTAGGCGCCGCCGCGCGCCGCCGTCAGCCGTCACTACGCACCGATATTGCGGCCCAGGCGGCGGCTGCGCTCGTAACTCTGACGCGAAATAAAGACTGGCCCATTTACGGCGCAGACGTAAAGCTATCGCGACCTAATATTGTTATGTTTGTTGTGCACTTCTCGTGTGAGGAGAACTTTAGCGCATTAGGGCAATAGTTAATTCACTAAAACAATAAAGGATTTATAACTATTAGCACTACTGCACGTAGGATCAACTGATCAGCTCGCTCACTAAACGAAGCTGTTAAATAGGCATGCCGGCGAGATCGAGGCCAAGAGCAGGCTCATTCACTGATATATAAAAACAGTTAATTAATATTTGTGGTTGTTTATGTTAGATACACCTAGTGCATTTTCTGGAAAAAAGTACCATACCTAAATTTATCTGGAAAACCATACAAAATACGTACAATATAATAAGATACGTGTGGAAATCGAACTCGAACGTATTACAGAAGTATTTACTGTTTATTTAATTGTAGGTATATAATTTTACTGAAACTTTTCGGTTTTGTCCGCACCTACTAATATTATTTATCCCCGCCCGCGCTCACCGCCTGGTGACCGACAGCGACTGGTGGCGACCGGCGGGCGACCGCGGCGACCGCAGCGCCCCACTTCTCGCACTTGACATTTACAGTTAGCGTGGGCGCGATAAGCCGGCCCTCTGATGTCCTACATTAATAGATTCGATCAAAATTATAATTAAACTCGGCGCTATGTCTGACACGTGTTGTTAGGTCGGGGCTCACGGCTCGCAGACTGGAACACATGGTACACGTGTTGTTAGGTCGGGGCTCACGGCTCGCAGGCTGGAACACATGGTACACGTGTTGTTAGGTCGGGGCTCACGGCTCGCAGGCTGGAACACATGGTACACGTGTTGTTAGGTCGGGGCTCACGGCTCGCAGGCTGGAACACATGGTACACGTGTTGTTAGGTCGGGGCCCACGGCTCACAGGCTGGAACACATGGTACACGTGTTGTTAGGTCGGGGCTCACGGCTCGCAGGCTGGAACACATGGTACACGTGTTGTTAGGTCGGGGCCCACGGCTCACAGGCTGGAACACATGGTAGACGTGTTGTTAGGTCAGGGCTCACGGCTCACAGGCTGGAACACATGGTACGCGTGTTGTTAGGTCGGGGCTCTCGGCTCACAGGCTGGAACACGGTGAATGCTGAGCTATTAACACACGCAAATATTGAGCTATTATCTTTTCGTTCTTGAGCCTGAGTTCTCGAACCTGAATGCCTGGACAAAGTAAACATTATATTGGCGATAACGATCTCAGAACAGTCTAAAATGTAGGAGACCGACATAAGTTGCTGTAATGCGTATGTCAATCGCGGTTGTCAAAAGCGTTGTAGGAACACGAAACCACTTTGAGTATGATTGTCACTGGTCTAGGTCTCGCCCTTTGCGTGTACAGTCACTAGCACCAGTATGTAAACACTTTACAACTTTTAAAAGTGTTTTTCTCCTACTGTTTTGATTAAAATTTCATTTCGTTTCGAACATACTATTCTGGAACTCATATTTTTATGAAAAAGATCCTGGCTCCAAGTTAAAATCGTTATTTTTCGCGTAGTGTATACATATTGGTGCTCGTGACTGTACCTTTACAACGTCAACTGGCAACTAACCAAGGTTTGAGAATCGCCAACACGCAACGAACACTGGCGAACTTTCATTGACATATTTGTTCTATCTCAGAAGTATATAGGCATATACTTCTGAGAACTTATCACAGACAATTATCGTTATTGATCCAATCTTTGAATGAAATCATAGCGAGCACGGTCAAGCACATTCGCATAACACACATTCGCATAACATTACCGGCTGCAGTTAAACCTTCCATAACCATTAATGTCGCCAACGTCATAGTTGCATCTTAACAACATGTGATTACGGACAGATTGCGGACACGGCCTCTGGCATATACTGTACTGTAGTGAGGTATCTGTCTGTGTCCGATATCCTTAGCCATGTCCACAACTTGTCCTTTGGGATTAGGTATCCCAAGGTAAGGACACAACGTAATACTCCCCTGTACCACAATTATTATTTTCTGTGATTTCGAACCAAACCAAACGCTGACGTTAACAGGACACTTCACAAGTAAGTGGTTAGTTGTGTTGTATGTGATGATGTTTGCGCAACTTCACTAATTATGCCCGTTGAGTATGCTTGTACAAGCGCTACGCTTGTCAAGTGGCAATACGGGATATGTTTAATTTATTTTCATCTTTTTATTGCAGATAAAAACCGCAACACATTTGTTTCTACAACTATGGATACATACTGATGACTGATGACAGGATGTGTGAACCCTTTCCCACAACAACCCGCGCTGCACCTCACCGCCCCGGCGCCACTCGTCTTTGACGGCGACTCTCTCAAAGACCTCCAGCGCAGCACATGTTTTTATTCCACCGCAATTAGAATTCCGATCACAGCTCAGTGGTGGCGCGTGTTAACAAAAAATCATCATCATCATTTCAACCGAAAGACGTCCATTTCTGGACATAGGCTTCCTCCAAGTGTCGCCACATTGACCGGTCCCGTGCGACTCGCATCCAGCGGATCCCTGCAACCTTCACCAGGTCTTCGGTACACCTAGTGAGAGGCCTTCCAACACAACGTCTTCCGGTTCGCGGTCGCCACTCCAGAACTTTTCGGCCCCATTGGCCATCCGTTCTGCGAGCAATGTGTTGGTTTGGTAATTCTTCGGGCTATCTCGGTAACCTTGCTTCTCTTGCGGAAGTCCTCATTTCTGATTTGATCACGCAGGGAAACTTCGAGCAAAGCCCTCTCCATTGCACTTTGGGTGACTTTAAGCCTTCTAATAAGGCCCGTTGTGAGCGAACAGGTTTCGGTCCCAGATGTAATCACTGGCAACACACACTGGTCTTGACACACTGGACTTTCGTCTTGAGACACTGCGGTAAGTTGGATGAGAAGATACCACGCAACTTCCCGAACGCTGCCCAGCCGAGTCGGATTCGACGATTGACCTCTTTCTCGAAGTTAGACCTACCTAACTGGAACGTTTGTGGTACCTGTAGACATAGTCGTCTACAACTTCGAGTGTAGAATCTCCGATCTTGATTGGAGTGGGCGTTACATGGGCATTCAACATGACTTTGGTTTTGTTCATTTTAAGACCCACTCTTTCGAAAGCTCTATTGATAGAGATCAGGGTCATCGAGAATTATACTGAGGTCCTCCATGGTCTCAGCCATGACTATATCGTGGGCAAATCAAAGGTGAGAGACGTTGATGCCTAGCCTAGAACCTTGAAGACGTCTTCCAGTGCAGCGGTGAACAGTTTCGGAGATATGACGTCTCCCTGTCTCACAACTCGCTGTAGAAGGATAGGTTCCGACGTCTGGACCTGAAGTCGGACTGACATGGTGGCGTCTTTATACAAACACTTTAATACCTCGATGCACCGATAGTCAATTTTGCACCGTTGGAGAGACTGCAGTACAGCCAAGTCTCGATCGAATCGAAGGCTTTCTCGTAGTCCACAAACGCTAAGCAGAGAGGCAGGTTATACTCTTCGGTCTTCTGTATAACCTGCCGCAGCGTATGTATGTGGTCTATAGTGCTAAAGCCTTTACGGAATCCCGCTTGTAGCCGAAAATCGACAAACCTACGCGCGAGACGATACGTGATGACTCTTGAAAACAACTTCCAGATATGGCTTAGAAGTGAGATGGGCTTATGGTTCTTCAACCGGGCATCACCGCCCTTTTTGAAGAAAAGTACTAAAGTACACTCCTGCATCATGCCTGTGGTGTTTTCTCCTCGAGTATGACGGAATCAAACAGTTTCTGAAAGGTTTGTTTTCCGCCCGACTTCAGGAGTTCGGCCATAGTTCCATTATCGGCGTGCCTTGTTGTTTTTAAGCTGTTTCAGAGCCATCCTAATCTCGTATAGGCTGACGACCTGGATGTCTTCGGTATAGTGTCGTGTCAGTCTAGCTCTTGGGTCGTGTGCTAGATTTACAATGGGTTTACTGGTTGACGTGTACAACTGCCCATAGCAAAAATACTTAGTAACTACTGCCGGAATGCTTTAGTGGGTAAATGCTAAACAGAGTTTCGAGGACCCAACTCACAAGGAATCATCGCCCACAACATCGCAGTGTTAGACTCCAACAGGACCTTTAGCCATGTGCGTGAAAATATATAACAAGTTTCCAAATTCAATTAAGGACATAGAGTACGAAAATAAATTTAAAAACAGTCTCCAGAAATGTCCCTTCAACAAATGTGTGCAGTCTGTAGGTAGTCCGGCTGCCGGCAGGTCCCTCCAACGAATGTGTGCAATCTGTAGGTAGTCCGGCTGCCGGCACGTCCCTCCAACGAATGTGTGCAGTCTGTACGTAGTCCGGCTGCCGGCAGGTCCCTCCAACGAATGTGTGCAGTCTGTAGGTAGTCCGGCTGCCGGCACGTCCCTCCAACGAATGTGTGCAGTCTGTAGGTAGTCCGGCTGCCGGCACGTCCCTCCAACGAATGTGTGCAGTCTGTAGGTAGTCCGGCTGCCGGCAGGTCCCTCCAACGAATGTGTGCAGTCTGTAGGTATTCCGGCTGCCGGCAGGTCCCTCCAACGAATGTGTGCAGTCTGCAGGTAGTCCGGCTGCCGGCACGTCCGTCCAACGAATGTGTGCAGCCTGGAGGTAGTCCGGCTGCCGGCAGGTCCCTCCAACGAATGTGTGCAGTCTGTAGGTAGTCCGGCTGCCGGCAGGTCCCTCCAACGAATGTGTGCAGTTTGTAGGTAGTCCGGCTGCCGGCAGGTCCCTCCAACGAATGTGTGCAGTCTGTAGGTAGTCCAGCTGCCGGCAGGTCCCTCCAACGAATGTGTGCAGTCTGTAGGTAGTCCGGCTGCCGGCACGTCCCTCCAACGAATGTGTGCAGTCTGTAGGTAGTCTGGCTGCCGGCACGTCCCTCCAACGAATGTGTGCAGTCTGTAGGTAGTCCGGCTGCCGGCACGTCCCTCCAACGAATGTGTGCAGTCTGTAGGTAGTCCGGCTGCCGGCAGGTCCCTCCAACGAATGTGTGCAGTCTGTAGGTAGTCCGGCTGCCGGCAGGTCCCTCCAACGAATGTGTGCAGTCTGTAGGTAGTCCGGCTGCCGGCACGTCCCTCCAACGAATGTGTGCAGTCTGTAGGTGGTCCGGCTGCCGGTAGGTCCCTCCAACGAATGTGTGCAGTCTGTAGGTAGTCCGGCTGCCGGCACGTTCCCTCCAACGAATGTGTGCAGTCTGTAGGTAGTCCGGCTGCCGGCACGTCCCTCCAACGAATGTGTGCAGTCTGTAGGTAGTCCGGCTGCCGGCAGGTCCCTCCAACGAATGTGTGCAGTCTGTAGTTAGTCCGGCTGCCGGCAGGTCCCTCCAACGAATGTGTGCAGTCTGTAGGTAGTCCGGCTGCCGGCACGTCCCTCCAACGAATGTGTGCAGTCTGTAGGTAGTCTGGCTGCCGGCAGGTCCCTCCAACGAATGTGTGCAGTCTGTAGGTAGTCCGGCTGCCGGCACGTTCCCTCCAACGAATGTGTGCAATCTGTAGGTAGTCCGGCTGCCGGCACGTACTGACGTACCCTCCAACAAAGGGTACACATCTCCGTTGGTAGACTTCCCCGGACGAAATCCTTCACTAAGAGCTCTGTTAAGTAGGACTACTACTACTGTAAATCTGTGTGTTAGTAAGCCGTAAACTTACTGCATTCATCAGCTCAGTGTTGTGTTCTTTAAGTAGTTCGCGTCATAATCGTTAGCGCGGACGAGCGTCGCTGCGTCGCGTAGTAATTATCGGCATGGAGCTACAGCTCCAATTCGTTGACTCACTGCCTCACTGCCTCCCTGCGCTGCTTTCTTGGCGAATACTTATTTTAAGTACACAACATAATTTTTGTTACTTACTACTAAGCTAAAATTAGAACAACAACAACAACAAGACGTTTTTATAACTTTAAGTGGTATACTGTTTATCTTTTGTTGTCAGATAGGCAACCTCTCCATTTAAAGTATCTAGCTGAAAACGGTTAGACAGAGCTAAACAGATGATGATGTTGTTTGCCTCAATTGCCTCTTACAAAACTTTAATCTAGCTTTTAATGTGGCAAAGACATATACAATAATATAAGTTTTCTGGCAAAACTTACATCCGTTGCAGAATGTATTTCTCGTCGAAGTGTTGGAACCCATCAGCACCATATGACACATTTCCTCGCAAACTATCCGCGCAGCGCCAGTCACGACATAAAACGAACGGCACATAAAGTTTGCGAGCAGTCCCCGCGGCACGCGGCGGTCAGGTAACGTTAACGCGCACGTTAGCACTCACTACCTACCGATACTAATTACCGCTGAGTGAATTTTTGTATTGTTCTTGCAGCTGACCATTTATGAGTAGCGAGAACTACTCGATCATACAATAGCAGATCATCTTTAATATTCCAAAAATGTACTGATTTACAGAATACTTCAAAGGGGAGATGGTTTGATGGTAAAAATGAATTTGTGTTTTTTTTTTTTGTATTTTTATAAGATTCGCCGCCGATCTAATCTTCGCTGATTTAGCGGCTACCTCTATTAACCTATAAAGCTGACACAGCATTAATACGACATATTTCCGGACAAACACTTCAAAAGACAATAAACAATACACACAAACAGCCATACTTAGCCATCACTCACTGCCATAATATCGGAAACACATTAAACCCGAGCACATCCCGAGTTCACCCGAACATATCCGAATGTAGCGCGCTCATAAAATGCACGTCGTATAGGAGTATATGACAAAAACGCGGTTTTCTGACACATTGAGAATTATTCAGATGACAAACAGCGATGTAACCCGCGTCGGTGAGTGGCAGGATGGTGGGATGGCGGGGTAAAGCCGACCCCGGCCGAATAAAAAATGAAATAGACACTAATGCACGCACTAGCACAGAGAGATTTAGGTGATGCATAGTGGAGAGCAATTAGTGTTTATATTCAGTGTCATTTGGAGTAAGAACTTTTTGTACTGAAATAACGGAGGAAATGTTTTTTGCGTACATTAGTTTAATGTTGCCGTCATGTATTATTTGTAGCTGAGCCTTTTAAGTAAGAACATGAATCGTAATTTTTTTCAATAACTAAATCAAAAGTACTAGCTGCAGTTGCGATAACACAGTTATAGCGTTGGTTAGGAAACCTCGAACTCAAGCCAGCCTCCGAGCAGCTAGCGGGCAGCATGGCGCTCTGGCAGCTGTCATTTGCTCCCAACAGTTAACTGACTGCACTGACTAGCTGTACAAGCTGAAAACCCCAGAATTTAGTCTTAGATAACATTACGTCACACCACGCCTGATGAACTGGAATGACTAGGCAACGGTCTTAAATAATCCAACATTTCGCCAGTTATGTTTCAGTTGTTTCCAAATGTATTGTGCGAACCGCTAGTCTGTGGAATTCACTGCCGGCTTCTCTGTTTCCCGATCATTATAAACTAGATCTCTTCATAGTTCGAGTGAATCGGCTTCTTCTAGGCAAGCATGCTCCACCCTAGGGCGCATCATCGCTTCACATCAGGTGGGTTGCGGCATAACGCAAGCATTTTAGTGTATAAACAAAAAAAAGTGAAATTTAAAGATGTATGTTGGAAAAACCCAATAACACTTAGCCCGATCTGCCAAGAGGCCGAGCACTAGACCCGCCAGTGTTAGATGCCATAAGTGAAGCTATTAGCAGTAAAGTTATCACTAACACTTTCTCCGAGACTCGTATAGTTCGATACTGGTCGTAAGCTGGTTGTTTACGAGGGCCATACATCCCGGCGCCGTAATATCGCACGATCGTGGCAATATTGTCGAGATCGCGTCCGGCAGTTTGTGGACCATTAACGAGATATTATTAACGCGTGGCTGGGCCCCGCTCGTGGCCCCGCTCTTGGGCCCAGCTTATGGGGCCCTTCGACGCCATTATAACTTTCACGGGAAGGGAGCGGAACTCATCCAAGGCGTCGAGGATTTGAAGGACTATTTCAAAATGATCACAATGATAATACACGTTTTGAGAGGGTTTTGAGTAGATCTAGCCACGAGGAGTTATTTGAATCATCTTGGGCGAGTTATAACCGAAAATATTATTAAAACATGTTGTGGAAACGAATTTTCAATATAAAACAGTCATTTTTATTGCGTAGAACACAAACCGGATATTGAACTCTGTCCAATAAAATGGCGATAGAACTGCTTCCTTCGCGAGTCGAGCTATAAAATCCAAACGTTATCATTTCAACATTAAATTGAAGTAAGTTCAAAATTCCGCCTCTTCATATCTATTGGGAATCAAATTAAAATGTAATATTGAAACATTGGTACTACTTTAGAGAAACATTGGTCTTCAAATATTTTGGTAAAAATGGACAACATTTTGAAAAAGTTTCCATTGAAACCAGAACAGGCATGGCATTGGCATTCCCCGGTCGATGTCGGTCAGGGAGTTTTCATAAATTTATTTTAGTCCTTTCTCGGCGTTTACAACGTTTACACACGTCGATTTTATACATACTTTGACCTTCTAAGTTACTGTCTAGCTAGATATTAGTATTGGCCGAGACTACGCACAAATCTCGTTTTAAACCTGGACTTTTGGATTGCCATCGCGGTGAAAATGTAGTTACGCTGACTGCCTAATGTGTGCCGGACGTTCAGTCACTCAGAAGATACATACGTCGCTCGGGGAGCCTCCTATCATACCTATAAGTCTATTTGAGATGGCAAAACCGCATCTAAATCGGTTAAGCCGTCCCGGTGATAACGCAAAAGCTCATTTTAAAGAGGGAAAAATGGTTATGGCGCCCTTGGCCAGTTAACACCATAACCGTGTCTAAGAACGACGTTAGGCACGGTTATGGTGTTATAGACGGAGGCGGCGGCCTACAAATCACAAACGTTATCTAGATCGGTTAAATTAGATATCGATATCGGAGATAAGTAAGATCAACCGTTAGCAGCACACACATCAGACCACCTCCCACCCTAAACACGTACCCGTTTTCTGTTGCGTGGCGTGTTCAAGGTAAAAATGGAAAACACATTGGAACAAATTTCCAGTGAAACCAGCTGCGAATGAATATCATCATTTAGTACAATGTTGTAAGTGTCACAGTATTTGGGCTAGTTCGCAAAGAATAGGCACCGGGAACCCCGCGGGACTCGTACATTACCCAGGAACAAACTCGTCTGATGGCCGCAACGTAGTACAACTTACAAAAGGCATACTCCTCACAGTCCTTCCAATGAGTGACGCTGTGCTGCAGAATGGCCACTACACAAATAGGTATAATACTAGTGTCCGATCGAATCAGGATTTTCAGCCGAAACTGAAACCTTCGGCCCTGGTCCCAGTTTCGGCCGAAACCGAAACTTAACCGTCGAAGACCGTCAAACAAGAAAATTTACCGCAGGACATCGGTTGAAAAAAAAAATCCCTTTATACTAATTTTGTCAGCCGATGCGATATGAGAAGTCGAGATATTTTTTTTAAACCTATGTGCCTTGGGAATGTTGTCTAGTTTGGTATTGCGCTTATTATACACCCTGTAATAAGCCGAATATGCCATAAGAAATAAGAAATCTTATTTTTACACTCAATGGATGTAAAAGAAGCCGAAAGGCACTTTTTCTTCCCGTCATTGCAATTTTTTTTTTCTTCTCGAATCTGGTCTATAGTCCAGAATCCAGCAGCGCAACGCGGGATATTGAAGGTCAGAATAACTCGTTCACTCGTTATTTTTGAATACAAGTTTTAAATGTTATAAGTTTACTGTACTACTACACTTTACTTAAATACCTGCATGACAACTGTACTATTCACATCAGCACAATGTTTTGGGAGTGTTGTTACAATGAGTCCTAATTACCATTAGGACTGACCGTGATTTATCACTCCAAAAAAAAAGGCATTTCCCAGCAATAAATTTGCGTAGAGTTACTTACTTAATTTGATATACAGAATGCTTGATTGACAGCTTCGTGAAGGGTTCGTTTACATTTTGTATACGACAGTTACACGTGATGAATTACAAACGATAATATAAAAAAATAAAACATAATTTAAAAAAAAGCCGAGAATGGCGCGAACTAAGTTAGCGATTACGAGCAATGAATTTTCCCGAAGTTAGCCTAAAGACATTCGACGATTCACGAATATAGAGTTTCGGGTGGGCCGAAGTTTCGGCCAATAATTGACCAAAACAATACAAACCTAAAATAATACAAAGCACACCACGTTCCTTTGTCATTTAAGCGTAAATCATGGAAATGTGCCTACTTGCAAGTTTGATTTATGGGTCTCTGACTTGATATTTGACAAATATTCAAAAGATCAAACTCAAGTTATACCAGCGTGTACTGTCTAATGACTTTTTACGCAATACAACACTGTGCTGCAATACACAGATTACTGACGTTGCTCAAACATCCACCAAGCTGAAGTGGCTGGCCACGTCTGACGTATTACAAAAACCAACCAGCTGCGGGCCAAAAATAGCCACTATATGGACTCCTGACACAGCCAGAAGGCGTCGCGCGGTAGAACTCGTAGAAGATGGCGGGAGGAGCAGGACAAAATCAACGACCACAAGTCCACAGCCCTAGATCAAAAGAACTATATGTCATGGGGAGAGGGCTTTGCCCGGAAGTGGGATAACGCAGACTGTACAGTAACAGTAAAACAACGTTTAACCAGAAATAGGTGTCAACGTTTGAATTATGCGGTCGTTTCTTTGATTCTGTAACACAAAGCTACGCTAGGACAATGTAATGTGCAGTAGACAATACGTACAGTAGAGTGCCTTGTTCCCGAAGGTAAACCGGTAGGAATCGGCATCTTAGGTGCCTTCGGGCCTGGTAGACATGATAGCACAACCGCTGACTAATTTTCTGACCGAAATATCAAGTTATACCAGCCTAAAGAGAAGAGAGGCATTGTGCGTCAGTTTGTCATCGGACATGTCGTAAATGATATTATGTAGTAGACCTTCTGTTCATGTCCTATGTGTGCACACTTGCGCTTTTAGTGAGTAGTTCCCCAGTGTGGGATTACTAGCTCAGTGCTCTAATCACTAACTAATGGCTTTTTACGATTTATCCCGACAATCAGAGCGAAGATAAAGCGAAGCTAACTCTGTGTTTGTAAGGTTTAGAGGCTGCAGGCGGTATTTTCTATCTGGAAACTTCTACTTTATGCAACTTTACACTCAGCTCGGACGTGACAGTCTCTGTTAGATGAAACTTGAAAAAAAACGGAATTTAATTTATGACCAGAATTAAAGTTAAGAATTTAATACGTTTAAATTCAAACGCAACACCTAAACGTGCATGACGTGCAACTTTAGTAAAACATGTACTCGAATGCACGTTGCACTGCAATCTATTCGCTTCTACAGATCTGAAACGAAAACCGCTAAGCTATTAGTCACTGGTCCAGGTATTACCTACACCACACACACACGTCACATGTACAAACACACACACAACACGCCCGGTGGAAGATTTACGCGCGCAAACAACAAACCTTTGTGTAGAATTCAATTATAGGGCAAAAAGTGTGGCGGCACGCTCCGCAATGCATTCTCGATGAATTCGATACGCGCCGGTACCCAGACCGGTACGATACCGGTACTTTGTGATTCTTTGGTACCACTCGGGACTGGTTTAAAATAGTTTTGGCACTGGTCAGGATTTTATTTGTCACGGGTTTACTTGGTGCTGGCTGTTTTATAAAACAAAATTTTGGATTTGAGTTAGTTAGTTGCAAATGTGACTGTTCGTAAATTACCCTAGGCTGATAAAATTTTCGTTTTTCCTAAATCATGCACATATTATTATTTCTTCACTTCAACTAGACTTATTACTACTACTTATATTTAACTTATTAAATACTAATCGCTCTGTTACGACAGTCCTCTGGGACATGTCCATCTTGGTACCAAGATTACGCTAACTACATGAACCTAACCTAGAACGTCCTAGCATTTTAACCGTTTTAGACCGACCACCTTAATTAGCTCGACTAGCCTCCACGTGTGGACTCTTCCGCGATTTCAAATCAACTGCCTCGAATCCACCCAGCTTTCTCCGGCCCAGCCTCCAAAAGCCCCACGCTTGGCATGTTCCCATACTTTTTAAATCGCCTCTTTTTTTGTGCAACCGTCTCAATTGTTTTAAAGGGTCCCGGGTCGTGCGATACCCAAGACATTTTTAGCAGATGTCGCGTTAGTATCCTTTAGAAATCAGTAATTTTTTTATCTCTTCTTAAGATTTCTCTAGTCCCTTTCCCATTAAATAAAGAATTTATGCGTTTCCAAGTGATGCAATATTTTTTTACAATTCAAGGAAGAAAGCTCACTAAATCTTTATTAATTACGGTCACTTGCCAGCCTGTCAAGCCATAAAATAGAAGTTTAATGTGTTTGTAAGTGGCCCATACCGTGTGATGATTTTAAATAAAAATCAATACTAAAATATCTACTTAATAATTAGGAGTACGTGACAGACAGTCACACAAACAAAAGAGGTATTTTGACGAATAACTTTAAAAAAAACGGCTCCTATTATTTGTCGAAAAATTCGCTCATTCCCCAATTTTACGGAACTTACAAAACTGGCCAAATGTTGGTGAAGGTACTATATCTACGCCATTGTTAAAAAAAAGAAAAAAAAATTGCTCAATCCTTTGAAAAATATCAACAAGCTTGGTTTTTATGTTACTTGTGTACGTATGAGTTGCAATTAATAATAGGTATGTAGTAATACCTACTTGTCCTTAAAGACATGAACTCAGGTAACGGTAACACCTACCACCAGTATTTAATTTAAGTTAGTAAGTCGTAAGCGTGACTTGTGAGCCACAGAGCCCCCATCAACAAACAGCTCGAGTATAAACTGCAGATCAAAGTTCACGAAAATTATGTGAAGAACACGTTACAAGAAGGCTACCTTTCTTAGTCGTACCTAGATTAGTGTGTCTTTAAGCTGCGTAGACTGTTCTCATAGCTGTTCGGAACATAATCTTTGACATATCACATACATGCACGTAAGAATTATAAGTCAGGGATAAAGTACGCAATACAAAGCACTATCGCGGCAGGACCTTAGCACACTTGGTAAGAACTATTGCAAAGTCCAAATTCCGGTCTTCTACTGAGAAATTCCTAAAGAAAGCTCCCAACAACACTGTACCAGACCCGAATTTATAGCCCTCACTCTAAGTGGACCCACAAGCAAGTAGCGAGGGGTGGTAAACTATTTACCAGAAAGCACTGAAACGTATCCTGTTTTAATTCCACTTAGGTAAGAGTATGGCAGGCACAGGCATTTGGGCGAGTGCGCCACGCCTCAGGCCGCGTAGCATTATAATATTATCTGTGGCTACTGGCTGCGCCCGCAGTAAATCAGCGCCGCGGCACAGGCCGTAGCTCTCGCGGTAACTCACGCGTTCACCTGCCGGCACACTTACCTTACTTTACTTTACAAGTTTAGTCAACTCGCTACTCTCGAAGACTTACGAAGTGTTCGCTAGATATTAAACCACAGTCTGTCGCGCATGCTGCTGTTTAAAACGATAAATCTCCTAATTATTGGAGTGAGACTTTATTTATGTATTCGGATGGTAGACGAATGGAGGCCTACCTGATGGTTATGGGGTAACGTGGCTCATGAACATAATAAGAGTATTATCATCCCACAATATCTCATTTACCTGTAACTACACTGCTGACGGTGAAGGAAAACATCGTGAGGAAACCGGCATGTCCTAGAACCAAAAATTCGAAGACATGTGACATCTAGCAACCCGCACTGGGCCCGCGTGGTGGATTATAGCCCATTCCGTCTCATCGAGAGGAGGCCTGCGTCCCAGCAGTGGGAACATTAATAGGCTGATTATGCTATACTTATGCTACACTGCTGACACACCTTAACGCTGATTGGCGTCTGAAACAGGTTTAATTGCATGAAATATTGTAGGTATTCATTGGACTACAAAAATAAGCACCTTTACAGACGTGTGTGAAGTACTTCAGGCTTTAGACATCGAAAGCCCTAACTTGAGTAACGAAACAAATGAACCGTGCTGGTAGGAAGTTCGTTCAAAAGATTAATGTCAACGAATTAACTTCTTACATGTTTTGCCTTTAAACATTATCTACGGAAGACATGATTACTTTGCGCCTTTACAACTCAGCCTGATTACCAAGTTCCTTCTTTCTGACATTAACATGTAAATTACGAAACATCACAATAACAATCTAATACTAAGCAAAATCCGCCTCACATACACACACACAAACACGCTTACTTATCGCAAAAACCCTTCAAGCTTTTCTCTGTACATAAATAAGTTACGAAGTCACTTAAGGCGAAAACGTCGGCTCACCTTTAAACAATATACTTGTGCGGCGAATCTAAATCTTGTAAGAGGTTACGGGATGCGGGATACGCTGCCACTTACCGTCCATCTTGGCCTTAACAGTGGCCCTGGAGCGCGTACTTCACGAGCGGCACGAGACACGAAACACGAGATACGAGACATCCACGAGCACGAGATGATACCTCACGCCGCGTAGCGACACGGACACATAGTACACAGTAGGTATACAGAAGCTTCATATTAGCCGTAAGTTGATTTTATTTGGTAACCACTATTGTATTGGGGTCATCCTGTAAAGATAGTGTGTGTAAGTTAATAATAAATAAATAAATAATAATAATAAATAATACTATGAACTATGGTAAACCTCACAGGCTTTTTAGAAAAGTGTGGCTACGTCGCCGTCGTTTCTTAGGTGTACCAGGTTTACCTACCACGAAAGATTGCTTCTTCGAATCTTCGTTTTTAATTTGATCATTACTGATAATATTTTTAATTTTTATTGACATCATTGGTAATATTTTTAATTTTTTATTGCCTTGATCATGTTGACATTTTTTTTTTAATTTATATAATTCAAATGACATGCCACTTATTATAAATTTAAAATAATTTGTAAAACAATTATTTGCATGCCCATGTGACGGCAAAATGTGGAGAACCTTTAACAAAATATCATCTATGTACCTAATACCCTAATAGCATGTTTGCAAAGAAATGAATGATTTGATTTGGACTTGTTGTTTTTACCGTGATTTAAGACAATAAAATTCAGTTAAACGTGCAAATAGTTACCACTTTATTATGAATTATTTCAGTCAAGCATAGAATTCCATGGTTCTCCTGTAGCTGCAGCTTATTCCATGGCTTGTCCGAAACTGTTTAGATACTGGTAAGTGCTGTGTACTGAAGTCGAAAGCTATCTCAAAATGTTAATAGCGCTATAAAGTTGGTTTCTTTGAGCTCGTCGCCGCCGCCGCCACCGTGCTCACCTCGCTTACAAGCCGACGCAGAGTGGCTTTGTTTGACGGTGATTACCATGATATGTTTGTGTAGAGGGGAGGTTGCGTTGTCCAATGAATGCTTACGAAACATACATCAAATATTGATGACTTGCACGTTTTGGAACGACGGTAATATCCATCAAATACATTCGGGAACATCACAGAACATAATTATCTAACGCGTTGCATTACATTGCCGCGTTCCGAAAACCGATTTAAGTAAATTCTCCGTCTGTTAAGACTTTGGGGGTATGAAGAACAGGATTTAAAGTTCTTCATCCTACGACCAGACGGGTGTTGTCTGGTGGGTTACTACCGGACAGTTGTTATCAGGTTCTTCTATATAGTTATAAGTCGCGGATAATTTTACTTGCGCGATGTAGGATTTTGATATTTAGTTCATCATCTGTGTCATAGATGGCGCTGTAGCACTTTTTATTCTATGTTGCTCTAGTACTTCTTGTAGTGCCGCTACAAAACATTCCAATGACATAGCGCCAGGGCAGTAACATAATCGTTACGCAATCGTGTAACGTAGTGGTCCAGTGCAGCCTCGTTTCAGTTAAACGGTTATGCAAAGTAGTGCGGCTCGTACAAATAGTACGTAAACAATTTTGCATATCTCAGGAAGATCGTCTCGTTCGTGGGATGCTCAAAGTGTAGAAATTTCCTCAGTCCACTGCAGTCTACATGGGCTTGAAGCGACGTTTTAAGATGCTATACAATGCACGTTCAGGGTGTTCGTGTAAAAGAGGGACATAGATACTTCAATGCAGTGTACCTAGTACTCATGAAAATGAACAACTTTTAGGCCTTTGTTTTCAATTATTATTATTTTCAATTATTAGTATTTCGCGCTACAGCTGAGCGCAGTCAGCGTATGTAAAACATATTCCAATTCTGTCTATCGTTTGAAATTAACTAGCACTAAGCGCTTTTAAAAACACAGGAGCGTTACTATGGGACTAAATCAGGTTCCTCCTACAATTGGTCGAGTTCCACGAACATTAATGTATTGAGCAGTAGATTTTTTTTCCACATCCCAGAGTTGACCCCATAGTAAATGTTTATAATTTTCGTAAGTACTAGACTCTCTTAAGTGTGTGCCGCGGTTCACATAACACCCTGTATACACCTCACATAATAACATGTGAGAATAAAGCTGAAGCTCTTAAGTGCTCGTCTGGGAAAGGATAACGTGTTTTAAATACGTTAGCGTGGTTTGGTAGGCCTTGTTTGAGTCTCAACGATATCGTATCACTGGATACCAAAGAGAAGTGCAGTCTTAGTAACGGGGATGTTCTTGGTACTTGTAGAAAAAAACATTAACGTAAAACTACATTTTAAACGAAAATGTGTAACATGAAAATCGTATTAAGTCTACGAGGGATGATAGCTAACATGTGTACTTGTGGAATGGTTGTTAAATAAAATAAGTGCAGTAACTCTTTGCGCCGAAAATACCTGTATAAAACTCATTTGATATTCCGTATATTTATGGAAGCTGCTCTCAGTACATTACCCCGTTCGAGTGTAATCGCGATTCTGTTCAGCGGCCCAGTACGCGACGTCGACATGCTCTAAAATAATCAACATTTTACGCAGACATTATGGCTATAAAACGGGTTGCCTTTTAATATTAATAAGTTAGGCTGGGACCCGCCTCACTCTGCCACAAACTGTAGAGGGAGTCAGTAGCTCAGCTTTGCACAACGGACGATTTATGTTTTCGGTCTGATCGAGTTGCCTTTACTCATGAATCACAAGATAGGATACAACAAGTTCTATCTAGCCGTCTTGCACTCCTCTAAACTCTAATTAAACTTACTCACTAGCACTCGACTAAATTCCTGCACTTGGCTAACCACTCGCACTGCACAAAAATCTGGCACTCAACTAAACTCTCGTGCTCTACTAAACTGGCACTCTCATAGTCGACCAAACTACTCTGCTAAACCACTCTACCAGACTCTTACACTCAACGTCCTTTCTACAATTACTATTGTAACCCTATGAGTTTTCAGACAGTAATGATGTTGTGACAAGCCCGAGACGGAGATTACAACTCAATATTATCAAGTCGGCGTGTTTCAACCACTTCCACGCACTGCTGGCGCTCATTATACACCAGTCATTAATAACTGAGGCTAAAGCCGATTTTAACTAAGTCTGCTTTGCGGACATAAATTTCCTCGTAGGCTGTAAAGACTTAAACTACCATCGATACCTTGAGTTAAGATTTCATGTAGCTAGAATTGCCTTAGACACGACACAAGTAACATGAGACGAGGGCCGGAAGATGAAGAAGACTTCTTCAGTTATTGTTCAATAAGGCTATCAGATATGTTAGCCTTATTGAACAATAACAGTCTTGGCTGATAAGCCACAGTGACTTGCCCTTATTCTAGAGATATTCAGAAAGCTGCATACAGTTGCTTGCAGAGAGGAAGACTACTCTCTTTATTGGACTAATACATCAAGTAAACACGTGTTGGAGCGTAACATCGATCTCCGAAGCATTGTCCCCGACGACTGACAAGCAGTTTATCATCAACCGGTGGACGTCCACTTCCAACCATTAGCGTTAGCTCTTCCCCTCTGTGTATACGAGAAGAGAATAACTACGTAAGTGTCTCAAGCAGCCGGCAGTGACAGACAACCGCTACGGATTTCAAATTCACTATCACACTGCTATTCTTCATTAACTCTAGGTACTGACTACTTTGCGACCTTACAATACTACGGTACATGTCCGTAACTTCAGTCAGTATTCTTTCAACGCATACAGTATCAATATAAAAAAACATTATTTAAATGAGCATCAGTTAGCACTGCGTAATACCCCATGGTAAGACTGGTTGTCAGACTTTAAGGCAGCTGACTCACCTTGTAACGACAGTCAAAGATCTACAAAAGACAAAACAACGGATTAACGTACTTATTCACGGAGGAAACTCGGTATGTAATGAATGGTCAACCATCCGCGGACCGACCTTGGTATGTGCTGCTTAATGCGAGACACGAGCTCCTCTCATAATGATTACTTAACAATATTTTCGAGATTCGCGTACCATGAGACTCAACATGTTGCTCAAGCGCACTTGGGCCCTCGAGGCTTCAGTTTCGTAAAGCATCTCATAAACATGGCGGAGTAAACGCGTTCAAGAGGAGAGGTCTCACAAACATGTCGGAGTAAGTCTCATACAACGGGGACGACACAATTAGCCACTAATTAACGTCTCAGACGATGCGGAGACGACCGGGGTACGAGTGTGCGAGTTCGTATGGGAAGTGCGGTAGGGGAATAACAGATTACATGGATAAGCACAAATGATAACTCAATCTTTTGTTTTGATACTGTGAGGGTTTTTAAGCCGATAGGCTGCTTGTGCAAAACTCGGAAATTCACCGCAAAAACAAAAACAAATCATGTGTGCGGGGACTTCCCCCTTTGACACCTAGTCGTACTTAAATTATTTTCAATACACTTTCTCGAAAACTGGTTCTTATCGCACTACGATTAGGTTCAAACATGCAATGTATTTCACAAGTGTGGATTTTTTAAATTTTTCCGCATACGTGCAGAAATAAAAATTTCCTCAGATAACTATACTTATACTAAGTCTAAATGGGTTAAATGACTATTGTCGGTGGTGTTTTTTTTTTTTTAATAATATAAATAAATACAGAACCCGGCGACGTGGTAGGCCCAGAAGGAGGTGGCGTGACGAGCTGGATTCTTATCAAAAGGATTGGGTCCAAATAGCCAAAGACAGAGATAAATGGAGAGAGGGAAGGGAGGCCTGTGCCCTGCAGTGGAACACATCAGGCTCGTAAAAATAATAAATAGCCTTCTTCCAGGCGGGAACAAGGTGCGCGCCTTCAACGGCTTGGTCATGCCGGTTTTAATGTACTCTTTCGGCGTACTGGAATGACTGGAAATGGACTCAGACCGAACTCGATGCCCTGGATAGGAGACTTCGTACACTGTTGACCGCAAACCGGATGCATCACCCACGATCATCGGTGATGAGGCTGTACATCCCGTGGAAGTGCGGGGGTCGAGGTTTTTTAAACGCGAAGACCCTTCACAACCGCGAGATGTGCAGTCTCAGAGAATATTTTTTAAAAGCCGAGGTGGGTATGCACCGAGATGTGCAGTGGACAAGGGACTCACCCCGGTGTCCATGGCTAAAGAGAACTGGCGCAAACCCGTAGTACTTACTACCGATGACCGCAAGGAAGTATGGGAAGGCAAGGAGCTTCACGGGCTCTTCATGGGCCCGATGTAGATTTTCTAGCGTCCGTGTCCTGGTTACGTTTCGGCGATCTCTTTGGGGACACTGAAGGTTTTGTCTGTGTGATTATGGACGAAGTTATGTTGACGAACAACTACTGGAAATATATTATGAAGGACGGGACGGTTGACGTGTGTCGGGCATGCCACCATTCGGATGAGTCCATTAGACATATTTTTTCTGGTTGTTCTCGTCTAGCTAACGGCGAGTACTTGCACAGGCACAACCAAGTAGCCAGGATTATTCACCAGCAACTTGCCTTAAAATATAAACTTGTGGAATCAGAGGTACTACAAGTATGTGCCCGACCCAGTTCTCGAGAAAGACCATGTCACGGTGTACTGGGATCGGTGTATCATTACTGACAGGACTATTGTCGCCAATAAGGCTGACATAGTAGTGATAGACCGATCAGCGCGCCGCGTAATGATAGTCGATGTTACCATCCCGCATGACCAGAACCTCGTGAAAGCTAAGAAAGAAACAAATAAAATATCTCGACTTGGCACACGAGGTTGTCGACATGTGGAATGTGAACTCGGCTATCATTGTGCCGATCGTCGTGACAGCCAATGGCCTTATAGCCAAGAGCTTCGACGACCATCTTTTAAGGTTCTCCTTAGGTGGCTGGATCAAGGGTCTGATTCAGAAGGCAGTACCCCTCGATACGGCTCGCATTGTGAGAAGGTTCCTGTCTCTGGAGCCCTAACCACTAGTAGCTTGGACCCTGCTCCCGATACCGGCGGACCACTACTTTTTATATATTTTTAAATGTTTTTTTTTCTATGGTTTTTGTTAAGAAATATTTAAAGATGTAATTAGTGTGTAATAAAATAAATAAAGCAAATAATAATAACATAAATAAATAACTTTATTATTTCAGAGGTACAGAGATAAATGGAAAGAGGGAAGGGAGCGCTTTGCCCTGCAGTGGGACACACCAGGCTCATAATAATAAAGACGCATATCCCACTGTGTGTTTATTATGTGTGTGTGTGTTTTTTGTTTTTCATTAAAACCGGCATGACGGTGGAGGTCAGATAGGCAGTCGCTCCATGTAAAATACTGGTATTCAGCTGCATCCGGTTAGACTGGAAGCCGACCCCAACATAGTTGGGAAAAGGCTAGGCTGATGATGATTAAAACCGGCATGACCTAACCGTTGAAGGCGCGCACCTTGTTCCCGCCTGAATGAAGGCTATTTATTATTATTATGAGCCTGATGTGTTCCACTGCAGGGCAAAGCGCTCCCTTCTCTCTCTCCATTTATCTTTGTCTTTGGCTATTTGGGCCCAATCCTATTGACAAGAGCCAGCTCGTCACGCCATCTCCTTATGGGCCTACCGCGTCAATCGTCGTAGTCGTAAATATTTTTTGAGAATTTAAATTATGTTTATAAATAGAATGTAAATGTAAATGTAGATAAACGTGATTATCGCCCGCAGCTCGGGCGTTAATTCTGCCTTGAATACAGTAACAAAGTTTCCCCACTTATATACATCAATATACACTTATATATATCAAAATGTACTAATGAGATAAGGACTTAAAAAAGGAGGTTATCTATTTGACCCTTATATTTATTCTTATTTCCAGGAACCACCATACAATGACGTTATAAAAAATATGTTTTTCGGAGTTATTATTGAAATTCTTCATCTTTGAATTTGTTTTTGACCCAATATTTGTTAAGAGCGCTTTCGATTACCATGGACGTGAAAAACGATTTGATTTCGATTCATCGTAAAGAATCTTATTTCGCGCAGGTACCTATCCGTTCGCGGTAGTGTCTTCCCCGCATGTGTAAAAAATTAAAAAATCACATATAAAAACATAACCCTTCTTTTCTTTTTAGTTGGTTAAAATAATTAAGCAGAGCAGCCTGCATGATATAACATAACAGCGATAGCAGCCGATCGCTCAGCCACTGCGCCAACCGTGCCGTCAAAAATTAATAAAATAAAACATTTTTTACAAAACGTAACGAATCAACTTTGAAAATAAAGATATAAAGATATGTATTGGCTCGAAAGATTTTGCGATTTAGCCTCTGTTGCCTCGGAAGGAGTGCGGAAACAGAACTCGGATTCGCGTTGGGCGCGAGAGACCTCTTTTCAACGCCAGATTAACGCAACAAGAGCAAGGCGAGGTTATCCAGATAAACGTCGTTTTGTAATGTGTTTTATTCCTATATAGCACGGATTTAAATTCTGAAAAAAATATATTACATATTTCACACTTCGATCTAGATATTTCGGCACAGCGATACACGATTACTTGCACTTTGTTGCATCCAATTAAATCGCAAAGACAAGTCTAAATGATGGTTTTTAATATTACTTCATTTGAGTTATATTAGGTTTTTAAGGCGAGGTTATCCAGATAAACGTCGTTTTGTATTGTGTTTTATTCCTATATAGCACGGATTTAAATTTTGAAAAAAACATATGACACTTCGATCTAGATATTCCGGCACAGCGATACACGATTACTTGCACTTTGTTGCATCCAATTAAATCGCAAAGACAAGTCTAAATGATGGTTTTTAAAATTATATCATTTAAGTTATATTAGGTTTTTAACAATAAAACTTATACCATTATAAAGGTCGTAAAAAATGTGACAGTAAACGGCAATCATAATTTGAAATATTTAAAAAAACCTCAACAACCTTTTCCAAAATTTGCTGTTTTCATCATATCTTACTCGCATCGCGTGCTTCAGTCCCGAGCGGAACGCGTTGGAGGTCGGACGTGTGCCAATTTTTCGAACCCGCCACCCCACCCCCGCTAAGTTCTGTTACGAGCTGAGCCAAAAATAGTTTGTAAAAAATAATACTTAGTAAACACCGAGCCTAGGTTTATTTGAAATGTTATTTGTTCACAAAAGTACAGTAGGTACCTAATAGGGAACGTAGTCTGAAGGTAGAAGATAAGAGTTACGCAATAGAAAGAGAGGCAGCTTCTAGGAGAATATAACTGTAGGTAATTAGCGCTGCGCGGCCGGAATTGAACTTTATTGTGTCGTAGCAAAAGTCGCTATTTATGATTTCGCTATATTATTTATAAATTTCGGTAACTTTGGAATGGGCAAAACTACAGTACTTTCACAGTTATTATGCCTTTTGAATGGGACTGTAGCTTCATTTTATTATCTTTTTTTCGACAATTCAAAACTGCCTGTAACTGGCCTTTTGTAAGGAGTTCTAAAAAAGTTTTGTAGGGAGCCCGGTAAGCCAAAGATTATCGAGTTCGAAATGGGCAGAAAAAGAAAGTATGTAGGGGAGAACGAGGTAAAATGAGTAATGGTCGATATCGTATTTTGTACGCACGACGGCCAATCAAGCTGTACAAACCAGTTTAAGCGGATCTCTCATTGTATAGGAAATCTATACAAAACGAGGGCAATTTATACTGGAAATGACAGCTTCATGTGCCGCCGTGTGTACCTACTAGTTAAGATAAAATCACTTTATTTTTTTTTATTTTACTTCCTCTGCATTTTATGTTTTACTTTTTTTTCGGTTTTTTCGTCATGGGTGTCATTTTCATGGTTTTCGGGGTCGCTGATATCGAAAATGAGGTCAAAATGAAAATCCAAGATGGCGCCGACAAAAATTTTGGTTTTTTCATCATGGGTGTCATTTTCATGGTTTTCGGGGTCGCTGATATCGAAACTTAGGTCAAAATGAAAATCCAAGATGGCGCCGACGAAAATTTTCGGTTTTTTTCGTCATGGGTGTCGGTTTCGTTGTTTTTAGGGTCGCTGATAACGAAAATGAGGTTAAAATGAAAATCCAAGATGGCGCCGACAAAAAATTTTTAGTTTTTTCGCCATGGGTGTCATTTTCATGGTTTTCGGGGTCGCTGATAAAGAAATTGAGGTCAAAATTAAAATTCAAGATGTCGCCGACGAAAATTTTTGGTTTTGTCGTCATGGGTGTCATTTTCATGGTTTTCTGGGTCGCTGATAACGAAAATGAGGTCAAAATGAAAATTCAAGATGGCACCAATTAAAATTGCCAGCTTTGTCGTCATGGGTGTCATTTTCGTGCTTTTCGGGATCTTTAACAACGAAAATGAGGTCAAAATGAAAATCCAAGATGGCGCCAACAAAAATTTTTGGTTTTTTCGTCATGGGTGTCATTTTCATGGTTTTCGTGGCCGCTGATAACGAAAATTAGGTCAAAATGAAAATCCAAGATGGCGCCGACGAAAATTTTTGGTTTTGTCGTCATGGGTGTCATTTTCGTGCTTTTCGGGGTCGTTAATAACGAAAATGAGGTCAAAATGAAAATCCAAGATGGCGCCAATTAAAATTTTCAGCTTTGTAGTCATGGGTGTCATTTTCATGGTTTTCGGGGTCGCTGATAACGAAAATGAGATCAAAATGAAAATCCAAGATTGCACCAATTAAAATTGCCAGCTTTGTCGTCATGGGTGTCATTTTCGTGCATTTCGGGATCTTTAACAACGAAAATGAGGTCAAAATAAAAATCCAAGATGGCGCCAACAAAAATTTTTGGTTTTTTCGTCATGGGTGTCATTTTCATGGTTTTCTTGGTCGCTGATAACGAAAATTAGGTCAAAATGAAAATCCAAGATGGCGCCAATGAAAATTTTTGGTTTTTTCGTCATTAGTGTCATTTTCATGGTTTTCGGGGTCGCTGATAACGAAAATGAGGTCAAAATGAAAATCCAAGATGGCGCCAACGAAAATTTTTGGGTTTTTCGTCATGGGTGTCATTTTCGTGGATTTCGTGGTCGCTGATAACGAAAATTTGGTCAAAATTAAAATTCAAGATGGCGCCAATGAAAATTTTCAGTTTTGTCGTCATGGGTGTTATTTTTGTGCTTTTCGGGGTCGCAGATAATAAAAATGAGGCCAAAATGGAAATCCAACATGGCGCCGACGAAAATTTTCTGTTTTTTTCGTCATGGGTGTCGGTTTCGTTGTTTATAGGATCGCTGATAACGAAAATGAGGACAAAATTAAAATTCAAGATGGCGCCAATAAAAATTTTCAGTTTTGTCGTCATGGGTGTTATTTTTGTGCTTTTCGGGGTCGCTGATAATATATGTTATCCTATGTTCTCCTTGCCGCAATGACCGGATAAATAGTTACTTACTTGATACAATAGGCGATCGAAAAATATACTGAATGGGCGACAATTGTACCGTCGGCCATTCAGTATATTTTTCGACTGCCTTAGTATTTTATTCGGTTACTTAAAATTTTAATGCTAACTTAGATTAATTATTTCCCACTGTAAGCAGCTTGTTTCACTTATTTTTAGTAATACATAATTATCGCCAGCTAAATTACTTTTTCGTAAAAATAATTTAACACAGCTCGGTTTAAAAAAGTATCCCATTAACAGCCGCCAATTGTATTCACCCGATTAATAATTTTCCGGTTTTAACTGACGAAAACGCGTGAGTGCATTTTTTTGTGCGAGAATACACAATACGGGGTGTAAGGGACAGCCCTCCACAAACTGACAGGGTGCATTCAGCTGCTTATTTTAAATCATATTCCACTGGATTTTTTTATTTCAATGTAAATTACATTCCCTGTAAGCAACACTCCATTTATGTAAATAATACGTATAAAATCAAAAATCCAACAATGGATGTTAAAATACTCTAACGAACGACGCGTGAAATCAGCTGTTCACTTCCTGCCTAGCTACAAAGTTCATCCAACTCGACATTGCGCTTGCCGTTCGCTACGTGCGTTTTGCCACGGTAATGATACATTGCGTATGAGGAAATAAAACAAATCAAATTTATTGGATTGCCATAACAATAACATTATACTGAATTCACACCATCAGTTTGTGGAGGGCTGTCCCTTACACCATGTACATTCGTTTCTTTTATCTTTAGAACAGTGTTCTTAATATACGTTACTTTAATTAGCAAAAACGGCGAAAAATTGTTTTGTTTTTCATTGAAATAGATGCAGAATAGAAAAAAACACAAAAGCTAGACCTAACATTATAGTTTCAGGGCACAACATTTTCAGGCTATACACTATATCTGGGAGAATACCTACTACAAAATGTTTTTTGTTTTTCACTAAAACCACGCTACATGGAATATCATTGCAACTTTCAAATGAGTTTATACTAAACATTGATGTAATATTATTAACATTCCGGTTCACAGGGAAATCGTTATAATTTCACGAAATAATATTACCCACTACGAAAATTATTATAATAATAGCGCGGGTCACCCGGTCGGAATAAATGAGCACCTTCGTAAATAAAGCCGGTTCCTTATATTGTTTTTGGTTTTGTAAACAATTTGGGCTAACTGAAGATATGGCTACATAGCCATTCCTGAAGTTTACTGCCTTGCTATTATGAAGTTAAAACAACAGGTTTTGTATTCTTATCGAATTATGACACTTTGCCTCGTTCTTCGAATTGATTCTCAGAACTCAGCAGACAGTTTCTCTAATAATATCTAAATCACAAACTCACGCTTTTTACCCGACTGCGCGACGCAAAGGAATGTGTTTATCAGTCTATGTATGTATGAATGTTTGTTCCTATGTGGCGTTGTAGAGACCAAACGTGTAGGCCGATTTTGATGATTCTTACGTCAATCGATTCATCTTAACCTTGTGAGTGTCACTAAAGACTTGACAATAATCAAATTCACCACAGCGACTAGTTGTCGCTGTGGTGAATTTATTTATTTATTTATTTATTTAACACTTCAAGCACATAAGTACAGAGGCGGATATAATGCCATAGGCATTTTCTACCAGTCAACCTTTGGGTGATGCAAAGACAAGCAGTGGTGAATTTACGCCATATTGTCAAAAATAAACAAAAAAAACTCGATGAACTACGACAAGTGGGGTTTTGTTGAATAGGTATTTATAAATGATTTTAGGTTCCTTTCATCATTATTCATTTTGAATAACAGTTTAGGATATATAACGATTTAAAGTTGTTAAAACAACCATTCTCGCTAATTTTAAATATACTTTAGTGTTTTGTTATTTCTTCCAATATCATCGAGTGGGATGTCAAAATGAAGGGTTATAAAGGGTGATAATAAAAATATACAACTTATAAGTTTAAAAGTAATTCGAAGTCACAAATCGTATGAAAAACGTGAAAAATCGTATACAGCTATGCTACACGGAATGTTAAAAAATGCTACAAAAAAATATGTTATGTCCCACGGCTAGGCCACACGGAAGGAAAGTACCTTAAATATTGTATATAATAAGTTTTACAGAAAGAAGACTTCGTTTGATTTTAAAAATAATTAGAACTGCTTTCAAAGATTTTTAAATGATTGCCTGCTTAAATCGGGAAACCAACCCGCCAATTATGTGAAAAAAAAACATATGTATTTTATGATAACAGTCGAAGGGGTTAATCATAAGGATTATTTTTTCCTAATAACATTCCCTCTAAAATAAAAGGAATACCATGAAAGGAGAAAGGGCTTCGAAGCACCTGCCCCAAATATCTGCCCCAAGGCTCAATAGCCTTAAGATATACATAATTGAAAAGAGCTTTTTTAAGAAAAACCTTTGCTACTAACACGACATTTGGCAATTCGCAGTCCGTTCGGAGTTATTGAACTAAAAGGTAACTAGTTGGCCAACGAAGTTAAGATTTTCTTGGCAACCAATTAAGGTTTTCTGGGTAACCAATAGTAATAACAAATAATACAATGTATAGAGCTTGTCAAGGAGAACCTTTGCCAGTAACACGACTTTCGCCATTCGTTGTCCGTTCGGAGTAATTGACCTAAATAGGTGACTATTTGAGCACCGAAGTTAAGGTTTCTGGGTAACCAATAGCAATAAGATATACACCATTAGATACATTATTTGCCGATGACAGCACTGCTATAGTCGAATGTATGAATGAGACGAATTACGAAGATGAAATAAACAGAACACTTAAAACAATAATAGATTGGCTTAATAAAAATAATCTAGTCATAAATTTACAAAAAACTAAAGTCATGCATTTTCACCAGAGGTTACAGCCAAAAAAAGTAATCGTTGAATATAATGTTAGTGATATTTAATTTCAAACTAACAATTATGTGTCTGTCTGGCTTAGCGGTTAACGCTATAGATAAAATGTCTCGCACGGTGTAGCCTGCGTTCGAACCCAAGTGACATTACACTTTTTGTGTTTTAATTATAAATGATACGTTAGACCCGATGAGATATGTTTTTCTAAATATTAGTTGGAACTTATTATTAACAAAAAAGATGAGGGTGAATGTGAAACCAAATAAACTTCTGGATTGAACAAAGTAGTTAGTTATGACGTTGTTAGTTGGTGAACTTTGTCACGAGCGTTGGTGTTATTATTACGATTAGCGTATTGTTTGATTGTCTTTATTCAAGATGCAAGCTAATATTAGTATTGATGACAGGGAAAATATTGTCACTTTGCGTAAAAATGGGCTTAATATTTCTCAAATTTCAACTAAAACGTGTAAGTGTAAGTTATTTTTAAAAATTATAATTATTATGATGATAGTTGTGGTGTGTGATTTTCTTATTATTAAATAAATTGCTAGTTGCAAGTGTGTAATCATATTTTGTTTTTTTTTTAGAAGTTCTGTTAGCCGTTGGGTAAAGAGGTTTGAGGAAGAAGGTAGTCTGAAGAGTCGTCTAAGAAGTGAAAGGCCGCCGCTTATTAACCCGACTCAGCGACGTTTTATGGTGGAAGAATATAAAACAAATGGTTTCATTCCAACTATAATGTTTGCAGAGCAATTGGATACTACATTACAGACTGTTCGCCATGCAGTCCATGCTGAAGGTTTACATCATCGGAAGCCAGCTAAAAACCATTTTTGACACAAAAACACAGGGAAGAAAGACTACGTTTTGCTCGAGATTATTTAGATTTTAACTGGGAGGTGACTGTATTTTCTGCAAGACTTGAAAGTCTTCTACTTTCAAGTCTTGCCAAAAGGAAGACTTAATTAATGGCGAAAAATTAATAATACTTAATTTAATAAGTAGACCGGGTAACTAAATATTTAGTAATATTAATATAACCGTAAACAAAAAAATAAGAAATAAATTTTAAATTTAATGATCTTAAATTGGGGTTTAGTTTCAATATTCTGTTCGTCAAGAAAATGAACACTTAAGCTATAACCTCAATACATTCAATGTGACGTTACATAAAAAAAACACGTTCATAAAATCTAACTTATATATTAGTATTCAATGAACTCTGCTGAATACTGATACCTATAATAAGCGGGTATTAACAATTATTTTTGTGTTATTAGAATATCCTGTCCGTGTTATGTTATTCTTATTATGAACTGACTAAGTGGGTATACAACAAAAAATCTTATGAACGGTGATAAGAGATTTTTTTTTTGCCTAGATAGGAATGTGACGTCACAATTCTCATAAAAGTTTGTTAATTTTATAAATAAATAAAACGAATAAACATTTTTGTTATCATTCAGCATGATTTTTTTATTTCCACCTTCCAACACCGAAAACATAAAATAAAAATCAATTAATGAGGTTAAATAATAATACAATAACTATCTAATATTTAACTTCTTATAAAAAATAAATAATAAGCATGACTACATTATAAATAAACATAAATACCTTACGACTTTCTGCTTAAAATACAAATATTATTAAGGTTTCAAAGAAACAAAAAACAGCCACACATTGTAATAACATGGATTCGAACTTGAACTTCATTGATCGTGAACCCATGCTCAGCCCAAACAGCTACCAACCCATGTTAATACTACGCGAATTTTAACAATGCAATGGTAAGAAAAGGTCATCACTATGATGTGTATTTTAAATGCAACAGAAATATAATGCTATTTCGCGTAGTGTGACGACAGTTCATTAGTGTGTGTTATGTGTGGAATGTTGAGACATCACTCATACACGCACACGCACACACACTGCTGTATCGCGCTCGCACAGTTCATAGCAATATAATCTTTAGCATGGTAGTGCACTTTTGAGCGTCTACTGTACGTGTATTAAAACAGTTAAAAGAAAAATCCAAAGAATACAATAAAACACTGTATATTGCATTTGTAGATTACAGAAAGGCGTTCGATTCCATTAAGCAAGCAATTAAGCAGCATACACAAGAACAGCACGGCAGAAATAGAATTGGAAACAACCGGTATAGAATTCTCTATAGTGAAAGGCGTAAGACAAGGACACCCGTTGTCCCCTTAACTTTTTTCTGCAATCCTAAAATGTGTATTCAGGAATATAGAGTAGGAAAATGTAGGCATAAATATTAACGGGGAAGAACTCAACCATTTAAGGTTCGCAGGTGACTTAGTATTAATCACTGACAGCCCTAGCACATTGCGACACAAGCTGCAACAGTTAACAGAAGCTAGTAGAATAGTAGGTCTTACCATGAATAAATCTAAAATAAACGTAATGACAAACGGGGACGAAACAGCCATAACAATAGATGGCGAAAGCATTGAATACGTGAAAAACTACACATACCTGGGACAGCTAATATCATTCAGGGATCAAACGGACATGGAAATCGAAAGAAGAGTTGCTTGTGCATGGAAAAGATACTGGTCACTCAAGGAGATACTTAAAAGTAAATACTTTTCCATGGAAGCTAAGATAAAAGTCCAACTCGTGCGTCTTACCTTGCCTGAAGTATGGGAGCCAAACGTTGGCCCTAAATCAAAAATCTTTTAAAACTGAGATCATGTCAGTGGGGAATAGAGAGAAGCATGATTGGTGTCACTAAAAAAGATAGGTTAAGATTCGTTGAAATACAATCCAGAACCAAAGTAGAAGATATAATAAAGAAAGTAAGACGGTTGAAAAAGAGATGGACAGGACACATGACGAGAGATAGTAAGTTAAAATGTACAAAAATTATAACAGAGTGGCAACCACGCGATGGCAAAAGGAAAAGGGGAAGAAAGGCAAAGAGATGGATAGACGACATAAGAAAAATTGGAAGCGCTACCTGGTCTAGAAAAGCTACAGACAGAATTGACGGCACGGTTGGCGCAGTGGCTGAGCGATTGACTGCTGCGCTTCGTGTCGCGGGTTCGATTCCCGCACGGAACAAATATTTGTATGGCCTACAGGTAGTTGTTCCGGGTCTGGGTGTTTGTGTGTGTGAATTTAAATGTTTGTAAACGCACCCACGATACAGGAGAAATTCCTAGTGTGGGGCAACGTTTTTTTTAAAAAAAAAATAATCAATTGAGTCGAATCAGCTGGAAGAGGCCTATGTGTCACAGGACACGCTGATCACTAAATCGGAAAACTAGATGTGTTAGATTTAAGTTTTTTAATACTATTAGATTATAGCTGTTTTGACATGGAAAGAAAAATTCTAGTGCGAGCAGGGTTTGAACCTGCGACCTTCCAATTCAGTACACCGGATGTCTTAACCAATTAGACCATCGCACCCTACTCACAGCTCTCGAAATTTTCGTTCCATTAATAACGTCTTACGGTGACGTTAGCGCCATCTATTTAAGAAAGTATCGAACTAACTTAAACCAACACGTTGACATTACAGCCAAATCAATATTGTATAGCAGTCGCCATACCAAACAAATACAGCAGCAGCAGCAGCTACAGCAGCAGCAGCTACAGCTATAGCTCCCTACGCAGGGTTTGCGTATAAAAATATTAAAAATATTAGATTATAATTGTGTTTAGTTTTTTAGCAAGAAAGGCTTAATAATAATAATAAGAGTTTACGGGCAAACATACTATTGAATAGAGCTTTTCAAAGAGAACTTTTGCTGTAGCACCACTTTTGCTAATTAGTAGTCTGTTCGGAATTATTGACCTAAATGTGTGTCTAAGTGGGCACCGAAGTTAAGATTTTCTGGGTAAAAATAGCAATAAGATATACACCATTTCAAAGAGCTTTCAATGAGAACATTTGCTACTATACAACTTGTGCTATTTTGTAGTCTGTTCGGTTTTATTTATCTAACTAGGTAGTTGATTGGGCACCGAACTGCAGCTCTTCTCTGACTCTGAATCGAGAAATGTTGTCAAAGCAAGAAATATTTGTCTTGTTGAGATCAGTCTGTAGCGCTTAGGTGGTGTGGAATAATACTCCAGATGATGACGACGTAGTATATTTAAGTTGCAAGTGCTGAAGCTTATTGGAATGAATGTATTTAGAAAAAGGCGGTCCCTTTTATACAAAGTTGGTCATCAAAAAATCAATGCATAGTGGGTACATCGACAACTTAGTTTGGGCACAATATTGTCGATGTACCCTACATACTAAAATGTTACTGTGAGGGTGATATTCCGCTACAGTACTCCCCCCTTAGCGAAGCGTACGGGCATCTTGACGATCCTGCCTGATCTTGTACATTGGTCGTTGGTGTTCGAGGCTGGAAGCAGGCTGGAGTGATCTTCAGTGGTAGCTGCAGCTGGTTGGCGTGTCTCAGTACTCGTGTATTCGTGATTAGCTTCGATGTTGATAGTGTATGCCGGCTTGAGACGGTCGATCGATATGTTGCTCGATCTGCCTGGTAGCTGTATCGTGAAATACTTCTCGTTGCGTTCGATGACCTTGTATGGACCTTTGTATGGATGCTGCAGTGGTTTTCGGACGGTGTCATCGCGTACAAACACGTGGCTGCATGTTGGTAGGTCGTTGTGCACGAACATACATCGCTTGTTTGAATGCGGCTTGTATGTAGGTGTCAGCTTCGTAATCACGTCGTGTAACTGATCGACGTAGGTGTGGTCAATCTTCGTTGCGGCTGGTGATGGTGATATAAAATCGCCGGGTAGCCGTATTGCTAGGCCGTAGGTGAGCTGCGCGGCACTTGTGTTGGTATCGGTGCGCGTGGCGGCTCGTAGCCCCATCAAAACAATAGGTAATTCGTTGATCCATTTGTTGCTGTTTGCTAGTCGTGTCATGAGTGCGGCCTTCAGTGTTCGGTGCCAGCGTTCGACGATGCCGTTACTCTGCGGGTGGTAGGCAGTAGTACGGGTTCTTTCTACTCCAAGTAGTTGTGCGAGGTCTTGAAATAGTCGACTTTCAAACTGTCGTCCTTGATCAGTCGTTATTTTTGTAGGACAACCGAAACGAGATATCCATGTTTCGTACAGCTTTCTTGCGACGATTTCGGCGGTTATCTCATGAAGGGGTACTGCTTCGGGCCAACGTGTGCAGCGGTCGATCATCGTGAGTAGGTATCGATGTCCACACGAAGATGTAGGTAGTGGTCCAACAATATCAACGTGAATGTGTTGAAATCGTTCGCTCGGTGGGAATGCTGTGACGTCACTGTTGTTGTGTCGTTGAACTTTGGACTGCTGACACGAAGTGCATGCTTTCGTCCACTCGCCAATGTCTGTATTCATTGCTGGCCAAAAGTAACGATCTCGCATAAGTTTGCGCGTAGTTCGTATTCCAGGGTGACTTACATTGTGCACGGCGTTGAATGCGATGCGGCGAAAGTCAGCTGGTAGGTATGGACGAATGTGTGACGTAGACGTTTCGCAGAATATTGGCTTGTTAGTGCCGGGTATGACGATTTTCTTGAGTTGAATATTTGTTTGTTGTGATAAGATTGGTATATTCCTGTCTTTTTCTTGCTCTTGTGATAGTTCTTCGTAGTTGATTGGTGATGGTAATTCGATGGTTTCGATACGAGAGAGTGCGTCGGCGACAACGTTGTTTACTCCGCTGACGTGTCGAATGTCCGTCGTGAACTCGCTGATAAATAACAGCTGACGCGTGCGCCGTTGCGTATCGTTATCGGACGGAGGCTTGCGTATAGCGTAAGTCAGCGGTTTGTGGTCGGTGTAAACAATAAGTTCTCTTCCTTCGAACATTTTTCTGAAGTGTTTGATTGCCATGTAGATTGATAATAATTCTCTGTCGAATGTACTATATCGCTGTTGTGTTTCGGAGAATTTCTTTGAAAAGTATCCAAGCGGTATCCATTTCTTGTTTACAAGTTGTTGAAGTACAGCTCCTGCGCAGGTATTTGATGCGTCGAACATAAGGGAGATGGCGTCGGTTGTTGATGGAGATGGATGAGCGAGTAAAGCTGCGTTTTGGGTGCTAACTTTACACAACTCGAATGCTTGTGACGCTTCTGTGTTCCAGTCGATTTTTGTCTTGTCGCGTTTCTTCGAATTGTGCAGGAACGCGTTGAGAGGTGCTTGTATGTGGGCTGCGTTCGGTATGCTGTTACGATAGAAGTTTACCATGCCAATAAATCGACGTAAGTCTTCAATTGTCTCGGGTTTGGGGTAAGCAGTGATAGCAGTGACTTTATCTTGTGGTGGCTTGAGTCCGTTGCTCGACACTTGATAACCCAGGAACTTGACATTTTCTTTACCGAAGACGCATTTTGATGGATTTACAGTGATGCCATACTCGTCTAATCTGCGTAACACCTCCTGTAGATCTTCTAAGTGACTGGTTTCATTATCTGATGCGACGATGACGTCATCAATTAATGGAAATGCGTAGTCTAACCCGATGAGTACTTGATGAATGAATCGTTGGAATGTCTGTCCAGCATTTTTGAGACCAGGACACATTCGAGGAAATTCGAACAAGCCGAAGGGTGTTGTGATGGCTGTCTTCTCGATGTCCGGTTCGTATACAGGCAGTTGTTGGTAAGCACGATTTAGGTCGAGTGTTGTGAAGATCTTCTTGCCGTGAAGTAGGTAGGTGAAATCTTTGAGACGTGGCACTGGATAGCGGTCTGGTTTCGTGACGTCATTGAGTCTGCGGTAGTCGCCACAAACACGAAGGTAGCCGTTTTTCTTTGGTACGACGTGTAGCGGGCTGGACCAAGGACTTTTGCTTGGACGGCAGATTCCTTGCTGCATCATCGACTCGAATTCCTTCTTCACGGACATGTACCGATGTGGTGGTAGTGGTCTGCTCTTGCTGTGTACTGGTGGACCGGTAGTTTCAATGTGATGTTCTACACGGTGTTTGGGAGCATCCTTCATGCATGATGGTCGTAGGATGTCAGGAAACTTGCTGAGTAGCTGGTGATATGGTTGATCAACGTCGATACTTCTTACGGTAGGCTCAGCGGAGTAGGTGACTGGTGCCTTGACTACGAGATTGGTAACTTTGTCGACTAGACATCGGCCGGCTATGTCGACAAGAAGTTGATGTTTTTTCAAGAAGTCGGCACCGATGATGGGTCTGCTGACTGCAGCGATGATGAACTTCCAGGTGTATGGTCTTCGTAGGTTGAGATCCAGTTGTAGTGTTTTCTCTCCGTACGTTGGGATTACCGTGTTGTTCGCTGCATACAAGCAAAAGTCTGTTGGCGTAGCTTTCCCGCCTTTTCTTCTTGGTATTACGGAGACGTTGGCGCCAGTATCAATTAGAAATGACAGACGTGAGTTTTTGTCTGTTATATATAGGCGGTAAGAAGTGTGGTTTGCGCTGGTTCCCGCCTCAGCCAACGCAGGCGTTAGTTTCCCGAGGGGGCGCTGCTGTCTTCGTAGTTACACGGACGCGTACACTTTCGCGCCTCTTTGCCAAACTTGCGATGATAAAAGCAGGTCGCTGATTGGTCGTTTCGGGCGCGATTGTGATTGGCTCTGCTCGATGAACGCGATCTTGAGCGTCGTCTGTCGAACGATCTACGTCGATTTTGATGCGATCGGTATGCTTTCAGCTCTGCGATTTCTTTGGTGAGCGCGTCAATTTCCTCTTCAATTGACGTAGATGCACGTGGGGTAGTGGGAACGGAGGAAACTGCAGCGACTGCGCCGAGTGGTTGTGTCTGCTCGAGGATTTTATCTGCCATCGTTGACAGCTCGTGGATATCGGAGTGTTTCGCGATGTTTTCACTGACGGCGAGGACTGCTCAAACAGATTGTGGTAGATGGTTGGTCCACATAATCCGCAGTGCTAAGTCAGAGATATTGTCGGCGGCGAGGTTTTTCATGCGACGTAGTAGCTGTGAAGGCTTCATGTCGCCAAGTTCCATTTCAGATAGCAACCTTTGTACTTGCCGTTTCTCGGATTCTTCGTAAACTTGGAACAACCGACTCTTCAATGCTTCGTATCGGTTTTTCTCAGGTGGACGGAGAATTATGTCGGAGATTTCGTCGAGATCTTGCCGCTCTAGTTGTCCGATGACGATCTCGAACATGACTTGATCGCCATTCTTCTGCACAGACATGATGGCTTCGAACTGCGCGAACCACAGACGAATTCTGTCGCGCCAAAAGGGTGGAATGCGCAGCGACGTTGACACACCAGAGAGTTGTTGTTCACCGTCTTGTGCCATGATGAAATCTTGATCTGGAGGTATCTTCTTAATAATCACGTCGGGGTCACCAATGTAGCGCTTAGGTGGTGTGGAATAATACTCCAGATGATGACGACGTAGTATATTTAAGTTGCAAGTGCTGAAGCTTATTGGAATGAATGTATTTAGAAAAAGGCGGTCCCTTTTATACAAAGTTGGTCATCAAAAAATCAATGCATAGTGGGTACATCGACAACTTAGTTTGGGACTTTGGGCACAATATTGTCGATGTACCCTACATACTAAAATGTTACTGTGAGGGTGATATTCCGCTACAAGTCCATTACTACATATCTTAACGCTATTTATACATATCTTAACCGGGATGCCAACTGCTGAAAGTGCGGCACAAAGTCCCACCAACTATCAAAGACAAGTCCCAGGTACTTCATCGTCGAATCGACACTTACTCGGACACCTCTTGATACGATGATCGCTCTCGGAGGTGGCACTTTTTGAGGTCCATGGAAATAGAGGGCCTCAGATTTATGTAATGCCGGGTGGCAACCGCCGGATCCCATCTACGACCGCAGCTCTTGCTAAGATGGTCACCACCGAAACGTCTACCCTCGTGCCTTCATCAGCGTGGCATCAGCATAACAGATGACACAGACACCATGAAGAAGCGTACCGCGTAGCGCCCAGTCGTACCCGATGATTCTTAGGAGCGGCCCCAGAACGAATCCCTGTGGAACACCGCGCAATATCTCTCGCCTGCCCCATCTTTGTTGACCCGGGTAGATGATATCTCTAACCCTCAGGCCCTGATTATGCGGCAGTGGTTGGTACGCATAGGTTTGGCATGGCATAGGAGTGGCTCCCACCTTTTTTTTTTCGAGGTTGATATTCTCAGCCCTGGGGAGAGTCGAGGAGTCTGACAAACTGCACAGTTGTTTTGGAGGGCAGCGGTATTTAAGCGGGTCCGCCAGAATCCAAAAAATACGCGCGAGTACCTTGATTTATAAATTACTTGAAATCTGTTGGTGACTTTTACCGGACAACAGAATTGCCACATTGGACATTTTATTCAAAGCTTTTGGTCTGCAAGAAATCACTAAGAGCTATATAGTGGGTCGCCTCGAATTATATTGTATGCATAAGTAACTAAGTGTTGTTGGTGACTTCTATCGGACATTTTATGTCATCTAATGTAAAGCTTTCGTCTGCAAGAAAATCCTAAGTGACGTTACAGGGGTTCTCGTCGAATATATTGAAAACAAAAAGTAACTAAGTAGAATTAATGAGCAGGGAAGCCCTAGTAATTTAGAAAAAGTTAGTAGGAAAAATTACTCAAGTGCCGTTACTTAATTTTCATAAGCTGGTGTTTTGCCTTAACAAGTAGTGCTGTATCATGTAGTTCTGACATTTTCGAATTATTAATTTTAATATATTATCTAAATTATTAAAAAAAAACTGTATTTTACCTTTTTATAATTTAGATAGCATAAGCATAAGCATAATCAGCCTATAATGTTCCCACTGCTGGGACTCAGGCCTCCTCTCCATGAGAGGGAATGGGCTATAATCCACCATGCGGGTCCAGTGCGGGTTGGTAGATGTCACATGTCTTCGAATTTTTGGTTCTAAGACATGTGATTTAGATAATGGGTTTAAAAACACTTTGTCATCATTAACTCATTTTGGCTAAAAATGTCACTTAGTAACTTCTCGCTCTACAACGACGAGATATTTAAAAACTATACAGTTGGCAATTGCCATTTTACTGTTTGATCCTGTTTTATTTATACGTGGGATCCGGTCATTAGTACGGACATAAAATGAATTGGAAAGTGCGCCAGTGTGCGGTGGTAACATCACGTGACTTACTAACCAGTCTACCAACCACACGGTGTGCTTGTACGGAGCCCTGATGTCGCGGCGGAGTTGAGACGTCTTTAAACTGTACCCGATTAATATTGTGCCCCGTGTTATTGTGTTGAGTTGTAATTCGTTAGTTTGCTAGAAACAGTGTATCGCACCCAGTGTGTTTTCATGGCACGAAACCCATGGTTTGCCCACATGATGTACAAGCCTGATGGAGGAAATCCTGACATATCCGACATATATAAATTATTGATTGATTACTGATCAAAACCTTCGGTGGGACCAACCCAGGTTGGAGTACTAAAAGTCAGAAATTGTAAAAAACTTTTCCCATACATTTTGTTTCAAAATATTAACGAAATTTTTTTTTTTATGTTAACTGTAATTTTTTTGATAATCTGTGAATGGTGATCAAAAATTCACGAAACATTATGGATAGCCTCCTAAGGCCATTTTCGTGTAGCTGCAATGGTTAAGGTAGTTCCCCTTACAGCCCCGTTGAATCCATCCACCCTATATATAAGTATTAGCTGTTGCCCGCGACTTCGTTCACGTGGAAATTTTAGTGTGTATGTAGATCACCTTTTAAGCAAGGAGATGCTTGTTTTAGGGGGCGTCCATTAATTACGTGAGCCAACTTTGGCGATTTTCGACCCCACGACATCTCACCAAGGGGCTCCCCCCTTGGTGAGAGATGTCGTGGGGTCGATTTGACTTGACCCCCTTCCCCCTTCTAATCTCACGTAAGATTTATCAAAATGCGTAGTTTAGTATAAATACGGTAATCTGCACTTAATTCCGTAGGATTCATTAAAAAAAATATTTTAGAGAAACATCTTTACCCAGTTTTCTCGCACTTTTACAGTTTCTTGCGGGATAAAAAATTACGTGATATTTGCTAAGACCCACCTCTCTCCCTCGTGAGATTGGGTGAGATTCGGCTCGAGGGCCCTCCCCCCCCCCCCCTACAAACGCCTCACGTAATTAATGGATGCCTTAGGTGACTCTGCTCTTCCACTTAACATTAAACAATGGTTGTATATGCAATTGAAAAAATACTGTAAATAATAGGGTTATTCCATCAGGAATTTCTCAGTAGCAGCCGCGGAATCTGGGTTTGTGCCCGGTTGATGGCAATAGGCTCACCCCCTATTACATGGGGCTTTTTTTTTTACATGGGTCTTCAACATAACTTGCGAAATGTGTGTACGATTAAGTACACCTCTGCCAATCCTTCGGGGATTAAAGGCGTCGTGTTATGTTATGTGTGAGAACTGAATGCCAGATCAAAATGTGATAATGCACTGATGACTACAAAAGGCGTTCTTTTGGGTGCTGTAATTTTGGGCGGCAGGGGTCCAAAACAAAACTAAATGGCGTTGAGGCGCCGATATGGCTTTAAAAACCGGCTTATATTGGCGTTATACTTTTTTTTCAAAGTGAACCTTGTTGGGCGCTTATTATTCTAATACCGTTATTTATACAACATTAAATGATTTTTTGCAAGAGCTCTTAGACCTCCTTAATCCGGCCCTGTCGCAAAATCCAGTCTTAGAGAACGTATACTAACTATTAATTACCACCACCATGCTAAATTTCAAGTTTGTAGCACAAAAAATTAAGGACTTTCATACAAACTTGCGAGAGCCTATGGACCTCCTTAATCCGGCCCTGTCGTAAAATCCGTTCTTAAAGGACGTCTAGTAACTATAAACTACATCCCGGCCAAATGTCAAGTTTGTAGCACAAAAAATGAAGGACTTTCATACAAACTTGCGAGACCCCTTAGACCCCTTTAATCCGTCTCTGTCGCAAAATCCGTTCGTAGCGAACGTCTATTAACTACCTCCCTGCCAAGTATCAAGTTTGTAGCACAAAAAATGAGGGACTTTCATACAAAGTTTCGAGGCCCCAAAGACCCCCTTAATCAGGCCCTGTCGCAAAATCCGTTCTCAGAGGACGTCTACTAACTATAAACTACCTCCCTGCTAAATTTCATCTTTTGGGGTGAGGTTTTCGATATTTCGTGATTATACATGAGTGAGTGACCTTTCGCTTTTATATATTTAGATTTTCATGTAAGCGGGGAGTATCTTACTGTCGGCGCCTCACATATGCGTGGATAACCGCGGGGAGGGCGCGGGGCTCGGGGTACCGAACCCGGCTGCGCGAGCGCCGCTGCGCGCCCTACCACGACACTGAGCTCACAGACGCCGGCCACTCCGGGCATTTCTTTGTACGGTCTTCACAGTAAATGTTAATTATGGTATTACACCTAAATACAGTCCACTAGTTTCTATTATAAAGTCCCAACCGAGTCTATTCATTGGTCCTTCGATTGGGCAAAAATAATTACCGGTATTGCCGTAATTAACGCCGTCAAAATCATCGGTCGACGTGTTCACCTGTGCGAACTTTGACCGCGCGCGAGCGCCACGCGGTTCGACCACGAAGATAGAACAAAGGAGTCGTTCCCGAAGCAGCCTGCATCGTCATCGTGGGAGCTCATGTCATGCTTACGGGAGTCATCATCTGCCTAGCCTTTTCCCAACTATATTGGGGTCGGCTTCCAGTCTAACCGGATGCAGCTGAATACCAGTATTTTACATGGAGCGACTGCCTATCTGACCTCCACAACCCAGTCTGTACTGGGTAATACGATACCCCTTGGTAAGACTGGTTGGTCTGCGTTGACTGGTTGGTCATGCTTACGGGAGTATAATACTGTATTTGAGTGAGTCCGTTCCAATTAGTTATTTTTCTGCTTTCTTTTCATGCCGAAAAATCGTCGTTTTATCTTCTATTTTTTATAGTGTTCATATAGTGCTTCAAAATAAGTGCTTTCCCATCATTATCTATACTACTGCTTGTAAGACACGCATATTTTGTATCGAGATGCGTGGTAAATGGCTAATTTGCACGACATTGACACGTGTTGAGCAAGTGACCTTAACAGTGATTCTCGATCCCTTTCACTAACGCACAGCTGTTTTGCAGTTTTTTATCTATTAAGATCATTAGCATTGGTGCGTTCGGCTTTTCTTTTACTTAACAATGGCAGATAACTTAAAAACATTGATCAAGAAACGTAGTTCAATTAAATCGAAGCTTACTATTTACAGCAACTATTTCAATCTAGTAAAAAGTAGTTCCGCAGTATCTGAGTTGCAACGTTTGGATTTAGAGGAGCGTTTTAATAGATTCGAAAACTTACACAACGAATTTGACGCCTTTCAGACACAGATCGAAGTGCTTTCCGATGACGACGAGTCTGCGTTGGCTGAGCGTGAGGACTTTGACCGTCAGTCCGTCAGTCTTTAACCTGGTGGCACTCACGCGCAGCCTGCTCGGTGTCTCGGCCAACGGTGCTGCGTCGGAGGCGAGCTTCAAAGATGCTGACTCAGGTGCACATGTTACTTTTCCACAACTCCCTCACGGAGTTGAGTGTCGTCATCGGAAGCCATTCCCTCCCCGTGCTTGTGCTCGGGGACTTCAATGCCAAGAACTTGGCTTGGGGTTCTCGTTACACGGACGTGCGGGGTAGGATGGTGGAGGACTGGGCTCTGGAGACAGGTCTAGTCGTCCTAAATCGGGGTTCTGTCCCCACGTGCGTGCGGATGCGGGGCGAGTCGGTGGTGGACATCTCGTTCGCTAGCCCCACTCTGTCACCGCGTGTCGTCGACTGGCGCGTCATGGAGGGGGTGGAGACCTATTCCGACCACCGGTACATCCGGTTCGACGTCTCCACTCAGACCTCAAGCGCACCGGTCCTACAGGCCCCGAGTGGTCCGCGATGGGCGCTGAAGCAGCTGGACCGGGAGCTCCTCCTGGAAGCCTCAATCGTGCAGGCCTGGGTGTCATCACCGGTCAGGCCTGCCGACATCAACAACGAGGCGGGTTGGTTCCAGGAGGCCATGTCCGAGATTTGCGACGTGGCAATGCCCCGAGTTCGGCCAGGAAGCGCCCGGCGTCAGGTGTACTGGTGGTCGCAAGAGCTGACGTCTCTGCGCAAGTCGTGCGTTGCCGCGCGGCACCTGTACGCCAGGCATCGCAGGCTCCGCATCCGAACTCCGGATGCGGCAGCCATTGAGGCGGAGCTGTACGAGGGGTACAGAGCGGCGAAGACCGCCCTCCAAGAGGCTGTCCGGCGGGCCAAGAATTTGGCCCGCGAGGAGATGCTGGAGTCTCTGAACGGAGATCCGTGGGGGCGCCCTTACAAGATGGTGCGGGACAAACTCCGCACCCGGGCCCCCCCGCTAACGCAGAGTCTCCGGCCTGAGCTCGTGGAGGACGTGGTGAGCGTTCTGTTCCCTTCGCAAGGGGAGCATCCTCCCCCGCCTATGGCTCCGTCACCGCGTGCGGTGCCGGAAGCGGACCACACCGATGACGACGATGACGTTCCGGAGGTGACTGGGGTAGACCTGAGAGTGGCGGTACGCAGGCTGAAAGCCAGAAATACCGCCCCGGGACCCGATGGCTTGCCTGGCAAAGCCTGGGTCCTGGCCTTTGAGGCTCTCGGGCCCCGACTGGAAGGGCTCCTAAGCGCATGCTTGGAGAGAGGCCAGTTCCCGCTTCGTTGGAAGACGGGGAAGCTGGTCCTAATCCGGAAGCCAGGGCGCCCTGCGGACTCTCCGTCCGCATACCGGCCCATCGTGTTGCTCGACGAGGTGGGCAAGCTCTTTGAAAGAGTCATTGCCAACCGCCTCGCCGGGCACCTTGCAGGGATGGGGCCGGATCTTGCGGAACACCAGTTTGGTTTCCGCAAGGGGCGCTCGACGGTGGACGCCATCATGCGCGTGAGAGCCCTCACGACGGGGGACGCGGTGTCCCGGGGCGGGGTTGTCTTGGCGGTGTCTCTTGACATCGCCAACGCCTTCAACTCCATGCCCTGGACCTGCATTGCGGAGGCACTCCGGTATCACGGGGTGCCGACCTACCTTCGTCGCGTGGTCGGGGACTACCTGACGGATAGAGCCGTCATCTACCCCAGTCGGAGCGGAGAATGGAACCGGCGAGAGATGTCGTGCGGTGTTCCACAGGGTTCGGTTCTGGGGCCGGCCTTGTGGAACATCGGTTACGACTGGGTGCTGCGCGCCGACCTCCCTACCGGCGTCAGTGTAGTTTGCTACGCTGACGACACGCTGGTACTGGCGCAAGGGAGGTCGCACGAGGCGGCGGCCGAAAACATGACACGCGGGGTTGCGATAGGTGTGGAGAGGATCCGGCAATTGGGACTCGAGGTGGCATTGCACAAGTCCGAGGCCATGTGTTTTCATGGGCCTCGAAATGCGCCACCGTCGGGATCCCTACTGATGGCAGGAGGGGTTCCCATCGGCGTCGGGTCGACGTTGAAATACCTAGGACTCGTCCTCGACAGTCGGTGGAACTTCGTGGAGCACTTCCGACGTTTGGCTCCCAAACTGGAACGGACGGGGGCTGCTTTCAAGCGGCTCTTGCCCAACCTGAGGGGTCCAAACGCCTCCTGCCGGAAGCTTTACGCGGGGGTCGTGCGGTCCATGGCTCTTTACGGGGCCCCGGTGTGGGCGCGTTCTTTGAGGCGGCAAGCCGCCCACTACCTGAACGCGCCCCAAAAGGTGATAGCCATAAGGCTAATCCGAGGGTACCGCACGATCTCTGGCGAGGCGGCTAGCCTCCTTGCCGGATTGCCGCCATGGGATCTGGAGGCGATAGTCCTCGCGCGCCTGCATGAATGGCGCGCGGAAGCACTATATAGGGGGGAAACTCCGCTGCCGCGACAAATTACCGCTCAGCGGACAGACCTCCGGCGTGATCTCATGGCGACATGGAGAGAGCGACTGTCGCAACCCCGTGCAGGGCACGCCACCATAGTGGCGATAAGTCCCCTCTTTGAGGAGTGGCTAGAGAGGCGCCACGGCGCCCTCACCTACCGTCTGACGCAGGTCCTCACCGGACACGGTTGTTTCGGGAGGTTCCTGCACCGAATCGGGCGGGAGGAAACGCCCGGGTGTTTCCACTGCGAGGATCGTCCGGAGGACACGGTGGAACACACCGTGGAGGTCTGCCCCGCTTGGGCGGAGCACCGCCGTGTCCTCATAGCGGCGATTGGCGGCGGCAATCTCTCGCGTCCGGCCTTGGTTCAAGCCATGGTCCGGAGCGAGAGAGAATGGGAAGCCGTCACCTCCTTCTGCGAAGCAGTCATGCTATTGAAGGAGGTGGCAGGACGTGAGAGGGAAAGAACCTCACGTCCCAGCCGCCGCGGGAGACGCCCTGGGCGTCGGGGGTCACGTGGTGGCTTCCGACCACCGTAGGCGCTCGCCTGTGGACGGCGAGTTATGGGCTAGCTCGCCGTCCGGCCGTCTTATGACGACAGGCAGTGTCGACGGCGCGTTCGTGTTCCACGCGCGCCTCAAAGAGATGTCAGCAATCAAGTAGGGGTCCGCATGGGCCGATGCCTGCCAGGGCTGCGGGACTGTTCGAAAGAGATACCGTGGCCCTGGAACACAAAGGGCAGAAAAGGAACATGGATGGGTTTACGTCAGTACAAGTCTGACACTCCCCTCCGCTCCGCCCAGAGTGGGGGGGTCATTTGATGATTTCCAATCCGGAAAAAAAAAAAAAAAAAAAAAAAAAAAGGTGCACATGTTACTTGTAGGAATTCTTTTGTTCGTTTGCCTAAGATCGATTTGCCTCATTTCGATGGGGATTACCAATGCTGGCTTGAATTTAGGGATACCTTTGGGTCATTGATTCACGACAACACTAGCATAAGTGACATCAACAAGTTCCACTACCTGCGAGCTTCACTCCAGGGACATGCGGCTTTAATTATTAAAAATATTGATTTAGAAGCCGATCATTATAATCTTGCGTGGGACCTGTTGTGTGAACGTTAGAATAACAACCGTCTTTTAGTGAATAACCACTTTCAAGCGTTATTTGATGTCGAACCCATAACTAATGAGTCAAGTGTTTTCATCAGAAACCTTGTTAACATTATTAATAAGAATGTAAGGGCATTAACTACATTGAAAAAGCCTACTCAATATTGGGATGATATAATTATTTATTTTATGGTAAAAAAATTAGATTTAACAACAAGACGTGTCTGGGAGGATCATCGAAACAATACTTTTAAAGAAGATCCTACTTTAACACAATTTTGTTCTTTTTTAAGCAGAAAAGCGGACTGGTTAAAATCAGTGGAGTCCAATCATGGTACTTCTGATAGGAATACTATTGTCGCCTTAAATAATAGCCATAATTCCAACAAAACTGAGTCTAAGCCTAACCAACCAAATAAAAAATCAGATAATGATATTAATAAAAACGATAAATGTCCACTTTGCTCCCAAGCACATACATTATTTAAATGTGAATCTTTCAGAAACTTATCAATCGAAAATCGCTTACAAAAGGCAATTGAATTTAAAGTATGTATTAATTGCTTACGCTTTGGACATAATTCAAACAAATGTATATTTTCACATTGCAAATACTGCAAAACAAAACACAACACGCTTTTACATTTAGAAAGTAACGAGTCTAAACTTGCTTCCAATCCATTGCCTTCTGCCTTGCCTGACGCTTCGCCTTCTGCAAATGTGGTGCTTTCAGCCAATTCTATGCAGCTTGCTACTTCTGCGCATGTATTACTGTCCACAGCGATGACTGGCGTGACGGGTAAGAAGTACACTGCGCGCCTACTACTGGACAACGGCAGTACGGCGAACTTTGTTACGCAGAGCTTGTCAGAGAAGCTGGGTTTGTTACGACGCGGTACGAGCACCAAGGTAACGGGTATTAATAATCACATATCCACCAGTACACAGTCTTGTCACCTCTCAATAGAGTCTTTATGCTGTGCCTTTACTGTCGATATTGAGTGTCATATTTTGCCTTAAATCACAAAGGTTCTACCGTCTTCATTCGTAAATATTAAACACGTCCCTATTCCTACAGGTCTTAAGCTAGCAGACCCGAACTTCAATGTTCCGTCGGTCGTAGATATCCTGGTAGGGGCTGAAGCTTTCTGGAATGTCTTAGGTAGCACAATGATAGACTTAGGGAAAAACCTACCTAAACTATGCGAGACCAAGTTAGGATGGTTAGTTTCAGGTAGTATTTCGCGCCAATCATGTTCTTCCGCTATTCATTTATGCCACCATTCCAATGTCACTCCCGACCTCACACATTTTTGGGAGCCTGACAACGTTGCTTCAAAACATTCACTCTCACTTGAAGAGAGAATGTGTGAGCAATCTTTTGCTCAAACCACTGTTCTTAATGTTGGTGGAGGATTCGTCGTCACTATGCTAGAAATCGTTTTCTTTCCCTTGAACGGCGATTTAGACGCGATCCATTATATCAGAAAAAATAGCAACGAGTTACATAATACTTTACATTTTTCTGAGCAAGGTTGAAACTCATCACAAACCAAAACTTTAGGTCTTAACTGGGTTTGTGACTCAGATTCACTTACTTATAATATAAATATCACCTCCACTACTAAAGTCACCAAACGTCATGTCCTTTCTGTCATCAGTATGATCTTTGACCCACTAGGCCTCGTAGGTCCGTGCGTCGTCGAAGCAAAGATGATCATGCAGCGTCTCTGGCTAGATAAGTATGACTGGGATGACGAAGTATCGCATGAAATCAAAAACCTTTGGTCTACATTTGAAGGCACAATAACAGCATTGAACAATTTAAACATTCCTCGTTGGGTTTTGCTTGAAGACTCTATTACGCATGAAGTACACGTCTTTACCGATGCGTCCGAGAGGGCGTATGGCGCTTGTGTATACATTCGGTCTTGTAATGACAGTGGATCCATAGGCGTTCAACTTCTAGTCTCTAGAAATCGTGTAGCGCCCATCAAACCAACGACGATACCGAGGCTTGAACTTTGTGGAGCTTTGTTAGGTGCAAGGCTGTGTACTAAGGTTCAGGAATCACTTACCATGCCCATTCATAAATGTAGATACTGGTGTGATTCAACCATAGTCCTGGGTTGGCTCTCTAGTCCTTCAAATCAATTAAAGCCTTTTGTCAGACACAGAGTCAATGAAATACAGGAAAGTACTTGTGGTCATACCTGGAGCTACGTACGGTCGAAGGACAACCCGGCGGATCTTGTTTCACGTGGTCTGAGGGCCGACGTTCTCATAAACGAGCCTCTGTGGTGGTCTGGACCCTCATTTTTACAGCATAGTGAAAATTAGTGGCCCAGCATGCCAAACACCGGGAAGGATAGTCTGCCGGAAGTAGTGACTCATTTCATTAATGGTGATAGCAACAGTCTTTCATTCAGTAGTAATCATTCAGAGCTTCATTCATCAGCGATTCATTCATCAATCATTCATGATTTATTAGTAAAGTATTCTAGCCTAACAAAAATACAAAATATATTTACATATGTACAACGCTTTATTTACAATGTAAAAAATAAAAATAAATTGCAAGGTAATTTTATAATAACAGAACTTGAAAATTCATTAAATTTTATTATACACCATTCACAGCTTGAAATGTTTCCTGAAGAGTATAATTTGTTAAAGTCTGGACGAAAATTACCACGCAAAAGTAGATTGCTTCCTTTGACACCGTTCATTGACAATCATAACCTCATTCGCGTGGGCGGGAGGCTCGATAACTCCCCCTACGAATTTAATGTTAAACATCCTATTGTTTTATGCAGTAAGCACGTACTTACAAAACTTATATTTCACATGCAACATTTAAAGCTTGCGCACGCTGGTCCACAGTTGTTATTGTCACATATACAACAAACTTATTGGCCTCTAGGTGGCAGAAACTTGTCTAGGTTTGTCGTGAGTAAGTGTCTTAAATGTTTCAGATATAAGGCTCAGAACGTACAGCCTATAATGGGTCAACTACCTAGTTCAAGCACAAATCTTGAGTTTCCTTTATTAAATAGTTACGTTGACTATGCTGGGCCAGTATTGGTGGCCAATCGTAAAGGCCGAGGATGCAAACTTACAAAGTCCTATATGTACATCTTTGTTTGCTCGGCAGTAAAAGCCATACATTTGTAGCTCGTCACCGACCTTACCACTGAGGCCTATATGGCCGCTCTAAATCGTTTCGTGGCGCGTCGTGGCAAGCCTCGAAGCATCACGTCCGATAACGGAACCAACTTCGTAGGCGCATCAAATGAGATGTGTAGGTTCTTACATTCATCAAATGTTGCATCTGAAATGGCGCAGGAAGGTATTGAATTCATTTTCACGCCTGCATACAGCCCTCATTTTAATTCATTTTCTGAAGCTGCTGTAAAATCCTGTGAGCATCATTTAAAACGGTTACTGCATCTTACCCACTTCACTTTCGAGGAGATGGCTACCTGTCTCACTCACATAGAGGCGGTGTTGAATTCACGCCCTCTTACTCCTCTTTCTTCTGACCCTAACGATTTTTCGGCTCTCACTCCATTTCACTTCCTAATTGGACGACCATTGTTATCGGTACCACATCCTCAGTTGACTGAAGCCAACATCACGCGGCTGGATCGTTGGAAGCGGATTCAGCTCATCAAGCAACACTTCTGGGGACGATTTCACAATGAGTACATTTCTCTGCTGCAGGCGAAATCAAAGTGGTTTGTTTCCAGAGGTGAAGTGAAGCCGGGGTCATTAGTCCTGATCAAGGACAAGGCAACGCCACCTCTGCTCTGGTCCCTGGGTCGGGTCACAAAGACCCATCCCGGCGTAGACGGGGTCACGAGAGTGGCTGAATTGAAGACGAAGCGGGGCACCATTCGCCGTGCCTTCAACAGCATCTGCCCCCTACCAGAAGAAGATTAAAGAGGAGTCTTCAACCCGGGGAATATGTCGGCGCCTCACATGTGCGTGGATAACCGCGGGGAGGGCGCGGGGCTCGGGGTACCGAACCCGGCTGCGCGAGCGCCGCTGCGCGCCCTACCACGACACTGAGCTCACAGACGCCGGCCACTCCGGGCATTTCTTTGTACGGTCTTCACAGCAAATGTTAATTATGGTATTACACCTATAAATACAGTCCACTAGTTTCTATTATAAAGTCCCAACCGAGTCTATTCACTTACCAAAATCGATTCCTATTTCGGGTGCTGCTAAATTACTTGACGGAAAAATCGAAGGTTGTTGTGAATACAGATTGGTGGATGCAAATATTGGTTAACCCTGCATTGGAAAGCATTCTAAAGATTGCAAACCGGACTGCTAAGCTTGGAGTTTTGGGTTCAAACCCGAGGTCACCCAGTATAATAAAGGTTTTCCCAGTAGCAAGACGGAATCAGGTTTCCGGACCGATTGATTGCAAAAATTGGCAACGAGTCACCACTACATGACACTTAAACATAACTGGCGCAATTTGGTGTTATAAACATCTCTGGCTACCGATTTAAGGAATGCAAGGCTGAGGTTAAATATACGTTTTAAGAGAGGCCATAAAGATACCAAAATACAATTTTCAGATGAACTTAATTGAATACGAATACAAAGTGCATAAGCAGCCTGCATCCTGCAACCTCGCCGCCTTGCGCCGACCAGGTGCGGTGGGTACGACTGTACAAGGAAATCCTTGTAATATTTGTCGTCGGTACACAAATTAGTAGCGCGGCGACGTTTTGTTCACCCCTCTCGTCCCACTCGCCCCACCTGCCCTGCTCGCCCCCTCCCACGCCCTCCGATGTGCCAATTAACGTTGAACGGTGAAAAGATTTGCTTTTCCTTTAGATATTTGCAGGAGCAAGTTTTACAAGCCTACTGTGTTCGGATATCTTGGAATTAAATCTACACAGTTTATTTTTATTGTGTTTCGTAAAAGGTTTGACGGCGACGAAGTTTAAAATTTGATTCTGGGCAGTGAATCTACTTGAGGCTTAATGAAAGTAGTAAAAGAAAAAGGGACAAAAGAATTATTATACCGAGAAAATGAAAGTGTTATTATGTTTAAAGCATCTCCGTAAATACATTTGGGGGCCTGCGAACACGATTACATCAGGAACCCTTCCGTAATTACGTCTTCGCAGACCTTTTCATTTTTTCATAAAAACCGGAACATTTCTATTCCGTTGTACATAAAATACTGCTGAAGAATTCCGAATTCTCCCGTGGAAGTGAATGGTGGACAGATCTTCTGCTTACCATAACAAAAGCAAAAGGTTCCGCGTTCGAGTCCCAGCGCCCACAAAACCTCGGCCGGACAATACACGGAGTGACGGGAGGCCATCGCTCAATGGTACCACAAACCATGCAGGAACAGAAGACTCGCTCTCATGACGCGAGGACTGTGACATTACACAGTTAGATGTGAGTCTTATTGCTATTGCTCTTCAGTCAACTGGTCCCACTTAGATTGCAACCGCGGGATGAGTTTACTATACACCATTTTTATTATTTTTCTTTTGTTAATTGAACCCACTGTTAAAGTAAAAAAAAAAACAATATCGACGAATTTCAGCATCTTTTAATGCATGAGTTTATTGCACAAATTCATTAGCTAACAACACTACATTAATGCCGAGGACTCGACTTCCTTTCAGGCGCACAAGTCCGTTAATAGTCTACACACGGACGTCGAAGAGTCTGAGTAGACCTTCTACAGCTATCTATTCTCGGTCGTTAGTTTTGTTTGCGTTGGCAGCTCCCCCCCCCCTTCCCCACCGCCCATAGCCCCTCGCTCGCCTCCAATCAATGTAACTGGCCGTCGGAAATTCCCTCGATAAGTCAGTCGAGATTGGAATTTATCGTCGAACTTGTCCCTCCCTGCTAGTTTGTCCTCCGTCCTCCACAAGTTCACTCCTGACCTAGTCTGTTGACTGACGGCAGTAATATCGTTGGCTCATTCACGCTTTAAAAAGAAACCAACCCACAATCTCTTAATAATTCAGTTTATTCCGTCAAACTTGCACTTCGCATTTCGTTTCTACAAAATGACAGATAGTAGACAGATTATTACAGTGAATGAAACACAAATACGAATAAATAATTAACTTTGTGTTGACAGAGAAACCTTCACGTATGACTATTCTTCACGGATTAGCAGTAGAAGTTGTCATGTTACGCGTCCAGAAGTAGCCAGTAAAAAACAGTAACCAAATCATTAGAAAAGATTTGATTTTAAAATAGAAAAAAGGTACAGCTTGGTTGGTTTTGGCATAACCAGGCCCACAATGTTTGTATTGCATCAGATTCTGACCTTCAATGTTAAGCGGCATACTGGAAAAATTCTTCCGAGCAAAGATTCTAAAACTCGTGTGCCTTAACAATAAAGAATTATCCCAGATTACCCATCAGCAACTTGTTTTGAAGTACAACCTTGTGGAATAAGAAGTGCCATACAATAAGTAGGCGCCCGACCCAGTTCTCGATGATGGTAATATCACCTTGTATTGGGATCGATCTATCGTCACTGACAGGACTATTGCCAATATACCTGACATTGTGGTGATAGACCGATTGGAGCGTCGCGCAATGACTGTTGATATAACGGTTCCGCATGACGAGAACCTCGTAAAAGCAGATAAAGATAAACAAATCAAATATCTAGATATGGCTCGCGAGGTTGTCGACATGTAGGACGTGAGTACAGCAGTCATTGTGCCGATAGTAGTATCGGCCAATGGCTTATTAGCCAATAGCCTCGACCAACATCTGAGGAGGCTCTCGCTTGGCAGCTGGATCAAGGGCTTGATTCAGAAAGCAGTACTTCTGGACACGACGCATATCGTTAGGAGAGAGCCCTGACCACCAGTAGCACGGAAACTGTTCCCGATGCTAGTAAGCTACTATTTTATACACCGTGACTTTTAGTCGTCTTACAAAGGTTGTCCACTCAATGTACCCGACATAAAATAGCTCTAGGCGCGATTTTTTTTTATCTTCCATAATAGGCACAAATAAAAATAATATAAAAAAATTAGAATAAAATTATGAAACATCCTGTTAATGATGTTTACGCGTCAAACGGGAGAACATATACCTACCCAGCACTCGAGTCCAGTAGATCATCGCTCGCAACAGGGTGTTTTAACTACGTCATGAGTCATAATACTGAATAATATTTTTATTTTTAAATTATTAAAATCTCATTCATAAAAAAAATAGGTATTTTTTTTATGGATGTCGCCGTTGTAAGGCGACTAAAAAGTCACGGTATATATATATATATATTTATATTACTTTGTACAGGAATATTTAAAAATGTAAACAAAATGTTAGAAAAATGAATAAAAGAAGAAGAATTAATATCGTATATAGTGCCTACTTACTCAATAAAGTGTATGAGGCTAATATATTTAGGGAAAATAAAATAAAGTTTACGAGGGAGTCACGCCTGTGTGGAGTGAACTCGTAAAATGTTCTAAAACTGAGAGAGACACAATACGCGTCAAATTGTGTGTAAAAACGGTTTTATTCCTACGTGAGCCGTGTCGGGACGAACGAAGGCTTTTTATTTAAATTCATACGAGACTGAATAATATTATCTCAATTACTGTGCGAAACCGGGCGGAACAAAAAATAAGAAAAACTTTTTCAAGATGGAAATATATTATTTAAATACAAACAGTTACGTAAAAAAAGCTTGTTTGCAATCAACAAACTTACAAGTTTAGTTAGAGTAGCTTTGTACTAATAAAAATCTAAATAGTAGGGAATTAACCCAATTGTTATGGCCTACAACAAGTTTACACTTGGAATCCATTCCGTCATTTGAACTTTAGAAGTGGCCCACACCCACATTATAGGACCGACAAGTTCGCAGTAGCAGTGAGTACATTAGCTATAGAATTAGAAACTTGGTTAATTATACCAGCTGAGAGTGGCGTTAGGTAAATACTACACGGATAGGGGTGACCAACGGCGGCGGCGGGAACAACGCCATTGGTCAAACATTTACATGTCTCGGACTCGAGAGTACCGAGTTCTCTGTATTTGTGATAATTAAGGAGTTATTAATTTATAGTGGCATTAGAGAGGTTAATATTTATTACTTTGTCTATTAGGAAATTAGGGCTGAGGTTACAGTGTTATCCACTGGTCTTATTCATAGATTAGAATAAAAACATGACAAATGAGGATGTGACGGGCTGACTAAGGATACTTTAGAGTCTTTAAATTAAACTGGGAGCGCTTGTTTTCTTTCCACTGAGACTTTGGGAAAACGGCTCAAAATACAGCTTGACCGGGTCGAGCCTTCAGTTCAGCAGTCCATTCAATAGCCGCGAAGACACTGTTGACCCCCGGGTGACCTGCGGGCTGCAGAACAGCACCATTTACTAAAGTAGGTCGGTTCCAACTATACGTAGCTGCTTACAACTCGGGCGTATTTACAAGCGAACACAATAGCGAAGTTGCATTACTTCACGTTGTTTATAGCAGCGGGCAGTATGTATAGTGTAACGGAGCAGCAGTATGTATAGTGCAGTAAGTTGGCAAACAATGGCGGCCCGGCCCAGCCCGTCGTCAAGAGTCGTCGCTCAGCCTTTATTATGACCGGACATTATTTTAATAAGCTCCAGAACCAGACATAAACGGATCAAAATACAATGTATTCATTATTTATGCGAGAATTTATTCAGTTGATGACAATGATGGACGGTAGACTCTCCCTCTCCGTACTAACATTATTATTTTACAAGAATAAGTCGAAACTAGCTGCTGAGTTGAACATTTATCCATATCAACATTGGTCAAAGTGCTCGTGAGAATTTAAGCCAGACAGTTCAGATTTGGATGTCGCGGTCCTTACCCATTCTACTTTACGTCGACTTCAAACACGTCCGAGCCAACTCTCACAACCTTCTCTGTACTACATGAATATAAATCACGTCACATTCGATCTAAACTTGCTCAGCTCGGTCGTGCGGGGCTCGCGTGAGTCCGGCCTTAACCGAGGTCTCTTCGCCGAGCTCGTTAACTAATGCTGAACTAACGTTAGCGAGACGGTGCACGGTGCGCGGTACAACCGGACCGCAACTCTCTTTGATCTATACTTTAACAGCTTTTTTAATATGCATGAAGCTATGAATTTTATTAAAGCACCAAATGCTTGCCTTGTGAGTTAACTTGGCAAAAATTACCGCATCAAAATACAACCTCCTGGCAAGTACGAAGGAATACTACTCTCCCATTCTGTGGTAGATAGGTACATTCTATTGATAGCTAACCAAAAGAAAGTCCCTTCAGACCTTTAAAGCAATGCTCGAAAGTTATTTTCAGTAAAGTTTTGCAATAACATAACAGGAGAAAACAGAGTGAAGTTCAAATGTACTCAACAGCCGGACTTCCTGAAACGACTTAATAACGCAATTCCCCAGAAATAATACTAAACCTAAAAGTTAAAAAATATAATTCTATTTCCAACATAAAAGAAACCATGAAAAATCTTTTTATTCCTTGTTTAATTTCGAGAGCACACAATCTAAGGAATATCATAACATTTTACAGCATCGTTTCTCGTTCCCACCTAATTTCGACAATTGATCCTTTCCAGGAGGTTCTCAAGCGAGAGGAAGCCATCATTGTCAAATTGTGGTGTCGAAGGATTTTATTATGATGTTAAGTGGCAAGTTGGTTCGTTCCAAACATTTGGCCAACGAGCCTCATGGCCAATGTTGGCGGTATCGGGACGATTGAACCTTTGGAACAGCAGTTAGTGCCGCGCCTTACCGCATAGATAAACATGGCATCTGCGACTTAGCGTTATCTCAGGTCTTGCTATACTGGATTTAACTGGATGACTTACTCACTGGATTAAGAGTTAAATAAGTAACGACACCATACTGGGATGTCTGCTGTTATTTCTCTCCACATAGTTAGTAAAGTGACTCCTCGAGAAGTGCGGTTTCCCGTCCATCCTATATCAAAGTAATTGACAGCTGAACACGTCTTACTTAAGTGTAGCTATCCTTTCCTATCCACATACTTCTCGTTACCATAAATCTACACGCTTGCCACCAGATAACTTTGAATGGGAGGAAAACAAGTGTGTTACCCCTATCATATGGTTGGGAGAAGGCGTCCACACTCCGTTACGCCACGGACCGTACTTTACCATTCCGCATCAAGTCTCCCACTACTTGTGACTACTTCACTTCTTCAGAACCCGAGCTCCCAATCCGTGCTACGCTATCCCACGCTATCCCACGCTATAGGTACTAGGTGGTACAGCATATTATTGGGACATAATAATATAGTAGTATAACGTCCTCACCAAAAGCTTCGGTATTTAATCAAAAAGACCGACTATAAAACCCCGTTTCCAAACAGCCTATTTGTTTATCAATACCGTCAAATCTCATGTTAATGAACTTACATGATTAATGGGTTTTATTTCGGTCAACCAAGAGATCAGAATAAGATAAGATTTGACAGAAATCAGCTGACCGGGGACTTGATAAGGGTTCTCGAACTGGTGAGTTCTAGTCTACTCTTAAATGTGATGACAACAGAAGAAGATTTTTTTTAAGATTTTTAACCAATATTGCCGAAATAGGTAGGTAAAATAATCTATACTACAATACATCTATAGCATAAAGTGTGTAAAATCCCTCAGCTTGTGTGAGCAGACGGAGGGCTGATTACGACAGCGACCACATTCATTAGGAGTCACTTTATTAGATGCACCCGGATTTACTGTACGACCCCTGGACAGGGGCGCTAGACGAATTAAATACACGAGTGTTTACAGCCTCTGGTCACTGAATCAAGAGTATAGTTTGAGATCTCACTAACACAAACTTTCATGTTACCTACCTATTATGTTTTCCAAATGAAATGGTACATTTTAATACAAGTGGGGAAACTGCGTCATTGCAGTCGAGGTGGAATTCACACCTGAGCCGTAGGCGAGGCTGTCATGGAGCCGAGGACTGTTGTGGCAAATGCACGTGAATCAAACGACGTGTTTCAATAGACTCACGAAGAAATAAAATAACAGAACGAAAAGTATCTTTGTCATTAATCATTATGAAACTATGATCTAATTTTGTTTTTTTCCCGTACCTTGCCTTCGCAGGTTGACGGAGAAGCAAACATATGCCGCCAATTATAAAATAAAAAAATGAATATTTTTGAAAATAAGACAAATGAGAATGTTAAATTGTTGATAAAACCAATTATTTTATAAATAAGTAATATTTTTTATTAATGATATTCTGTGTATTAATACAATTTAAATTTTCATTAAATATTCAGGCCTTATAAAGAAGAAAGCAGGTGACTGCTGAGATGACGACTAATAGAGAAGTATGGAAAAAGAAGACATGCTGCGCCGACCCCAAATGAATTGGGATAGGGCCAGGAGAATGATGATTCAGGCCTTATTAACATGCGCCTTTTTGGTGAGAAAAAGAAAGCAATCACCGCCGACTAAATTGGTTATTTTTATCTTTGGCCGATAAAACACTAGTAAAAAAATGAGATAAATTAAAAAATCCACGAGTATGAAATACATTGCATGTTGAGAATAATCGTTGAGCGATAAGAGCCAGTTTTTGAAGAGGTGTATTGAAAAAAAAGCTTCGTCTGCTTAAAGGGTGTAAATAGACCCTTAACCAAGCTGAAAGGCACTTGTTCTCCCCGACTTTGCGATATTTTTTTTGTTCTAGACCATACCTGGGAACCTTCTAGTTACGGAGATATTGCGGGTCAAAGTTCCAACTTTTTCACAAGTTTTTTTTAAGTACTTATTTTATTTATTTGGGACAAAAAACAGTTAAATACGTTACAATATTAATAATTAGCTTAGGTATAATAGTAAACAAACACATTACCCACACTATTCTCCATGTACAGTACATGTTATGTAAGCTGTTTTTGACATGGAAAGAAAAATTCGAGTGCGAGCAGGGTTCTTTCCATGTCAAAAACAGCTATGTTCCCTACGCAGGGTTTGCGTATAAAATATTAAAAATGTTATGTAAGATTTTTACTTTAAACACCTCCACGACCCCCGTACTATTCAATCCATCCATCAGCACAATGCTTTGAGTGCGTTCTATGGAGTCCTACCGTAAAACGTGATTTTTCACCCCAGAACAAAGTCGTCTCGCAACAATAATTTTTGCGTAAAGTTACTTAGTTTGATGTACAAAAAATGCTTGGTTGACGGCTTCGTGAAGGGTCTGTTTACACCCCCCCCCCCCTCCCCCCTGTACACCTGAAACTCGGTTACATGGGCCAGAAATACTTATAAATTAATTTATACCTAAATTAAAGGTAAATGTTATGATTGTAAAGAAAAACTAAACATTGATTTGGTAAACATGACTTAAGACCGAAGTAAAACAGGCTCTTGTACTGCACGAGTGTTTATTTAACTTGTAAGTTGTAAGTCAAAGACTTGATTGCGAAAATGTGTCTGCTTAGCGGCGGTCTGAGTAGCGATCAATAATGTACGAGTGGTAGGTCTGTCCGTGTGTGTCCACTCGCTTTGAGCCAGGCAGACCCGCGCTCATTAATATGTACGGCACGAGACCGCATTATTTGTATGTTATTTGAAGAGCTCACTGAACAGACATGACAGTGTTGTAAAATGTTATCTTTAGTAAAAGGAACTTGTCGGTTCAGAAATTGAACTTATTTCTACAGTGAGATACAAAGATATATCGTTCCGTTATAGCCACTTAGGATAATCTTAGCCATAAAAATGTAGAGTTAGCAATTAATGTCAGAACCACCACTTTTAGGTTCTGTTGAAGATTTCTAGGTCGGTCCGTGGGTGGGTGACCGTATTACATAGCGAGTTTCATTCGTGCCTTCGAAAGCACGTTAAGCCGATGGTCCCGACATGTCATTTGTAACTTTTTTAGGTAGTTTAGTTTTCAGGTAGTGGCCTGAAAGTTTGCAACCAGTGTTATTTATTTTATTTATTTATTTATTCAACTTACAACTATCATTACAGGTAATCTTAAACCTACTTCGACAGTGTAGCTATCACTCTTATTTCTAACAATGAGAAGAAGAGGACTTCAGGCAATGTTAGAATTGAATTCAGTTTTTTTTTTCTTTGTACCTGTTGCTTATTTACCGAGTGGCTCGATATATAAACAGTGATAAGCGGATTTATTATTAAATATAACTGTTTCAGCGATACGTAAGAATGAACCGTAGCAAATTCAAAATTCACCTTCACATGTTCGTGAAGGGATGTGACGTAACATACAGGGTGGAATTTTTCAATGCCAGTACCTGGAGGGAGTACTCTAAATACTGGAGATAGAAAATTTTACTCAAAGGAAACATTCCTTTATTTTTAAAAAGAAATAAATCAGCATTCAAAGATTTTCGAAAATTCGCTTGCCACACTCGGGAATCGAAACGGCTAAATTTAAAAAAAATTACACCCTGTACTTTTGTGCCAGCAATCGATAGGGTCAATCATAAGGATCAAATCCCTCTAACAAACATGATAATTTAAATGAAAGGAAAACCATGAAATCTTATTTTAATAGAACAAAAAAAAGAAGTAGGTAAACTAACTAATTAGTGCTCAACATGAGCTTCATTTTGTTGGATACACAAATTTATTCTTTTAAGGAATAAATTCCAGTAACTTTGAATAGCGAAGTGCGATGAACAGAGGTCGGAATTAGGTTGAGTTATTTGTGTGCTTACACTGATTTCATACAGCGAAAGAATAAAGTGGACATGCCTGAAATCCCGAGATAAATTTTAAAGAGTAGAAAACACAATTTAAACCATCCGACATCGGACATCATGCGCACGCAGCGCAGCAATTAATGAAAAAATGTCGCGGGTTCGATTCCCGCACGGAACAAATATTTGTATGATCTATGTAGTTGTTTCGGGTCTGGGTATTTGTTTATGTGTTAGTTTAAATCTTTGTAAATTAATCCACGTTACAGGAAAAAATCCTAGTGTAGGGCAACGTAAATAAAAAATTGTATTGGGAATAAATGTAAATACTAATAAAAATTGTATGTTAATTATCTTTGTTTTATTTGTCTTTTCTATCGTTGAGGTTTTCGATCCATATTAATATCTACATTTCGATGCAAGTACACAAATAACTCTACCTAATTCCGACCTCTGCTGATAAATATTAAAAATTGTATTGCGAACCTCAGTTTTCAATATCATTGAAAACTGGGTCGGGCGCATACTTATATTAGTATGGCACTTCTGATTCCACAAGGTTGTACTTCAAAGCAAGTTCCTGGGGGATAATCCTGGCAACGAGGTTGTGTCTATGTAAGTACTCTCCGTTAGCCAAACGAGAACACCTAGAAATAATGTATCGAATCGATTCTCCCGGACGGTGGCATGCCCGACATACTTCAACCGTGCCAACCTTTTTTTTTTTTTTTTTCGGGTGGGAAATCATCAATTGACCCCCCCCCCCCCCCACTCTGTGCGGAGCGGAAGGGAGTGTCAGACTTGTACTGACTAAAACCCATCCATGTTCCTTCTTTGCCCCTTGGTTTCCCGGGCCACGGTGTCTCTTTCGATCAGTCCCGCAGCTCTGCCAGGCATCGGCCCATGCGGACCCCTACTCGGTTGCTGACATCTCTTTGAGGCGCGCGTGGAACACGAACGCGCCGTCGACACGGCCTGTCGTCATAAGACGGTTGGACGGCGAGCTAGCCCATAACTCGCCGTCCACAGGCCAGCGCCTACGGTGGCCGGGAGCCACCACCTGACCCCCGACGCCCAGGGCGTCTCCCGCGGCGGCTGGGACGTGAAGTTCTTTCCCTCTCACGTCCCGCCACCTCCTTCACTAGCATGACTGCTTCGCAGAAGGTGGTGACGGCTTCCCATTCCCTCTCGCTCCGGACCATGGCTTGAACCAGGGCCGGACGCGAGAGATCGCCGCCGTCAATCGCCGCTACAAGGACACGGCGGTGCTCCGCCCAAGTGGGGCAGACCTCTACGGTGTGCTCCACCGTGTCCTCCGAACGATCCTCGCAGTGGAAACACCCGGGCGTTTCCTCCCGCCCGATTCGGTGCAGGAACCTCCCGAAACAACCGTGTCCGGTGAGGACCTGCGTCAGGCGGTAGGTGAGGGCGCCGTGGCGCCTCTCTAGCCACTCCTCAAAGAGGGGACTTATCGCCACTATGGTAGCGTGCCTTGCACGGGGTTGCAACAGTCGCTCTCTCCATGTCCCCATGAGATCACGCCAAAGGTCTGTCCGCTGATCGGCAATTTGCTGCGGCAGCGGAGTTTCCCCCTGACGTAGTGCCTCCGTGCGCCATTCATGCAGGCGCGCGAGGACTATCGCCTCCAGATCCCATGGCGGCAATCCGACAAGGAGGCTAGCCGCCTCGCCGGAGATCGTGCGGTACCCCCGGATTAGCCTTATGGCTATCACCTTTTGGGGCGCGTTCAGGTAGTGGGCGGCTTGCTGCCTCAAAGAACGCGCCCACACCGGGGCCCCGTAAAGGGCCATGGACCGCACAACCCCTACGTAGAGCCTCCGGCAGGAGGCGTTTGAACCCTTCAGGTTGGGCAAGAGCCGCTTGAAGGCAGCCCCTGTCCGTTCCAGTTTGGAAGCCAAACGTCGGAAGTGCTCCACGAAGTTCCACCGGCTGTCGAGGACGAGTCTTAGGTACTTCAACGTCGACCTGACGCCGATGGAAACCCCTCCTGCCGTCAGTAGGGATCCCGACGGTGGCGCATTCCGAGGCCCATGAAAACACATGGCCTCGGACTTGTGCAATGCCACCTCGAGACCCAATTGCCGGATCCTCTCCACGACTATCGCAACCCCGCGTGTCATGTTTTCGGCCGCCGCCTCGTGCGACCTCCCTTGTGCCAGTACCAGCGTGTCGTCAGCGTAGCAAACTACGCTGACGCCGGTAGGGAGGTCGGCGAGCAGCACCCAGTCGTAACCGATGTTCCACAGGGCCGGTCCCAGAACCGATCCCTGTGGAACACCGCACGACATCTCTCGCCGGTTCCATTCTCCGCTCCGACCGGGGTAGATGACGGCCCTATCCATCAAGTAGTCCCCGAACACACGACGAAGGTAGGTTGGCACCCGGTGATACCGGAGTGCCTCCCTAATGCAGCTCCAGGGCATGGAGTTGAAGGCGTTGGCGATGTCAAGAGACACCGCCAAGACGACTCCACCCCGGGACACCGCGTCCCCCGTCGTGAGGGCTCTCACGTGCATGATAGCGTCCACCGTGGAGCGCCCCTTGCGGAAACCAAACTGGTGTTCCGCAAGATCCGGCCCCATCCCCGCAAGGTGCCCGGCGAGGCGGTTGGCAATGACTCTTTCGAAGAGCTTGCCCACCTCGTCGAGCAACACGATGGGCCGGTATGCGGACGGAGAGTCCGCAGGGCGCCCTGGTTTCCGGATGAGGACCAGCTTCCCCGTCTTCCAACGAAGCGGAAACTGGCCTCTCTCCAAGCATTCGCTTAGGAGCCCTTTCAGTCGGGGCCCGAGAGTCTCAGAGGCCAGGACCCAGGCTTTGCCAGGCAAGCCATCGGGTCCCGGGGCGGTGTTTCTAGTTTTCAGCCTGCGTACCGCCACTCTCAGGTCTACCCCAGTCACCTCCGGAACGTCGTCACCGACATCGGTGTGGTCCGCTTCCGGCACCGCACGCGGCGACGGAGCCATAGGTGGGGGAGCATGCTCCCCTCGCGAAGGGAACAGAGCGCTTATTACGTCCTCCACGAGCTCAGGCCGGAGACTTTGCGTCAGCGGGGGGGCACGGGTGCGGAGTTTATCCCGCACCATCTTGTAAGGGCGCCCCCACGGATCTCCGTTCAGAGACTCCAGCATCTCCTCGCGAGCCAGATTCTTGGCCCGCCGGACAGCCTCTTGGAGGGCGGTCTTCGCCGCACTGTACCTCTGGTGGTGGTGGCGGATGTACCGATGGTCAGAATAGGTCTTCACCCCCTCCATGACGCGCCAGTCAACGACACGCGGCGACAGAGCGGGACTGGCGAACGAGATGTCCACCACCGACTCACCCCGCATCCGCACGCACGTGGGGACAGAACCCCGATTTAGGACGACCAGGCCCGTCTCCAGAGCCCAGTCCTCCACCATCCTATCCCGCACGTCCGTGTAACGAGAACCCCAAGCAAAGTTCTTGGCATTGAAGTCCCCAAGCACAAGCACGGGGAGGGAATGGCTTCCGATGACGACACTCAACTCCGTGAGGGAGTTATGGAACTCGGCGAGAGTTCGGCTCGGGGAGAAGTAGACTCCCACTACAACGATTTCCCCGAACCGTGCTGCTACGCACTCCTGACCCTTCCTGACACTCTCAAGGGTCGGGGTACCGGCGGCGGCCGACGCAATTATGGTCACTGAGCCGCTAAGGTCCTCCACCCAGTCATCCCGGACAAAGTACGGCTCAGCGACCACGGCGATGTTAATCGACCACTGCGCCATGCTCTGGAGCAACAGATCCTGAGCGCAGGCGCAGTGGTTGATGTTCGCCTGGAGAAGGCTTAATGGGGCCGTTACTGGCACTCCATTTCAACCCCCTCCCGGGCCCCCTGCGAGGGCCCCGCTGCGGAAGTTGCAGCAGCAGCGGCAGCGGCGGCGACAGTGCGGTGGCTGCGGTGGTGGCGACGGTGGGGGTTTTGACGGTGGTCTTCCCTTGCCCCTGGCCTTGGCGGGAGTACCGCAGGCCTTGCTCCCTGCCCGGTGATAGGCCATGTGACCGGGCTTGCCGCAGCGGAAGCATAGGCTACTGTGGTCCACCTCCGAGGTGCACCGGACCGACACGGGGTGCCCCACATGGCAGTGGAAGCACCTCAGAGGTCTGGGTTCCAGCAGCTTCACCTGCGCAGAGACCCAGCCCACCAAGAGCCTTCGGCCCTCCACAATGGCTTTCGCCGCCGTCACAGGGCAGCTTACCGTTACGGTTCGCATGCCCGACAGGTCCGGACGTAAGGTGCCTGCCTTGATCTGCTCGGCAGGGCACCCACCGGTCCTGGTGACGGCGGTCGGTCACCGAGTCGTCCAGACCCAGGATGCGCAGGTCTGCGCATTTGACGGGCCTGGACACTCGGGCCTCGTCCGCATTTAGGGACGCTCTAAGCTTTTCAGCCAGAGCGTCAGCTCACGAGCCACGGGTTTCGCCGGGGATTTCCAGCACTCGAGCCCCTGTTGCGGTGACTCTACGCCGGAGGCCCCCGGCGATCCCGAGCTCCCCGAGATCCACCATCGTCTTCGCCTTAGCGAGCACGTCGCGATAGGTCACGCCCCTCTTTTCCGCCTCCGGCTGTAGTGTTATCACTACAGCTGCGGTCTTCGGGGCGCTAAGCCTAGCAGCGCCGCTCCGCTTGTTTTCTTGGCGCTTCCGCTCCCGCTTCCTGGCCTTTTATTTATTTATTTATTTTATTTGGCTCTTCAACAATGAATTCACTATCACATATATAAAGTAAAACATTGCAAACTTAAGTATAAGTGCCCCATTACTTAAAGAAGAGCACTACATGCACTATATTATGCGCCTAAATATCTAATTAAACAATGAAAAAAAAAAGAAGAACTGATTAAAAACACAAATAAAAAAAAGAAAAGAAAACAGCGTCAGTATCGATACTATTACGTAAGTTAAGGAAGGTAAGGTAAGCCAAACAGAATTAAACTCAAACTTAATTTTTTTTCTAATTACATTTAAACAGTTTTTTGAGAGTAGGCACAGATGTATGACATAAGTCGATATCTTCATCATGTTCCTTGTATACAACATAGATTCTATATAATGAGCAATGTTGCCTTAAGTTTCATTTTGGCATGCAAAACAGTTTCTTATTTGAACTTCTAGGTAGACTTCGTGGCACATGGAAGGATACTCTACTGAGCAAATCAGGACAGTTCAAAGAGCCTGATACTAGTTTTTTAAGAAAAATTAAATCCAACAAATCTCTTCGTTTCTCCAACGAGACAAACCTAAAATATTTTAATCTTTCCCGGTACGATTTCAGACTTTTACCCAGACCACAATGATAAGTAAGATGCCATAAGAACCTTTTCTGCAATCGTTCGATACGCTTGATGTGCACATTATATTTAGGAGACCAGACAACACTACAATATTCGAGGTGACTTCTGACTAGCGAGTTGTACATAATTTTTTTGGTTTTAACGTTTTTAAAGATTTTGCACTCTCTCATGACGAAACCAAGTATCTTTGTAGCTTTTAGTGTAACTTTGTCAATATGCTTAACAAAACTAAGCTTTTTATCAAATTGAACGCCCGGGTCTCGTATAGAATCCACTTCTTCAAGCTGTTGACCATTAAAGTTATATGCTGTGGGTAAGAATTTTTTTTTTTTAGTAAATTTAATGTGCTTACATTTCTTGATATTTAAAGACATTTTATTATGCTCACACCACTTACTCAGCCTATTTAAATCGCCCTGAAACTGTACCGAATCAGCAGGCTTTATAATTGGTTTTATGGCTTTAAGGTCGTCAGCGAATAGATATATACTCGAGTTCTGAAAGCACTTGTATATGTCGTTGATGAAAAGGATGAATAAAGGTGGTCCTGCATGAGACCCCTGGGGAATTCCTGAAGTAGCTATGTATGAGTCTGAGCTACAGCCATTCATCACAACTCTAAGCGTCCACTTGGTCAGATATGACTTGAACCAAGTCAGCAAGGGATCCGACACACCATAAATTTTCAGCTTTCAATAAGTAAACTGTGGTCGACTGTGTCGAATGCCTTGCTGAAGACGGTATAAACTGCATCAACCTGAATACGCGCATCGACTGCTTCAATAATAGATTCAGCATAGGTTACCAAATTTGTAGCAGTTGATTTACATTTCATAAACCTATATTGATTATCCATTATTAGTTGTGACATATGACTGGACAATACAGGACATATAAGTGCCTCAAAAACTTTTGCCAGTACAGAGAGAATAGCAATGGGCCTATAGTTGGTCACATTAGACTGATCACGGCTCTTGAAAATGGGTACAATTCTGGTTTCCGTCCATTTGCTTGGAAAAACAACCAGAAATAACGAACTATTGAATAGCGTACTTAATGGCAACGAGAGGCTATCAGATAACTTATATAAAAACAAGGAAGGTATATTATCCGGGCCAGCGCCCTTGTTAACGTCTATTTTCTTTAATTTTCTAAGGATCTGTTCTCGGGATATGGTTATTTGACTTAAAATATTATTACTCAGGCAGCTATCTAAATTTACACGCACATCACTTTGATCAGTATAGAAAAATCACTTTAGAAAAATGAGCTGCAAAATAGTTACAAATTTCGTTAATATTCTCGGAACTGTTCATACCATCTGTCATAGAACTAGGGTAGTTACTAACTCCACCTCTCTTTATCTTTAAATAACTCCAAAAATACTTTGGATTCGATGTAATTTTAGCCTCTATATCAGCAATATATGTATCATAGCAGGAAGTAGCCATACGGTTGCATCTTTTCTTTAGTGATTCCAAAGCAATAATGTCTAAGGGATTTTTGTATTTTTTAATTCTAAGTCGTAGACGGTTTTTCTCATTTAGCCTTTTAATGAGGTCCTTAGAGAACCAGTATGGATATTTATTTTCTCTAATTACAACTTGTGGTACGTATCTCTGAATTAAGTCATACAATATATTATAGAATTTGTTCACCATTTGATCGACAGTCATGGAAAGCCCAAATTCTCTTGTCCAATCAACTTCTATTAATGCTGTATTAATCGCCACATAATCCGCCTTTAAATAATTTAATCTTGTTCTAGGAATACATTTCAGTGGTTTTAGAACATGAGAGAATGAGAGTTCACATAGTAAGGAGGGGTGGTGTGAATCGACTTTAGAGAGAATATTCACTGGTGAAGTTACAGTAACATTGTCTAAATGCGTAAATATCAAATAAAGAATTCTATTATTATGATTGCACAAATAATTATACTGTGATAAATTGTTAAGCACTATGAAATCCCAAAGAGTCTGTTCCAAACTGGAACAAGTCCTCTGGGGTACTTTTATCACATTGCCATCAGCTCCGAGCCAGTTAATAGATTTCATATCAAAGTCACCTATTATTAAACAGTCACCAACACGCTCCAACACTTTGTTTGTGTTGTCAACAAAATGCTCCAACAATCTGGGCTGTATTGGTGAGGGTAAATATATAGTACAAAGATCTTTAGTTTTTCCACCCACTCCAAGCGATTACTTGACCCAGAGATCATCGCATGAACTTTCAAAATTGACCACCCTGTTTGATTTAAGTTTTGTAGAAATAGCAATAAGGACCCCACCACCGTCGGTTTTGCTATTAAACATATTAATGATCCGGTCACGCCTATAAATGGTATATCGCCCATCCATGATCTCTGAGTCAAGATACCACTCAGTAACCACGTTTCAGTGAACATAATAATATCGTATGAACAGCAGGCGACCTCTTGATAAATGTTATTTAGTTTTGATCTGATACCCCTGACATTCTGATAGTAAATTTTTAACTGATCGAAATTTATAGTGTTAATCTAATACCTTATAGAAACTCCAATGTGGCCTATTGTAATTTGTCTAACGTTTCGGTATCCCTGATACATTTGTAGTCTGCGCCATCAATTTTTCTTACAAAAATCCTTCCACGACGTACCCATACATACTGATAACCCAAACTCTAGGCTTTAATTCTAGTAGCAGCATGCAAGGCTTTGTTCGCAGGAGACAAATGTTCTGCAATGAAAACATTTTCCTTTTTACCACCAATCCCAAGTAGAGCAGTGTTGAGCTTCTCTTCCGTAGTTTTATTCTTGTTGAACTTGATAGAAGCAGCTAGAAAGTTGTCTCTAACTCGCGGCCGAGTTTTTTCTTGTCTTTTTGGCCGCCCTTCGCTCCCTCGCTCTCTCTCCCGCCACCTGCCACCCGGTCTCGGCCACGGATGGCTTAGGGGTCGGGGGGGGCGGCGGTGGCGGGTGTCTCGCGGCTGGCACTGGCACATTCAGCGCCTTGCCCTTCTTGTGGGCCGCCGCCTTGCCCTGCCTCCGGGCCGCCGCCCCCCCAACCGGGGCCGATTTCACCGGAGCCGGCTTTCCGGGAGCCGACGTAACCTTGCCGGAGGGCTGGCTGGACGGCCCCGGTGCGGAAGCCGCAGCAGCCGCATATGTGGCCGCCCTCGGGCCCGAGGGCGCCTTGTTTGCCGCCAAGGGGGGGGCGCAGAACAATGCCCTCCAGGACGGAGAACCGCGCCTGGAAGGCAGCCAGCTCCTGCCGAACCAGGTTCAGGACCTGGTTCTCCACCGGCACGGCCTGGCTTGGTCGCTGCTGGCCATTTTGGGGCGCGTCGCGAGAGCCGGACTCACGCAGACTGGCCAAGTCTGCTCGGAGCTTCCTGTTCTCCTCTTGGAGAAGCTCCGTGGCGGCCGTCAGTCGAGCGACCTCCACCCGCAGTTTGGCTATGCCGTCTGGCGGGGGCCCCGCATATCTGGCCTCCGCTGCCGTCATGATAGAGCCGCGACCGCTGAGGGAATAGCCCTTTGCCTGGTGGAGGGCTTTTGCTTGGAGGAGACAGCCCTCAGCGCCGCCTCCACCTCCTTCGCAAGCCCGGCCTTACGCTCCACTTCGGAGCCGCCGTTTGCGCCCGCCTCGTTACCAGAGGAGCCCGAACGGGCCACCCCGTGACCGGCAGCCACCCCCGGGTGGCGCGCCTCCGCGGCAAGCCGTGCTGACCTCTCGGTGGCAGAGAGGCCTCTCCCCTTGCCGCGGATCCCGCCACGCTTGCTGGTGGGGATCTTGCGAGCCGAAGCCAGCTCCCCCTCTGACGACGACTTTCGGTCGCCTACCGGCCTGGACCGCTTGCGTAGGAACTCCCTGTTCCCCGCAGCAGCCCCGGGCCTCCCGCGCCGGGAGCTCTCTGAGCCTCCCGCGCTCACATTGCTGGATGCGGCGCCGGACTCAGACTCCGCATCCCTCTCCTCCCTTCCTTCGCCGTTATCGGCCGTTTTTTGGGTTAGGTATTTATCCATTCTGTTTCGACGAGTATGGGGGAAATAAAAGTCCATCTGAGCAGTACCCCCTGTACCCAGATAAGAAATAGCCAGGCCCGGCAGTGGTTCGCACTAGCGACTGATTTTCCATAGGAACCCGTCAGCCATACATCTCCTCGTGGTGCGCCGCCGCTTGAGATTCGGGGTAACTTTTTATAGAGGTTTTCTACCTCGTGGTCCGGGTGGTTAAGCCAAGACTCTCGGTCCCAATCGAAGCCGCGAGACGTGTTCCACGACACTTCGACGGTGGGATTACGATATCGACGGGGACAGGGTAAGGGCACACCGGGCCCGCCCTTGCTCCTCCGCTGTGCCCTCTGCTTTTCAGAGGGTCACACGGAGCAACGCCCCCTAGGTCCAAGATGGACCCCTCCCATGTCAGAATATTAGCCATGGACAGTAACATTCCCCGAGGAATAAGAATCTCTTCCCATTCCTCGGGGAAGGATACTGCCCACGCCCAGGGTGCACCGGCCCAGCAGCTGCTATTCCCTCCAGACGTATCGAGAGGGACCGGCAGCCATCAGGCACACGAAGAGGAATTCTGACAACGCACCCCACCGTGCCATCCTTCACAATGTATTTCCGGTAGTTCTTCGTCATCATAACTTCGTCCACATATTGCACAGACAAAGCCTTCGGTTTCCCCGAAGAGGTCACCATTTATTCATTTATTAATTATGATTTCCTTTATTTATATTTTTACAAATCATTTATATTTTTAAATATTCCTTAGAAAAAAAAAGAAATATATAAAAAACATTTAACAATGTAAAAAATTGAAGCCCACCGGTATCGGGAACAGAGTCCAAGCTACCGGCGGTCAGGGCTCCAGAGAGAGGAACCTCCTAACAATTTATTAATTATTATTAAGATCTCTGAGGCGATTTAATTCTTGCAGAGATTTTCTGTCATGGGTCTCGTTGATAAGGTTTAGCTGTCCCACGCGACTAAGAGCGACATTAGTTTGGCGCCTGGCGCCAGGCGCCTGGCGTGTTGTAGCGCTATGGAATTGCTTGACCTTGGTGTTTTTTTTGTATTACTTATTTGTCTGCAAGAAGTAAGCGTAAAAACGAATAATACATTTTTTTTCTATGGGTTATTGATTACTACCGTTATATTTTTTTAATTTCTTTTGTTATTAGTGAACGAATGCATATTGAATACTACTGTTACATATTTTTGTTAAGTACTGAGCAAGCTTTAGCTAGACGATGACAGTATATATAGTCAAAATAAAAAATAAAATATTTCCGAACAATTTTTCATGAACCATTGGCTCCCGATTTATATTTTTTTAATTTTCACTAGCCTATGTTACCCAGAATAACTCAACGCTTCTAACGATATCGCATTCATTGCAATCGGTTAAGCCGTTTAGAAGTTAGGGTGAAATAAAGGAACTCACAAACAAACATATATAAACATAACATGAACCCTGAAAACATAACACTTCTTTTTTTGGGCAGTCGTGTAAAAAATCAAAAGGGATGAAGTCTAGTGATCTCGCAGTCTATCTGATTGTACCGTTTGTACCAATCCAGGTATTAAAGTGGTTATTAACACAGGCAGTGGTGATTCTGCTGCTGTGGGCCAGAGCATCATTCGTCATTTTAATAAATAAATTACGTCAAAGATAATTGTTAATTAGGTACTAACATAAGTAATCGAATGGCCCTTTGAGTAAAAGTGATCTTTTTTTTTTTTTTCGTATTGGAAATCATCAAAGGGAGTGTCAGACTTGTACTGACTAAAACACATCCATGTTCCTTCTTTGCCCTTTGTGTTCCAGGGCCGCGGTATCTCTTTCGAACAGTCCCGCAGCCCTGGCAAGTAAAAGTGATCTTATCCATTGAATTTATAAGTTAAGATTTCATAGTTTTCCTTTCATTTAATTTATCATGTTTGTTAGAGAGATTTGAATCTTATGGTTGAACCTATCGATTGATGCCATAAAAGTACAGGGTGTTATTTTTTTTGGAATTTAGCCGGGTCGATTCCCGAGTGTGGCAAGCGAATTTTCGAAAATCTTTGAATGCATATTTATTTTTCTTCATAGGTAAAGCTTTACCTGCTGGGCAATGCTCTAAAGCTGGTTGTACTGAATTGGATTACCATTTTAAACAATATTCGCGAATCTCGAGGATTGCTAAATCTATATAACAGTCATCCTCACCGAACTGTCAGTGTACATATAGCACATCTCTAAACAATTAAAGTTCACTGGCACACTGGCACTGGCTGTTTTTATTGTATGAAAGGTTGTCGTTTCATACAGTAAAAGCAAGGTATATGCAACATAAAAATACGCCAATAAAGAATAACAGCCAACTAAATTAGAGATGAACCAAAAACACACGACATAACAATAACGCGCTCCGTAAAGCGCGCATAAAGTGAACGGCTCACTAAATACGTACGCAATGAACCGCTCGGCGGGCGTGGTGCCCCAGCCCGCGTACTACGTGGCATACGCGCTAGTACGCGTTACGCGTAAGGTTTATGCCTCAAGATGGATGTTGCGCTTAAGCGCTGTTACACGTCGTGAGGTTTAGTTTATAGTCGAGCTATTTAAACGTGGATTAATTAACCTCTAGTTAAACCGGAACAAGGGGAGTTAACAAGATAGGCACACGATCACACGACCGCAGACACCCCAATTAGAATATTAAGTTTAAGCATTGTGTAAGCAATAGGATCGACCCAGAGGCGACAGCACAAACCCTATAAATTCAGTAGATAGTCAGATAGTAACTAGATTAATGTACTTACCTTAAAAATATTTAAAAAGTATATGACGCTACTTTCATTTGAAAGTTTCAATAATTGAAGATCATTGAAGATCAATTACAAACTTTGAAAGTTTATGTATTATGTATGTATTTCCTACAAACAAAACCAAAAAATAAAACTATACATATCATAAGTATCTAGGGATCAAGTACGTTTTAGAGTATTCCTGCTATTGAGTTTTATTATATTAATCTTTTTAGATCCCAATTGATTCTGCTAATTGATTTTCGCTATTTAAATAAAGAATCTCAAATATGAAGAGATCAACCGTCAATAGGATTTCTATAAATCTGTGTAATGTGGCGTTTTGGCAAAATTATTACAATTTCTACATCGGAGTTGGAAAAAAATACATTAATATGGAGCGACGACGTCATTTAACCAAAGAAGAGATGATGAGAGTCGTCGTAATGTTGGAAGATGGCTCCAGGCAACGTCCTGTGACTATCGCTCCTGGCAAATACGCAGTGTTAAAGCCGCTTCTGGACACGCTATAGCATAACGGGCAGCGAGGCCGAGCGCAGAGGACGATCTCGCATCACCACTCGCAGACAGGACTGATACAACCAAAATACTGCTCGACAGAATCGTACTATGACCGCCATGATGTTGGTTAAGAGGCTCCACAAATCAAATCATCAAATCATTATTTATTTGTAAATAATAATAAAAAATAAAAAAATAATAGTCTTGAGTTAATGTAGGTTGTCTCATCACATTCTACCACATGGGCGTACAACTGTTAAATATACACTGGTGATTAATTATCATATTTTTTAAAATTATGGTTAAAATTTAAAAATGAATGTCACAAAAGAAATAATATAAATAATAATTGAATTAAATTACAATGTCAGTGCCATTTAAGTAGTCATTCAAATTATAATAGCATTTATTACATAAAAATTCTTTAAATTGTTAGTATAGTTGTAGTTTTTTTGATTTTATTATAAATTTGAGGGGCTCTGCAGAATATGCTTTTCCGCATAAGAGCTGTAATGGCTCTGCGTCCACGTAACATGTCATTTCGCCTGTTACGTTGTACAGTATCAGATAGATAGGAAAACAAATTTGGATTTAATCTCACAAATAAGGCAGTTTCATATATATACACAGCCCTTCAGGCTTGAATTGAGCACGCATCAGATATGCTTCAATGCCCCTTATTTATGTTATCAAATGCTGTCTTGGCATCCGTACGTTTTTTCACGGGTAACCACTGAAAACCATTGCTGTGCTGTGGGTCCCCCATGGCGCAGCATCATGCTGAGTGGTAACCTGCTTGTCGCAGTCACGACGTACCAGCTGTCAAGTTTTTTGTTCCGCCCTGTTATATTTATAAATATTTGTTATGCTTTGTATGTTTATTGTTTTTTTTGTCATTTTGTATGCACGCCACGTTGTAGACACGTCTGAAGAAAGAAAAAATATATTTATTTGTCACAGGAACATCCCTGCGACAATTTTTTTTTTTCTTCTGCGCCTTCTTATAAAAGGTGAGAGATAGTGCTATTTTACTTTACGATACATACGCTGAAAACAATTGCTCTAGTGGTATAGTATAAAAAACACGCTGCGTCACCGCGTCGTCCCTGCTTCGTCGCTGCACCGGTTCCGCGTCTCCGCGTCGCCGCCGGCACATCGCCACAAATGTGATTTGCGCGCGACACAGCCCGCGGCGTCGCGGCAACCTGATCAATTCACGTCAGAGAATATTTCCTACAAATAAAATATATTATGTGTTATTCTATTAAATTTTTCTGGCTATTTATTTCAGTTTCTGTGGCTAACAGTAATTGCAAAGCAATCCAAGCCAATTGTGATAAAAACATGTTGGGAAGATAATTATGGGGAGCCCAAGAGTGTGGAGAGCAGCACTAAGCGAAATAACATCATACCTGTATACCTCGGATAGAGTTATAGAACACGTTGATGATTATTGGGAACACCTCTAGTTTCCGGCCAGCTTCTGACGGATAGTTCTAATAGGCATACGCAGGGTCATGTTCCCACTGGACTTGATGAGAGCGAACATGTAATAAATAATTCCTCAGAAACCCTCCTTCCTACTTCAGATATCTAATTTCAAAACGCTTGCAGCGTTATATTGCTTCCTTTGTCACCGAGTTGTAACCTTAACTATTCCAGTCACAGTTCTAGGTAACCTAAACACAATATCCTCTTTGCTCCAGAAGTGAAACTTTCACAGAATTGAATTACGAATTTAATCAAAAGTAAGCAGTCCTTTGAGTGACGTTCGTAACAGCAAACTACTCTACTTCTCAGTATTCTGGCGATTGAATCTAATGTAGGTTCACTTCCGTGAACTGTTTTATTTATTGTTTCGGTCGAGTTTCAGAAAAATGTAAAACTGTTTACCCTCGTCAATGTACTAAGTAGTTCACGTTCTCACAATTTGTCCTTACCGGTTCTATCGATCTTTTGGTCTCCTTCTTTTTACGCCTTTCAAACACCGAGTGCAGGCTGAATACGGAGTTGAATGACGTCACACTTCTTCAAAGAGGTATATCTTCCTCCCTTACGTAACACGGAGTGTGTGTACCGATATTTCCCAATTCCAAAGTGATCGCGTTCGATCATTATCTCCACAAACTGTAATGAGACGAGTTGAGACACGTCAGACACGCGCGTGACGTCTAAACACAAAGTTTGCCATGTTCGGGCTTGTCTTATTAAGACAGGCGCGGGAAGTCGAGATATAAGTTTAACGGAGAGTTTATGTGAAGTTGAGTTACAGGCCAACGTATTAAGTTGGTTTTTATTTCAACTAAAAATATGCCAGAGAAAAGCAGAAGAAGTAATTACTTTAGTGATTGACATAAACTCAGAAATAATCATCCATATTATCAACTGTAATAAAACCTCATCTCCTGAGTTACCACAACCGCGAGTATGACAGCTTGTATAACTAAGTCTAAAAAACACCCTAAACCTCGAAGCTTAAGTTTTATGGTGTCAAACTCATGAGATAAACAAATAAAGTTGGCAACCATCTCGAATATACTCGGAGTCATCTCTACGCGTCCTACTTTTATCACTAACGTTATTGGAAGCTGACAACTAGCTTGACGACAAACATTGGAAATTGAACATTTAAAGTTGAACACTTATGATTGGATTAAAGGATAAACGATTGGCAGTTTATGAGCAGATGTTTGATCTTGGGCGAGATGAACGGAGTACGTAGGTATAGTAAGGATCGTAGAGTGGCGTCCTGTAGTTTTTGCCCAAGAAAAAAGTTGTGAGTTTGTGTGATAAGCACATAGAATATTATAAATAGAACGGCTGAACGTTGGATTGGATGCTACATTTTGTAGGTTTGACACCCATTCGTTGAAGAAAAACGGTTATTTCTTATCTCTACGTTCGTCGAATACCACTTTAATAAATAAAAAAATCAGTACCTATTTTTTAATAAAGCAAAACACATTTTCGTCTCAATATCAGAATGCCACAAACAGTGTAATGGCCGTTCCTGACTCGCGTCTCACTGCTTTACAGCGCACCAATACGTCGCAATAATGGCCGCCCCAGACATCACACATTTATTCACGTCTGTAATGGCCAACACGCGATCAATACACGTCTCGCATACTTACGATCATCGCGATTTCGCCTCCTATTGAGTGATCACATAAAAATGTGCAGCATCTTCTATCATAAGATGGAATGATCGTTATTCTCATTCGATAATATTAATTCTGAACAACCAATATTGGCCACCTTGCAATTATGAGTTATAGCTGACATCGTAGCATTATGAGTGAAAACTTCCGTCCATTCGCGGCACTCCTGCTGTGGTCATCTGGCGTGTTCTCGCGCCGTAAAGGTCTGACGTCGGTCGCCGGTCGTTCGGGCGGTCACCTCAGCCACCGTAATACGGCGTCCTCATCGCAATAAGCGCACGTCGTCTAACCACGTCGACGTCAAAGTCGGACACAATCCGGCGCGCTGTAAACATTTATATTTCACTATAACCTCTTATCGCAGCTCTTTAATTTAACCGTTTAGTGTTCAAAATAACTTAACATAAGCTTTGTTACTGTAGTTTCATTCTTCTCATTGGTCAAGTAAAATATTTTGTATTTTAAAACAACACGTTTTTACTTCGTCTGTTTGAAACCTAGTTATTTTTAACATAGGAACTGACTAGCAGAACGTCTCTATCAAAGAAAAGCAACAAAGTTAACAAAAGAATACTGCATTCAGTACAGTTAGGAGTACATTAAAAACTCGACGCGTTTTGCCGTCATTCTCTTGTAGCCGACATTCACAACTGCATGTTAACAAATAGCTTGTTACATTCATCCCATACCAGAGCTGTTTGTTGCAACACTACGCCAGTACGCCACTACGCCACATTTAGACCTTTTTTATTTCAGTGCGCGTACTATTTCTTTTATTACTCGTTATTCCGGGCGGAGGTTATTTGCTAAAAATGTTGGCGTGCCCCGAACGAGCAAACTACGGCAAACAATCATAATGAAATATTCCTGAAATAACACTGAGATTTGTTTCAATAAAACGTAACTGGAGCAAATGAGACAGGATACGAAACATGAATATTGTTCAACGCGAATGTGGAGTGATTTTGCGACTGATATCAAACATGGCGCCTATTGCATGTATTGGTAACGTTACTAGCAATGTTGCTCGTCCACTTGGCTCTGCTGCAAGTCGCGGCATTTGTTGATGTACAGGTCTAGGGTGAACTGTCTTTCGACCTGCGGGTCCCCAACAGAGACAACGGTAAGAGGCGCTGGTATCGCGTGGGGTGGGAGGTGGGCAGCCAGGTCAACCAAGAGCTGGTGTTCCGGATGGGTAAGAACGTAACGGCAGCGCCAGGGTTTGAGAGCGTCTACCAGTACCCGAAGAGGAGCATATTGACGCGCTGCTCAGCAATGATGAATGAGCTGACCAAGGTGAGTCGTTGTATTGCATACTCTTACGTTGAAGTCTTCGTAACCGTCCAGCCCTGCTGGCGTCACTTGCCGTGCTGACGTCACATGCCGTGCTGACGTCACTTGCCGTGCTGGCGTCACTTGCCGTGCTGACGTCACTTGCCGTGCTGACGTCACTTGCCGTGCTGACGTCACTTGCCGTGCTGACGTCACTTGCCGTGCTGACGTCACTTGCCGTGCTGACGTCACTTGCCGTGCTGACGTCAATTGCCGTGCTGACGTCACTTGCCGTGCTGGCGTCACTTGCCGTGCTGACGTCACTTGCCGTGCTGGCGTCACTTGCCGTGCTGACGTCACTTGCCGTGCTGACGTCACTTGCCGTGCTGACGTCACTCGCGCTTCAAATGCGCACGTTCTGTACAATTTAGTTGATATTTCTTCTGATCATATTATTTGATTGATTTCTTTATTTTTCTTGTGTTTTGGGGTTTTTCATTAGTAAGTTCTCAGTAGCAGCTACGGAATCTGGATTTGTGCCTGGTTGATGGCAATAGGCTTGCCCCTATTACATGGGACTTAAATATAACTGGCGAAATGTGGTTGTACTCTTAGGTACACCTCGTACCAGGTAAGTGCGTGTTGTGCAAAAAATCAGCGCCTAATATCGCCCAGCTGACTGTTGCAACCATAAATCGGCAACTGTAGGCACGCCGCATTCCGATGTTGAGAACGATGGCTCGCTCGCCGTATGTAGGAGGTATTTGTGAACAATTTGTATGCACCCGTGTCGATGAGGATTTTTTTTTCTTTTGATTTGTCGTGTAAAAATAGGCGGTATGTGGATAAATCGTCGACTTCGGCCACCGCCACGGCTTGAGTCTCCTTGAGTTTTCCGGCTTCTCATTTGATATTTCTTTAAAACTTCACGGACTTCTACATCGGTATGCTGCCTTGCCGAATTTCTTATGGAAATAGCACACGGCGTTTCTTCTGTTCCGAGATTTGGAGCTGGAACGGCTTCAGAAATTGTGCCGCTGTCGCTGGGGCCTTTGACTTGTAAGGAAACACACGGCGTTTACCTCTTTCAACTGTTCTTGCATTCTGTCTGCCATGACAGCCAATGAGTCCAGCTTGGATTCTTCACTCACTGCCAACACTGTGCGGATAGAAACAGGTAGGTGTCCTTGCCACAACATTTTCAGGGTGTCATCTGACATCTTATTCCCAACAATCGTTTCTCATTAGGCGAAGCAACTGTGATCGTCGTTGATCGCCGAGCTCCATTTCAGTCAGTAGTTTTGTAGCTGAATACCCTCGCTTTCTTCGTAAACCTCCAACAGTCTTCTTTTTGCAGCTTCGTATCGGCCGGAGTAGGCCGGCGACTAGATAATATCGCTGATTTGGTCGACGTAATAGAAAAGTATGGAAGAAGAAGATATGCTGCGCCGACCTCAAATGAATTGGGATAAGTGCAAGAGAATGATGATGATGATGATGGTCGACGTCTTTGATCTCCAGCTGTGCTACAACAAGTGCGAACTTGACTTCATCGCCGAGATTCTGGTTGAAGATAATGACCTCAAATTGGGCGAACCAAAGCTTAGGTCTGTTGCACCAAAATTAGGATATGCGAGATTGGAGGCTGCTTCGACGTGTCCAGGCGTAGTAGTCTTGTCTTCTTTGGTTACGGGTCTAGCCGTTTCGAACCCGGGGTCACCACTTTAGGGGTTGTGTGTTACAAATAAGAAGGCGAATAATGATCTGTGTGGTCTATTAGGAAGCGCTGCTTATATACAGAAACAGTCAAAAGAAATCGAAATAAATAGGGTACATTAATAAACTTAGAACCGCGTAGCTTCAGTCACCCAGCTGGTGACTGAAGCTACGCGGGTACCAGATGTTGACGGACACACACCCAACTGCTTAGACTTGCTGCTGACAACTGACCCAGACAGGTACTCAGTATCGGTATCAGCCCCACTCGGAACATCTGACCACTGTCTGGTGAAATCCGTGTCTATCAGCTCTCCTCCAGATGATAGCCCCAGGGGCGAGAGGCGAGTTTGGCGATACGAGTCAGCAGACTGGGATGAGATGCGGCACTTCTTTGCGTCCTTCCCTTGGCATCCAGTGTGCTTTTCTTCGGGCGATCCCAGTTGTTCAGCTGAAGCGGTTACGGACGTGATATACGGCAGGGAATGGAATACTATATTCCATTCTCCGACATACCGCTCGGTCACAAAGCCCGTCCTTGGTTCAACGTGGACTGCGCTCGTGCTGAGGCTCGAATGCAGTCTGCATACCAAGCCTGGGTGCTAGCTCGTGACCGCAAAGTTCGAGCTCGACGGGTTGGCGCGAAGAAAAGAGCTTTTAATTCTGCCGCAAAGTCCTGTAAGCGGGAAACCGGAAGGCGCGTTTCGACCACGTCAGCCGTATAGGGGCTAAACTTGCGTCCTACCCCTCTGGTAGTAAACAGTTTTGGTCCCTTTCCAAATCGGTCGAAACCAACTTCTGCCGGGCCCACACTACCTCCGCTGCAAAAACCGGATGGGTCGCTTGCTCACTCCGATACCGAGAAGGCAAACCTATTTGCAACTCTATTTGCGAGCAATTCACGTCTAGATACTGACTCAAAACTGCCACCAACGATTCCTCACTGTGATTCTTCGATGCCGGAGATCACAATACACATGAAAGAGGTTCGTAGAGTACTCTATAGCCTAGACGTGAACAAGGCTAGCGGTCCTGACGGCATACCAGCAAGAGTCTTGAGGAACTGTGCGCCTGAGTTGTCTCCTGTGTTGACACGCTTGTACCGCCTCTCTCTTAAAACCAGAACGGTTCCGAAGGCATGGAAGGTTGCCAATGTACAACCAGTGCCCAAGAAAGGTAGTCGTGCCGACCCCAGTAACTATAGACCAATCGCCATCACCTCCATACTTTGTAAAGTTATGGAAAGGGTTCTCAATGCGAAGCTGCTGGCATACCTAGAAGCAAACGACCTACTTAGTGACCGTCAGTATGGCTTTCGCCGGGGACGATCAACTGGGGATCTTCTGGTGTTTGCTACGCACTGCTGGGGCGAGGCCATCGAGAGACACGGCGAAGCCCTTGCCGTTTCGCTCGACATCTCGAAGGCTTTGGACAGGGTATGGCACGCAAGTCTGCTAAGCAAACTTCCTGCATACGGCATCACCGTTGACTTTTGCCGCTGGATATCTGACTTCCTAAGTGAAAGGTCGATCCGAGTGGTCATTGATGGTTGCTCCTCTGACCTTATCGCTATTGATGCCGGAGTTCCTCAGGGGTCTGTTCTCTCCGCGACACTTTTCCTGCTGCACATCAATGACCTTCTGGTTCCTGGTATTGTTGAGTACGCAGACGACAGCACTGACATGGAGAGCTATGCATCCAGCGCAAAGGCCAGCGGTGATGAAGTGCGTTCATTGAGAGAGGCCATGGTAGAGCGAACGAATTCAACCTTAAGTCTTGTCTCCAAGTGGGGTGATGAGAATCTGGTTGTTTTTAACGCCACCAAAACACAAGTGTGCCTGTTCACCGCCAAAAGGAGTCCGTTTAATCTGGCTCTTACTCTCCGGGGTACATCTGTACCAGTCACCGACAGCCTCGAGCTTCTTGGCGCGAAGTTGAGTGCCAATCTGAACTTCGGTGCCTACATTGAGTCGAAAGCTCAAACTGCGGCAAAAAAGCTGGGTATCCTAAATAAGGTTAAGCGTTACTTCAAGCCTGGACAGCTTTTAGTCTTATATAAAGCTCCGGTTCGGTCCGGAATGGAATATTGCTGTCACCTTTGGGATGGCTCAGCCAAATACCAATTAGCCACACTCGACTCTGTTGAGCGCAGAGCCAAGAGGCTCATTGGTGACGATAAGCTGGTTGGTACCAGGCTTCATAGCCTAGCCTACCGGCGCAAAGTTGCATGTTGTATTTTTGTTAAGTTTTTTAGTTATTAGGGAATACGTAGGCTTGTTGGGTAAATGTTGAGTGTAAATATGAAGCTAAGGCAGAGGAGTTCTTTGCCCAGCAGTGGGATAATACAAACTAGATAAATTACAAAAGCTTGATATAGATATTAATTGGAAATCTGGATCTATTTAGAGTCTTTAAATAGACTCCGGACCCAGGTTGGTCGCAGCTAGGAACACCTGCTCAGGTGGAGATTCATTAATGACTCTGACCTGGAGTGTGAATGTGGTGCTATTCCACAAACGATGGGGAACTTAATATCGTGTCCTGCGTGTCCAGGTGTTTGTTCACTACAGGGACTGATGGACGCTACCGAAAGCGTGAAAGTAGTAGCTCAGTTCTGGGCCGACACAATTATTTAGATTGCCATCGACACGCTAAGAAGAAGAATTGGAAATTATTATCATATTTTTTACTTTTCTTTTTGCTCCCAATTAATGTAAACCATAAAATCGCGGGTTATACCCAGGAATAACGAAAACTAAAAAAAGTTTTTGTTATTCCTGAGTACAACCTAAAACCACTCTCATATCAAGAGCAACAAAATCACTATTGACTAGTGTAATGATCACGTCACGCGTACAGCTCCAAGAAGTTGTAGTGCAACTTCCGGATGCTGTCCATCATATGCTGGAACTCCTCGCGAGGGTGCAAGATAGTGGTGCGGAAGTGGAACGTGCCCGGCAGCTGGCCGAACCCAGTACCCGGAATCACACACACTCCTGGGAAAGAAGCCCTTTATAGTTAAGGAGAAGTGACTTTTGCAATAGGAACTAAGCTAATAATATTATCTCCGTAAGAGTCAGGTTTAAATACATATCTCAATGACGAAAATTTTACTCTGAGAAATCGCAAAAAAGTTTAATTTAAAATTTTTGACACAAGTGTCAAAAGTTTTACTTTCAAACCCTTTAAGAAGGGTTTGAAAGTAAAACTTTAGCTAGAAAAAGCGACCTCGTCGACAAGAAGAGAGCTATTCAAGTTCACCCAACAACAAACAAATATACATACAATCTACATACAAGCGAGTCTACAAGTTAAAGAGGAAACTTTCAAGTAATGCACTACAAGTTGGAACTCGCGCAACTTGTAGTTAAGTATGCAGCTCGAAGTTACGACACATTATTGGGAGCCGCTTACCTGCAGCGCTAATTAATAAGTGTGAGCCATCAGTGTAACTTAAACGCCTTGTATGTTTCGTCAGAGCGTCGTGAGTAACTTAAATACCATGCCTTCGAGTGTCTGGAGGGACTATTAAGAACTTTTAATATCTGATGTGATTTCCACCTGTTTGACAAGGACGTGGTGGGAGGAATTGGATTAGATGGCTTTTGATGGTTCGATGGTTTTTTGCATGCGGTGTACGTTTAAATAATTGAACTTCTTGGGTCAGACAAGAAAACGTTACTAACTATGAGAACAGAATGAATCTATACTATAACCTCATACATCAAGTCAATAAATAGGTATTGGAATAGCACCTGTCTATTCGAGTAGTCGTAGGCAGTAGAACTCGTCGGGGCTCATGCCGAGGTCCTTTTGCCGCCGTCTGCGCCGCCTCCGGGATATCGATGAGAGGTTACGCGAACATCGATCCCTGGGGAATCGACAATAAGCATACAGTCTTAAACAGTGAACTTATGCTTCTGATTAACACTTCAAATATTTGTTAACAAAACCTAATCATTCAAACGAAACTGCGTTCAAGAGCTGTCATAATAATTGCAATGGAATATTGACACCGGCAGATCTCGAACTATGGAGGCAAAGATTGTGCTCCAATTAATCTGCTTTTACTTTGTGTCATAGAAAAAATATTATCAAGAGGCTTTATGAACTCTTCATACAGTGATGAGATCTACTCATAAAGCAAAGACCTGACAAACCTGCTACATAATCGAAACCTACAAAAATCTTAACACTCACTCTAAACAAAAGTTCTTGCGATACTAGAAAATATTACCACTCACATGAATAGGGTTGCAGAAGTATCCGGGGATAGAGTTGAAGGTCTCGTAAGCGGTCTCCGTCCTCTCAGCGAGGACCTGCTTAATCGCGCTAACCTCGCGAGCGAACTGAGGGTAGGACGGCTCGCCAGGAGACGGAGGCTTCATCTGGAAAGCGACAGATTTGGGGATTCAAAAGTAAACCAAGGGCTGGTTTTTACCTTGGTCTGAGGCTAAAAGTGTTGCCATACAATGTGGCAACGCCGCCAGTCTCTTGGGCACATTACCAGCTGACAGCATTGAGGTTTTTCGATGCCCTTTTATAGTTTGTTGTTAGTTTTAATTAATAATTTATATAGTTAGTTTACTCTACTTAATACATGTAATCTATGTTAAATCTTGTTTGCATCTTTATCCCCCGATCAAAAAGAGAAGTGTTATAAGTTTTAAGTGTGTATCTGTCTGTGATAGCTCCTGAATGAATGAACCGATTTTGATGATTTTTGTTTTGTTTGAAATGTGTCTTAATCGAAAGTTTTCTTTGCTATGTTTCTATAAAATCTGCTCAGCCGTTTAAATATCATCAGCTCTTTTCTAGTTGATGAAGAAATACACAACTTCCACAGATCTAATCGATTTGAAATCCTGTCACTTGTCAATGATACTACAAAAGTATGATCACCAGCCCGCCATAAGAACTCCTCAATGGTGGAACGGCAGCACATGCTAATGTAAGCTGGGTGGTTAGGAATAATAATCTACAGGTTACTCTAAATGTAACTAAACATTAACAATCACATTTTTAAATATTTCAGTACAAAATTAAAGTATTGAAGAACTGATTCTCAGTCTTTACAATTGTAAAAAAATATTGTCCCTTTACGTGTAACATAAGTAGAATATTTTAATCCGAGCGTCGTTGTATCTGGGGCTTCTTTTTAATTTTTTTTTTGGTGAGTGGTAGTCCAAATGAAAATCAAAGCCAGAATCGCTAGTCAATTCTGCATGTTGTCCATAGCAAGTATCCAGATTCATACATTCTAACTTAGCCAGCAACGTGCAGCTAGTTGGATGACAGGATGGGTAGGAAGGGATGTGGGGCATATCCCGCACATTAGCATTATGTAAGAAATTAGTCCAGGATACCCCATTGGGTATCCTGGACATCCTGGTTGGTCAAATTTTTCTACCGATTGACCACTGCAGTTCTTTGTGTTCAGTCCTTTGGTCCTTTGTCTTTGTCTTTGATGAGAATGAATCATGGGGTTAATTTAAACCATACAGGTGGTTGTGCAGGATGAGCCGAATGGTTTAAAAAAACGATCTAAATGAAGCAGCTCATACTAACCACACAGTCGAGTATGCACTGTCCGAGCACGGTGGGACACAGCATGAGGGTGCGCGCGGTGGTGAAGGCGGCGCCCTCGCGGGGCAGTAGGTGCACGAGCTCGGCGTACCCCGCGCGCAGTCCACACTCCGCCGCCCAGCCCTTCGAGCACGCCACGAACGATGCCAGCGACATAGTGGAATAGGGGGCGCCCATCTCGTGCATTACCTGGACGAGAAAAAGAGCAATTCACAGGCGGGTTAGAACCAAAGCTGGGATAAGTATTTCCTATTGACGGAGACCGGGACCGAGTGCCAATCACCAACACATGTTAGGAAAGATTGAACCCGCAATTTCTAAAGGCTCACTCAAACCGTCAATCCATCCTGTCAAATCAAATATAAGCTGTTTTATTTAAGATCAGGGTTAGAGCAATCAATTAAAGATCTACTTTCTTTTATCCATGTTAAGACAGGTAGATTAGAGATTTCATGAAGATCAAAAGTTGAATGATTCTATCAACTTTAAAAAGTGGTAAAGCTGCTTAAATCTCACCTTCGTGAAGGAGAAGAATGGCTTGCAGACGACATTCTCCTGGTAGACCTCGTCCGCTATGAGGAACATTTTGTGTTCGTACGAGAACTTCACGATCCATTTTCTGCCGTGTCAGTACCTGCAACCGATCGAACAACCACATGAATATCTTGTAGTCATCAAGGAACCAACAGTTAGACTAGTCTTGCCAAGGAATCGTATTGTCCAGTAACTAGGCTGTGAATGTCAGATAGTGTTTCCATGTAAAATACTGATCCGTAAGACGGAAAGCCAACGTCAACCTGGTTGGGAAAGGCTAGACACATGATGATCAGCAAAGGAGCCAAAAGGCTCAGAGAATTAGCTCCTATAGAAAAGGTAATAAGTAACAAGATGGCGCTCAACTTCGCAAGTGAAGAATACTCCTTTCATTCATGTACAGAAATGACACCATGTTCTCTTCTATACGACCCGAACCCAATACTAACAAACTATGGTCTAATAATAAACGTAACCGCACAATCCCTAAACACATAGTATTTAAAGTTATGTAAAACCTGTCATCATCACCGCCACAAACCGTAAATCAATGCTATTTGTCGCGCTTCGTGTTTTCATATCCCATTTATAGTCGCAATCATTTGGCTTTGGAATAGTTTCCAATATTTGCGTCGTGGTGGCGGGTGGCGGTCGATCAAAAGCGCGCGAATAGCCTCAATGTCGCCTGATTAATGCATGTCACCCGCAAACTGTCGGCTTGCTCACGTGTTGTGTGTGAGCACCGCTCCAGCTGACTGGTGTCCCACCTGTCCCGTAGTGTTGCTAGGATGAATGACGACCAAGACGCGCACGCCGCTGCCCTCACTGGCCTGCCGCCTGCACTGCTACTGGTCGCTGCCGTCTCACCTGCCCCGTGGGGTTGCCAGGGTTAATGACGATCAGCGCGCGCACGCTGCAGTCCTCACTGGCCTCCCGCCAGCAGCGCTCCAGTTCACTGGCCTGCAGCGCCCACGCGTGCGCCTCGTCCAGGTAGTAGTTCGCTTGGCGCAGGCCCAGCTCGGACAGCGTGCCCGAGAACAGCGGGTACTGCGGATTCGGGATCATCACCGCTGAGGACCAAATAACGCAGGTTAGATAAATTTAATAAATGATATTATGTCAGTTTTCTTTAAGAGTGAGGCAGAGAGTTTAATTATTGACGGTGAACCCATTGGCATTAACTGAGCATCATTCACTCTTGTTCAGTCCAAATTGCCCAAACTTTTCTTACGCAACAATAATTGTAAACCTGCTGTACAGGAATCCGAACATCCAAAACAAAAAGGTGTTTTTTTTAAACAAACTAGATAGCATAAAACTGTTAACGAAATCGAACACCATTTTGTATGGGAATTGGGAACGTCATGACGAATTAAATTATCGCAGTTTAATTTATTGTCGTACTAGCTTATGCCTGCGGCTTCGCCCGCGTGGAGTTCGATAATTGTCCCACGAGATCATACAACCTGGATGACATTAATCTAAGTTGTAAACTATCTGTGTGCTTAATTTCATCCAAATTCGTTCAGTACCTTTTTCGTGAAAGAGTAACAAACATCCATTTGTCCATCCTCACAAACTTTCGCATTTATAATATTAGTAGCATTGACGACGCCATCCTGTATGTTCTGGATTGGCGCAAAAATTACTGTATAATATATTCAATGCAAAGGACAATGCCCCATTTTGTATGAATCATCAGTAAAATATAGAAAACTAGCTTATGCCCGCGGCTTCGCCCGCGTGAAGTTCGGGTAACTTACAAATTCAAATTCAAATTCAAATTCTTTATTGCTAACTATGTGTACATAAATAAAGTTCTTAATAGAGGATATCAGTTCTTAGAACATAGTGGCCCTGTTAGGGCATTGCAACTTCATCATGCATATATGCTTATAATTGTAACAGTAACAGTTGAACATGCATTATTTACATTCATTAATTAAAAAGAAAAAAGTTATAAATATTAAATTTTATATAGGACATCGTTTTAATTACATTATATAATTTTATCATTTACATCATATTAATTATAAATTATTAAAGTCATACCTAAATAAAAATACACATGTCATGAGTTACCTGATTTAAAAATTATCATTATTCATTAATTCAATTATGTCACAGTATTGTAATCATTTAATATTAATTATCATAATCCTTTTAAAAATATTTTACTGAATTATATTCACTTTAGTGATAGGTACTTTATTGAACAAAATTATTTTTCCTCAAGAAATTCTGCTATTGAGTAATAGCCGTTTTTAATTAAGAAAATTTTCAGCATTCTTTTAAAAATAATGAATTTATAATCTTAATGTCCATAGGTAGCTTTTTATAAATCTTTGTGCTCATACAGAAAACACTATTACTGTACGCTCTAGTGTGGGACGTTTTATCTCTTAAGGTATGTTTAAGTCTTCTGCTTTTTAACGTATCATAGCTTGTAATGTTTGATTTAACTAAAATTGAGGCCAGGTAGATAAATAGAGCAGGGAGTGTTAAAATCTTGAGATTTACGAAATGTGGTTTACATGAATCCGTTTGGCGTAACCCACATATGGACCTAATACACTTTTTTTGGGCTTTGAACGCAATTTCTTTATCAGTCGAGTTTCCCCAATATAGTAACCCATACGACAGAGTGGATCCCACATACGCATGGTAAGCAGTAAGAAGCGCGGTCCGGTTGGATACTTTTTTAAGCATGTATAGAGCGTAAGAAAATTGATTCAATTTGGTACATACACTATTTACATGTGTTTTCCATGACATATTCGAATCTATATGGATTCCTAAAAATTTTGTATTTGCTACTTCAGCTACTGTTTTATTATTGTATGCAATACTTAAAGGAATAGATGTCGCGTTTTTATTTTTAAAGTTCATGTAATGTGTTTTTGTGAGATTAATTTGTAAATTATTTATTTGAAGCCAATTTATTAATTTAGAAAAGGAATCATTTATTTCTTGTTCATGATTTTTGTTTTTATTATTTGTGAAAAGAACCGTACTGTCATCTGCAAATAAAACCATAGGTTGCTGAATAGCATTAGGTAAATCGTTTATGTAAATGAGAAACAGTAGTGGTCCCAGTATTGACCCTTGAGGTACACCATATTTTATAAATCTAGGACTCGACTCGTATAATTAATCTCTCTCTTTGTAAATGGACATAACTGTGTTATTTCAGTGAACTGTATTCGGTTACATAGGTATGATTTGATTATTTGTAGTGCTTTACCCCGAACTCCGTATATTTCCAGTTTTTGCAAAAGAAGTTCATGATCAACATAATCAAACGCTTTTGTCATGTCCATGTATAGAGCTGTAACTTGGTTTTTTTTATCTAGTTCTGTAAGTATTTTTTCTAAAAACTGATGAATTGCTGAATTTACCAATTTCCCTATTCTGAATCCTACTTGATTATCAATTATTATTTTATTCTTCTCGAAATATTCAGTAAGTTTATTATTTAGTACTTTTTCAAATATTTTGGCGAATATTGGAATGAGAGCAATCGGCCTGTAACATCGTACATCTTCTGGGTTTCCTTTTTTAAATAGTGGTGTAACCACCGTAGTTTTTAAATATGTTGGGAAAATGCCTTCCTCAAGACACTGATTTATAATATGAGTTATGATTGGGGCAATTATGTACACTACACGTTTTATTATTTGCGTTGAAATTCCATCATAGCCCGTACTTTTGGTGTTTTTTAATGCCATGATTAATTTCACAACATCGTTTAGGGTAACTGGGGTTAAGAAACAGGAGTTTGGTTTATTATAAGTTACAATCTTTGCGTAATTTATTTTATTATTTGTCAGTTTCGAGATGTCATCAATAAAGAAATTGTTAAATGTTTGTGCTATAGTATCAGGGGCCGTTATAACTTGATTATTATATCTTAATCTATCAATTTTTTCAGGGGGATTATTGTTTTTATTTTTATTTATTATTTGCCATATTGCTTTAGGTTTGTTTGTGGCTGTTTGTATATAATAATTATTTTGCGACTTTTGAGTAAGTTTTACAATTCTTTTAAACTTTTTTGCATAGTTTAATAACTATGCAAAAAACCCTTATCTGACTTTTTACCTGAGAGTCGATATATTTTAAGAAGCATTCTTTTACGAAGAGAACATATTTTTAATCCTTTACTAAGCCATTTGGTTTTGCGAATAATTGGAACTTTAATTTTGATGTTTGGAAAGCAGAGGTCATAAAAAAGTTTAAATACCTTATGGAATTCTTCAAAAGAAGCATTTGCGTCACTTTTCTCATAGCATTCAGTAAAATTTAGGGCTTTTAGACATTCAATAAATTTCTCAACATTTTCGGTGCTAAAGTCTCTTCTGAATTTATACCAATGGGTTATTGAGTAAGTTTTTCTAACTGGACATGAGAGAATTTGTGCTGTATGATCAGACAGAGCTAGTTCAATAACGCTTTGTTGACAGCCTCTAATATTGTGTGCAATGTTATCAATGCACGTTTTACTTTGCAAGCGGGTTGGCTCATTTATTGCAAGTTTTAGGTTAAAGCTCTGTAACAAGTTTTCAAACTCTCTTGAAACAGGAATGTCTTTCAGTCGATCAATATTATAATCGCCACAAATAACAATTTTCTTAAATTTACTACATAATTTTACTAGTAAAGCCGCTAAACGGTCGAAAAATAATTGTATACAATCTTTTTTTGTCTTTGGAGGTCTATATATACATACGATAATCAATCCATGCTCTAACAATTCAATAGCCGAACACTCTAAAAGGTTGGGTATGCTTACAAGTTTTGCCTCCTGTATAGTCTTAAATTTATGATTATTTCATACTAGGATACATGACCCACCATTTCTATTTGTCCTTGTGTAGTTTGCCGCTATAGTATAATTTGGAATATGTTACTTCTGGAATAATAAGTAATCTATCTCTGTGCAAAGTTTCATCCAGATCTGTTCAGCCGTTCTGGCGTGATTGAGTTTCAAACATCTATCCATCCAAACTTTCGCATTTTAATAGTTTATAGAAGATATTTGTGTAGTTTTTACTTATAAAGTTGAATAGCTAATAAAGAATAGTTAGTGTAAGTATTTAATTTTATATCAGTAATACAGACACACTCGCGTTTTTTTACATGTACTTGCAACTTGCAAATAAGAATATCAATTACATTACATAATATGTAAAATATTGATACCTCGGTTTAAGATTGGACACCGGTGACGACAATCAAATGAATCATTAGGAATCTATTTAAAGACATAATACTTTTACATAATATTAAATATCAATGTCGCGTATCACGAGCCAACGCGAAAATCGGGATTTCACATAAATTTACAGACACTTCTACCTCAGTAAAATCCTACCTACTTACTAATAGTAAATACTCCCGCGCCCCGCACACCCTGCGCAACACTGCGCGCCAGGCGCCCGTCTACGTGAGTTTCGAAGCCCTATTTGACTCTGTTGGGGGAGGATTTTGGAAATCATTGATACTGTTGTCACTGTCTCATAATTTTAATTGAAGAGTGTGAACACCAATTTTTGAGTCAATAAGACCCAGAGAATATTAATTTTCACAGAAAATTCAAATTTTCAAAAAAAATGCATAATACACACACTATGTAAGCGAGCATAAGTTGGAAGACTATATTGTAGATAAAAATGCTTGGCTAAATTCTGGTCCTGCTCCACAGCCACTTGGGCTCATGAACTAAGATTTTAATGTTTGGAAGAGATGCTCCCCCTCTAGTTCTTTTTTTTCTTCTTCTAGTTCTTTATTTTTTTTTGTTTGAAAGTTTTGCGTTACTTTGATTACCATTGTTTTATATATAAATTAGAAGCATTATTTCAGTTTTTGTAAATGTGAGTACCTCCATGTAGGGGTGCGTTGTCAGAATTCCTCCTCGTGTGCTTGATGGCTGCCGGTCCCTCTCGATACGTCTGGAGGGAATAGCAGCTGCTGGGCCGGTGCACCCTGGGCGTGGGCAGTATCCTTCCCCGAGGAATGGGAAAAGATTCTTATTCCTCGGGGAATGTTACTGTCCATGGCTAATATTCTGACATGGGAGGGGTCCATCTTGGACTTAGGGGGCGTTGCTCCGTGTGACCCTCTGAAAAGCAGAGGGCACAGCGGAGGAGCTAGGGCGGGCTCGGTGTGCACTTACCCTGCCTCCGAGCAGACAGTGAAGGATGCAGTCCTTCACTGTCCCCGTCGATATCGTAATCCCACCGTCGAAATGTCGTGGAACACGTCTCGCGGCTTCGATTGGGACCGAGGGTCTTGGCTTAACCGCCCGGACCACGAGGTAGAAAACCTCTATAAAAAGTTACCCCGAATCTCAAGCGGCGGCGCACCGCGAGGAGATATATGGCTGACGGGTTCCTTTGGAAAATCAGTCGCTAGTGCGAACCACTGCCGGGCCTGGCTATGGCTTATCTGGGTACAGGGGGCACTGCCCAGATGGACTTTTATTTCCCCCATACTCGTGGGAACAAAATGGAAAATATTTTAACCCAGAAAACGGCCGATAACGGCGAAGGAAGGGAGGAGAGGGATGCGGGGTCGGAGTCCGGCGCCGCATCCGGCGATGTGAGCGCGGGAGGCTCAGAGAGCTCCCGGCGCGGAAGGCCCGGGGCAGCTGCGGGGAACAGGGAGTTCCTTCGCAAGCGGTCCAGGCCGGTAGGCGACCGAGAGTCGTCGTCAGAGGGGGAGCTGGCTTCGGCTCGCAAGATCCCCACCAGCAAGCGTGGCGGGATCCGCGGCAAGGGGAGAGGCCTCTCTGCCACCGAGAGGTCGGCACGGCTTGCCGCGGAGGCGCGCCACCCGGGGGTGGCTGCTGGTCACGGAGTGGCCCGTTCGGGCTCTTCTGGGAACGAGGCGGGTGCAGACGGCGGCTCCGAAGCGCCGCTGCCATGTGGGGCACCACGTGTCGGTCCGGTGCACCTCGGAGGTGGACCGCAGCGGCCTGTGCTTCCGCTGCGGCCAGCCTGGTCACATGGCCGCGGCTTGCTCCGCCGCGCTGCGCCGCATGTGCGGCAGCTGGCAAGCCGGCTGATCACCGGGCAGGGAGCAAGTCCTGCGGTACTCCCGCCAAGGCCAGGGGCAAGGGAAGGCCCTCCGCCACCACCGCCAAAACCCCCACCGTCGCCACCACCGCAGCCGCCGCCACTGTCGCCGCCGCTGCCGCTACTGCTGCAACTTCCGCAGCGGAGCCCTCGCAGGGGGCCCGGGAGGAGGCTGAAATGGAGTGCCAGTAACGGCCTCATTACGCCTTCTCCAAGCGAACATCAACCACTGCGCCTGCGCTCAGGATCTGTTGCTCCAGAGCATGGCGCAGTGGTCGATTAACATCGCCGTGGTCGCTGAGCCGTACTTTGTCCCGCCCAGGGATGACTGGGTGGAGGACCTTAGCGGCTCAGTGACCTTAATTGCGTCGGTCGCCGCCGGTACCCCGACCCTTGAGAGTGTCAGGAAGGGTCAGGGGTGCGTAGCAGCACGGTTCGGGGAGATCGTTGTAGTGGGAGTCTACTTCTCCCCGAGCCGAACTCTCGCCGAGTTCCACAACTCCCTCACGGAGTTGAGTGTCGTCATCGGAAGTCATTCCCTCCCCGTGCTTGTGCTCGGGGACTTCAATGCCAAGAACTTGGCTTGGGGTTCTCGTTACACGGACGTGCGGGGTAGAATGGTGGAGGACTGGGCTCTGGAGACAGGCCTGGTCGTCCTAAATCGGGGTTCTGTCCCCACGTGCGTGCGGATGCGGGGCGAGTCGGTGGTGGACATCTCGTTCGCCAGCCCCGCTCTGTCGCCGCGTATCGTTGACTGGCGCGTCATGGAGGGGGTGGAGACCTATTCCGACCACCGGTATATCCGGTTCGACGTCTCCACCCAGTCCTCAAGCGTGCCGGTCCTACAGGCCCCGAGTGGTCCGCGATGGGCGCTGAAGCAGCTGGACCGGGAGCTCCTCCTGGAAGCCTCGATCGTGCAGGCCTGGGTGTCATCACCAGTCAGGCCTGCTGACATCAACAACGAGGCGGGTTGGTTCCAGGAGGCCATGTCCGAGATTTGCGACGTGGCAATGCCCCGAGTTCGGCCAGGAAGCGCCCGGCGTCAGGTGTACTGGTGGTCGCGAGAGCTGACGTCTCTGCGCAAGGCGTGCGTTGCCGCGCGGCGCCTGTACGCCAGGCATCGCAGGCTCCGCATCCGCCCTCCGGATGCGGCAGCCATTGAGGCGGAGCTGTTCGAGGGGTACAGAGCGGCGAAGACCGCCCTCCAAGAGGCTGTCCGGCGGGCCAAGAACTTGGCCCGCGAGGAGATGCTGGAGTCTCTGAACGGAGATCCGTGGGGGCGCCCTTACAAGATGGTGCGGGACAAACTCCGCACCCGGGCCCCCCCGCTAACGCAGAGTCTCCGGCCTGAGCTCGTGGAGGACGTGGTGAGCGCTCTGTTCCCTTCGCGAGGGGAGCATCCTCCCCCGCCTATGGCTCCGCCGCCGCGTGCGGTGCCGGAAGCGGACCACACCGATGACGATGACGACGTTCCGGAGATGACTGGGGTAGACCTGAGAGTGGCGGTACGCAGGCTGAAAGCCAGAAACACCGCCCCGGGACCCGATGGCTTGCCTGGCAAAGCCTGGGTCCTGGCCTCTGATGCTCTCGGGCCCCGACTGGAAGGGCTCCTAAGCGCATGCTTGGAGAGAGGCCAGTTTCCGCTTCGTTGGAAGACGGGGAAGCTGGTCCTCATCCGGAAACCAGGGCGCCCTGCGGACTCTCCGTCCGTATACCGGCCCATCGTGTTGCTCGACGAGGTGGGCAAGCTCTTCGAAAGAGTCATTGCCAACCGCCTTGCCGGGCACCTTGCGGGGATGGGGCCGGATCTTGCGGAACACCAGTTTGGTTTCCGCAAGGGGCGCTCCACGGTGGACGCCATCATGCGCGTGAGAGCCCTCACGACGGGGGACGCGGTGTCCCGGGGCGGGGTCGTCTTGGCGGTGTCTCTTGACATCGCCAACGCCTTCAACTCCATGCCCTGGAGCTGCATTAGGGAGGCACTCCGGTATCACCGGGTGCCAACCTACCTTCGTCGTGTGGTCGGGGACTACTTGACGGATAGGGCCGTGATCTACCCTGGTCAGAGCGGAGAATGGAACCGGCGAGAGATGTCGTGCGGTGTTCCACAGGGATCGGTTCTAGGACCGGCCCTGTGGAACATCGGTTACGACTGGGTGCTGCGCGCCGACCTCCCTACCGGCGTCAGCGTAGTTTGCTACGCTGACGACACGCTGGTACTGGCACAAGGGAGGTCGCACGAGGCGGCGGCCGAAAACATGACACGCGGGGTTGCGATAGTCGTGGATAGGATCCTGCAATTGGGTCTCGAGGTGGCATTGCACAAGTCCGAGGCCATGTGTTTTCATGGGCCTCGGAATGCGCCACCGTCGGGATCCCTACTGACGGCGGGAGGGGTTTCCATCGGCGTCGGGTCGACGTTGAAGTACCTAGGACTCGTCCTCGACAGCCGGTGGAACTTCGTGGAGCACTTCCGACGTTTGGCTCCCAAACTGGAACGGACAGGGGCTGCCTTCAAGCGGCTCTTGCCCAACCTGAGGGGTCCAAACGCCTCCTGCCGGAGGCTATACGCGGGGGTCGTGCGGTCCATGGCCCTTTACGGGGCCCCGGTGTGGGCGCGTTCTTTAAGGCGGCAAGCCGCCCACTACCTGAACGCGCCCCAAAAGGTGATAGCCATAAGGCTAATCCGGGGGTACCGCACGATCTCCGGCGAGGCGGCTAGCCTCCTTGCCGGATTGCCGCCATGGGATCTGGAGGCGATAGTCCTCGCGCGCCTGCATGAATGGCGCGCGGAGGCACTACGTCGGGGGGAAACCCCGCTGCCGCGGCAAATTGCCGCTCAGCGGACAGACCTCCGGCGTGATATCATGGCGACATGGAGAGAGCGACTGTTGCAACCCCGTGCAGGGCACGCTACCATAGTGGCGATAAGTCCCCTCTTTGAGGAGTGGCTAGAGAGGCGCCACGGCGCCCTCACCTACCGCCTGACGCAGATCCTCACCGGACACGGTTGTTTCGGGAGGTTCTTGCACCGAATCGGGCGGGAGGAAACGCCCGGGTGTTTCCACTGCGAGGATCGCCCGGAGGACACGGTGGAGCACACCGTAGAGGTCTGCCCCGCTTGGGCGGAGCACCGCCGTGTCCTTGTAGCGGCGATTGGCGGCGGCGATCTCTCGCGTCCGGCCCTGGTTCAAGCCATGGTCCGGAGCGAGAGGGAATGGGAAGCCGTCACCTCCTTCTGTGAAGCAGTCATGCTAGTGAAGGAGGTGGCGGGACGTGAGAGGGAAAGAACCTCACGTCCCAGCCGCCGCGGGAGACGCCCTGGGCGTCGGGGGTCACGTGGTGGCTCCCGGCCACCGTAGGCGCGGGCCTGTGGACGGCGAGTTATGGGCTAGCTCGCCGTCCGGCCGTCTTATGACGACAGGCCGTGTCGACGGCGCGTTCGTGTTCCACGCGCGCCTCAAAGAGATGTCAGCAACCGAGTAGGGGTCCGCATGGGCCGATGCCTGCCAGAGCTGCGGGATTGTTCGAAAGAGACACCGTGGCCCTGGAACACAAAGGGCAAAGAAGGAACATGGATGGGTTTTAGTCAGTACAAGTCTGACACTCCCTTCCGCTCCGCCCAGAGTGGGGGGGGTCATTTGATGATTTCCCATCCAAAAAAAAAAAAAAAAAAAAAAGTACCTCCATGTAGACTTTCTATTATGGTTAGTAGGGCTTATCCTAATCTTTAAGGTTTTAATTGTGTTTTTTTTTCTTTTCTACATTGTGTTCACATATAGAAGCTACAATTTGCTACTCCACAACCATAGGGGCAAACCAATTGATTACCGTGTTAAATTATTGTGGAAGCTGCAAAAATTGTAAAATATCCTTGTTTTGTATAGATTCTATATGTTAGTATATTGGCGAGTGTGTCGGGTCATTTAGTTCCCTTCAATATGGTTGAGTTGAATGGCGCTGATCCATGCGTTATGTTCGTGAACGGGCGCTGTCAGTTGGGACTGGTCATCTCTTAGCTGCCACGGTTTATTATAATTACTTTATTTTTTCATTGTCGATTTAATCTTTTACTCTGGACGCTCTTAATGTGCACGTCTTTTTACATCGTTCTCACATATATGTATAATCTCAACATGAATGATGTAACCAAGATTTTGTAACAATATTTTGATTTAAAAGAGTGTCCATGGAGTTTCTTGCCCATTCTTTTCCATAGAGATCTACGCTTTGGAATGTGCAACTACAGTACTTTCTTAAGTTATTGTGCCTTGTGACTGTGACAGTAACTTCGCTTTTTTTTTGACATTCAAAAGTGCTTGTGATTGAAATAAATGCTTTGAATTTGAGTTCATGTCTGCCGGATGCACAGCTGTGTGCCCGAATATCGCAAGACTGGAGCCCTGAAACAGCTAGACGGGGTCGCGGTAGACCGAAGATAAGTTGGTGGGACGTCTTGGATGGCTTCCTCGCAAATCGGCGAAAAGAAGCGCACCATCGTGAGAAATGGAAGGAATGGGGGGACAATACGGGCTAACTAAATATATATATATATATATATAGCTGTTTTTGACATGGAAAGAAAAACAGCACAGCAGCTATAAACAGCTATGTTCCCTACGCAGGGTTTGCGTATAAAATATTAAAAATTATATGTTATGTTAAGGCCTTTAAAACTAAAGATTAAAAAAAAAAAAACAATCACCGCCGATATAAGAATTGAACAACTGTTTATTGTTTTCTGTGGAAATAAAACGAGTAGAAATAAATGAAAAGAAATCACGAGTGTAAAGTGCAATATACAGTCGGTAAATTATATTAGTTGTGTAAACGCGGCGAGCCGCGAGCCAAAATTTTACTCTATCGGCCCTCCAGACACCCTGCTCAGCGTTCAGGCTCTTGAGACTCAGGCGCTCACCGCTAGGCCAAAGAGTTCTATCAACCTACCAGGTGGTTTCCCATCGACATCCTCGACGAGCATGGAGAGCACGGCCTTGACCGTCGGAGGCGCCAGAGCCCAGGAACACGTCATCAGCGCTGGCTGGCACGCCGTCCTGCGCAGCCATGTACTGCGCCGCGCGGCGCCGCACGAGGCTCAGCCCGGGGGAGGTGGAGTACGCGCCGACTGAACCCTTGCTGGAGACGAGAAGAGAATTGTGAGTAAGCATCGCAGAAACACAACGTTGAAACATGTTATTATTGTCTATATGGTGTAGGGATGTGTTGGATTCCGGCCGACTGTAGTTGAGCGGAAAGTGCGGTCGGTTATGGAAAGCCCAAAGTCCGTCTTTCGGCTGAATGACGATGATCATGATAAGGACAAACGCATGTCTTTTTTATCGTGATTCTCTTAGTATAAACAGGCATCTGTATGCATTTGTGGATAAACGGAATAAAACAAAAGTCATTTATACAAATTGGACTACTTTATCCAGTAATTCAGCGCTTCTTAAACGTCCAAATTACATAAGAGTCCTCAAAACGCCTCCCTTTCACAGCTTTCTAGTAGTACCGTATGAGCTGGGAGAAAGGACAGGCGGGAAGAAGTATTGGCAGAAAAAATTTCGCGCAACACATCCGTCTTAATATGTCTGACAAAGGACAGTTACGTATTAACTACCACCGAAATTTTATTACCGCCGCTTTTTTTTAATAGCGCATGTGTTTTGTGTTTAATTTTATTAGACCCAGGATAGCACATCCCACTGTAGCAATGAGTAATTCAGTATCAACATCCCTATCATTAACCTCGCCTCAAGCCTTTTTATTTAAGTTAGTTACGTCTGTCCAAAGGTTGCCTGTAAGATATCGCTATTAGCGATAAGAACGCCGTTGTACCCATACAATTAGAAATATTGAATAATAACTGTGTATCAAGTTTGGTGTACAATAAATATTAATAATATTCTATCTATCTATATCGAGCGAGTATACTAATGAAGTAGCGCTGACATTACGCCGTCACGTCCAGGTGACGAAGGTCTAATAAACGTCCGCTTGACACAACCGACCGACCGACAGCCCGACCGACTAACTAACCGCTTTATTAATATAGACATCGTTGAGGCACTGATTTGATTCATGTAATGATGGCATCTCATTCATATTAATAGCAGATAATCCAAATTTCATTTCATTTATTTCATAAACAATTTTTACATTCTATCGAAATTTTACATTAAAAACTATCATAACGCGGCTCTTAAGGTTTACAATTCCACATAACTATACATCTTTTTATACAAATAAATAAAATTTAAGTGTCTGTTTGTAATATCAAAATAACTGCTTTTTACTGAATATATAATTTGGAGAAAATATACGGCACTAATAACAAAAACACATTTTTTTTTCAATTTCTGCCTAAACAGCTAGACTGATTTTGACGGGCAGATGTCATAAATCATCTAACATAGGATACTTTTATTTAAGACAAATAATTAGGGTTTCGTGCAAAAAAAATAAAACCCTTGAAATTGGTAACAAAATCCGATTCAAAAAGAGAAGTAATGTTTTTTATAATATTTATTTAACAATTTATGTACACACTAAATACAGGAAAGAAGAAAGGAACAGAAAATAGTACAAAGGTGAGGCTTATTTCTAAAGAAATCTCTTCCAGCATACCTGCGAAAGGAGATACTAAAAAAGAGATGTAGACATAGTGTGTAAAAGAAGAAGAGAAAATGGAATACATAATACGTAAAGTAGAACTATTTAAACATAATAAAATAAGAATATACTGACATACGTATAATACAAAGACAAAACATAACAATACTGTAAAATAATTAATAATTTCACGCCAACGAAGGTCGCGGGCAACAGCTAGTCAAAAATAAAATAAAATTTAATTATACAATTAAAATTCGGTGCCTTAGCACCGGCAGTCATTTGCAAACTTAAAAAAAAAAAACACGTAAAAAAAAACCTATTTGTAAAAATTAAGTCATGTCAATAAACAATAAAATAATATGGATAATGTGAAAAAATTGTGGTTAATTATCATGATGACTAGAAATTCACATCACTGAAAAAAAATTATGTGTGAAGTCTAATTGATTGCCATCATGCTGCATGACTGACTTCTTTCAAATGCGGTAAAGATACAACCGCATTTAGAAGAAGTCAGCTATAAGACCTAAGGACCTAAGGACGTCTTGCAGCTTCTCGCTTAATTCTGTCCTCAAGTGTCCTGTAATCCCATAGTTGTTTCATTAGGTCTGATAGTAGAACTAAAATGTACAAGCAAGGGGCCGTTAATATGCGTAGTTGTTTAAAGTAATAATTACACGATACCCACTGCGGAATTCTCATCATAGTTCTGATAACTCTTTTTTGTATTATGAAAGCTGTACTTAGTTAGCTTGTACGCGTAACTGACGCGCACTTGTAACTCGACTGCTGAGCATGAGGTCCTTGGTTCGATTCCCGGGTCGGGCAAAGTGTTATTGGGTTTTTCCAACAGAAATTTCTAAGTAGCAGCCACGGAGTCTGGATTTGCGCCCGGTTGGTGGCAATGGCTCGCTCCCTTTTACGTGGGACTTAAACATAACTGACGAAATGTAGGTGTACTATTAGGTACAGCTCTTTCTAACCCTCCGGGGATTACGGGCGTGATGGTATGTGTCTGTATGTTACCTAAGCTTAGTTTAAGATAACATTGAAACATAGTCAATCGATACAAAAATATAATCCCATCACTCAAATAAATTACATTTAATCCTACAACGCGAAAACACAACAAATTTATTTCATCAAACAGAACAAAAAAAACGAAAATAATAAATGGAAAATATTAAAAACGAATGAAAACGTGCCACCTTTGCACGGATTCCATTTGACATAATCCGACGAGAAACAATATAATTTCGCTGGCAATATGTCTGTTATTTAAGTATTCATATCAATTGGATTCGCACGCTAATGCGGCGGCTGCCATACACGTCGAGCTAACCAATCTAATTCGAATATGGATGTCAATCGATCAGTCATGGGAATCAGTTGGTATCAGTGGCGAAGGTTCCAAATAACGCGATTCCTACCGGCTTCCCTTTGAAAAATAGTACAGTCAGTATTCTATAGACAAATAATATAATTACTTTTATAATATTTACCTCAGCTTACCTCTTACAAAAATTGACCCTTCGCTACGCGATAATAGCGTAGTGATGTGTCGAAGAATGTGTGGATCTTCTAATCAAAAATACTGATTGCACAGCAAAATAATTTCCTCAAAATGTAACAACAACAAAGCAACAATTTGAGTTCGTGACGCATCGCTTTTAATTGAACAGTGGAGCTTTTTTATGAACGCATATCAAATAATAACTAGCGCACAATAATCTTTGTAATTCATTTTTGTTAAAACAAAGCTTATATTCTTTAATGCATGTGGCAATTTATTTGTCCTTCGAACCTAACAAGTCCTATGTTGTCCTTGCCGCAATGCCTTGTTTACGATGACAAAATATTGCAAAAATATTTTGTTATATGTGAGTGTTACAGAGCCTCTACCTCTACTTGATTTGGAGATAGCCCAGCTATCAGCACCAAAAGCATGCAACGTGGTACCCACCACGTTGCATGCTTTGCGTCTCATTTGGCGTTTTGTCCGGGGGGGGGGGGGGATCTTTTGTATGTTCACGTACGGTTGAACTATTTAAAGCAGGTGTCAGAAGTTTAAGATTTACAAATAATTTTTTCCCTCTGTCGTGGAGGCCAGGCTCTTTCATTGAAATTTCAGAACAAGGAAATTTTCATAAAAGAATTAAAAAATAACAGAAATATTATTATCAAAAAAAATACATGTTAATGAGTGTAGTGTCTGCTTTTGGGTGTGTGTCTGTGAGTTGGTTGGGTGTGTTCTATGAGTGCGTGTGTGAACGGGTAAGTAGAAGGTGAGTAGGGGGTGAGAATGTGGGTCTGTGTGTATGCATCTCCAGGATTAAATTCAGGATTTATTTTGGGATCCCATCAGGTCCAAGACCTGAGTTACTTACTTACTTATAGACTTTTAGATCTCGTATATACGGAGCCGGGATCTTCTAGGCCGCTGATCATCAGAGAAGTTAGATTTTCAATCATATCGCGATGGGAATCGTGTGCTCTAAAATGCCACGGGTTGCTTGTCCAAGCATTTCCCAGACGGTTTTCAGTGCGACATGGGAAGTCACCTGCAGCTTTCAGTGCCATTCTGTATTGACTTTCCAGGTTTTGTCAGATTGCTTTTGGTGTATCTTGGCAGAAGTTGGATGACTCGATAATCGAGTACCGGTAAAAGGCACGTCTGTATGATGAGATCTTCAACTGTTGATTACCAAGTGTATAATGATCGATATCTATTATACTAGTCTTATGCCATATACTCACGTGCAGTCATCCAAAATCTCCTGGGCTCTCTGGCGCACATCATCAGGCACGTTAGCTGAGCTAGCCAGCTCAGGACATGCCGCCAGTGCCAGCACCTAGCAGATAGACATGTGTTTATTTGGCGAACAAAATGAACATGACTTGGTTTTTAGTCAAAAAATAAACAAGTCTGTTGAAGCCTACTCTTCTTTTTAGCGTATCGATGGCAATAAGGTCAAATATGTTCAGCCGAAAACTCAGCCACGCGAACTCCGTTCACTGATGTAGTAAATAGATCATCAAGTGCCGAGTGATAGGGCGATGCAAGATGGAAGGAGGGCCATTGTATGTGGGGAGTAACCGCATACGCACTTGAGGTCTGAGCCGTCAGGTTTATTTATATTATGGGCTCACTCTTGACCTCAATCTAGTTCTGAGGACAGAGATGAATATTTAGCATCTAATACAAATCAGCTGTTTCCCGATTCCCTAAGGCTAGTTATATATTCTGATCTCATTTGTGTAAAACTGACTTCCATATCTCGTATGCTAATACAATCAATACTGTCGAATTCCGATACTACCGCATTTCCATGCGGAAACCTTTCCTTTCCTATAAGAATGCGTTCACACAATCACTCCGTAAATACTCATTCTACATGAATTTATTCCACCTACTGTACAGCCACCGACAAAAATAAATAATACCACCACTTAGGTATACAGTTTCGTGAATCAACATTAAGCCCCTAAAGATTTAAGCTGTGTTTTTCATATTCACACAAATATTATTATTTCATAAAGTCTCTGTAATTATCGAACCTGCATCGCCCACGTTGCCGACGTGGACCCCGCCAACTCACTGTGACGCTAACAACTTAATCGACAACCTACGTATCGATTAATCTAAATTACTTCAGGAGTCAATAAACCTCGACCCGTCCAAAGGGGCTGGCCTTGATGGATAACTAGCTCTGTTCTTTAAGGCTACACACAATAAATGCCTGTGTGAAGGGGTGTTTCCTGAAATATGGAAACGGGCTAATATAACGCCCATACACAAAGGAAGCTCGACACATGATATTAAGCAATATCGACCCATTTGTCAAAGCTGTTTGAAAGACTCATACATAACGAAATCTTAATTCCTGAAGGACATGGTTTTGTTATACACCGATCTACTGTTTCAAATTTATTAACCTTCACCAACTATCTTTTTGAAAACATGGATAGACACAACACACACAGTACAGTTCGGAAGTACTATTTAAAATCACACTAAATTGCTCACAAGCTAGATATTAGAAGTCATAGTAATTATTATAAGGTTTCTCGTATTTTCGACTATTTGTATGTATTATAATATATATTTATTTATTTCATTTTACTGTATATATGTCCACTAGGTGGACCGATGACCTGGTAAAGGTTGCGGGGATCCGCTGGATGCGAGACGCACGGGATCGGTCAATGTGGCGACACTTGGGGGAGGCCTATGTCCAGCAGTGGACGTCTTTCGGCTGGAATGGTGATGATGATGATGATGATGATGATGTACATATGTGTAGTAGTATGTACCTATTTATGTATATCAATCTATGTTAACAAAATGGTATTTTTCTTTTTTCTTTTTTTGTACTCTATCACAATGCTGTCCTATTTGACCCAAAGGTTGATTGGTAGAGAATGCCTTGTGGCATTAAGTCTGCCTATGTACCACTCTTGTACATGATGTTTAAATAAATAAATAAATAAATAGACATTTGCAAGTGGACGCTGATTACACAGATTTCAAAAAGGACTTTGACAAGGTCGATCATGAAATTTTACTCAATTAAATTGCATTTAATGGCATACGGGGAAACTTGCTCCGGTAGTTTTTATCCCATATTCAAAATAGAATAGAAGGTTGTTGTGAGTGTCCATCAGTCTGATACATAGTATAGTATAGCATCTATAACCTCTGGTGGTCCACAGGGATCAATCCTGGGACCACTCCTATTTTTTAATTAATTAATTGTATTGTGTTTTAATAATTAATCATATATATATTTTTTTTTTTAAATGTCTAAGTAATGCTAATCTAGTGACACTTTCTTCTTAATTTCGTTAACATGCGAATAATGTAGTCGGCTGCAATATTGTTAATGATGTAATTAATGTTTAATAACTGATGTTATTGTAGCTGTTTATTTTCCCATAATAAATAAAATCAAACTAAAAAATTGGTGGAATATCAACAATTATTAAATCAATTTATTTATTTATTTGCAAACATGTAAAACACTGGTTAACACTGGTTTATTCTTAAATCAATTTAAGAATTCCCCTTTACAATTTTCTCAAGTTCACGTAGGTAAAGAGACATATTTTGGCCCTTCACTGTACGTATTACACAATCTATTCTCAATACACTAGCGGCCCTTCAAACCAATTATTATCTGCTAATAGAGGTCGAACCTGTGTGTGACGCAATAAGGGCAAGTTGCCCATGTCCACGCGTGGGCGCGACTGTGGGAGGGATGGCTCTTGGTTTAACACTTAATTGCCAGATTCTGTAGGTTTACAGCTGATTGCTACGAGAATGTGGAAGGGATGTCGTGTCGACATCAGGACACATCAAAATCTTAATTGCAACAATCTCCCTTTTCAATGTTATTTGGTTCAAGTATTCAAATTTATTTACCTAATAGATGATGATGAGCTAAGTGGACTGACCTGTCTGATGAAGGTGATGGGTTTCTGCCCTAGGGCGTGGCAGTCTACGATGTTGGCGCGAACTACCCGCTCGAAGGGCTTCGGGACACCCTGTAAAAGAAAATATTCCCTAGTAAGTAGATTTTTGGTGTAATCGTAGTTCAAACAGCAACTACGAAGTTAAACATTTACTGACACTTCAGTTGTTCCGATAAATTAAGTTGAAAGGTAGATTCTGACAATATATAAGACCTGAAGTCGACTGAAGCACAACTGAAGTAGTTGATATACCTGCCACTATTGTCGGTCACCAAAGAAAATGTTTACTCGTCTCCAATGTAGAAACACAAGTAAAAATTATTATTTTCTATTCTATTCATAACCGACGAAAAAAAGGGGGACGTTGTCAATTCGACGAGTATTTCTTTTTTTTGTATATTATGACCATGCATAACTTTTTATAGAGAAGTCCGTTTTGAATGATTCTTGAAGAGCGTGTATCTCAAAGCTGGTTCCATTTAAAATTGAAAAATAAAATGCACCCTAGTCAGTAGGAACAAATCAATCAACCCCTGTTTTATGTGAATTTCCAGTTGTGAACCCATTTTGTTTCAATTTGGGACACATTGGAAGTTCTGATGACAATGCAACAGAATGATGATCTCGATTTTATCTGATGATAGAGATGAAAAGCAGTTGAAAGAGATCCTCAACAGTTTATAGCAGCTATATCGTGTTTGGGCTCATTTCATGCACGTTGATGTGCAATTTAGACGTAACTGGAGTATGACTGTCATCGAGTGTCTAAATTCGAAATGCCGACGAGGGACGCCCTTTTATGAAAAAACATAATAAGGATGTTTTAGAGATTAATGCAAATATTTCCGAGGAATTAAATTGTTGCCTACTTGAATACAAGGTGTAAACGGACCCTCCACGAAGCCGTCATCCAAGCATTCTGCACGGCAAGCTAAGTAACTTTACGCAAAATTTATTGCTGGGAAACGACTTTTTTTTTGGGGTGATAAATCACGTTTAACGGTAGGACTCAATGTAACGCACTCAAAACAGTGAGCTGATGAATGGATTGAATAAATAGTACGGGGGTTCGTGGAAATGTTTAAAGTAAAAATCTAACATTAAAAACATGAATTTAAAAAAACTTGTGAAAAAGTAGGATCTTTGACCTTTGGTAATTAGAAAGTTCCCAGGTATGGTCTAAAACAAAAAAATGTCGCAATGACGGGGAGAAGAAGTGCCTTTCGGCTTCGTTAAGGGTCTTGTTACACCCTTTATATACATATATATTCGGTCGATTACTGTTTTATCGAGAGTCGTCTCTCGTAGTTTATGTACCGTGAGGGCCCAGCATAGAGTTAGTAGCACATACTGCGTACAATGTCCCCTTGACCCTTGGTAAGTTGAAACCACTGGAGGTATAGCAACACAACAAGCGCTATCCGACTCGCACTTGGCCAGTTTTTATTTTACTATACCCATAGCAACGTAGACGAGGGCCTCAGATACTGGTATGTTACGGCTCAGTATAACACGGGATTCGGTAGCTAATTTTATCTCAGATAAAAGGCCACCACAATTGTTCACAACTTTCGGTACTACAATGTCTAGAGGTCTCTTCGCATAGGTAGCTAGCTACTTCGCGAGACTCATCGATGGAACGAATTGTATAGACTCGATCCTGCCAGACAATCATCTTACTATTCTACTCGTCAATCTGTTTGACGGTAGGGAACATTCGTGCAACCGAACACCATCCTCGACTGCCTCGATGGTCTAGTAGTCGCAAGCGTGACTGCTGAGCATGACATGGACCGATCCCCAGGTCGGGAAAAGTGTTATTGGGTTTTTCCATCAGGAATTTCTCAGTGGCAGCCACTGAGTCTAGATTTGTGCCCGATTGATAGCAATAAGCTCGCCCTATTTTTCATGGGACTTAAACATAACTGGCGAAATGTGGGTGTACTAATGGGTACACCTTTGCCTAACCCTTCGAGGGTATACAGGCGTGGAAGTAGATTTAATAGGCACGAAGTAGATTTCAACAACAAAAAAAAACAACAAAAAGAAAACTAAAAATCAAAAAATAAAAACTTTTAACAAAATATTGAACCAAGGAAAACACAAACTAAAAACAAAAAAAATAGTCTAGCTAAGCTCCGAAGTTAAAGTAAGTAATTTTTTTTCTCATAACAGACATCCTTAATTTATGTATCAATCGCCTAATCGGCACAAGACCAATAATGCACCCACTTGCCACAGTCCACGGCACCTCATCTACTATAGTAATAATAATAAGCATACCACTATTATACAGCCCGACACTGCGCCCGTAGATAGCCTAGCCTAGTTTGAGGGACAGGGTTGAACATAATATTGTACTCATCGATCAATGCTAAATTAAGAACTTCAATCTGTATACAACAATCTCCCTGAACTTTGTGGTAATAAATGATTTATTTATTATTCTTTTATTCATAATTTCTCTTATTTTATACATTTTTAAATATTAAAAAATAAAACAAAGTAAACAGAACATTTAAAAATATAAAAAATAGATGGCATCAGGAACAAGGACCTGGCTGCCGATGGTCAGGGCTCCGGAGAGAGTAACCGCCTCACTATGCGTGCCGTGTCCAGGAGTACTTTTTTCTGAATTAAACCCTTGACCCAGCCGCGCAATGAGAGCCTCCTAAGTGTTGGTCGAGACTCTTTGCAATTAGTCCATTAACCTTAGCGACTATCAGTACAATGATTCCAGAGTCCACCTCCCACATGTCGACAACCTCGTTTGCTAAATCAAGATACTGGATTTAACGCTCATTATATTATTAATAATTCACTTTTATGCCATTTGCAATTGTATCTTCATCAGTATGAATTTCTGTTAGCCTACTTATTGAACTAAACAAAAAAACATTTTGGCTATAAAACTAAGTACTATTATAAACAAAATCAATGTACTTAAGTCTTACCTTTTTGATCTCCTTCTCGATTTGCACGGCTCGCTGCAGGATGGGTCCGCGCACCGCATACTGAATGATCAGCAGGTTCTGGTTGATGTTCTCCGCAGTCAGACTGTTGTCCAGCTTCATCGTAGTGCTAAGTTATATTATGTTATGAAGTTCAACAGTGGAGGCAGGCGCAGGCGACGCACCGGCGGATTATACTACTCAAGTGCCCAAGCGCAGCCAACGATATTATTTAAATGTACCCCCGCGCGTGATTAACCCACGCGTTAGGGTGGGCTCACTGACTGACACTTCTGTTGCTGGGGACGTACCACAATTGTTATTTTTGTATTAAATGACACATGTTATTTTTATAATAAACGAAAACGATTTATTTCCTTAAAAAACTACCAAGTTCTATATATCATCAGTTTAATACAAAATACACTATTTTAAACTTAGATTAGCGTACAAAAAAAAACAATTTAATGGAAGACTGCCAATTAAGACCAGCAAAAAAATTCTCTAATTAATACGCTCAATAAAAAATCAAATCCAACTCACAATGTAGACATAATACACATTACAGGGTGTAAACGGACCCTTCACGAAGCCGTCAACCAAGCATTATGTGCATCAAATTAAGTAACTTTACGCAAAAAAATATTACTGGGGTATGACTTCTTTTTTTGGGGTGGAAAATCACGTTTTACGGTAGGACTCAATGTTACGAACTCAAAACAGTGTGCTGATGGGTGGATTAAATAGTACGGGGGTCGTGGATGTGTTTAAAGTAATAAAGTAAAAAAAATACATTAAAAACATGTATTCCAAAAAGAACTTGTGAAGAGCATTTTAAAATATCTAATTTTTTTGATAAAACAAAAGCAAAATACATACAAACTCTAATTTCATACTTTCAATTATTTTAATGAAGGCCTTAATAACCGCTACTAGAATAAAATGTTTCCACTTAGAAGAAGAATAATTTATTTAAAATTATTACAAAAGTGTACATGGTACACTTTTAAATAAATTAGTTTTATTTCTCAAACAATAGTATAATTTTATGAATAATCAAATTGGTACAAAAACCATTAAAATTGACTTAAGTGAATATTTACAATATCGTATCAAACGAGGGGATAACATAATCAAACCAGAACGTCTAGAAGGTTTTCTGTGTCTGTGTATTTAAGTAACCCTAAATGATCCGATATTACAAAACTACATTTTCTATAACAAAAACTATAGAAGTTTAGTATCTTGTTGAGTACAGAAAAGGTCCTAAAAACACATAAAATCGATAAGGAAACGCATGTCTAATTTGAGGCTTTTGCAAACCAGGTCCTTACTTCTCCTATCGGAAGGAACTGGTTCATAGGGAAGAGTAGAGTGCTGGTGTAGTATTATGTAAAGAATAAATAATTGCCGTTCTGTGAGCACATTACATGCTTTGTAGAGCTGTACCTCTACCATGAGTTTACGCAGCCAAAACTCGCTAGCGTCTCCGTAAATTATTTGTATGAAATATTGTATAGCGCCCCTAGCGGTCACAGAATGAATTAAAATACGTACCATATGCACTATAGATTTCGATAGGTTAAAAACCTAACGTAATCTATTCGATAGCTACTAACGTTTTTCAGCTGCCACCATACAAAACGGTACCATGACTCACTAATTCTACAGCAGCTATCGAATAATACGCTTGCGATAGTAGTAACGTAGCTCACTAGCATTTTGACGTGTGAAACATATCGACGGCCCCCACGTAAAGTATTGAAACTGCAAAACCTCTACTTTACAGGAGAGCGATTTTAAGTTTAGATTTAGATTTTTGTTAAACATAAAATTCCAAAATTTTATATTACCGATGTATCTTAAGTGGAAAATTTGACTGTTTTATACTGTCTACTATAGTTTTTGATAATTATTATACTTTTTCTAATATTACACATTCGATACTTTACTTGGTTACTGCTGGTTACTTTTTTATCGAATATGCCAATTTCGATAGTTATCTATGACAAAATATTCTAGTCTAATATCGAATGTGCCCGTTTCGATACTTTTCCGCGGCAACAATTTCAAGTAAACTATTGAATGTGGTAGATTCGATTGTTTTCTTTGTTAAATTGCTCAAGCCAAGGTAACATAACACTAGATTCGATTTAAGATACCTTCCTACTACTTATTTATGTCAAGCTTTTCCTGGGAAATGAAGAAAAACACGATCAGATATTTAATCAAACAATTTGTATTAAAAATAAAGAATTAAAAAACACAAATACTTAGTTACAAAGCGGCTTTTACCTTGTAGATGACATTTCAATGTTTTTAATGTTTTATCTATTAGAATTTTTACAAGATAATTCGTTTTCTAAGAGTAAAAAGATAAAATTTTGTTTATGGCACAATGCTTTTATAAAGCAATTATAGTACAGAACATAGTACTAACTCTATACTAAGAATATGAGTCTATGTAAGTCTTATGCTCTTGAAATTACCATCTACATAATCGTTTGTAACAAAAAAAAGAAAGAAAACTTAACACACTTATCAATCATATCATATTAATTATAAAAGAGATCATCACGAGATGATTATCACAACATTTGCTTTATGTACTATTAAACTTTCTTAAGTTAGGTACTCAACATGCTTTAGTATTAATCAACAATCAATGTAAATAGATAATAATTATTATTTAGGTACTGAGCTTTTTTGAGCTTACACTAGAAAGTGAGTATTAAATGAGATCGTCATTTTTTTTAGTAATTAGATTATTATATAAATAATAGCAAATAAAATCACAATCTGTTTTTCTTAAAACTCTAGGTAATAACAAATTAAACATGAAGTTGCTTAACAAGGCTATTAGTTTTTCTTCTAAATCTCAGTCACAATCAGTTCCAATGTTCTTAAAATTCTACAAATAATGGTAAAAATAAACTATTCAGTCCTCTTCGTTAAATTCTTCATCATTGCTTTGAGAAATTTGGAGTGTTTTGTAAAAATTATGGTATTGCTTTGGAATGTGTCCAGCATTACAAAGTGACAATAAATCTTTATATTTTGCTTCCGATATCGGCAAGCTGCTAGAATATAATGGCGACAATTCACTTTCTTGATTTCTAATCAAGGTTTTTTTATTTCGACGGGTTCGAACTAAAGTATTTAGTGTCATGTAGTCTGAGTCCAGGTCATATTTGTAAAGAATAGTATTAGGGTCATTTTTTTTTACATGAATTTCCTTCATATTATTCCACCTCACATCTTGATTTTCAGTGTTTTTCTTCCAATTTCTGTTGTCTAACAAGGTTTTAAAATCAAATAACATATCTTGAGTCACTTCAGTAACTTTGTAAGGAGAACTGTTTGTTTTCGCCCAACGAACTAACGCGTACCATTGGTCAGGGGTATAAATTATTTTGCCTTTGGAAGATCTCTCAACAAGAGCATGCACACTGTCTGCTTCTTGTTGAGTGTGACCAGACTCTAAAAATCGGTGTGTGATGTCGATGTTGAATTTTCTGCTAGCATACATATAGAGGCTGTAGACAACTCTGTTACGGTTTTGTCCGGCGCAGTTATCCGACCAAAATCTGAAGTCTTGTGCTCCATCTGTTACTTTAAGTTGAATAAAATCTAACAAGCAACTAGCAACCTCGTTAGCCCCACGTTTAGCGATATTTTCAGGCCACATGTAGCATGATGCTTCCTTCTTTCCAGCATCGAATACTGTCAAATGCATAAGTGACAACTTCCTTTTATAATAAAACAAAGAAACCTCTCCACTAGGGCAGTTAAGTACCTTCTGAAAGTCATAAGTTGCACATACTATTTGACTAGGATTTTGAATAGCTAGTTCTTTATCCTCAGCTTTGTATTTTCGTGCAGTTTGCTTGTTAGAAAGATGCTTGGCGTGAGATTCTTTTTCTTCTTCGGTAGGATTTTCTATGTTATCAAACGCATGACACTTGTCACATAAATCTTTTTTCGGCATATAAAATGCAACGTTCATGTTGTCGTTTACAATAGTGCGATATTGCCTTTCCGTTTGTGCTGTATTGTTGTAGTTTTGCAATTGATTCCATTCTTTGTATAACGCAAACATCTTAGCAAAACTTAGATTGTTATCTAAGTACAATTTACTGCTGCTTTTCCTGGTATAATGGGACTCAACAGGCTGAAATGACTTCACGTGATCACAAACACTACGGATCATCTCGGTGTCAATTTTTTTAGGGTGATTAAGATGTTTTCCCCTGTTATCAGTTCCAGTTACACCACTTATGTCTAGCTTTTCTTGCGCTGTACGTATGAATTGGTCTGTAATAGCCAGAGTAGCACAAAACATTTTTAAGCACACTTTTATTGGTTCAAAGATATTGGAATCTGCGTTCGGAACAGGTAAGTAATAATTAGTAGTGAACTTCCTTCTCGATGGTCCTTCCTTAGTTTGCCTCTTTTTTTCAATTTTCTTAGTAAATTTGTTAATATACTCCCATTGCTTAGAGTGGTCTGAAAGTTTCCAAAACTTATCGAAAATAAGTTGTCTTATTTCTTCCCTAATATTAATGGAGCATTTCAGCTTGCAAGTCAATGGACATGAACTTTTCAGTATTTTGGCTGGCATTTCCTTACCTTTTTTGCTTATGTGTTTTTGTCCAGAATTGTTCAGCAATTTCCTACGAACATCAGTCCATTGGTTTACATGCCTCTTTCTTTTCTTACCCGGATCTTGCTTGAGGGTCCTTTTTCTGCTGACAGTGTAGGTATTGGGTGTTCCTGGTTCAGATGCTGATGTTGATATCAAAGAATTTACACTTGGAATGTCACAAGGTTCTTGAACATCGTTGGTACAAGATTGTTCGGTTGGGTTTATTGGGCAATCAAAATCTTGAATAGGATTTACACTTGGAATGTCACAAGGTTCTTGAACATCGTTGGTACAAGATTGTTCGGTTTGGCTTATTGGGCAATCAAAATCTTGAATAGAGTTAGGAGATGGAACCGGAGTACATTCATTGCTATCAAAAATAACGATATCAGAATCATTATGAACAATATTCCCATCAACCGCATCATTTTCATCATAAATGTCATTTAAATATCTCCACTCCTCGTCGGTGAATTGACACCGCATAGGAGATACTGAAAATACAAAAAAAAAAAAACAAATTAATACAACATAATATCGAAAATGCAGGGCAATCTATTACTTTGTCGTAGTAAAGTATCGAAAGTGGTACATTCGATGTGTTCATAGCAGAAAAAAGTATCGGATGTACCACTTTCGATAAATTTGCTAGTACAAATACCAGGGAAAACTATCGAAAGTGGTACATTCGATGGAACAAATTTACTCTTTGTACCAGTATAGTATCGAATCTACCACTTTCAATAGTTTAAAATCAATTATTCCAAAACAACAAAAAATTGACAAATTTTTGTCATAAATAGACCGTCACTACACAGGTTCTAATAACAAATTTATATATTTTTTTGCATTTTAGGTTTTAAACAAACAAAAACGCGTAAAAGAATGAAAAACTTTAAAACTTACCGGGTTGATTATCATTTGTTTCGGAAGTAATATGTTTTGGTGCACCTTCACTGCGTTGTTTTATCATATTTATCATTAGTAAACCTCTTCTATTCATTTTGAACTGAAACTTATAAAAACTAACCTAAACCTAACCTCAAAATCCACGCGTGCGTTCCGCTCACATATTCGGGTAACACTGACGAAACAGGTAGTTTCGTGTCGCGCCCGCGCACCGCTGACCACGTATAATATCGAAAGTGGCAAGTTCGATGTTTTAGTATGTTCATTTTATGTATTTTCGATTTTGTTCGATTGAAAAATAGTTGAGGGTATAAAAATTGGTACATAATTTTTATATAGAATTATACATCTTAATCTCTACTTGCAATTACTGCAATAAAACGAAAATGGCTTTTTTGCAATTTCGATAGTATACGTGGGGGCCGTCGATATGTTTACATTAAAATTATATACGTTTTTGAGTGTAATAAAGGGAAAATAATGTCTGCAAGAGCTTATTTAGCAATTTGAAGACATTTTGTTACCTTCAATATGATATGTTTTAAACATACATGTTTTTATCTAGACTATATTATTTATATTTGACGTACTAGCATTAAATTTAGTCAAATCATATTCATAACCATTTTTTTGTTTATTTGTTGCATTCCTCACGTCTTTAGTATTTTTAGACACTTGAACTTACCTAACTTATTACACTTTCAAATTTTCAAGTGGCTTGGCATATCTACCTGCTTGAGGGGCAATTATTAGGGAATTCTGTAACTAATACTTTTTAAAATAATTTAATAGAAAGTAGAAACATACCTTTCCATGAACTCCACCAACAATTGAAACTGTGACACTAGTCCTCATTGTATTAAAATCTAATCCAAATAATTTATTGTTTTAAACTTTCAAACCACACAACGCACTCTGTGACATAACGTCAACAAACAAAATAACAAATCATAACAAATTGAATTGAATGGCGACAGAGACATATCATAAGGAATAAAAATTCAAAAACCACTAAATACCATAAGTAGTCCACTAACCGTCAACTTTTCTATTTTGTCGGTTTATTTTGTGATATTGACTGTCTTAACATTTTTAGCATAGCGATAACACTACATTTTGAGCTTACGAGCCGTTCTCTCTTCTTATTAGTGAGAAAGAAAGAAACAAAACATAAGTAGTGAAGCATAGACGAAAGTATTCTAAGGAGTAGAGTGAAGTTAGTTAGAGGACACGATCTATCGAGCTTACCTTAGCGCCTGCGTAAGATTCCGTAAATCTCATGGTGCAAGCATTATCGAAATCTATTTGATCCACGTTAGCACGCTAGCGAGTTCAACGCTAGCGCGTGTTTTTTCGATGACATCTCATGGTAGAGGTACTGGTGTGTAAAGAATCTAAACGGACGAAAGGTATCAACGTTTAGAATTGCTCTTTGAGCACGTTCCTGATGGCGAAGAATTAAATTTCCAGCGTAACCCGAGGATGATAGGCAATAAGTTAGAATAGACTGACACAACGCTAGATAAACATAAATTTTAAATTCTTAAAAAGATACCCCCGTGCCTAGGTGTGCACGTTAAGCCGTTGGTCCTGCGCCTGACCTCTCTCCGGTCATGTCGGATTGCCGTCCCATCGGATTATGAGAGTAAAGGAACAAAGAGTGCACCTGTGCCTGCGCACACACTTGTGCAGTATAATATTTCCAACGCCGGAGGCTAATCTCCGCTATGATAGGCCGCCGTGACCGAAAACGGTATTTCTATTTAGGTAAAATCAGTGACAAAAATTTGTATGAACTGCAAAGGTACCTGTGTAATCGCATATCTATACTCACCGTCATCATCTGCCCAGCCTCTTCCCAACTATGTTGGGGTCGGCTTCCAGTCTAACTGGATGCAGCTGAATACCAGTATTTTATATGGAGTGACTGCCTATCTGACCACTACAACTCGGTCAATACTAGGTGATACGATACACCTTGGTAAGACTGGTTGTCAGACTTTTGGGGGCCACTGACTGTCTGTGACGACTGAATCGCACATCTATGCTATCAATGCTAATAATATTATAAAGACAAAAGATTTTTTGTTTCCTTGTTTGTACCGAATAAGCTCCGAAACTACTGGACCGATTTTAACCATTTTTTCACCAATAGAAAGCTCAATAGAAAGCTCTGTTATCAGGAAGTAACATATGCTTAAATTTGCTTTATATCATAAAAATTAGCCGAGCTACCACAATTTTTGCGGACGAAGTTGCGGGTCTAAGTGCTCGTTCTTTATATATAAGAAGCTTTTACCCGCGGCTTCACCCGCGCTGTGGTCGGAAATTTTCCTACTTGAACGTACTATCGCAGTCCTATGTTCTAAAGGCCTAGGTATTACACACAGACAGACAGATTAAGTTTTTTTTAAAATTTTAGTATGGGTATAGATATTGTAGGAGTAAGGATTAGTGTATATTTTAAACGTTGGAAAAGGAAACTCCTAGACTTTCACCTTGGAATCGTTTCCGGTTAACGAATACACAGTTACGAGTTTCATTCTCAGTAGCAACCACGGAGTCTGGATTTGTGCCCGGTTGATGGCAATAGGCTTGCCCCCTATTAAATGGGACTTAAACATAACTGGCGAGATGTGGGTGTACTATTAAGTATCTCTGCCTGCGGATTACAGGTGTGATGTTGTTATTTGTTCTGATTGTCGAGGTATTTTGGGTAGAAGCAGCGTGATTTACATGGGTTCTTATTTATGGAGAATAGATAATTTAATATTCCTTTAATTTTTTTTATTCAGACGCAACAAATTACAATTCATTCCCTAAAGTCTCTGGTACTGCTACCATTCAATTTGAAATACTTGTTACTAGAATCTGAATCAAACAGTTTACTAAGGAGATATATCTTTCAGCTCCATCGAGGGAGTTTATCTGCAGTAATCTAGATTTATCCAGTGAAGCAATCACAGTTTGTTTGAACGCTACATTGATTGATTCTGGTTCGGTTTATTTCACTGATATTTTTATCTGGAATCTTTTACAAAGTTGAATTCTGTGAGTTCGCCAAGTTGCGGAATTATTTCGAAGAACAGATCTGATTCCTGGTACGGGACAGATTATAACAGCCTGATAGGATAAAGTTTTGTAGTGGGCCTTGAAAGTGAAAGCTATACCTGGGAATTATGTAAACTTAATTCGTACAATGTACAGTCAACCTTGTACCTACACTAGAAATTTCTCCTGTATCGTGAGCGCGTTTAATAACATTAAACTCACATACACAAACACCCATACCCGGAACAATTACCTGTAGGCCACCCAAATATTTTTTCCGTGTGGGAATCGAACCCGCGACACGCAGTGCAGCAGCCAATGGTTCAGCCACTGCACCAATCGTGCCGTAGAGAATAGAAAGCGAGCCTGTTGACACCGACTGACACAACCGGTAAGGTCAATAAAATCTTTAAAAATTGAAGTTACCACCTAAAATGTAGAATGGAATAAATCCAGACTCCAGACTTCCAAAGGCTTCCTATTGGAAAACCCTAGTAACACCTAGCCCGACCCTGGAACTGAAGCTTAGTTGTTGCGCATGTGAGTGAGTACTATTCAAACGAAGTATTTTTAGGTTTTCTTTATTTTAATGTTAGATGTACAGTAGACGCTCAAATGTCCACTAGCATGCTAAAGATTACATTGCTATGAACTGTGCGAGCGCAATACAGCAGTGTGTGTGCGTGTGCGTGCATGAGTGATGTCTCAACATTCCACACATAACACACACTAATGAACTGTCGTCACACTACGCGAAATAGACAGTTTCGACATTATATTTCGATTGCATTTAGAATACACATAATAGTGATGACCTTTTCTCACCATTGCATTGCTAAAATTCGCGTAGTATTAACATGTGTTGGTAGCTGTTTGGGCTGAGCATGGGTTCACGATCAATGAAGTCTAAGTTCGAATCTATGTTATTACAATGTGTGGCTGTTATTTGTTTCTTTGAAACCTCGTTAGGTATTTATGTTTATTTATAATGTAGTCATGCTTATTATTTATTTTTATAAGAAGTTAAATATTAGAGAGTTATTGTATTATTATTTAACCTCATTAATTGATTTTTATTTTATCTTTTCGGTGTTAGAAGGTGGAAATAAAAAAGTCATTATGAATGATAACAAAAATGTTTATTCGTTTTATTTATTTATAAAACTAACAAACTTTTATGAGATTTGTGACGTCACATTCCTACCTAGGCAAAAGAAGTTCTCTTATAACCATTCACAGGATTTTTAACCGACTTCCAAAAAGAGGAGGTTATCAAGTCGACTGTTTTTTTTTTTTTTGGTTATTCAGCGATATTTTCGCCAATTGTGAACCGATTTTGATCATTCTTTTTTTGTTAGGAAGAATATTATTTCGCGGTGGTCCTTTCTTTTATTTGGTGAAGATCTGACGCTGATCTTCGGAGATTAACAATGGAACTCTTCGATAACAGACAGCAAATCTGTCATGATGACTGCAATCGCTTGGATATTCATTGTTTACACAAAATCATAACATAACATCACGCCTGAATGCTCTGAGATGTGTACAGTCTACAGTACACCCCCATTTCAACAGTTAGGTGTGTTAAGTTCCATTTATTGGAGATAAGCCTAATACCATGGCATGTATTGTTAACGGTTCACTAATGTTTCACCAAAACTTCTTTGACAATTTTATAGGCACATACAATGTTTTTCGTATACTCTCTAACACAATTCAGAAATTTTTGCATGGTAATCATCATCTCATGTTGCTGAGCTGATGATAGAAGATATAATTCAGGATCAGATGATGGAATCTCAGAAAAATTAAGGGCACCCTAAAATTTTATGGGCATTGTTTGAATCAGTATACTTTCCATGTGGTCCCATGGTCTTCATGTCAGGGTCTAATGATGGGATCCTGGAGAAATCGAGGACAAATCTCTAAATTTTATATTCGACAATTGTGAACCGATTTCAATGATTTTTTTTAATTTGGAAAAATATTATTCCGCGGTGACTACGTTTAAATTTGGTGAATCTGATCTTCGGAGTTATACAATGGAACTCTTAAATAGTAAACAGCAAATCAGTCGTGATTGGTACAATTGGATGTGTATTGTTTACACAATATCATAACAAAACGTAACGGCTGTATGCTCTGAGGAGGTACGCAGATGCGTACAGTACACCCAGATTGTGACAGTTAGGTATATAACTTCCATTTTATTAGGGATAAGCCTATTACCATGAAATGTATCGTTAACAATGTAAAATAAATGTATAGCAAATATTTGTATAGGATTGTAATATTATATACACTAAAAATGGAAAAATAAAAAACCTTTTTTGCAAAAAATAAAACCGACTTCGAGTCGGTGACAAAAAAACTGAGTTAAACAAACAAAAGTCACCGACTTTTGAAGCTAAAGTTATTTTTCACTTTTCTGTGTTTTTGAAGTCGGTTTTATTTTTTGCAAAAAAGATTTTTTTTTGTAGTTTACCCACTTATTTTCTTGACGAAAAGAAGATTGAAACTAAACCCCAATTTAAGATCATTAAATTTAAAATTTCATTACGGAAATGTTAATATTACTAAATATTTAGTTACCCGGTCTACTTATTAACTTTTCGCCATAAATTAAGTCTTCCTTTTGGCAAGACTTGAAAGTCTTCTCGTCAGAAAATACAGTCACCTCCCAGTTAAAATCTAAATAATCTCGAGCAAATCGTAGTCTTTCCTCCCCCCTCCCTCCTTTCCTCTCTCCTTTCTTTTTTGTGTCAAAAATAGTTTAAAAGCTGGCTTCCGATGATGTAAACCTTCTAAAAAGTGTAATGTCACTTGGGTTCGAACGCAGGCTACAACGTGCGAGACATTTTATCTATAGCGTTAACCGCTAAGCCAGATAGACACATAATTATTAGTTTGAAATTAAATACCACTAACTTATACTCCGTCGCGACATGACAGGCTTGTTACTAAGGCAAATGATCATTATATCGCACTCTTTCTGAATAGATAATGATGAAAGAGTGCGATATACGAGATCGTGTATGTGTGCAAAATGTTTGTTATGGAAAAAGGTCGTAAGTGCGACTTCTTTTGATGCGATCGTTTTGTGAAACTGCTAATGGACTTATGGTCCCTACTGTACCTAGTCATCATTGTTGGTTCAATGATGGGCATTTCTGCTAATCTTAAGCATAAACATCTCTTCTTTCTTATTTATTTATTTAAACTTCATGTACAAGAGTGGTACATAGGCGGACTTAATGCCACAAGGCATTCTCTACCAGTCAACCTTTGGGTTAAATGAGAAAACATTGTGATTATATCAGATGCGCACGCACTGGACTTGCTATGCTTTGCTATCTGAAGACGGAGCTGGGCAGAGTGCGCTTCAAACAACTGAACATACTGTGCGACACCTACCAGCTGTGATACAACGAATGAAAATCTTTCGTTGTGGATTAAAACTAAAATTTTAAAATCGAACAATATATAATTTCTTATCTTACAAGCTGGTTAATAACATTTTTCCAGGAATTGGCGCACGTAGAAACCTTAATTAGGCGGCAGGCGCAGTGGCCCGGGTTCGCTTCCCGAGTAATAAACAGTGATGAATCGCGTGACTGTCGACACACAAGGCAGAACAGAAGGCCCGAACATACAAGTAGTTTTATTTTTCTTTCACAGGGTTTGTACTATTATCTAGTGATAGAAGTGTAAACGTAAATGTCTGTATTAGGACACTCGACTCTTCCGTAACTTAAATTTACGAAATGTACATACAAGAATTATGTTAACTACTATTAATATATTTACTATTTATAATTTACATAATTTCAAGGAAGAAAATTAAGAAAGATGAAATTATCCAACTTTCAGAGCGAACGGTTTGGCAAACAGCTGCGGATACCGGACACTGACAAATATGTCAGTACTTTAGCTTTCGGAATCCACTCTCCGCAATTCGTCCGTACCAGTTTTATCGAACCTTATAAACGACCGCTACTTCCGTCATAATATTTGTGTATTAGATATTCTTCTACAAGTTCTTATCGAGTAGACCTTCTAATACCCTGTATGTTGTGTGTGTTGTAAGGGGGTGGGCAGTGGTCGTGGCTCGTTAGGTAAATGATTAATATGTCCGAAGAAATAGCGGCGTAGTTCAGCGGAAGTTATTGTGGTCGGGCAATCAGGCACACGACAGTGCTGTGAACATTGTGTGCTAGTGTAGGCTAGGAGGCTTTTTGTAAAATTAGTTAAAGATTTTTCTTTCTTTTGCTGCTATAAAATGTAATCTAATAAGACCAAATGTGGAGTTGCGGCCACCAACTAATATACAGAGTGATAGTTTTACGTCGGACAACATTCGAATCCGTAAGAGCTACCGGGAAACTTTAGCACTTTTTAGGATTCCCTAGCCAAATGGCTAAAAACGGATCCCTTACAGATTCGTCATGTCTGTCTGTCTGTCCGTCCTTATGTCACAGCCACTTTGTTCCGAAACTATTAGGACTACACAGTTGTTGGTAGGTAGATGTATCCTGTAAACCGCTTTACGATTTTCATCTAAATAAGAGATTAGGGGTTCCCATACACGGAAGTGAAACTACGGGGTATCTATAGGTAGGTCTTTAAAAATACATTTTCCAAAGTGGTAAAATTTGTGTGTCCCCCTCTAATTTCTAAAGTAAGACGAAGATAATTCTGAAATATGTAGGATTGTAGAACGTAAAAAAACTTTCAACGAAAAAAGGTTTGAATAAGATTTGATTGATTAGATATATGAGACTTTTTCATCAAACTGCAGCAGTAATTTTGTTTTTCATTAACATACTATGAAAAACAAATTTAGTTTTTTTTTGTTCAATACAACATATGAATGAGCCTTCAAAATATTTTTATTATATTGTTTGGTGGAACCCTGTGTGCGTGTGAGCATGACTCGCAGTTGACCGGTTTTTTATGAAAATAATTTTACTTTTTTTGAATATGAGTTGTGCATAAATTGAAAGGAAGGCGTTTGTCTTGCTATGAACATGTAATGATGAGGGATGAAACGCATGTGACCAAAAGATTGGTGGATATGAATGTTGATGGATGGAGAGGGAGAGGAGGGCCAAAGAAAAGATGGATGGATTTTGTGAGAAATGATACGAAAGAGAAATTATTGCAATTGTAAGGATAGAAAATAACGGGACAGCATAACTTAGTCAAATTTTAACAAATATTATTACTTAAAATACGTATTTAAAAAAAATGCAGAATGTAAAAATACTTCTCATATACAACGTGTAACAGAATAAATGCAATTCCTGAAAGCAGTTGGTTCAAAATCGGCTTCTGAATCGATTTCCGTCTTAAAAAATAGGTGTTAAATTTTGACGGAAAAATCTTTTAAATAACTTAAATTAGAAACACAGTATCATGACAAATTAATACAATCCTTAATTCAAGTAAATTGAAACCTTAACTCAGAGCAATAAAGGCCACTAAAACGCACGAGATTATTTGTAGTTCGCTCATAGCTCGTAATACACACACGTAAATAATATCAATGCATTTTACATTAAAAGTAGTGTGCGTCAAATAAAGTGGTAATTTAAAGGAATTCCAACTTTATCTCCAACGAGTAATGCTTATTTGAATACACGACCTAACTTAGTTGGTCATCAGAGTATCCCTCACAAACAATTTTTACAAAATAAAATTATTTAATTTGAAGAAATTTAGAACTTATTGCAAAGAGATAAAGCATTTGTCGGCAACCTCTTTGACGGTTTTGCCGAAACACACGCCGCCGAATACCACGAGTACCTAACATTAAGCCAGTCATCCGCCGGTAGTGATCTAGTTTAGTTGAATTTAATTCAGTGACATTTATGTTTCCGCGCGCGATGGCTTTCCGGTATACCAACATACAATACACGGAGGTGGTGAGGACACTGGCTCGCTGTCTTGATAACGTCGCGTTAGCTTGTCGGGAGTTCCATGACCGTTTTGGCTGCAGTGTGAGCGCCAGGATGATGCTGGCTGCAACTCAGCGACTGAGGGACTCTGGGACGTTCCTTCCTTATACGGCTTTGGAGGGACGAATTTGCGGACTACTCGTCTGCAAGAGCGTATTCTCGACCATTTCGACGAACATCCAGAGGACAGCTCGAGAGAAGCAGCACCCCAGTTCGACTGCAGCCACAAGCGGACGTTGCGTGCTGATGGTGAACACCCATTCCATCTTCGAAGGTGTCAAGACGGGGCTTACAAAATTGGGGCGTGCAAATAAGTGCATAGAACAAGGCGGTGGTCATTTTAAAACTTTAATGAAAGTGGATCGCAGAAATAGTGCAAATTAATAACCTAAGTGTAAAGTGTAAATAGTCCAGTTCTGTACCTACTTCTTCCTATCAATACGATTGTATTCTTATCACTGTAAATATTATGATTCAAATCTTTTAAACACGCAGCTCTTTGAATATTTTTGTAGTACAAACAATAAACTGTACCTAAACACGACTTATCAGGGGGTAGTGGGCTGTGAGGTACTCGGATAGGAAAACTCCTACGTATGCGTGCTTCCTCGACCTCTCCAAAGCTTTTGATCTGGTCTCCTACAATATCCTCTGGAGGAAGTTAGAAGAAGCTGGTGTTCCTCCAGAGTTAATTAACACTTTTAAATGCTGATATGGAGGCCAGATCAATCAGGTACGCTGGGCCGGGGCTTTTACAGAGCCGTATAGGTTGGAGTGTGGGGTGAGGCAGGGGGGTTGACTTCCCCCACGCTCTTCAACCTCTATGTCAATGGGCTGATCGAGGTGCGCAGCAGAGAGCGTGCCGGCTGTTACATTGATGGAGTATGTGTAAACAACATTAGTTACGCCGATGATATGGCGCTGCTGAGCGCCTCGGTTTGTGGTCTTAGTAGATTGGTGACCATCTGTGAAGAATATGCTTTACTTCATGGATTGGTCTAAAACGTCACTAAAAGTGAAGTCATGGTCTTTGGTGCCGGTGGTCGATGTCCTGATCCTATCCCTCCGGTCAAGTTGAACAGAATATCGCTTGTGAGGGTACATAAAGTGAAATATTTGGGACACCTCTTGACCGCTGACCTCAGAGACGATGATGATATTGAAAGATAAAGAAGGGCGCTGTCTTTAAGAGCTAATATGATCGCTCGCAGGTTTGCACGTTGTTCTGTAGTTGTAAAAAGAACCTTATTTCGTGCATATTGCACCTCATTTTACACGTGCAGCCAGTGGGTAGATTACACTCAAAAATCGTACAGCGCCCTTCGCGTTCACTATAATAACGCGTTCCGGGTATTGATGGGGCTGTTCCGCTTCTGTAGCGCATCAGGGATGTTTGCTGATGCGCGTGTCGATTGTTTCTACACCACGATGCGAAAAAGATGCGCTTCCCTGGTGCGCCGGGTGCGGGCCAGCCCCAACATTATACTGCAGTGTGTGGCGAGCAGACTGGACTGTTTGTGTGTGAATCGTTGCTGCAAGCTTTCTACTTCGGTGTTAAGCTTGTAGCAGGGATTCGCATAAATCTATAATGTAAGACAGTGTTAGGTTAAGTTTACTAACATAGTTGTAAGGAAATATTGTTACTAACTTTGTGAGTCCTGTTACTTAAAAATTAAATATATAAATAAATAAATAAATAAATATCGCGAAAGTTACGCATCTGAGATACATTTTTTACCCGCATGTGCCGCACGGAGTCCGGGCGCTTCGCCCTTCGTTAGTTTCGTAGTTCAGGTAAAAAGTCGCTGTTTTAAATGCATCCCCGTTACTAAGCCTAAAGTGTTAGATTCGTGTTGATAATTTCACTTACTAGAAAATTATCAATCATTACACGGTAAACTCAATGAAGTATCAAAAGTTATTCATAATATCAGCCTGTGACAGTTTAGGTACGTAAACTTCGTTCATTGAACTAAAGCACATCTAATGCCTACAGCTATAATGGTCAGCTGGCGGGCGCTCGAGTTTGCGTGTCGCGTCGGCCGCTAACATCGCATGAGTGTGTGTGCAGGGGGATGTTGATGAACATACGTTTAGCGTTTAGTAAGGATAACTATTTTATAAAAAAGACTAGGTTTGGTTTAAATTTATTTAATTATGGATGTTGTTTTAGACTTATAATTTAATATTCTAATTGGGATGTCTGAGGTATTGCGCTTAATCTGTTACACGTTGTATTAATAACTAACAAAATATTACATCTTTTCAAAATACTTACTATATACTTATAACAACAATAATACATTATTGATTTAACATAATTGATACATTTAACTTAAACATGAAACTTATAGCTCGGACATAATTACAATTAGCAACTTATTTTTTTTTTAAAACACTTCAATTTTATAATCCTACAGGAGCTCGCGTACTACGCGCCGTCGCCCACGACTTGTCGCATGACCGGTCGCTATCCTGAATAAAACTGGTCGGACCCAACTTTCTTCCTGGTCGATCATTCTACAGCCAAACGTCGTAGTCGTGGCCGTGTAGTACGCGAATTCCCTAACTGCTGGTCTTTATCTTGTCTACAAGACTATGACAAGTAGTATGATCACTCTCATAATTAAAATGAGTATAAACGGGGATCGAACTTCAAGTTCGACGTTGCTTGAAACTGACTCTTACTCTTTTCTTCCTCTTCTTCTTGTCACATTCCATACAACTAATACATAAACTTAACGATGATGATCACGTCACGCGTACAGCTCCAAGAAGTTTTGGTGGAACCTCCGGATGCTGTCCATCATGTGCTGGAACTCCTCGCGAGGGTGCAGGATGGTGGTGCGAAAGTGGAACGTGCCCGGCAGCTGACCGAACCCAGTACCCGGAATCACACACACTCCTGGAAAAGAAGCCCTTTATAGTTAAGGAGAAGAGACTTTTGACTGCATGTGACAATAGTTGCCAAGTAGCAATAGGAACTAAGCTTATAATAATATGTCCGTAAGAGTAAGGTTTAAAGTAAGACAAAGTTAAAGATTTTACTGAGGGAAATCTCCGAAAAGTTTTACTTACACTTGAATGTTATGAAACGAAAAGTGAAGAAAATTAACATGCGATCTAGACAACAAGAGGAGAGCTGTACAAGTTCAACCATCAACAAACAAACATACCTATGTGACTGTTCGTAAATTACCCTAGGCTGATAAAATTTTCGTTTTTCCTAAATCATGTAAATATTAGTATTAATGTCGGCTCCCTCCGAAGGGGGAGAGGCCGCGCCCCTCCGTCCGCACGGCCTTGTAAGACTCGACACCAAACTGGTCATCTTTCCACCGACTACTAAATTGAACTCCAGCCCTGTCCCGACTTTAGAAGCTAGGGGACAGGGAGGGGTACAAGGTGTAGTTAATATTGGGAGGTCACTGTTAAGACATATACATGAATAATATCAAATCTTATAAAACTAAATCAGTAATAAAGTATGAAGCTAGTAAGACAAGAGGGCGTAAAGATATATATATGATGAAAGGTTGGTGAAAGGAAACGTTACGCTTGCGCTTAAGAGATTCACTATTTACAGTTACGTTAATTTAATGATTCAAACGTATTACGAACCCAACTCTATGGCATGTAACCGGTTACAATAACTGCCTCAGTACGTGACTGTTAGACCTAAGCGCATAGGCCCACTAAGGTTCCTGCTACGAATTCTAACAGATCACGGTCTCTAAACATTATTCACATGTCTTTTTCAATCCTAAGACAGAGTACTGAGAAGTCCTACTGCCATTGAGGAAGACACGTTTTAGTAGTTCTCCCTACACGCGTATTCATGTTAGTAACACCCTTTACGGCAATCTACCCCTTGTCTAAGATAACACACAACTTGCGCAAGCGCACCGTAGATTCAGTCTGTAGCAGAACATATTGCGTTTGTTATTGGTGGACGCCGAAGTGGTGATATATCGTCACTTCACATTTCTTTACTCTTACCCATGTCGTGGTAGCGTATCTCGTTAGTAATGTCGATTCAGTAATTTGCCAACCAGTGGCCGGGTTTGGGTTTAACGAGATAAACAGCCGGGGTTTGACTTTCTGTCCCTAGCGTTCCTTAGAACGGAGTTATCGATGTAGTTTGAGATATTTCGTGATGCCTACCCCCGCTCCCTGAAATGTGCGCCAACAATCCCCACGCAATGTTTCTGAGCTAGACCTTTACAGGAAGCAGTATTCATCAGCAACGTTTGGTTGATTTGTACCACAAGTACAAGTCGGCATCATATCACTGAGCAATATAATTTGTCTTAAACAACCCGTGAATATTACGGTGTTGAACAATATATTTTGTCCGAATGCGAATATTACGGTTCTGCCTTTCATTTTGTGTTTAGTCAGATAAAAGTCAACATTCGTAATAGTCGGGTGAGTTGGTGTATAGTGTGTTTGTCGTATGCATGAAATGTGTGTATAGTGTTGCGAGAGGCGGTCTCCGTCCCTATAACCAAACGCAGATGACGAATATGTACCAAGGTTCGGGGTTATTAGGACAAAGAACACATGAGATAATAATATACATTGTGATGATGAAGCGGCTCTGCCGTCGTAATAATTGATTATTAACATCGCTGCGTTTCCGCCAAACTGCTACTTAAGCTAGGAGTTAATTATAGTTAACACTTACCACGGATTCATTGTTCATTGAAGAGGATTAATCCCCGACTAACTTACAGAGTACTGCACACATTACCAGTTTCGCCTCTGCCACAGCTTGTCTTCTCCCGCGTCTCGACACTCACTTCAACTAGACTTATTACTACTACTTATATTTAACTTATTAAATACTATTGCTCTGTTACGACAGTCCCCTGGGACATGTCCATCTTGGTACCAAGATTACCTAACTACATAAACTTAACCTACTACGTCCTAGCTTTTTAACCGTTTTAGACCGACTCTCTGACTTAGCTCGACTAGCCTCCACGTGTGGACTCTTCCGCGATTTCAAATCAACTGCCTCGAATCCACCAAGCTTTCTCCGGCCCAGCCTCCAAAAGCCCCACGCTTGGCATGTTTCCATACTTTTTAAATCGCCTCTTTTTTTTGTGCAACCGTCTCAATTGTTTTAAAGGGTCCCGGGTCGTGCGAAACCCAAGACATTTTTAGCAGATGTGGCGTTAGTATCCTTTAGAAATCAGTATTTTTTTTATCTCTTCTTAAGATTTCTCTAGTCCCTTTCCCATTAAATAAAGGATTTATGCGTTTCCAAGTGATGCAATATTTTTTACAATTCAAGGAAGAAAGCTCACTAAATCTTTATTAATTACGGTCACTTGCCAGCCTGTCAAGCCATAAAATAGAAGTTTAATGTGTTTGTAAGTGGCCCATACCGTGTGATGATTTTAAATAAAAATCAATACTAAAATATCTACTTAATAATTAGGAGTACGTGACAGACAGTCACACCTACAATCTACATATACATACAAGCGAGTCCACAAGTTAAAGGAGATGGTTTCAAGTTGGCACTCGCGGAACTTGTAGTTAAATATGTAGCTCGAAGTTACGGCACATGAATGTGAGCCGCTTACCTGCAGCGCTAATTAATAAGTGTGAGCCATTACTGACGTGCCCGCGAACTTAAACACCTTGTATGTTTCCTCAGAGCGTCGTCGTGAGTAACTTAAACACCATGTATGTTGCCTTCGGGTGTCGTGGGGGTCTATCAGGGACTTATAATGGATCTGATGTGATTTCCACCTGTTTGAGAACGTCGTGGTGGCTTTTTAAAAATTGGGGTAAGTGAGCTTTTGAAGGGCAGCTGGTTGTTTGCATGCGGTATATACCTACGACTAAATTACTGAACTCTTTGGGCTCAGACATACTCAAGAAGATAACATTACTAATTATGAGAACAGAATCCGAAACTATAACTTCATACAGCAGTTCATTAAGTAGGTATTCGAATTGTACCTGTCTCTTCGAGTAGTCGTAGACAATAGAACTCGTCGGGGCTCATGCCGAGCTCCTTCGCCGCCGTTTGCGCCGCCTCCGGGATGTCAATGCGAGGGTACGCGAACATCGAACCCTGGAGTATAGATAAAATCAAGCATCATCGTAGTTTAAATTACATGATTTCAGGAAAACCACAAAAATTCTTCGCATATTTAAGTTGGAAAGTGCGCAGAAGTAAATAATGTAGTGAGTAGTGGAGGCCTATCACTATATCCAGCAGTGGATAATAATAATAGGCCCCCCACCGTCCGGGCTGACGATGAAAAAGCAGTCGATTACTAAAACAAACAATTTTCTTCTGCAGATCACATTGGGCTTAGTTTTTCTTACGAGGATGCAACTCCTGGTAATCATTCATGGACAGTCAGTTTCCAAAGAAAAAGGAATTATATTATATTTCATACACACACAGTGATCTTAAATAAAACTAGAAATTGTAAACATACATCAATGGGATTACAGAAGTATCCGGGGATAGAGTTGAAGGTCTCATAAGCGGTCTCGGTTCTCTCGGCGAGCACCTGCTGGATCTCGCTGAGCTCGCGAGCGAACTGAGAGTAGGACAGATCGCCAGGAAACGGAGGTTTCATCTGGAAAGCGGCAGATTTGGGCATTAATTAGTTAACATAATGTTTAATTAACTATGAATTTTTTTGGTGTGAAAAAATTTTCATGGAAATTATGAGAAATAGTAATGGACTTAGTTTAAAGCCTGCCGGTGGTTGTGCACGACGGCCAGAATGAGGAGAATAAAACGACTTGTATGATTCTACTTGTACTAACCACACAGTCGAGAATGCACTGTCCGAGCACGGTGGGACACTGCATGACGGCGCGCGCGGTGCTGAAGGCGGCGCGCACGCGGGGCGGCAGATGCACGAGCTCGGCGTACCCCGCGCGCAGCCCACACTCCGCCGCCCAGCCCTTCGAGCACGTCACGAACGACGCTAGCGGCATAGCAGAGTATGGGGCGCCCATCTCGTGCATGACCTGGAGGAGTAACAGTATATCCTTTTGACTGGGACCGGGACCGAGTGTTAATCTGAGTAACAACACAAATGTCAGGAAAGATAGAACCAGCAGTTTCTGAAGGTTTACTCAAACGTTTGATCCGTCCTGTCAAATCTAATATAAGCTGTTTTGTTTAGAATCGGAGTAAAAGCAATAATCAAACGCCTGCCTCCGTTTATTCATATTAAGACAGGTAGATATAGATATGGAGATTTCATGCGAAACAAAATTCAACGACTTGATCAATCTCTAAAAGTTTCAATGCTGCTTAATCATTCTCACCTTTTTGAAGGAGTAGAATGGTTTGCAGACGACGTTCTCCTGGTACACTTCGTCTGCCATGAGAAATACGTCGTGTTCGTACGCGAACTTCACGATCTCCTCCATGTTCTGTCGCGTCAGCACCTGCATCCGATCGAACAACCACATGAATATCTTGTAGTCATCAAGGAACCAACTGTTACACCAGTCTTGCCAAGGAGTCGTATTGTTTTATTTCTTTATTTATTTTAATGCACAATGTACACAACCAATTTTACACGTTAAGCTTAAATTAGTGAGTACATGACCTTGTTAGGGCGCAGCAAGATAACTTAAAACTAATATTGCAGAGTATCTATTATTGTTCTTAATATGACTTTCATAGATCATTTGTAACTTTCACATTTAAACATAATAATTTAATTTCATAATTTAATTAAACTTAGAAGTTTGAAAGTTCCAGTCTAGCATTTCAACATAATACTTAAATTAATAAAATCACAATAATAAAACAATCTCAACTTATCAAAATAAAACCATTACAATATTCAAAGATGTCATACCAAAACTTCATCGAAAGTCAAAAACTAAGATCATATTACACAAAATCCAATAAACATGTCACATAAAATGATAAATAACCACAAATAGCTGTTTTACATAAAAAAAACCTGCTTTAAAATGAACACATACATATATATGAACTCTATTTTAACATTTTATCTTCCATAAATTCTTGGATTCTAAGAGCAATGAATTTAGTCTAGCTTTAAATACACAGTGTTCTCGTGGACCGTACACTTTCAGGTAATTTGTTCTAAATCTGTATGCTTCGATATTCTGGGCTATTTTTGTACATTTGTAGTCTAGTTGCTGTAAGTATTAACTTAGTTTTGCAGCGCTCGTTTTTATCATAATTAAACAGTTTTATGTTTTTCTTAACATAGTGGCTACTTCTAATAATTAATTGTCCAGTAACTGGGCTGTGAATGTCAGATAGTGTCTCCATGTAAAATTCCTAAACACAGAGTATTTAAAGTTATGTAAAACCTGTCATCATCACCGCCACAAACCGTAAATCAATGCTATTTGTCGCGCTTCGTGTTTTCATATCCCATTTATAGTCGCAATCATTTGGCTTTGGAATAGTTTCCAATATTTGAGTCGTGGTGGCGGGTGGCGGTCGATCAAACGCGCGCGATTGGCCTGAATGCCGCCTGATTAATACATGTCACCCGCAAACTGCCGGCTTGCTCATGTGTTGTGTGAATATCGGCAAAATATAGTATGCACGACTATTTTTCTTTTGGTTTTTCAATTTTAATGGTATTGTGCTGTTTCAATAGAAATAACACTGGCGTTACAGACACGACTTTTCGGGGTTACACGTGCCAACCTCAATGTAGGTACTGCCTCGTTGGTCGAGTGGTCGCAAACGCGACTGCTGAGCATGAGGTCCTGGGTTCTATTCCTGGGTTGGGCAAGGTGCTATTGAGTTCTCGGTATTTGTCAGTAGCAACCACGGAGTCTAAATTTGTGCCCGGTTGATAGCAATAGCTATTATATGGCTCGCCCCCTATTACACAGGACTTAAAACATTACTATGGGCTTGCTATTCGGTACACCTCCGTCTAAAGGCAGCACACATATCAACTCGGAAAGGGATCGGCACCGTATCGCCTTTCGCCTCGCCGTCAAACAGGCGTCAACTTAACGTAAGCAAGCGGATCAGCAGCTCCGATACGTCGACTTGGCTACGGCTAGGCGACGCCGCTCTTACGACTGGAAGTTGCCCTGTGAATGACAGCACGTGTGGAAACAGTAGTGTGCGTAAGGGTGGACAAAGAGACGTAAGCTCGGGTACAGAGAGACGTAAGCGCGGGGACGACGAGCCGTAAACCGTAAGCGAGTTGACCACACACCGCACCGCGGGTCGTGAGGTTCTCCCGAGGTGAGGTGATTACTTTACGATTCCGATTAGCGTGCGTTGCAGTAGGGAGTTTCATACAAAGATTACTGAATGGCTCTAGTTGATACGGTGACGATACCTTTCCGAGTTGATATGTGTGCTGTGGCCTTTACCCTTCGGGGATTACAGTGGTAAGTTATGTGTATAATTATTTATTCAGCCCCGATTACTTTCTTCCTCGAGGATACATTTACAGGTTCTAAATAGTTTATACGAGAAAAAAAGACTTATGGGCGCCAAAGCTTCCTTGAGAGCGCAGTGGTGTCAGCTCCGACTTACAAGTTGAAGCTTGTGTGTTTAAACAATTAGGAGTATTGCTGTGTGTTATTCATTTCAAAACGGTGGAGGTAACTGGCATGTCCGGCGGGTGCACGCACGCCGCTGTCCTCACTGGCCTGCCGCCAGCACCGCTCCTGGTCGCTGGTGTCTCACCTGCCCCGTGGGGTTGCCAGGATTGATGACGACCAGCGCGCGCACGCTGCAGTCCTCACTGGCCTCACGCCAGCAGCGCTCCAGCTCACTGGCCTGAAGCGCCCACTCGTGCGCCTCGTCCAGGTAGTAGTTCGCTTGGCGCAGGCCCAGCTCCGACAACGTGCCGGAGAACAGCGGGTACTGTGGGATCGGGATCATTACCGCTGAAGACAAAATAACTGAGTTTAGAAAAGTGAGTAAATGACATCATGTCAAGAGAGTTTAATTTAATACAATAATTTCACCAGTTATGTTACAGTAACATGTGACAAGCCCATTGGCATTAGCTTAGCTTCATTCTTGTTCAGTCCAAAATTTCCTGCCCAGGGAATCAAACGTGCTGCTCAGTTTTCGCGCTTGTGATCAATACACCGACACGATAATACAAGACAAGACAAGACATATTTGTGGACGAATCAGTCATCAAGATGCATTCACTTAAAACCGGAACACAACGACGCTAATTAGCAGGAAATGACAACTGCGTGATTGAACATTATGGATCAGTGTCAATTAATTATATTAATTAACTCATCACAAATGTCTGCATATAGGCCTCATTTTATATTAACATAAATTCAAATTCGTAACGTAGCTTCATAGTTCATCAACACAATGCATCGACAATAATAAAACAAATTGCATGAAATCGTACTGCGGTTACATAGCCACAACTGTTCCTGGAATACAAATTTTAAAATAAATGGCTTCTGTTATAAACACCTTTAGCATGTTAACCTCTATCTAAACCCGTTCATCGCTTCCCGAGAACAACAAAGGGATGAGTGTCAATACAATACGGATCTGTATTAATAAAGTGTCATGGCGAATATATACGAGACAACCAGGTAGGATAGTCAAACACGTTTTCTCTAATTGATATTCGGGACTCACGTGCACGTTAATTTATCTTTACACTTTGTGACGTGACGTAGTGTTTTGAGAAACTGTTTTGACCTAGTTTATTTTATTAACTGGCTTTACTACTAGCCGGAATTACGGTGGAGTCAGGCCTTTGGTGTGGTTCCGGGAACTTGGCCACACCGCGGGTGTGGTAACAGGGACACTTGCTCCTGACTGCTCATGGCAACAAACGACAGTTTACCATATCAGTCTATCAGCGTGGTTGATTTTTAGTCATAAATTGTATGTACTAAGGGGCAGCTCTATGGCTATTATCCGGGAACAAATTTTAGCTCCATGCTGATACTAAGTACCTAATTCTAAATGGAAGAATAATATTTTCTTTCTACCTCGGGATCAAAACTGCTCGGCAGTCGCTCTTAGTAGATGAGCTTCAGAAACGAATACCTAGCCCATCTCTCTCTCTCAAGAGCTGGATTTATCTGTCCCAGCAGTGGGAACAGGCTCTCGCTGGTTAACTAAGTTGCTGCTAAGTTCCGTCATCCAACCTACCAGGTGGTTTCCCATCGACATCCTCGACGAGCATGGTGAGCACGGCCTTGATGACGTCGGAGGCGCCAGAGCCCAGGAACACATCATCAGCGCTGGCTGGCACGCCGTCCCGCGCGGCCATGTACTGCGCCGCGCGGCGCCGCACGATGCTCAGCCCGGGGGACGGGGAGTACGCGCCGACTGAACCTTTCCTGGAGACGAGAGGAGAGTGGTCAATAAGCATTGCAGAAACATTAGGCCAATAACCTGGTGAAGATGTTACAGAGATCTGCTGGATTGGGGGGAGGGGAATCAACAATTATCCTAGATATTACCGACGTTTGTTTGAAACAGGCGTTTAGCTTATCTAAGTGCCAGAATAGCATATCCTGCTGTAGCTATCGGGGTATATGAATATCCATACATTTAACAGTTACATTAACTACTATAACAGATAGTCTATAATGCAATAAAACGCGAAAACACAACAAATTTATTTCACCAAACAGGACAAAAAATTATAATTACAAAAAATAATAATAAATTAAAATTATTAGAAACGAATGAAAACGTGCCACCTTTGCACGGATTCCATTTGACATAATCCGACGAGAAACAATATAATTTCGCTGGCAATATGTCTGTTATTTAAGTATTCATATCAATTGGATTCGCACGCTAATGCGGCGGCTGCCATACACGTCGAGCGAATCAATCTAATTCGAATATGGATGTCAATCAATCAGTCATGGGAATCAGTTGGTATCAATCAGTGCAGGTAGCGATATTAGCGTAGTGTTGTGTCGGAGAATGTGTGGAGAGCTAATGATCTGTGTATAGCATGTAATTCGGAAATCATTAGCGGAGGTATTTCTCATGCCATTAAGTTGCCATTAATTATGTGTTTACTTGAAGATATATTCTCACGGATTCGCTTTATTTTGGAGGCTCGTGACATGGCTTAGTACTGTTTGTGTGTAAGTCTTTGTGGGATAAATTATTTCCAAGAAAAATAAGAAAATGCCTCTGTATGTCTTTATTTAAAAATCTATTATTTTTGGTTCCATAACGGGCCAACAAAACTTCTATTCTATTTTTTTCGATAGGTGATTATAGAAACTTCAAAGTAGTTACTTAGTAGCTTTAGGCACATAGCTTAGGTAGGTACTTAGCCTGAACTTCTAGGTGGTCTAGACCGTCTAGATAAACAAACACAAACTGTGGAACCCAAACTCTTGGAAAAGGTTGTAGAAAAATGTAAGACATCATTAAAGAAAAAATATTTAAACATATTAAAAAAAAACTGCCACCTCCATCTTAAAGAAAATATTTACCTATAATTTTATTCTATATCTCTATTTTCTTATGGTTTATTATGGGTTGTCTAATGTTTACATTACAGGTGATCCTTATCATCCAATGGGGATGTGAGAGGAGCAGCGGTCACTGGGGCACCGCTGCTCACAAATTCCCAGGAGGCGGCCGCGACTTACGAGCAGTAAGTCGTGGCACTCCTGGGCGAAAGCCTCCCTCCACTCCTTCCAGTTCGCGCGAACCCGCGCGTCCTCCTTTAGTTCGGACGGAACTGTCCAGTTCGTCCCGCCATCTCCTTCGTGGCAGGCGCATTACTTTGTGTAATTTATATCATCACCACTCCTCAAAACGGTGAAGGAAATCATCGTGAGAAAACATGTGCATGCATGTTCTAGAACCAGAAATTCGAAGACATTCGACATCTGCCGACCCGCACTGGGCTCGCGTTGTGGATTAATGCCCATTCCCTCTCACAGAGAGGAGGCCTGTGTCCCAGTCGGAACATTATAGGCTGATTATGAAATGGGGATCTTCAACAGTTGATTACCGAATTATTAATGGTCGACATCTATTACACTAGTACTTGTGCCATATACTCACGTGCAATCATCCAGTATCTCCTGGGCTCTCTGGCGCACATCATCAGGCACGTCGGCTGAGCTGGCCAGCTCAGGATATGCCGCCAGTGACAGCACCTAGCAGATGACATGTGTTTATTTGGCGTGCAAACTGAACATGACTTTGACCTCAGACGACTTTGAGTTCAAAAATAATCAAGTCCGTTGAAGCCTACTCTTCTTCTTAGCGTATCGTTTGCAAAAAGTGTTCAGCCCAAAACTCAGCCACGTGAACTCCCCTCACTGATGCAGTCAATGGATCATCAAGTGAGCAGGTGATAGGGCGGCATGCGGTGCAAGATGGAAGGTGGGCCATTGTCTGTGGGGAGACGCCGCATACGCACTTGAGGTCTGAGCCGTCCATGAACCACATAAGTATAACTAATGTTGTCTAATCTTGTATAATTGAAGTCAAGTTGAAAGCATCCTAGCGGATATTATTTAGCATCGTATACAAATCAGCTGTTTCCCAATTCCCTAAGACTAGTTATAATAAATCCCGTACCTTATTCTGATCCCTGTGTACAACTGCCTCCCACATCCTTTATGCTAATACAATCATTACTGCCGAATTCCGATACCATCGCATTTCCATGCGGAACCTTTTCCTTTCCTATAAGAATGCGTTCACACAATCACACCGTAAATACTCGTTCTACATGGATTTATTCCACCCACTGTACGGCCACCGACAAAAATATTAATATCACCACTTAGGTACAGTTTCGTGAAAGTTTTAAGGTGTTGTTTTTCATATTCAGACTTCATAATTATGTATATATATAAATTGGTGGAATATTGTTGATATTCCACCAATTTATAGTAGTCTACGTTTTCTATTTGTTTTGCATCTTTTTATGGTTGATGTTTTGTAATTTTATTGCAAGATATTGCTATCATTTAGTTAATATAATAATAATAATTACTTATTTTTACAATAAACAAAACTTTATACGGAAAAACCTAATAAAACTTATTTTCAGTTAGAGTTGTGGCTTTTTATTCATTAAATTCATAAACATTATAGTATTATTTTTAAGCAAAAGGGACTTATGTAATGTTTTCTTATCTGGAAAAACTTATAGCAAATATAAAATTATAGATAAATAGAGGCTTAAAATATATTTCCGATGATTTGAAATTGAAATTGATAAAAAATAAACAAACACCGCCATTAAAAGTTTGACGGGCTCGCCTGTAACAAAATGACTTTTCGACTTATGGCCCCTTTGAATTTAAGCAGCGACATGTATATTATTATTATTTGTTAACATTATATAATAATATTGTAGCTGTTTATTGTCCCATAATAAATAAAATAAAATACAACTAATAAATTGGTGGAATATCAAAATCAAAATCAAAGCATTTATTTCAAGTAGGCTAGTTACAGGCACTTTTGAATTGTCGAAACAAAGATAACAGTAAAATATAGCTACAGTCCCAGTCACAAGGCACAAAAACTGTGAAAGTACTGTAGTTGCCCATTCCGTAACGTAGATCTCTATGGAGAAAAACAGGCAAGAAACAACTATCAACAATTAAATCAATTTAAGAATTTCCCTTTAGAATTTTCTCTAGTTTACGTAGGTAAAGTGAGATATTTTCGTCCTTCACTATAAGAATTACACAATCTATTCTTAGTACACTGGCGGCCTTTCAAACTAATTATTATCTGATAATAGAGGTAGAACCTGTGCGTAACGCAATAAGGGCAAGTTGCCCACGTCCATGCGTGGGCGCGACTGTGGCATAGATGGCCCTTGGCTTAACATTTAATTACAGATTCTGTAGGTTCTCAGCTGATTGCTTCGAATGTGGAGCGGATGTTGTGTCGACATCAAGACACTCTCAAAAACTTAATTGAAAGAAAGAAAGAAATAATTAATGTCCCTTTTTAATGTTATTTGGTTCAAGTGTTCAAACTTATTTACCTAATAGATGATGAGCTAAGTGGACTGACCTGTCTGATGAAGGTGATGGGTTTCTGCCCTAGGGCGTGGCAGTCTCCGATGTTGGCGCGAACTACCCGCTCGAAGGGCTTCGGGACACCCTGTAAAAGAAAATATTACCTAGTAAGTAGATTTTGAGTATAATCGTAGTTCAAACAGCAACTACGAAGTTAAACATTTACTGACACTTCAGTTGTACCATTAAATTAAGTTGAAAGGTAGGTGGACTTCAGGTCTTATATATTGTCGAATCTACCTAGATTCTGACAATATATAAGACCTGAAGTCCACTGAAACACAACTGAAGTAGTTGATATACCTGCCAATAGTGTCGGGCACCAAAGAAAATGTTTATCCTTCTCCAAGCCACCTTTATCTTCGACGTTTTAAATCCAGCGTGCAGACAAATAATGACAGCAGTAAGGTAGTTTGACAGCAGCAGTGGAAAAACAACGGGAATATACATTAGAGCGAAGATCAAGCCCGACAGTCCCGCCGTCCCGCGGGAGACGTGCGGGGCAGTGCGGGAATTATACCGATGGGGGCAAATTAACATGGTGGCCATTACTCTCAGGGAAAGTCGCACGGTTACGGTAACTTGCGGAGATTACCAACTGAACTTACGGGTGGTAATCGTTTCGATTAGGAGTTCGTTTGATGAATAATTTTATGGTACTCGACAAAATAAAAATCACAAGTTCGTTTGTTAGACTCACAATACGTTTAACACTACTTCTAGAGCTCGAGTCCCATTTTTAGTATTCTTTGCATGAGATAAATACCTACTAATAATGGCGAAAATCACAAGAAGGCATGAGGAAATCAGAAGAGCCTAATAGTAGAGCGCTGTGAATTAAAATGATGGGTATGTGGGGAATTTTGCTGCAACAGATTTTTATCAGAGACTACAATACGAATCGATTGTATCAATATTTTTCCTTTTGGATTTCCTCCTAAAGGAAAAATATTACATACACGAGGAGAAATAAATTATTATTTTCTCAACTTTGTCTATAAAAGGATGCTGCCCCCATTCACTGCTGATCACCAATTCATTAGTAAAACTGTGAAGATTTCTTTTTGACAATCCGTATGTTTGTGTTTATGTAATCTACAAATAAATATTTTTAGTACGTTGCCTGCCTCAAAGTGCGATAGTACCTAAGTTGAATAGATACTAAGAAATAGCAATACAATAATTATGCTAATTATATCGACGGCCACCAGCAGATGTGACTGATAAACCAAAGTTCAATGCAAGTAATGACGTATTTACAAGAATTTATCTAAACTTGTGAGGAAAACGGCAATAATATGAAATACTATGTCATAATGATAGTCAGGTCCAAGGACCTTCGTGTATCTAATGTATTATTGTGGACTTTATGTAGGTCTAGCTACATTATGTACTACAATACCTATTCACCAGTGCCCACGTGTGTAGACATTGTTGCCCAACATGCTTTATTTTGTTGCTATCGGTAAATGCGCTTACTCTGCCTACGTGCGGCAGAACCAAAGGGGTGGTCACTGGACATAATGATATCAAGTGTATTTACGAGCTGAGACTCCTCCATATTCTTTAATCTTGTACTATGTACTTCCATATTATATGTATCAAAAAATCGTGAAAATGCAACTAAGTATACAAAACAAAACAATGCTGTTGAGGTCACTTGGGTGGTTGTAGTAAGGAGAGTAAATAAAATGCACAAGTCCGTAAAACCAGTCTATTCGATATTCACGCTAACAGGGTTAATACAGTGTTACACAAGTTACAGTTTCGGCGCGTCGCAAACGACTGCCGGCTAAACCATATGCGCGGGGGAACATTACCATTTGCAGCGTTAGCACATTGCTGCCTGTAGTCCCTACATACCTCCCCCCTTTAAAAAAATAATAACTGTTGGTTTTTTATATCCTGCTGTCCTGTCTTGGCATCATTGTGGCCTGTCACCAACAACACAAACCCTGCGGTCCGACCTCCGATCGAACAGCAAAATATAATTGACCCAGACCTACATTTATACATTGTTATACATTGTTAATCTTAATTATGTCGCTAATAATTGATATCGCTAGCACTTTTTGAAATACAATAGCCTCTTTCAACATGACAAAAATTTTTTTTTTTTTTTTATACCACTGCTACGTTTCTATATTCAATACAATGTTCACTTAACTCTAAAACTTATAGTTATTGTGTAACCGTTTGTTATTCACTGCAACCCCTGTGCCGTATTTTGCGTTCCCGGTACTGTTGGTATTACGCGTATGAATCTCGTGGGACGGCCGACTGCTGGGCCGCTGTGGTCGCGGGTCCTGCAGGCCATATAGTTGTCAACTCTTTTCTTATCCATTTCTTAGTGCCGGTACAACATTGTCTTCCGCACAAACAAATCGTCATTATGGACAGGACGATGGCGATCACTATAATTATTATACCATAGTTCTCTAGTTTAGCTTCTAAGTCTCCGACATGTTTCGCGTTATTAGCTCCCTGTTGGGTGATTACGACTTCCTCGTTTTTAGTGTTATAGTTTCCCATTTTTGTTAAATTTTAATTTTATTATTTATACGACCGGCACTTAGTGTTATGTTTCGTTTATTCTAAAGATTCGCAAAATTTGGCACAGTGATTTAAACGTTGCTATAGATTTAATTACAGTATGCTATGGTAGCAAAAATCGCACCGGTGGCTTTACACGGCGGCCACTGCGCGTGGTCCGTTCTATAGGCGGAAGCGATTTATCCTTAGTTTTTTCATTATTATTGTTTAAATGTTTCTGTGTGCAATCTGTGTCAACGTTCTGATCAACGTCTTGTAATAAATACGCGGGCTTTAGTCTGTCTATTGATAAATCGCTTTCTCTATTTGACAACTGCACTCTAAAAATTTTATCATTTCTATTTATTACTCTATATGGGCCGTCATAGGTAGGACAAAGGGACTTTTTCATTATCTCATTTCTTACAAAAACATGTGTACATTTTTTTAATTCATTACTCACAAATATATTACGTGTATCGCTACTCGCTCTTGACGCGGGTCGTAGCTTGTTTATCGTTTGCCTAAGCTGCCCTACATATGTGTTCGGGTCGTTGGCTTGCTTATTTTCCACGTGGAAAAAATCTCCTGGCAACCTAATAGTTTCGCCGTATACCATCTCCGCGGCGCTAAAACCTGTGTCACTTCTGCACGCTGCACGAAGCCCTAACATAACGGTCTGCAGTTGATCTACCCAATCCATGCTACCTGTCAAACGTGCGGTCAATGCGCTTTTCAATGAACGATGCCACCTCTCTACTAACCCGTTGCTCTGTGGGTGGTAAGGGGATGTCCTAATTCTTTGTATCCCTAAAAATCTCATAAGACTGTTAAAAAGGTCGCTCTCAAATTGCCTGCCCTGATCAGTAGTTATCCTGTTTGGGCACCCAAACCTACATATCCAATGCTCGTAGATAACTTTAGAGACCGTGTCAGCTGTAATGTCTGAAACTGGTATTGCTTCAGGCCAGCGCGTAAAACGATCTATAATAGTTATACAATAACGGTGCCCGTACTGTGATGTGGGCAAGGGGCCTACGATATCTGTGTGTATGTGCTCAAATCTGCTACATGGCGGGAAGCTAGTTAGTTTGGAAATTGTGTGTCGATTAACTTTTGCTTTTTGACACTGAATACATGTTTTCGTCCATTCGTTAATGTCTCTGTTCATTCCCGGCCAAAAATATCTTTGTGTTGTCATCTTACGTGTAGTACGTACTCCTGGGTGACTGATGTTGTGAACGCTTTCGAATGCTAGTTTCCTAAACTTATCTGGTAGGTACGGTCTGGCGGTACCCGTTGACATTTCGCAATATATTTGCTTATCGCCGTCCGGCATAACTACATACCTGAATGCTAACTTACTGCTAACGTCGCGTCCGGTTGTAACCTGATCGCGTACCTGCGCTTGTGCTAATTCGTTGAAATCTAGCGCCGTTGGACAAACAATGGACTCTACACGCGATAATGCGTCAGCAACAATATTTTCTGGCCCTTTAACGTATTGTATGTCGCTTGTAAATTCGCTAATATACATTAGTTGTCTAGCCCTTCTTGGGATTTCCTTATTATTCCCTACCTTTGTGAACGCGTACATTAGGGGCTTATGATCTGTAAAAATAGTGACTTGCCGCCCCTCTACCAAGTTACGAAAATGAACCGTGGCCATGTAAATCGCGGTTAACTCTTTGTCGTACGTGCTATATTTCTTTTGCGCTTCTGATAATTGTTTTGAAAAGTATCCGATTGGTTTCCACGTTCCGCTTACCTTTTGTTGCAATACTGCCCCTACACATGTGTCTGACGCGTCCGTCATAATGGATAAGGGCGCGTCCGCACTAGGGTGACTCAGTGTAGCTGCTGTTTGTAGGTTGGCTTTACATTGTTTAAAAGCTGTTACACTTGCGCTATCCCATGGTATTTTTGTTTTATCTTTTTTTTTTGCATTGTGTAAAAACTTATTGAGCTCTGCTTGGTGCACCACAGCGTGTGGTAAATGAGACCTATAAAAATTTACCATACCTAGAAAACGACGGAGTTGCTCTACTGTATCCGGTCGTGGGTAGTCTGCAATTGCCTTAACTTTGTCTGGTATCGGCTTGATCCCATTCTGCGTGACTTCGAAACCTAGGAATTCTACTCTAAACTGACCTAATTCGCTTTTTCCTAAATTTATGGTTATTCCCGCTTCGCTGAACCGTTTAAATAGCTTACGGAGATGCTCCTTATGTATGTTTTCATTGTCTGAAGCTACAATTACGTCATCGATGTAACAAAAAAGTGCTGACTTACCATCTGTATTCTCTATGCGCTCTATACCTCTTAGAACATGTTGGTCCATGAACCTCTGAAATGTTTGTGCTGCGTTCCTCAATCCGAACGTCATGCGTGGAAACTCCCAGAGACCAAAAGGGGTTGCTATGGCCGTTTTTTCGATGTCCTCCGCCGCAACTGCTATGTTATGATACGCCCTATTTAAATCGAGTCGCGAAAACCAAGTTTTACCTGCTAAAATGTATGTGAAGTCACTTACTCGGGGAATGGGATAACGGTCCGGCTTTGTTATCGCGTTTAGCGCTCTATAATCTCCACACGGGCGTAATTGCCCGTTCTTTTTAGGCACGACATGTAACGGACTAGACTACTCGCCTTGCGACGGCCTGCATATCCCTAATTCATGCATTAGGTGAAATTCCTCCTTTACCTTATTATAACGGTCCGGCGGTAGCGGCCTTGGACGCGCGTGTACCGGGGAGCCGTTTGTTATTATGTGGTGTACTACTGCGTGGGCTGGCGATTCTCGGAACGACATTGGTTTAGTAATTTCCGCGAATTCTTCTAACAACTCCCGATAGGGATTATTATCTTGTATACTCTTAACCGACGCTTCGTCGTACCGTATGACTGACCCATTTGCCCTTAAATTAGTCAAACTATCTATAAGCCTCTTATTATGTAAATCTATAACTAATTTTTTCGACTCTATAAAATCTGCACCTAAGATTGCTTGTTTGACATCGCTTACAATGAATGGCCATTTAAAAACTCTGCGTAAGCCAAAATTAAGTTCTAGTACCTTTATACCGAATGTTTTAATTTCCGTGTTATTTGCAGCGTACAGCTTATAACCGCTTTCAGAACGCATGCAATTTTTAACCCTATGCACTGGTAAAACTGAAACATTCGCACCTGTGTCCACTAGAAAACTGATTCTCGACTTCCGGTCCGTTACGCACAAACGATGGTTCTGTATTGCGGCTCCGCTGTCTCCCACCGAACAGGACAGCACCGACCTTAGTTTTCCGCTGTTGAGCCTTCTTTCCAATTGCACGGTTTCGTGCACCTCCTTGCCTGCTTCCCGTACATATAGTGGTAGCTGCACAACCAATCTGGACTCTCTGGGGTGCGGCGTGGACCTCTTGATCTCGACTGCGATCTGCGCCGGTTTCCTCGTCCCCTACTGCGTCCACGTATCTCGTTTACTTCTCTTCGTAGCTCCTTTATTTCGGTGGTCATTTCGCTGATCAAATGTGCTACGTCCGTCGCTGATGATGATGTTGTCGCAGATATGGCGGCTACCTCTCCATTATTTAAATTCTCCATGATTTTGTCTGCCATTTCGGCCAGCTTGTCCAATTTTTGGTCTTGACATACCGAAAGAACGGCCTTTAATGATCCCGGTAGGCGCGCAATCCATAAGCGTTGTAAGGCTTCTGGAGATATTTCGGTGTTTTGTGCCAGCTCTGACATACGTCGTAACAGATGTGAAGGGCGTTGGGTGCCCAGGTCCATTTCTCCGACTAATTTTTGGAACTGCCTTTCGGCACTTTCTTCGTAGGCCGTCAACAGTCTGTGCTTTAGTGCGCCGTATTTGTTCTCGGTGGGGGGTTTAAAAATCAAATCGCTAACCTGTTGCAGTGCATCCCTGGTCAGCCTTGCTATTACCATGTGGAATTTCGCTGCGTCCCCCTGCTTTTGTGGTTCCATGGCGGACTCGAACTGAGCGAACCACATCCGCGGCATGTCGGTCCAAAACAAAGGAATCCTGTCTGTGACGTTTATGCTGGCCACTTGGCCTGCTGCTGGTGGTGGTGTCTGCATCGTGGGACCCTTGAAATTCCGGTGGATAGATCCCAAGTCCACGGGGAGTCGTTTGCCGCGCCTGTTCCCGCACTAAACTTATAAACTTGCTGCTTACTGTTCGTTTACACTAACGCACTGTCCGAATTAGTTTTACACACCCACGTCGCTAATAAGATCACGTCGGGGTCACCAATGTTGAGGTCACTTGGGTGGTTGTAGTAAGGAGAGTAAATAAAATGCACAAGTCCGTAAAACCAGTCTATTCGATATTCACGCTAACAGGGTTAATACAGTGTTACACAAGTTACAGTTTCGGCGCGTCGCAAACGACTGCCGGCTAAACCATATGCGCGGGGGAACATTACCATTTGCAGCGTTAGCACATTGCTGCCTGTAGTCCCTACAAATGCAATATACAATACTGTAGCTACGAGGTTAAAATGAATTCCCAGTTTAAACTAAGTTCTAGGGAATTTCCATTTTACACATCAACATACATAGCTCTATTTCAAAGTCTCTATATTTTATGTAACTTTTGTACCTACCTATCTCCATTATGGTATCTTATCTATAATTTTATTTTCCTTGTTCCAAGAATTTGAATTATCAATCCATAGCGAACTCGCCATGGAATTCCCGCAAAGTTCTTTTGAATTAAATGGACCAATTCCTCGGAAGCGTTGTGTCAATGAATTAGCTTAAAATTATACGTTTTCCTGGTTTTGGTTTACTTTCACATTATCTGCCTTTTCCCAAGTTCCATGTTGGAGTCGGCTTCCAGTCTAACTGGATGCAGCTGAATACTAGTATTTACATATAGTCGAGTGCAATTAGACAATAAGGTGGAACGAAGTTTATAGTGGTCGGATTTTCATGGGGCTTTTTTTATTGAGTTCCTGGAGAAGTGGAGAAGAAAGTTAAAAAAAAAAAATTTCGCCGCTCGCGACTTTTTTTTTATTTTAAATTTATTTTGGTATATATTTTTTTCGTTCATAAATAACTTCAAATTCGATGGATTCATATTATGGCGTAATAGTATAACCTGCGTGCATCAATTAAACGCCAAATTTGTCTGTTTCTTTATTCATTATTGTCGATGTAATGCATATTTCAAGTATTTTTTGAAAATTTCCTATTTTCTACAATTATTCTTAAAATATCGAATTTTATGACTAAGATTTCTTTTGAAATTGGTAACTGATGCTTATTCACAGATAACTGGACGTAAAAATATTCAAGAAAACTACTTTTACGAGTGAAGTGACTAAAAATTAATTCAGAATTATCAGGAAATAGTCTATGTTAAAGTTAAAGAAGGTCATTTTTCTCAATTTTTTTCTAGGACGGTCAACGTAAATATTATCCTGAAAATATCCTTATTATATCTGCTGTCCACAGATAACAAAAAGTAAAAAGAATATTTGGAGGTACTCCATAACTGTTGATTATTGCTGACGAAGCCAAAAGAAATCAAAAAAAAAACGTCGTGAGCGGCGAAATTTTTTTTTTAACTTTCTTCTCCACTCCGCCATGAGCTCAATAAAAAAGTCCCATGAAAATCCGACCACTATAAACTTCGTTCCACCTTTTGGGTATTTTTTGTTTAATTACACTCGGCTATTGTCTATCTGAGCTCCACAACCCAATTAGTACCGGGTAATACTATATCACATTTATTTATTTACCACATGTAAATAATTAATTATCTAATTAATTTGTGAGAGTGGTGCACCGGTAAATCTTTGAACTACCACCACGGATCAACGAAAAACCTATTCCCAAATAGGTAATGTGGAAACTCGGTTCACTCAAGAGTAAATTTTCATGATAAATCTGTACTCCTGCTTAGAATTCGTAAGCTCTCAGGCTGATGAAAATTTATCTTTATAATTATTTGCTAAGTACTCGTATGAGCTGTTTACTTGACCAACAACTTGCGACTCTTGTTAGCGACCCATATATGCATTTTTTATCTTTATTATTTTTCCTCGTAAAAGTTTCACTTTGTGAGCATGATAATGAAATATATTCTCTCATTCGTTACATTGCGTTTGAGGTTTTTTTGCTAAATACTGATTTGCAATTTAAGCAAAAAATCTTACTGAATGGCTCAGAAAAGGGTAGTACGGGGGTGCATTTTTTTTTGTAGACTTATCGTTTTACAAAACAAATGCTCATCATCAGTCATAAGCCTACTTATGGAGTGATGTGCAACTGTGTGCACCGCGGTAAACATTTTATACATAGCAATAGATTCTATCATTTACTTTATATTCTTTCTACAAACTTTCTCATAGGGAAAATATCAGCCGGAAGATACTTAACAGTATCCGCGCCATTTCAATAAAAAGTTATCATTGCTGAAAGGAAATGGATCGCTGCGGCAATCTGCAGGCTTGCTACACGCTGAGCCAAACGACGGCGATGGCTGAACGCGCGCCGCCATCTTGGACAGGTGCCCAATGCCAGTAACAGGGACTTTCAGGAAACGACTTAAACGATCAGCTCATACGTGGACGTTACTGTTATGTAGATGTTAAATGAGAACCCCATTGTAGCCTTGAATCTAGCGTAATCCCCAGGAAAACTGTTTTTTCTACAAATTCAAGCTTCTCTTTATTCAATATTATTTCACAATCGCTACTTTTAACATTCGGTAAAGCAAATCTTATGCATTTCTTTTTTTTTTTTCATTTAACACTAAATTGTTTGCTGTGAACTAATTATGGACCTGAAGTAGGGCATTATTCACGTCTTCTAGATTTTGGACCCGTCTATTTATTAAAAATTAGGGAAGTGTCATCATACTTACTTATAACTTGCAAATATTAGTTCATAGTAATATCAATTATATTCCGTATGTGAAATATTGATATTTTCTGAGGGGTCCAAACGCCTCCTGCCGGAGGCTCTACGCAGGGGTCGTGCGGTCCATGGCCCTTTACGGGGCCCCGGTGTGGGCGCGTTCTTTGAGGCGGCAAGCCGCCCACTACCTGAACGCGCCCCTAAAGGTGATAGCCATAAGGCTAATCCGGGGGTACCGCACGATCTCCGGCGAGGCGGCTAGCCTCCTTGCCGGATTGCCGCCATGGGATCTGGAGGCGATAGTCCTCGCGCGCCTGCATGAATGGCGCGCGGAAGCACTATGTCGGGGGGAAACTCCGCTGCCGCGACAAATTGCCGCTCAGCGGACAGACCTCCGGCGTGATCTCATGGCGACATGGAGAGAGCGACTGTCGCAACCCCGTGCAGGGCACGCCACCATAGTGGCGATAAGTCTCCTCTTTGAAGAGTGGCTAGAGAGGCGCCACGGCGCCCTCACCTACCGCCTGACGCAGGTCCTCACCGGACACGGTTGTTTCGGGAGGTTCCTGCACCGAATCGGGCGGGAGGAAACGCCCGGGTGTTTCCACTGCGAGGATCGTCCGGAGGACACGGTGGAGCACACCGTAGAGGTCTGCCCCGCTTGGGCGGAGCACCGCCGTGTCCTTGTAGCGGCGATTGGCGGCGGCGATCTCTCGCGTCAGGCCCTGGTTCAAGCCATGGTCCGGAGCGAGAGGGAATGGGAAGCCGTCACCACCTTCTGCGAAGCAGTCATGCTAGTGAAGGAGGTGGCGGGACGTGAGAGGGAAAGAACCTCACGTCCCAGCCGCCGCGGGAGACGCCCTGGGCGTCGGGGCTCCCGGCCACCGTAGGCGCGGGCCTGTGGTCGGCGAGTTATGGGCTAGCTCGCCGTCCGGCCGTCTTATGACGACAGGCCGTGTCGACGGCGCGTTCGTGTTCCACGCGCGCCTCAAAGAGATGTCAGCAACCACGTAGGGGTCCGCATGGGCCGATGCCTGCCAGGGCTGCGGGACTGTTCGAAAGAGATACCGTGGCCCTGGAACACAAAGGGCAAAGAAGGAACATGGATGGGTTTTAGTCAGTACAAGTCTGACACTCCCTTCCGCTCCGCCCAGAGTGGGGGGGGTCATTTGATGATTTCCCATCAAAAAAAAAAAAAAAAATATTGATATTTTCGTTTGAGATTGGACACCGGTGACGACAATCATATGAATCTATAATATGATATAAGATTCAAGATTCTTTATTTTGCATGAAATATGGTACATGATGGTCTTATAAAATAAAAGGTTTCACACATTTCGCTGACTTCCTTCAGCATGCAAACTTAAAATTAAAATACCTAACACAATATACTCTTGGTTTAGGTACCTAGTGCTAGTTAAAAATTTAACAAAATATAATAAAATTAGAAAAAATAGGAACAAAAGCTACTTAACCATTACAAATGGGTTTATAAATCAAAAACTCATTAATTGTATAGAACACGTCATTAAAGAGCCATTTCTTAAGTTTTATTTTGAAATAATTAATTAGAAGTTCTCTGATTTGTTTTGGTATTTTAATGAAGATTTTGACCGACATGCTATAGCAGTTGTTTTGAAAGAGAGTGCTTCTACATCTTGTTATAGTCAGTTTGGTGGGATCTCTAGAGAGAAACTTTTTAATTTTCAGTCATTTCAGAGAACAGGTTTGTGTGTTTTTTAACAAACATCCCTACTTCTAAAATGTATAAGCCCAACTTTTTAAAAATCTATTCATGGACATAATACTTTTACTTTTAGTGCCTCAAGCCCAAGAAACGCTGACGTGACGATTTGGACTGGTTTCTGACTGAGAAAGGAATGGGGAAGGCCTTTGCCCAGCAGTGAGACAGAATAGACTAATTAAAAAAAACATTTACATAATTTAATACCAATGTCGCGTATCACGAGCCAAAGCGAAAATCGGGATAGATATTTACAGACACGTCTACCTCAGAAAAATCCTACCTACTTACTAATAGTAAATACTCCCGCGCCCCGCACGCCCTGCGCAACACTGCGCGCCATGCGCCCGTCTTCGTGAGTTTCGAAGCCCTATTTGACTCTGGTGGGGAATGATTTTGGAAAAACTGTTACACACGTCTCATAATTTTAATTGAAGAGTGTGCACACCAATTTTCGAGTCAATCAACCCAGAGAATATTAAGTTTCACAGAAAATTCAACCCCCCATTTCATTCTCTTAAGGGTGGAATTTCGAAAAACCCTGTCTTAGTTGATACCTACTCTTCACAAAAAAATACACCCTCCAAATTTCATGTCTCTAGGACAGCGGTTTGAGCTAAAAGCTCGTCGCGAGATTTAAGTACTCGTACTTACTTACTTTGAAAATATTAAAAATTAAAAACAAACAGTTAAAATTATTTCTATACTATTTTATTTATCTACACAGGTAAATCTCGCGACAAGCTTTTATATTGTATAAATTGTGTAATGACGTTATAAGTTGAAAGTAAAAGTTTTAAAGGAAAAGTTATTTTATTCTTTTTAGCGCGTTTACATAAAAGCTTGTTTTAAAGAAAGTATTATACTTTTCTATTTCTTCCTTATTAGTTTTTTTTTAACTCGCATTCGTATTTTCAGCAAGCTCTTTCATTTGATACCGTGTAGGAGTGATTGATTTGAAATTGAGTTGCAAGATTTCACCCGAACAAACATAGTTACATACTTTGCCAGTTAAATAAAACCTTGTAAAAAAACGATGGGATCACCCGCTTGAATCGGGTCCGAGAAGTTCAACATTGTGTGTCATTTATTTATTACTCCTACGCACTTAGCGAAGCACGTCAGCAACATAACACGCACACGAAACAAGAACAACGTGGCAGTCCGAATTATTCCTACCGCGGTTGTTGATATACAGTCCAGCAATTTTTATTGTTTCTGTTTCCAACAAAGTAAACAAAAGGATTTTGTGGAGTTGCCTGATGGTTTACCGTTACAGGACTATTATTTGTTTTGAGGCTTTTCTATTTATACGATCAAATATTGGCTGTGGATTATAGTTCTGTGAATCGTTTTGGTTTGTGTCTTTATAAACATTTTAGTTGATTTCAACTATTGGTTCTTGGGAACTTGATCCTTATTTAAGTGACATTTAACAAATTACCAGAAATATTCGCAGAAAACATTGTTCACGCCGTCGGAAAACTCAACAATATTCGTATACACCGGGGCTGTTTCGGCGCGCGGAGCAAAAACCGCATTACGAAGCTGCCATACACAGACTGCCTCCGCTCCCCCTCACCCCTTAGCCCGGGTTTTTGTGAACAGCCAGATAGGATAATGGAAATACACGGTATACAGGCATACAGGTGCTCGGGTGCTGGGGTGCTCGCCAAGCATGACTTTTTGTAAGTCACTCTTCTGATTGTAGGAGGTACCAATTGTTTCGTAATGCAGAGAGAAGAGGGTCAGTACAGTTACAACTAGCTTTAACGCTGTGAAATGCGATACTTTTACTTTTGATTAACCGACTTTGAACCTGAAAATAATGTTTTAGACAAGGAAACAAGGCAATCAGAAGAAGACCGTAGTAGAGAAGTAACCTTTACAGTTTCTGTATTTTGGTGCTATTTGTATTCAGACACTTGTATCACAAATTATAATCACATTACCTGCAAGTTGACATCTGATCCCAGCGTCATATGAGTGCCAGTTGTCGGTGGTAGTTCGGTACAGTTACTTCTGAATTTATAACATCCCTGAATTTAAGATGCAGTGCACCGAGAATGATGAGCGTAGTTCACACCTAACATTCAAAGCTAGACTCGTTAGTTAGTTCCGACAATTTCTTTCAGAACACACACTTCGTTCTTTTTTCTTAACTTTTTATTCTTGTAAACTGCTGTATAGTCGAAACCTAAGGGAAATGCTGCGCTTGTTAGAATTTTTGAGTTTCTCGTTTTTTGTTTCAGTTGCATGTTTGTTATGTTGTACCTTATGTCTATCTAACCTGCTTTATTAGTGCTTTGAACAACTAAATTTGTACTCAATAACCTACCGAGTTCATTATACTTAGTTATTTTCATTAGTAATATATCTGAGGATGGCAAACCTCAAAACTAATTGATTTCCAGAAATAAACCTATAAATGCAATTGCGAATTGGCATTTACCTTACAAAAGACAACAAATCCATACATTTTACGAGCCTGTTTCAGTTTGAAGTGATGTGTTTTATGGTGTGCCCAATATACACCCGCACATGCGCAACATAGCCCCAACACATTAGTACCAATACTAACTACATTTCGGCCCACACGTGGGCAAGTCCTCATGTGCAACATAAAATATACATAATAATATATACACTATTGGATAGAGCTTTTCAAAGAGAACTTTAGCTAATTCGTAGTCTGCTCGGAATTATTGATCTAAATGTGTGTTTAAGTGGGCACCGAACTTAAGATTTTCTGGGTAACCAATAGCAATAAGGTATACACCATTCAAAAGAGCTTTCAATGAGAACACTTGCTACTATACAACTTTTGCTAAAACACACATATTGTCTGCACAGTATAAGTAACAAAGCATGCATTTTATAAATCCATGAGAAACTTCTGCAATAATTCCGAACTCAGAAGGCCTCAAAACATCCTAAGGAAATTAAGATGAGCCACCTGCACGTACATACAATCTTAAATTTCAGTATCTTATCGTGGCTAATAACCGGGCTGTTCAGGTAACTACGTACTGGTAACCAATCGACACTAAAAGAAGAGAAACGTTCAAAGTATCAAAAATAAATTATAGACAAGTGTGATACCGCTGGAAACCCTCAAAATCCTATATGCGTTTCTTAGGTAGTATAATGAATAGCAAGTCGAGTACCTCTCGAAAAAGACACTCCGTAGTTATGAACAGCCGTTTATCGTAAGAGACATTGTGACCCGAACATTTGACAACACATTTCCTCGTAGTAAGACCTCGACACACTCGGGCCCCGGACCTATGTAAATCAGGCAGTAGAAGATGGCCGCACGCCATCTTCTACCGCACTCTATTTACTACGGACCAAGTTATACATGAAGTTATTATTAGTCGCAGAAAGTCCACTCTACTCAAGAACTTGACACACTACCGGGCAAGTAGTCTCATCTGGTACTGGAGGAACAACTCATCATCTTTCTGCCCTCGGCTTATGTTACTTGGGGTCGTCGCAAAACGTTTAGATCTTCTTCCCTTCCTCCCTATCAACCGTCACGTTGTCATTTTACACCGATGTCTTACATATCGCTCTTCACACAACCCATCAATTTTTTCAGAAGTGGGACACCATTAAACTACACGTGGATTATGGTGTTTATGACAGAATTACATTCTTACAACACATTACACGTGGCATAACTAGTCTCTTTGCAGTTCGAAAACAATATACCAACCAATAACCATTCGTTGTCGCCATCTGCAATACTTAGAAATCACAGAAATGCAAAGACTTCCGTTTCTCAATTTTTCACCGACTACTATGCTTTATAAGTCCTTCGCCTCGTCCTTCTGTACCTCCCTGCTCTGTGGTCCCGATGTTGACAACTGCCTCCCAAACGGTTATTGCTAACAAATAACACTTACACTAGCCATAAAATATGTGTAGCGAGTCCCTCAGCCCTGGGGGGCGCGGGGGCTCATGGCTCAGATCAACTCGATTGACTACTTGTTTTGATGCTATGCTCCGGGTTACAAGAGGGCTGGTCGGCGGCGTGTTACGGCACAATAACAACAAGTAAGTTATTTACTGTTTACTTTTATGCTTTCTTTTGTTGCTACGGAACTGCTGACTGAGAGTTTTGGGTCAAATATCATAAATGAGGCGGCCACAGTGATAACTATGAGTTAATCTTAATCAGTGGTTCTATTTGAACGCATATCATGAAACAGGATCTGGCAGCGTTCAAAGACTACAAGTAACAAGAAGTCAAGTAAGCTCAGAAGAAATGCTTGCGATCGTTTACCAAATTACAAGCGATTGATAGTTGTAAACCATTGTTTAGGGAACTTTGTTTGCTCACTCTACCGTCTATGTACATATATGAAATGGGAGTGTTTGTTCGCTGTAACCTGCATTTATTTGAAAAACTACGCTCTCGCCGTTATCAGAATACCATTCATGTTACCTCTCATAAAACCGCATTTTTAGGCAAAAGTGTGCTAGGTATGGCCCCAAAAATATATAACAGTATACCAGAAGCTATCAGAAATAAAGAGTGTCTGGCGTCCTTTAAGAGGTCTTTGTTTAAATTCCTTATAGATAGATGTTACTACTCCATCACTGAATTTACTACTGATAAACAGAGGTACTATGACGATTCCGACTTGCCAATGAAACATTTATGATTTTATTTATTGATTAAGTATAAATGTGTTTATTTATCTAAAATTGTAATGACATGTTTACCTAACTGACATATTTTTTGTTCTGACTGTTTTTTTCTTGTTCTTAATGTAATCTATTGACATGCCACCTTATTTGTTAATTTTGTACGCCATAAATTGGCAAAACATAGTGCGCATATTCTAGACAATATATCTGTTATCTGTAACCATACCTATGTTTAACAAAATAAATGATTGATTGATTGATTAACACATACATAAATCATAAAAATAAAATAGCCATGGAATATGCCTACAGATCGATTGCTTATAGTGTATGCGTTTTTCGGGTTCTGTAGTCAATAAGGAAAGGAACCCTTATAGTTTCGCCATGTCCATGTCGCCATGTCTGTCCGCAGCTTAGCTCAAAGACTTAGTACTAGAAAGTGGTAAAATAAAATCTCTAAAAGTATTTTTTTAGGGTATCTCCTGTACCTACACGTAAAGTGGAATTTTTCGTTTGGAGTAATGTGGTCGTTGGATAGGTTTTTTAAAAATATTGCTCAAATCAAATAATTTTTCGATTACGGGATTCGTTTGTGAAACATTTAGCTTTACAGTGCTAATTTCTGTTATACTTAAGTGTCCCCCCCCCCCCCACTCTACCAGCTCAACGGTTGTGTTTGGGTGTGTGAAAAAATTCACGGTGTTAGTGTATTTAACGAAATTAAAATGAAAACTATCACAGCTAAGTAGGCTTTACAAGTTTACGAGTAATTGTCGACCACCCTTATAAAATTTACTTGGATAAAATATTTTCCTAAACATAATGTATGGGAGCACAGGTTTTTTAACTGAAAATGTAAGTTTGTTCTTTACAATAAACATCATAGTTATGAGGCAAATCCGCATATTTTGATGGGCAACTACGGAACCCTATATTGTGCGTGCCACGATACGCACTTGGCCGGTTTTTTTTAGAACCATATTTTATAGTTACACCTATATAAGCTGCTCTGCTTGCATCATTTGAATGTTAAATATTGAGCCATCTTGGGTCTAAGTTAATGATATTAATGTTTTATTTATTCAGTCTAACATTATATTGAGTAAAGTATTGAGTATTGAGTATTGAGTATATTATGTTATTCTAAGCAACAACTTTATTTACCAGAAAGCAGAATTAGTCCTATTAAATGCACATTTTAACATGTAAAATGGTTTAATAAATAATTTAAGTCAAGAGGAGCAGGAGGAGGAGGGGAGGAGCTCGTGGCTAAATAATAACAGCCGCTCGGGTCGATCATTAGGTTAAGCCGTGCTTGCCTAGGTTGGTCTGTGGATGGGTGACCGCCCATTACATACCGAGTTTCCTCCGTGCCTCGGAAAGCCGTTGGTCCCGGCTGTCGTTTGTAGATCTTTGACAGTCGTTAGGCAGTCAGTGGCCCAAAAAATCTGACAACCAATCTTACTAAGGGGTATCGTATTACCCAGTACTAACTGGGTTGTGGAGGTCAGATAGGCGGTCGCTCCATGTAAAATACTGGTATTCAGCTGCATCCGGTTAGACTGGAAGCCGACCCCAATATAGTTGGGAAAAGGCTAGGCAGATGATGACGAAATAATTTAAGTCAATAGAAGTGATACATATATTATGTCAAAAAAATGTGTAAGACAGAGGCCGATTTGGACTCAAAATATTTAAAAAATAAAACAAATCATTCGAAAGCGTATCATGTGAATGGGAAACTCTACCTAAGTATTTGTCAAGCTCCTGCTAGTTGTCATTGATGTTACCAATTTACAATTCTACACATTTTCAGTTTTTAAGGTTCCGTACCCGAAGGGTAACCAACGGGACCCTATTACTAAGCCTCCGCTGTCCGTCCGTCCGCCCGTTTGTCTGTCAGCGGGCTGTATCTCATGATCCGTAATAGGTAGACAGTTGAAATTTTCACAGAATGTCTATTTCTATTGCAGCTTTAACAACAAATAAGAAACTAAATTAAAAATTATAGGGGGAGCCCCCTATAATTTTTAATTTATTTTAACCTACTTCGATGGTACGGAACTCTTTGTGCGCGAGTCCGACTAGCACTTGGACGTTTTATTTGAAATCGTGACTATCTTGTTTTTTTTTACGAATATACATAACACATCAAATTTATCTAGTATTTATTATTATTTTTTTTATTTATTACTCGCATTTCTTGTAATAGTTGTTTTTTAACTCTTGTCAAATGTTGTTGACCTGATAATTAAAAAAAATATACATATTATTAGCTTTGTGTAGCGTCTGGGTCACCAAGATACAAGCCGTGCTTAGTTTGGGCCCCCTTGTTAAACCTGTCAATATTCTGTAAGTTCTTTAACCATTTTTTTATGTTAAAGAACGATGTGTAAGATAATAAATGAATTTGACAAATCATTTGCTCTCCTCTCGAAACAACCAAAACATTAGTAAGAGGCACAGACATTCAAGTGTTTACGGTAAGAGGAAAGTTGAGCTCTATGGCATATTTAACCGTGCGTATATACAGGGCAAGGTATGTGACGCAGCTATTGTGTCCAACTATCCCCATTAGGGGCTACAAAGACATTCATCAGACGCCGTAGCCGTAGAGATGGGAAAGCTGCGATCGGGTGGACTAAAGTCGATCTGCAGGCCGACTCGATACAACTCGCTCACTATGTAGAAGGTAGGTACTCTACTGAACTCTCTCAAGGTTTCACTACAACACATACAAGGCAAGCTATGTGTGCAGCAACTAGAAGAATTAGTTCGACAAGTCTATCTACTTTGCTTTTAGGGTTCCGTATGATTCAGTCGATCTGATCCGATTAAAGCTCCACGCAACCACGGCCACAGCCCTCGCGCCCCCTCGGTAGCGGTAACAAGTAACAAACAGCGCGATAAATCTCCCTTATTGCTGAACACATGCGAGACAACTCTGGACGAAAATATGTTTTTATTGCCCACCGCCCGCCGCCAGCCCTGACGACCAACAATGGAGCAAAAAATAATCCTACATCCACCATTTACACAAAAAAGCAGACACAGAAGGCTCACTGAACTCGCAGGATGATTATGATGATACCTATATGAATGTGGATGGTGAGGCAACGCAACATTAAGTAAAGGCATATACAGTCGATGTGATGTCGTCTGTCCATCTTGTCAGGTCAGGTCTTGACAGGTCACTTCCTCTTTTCCGAGTGCCTGTTGGACCTGTCCATGACGTCATGCGAGTTGTCCCGCGCTCGTTGCTCATTCTCGCTACGTATCCTGCCCATCTCCATTTTAACTTAAGAGCGTAGGTGAGAGCATCTATCACTCCTGTGTTTTTTCTGATGATAGTGTGACGAATTTTCTGACATTTCTCTCCATGCTTCGCTGGCAGGACGTTATTTTATTTTTGACTCTTCGTGTGAACTTCCACGTTTGACAGGCGTAGGTTAATCAATGCAATAGACATGTCTCTTTCATTGATCTGACTTTTAAAAATTTTTATTAGGCTCCAAAACTTTTTTCATGTCGTTATAATTCTTCTATCTACTTCTACATCACACGAGTTGCGGGGAAAAACTGACTGACAGAAGCCAAACACCGAGACCGCTTCTTTGGAGGAAGCCTCACTACCTGAGGGGCTCATTCATGCATGACATTTTACTTTAAATCTGTATTTTAAACTTTTAACACATGAAATGCATGCCTTTTTTATTTTATTTATATACTTTCGGAACTGACACTGCCCTAAGTTTTGTTATTTAGCCATACGTTCGTTTTATTTTATGAATTCCGTCTATGCCAGGGTAGCGTACTACTCTCAGTGGTCTTTTGTCATTTGTCATTAGTACGTAAGACATACGTATTAAGGGTTTCTTTTTTTTACGTTCATAAACTGGCGAGTGGCACCCTGATTTGAATAAAAAATTGTCGGAAGGTCACAATGTTTTTCGATTTTTACGCATGTTTGTCACAAGAAGATAATATAATATTACCAGCTTCCGCCCGGGGCTCAACCCTCGTAAATTATCTATCTTACACAATATCTTTATATACTGTTATTATGATGTTTCGTTAAAATCGGTTCAATCGGTTTTGCGTGAAAGAGTAACAAACATCCATCCAAATCCTGACAAACTTTCACATTTACAATAGTAATTAAGATAAGATCTGCTTGCGAATTCATTAGAGCGGTGGCGGGCCATCCATTCTGAAAAGAAGCCTATAGTATAATCCTTCTTCAGATCCGGCCTGCAACTTATCTTAAGGTCAACAGATACAGTGAGTGATAGCAATTAGCTGACCGGTGGGTCAGCTTTGCATTTATGGTTGAGATTTTTTAGAAAGCGAATCGAAAGAATTTTATAATTCCTATAAAGGGTGTAAATAGACCCTTGACATAAACGAAAGGCACTTGTTCTCCCCGTCACTGCGATATTTTTTTTGTTCTAGACCCATACCTGGGAACCTTCTAGTTACGGAGATACTGGGGGTCAAAGTTCCAACTTTTTCACAAGTTTTTTTTTAAATACATGTTTTTAATGTAAGATTTTTAATTTACACATCTCCACGACCCTCGTACTATTCAATCCATTCATCAGCACAATGCTTTGAGTGCTTTCCATTGAGTCCTATCGTAAAACGTGATTTTTCACCCCAAAAAAAAAGTCGATTGCCAGCAATAATTTTTGCGCAAAGTTTGATGTACAGAATGTTTGGTTGACGGATATGTGAAGGGTCTGTTCACACCCGGTATATTTTAATTTATTTTGCTCAAATAAATAAAATACAACAATAATATAATATACTAGCTCGGTTACCACGGCCTGTCATGCAGCCGAAGTGCGGGCCGTTTTGCACGGCACGCGAACATAAACGACGTCATCCGACTAGCTCTTGTCACCGTCGGTGTTCCAGCTGTTTTAGAACCCCATGGCCTGGCACGCGACGATGGCTAAAGACCGGACGGCATGACGTTGTTTCCTTGGTAGGCCTTTAGCGTGGGACGCAACATGCGTCGTTACTCTTGCGCCATCACATCTTCCAAGCTCGTCGTGCTGTGCTGGCGCTCCGCTGCGGCTGCAGAGAACCTCAAGCGGCGTAAATATAGAAACCTTTGTGGTAACTATATTTTCGAGCCGTTTGGGGTTGAAACTCTGGGGTCGTGGGGTCCGAGTGCTCATAGCCTGTTTACGGAAATTTCAAAACGCCTACTTGACGCTTCTTGTGACCCAAGGGCTGGCTTTTACTTTGGCCAGAGGCTAAGTGTTGCCATACAACATGGCAACGCCGCCAATCTCTTGGGCACATTACCAGCTGACAGCGTTGAGGAGGAGTTTTTTGATGCCCTTTTATAGTTTAGCATAAAGCATTCGCATAATCAGCCTATTAATGTTCCCACTGCTGGGACGCAGGCCTCCTCTCTATGAGAGGGAATTGGCTATAATCCACCACGCGGGCCCAGTGCGGATTGGTAGATGTCACATGTCTTCGAATTTTTGGTTCTAGGACATGCCGGTTTCCTCACGATGTTTTCCTTCACCGTTTTGAGAGCAGTGGTGAAGAAATAACTTACACAAAGCCTGATGCGCCTGACTGGGTTCGAACCCAAGACTTACTGCTCGTAAGTCGGGGTCTCCACCACTGGGCCACCGCTGCTCTCATTTTATAGTTTGTTGTTAGTTTATTTATTTTAGGTTATTTAATAGTTTTTAATTAATAATATATATATTTAGTTTACTCTACTTAACTTAATAAATATTACAATATTTCAATAAACAAAATACAAAATAAATATAAAATTCTATTAACCATTTACGCAATTGCTATCAGTCACTGTACCTACGTGGCTGTTACTCGCTAGTTACAATGTTCGTATGTTGCTGTTTGGTTTGTACGACTTTATGTAGGTATTATACTAATAATTCTGCCAGGATACATTCTCTAAAATAATGATGGTGGAAACCTGCATCAACATACAGACACAAGCTATTTTTATAATAATGATAATGTAGGTATATGAGATAAGAGATTAATATCAGTTTATTAGTATGGAGTATGGTATGGATTAGGTATAAAAAACTATTATTATGATTTTCAAAAAAAATATGGGCTCTAAATGTCACTGATTTAGAAAAAACTATAAAACAGTTAAAACTCGTCTAGTTAACTCTAACTTCTGGTTAACTTTTAGATCCATGTTAAAATAACTAGATAATATTCACATTACTAGAAAAATCCTAGTTCAATATGCCGCTGGTTTTTCTGTTGTTTTTTTTTTGGTTTTTGAATTGGTTAGATATTGTCTGGTTGAATCACAAGTAAACCTTCTAAAGATACTGACAAGTGGCTCACCCCTTCCGTGTTTTCCGCGGTATCATATTACATCACAGGATTCACAATGTTGCCAGTCGCGTTAATTTTGTTATTTTTCAGTTCAAATTGCCTGTTCACTAGTGTTTCACGGTGTTGCCTTGTAATCTGGGTTTTTGGTGAAACAAAGTTACGTTTTTCGAAAAAGTTTTTGTCTTTATTTTGTTTCCGTTTCAATGAATAGAAGAGAACAGTTAATCGGTTGAATTGTAGCTGTTGTTTACGTTACGTACTACTACTACCTATGGATAGTTACATGCCGTAATGATAGATTGCGTAATTAATGCACTGTCAATGCTCTCGTAACGAGCTCGCGAGGCGTCACTGATCTATAAAAGACAGCACCCCCGCGATGCGCCCGCGTCACTGTGCTGCTACACTAACCCTCTTGGCAGGTTAATGCCCTAGGTAAAGAAACAATTAAATGAGGTAATACATCGATCAATACATACGTACCTACCAAGCACGCTGGGCTAGGACACAGAATACTTTGTCCGTGTAGTTCCCACGGGAATGTAAGTACCATTCCCGTGGAATCATATCCGATCTCCACGCGGGTGAAGTTCCTCAAAAGTTTCGGTAAAATCATTCATTTCTATAATATCCAATTATACCCGAGACACTTAAGAGGCTAGATTAGTGTTATTATTTTAGGTCTTCGTCCCTGGGTATTTTAATATCATTGACAACCTTATCCTTGAGGTACCGTCATCCCATGCTTGATATCTGCACCCCACATTATAAAACAAGCAAGTTATATGTTACGATGACAGTTCAATGTCAATCGTTCGAGGACGAGTGTAACGGCCGGGGGGAGGGAGGGGGCAGGGGGGGTGTCCTTGAGAAACTGCGCTGTAGACACGGCCTTGTAGTTAATATTGTTTGTTTGATATTATATTACGGATCCCCCTCTATGAGCTTATTTTTTACGAGGTACACTTATTTCTCCATTCCCATGGGAGACTCGTTGGTCCTCTCGGTGACAGAGTTGGGCAGCAATTTTCAGCGTTTTCCGGAAAAGTAGCCGCGGAGGTTCAGTGACAACGGCCGCAACTTACGAATTTTAGGTCGTAAGTTAAACACAGGCAATCAGTTTACTTTATGTAATTTTACATTCTACTTCCTGTCAAAGAGACTCCCAGACTCCCAGTCCCAGAAGTGGGACAATATGGTATTATTATGATCAAGCAATTGCATACAAGTGTTGGACGGAGGATTTTAGCTAAGGTCATCATAATTATTCAGATTAGAGATTCGTCGTACAGTACCAACCTACTCTTTAATCCATATTCATTTATCACACATTTCTTACGCAAGGTATGCGTAAAAATAATGTTACGAAATAAAATATAACAAAAGCATAGATTAAACAAAGAAAATAACGTCCAATATCACAAAACTAACAGGGACGGGTACACGGCTCACTAATACTTATTTATAGGGAATCCAATAAGAAATAAACCTTTATCATTCCCGAGCACAGCGTAGGCTGGGGTCTCGGGGACCCGCGACCTCAACGCCGACTAGGGGTCTCAGGGACCCCGGAGCCAGATTAACCCGTAGTAACCCGTACCTGCCGGCTTTATGACGGTCCCAATCACACGCTATATTTTTTGTGAAACGCCCACTACGCGACCTTTACTAAAGAAACTGTTTAACTTAGAAAAGCTATTCCAATGTATTATGGAAAGGTTGTGAATGGTGATGAAAAGTGTTCGGTTAAAAGACGCGTTAAAGTTTCACTGAATAGGATTTTTGCAAGGTTGAACGATAAAATAAAGTAAATCGTGCTAGCAACATCAAAGATGATTAAGAATTTCTGACAAAAAGTAACGCTTTTCTTGACTTTGCGAAAACTATATTATCTAATAATCGTGTATCTGAGTTGTAAAGCCGTACCACTCGTACTTTTCATTCAATCTTAAGAAGAAATATCTTTGATAAATATAAGTACCTCCTTGGTTATTAAAGTAATAATTGAAAGGTTTCAATAAATAACCACCACCTCCTTACATATAAACAGTCGGCATCAAGTAATAGTTCGATGAGTTTCATCCGCCAGCAACGATTACAAATTAATTACTTATTGTTCATTAAATTGGACGAAATCACTCGTAAGTGGTCAATTTATTGCTTATTATACGATTCGTTTCTCAATAATGTCGAAGTTAAAAATATTACGTTTTATTAGTTAGAACAAGGCTGCAGCTGCATACAAGCATGTCTATCATACAAGCATTTATGTCCAGCGGGTTATCTTCCGTGTCGTATGGGACGGATCGGTTGGTCTACTCACTTCTAAACTATTTAACGGGTTCGATTCCCGAGCAGCACAACCGTTTTTATGATCTGCGTATTTGGCTATCAGAGCAATAATACCAAGTTAATATTGGTTGTATCATGACTTTAGTAGATACCTACTTACTAATATACCGGGCCGTAAGCAATCAATTTCACGGATTTCTCAGTTACCTTTTAATTAAAAGCGAACTACTTAAATGTCTGACCGTTCTTAGCCCTTTGCCATTTTATCTGCATCACTTTGAGCTTCTCTTAGTTAACCTAGATTTACGTCGATCTAATAAAAAAAATCAATGTCCTCAAGTCCTACCTTTTGGATCTCCCTCTCGATCTGCACGGCTCGCTGCAGGATGGGTCCGCGCACCGCATACTGAATGTTCAGCAGGTTCTGGTTGATGTTCTCCGCAGTCAGACTGTTGTCCAGCTTCATCGTAGTGCTATGTTATATTGTATTATGAAGTTCAAAAGTGGAGGCAGGCGCAGGCGACGCACCGGCGGAATGTACTGCTCAAGTGCCCAAGTGCAGCCAACGATGTTACTTAAATGTACCCCCGCGCGTGATTGATAGACGCGTTAGGGTTGGCTCACATTATGATTGTCACTTCTGTTGTGTGGATGATTTTTAGGTATATCTTTTTTCCAAATTTAATTGCACGTGCTATTTTAATTTAACGAAGACCCTTAGATTTCGAAAACCAGTTAACTGAGCCGGTGAATAAGTACCTAATTAGTTATTTTCTATAGCAATGCTTTGTTGAAACGTTCGTTCAATGCATAAGGCCACGGAGTAGGACTAAAATTAAATATGTGTGAATAAATCTCTTTTTATTCGTAAAACGTATCTGATGTTTTCTAATCCAACCATGAGTAACGGTCATCGTAACGTACCTGCCTCCCGTCTTTATCCCATATAAGATATACAAGCATTTCCCGTGAATAAGGGAAATTGGTAATGTTGCCGCACTAAGGATATCCCGCCATTCTTGATACGGCTTTACCTACGTGAGATTTACGATAAAATCTCATAAACCGTTCATACGTTCGTGACTCTTACAAGTTTTAACAAAAAAATCGTTCTTTCAACAAAAGTATTTTTGGGTTTCAATAAAAATAAAGTAAGTTCATTTATTTGTTGATTAAAAAACCTAGCCTGAAAATAAATTACTTATTGTACTAATTCACAAAAAGTCGAGTTCCTGCTAGAAAGGCCACCCTGCAAACTCGACATTTATGCTAAGCACACACAGACACACGCGTCATATACTTGAGTCCAGCTTGATGAGCGTTCCAGGCAAATGCCTGCATTGTTCCAGCTCATTTGGCGGCAGTGGACCGCGGCACGCTATCCTCGGCCATCAATCTCGGCTGACGCGGGCCACTTCGCCATTTTATCAAAGGGCTTTGTGGCATTTTTACCAAATAGCACAACTTAAGTCTTCCACGACTTCCCGCGATAACTTTTTGTAATTCTTCAAGACGTGCCGAGTTAGTAAAACACTGAGACTGGTTAGTCCTTAGGATGTTGTGGATTATCCTAGCTTGGTCATCCATACTAAAATTATAAATGCGAAATTAATTAACTCTACCTATCTTGTCTGTGTGGTTGTTGTACCTTTTCACTCCTCTTACTCTATTCAAACCACTGAAGCGATCGTGATGAAATGTGACAGATAGGTGGCCTGGGACCTCGAGAGGGTCTGGCTTCTTTTCACCCTAGATCTCAGAAGAAGTCAGCTAAATAATAAAACAGAGATAAATATGTTTCGTAAATCAGTGTGTGCAGACCTTCGAGATGCGAACCCTTGTGTTATCAGCCAGCAAGGTGCTTCCCTGATATTGTTTACTTATATGTTAGATGCCTATTCTGAATAATTAGGTCCCATTATTCTTTGCGATAAGTTCACGCCGTCCAGGGTTTTGGAATTCTCAAATGATAAGTCTTTGACATGTAGATAAAGGGGTCACAAAGATCTGAATCATCTTCTTTTGGTAGAAGGCAACCAGGAAAACCGCATGATTTTCCTCACTACTATCAGTTCTGATAAGCAATTACCTACGTGTGCATCGACGGGGATCCCCGCCTGCTTTGGCACCGGTGACCGATGCAATCGTGACATTTTTCTTAAGACTTGACGAAAAAAAGTACCTAGTTAAACTTATAGGTAAATTCCATCAAAGGCATGCTTAATAGAAATCGTTAGAAACGATTCTTGATTTACTTAAAGGAAAAATGTAGTAGAAACCTAGAAAAAGTTTGTATAATTGCTATCGCTCGCGTGGAGCCAGTTCAGCCATATAATAATCAGCCGGTTTTAATTTCCCCACTACTGGGACACAAGCTGCCTGTCTGTGAGACGAAGCGGGCCGTCAAAAAAATGAAAACCCTTGAAATTGTTAACAAAATTCGATTCAAATAGTGAATTACTATTTTTATAATAATTTGACGCGAATGAAGGTCGCGGGGCATAGGTAATTTCTAATAAAATCGGGAGTAGGTACTTTACGTTATACTGTTATTGTTTTGACACTCGGAAACGGAAATCTGACCACTCGTAACGACTGTCAAAGATCTACAAATGACAGCCGGGACCGGAACGGAACCCTTAACCTTTTTCTGAAATAAAAGTAGCTTAAGTTACTCTTTATAACATCAGCTATCTACCAGAAAAGAGTCTCGCCAATCGGTACAGCCGTTTCGGAGATTAGACAGAACAAACAGAAAGACAGATAGAAAAAAGAAAATTAAAACCAAAACAATAAACAATTACACAAAGTAAAATCAGAAGGAATAAAGAAAGCATGGAAGGAGCTTCAAGACAAGTCATGTCGGATTGGTAACGTAACACGCATGATAGGGGGAAAAAACAACTCCAAAAGAACAGAAATACTAGAAGCAGCGACTGATTTCTACCGTGAGCTTTACAATGACGAACGGACACTACCACAAACAAACCACTATAAATACATCGAAGAACTAATTCTAAACATATTAAAAGACGAAGTTACCAAAGCCATTAAATCACAAAAGAGAGGGAAAAGCTAGGTGAATATAGTATTTCAAACTAAATTTTAATAGAATCATCACAGATTATTCTGAATACAACAGATATATTAAGTGACATTTTAACGACGAAATATATACCGCAACAATGGACCACATCAACCATAATTTTTGCTTCATATGAAGACAAAAACAGATAATATATTTAATTACAGACCAATCTCGCTAATGTCGAATGTGTATAAAATATTCTCTAAGATAATACTAGAGCGACTAACAAAGACTGGACGACAACCAGCCAGGGTTTCGAAGAGGCCTCTCAACCATTGACCACATTCATACCAAAAAACAAAAAACTACCAGGTACTAAACTAGTACCTGGCGTTTCTTGATTACAATAAAGATTTCGACTCTCTAAAATACGAGAAAATATGAGGAGGCTCACACTTTACAAGGAGAATAATTAAAAACATATACGAAAATTTGAAAGCTAAAGAACGCACAGAAAAGGTAGGATAATGTTTACCCCTTAGACGTGGAGTTAGATAGGGAGGCCCAGTATCACCTAAACTCTTCTCGGCAACCTTAGAACATATTATTTTGACAGCTAGAGTGGAGCAACCGAATAAACTTAGGATGGAAGAAATACCGGGCTTTAAAAGAAGTCATGAAAAACTCGGTGATAAAAAATAAATATATAAAAAGAAAATATGTAATACTTGTAGTCTGCCGAGCATTACCTACATATGGGTGTCAGACGTGGAGCTATACAAACAAAACTACAAAAGCAATAGAAACCTGCCAATATAGGATGGAAAGAAGTATACATTAAATTAAAAGACAAAGTACGATTAACAACAATAAGGAAACAAACCAAAATTATAAATGTAAAATACGAAAGTAAACAATTGAAGTGGAAATGGGCATGGGATGACAGAATGGTGTCCTAAATATAAAACAAGAAGAAAAGGCAGACAGTGTCGTGGATGGGTAGATGACGTCAAAAAGGCGGCAAGGACGACTTGGATGAGGTAAGCAAGAGATTGATTGTGGAGAAGACTTAGGGAAGCCTATGCTGAAAAGAAGACAATCAAGGAACCGGTGTCGAATAAGAAAAAAGTAATATAATATCTAAACATTCATGAATGTACTTAGTAGTAAGCAAAAATGATACGGTTACTCTGCAACCGAACACAAATCGCATTAGTTAGCGACTCCCGCGGGGTTCGTCCTCCATGCACTCGGTACGTTACCTACTACGTCGTAGTAAGTACGAGGTTTTCTTAAAGGTAGGTACGATCAACAGCAAGTCATACACTTACACAGTGGCGGATTTACCAGCAGGCTGAGTAGGCTGGAGCCTAGGGCGGCAGATTTTAGGGGCGGCAAATATGAGGCCAATTTTCTTTTTATCTTACAGAAATGAATATATTCATAATATTTGTATTCCTAAATGTTGTTAGGTCCACATAAACAACTCAATACTTATGTAAGTACTAAAATGTTTCACCAGTCAGATGATTTTTTTTTTAAATTTAGTGAATCGCCTTTTTTGAAAAGAAGCGACGGGAATCCATACTAATATTATAAATGCGGTTACGGCTCAAAGCCGAAGTAAGGTTACACCTAGTTCTAGCTAGCTAAATCCAGGTGCGGCCGGTAACAGTTATGCATCCTTTTTATTGCTAGTGCAAACCGACCAAATGGATTAGGTTAGGTTAGGTTTGAACTGTGCCAGGGGCGACGGATTCGGGGACATACGTCGCCCCCGATCATATTGGACCCGAGACGGCGGCGCGTAGTGTTCCATGCGCGCCTCTCTCAGACGTAACGGGGGGAGTCTTACACCTCACTCCCCCCCGGGACGAGGCTCGCAGGTCAGGCGGGCCGGCACTAGTCTGGGGCAGCGGAAGTCGCATCAGATCCCGTTGCCCCCCGACGCAAGTGTGCGACGGAACACCGGAGTGGTTTTTAGTCAGTTTGAGTCTGACAGACCCCTCCGGCCGCCCCAGGGCGGAGGACATCCACGGTTTCGGGGAGGATTTTCCACCCCGAAACAAAAAAAAAAAACTGTGAGCAAACGGGCGCGAGCTGAGCGAGCGGAGCGACTCACTTACATAGTAACACTTACAGTTACTTCTATTTTTTATATTAAGTTTACCCTATTTTTTTAGCCTAATTTTTTTTTTTTTGTACGCCTTTCCTATATGGCAAAACATGTAGCAACTTTATTTTTAACCGACTTCCAAAAAGAGGAGGTTATCAAGTCGACTGAATTTTTTATTTATAAGACCTGTATAGTGCACCACACACACTCATGTTTTACAAAATAAATAAATCTTTATCGTTACAATAGTTTCCAACCGAACCTTCGCCTTCGGCCATCTTCGCGAGTCAATCATAAACTGAATTTAATGGAATTATTAAACCTAGTTTGCTCAAAAATCAACTTTCGGTTAGAAACTACTCTTGAACTTCTTACTGCGTCAAAGACAAGTTTATGCAGTCCAGTGTACCACCAAGTGTCCGGGGTTTACAGCTATCGGGCGCGGTTGAGAGCCGCTTGTAATAAATTAAACTGATAGCTATTTTTATTTAAACCAGTCTTGTACCTATGTTGTATGTTTGAGTGCACTAGGCTGCTGAGTGTAAACTTGACTACAGATTCGGGTTCAGACCTGCTGCACCATCTAGGAGCAACTAAGTAACTACGGTTTAAAATTAGTTTTCAATTTTGTGTGTAAGGCCTTGGCGATAGATATAGCTATAATCAGGAATTTAGGACTTGAAATCTACAATTTTTTTTAACTCGAGTGGTTCCGCAATGTTTCTGAAATAAATATTCTGTGAAGTTAAGCTGCATTCAAATGCTGCATTTCAATCGTTCATTGGTATAATTGATGAAGTTGACCTACTCGGTAAGTAGACACAGAATCGAATCTTGGCACAAGCACAAAATCACTGAGCCTGGGTGGGTGGGGCACCCCTGGGAATGGTTTCAACTTGTGCCTCCCAGCGCCCTCTACATTCGTAGTTTATGCAGTGTGGTGTGTTTAGTTATCCATTCGTTTCCCAAGCTCGCACCTGACGCACCCGCTACTTTCATTCAACAAAGGGAAGTGTTAAAGTGAGATGGCGTCAGCCAGCGAGATATTATCCTCCTGACCGTTATGAAAATTAATAATACTATTTATTACTTACTAGCGACCCGCCCCGGCTTCGCACGGGTGCTATATATCTACATATATATAAACCTTCCTCTTGAATCACTCTATCTATTACTGGAAACCGCATCAAAATCCATTGCGTAGTTTTAAAGATCTAAGCATACATAGGTACAGACAGCGGGAAGCGACTTTGTTTTATACTATGTAGTGACACATTCTTTTTTGGCTGAAAATGTTTGCTATGATCTCATAATCCGCAGATTCCTATATTCCCCCGAGGAGTTTGATTAAGCTCGTAAGATCGAGGTCGAGAAAGGATGAATTATAGCGTGTTGGCGACGTACTGGGCGCCAATACATGCACAAACATCGCCTAGTTATTGTAACACGCAGGAGATTCGCCCTTTGTTACGGACAAGGTAATAATGCGTCAGTTCTTGTATTATCATATGCCGAACTAACGCCGCTTTGATTTTTCAATACATTTCGACGAACAATTTATTTCACAAAATATGTTTGTGTACCAACACCGCTCTGCTCCTGAAAATGTCGTAAAGTCGCCAAAAGATGTATATTCGTTTCATTCCCCAATACTGAAGGGCACATTACCATTGATATCTTTAACGAGCCACTGGTTGCAGTTTTGAATCCTATCATCTTGTTATTCTCATGTTATAAGTTAGATTAGAACTTAATAAATACGCTGAGTAAATAAAACAACATTTTGCTTTTCAGTTTATTCTATGAATAACGCATAACAATCACTTAACTAGGTGTAGTAACGAAATCACATAACTTGCATTATACGGCGTATCCCTACGCGGGTTGTCGCTGTGGCTTATGTATTGCAACATTCGACGACAATTTGTTACCAAACAATCACCATAGACCATTGTTAGTTCGCGAAGTATTTGAAAAGAAGAAGAAACAAAAAATAAGACATAATTTAAGCGGCTACAAGTTTTGAACATAAAATTCTATAATACATTTAAACTGTTTTCTTAGATATAAGTACCTACAATTATAAAATAACGAAAAAGCATGAATAAAATAAAACTAAAATGTACAAGTATTAAACATAACAACGAAATGCATTGCTTGTTGCCTTGATTTGATTTTGATTAGTACTGATGTATCTATTTTCTGCATCATCTGATGTATATTTACATTTTGCACAAGAAACGGCACAGGACTGCCGGATACTTGTGTAAACTAGTTTACTTTGAATGTTTTTATTGTTCGGAAATACTTTGCTCCAGCGTTACTATGTTCTCAAACTAAAAGTTCATATGAACTGAACAGTAGCTATGAGAACCACATTGACCGGAGTATCTACCAAATTATCATTTACACAGATTCCGCAGAGTTTATACAGATCCGAACTATTATTGGTATGTATAGCCGGCGCCGTGAAATCAAACGAAGGAGACAAACATAGTACGATTTAAAAAGTTAATAAAAACAACTTGAATAGAGTGAGTATACCTATTACCTAATTAAATACAAATTTACATTTTATTGTACCGTCAGGATAGCGTATTTGGGACGAAAAAAAATACATTGACTAAGAAGTGAGACTAGTCCCGAAATGGCACATGAGATACATTAGAAACAGCGCGACATAAGAGACCATACTTGAAGCCTTTCATTTACTTTGTAGGTATAAAATGAGGCGGGTGATTGCGTAAAGCGACTAAATTGTGTGTAAACGGAGTCTCGTGGGCAGGGCTAGAACCGGTATATTTTTCGAAACGGTATCGTCTTAAATACCTAAGAAACGATTTGTTTCGGTTACGTTCGAACGGGACGTTATAAAAAACGTTTTTTACGAACAACAACATTTAAATCTTTCTTGGTTAATAAAACGTTTTAAAACGTTTTTTTCCATTCCATTCCATACATACGGTAGCTGATTCAACTAAAAAAGTTGAACAAAATGATCTACAAAGAACTGTTCAAAACATATTAAAAATGTTATTTTAAATAACGTTTCCAAGCCCTGCTCGTGGGTAACTGATAAACTTAACATAGGAGAAAGTGCTGAAACTTTAAAAATTACGCGTTAATCTGCGCTACAGATAATCTCATAGTTAGCTTGCTTCATAAATTGCAAGCTTTGGCCATTAGTTGGCTACAATCTCTACAGTTTACTAGTATAAAACTATAAAAATGCGGCACAATATACACTTAATTGCTATATCGCGCCGAATTTGCATAATTTACAGTAGGATGCATATAATCCTACGTTTGCACATACTGACAGTTTGTTTACCAGTTTGTAGCTGCGGTATAGGACTGATATAGCTTCAGTAACAACAATTAAATCTTACATCACCTGATAAGATAAACAAAATGGCAGTAGATAAGTATGTATGTAGATACAGGCAATTATTTTAATAAGGTAGCGATAGATATCGATAATACTGTCACTTAGCACGCTGGTTTCATTTCTATGCTGTCTTTTTCTAGAATTCATCGTGATATTGAATATCGAGAAACGGAAGACTGTCTTTATAAATACGGTAAACGACGTCAGCAGTATCTTGGGCTAAGAAGTAAAGGCGCTGCCACTATCTGTTATCTCGGACATGCTATTTCTTCCTGAAGACATTTGAACCCTACATCGCAGCTACAAACTCCTCTCAATAGCTAATACAAGTCGTAGTGTTTGCTATCGCCATCTCAGCGGTAGCAGCGATGTGTGAGCGAGACAGACGACGTTTACGCGTACTCTCTGGCAAACTTCTGGTGGAAGGTCTTGAAGACGTCCAGCATCTCCTGCAGCAGCGCCGGCTGCGGCAGGATGGTGGTGCGGAAGTGGAAGGTGCCGGGCCGCTGCCCGAACCCGGAGCCCGGGACTATGCAGATACCTGCAAAAATAAACGGAATTTTGGTCAAGTTGTTTGATGGCTGTAGAGCATCTTGTGCTCTACGGCGATACGATGTCACAAAATGAGAAAAACTTGCGACAAATTAGCTTTCATCATCATGATATCAGTCGGAAGTCGAAACGTGCCCTCTGCTGGACATAGCATAGCCATCTCTTTGGGTCGTCCATCGGTTCTATGCTACTCGCACCCAGTGGAAACCCGCAACCATCCTCAGGACATCGGTACATAATTGACTTTAGTAATATATCCAGCTCACCAGTCTCCTCGAGTAGTTTGAAGGCGTAGAACAAGTCGGGAGACTTGTTTTCTTTCTTCGCCGCCTCTATTGCTTTGGGAGGCAAGTCGATTCTTGGGAAAGCGTACATCGCACCCTAAAAACAACAAAATTTAATTTTAATATCATATCTTTTCCTATTAAACCGACCATCATCGTTCACTTCAAAAGATTAAGGGCCCGAAACAGATGCTTTTAATGAACTAGGGATCTCAGATGTAAGGACAGAGAGAATTGTTTGGAGGTAAAGTTTGCCAGGTAAGTGTTGTTAAAATTCTCATTCGAAATTGTCTGTAGGAGTCCGGTATCTGTATCCAGTTAAGGGCCCAGTCAAGTAACATTGACAGCCCGTCGAAATATTCGCGCAGGTTTACAATGTTTTTATTTTTTTTGTCTAAAGTTATAAAGGAATTGCAATTATTTTTAGTGCACCATAATAAGCTTAATAAATACGTATTTTTTAAAAGTTCATAAAACTCTCTTCTTGCGTAAATCTGGTTTTGAAAAGAGGTCTCTCGCGCCCAACGCGAGTCCGAGTTCTGTTTCCGCACTCCTTCCGAGGCAACAGAGGCTAAATCGCAAAATCTATCGAGCCAATAAATATATCTTTATATCCTTGTCTTCAAAGTTGGCTCGTTAGTTTTGGTAAAAAATCTTTTATTTTCTTAATCTGATTACGATACTATCGTCAAATTTCTCGGTTTTTGCTCTCAAAAAATACATAGTTTCTGTCAATAGATTTGTGTTATTATTCGATTTTATCGAAGGGCCACTGTTGAATTACACGATATTAGTATACCAAAACACCCATAAAGGTTTGCGCATATTATGTCGGGCCGCAGCGGGGCGGCTCGGAGCGCAAAAATCCGCACAAATCGCTCGTATGTATTTTATATGAACTATCGCACACTATGCCGGGGCGCAGACCGTCACTGATGTGCTAAGTAAGCATTTTGCGCCCCGCTGCGGCCCGACATAATGTGCGCGAACCTTAAAATAACAGTTTATATACAGAAACGTTTGCCATATTTGATAAGTGACCGTCGAGTCAATTGTTTTCCGGAATATCATCAATTACTCGCACAATCATGCCATCGCGCTCATGTTATGTCATGCAGGCCGCTCTACTTAATTATTTTAACCGACTATAAAGAAAATAAGAGTTACGTTTATATCTAAGATTTTTAAATGTTTGTGTCCAGTCGCCCAAGTCTGTGTCGCCCAAATATCAGTCGTACAAATGACTATTCGTGGATATGTCCATTCGCACAAGTGTCGTTCACGCAAAAGTTCACTCGCACAGGTGTTCTTTCGCGCTAAAGTGCTTTCGCGCATAAGTCCATGCGCGAAAAGACAATGTCCTAGAAAACCTTAGCATTGTCAATTCTGCAGTGGCGAGGCGGCAAATTCCATTATGCGAAGCAAAAAAAAATAATGTTCGTATCTGAATTTTTTTTTTTTAATACGTCATTGTATTGTGGTTCCTGGAAATAAGAATAAATATAAGGGTCGAATTGAGAGCCTCCTTTTTTTAAGTCGGTTTTGAGGAAGGTAGAGCAGCTTTAGCATCATCTCAAATAATGTAAGTACGACTAGCTGTCGAAGGAGCCTCCCCCTCATCCCACACACGATTTGTTTTTGTTGATTACCGTTACGTGACATCCATGATGAAAAAATTTATAATTATCGTAAACGCCATCTTTGATTTTGAACCCATATTCGTTTAGAGCGCCCTCGATTACCATGGACGTGACACCCATGACGAAAAATTCGCAACTTTTTGCAGCCGCCAATTTTGATTTCGATTTCGATTCATCGTAAGGAATCTTATTTCCAGCAAGTATCCGTTCGCGCTGGTGTTTTCCGCGCATTTGTAAAAAAATAAAAAATTATGGGTAAAAACGTAACTCTTCTTTTCTTTGTAGTCGGTTAAAATAATTAATTACCGCAGCTTGCATGACATAACATGAGCGCGAAAGTATGATTGTGCTGAAAAACAATTGACGATATTCCGGAAATCAATTGACGATATTCCGGAAAACAATAGACGATATTCCGGAAAACAATAGACGATATTCCGGAAAACAATTGACGATATTCCGGAAAACAATTGACGATATTCCGACGTCCTTCTTCTACCTCGACCGCTAGGCGGCCACTGAGGAAATATGGCAAACGTTTCTGTAAATAAACTGTAATTTTATGGGTGTTTTGGTTTACTAATAATTTTCAGTTTATGTTAATTTCAATGTTTTTATTTTGTCGTGTCATTCAATAGTGGCCCTTCGATAATATCGAATCATATCAGCCGAAAGACGTCCACTGCTGGACATAGGCCTCCGCCAAGTGTCGCCACATTGACCGATCCCGTGCGTCTCGCATTCAGCGGATCCCCGCAACCTTTACCAGGTCATAGGTCCACCTAGTGGGAGGGCTTCCAACGCAACGTCTTCCAGTTCGCGGTCGCCACTCCAGAACTTTCCGGCCCCATCGGCCATCCGTTTTGCGAGCAATATGCCCACTGCCACTTAAGTTTGGCTATTCTTCGGGCTACGTCGGTAACTTTGGTTCTCTTAAATAAAATAAAATATAAAATCGAATAAAAACACAAATTTATTGTCAGAAACGTTGTTGTTGTTGTAACGTTGTTATTTTTTGAGAGCAAAAATTTCATTTTTACGACCATTATTTAAACCATTATTTAAAAAATATGTGTTTTATTTAAACTTATGTAATAAAGAATAACTATGAATATTTTAAATAATTAATTAATTATTCATTCTATTTTTGTAATAAAAATCGATTTTATATCGATAAACTTACCTATTTCATATGGCAACATTGTTTTATTATGAAAATAAGGGAAGTCAATATTAATTTGATTAAATAATATAATATAAATATTTAATTTCTTATCCCATTATAAAACTGCTTAATATTTTATAATTGACCACAAAAAAACTGAAACAAAATATTGATAAATATTTCATTTGTGTAACGTCAGGCCCAGATTCGCCCATCTCCTTTGATGATATTATCTTAATTAGATTAATTAAGCAGCGACATCTATCAAGCAACATAGAAACTAAAATGAGTTATCCGCGAGATGTTTTTAAGGATGTGTGCAGACTAACAAACTGAACAACTTTCTCCAAGGGACCAACATCGTAATCGCGAATAAACAAACAACAAGATTTCAATTCCTACTCGACCCAAATGTATGGGAAACCCTATTATTTATTCGCGATGATGATGTTGGATCCATGGAGAAAATTGTTCAGTTTGATTGTAAATAACACGTCCTTAATATTAACTACATCTTTCTAGTACATCCTGTATACAAACCAAACAACAACCGTCGGGTCTTCCGTTTTTCTACGGAGGATGAGGAACGTTCCCAAGGGATCCTTATACCTATGTATAAAGTAATATCTAGGTCACCTGCACGGCGTTGCACGTGAAGCCCTCCATGCTGTTGAAGGTGTCGACGATCATCTTGGCGCGCGCCTTCAGCGAGGCCAGCACGGCGGCCCGCTCGCGCGCGAACAGCTCGTAGGACGGCTCGCCGGGCGTAGGGACCTGCGCCTGCGGGCAGCGGGTGCGTGCGTCAGCGGCAGGACACAGACCATATACTAGTGCTCATCTACTGTGCTCTACTTCACCGCTGTTTCATTGTTTTTCAGTCATTGTTAAGTTCCTTGAATAACTCTTACGGCTCACTTACGATTACACACATACATAATTATGATACATTTTACGCGCGTTTGCTTGAAATGCTGCGGGACTTACGACGGAGCGCGCAGGTGATATCACCGCGACGCACGCAGCGCATGGACAGTGCTTATAGCTGTATACAGACCTTTAATTATTTTTTTTTAAAGTAACATTCTGAGTACAATAAACGTGCAATGCTCACAACACAATCCACCGCCGTCTGCCCCAGCGTGGTGGGACACAGCATGGCGGAGATGGCCTTGTACAGGTTAGCTTGCACGTCGGCGTCCAGGTTCATGAGCTCCATCCAGCCGCCACGCAGGCCGCACTCGCCCATGTAACCCTTGCTGATGGACATGAACGACGCCAGTTCGATCTGGTTGTATGGCGCACCCATCTCTGTCATCACCTGCGGATTGAAACTCCATTTTTATAAACGTCTTCAGAACTGGTCAGACAAATTGTATGTACATGCAAGAATACCGAAAAAGATGTCATTATTCGCACACCTCGTTTCGATCCGAACCACGCGAGTCTACACGACTTAAAGACGACAGGTGGGTGATTGGCATTGGGTGGGTGCGATCTTGAAATGGGTGACACTAGACCTTATTTGCAAACAAATTTGAACCCGATAAGTTGGAGACCAAACCGAGTTGTTTAAATTTTTTTTTTTTTTTTTTTTATTAAATTTTCCACCTCTCCACACTAACTGCTGATTGTAAGAAATCTACGCCATTTAAAAAAAATATGTTAAAATTGTTGCAAATTAGGTCTATTATCACCGGTTTCAAGGAATGCATCCAGTCACCAATCACGCGGTATATGCTGAGGTCGGTCCAGAAACAGCGAGGATTTCAACCTTAGACACGCGTTACATACGTGGCTTGCACATCATGCCATTCTAAGTACAAGGAACTTAAGACACACCAAGTATCTAAGTAAGTAAGAGCACAGGTAAATATCTATATGGCAAATAGTGGTTTAGAGACATTCAATTTACTCCAAGTGACACACTATCGAACAATCCATCCTAAATTTTAATCGGGCTCAGACTTCGGATGCATAACTCTCCGATTGTTTTTTATTCGATTCGCTCTCCACAAACATTGTGTCTCGATAAGAAAACGTAAATGAAATATTAAAGATAAATAGTCAGGTTTTAAGTGAAACAAAGCAAATGAATATTCCTATGAACTAGCATTACCAATGTTTTTATTAATGGTCGTATTGTCGGCACCACTCGGTATATCTAGCTATACCTATTACCACATTCAAATTACCTTGTGTAGAAACCACGTGGAGTTGTCATTAAGTGAATTTGTCATTTTAAGAAGTAGACATTTTGCGTCCGGTTGTAATTTTGAGAAGTTGACATTATGAGCTGATACGCAGTGCTGCAAGGATTTTTTGGCGTCGGAGTGGTAGCTAGCAGAGCGCTATTCGTAACACATTTGTGAAATTGTTTGGTGAAACATAATGAATAAACGAGATGACAACGTTACTTCCGTTTTTCACCTCACACCAAATAATAACCAAACTACACCAAATCAATGATTAATGAGCTAGTATTTTTATTTTTCAAGTTCCAGTTACGAAGAAGAAGAAGAAGAATAATATTTATTTGCTTAAAAACGTGGTCACGGCCAAGTTAAGGCCTTTGTTTTCTACAGCAAGCCTTTAATAAAAATTTGCAATTGACAGTGCCTTTACATCGCCAGCAGTAAGGGCGTATAATATCATAGTTCAAGTGTTACCTTCTTGAACGAGAAGAACTTGCTGTCCTTGTCGTACACGTTGTCCTGGTACACCTCGTCGGCGAACACGAACAGGCTGTGCTTCTGCGCGAACTTGATGATGTCCTCGATGTTCTGACGGGTCAGCACCTGAGGATAACAACGATGTATTATACTGACTAGGTGGAAAGATTTCCCTAAGTGAGGCGATTCATAAATGAGGAAATTCTCGGGTAAGCCTAGTTTCTCACTTTCCCCGAAGAAGTGACAAATTTATTTGGCAGTTGGCATAATGGATTGGAATCCTGAAGAGGAAAGGAAGCGTGGCCGTCCGCGACAATCCTGGCGTCGCATCGTCGTGTCGGCCCTAGCGACGAGTATCGGAACGAGTTGGAGTGAGATGAACCGATAGAAGGAACCGGGGACGCCTTTTAACATCTGCGGGACGCTCGGCAGGCTGTGCGGAGCTCACCTGCCCCGTGGGGTTCCCCGGGTTGATGACGACGAGCGCGCGCACGGCGTGCGTGCGGCTGCCGTCCTGGAAGGGTGACGCTCACCTGCCCCGTGGGGTTCCCCGGGTTGATGACGACGAGCGCGCGCACGGCGTGCGTGCGGCTGCCGTCCTGGAAGGGTGACGCTCACCTGCCCCGTGGGGTTCCCCGGGTTGATGACGACGAGCGCGCGCACGGCGTGCGTGCGGCTGCCGTCCTGGAAGGGTGACGCTCACCTGCCCCGTGGGGTTCCCCGGGTTGATGACGACGAGCGCGCGCACGGCGTGCGTGCGGCTGCCGTCCTGGAAGGGTGACGCTCACCTGCCCCGTGGGGTTCCCCGGGTTGATGACGACGAGCGCGCGCACGGCGTGCGTGCGGCTGCCGTCCTGGAAGGCGCGCTCCAGCTCGGCTAGGTCCAGCCCCCACTGGTTGTCCTCGTCCAGGTAGTAGCCCACCTGCCCCAGTCCGTACTCCGCAAGCGACGCCGAGTACAGCGGGTACTGCGGGATCGGGATCAGTACACCTGTGTACGGGGAATTTATCTATTAACATGTGCATTTTTAAAAAGGCGCTATTTAGAATTTTGTGCTTCAATGAGCGTTCGAATGAAAACCTGAAGACGTCACTACGCCTAAGGAATATGACTGACACTGCCTCGGGCACTACAGAACGTAGACCAGTGAAGTGTTTATCTGCACATTTTGAGATGAAGAATTCTGGGAGGATGCGTATTGAATAGTAAAGGCAATAAGGTATTGTGGAAACCAAATCTAGCCATTGCAAATGCAAGCCCGTTTTACATAAGACCATAGTTTTATATCTGTTATATCACGACAACTGAAATAAGGTGAAAAATTCCATAAGTTTATTTTTTTGGGAATATTTAAAGGTGGAAAGGTGGAATTTTTTGTAGCTATGAATGTAAATAATCACAAATTATGCATTCCAAACAGTAAGTCTAATATAGACAACATACTCGTCATGTTAGTAGAATATAATAATATGCAAAACACTAAATCGTTAACCCCTCAAGGTCGCGTGTGAATGGTTCGTAATAACTGCGAATGTTTGATCTCTCGGCATGCGACGTACTACTGTTGTGCGCTTGCCAACTAAAATGTTGCTGTTAGACAAATTGGCGGCAGCACGCGGGCTGCTCGTGACTAGTTCCTTCTGGAGTCACGTAATAATGTTATTCGGTTTGAATCATGACTTTAGTAGATCAGTAGGCCTACATAGATCAGTAGGCCTACATAGATCAGTAGGCCTACATAATTTATGAACAGATTTACCTCAAGTCGACCGTCCGCTGCAGCACTGGATGTGCATGGATAGGTTAGCCACGTTAGCTGGGCGGTTCTTTTATTTATTAAAACTTTCTGCATAAGTATAAAACTGTACCCGAGGCGTTTCAGTTCCTCTGTATGCTTTTCTTACTGGCTCATGTGGTCCACATACTTGAAAAGTTAAGAAATTGTTGTAAGCATAGTTTTCATTTAATAGGCTAAAATGAAAAGGGACAGAGGAATATAAAGCATGTTCATGGAATATGCACGTAGACATTTAACAGAAGTACTGAATATGAGTGATTATTTCAACCTTGAAACTTATTATTAGCAAACAGGTTCCGATGTGGACTTGGGTCGCATACATACCTACAACAAACAACAAATATGTACTGATATTTTAGTAAATGGTTCGGAACAAAGCCCACTCCGGGTTTCGTTCCGAACCATTTACTTTATCAATACCATTGTCGCAATGTATAACCTGAACTGACTGTATTGACATAAACTAATGCATAGGTATCGAATGGGTTAAGCGCTTACGTTCCACGAATAATATTATGTGCCATAACAACTCTGACAAAGGCACATAAACTACTCTATTGCCACCAGATATTAAAAAGGTGTCCATCATGGCAAAAGTACGCGGGAGCGGTTACCATGTAGAAACATTTTGTGAAGTCTACAGCATAAATCTGAAATCAACCATAACCCGTGAACTAAGAAAATTCCTTACTGCTACGACGTAAAGGTGCTGTCAATTTGTCAAGTAGAAATGTTGGTAGCGACAGTCGCCTGTCTTCAGCGACACTAACAGATTACTGCTATTCTAAGTGCCAGTAAATTTATCTTATAACTACTGATCTATTTGCGTAACAGCGTTAATAGTCTGTAAGTCATACAATATCTACACTTTGTTATGGAAACGAACATGATGAAGCACTCCCACAATACAAGCCTGTTTAATGTTTATTTTGTCGAAGCCCGGGTATTGGTCAAGCTTTGGTTTTACAACACGAGTTACACGGGTAAATGTAAAGATTTTATGAAAAAAAAAGACGGCTTTTACCATTAGAGTTTGGGACATACCTACTAGGTTTTGCCAATGACGGATAGTAAATGTTGGTTTTGCGAATAAAACATCGTAAATAGTCAATCGCTCACAACAGTCGCAACATTTACCGTGTCTCTGATGTAAACCTAAGATTCACTGAAATGGACAAAATGTACGAAATGGACGATGATCACAGATTAGTTCGTACGTTTACCATTAAGAGTTTGTACATTCTTATTCTTATTCTACACACATCCACATCACACACACATCACACACATCATACATCTTAGGTCTTACTGGAAAATATTAGGATTTACTTGTTGTTGACTGCCTCATTAAGTCGCAAGCGCGACTGCTGAGCAGGTCATGGGTTCGATTCCCGGGTCGGGCAAAGTGTCATTGGAGTTTTCCATCTAGAATTTCTCAGTAGCAGCCACGAAGCTTGGATATGTGCCCGGTTGATGGCAATAGGCTCGCCCCCCGTTACATGGGACTTAAAACATAACTGGCGAAAAGTGGGTGTACTATTAGGTACACCTCTGCATAACCCTTCGGGGATTACAGGCGTAATCTTATACTGTCACTTACGGGATATCTTCCGTGATTGTTCATTATTTTGAGCTCCCGATATTCCCCGTAAATGACAGTATAAGTTTTGTTGAAAACCGTGAAAGCTTAGAACAGTGTTTACAGGCGTAATGTTATTTCATCTTGAAACATGTTTTAGTTAACCTTACTTTAACCGCGAAGTTTAATTTGCCGCGTTCACAATGGATACTATTTCTATTAAGTACCTACTTTGGTTCTTCTTTACTTTTGTAATAGGCATACACTACACAATATACTAATTCTTTTTTCTTCATTGTTCTATCTGAATATAAATTTTATAGCAGAAATGGTAATTTAAGTATGAATAAAGTGTCACTATTAACTCATTTATCTGTATGTTTTGGCATTCTGATAAGTGCCTAATATCATCATACCGAAACCGACCCCATCATAGTTGGGAAAAGGCTAGGCCTAGCCTTTTCCCAACTATGATGGGCCCTGGACATGGGATGGATTTTCCCAACCGGATGCAGTTGAATACCAGTATTTTACATGGACAAGTGCCCAAAATGAGAGGACAATTTGATTATATCTTTTGAAATAATTAAATTGCCCGGGCTTTATGTAGAATGCCCTCATTTATAACTTGGTCCATAACATGTACACAAGATTAGATCATGTTACAGTTCTGAAGGGCTCAGAACTTATTGTTCTGAGCCCTTCAGAACTGATAAATATGATAACGTTTTACACACAAACTAGTTGTTGTAGTTGTAGCTAATTTTATTAGGTTACTGGCTACATTATCAAAAGGTACCTCTATACAGGCTTTCTGAAAAGTCTAACCTGCAAAGCGTACCGTGTTATGACGAATAGGAAAACCGAGAGGTAAACTAACAGCCAAGACGGAGGTTAACTTGATTAAATAATATCGACTATGACTATCGAATTATGTCCAAGGCGGCCCTTGTGCACTGAAGCATTCTCTGCATGGCTCCTAAAATATGTAATATAATACCAAATGACATTAAAGATTTAAACTTGACACAATTTAAATGGAGGATTTTTATTTTGTTAATTGAAAAATGAACTATACCATAGACGAATTCTTTCTTGACAAAATGTAATAAACTAAGCTGATAATTTATTGTGTATTTTGTTTGAAAATTCAGACTTGAGTAATTAATTTGTATTCTGATTATTTATTATAATAATTTATTGTATTCTAAATATTGTTGTTAATTTGTATGCAAAATTGATTTTATTGTCCACATTGGCCCTAAAAATCGAAAAATCGAGAAATTAAATGGATCGAAAAATTAGGAAGTCATGGAGAGAGGCCTTTGCCCGGCAGTGGGATGACGCAGGTCAGTATAGTTATGAGTATTTTTTTTGATTTATTAAACCATAACTATAAGACCTACTGTATCACCTTAAATCACACTAATAAATAACCTTTCACTTTGATTAATTTAGACAAGCTCACGTCCATTCTGAAGATGAACTACTGACTTATAAAAGTGTCTATGTGTCATGAATATAGGTTGTTAGAATTGCTCATGCAACTCAAACAAAGTAATACCTAACTTACACATTAATTATCCGCATTTTGATAAAAAATGTACATTACAGAGATATGTATTACACTAAACCTCGGATATGAATGTGGTGATGATCACTCCCCAGTCCCCAGCTACTCGCACGTTGTCGAACGTGTACGATTAGAATCGATAGCCGTTCTGATTAGAGATTGTATCACACTATGATAATAAACTCATATTCGTGGGCAACATTGTATATGTACGTATAATGGGGAAGTGAAGTAATAGGTACTTGCTAAATATTAATACCTAAGCTACAAGTTGTATTATTTACGTTGTCGTGACGTGTTAAGTGTAAAGGGAACGCAGAAACATTGCACTTACGTTAAGCCAAAATTAGGTATTGCAATAACCAACAAAACTCACATTTCGTAGGTACGTAGATTCAGAATCAAAGTGGCTAGTTTTCTGAGCGTCTATGAGCATGGAGGTGACAAAAAGTGTTTGTAAGGACCGTAGCAGGTGACGTTCTGAAGTACTGCCTCCATGTGAAAAAGGCGTGAGTGCATGTAGTATGTTGACCGTTTTGCGTAACTCTTTATATTTAAAGGGATATGAAAAACAGGGTGAAAAGTTGTTCGTCCGCATAGAAAGGGGTCTATCCACCGAGCAGACGGGTGTTGTGTCGGGTGGGCTACTGCCCGACAGTTGCAGTCCGGTTTTTCTATATGGGCCCGTATAACTTTAAAAGAGCGATTCAGAATTTTCATGTTAGTTCTTCTATATACAGGGTGTGGCGTAAGTAGTGGTCCACCGTTCAGGATTCGATGAACCAGATAATTAACTATAACAATTAAAAATTTTAACCATTTTTACCCAAGGGTTACGAAAATATTTCCTTTTTGTCTTTTATTTACGAAATTTCTATCTTTTTTTACAATTTTGTTTGTAGTTTCAACAAAAACCATTATTTTTTCATTTTGATTTCTATTAATTATTGCTGAATACTAGAGCTATCATGATTAATTATGATTTTTTATGTAAATTCAGCTCTTTTGAAGAAAAAGTTGGTTCTTCTCTAATTTTAACCCTAATTTTTAAAACACCTTCAAGTTCAAGAGCGATTTTTGTAAAAGAAAAACGTACTACATTGTCAGTGCCCATGCATTTAATAATATGCCTACTAAATACCGATTTCAAAATGATATCACTATAACAGATCCAATAATTTAACAAAAAGATATTCAATTTTAATTGAAGAAAAGAATATTTTCATGAAACTACTTTTTTAAACTTTGTTGCGTTAATACTATTACAAAACGTATAAAAACTCAAAAAACGGATACAACTTAGTTTTTTAATAAAATACTATGAAGCGACGAGTCATCCTGCAAAAAAGATGGATATTTAAATCTACATAATTTGCATAACTTGCAGCTAGAAAACCCGCATCTCATAAGGCAAGACAGATCACAGTATCAATTTAAAATAAACCTTTGGACCGGAATCATTAACGGACAAATAATCGGTCCACACGAGCTGCCAGAAACATTAAATGCAGAAAGATATTTAAAAATTTGAAGAAGAAGAAGAATTTTAAGAGATTTTTTGCAAATTGACTTGCCCTTGCTTCTGGAAGGTGTCGTTCCTGAAGTCCAAGAAGACATGTGGCTGCAGAACGATGGCTGTCCCGCTCACTACGCTGTTAGAGTACGAGAGCACCTTGATGCAGCGTATCCAAATAGGTGGATAGGGCGCTTAGGTCCAATATTGTGGCCACCACGCTCGCCAGATCTAAATCCCCTAGATTTCTTTTATTGGGGTTGCCTAAAAGAAAAAGTCTATAGCAAAGAAATCACTAGCATTGACCAATTGAGGACTAGAATCCAGGCAGCAGCTAGAGAAATCAGCGAAAGCGGGTTTGCCCGACGAATTAAACGGTCGTTTATACGACGTTGCAGAGCGTGTATAGCTGCGAATGGTGGCCATTTTGAACAGTTTGTTTAATTTTAATGATTGTAATCATGACAAAGATTAATAATAAATGATAAATAAAGTGATTTGTTTTTTTTAATTCTTTGTTCAAATACCTAAAGTAACAAGTTAGGTCTAGATAACTCTGCAATAGTAGTTTTTTTTTATTACAAATGGGCACTGACACTGTAGTGTATTTTTTTGCAAATATCGTAAGTATTAACGCAGTAAAGTTTAAAAAAAGTAGTTTAATGAAAAGCTTCTTTTCTTCAATTAAAATTGAATACCTTTTTGATAAATAATAGGATCTGTTATAGTGATACCATTTTGAAATCGGTATTTAGTAGGCATATTATTAAATAAATTGGCACTGACAGTGTAGTACGTTTTTTTTACCAAAATCGCCCTTGAACTTCGATGGTATGTAAAAATTAGGGTTAAAATTAGAGAAGAACCAACTTTTTCTTCAAAAGAGCTAAATTTACATAAAAATCATTATTTATCATGATAGCTCTAGTATTCAGCAGTAATTAGCAGAAATCAAAATGAAAAAATAATGGTTTTTGTTGAAACTACAAACAAATTTGTAATAAAAGGTAGAAATTTCGTAAATAAAAGACAGAAAGGAAATATTTTCGTAACCCTTGGGTAAAAATGGTTAAACATTTTAATTGTTATAGTTAATTATCTGGTTCATCGAATCCTGAACGGTGGACCACTACTTACGCCACATCCTGTATATGGCGCTGTAGTACTTTTTGTACTTTTTAGGTATCTGTAGTACTTTTTGCTACGCCGCTATATTTTCAATCGTCAAAATTTATCTCTAACAATCTAGTTACATCTTCCTGTTAGAAATGTTAACAGAACGCAACCGATTTATGTTACTTTTTGGTATGTTTTCTCTGGACACTTTTTAAAGGAACTGTCAAGGTCAACTGTCTCTATCTATCTGTCGCTATCCAATAAATCCCTTTGTCTGTCTGTCCGTGTATGTCACAGCCACTTTATTCCTAAACTATTATGACTACACAGTTTATACTTAGTAGGTAGATATTTTCTGTGAACCGTTTTACGATTTTCATACAAAAGTAATAAAAGATTAAGGGACTACAAAATTTTCAAATTTGTGGTTCCTATAACCATTTTTTCTTAAAGTCAATCATTTGAAAGGTACACACTACTATAGAAAATGTAGGATTGGAAAACGTAAAAAAAAATTCAACGAAAATTGGTTTGAATAAGATTTGATGTTTAGTTTTTGAGATATGGGACTTTTTTATCAAACCGCAGCAGTAACTTTGTTTTTAACTAACATACTATGAAAAACAAATTTAGTTCTATAAGATTTTAAACTTTCATGGTCACTAAAACTATTATAACTAGAAGACGGGATATTTACCGTGTTTGAAATATCGGAAACTCAAAGAAAACAATAAACATGGTAAATATCCCGTCTTCTAGTTATAAAAAATTTAGTTTTGCTGTTGAATGTAATACAATACAACATAATTATGAATGAGCCTTCAAAATATTTTTATTATATTTTTTAGTGCTACGGAACCCTGTGCGCGTGTGAGTACGACACGCACTTGGCCGATTTTTTATCTTAGTCAATCTTGTCTCTTATTTACATTACATTCATCAGGTTATGGGCCCAGAATGTTTCCCTACGATTAATAAAAGTATTATTTTTGAGTTCAGACAGATTGTCATAGATTTCCCCAGTTCGAAATGGGTCCGTAACTTAACTTCCAGTCTTCGAGAGTGTGTCAGTGGTCGGTGGAAAGTTCTCTACGGAAGCCTGCTTGTTCTGGAGGTTGTTTAAGATCTAATTGGCCAGCTATGCGTTTTTCAATGACTTTGATAAAGGTTTGATAAACATGAGAAATGAGACTGATTGGCCTATAATTATTGATGTCGGACTTATCGCCTTTCTTTATGGACAAGTATAATATTGGAATGGCAAAAATTTGATGGAAGATTACCGGTACGAAGAATGTCGTTGAAAAATTTTGTAAGGTAAATGAGGAACGATGGTTAACACATTCTTAGGGCTTTTTTTTTTTTTTTTTTTTTTTCCGGATGGGAAATCATCAAATGACCCCCCCCACTCTGGGCGGAGCAGAAGGGAGTGTCAGACTTGTACTGACTAAAACCCATCCATGTTCCTTCTTTGCCCTTTGTGTTCCAGGGCCACGGTATCTCTTTCGAACAGTCCCGCAGCCCTGGCAGGCATCGGCCCTTGCGGACCCCTACTTATTTGCTGACATCTCTTTGAGGCGCACGTGGAACACGAACGCGCCGTCGACACGGCCTGTCGTCATAAGACGGCCGGACGGCGAGCTGGCCCATAACTCGCCGTCCACAGGCCCGCGCCTACGGTGGCCGGGAGCCACCACGTGACCCCCAACGCCCAGGGCGTCTCCCGCGGCGATTGGGACGTGAGGTTCTTTCCCTCTCACGTCCCGCCACCTCCTTCACTAGCATGACTGCTTCGCAGAAGGAGGTGACGGCTTCCCATTCCCTCTCGCTCCGGACCATAGCTTGAACCAAGGCCGGACGCGAGAGATCGCCGCCGCCAATCGCCGCTACGAGGACGCGGCGGTGCTCCGCCCAAGCGGGGCAGACCTCCACGGTGTGCTCCACCGTGTCCTCCGGACGATCCTCGCAGTGGAAACACCCGGGCGTTTCCTCCCGCCCGATTCGGTGCAGGAACCTCCCGAAACAACCGTGTCCGGTGAGGACCTGCGTCAGGCGGTAAGTGAGGGCGCCGTGGCGCCTCTCTAGCCACTCCTCAAAGAGGGGACTTATCGCCACTATGGTGGCGTGCCCTGCACGGGGTTGCGACAGTCGCTCTCTCCATGTCGCCATGAGATCACGCCGGAGGTCTGTCCGCTGAACAGCAATTTGCCGCGGCAGCGGAGTTTCCTCCCGACGTAGTGCCTCCGCGCGCCATTCGTGCAGGCGTGCGAGGACTATCGCCTCCAGATCCCATGGCGGCAATCCGGCAAGGAGGCTAGCCGCTTCGCCGGAGATCGTGCGGTACCCCCGGATTAGCCTTATGGCTATTACCTTTTGGGGCGCGTTCAGGTAGTGGGCGGCTTGCCGCCTCAAAGAACGCGCCCACACCGGGGCCCCGTAAAGGGCCATGGACCGCACGACCCCCGCGTATAGCCTCCGGCAGGAGGCGTTTGGACCCCTCAGGTTGGGCAAGAGCCGCTTGAAGGCAGCCCCTGTCCGTTCCAGTTTGGGAGCCAAACGTCGGAAGTGCTCCACGAAGTTCCACCGGCTGTCGAGGACGAGTCCTAGGTACTTCAACGTCGACCCGACGCCGATGGAAACCCCTCCTGCCGTCAGTAGGGATCCCGACGGTGGCGCATTCCGAGGCCCATGAAAACACATGGCCTCGGACTTGTGCAGTGCCACCTCGAGACCCAATTGCCGGATCCTCTCCACGACTATCGCAACCCCGCGTGTCATGTTTTCGGCCGCCGCCTCGTGCGACCTCCCTTGTGCCAGTACCAGCGTGTCGTCAGCGTAGCAAACTACACTGACGCCGGTAGGGAGGTCGGCGCGCAGCACCCAGTCGTAACCGATGTTCCACAAGGCCGGCCCCAGAACCGATCCCTGTGGAACACCGCACGACATCTCTCGCCGGTTCCATTCTCCGCTTCGACCAGGGTAGATGACGGCTCTATCCGTCAGGTAGTCCCCGACCACACGACGAAGGTAGGTCGGCACCCGGTGATACCGGAGTGCCTCCCTAATGCAGCTCCAGGGCATGGAGTTGAAGGCGTTGGAGATGTCAAGAGACACCGCCAAGACGACCCCGCCCCGGGACACCGCGTCCCCCGTCGTGAGGGCTCTCACGCGCATGATGGCGTCCACCGTCGAGCGCCCCTTGCGGAAACCAAACTGGTGTTCCGCAAGATCCGGCCCCATCCCCACAAGGTGCCCGGCGAGGCGGTTGGCAATGACTCTTTCAAAGAGCTTGCCCACCTCGTCGAGCAGCACGATGGGCCGGTATGCGGACGGAGAGTCCGCAGGGCGCCCTGGTTTCCGGATGAGGACCAGCTTCCCAGTCTTCCAACGAAGCGGAAACTGGCCTCTCTCCAAGCATGCGCTTAGGAGCCCTTCCAGTCGGGGCCCGAGAGCCTCAGAGGCCAGGACCCAGGCTTTGCCAGGCAAGCCATCGGGTCCCGGGGCGGTGTTTCTTGTTTTCAGCCTGCGTACCGCCACTCTCAGGTCTACCCCAGTCACCTCCGGAACGTCGTCATCGTCATCGGTGTGGTCCGCTTCCGGCACCGCACGCGGCGGCGGAGCCATAGGCGGGGGAGGATGCTCCCCTCGCGAAGGGAACAGAACGCTCACCACGTCCTCCACGAGCTCAGGCCGGAGACTCTGCGTTAGCGGGGGGGCCCAGGTGCGGAGTTTGTCCCGCACCATCTTGTAAGGGCGCCCCCACGGATCCGCGTTCAGAGACTCCAGCATCTCCTCGCGGGCCAAGTTCTTGGCCCGCCGGACAGCCTCTTGGAGGGCCGCATCCGGAGGGCGGATGCGGAGCCTGCGATGCCTGGCGTACAGGCGCCGCGTGGCAACGCACGCATTGCGCAGAGACGTCAGCTCTCGCGACCACCAGTACACCTGACGCCGGGCGCTTCCTGGCCGAACTCGGGGCATTGCCACGTCGCAAATCCCTGACATGGCCTCCTGGAACCAACCTGCCTCGTTATTGATGTCGGCAGGCCTGACTGGTGATGACACCCAGGCCTGCACGATCGAGGCTTCCAGGAGGAGCTCCCGGTCCAGCTGCTTCAGCGCCCATCGCGGACCACTCGGGGCCTGTAGGACCGGCACGCTTGAGGACTGGGTGGAGACGTCGAACCGGATGTACCGGTGGTCGGAATAGGTCTCCACCCCCTCCATGACGCGCCAGTCAACGACACGCGGCGACAGAGCGGGGCTGGCGAACGAGATGTCCACCACCGACTCGCCCCGCATCCGCACGCACGTGGGGACAGAACCCCGATTTAGGACGACCAAGCCCGTCTCCAGAGCCCAGTCCTCCACCATTCTACCCCGCACGTCCGTGTAACGAGAACCCCAAGCCAAGTTCTTGGCATTGAAGTCCCCGAGCACAAGCACGGGGAGGGAATGGCTTCCGATGACGACACTCAACTCCGTGAGGGAGTTGTGGAACTCGGCGAGAGTTCGGCTCGGGGAGAAGTAGACTACATTCTTAGGGCTTTGTTATATTTCAATGTGCTTAATGCATCTCGGACCTCTACTTCTGATACGGGTGGTATATTTACGGAACATGAATATCTGGATACAGATTGTCTTTTTGATGGATTAGAATAAATATTCTTATAGAACGTTGTGCAAATCTCTAGAAGCTTATCTCTGTTAAATTGTTTAACGCCTCGGTTGTCTGTTAGACATGTGATCCACGATTTATGGTTGGTGATTCCTTGTTTCGCTATTCTCAGTGATCGGTTCTTTTCTAATGCATTTTGTATTCGTTTTTTATTATTATCTCTAATATCGCTATCCCACTCATCATGACTTTAGAAAATTCTACGTTGAAACTCACCACAGAGTTTTTGAGATCAAGATTAACTCAGGAATATCAGCGGATACAGGAACAAAACGATGTAGGCACTGCACTGATTGTAAAGAAGCAGTCTAAAGTGTTTCGATGCTTCAGATGCAAGAAACCGGGGCTCAGATAGGGCCTAGTTATCTCAGTGATCAGTTGAAGTATCCAGTAATGTTTGGTATGTGCACTCGGCTGCTACCAGCCAAATGTGCAATAACAAAACCATTCTACATGATTTTGTGTGTGATATTCTAGTCGCGGTGAGTGTTGCGAATGGCGAAAAAATGATGTCATCAGACAGACAAAATGTAAAAGCTCCTTTACAGAACACTTTAAGAACTATAATATGTAAAGTGTTATACAACGTGTAACAGATTAAGCGCAATACCTCAGACACCCCAATTAGAATATTAAATTATAAGTCTAAAACAATTTCCGTAATTAAATAAATTTAAACCAAACCTAGTCTTTTTTTATAAAATAGTTATCCTTACCAAACGCAAAACGTATGTGCAACAACATCCCTGCAAACACACTCATGCAATGTTAGCACACGCACACTCGAGCGCCCGCCAGCTAGCCATAGCTGTAGGCATTAGATGTGCGTTATTCAATGAACGAATTTTACGTACCTAGAATGTCACAGACTGATATTATGAATAACTTTTGATACTTCATTGAGTTTACCGTGTAATGATTGATAATTTTCTAGTAAGTGAAATTATCAACACGAATCTAACACTTTAGGCTTAGTAACGGGGATACATTTAAAACAGCGACTTTTGAGATTGCACCCCCGCGAATCCCGCGATCCCTCTGATAAGTTGTGTTTAGGTACAGTTTATTGTTTGTACTACAAAAATATTCAAAGACGGCGTGTTTAAAAGATTTGAAGCATAATATTTACAGTGATAAGAATACAATCGTATTGATAGGAAGAAGTAGGTACTTACAGAACTGAACTATTTACACTTTACACTTAGGTTAGTAATTTGTACTATTTCTGCGATCCACTTTCATTAAAGTTTCAAAATGACCACCGCCTTGTTCTATACACTTACTTGCAAGCTTTCTTAAATTGTATTTCAATTTTGTAAGCACTTTAGTATCACTTTTCACCGTCACAAATGCTTGTTCAATTTTTGTTTTTAGTTCCTCGACACTTGTAGATTGTCTGACGTCCACGAGCGATTTTATGCGACCCCACAAATAAAAGTCTAATGGTGCTAAGTCAGGCGATCTGGGGGGCCACGGCACAGGTCCTCCGCGACCTATCCAACGACTGCCATACTCCGCATCCAGATGCCTCAGTCGCTGAGTTGCAGCCAGCATCGTCCTGGCGCTCACACTGCAGCCAAACCGGTCATTGAACTCCCGACAAGCTAACGCGACATTATCAAGACAGCGAGCCAGGGTCCTCACCATCTCCGTGTATTGTATGTTGATACCGGAAAGCCATCGCGCGCGGAAACTAAAATGTCACGGAAGTAAATAAAAAACAACTACACTAGATCACTACCAGCGGATGACTGGCTTTTGTGCATTATTCGGCGGTAGCGGCGGCGTGTCTGTCAGCATTTCGCATAAACGTCAAAGAGGTTGCCGACAAATGCTTTATCTCTTTGCAATAAGTTCTAAATTTCTTCAAATTAAATAATTTTATTTTGTTAAAACGCCTAAAAATTGTTTGTTAGTGTGTAGGGCTACTCTGATGACCAACTAAGTTTGGTCGTGCATTCAAATAAGCCTTACTCATTGGAGATAAAGTTAGAATTCCTTTAAATTACCTATTTATTTGACGCACACTACTTTTAATCTAAAATGCATTGATATTATTTACGTGTGTGTATTACGAGCTATGAGCGAACTACAAATAATGTCGTGCGTTTTAGTAGCCTTTATTGCTCTGAGTTAACGTTTCAATTTCCTTGAATTAAGGATTGTATTATTTTGTCATGATACTGTGTTTCTAATTTAAGTTATTTAAAAGATTTTTCCGTCAAAATTTAACACCTATTTTTTATGACGGAAATCGATTCAGAAGCCGATTCTGAACCAACTACTTTCAGGAATTGCGTTTATTCTGTTACACGTTGTATATACCTAAGCTAGCAACAAACTTGTTTTCTGTTAGTGCAAGGACATGTTAAGGTTTTAGTGTAACATTTCAAGGAAATGTGTGTAAAATTTATGATGGCAAGAAGGAAGTTGCCACGGCTAGGTGCCAGAATGGTATTTATATACTTAATACCAAAGGTGAAGCTTCTTTTGTGGCTGAAGAGGCCATGCACTGTGTCTGTGGGACAGGAGGGAAAGGTTTTGTTTTACCAACACAGCAGGTTGCGGAGGTGGCTGTGCCAGTATCTCAGGCTGCGTCCAGGGAGTCGCGGGAGGTTTGGCATAAAAGGCTTGGACATCTCAATGTGCGGTGTAGGCAGCTTTTAAAAGGTATGTCTACTGTCATGGATTTCTATAACTCAACTTTCAAATCATGTGTTGCTTGTATTCAGGGCAAACAAACAAAGTTACCTTTTCCGAAAAAGTCCAAGAGTAGGGCAAAATCTCGTTGGGGCTTGTGCACAGTGTTCTTTGTGGGACATTTTCAAATTATGCACTTAGTGGATCGAGATACTTTCTAACGTTTGTTGATGTTTTACCAGGAAAACCTATGTATATTTTTTGAAGTCGAAAAACCAAGTTTTTGATAAATTTAAGTGCTGATTCAGCCTAATTTGGATACATGGCAATTGATGTGTGTCCTCTGGTGCGAACGAGCTATTATGTCTTTTCGGCGTGGAAGTTTTCTATTACTATTCTAATATATTTAGGTACTGACCCGAGTCTTTTCCGTCGACCTTATTGCACAGCAGCTGCAGACAATTCTTGATGCCGTTGGAGGCTCCGCCGGTGAGGCAGATATCCTGCCAATTGGCTTTGTGTCCGTCGCGGCGCTCGATGTACTCCGCAACGTGCCGCCGGATCAGCTCGATTCCGTGCGACATCGTGTACGAGCCCACTGATTGTCCACTGGAACATTGTACATTTAATAAGTTAGCTTGTGGAGGTCAGACAGGCAGCTCTAAGTAAAAATCTGGTTCAAAATCCTTTTACCTGTTCAGAAGTGAATTCTTGGGTCTATTTGGTGATTTGCCATAAATTGAGCGCTCAAGATACATATCGGTATCTGTATTACGGACACAAATAACACCCAGACGCACGGAACTAAACAAAGTGCATCACACAAATATTTGACTCGGACCGAAATCGAACCCACGACCACCCGTTGCAACGATAGGGCTAAGGCAACCACTACAACCGGTAGACCCGTACCGTCAATTAATGTTGAAGGGCTTGGAAGTTTTTTGTATGAAGCCTGGCCGGCCTAACTATTTATATTAAATGGGCCTACTTTTGACCTCGATCTAGTCTTGCGGACAGAGATAGCTTATATCTCGGAAACGTGACACTTTAGAAGTTTTGTCTCATGCAAAACTAACTTATTGGTGCCAGCTATCGATTGATACAGGTTTTATGCGTGGCTGATAAAATCAAAGTTGTGCTGCAGATGTCAACAGTGAAAGGACTTTAACTTTGATAGCTCATATCTCGGAAGCGTGACACTTTAGAACATTTTGTCTCATACAAAACTGGTTTGTATTGATACCAGCTATTGATTAATATAGGTTTTACGTATGGCTGCAACTAAGAAAAAAAAAAATGGCGGAAGTTAGGCCGGCCATTAAATACAAACCCCCTTATAATAACAAGTTATTATATAAAAAAATATATAATTATTATTTTCGCAACGAAGGTAAAATAATTCGTTTTGTCGCGGGCCGCAGTCTGACGACCACTGCTCTAGATGATAATGAAATGTGCTGCTGATTGATGGTGGAGTCGAGAGCAATGAAAAGATATGCCTAGTGAGTCATTTCTCGATACTAAGATCTGCCGCGTGGCATATATTAGGTATGGCCACACCCGCATTAAAAAAAATTAAGAATTAAGTAAGTATGCGAAGTTTCGGCCGAGACCTCTGTCACTTTTCAGGGAGTTTCCCTTTTCAATAATTATAAAACAATGGAAACTTACCCACAAGCGCCTAACACCGCTCGGGCCCTCTCCTTCACGTCGGATGGGTATTTGTCTGATTCGATCAGCACTGGGTTAACGACGCAAGCCAGCACCTGCGCAGGGAATAGTATTATTTATTTTATCATTTACGTACAGACAAGAGAGAACATTAGGAAACATCATACGTAACTTAGAGTACAAAGGCGTTATTAGTCACCAGGTACCTACTGCTATTACATCTCACTTTTAGGTTATTATAAAGGCGGCCCCAAGCCGGGAGCAACTGATACATTACAGGCGAATGCTTCCGGTGAGTGAAAGCTGTTACAAAAAAAAAAGGTGCTAGTGGATTATATAACCTCCCCTTTTTTATAAGTCAGTTAAAAACAGACCCGTTCGTAACCGTACCGTAACTAATTAAAGAGCTTAATTAAGGATCTCGTGGCTAAATAACAGCCGCTCGGGCCGAGCTTGCCTAGGTTGGTCCGTGGATGGGTGACCGCCCAATACACAGTGAGTTTCACGTTACGTTAAGCTGTTGGTCCCGGCTGTCATTTGTACATCTTTGTTACAGGTAGTCAGTGGCCCGAAAGTCTGACAACCAGTCTTACCAAGGGGTATCGTATTAGCCGGTACTAGGGAATGCAAACCGGTTTCATATTTTGTAATTACAAAAAAACCCGGGTTTTGTTTTCATGTTTCCGGTTTTTCAATTTTTTATTATTTTCAATTGGCAACATTACTACACCACTTGTCAGTCAAAACAATGCATTTGATGTCAGGGATTTTGTTTTGACAAACGATGCCAATGGTTGTAAGCGAAAAGACGTGTTGTTTTAGCGAAGAATTCGGTAACTTTTAATTGTTTTCAATAGTTGAGTAAAGGAGTTTTTTTGTGAGTTTTTGACCTTTATAGTATGTTTTTAGGTTAGGTACAAATTGCTATTTGAAAATTTGTGTGCCACACCACACTTATATTTTTTTTTTAAATTTGTTTCGAATATCTTTAATTTCGTGTTAATTTAATAATTAAACAGGTCAACTTATTATTCTTGCTTCAGTTTCATATGGATGACTTCGTAGAAAACATTAGCAAAACTGAAGGAAGATAACAACAGCGACGTATTTATAAATCAAAAAAAAAGTGTCGTTTAGACAAACAATTAAAAAAAAACTTGTTTGTAATCGGTTTCACCAAAACCCAAAATTTTTGTGCGGAACCCGAAAAATAACCGGTTTTTCACTTTGGCCTGTTTTGCATTCCCTACCCGGTACTAACTGGGTTGTGGAGGTCAGAGAGGCAGTTACTCCATGTAAAATACTGGTAATTAGCTGCTTCCGGTTAGACTGGAAACCGACCCCAATATAGTTGGGAAAAGGCTAGGCAGATGATGAATAAACCGTAACTAATTATTAATTACGGAAACCATTAAGATAACACATGATTAGCTAACAGGCCGTCACAGTGTATCAAAGAACCTATCGGTCAATAATCGAAAAAGAGAACATAAGTACAAATGTTTACTATTCTCTGGACATTGATACTACACATCAAACACTCGCTTATCCTTATCTATGTGTCAAGCTACAGGCTTATTATAATACTAAACAATAATACTAGCGATAGTGAACTACACGTAGGGTTACCAGATCTATTAATAAAAGTACTCCCTTTCTTCTCCTAAAATTGTTTGTCCGAAAATCATTATCCATAACACGTTTGCTATAAACTTCAGTAACCATAATGTTAAAAAATTCCAAATTTTGTTTTACATGATAATTTTTACTACTAAAACTATTTTGACATAATATCCAAGCAACCCTAAAGGACCAGCAAATTTTTGTCTAATGACAATATAAGAATGTTAAATACGCACACAAAATTTAAATTTACTTTTTTATTTATTTATTTAACAATTTATGTACACACTAAATACAGGAAAGAAGAAAGGAACAGAAAATAGTACAAAGGTGATGCTTATTTCTAAATAAATCTCTTCCAGCATGCCTGCGAAAGGAGATACTAAAAAGAGATGTAGACATAGTGTGTAAAAGAAGAAGAGAAAATGGAATACACAAAACGTAAAGCTGGACTATTTAAACATAATAAAATAAGAATATAATAACATACGTATAATACAAAGACAAAACATAACAATACTGTAAATACAATAAAATAACTAATAGTAAATACTTATGCTTTTTTCTTTTTGTTTTATAAATAAATATATTTAAAAATCCACATATTAGTTCCAGAATAATGACTGTTGTATAGGTATTGTATTTGTGTTGTTACTAGCTAGTTTTAAATACTTTAAATTGTAATCTGTGGAGAACGTAGTAACGAACGTAATGTAATATTTAAGATAATATAAAAATAAGTCACAATATCTTAAATATTACATTTTAAAACAATTATACCCACGACGTTCTCCACAGATTATAATTTAAAGTATTTAAAACTATTGTGCTAAAGTTTGTTTTTCCTTAAAAAAATAAATAAATCAATAATAGTATAATTGAATCTCATAATTTTGCAAGAAATAAAGTCATATGTCCTAAGTATTGTATTTTATTATAATGTGTATTATTACCGCAACACATGGGTAATTAGAAATTTTCCTAAAAAATATCCTACAAGTCTTGCTAGCTGGCCTGAGGAGCGTAGGCCAAGGCCGGCACGATATTTGTGACAGAATGTGGGTGTGTAATGTAAAATGCGAGCTTAGCGAGCGCGAGTCGTAGTCGTTAATATTTATGACAAACGGATTTACGGCATACGTATTATATTTAGGGATTTCAATTTTATGGCATGTGATATTATGCGATATTAAGTTCGGGTAAGTTATCATTCGGACAAATGATGATTAGGACAAAAAATGGCACTTTAGATTACGGATAAAAAAGTTAGGGAACACAATAGAGAACCGTTAAAAAAAAGTTTTCCAGAGAACATTCCGGACATTTTCTTTCCTTGCAATTATGCAGTATAATTTTATACTGAAAAAATAAATTATTAGAGAAAGATTTGTTGCAGAACATTTGCTTCAAATATGAATTGATAAACGCTCTTTACATTACATGAATTATATCTACCGATGCAAGCGAATCCTACGTTTTATTAATATAATTTAATTTTTCTTTTTTTTAACTTTGGGGGAATTCTATTCCCCCGCATTCCAGCCGCTAAGTTAAAATTCCGGAGTTGTAAGGAAAATTCCGGACGTTTGGCAACCCTAACGTTACACGGATTTATTCGATGCAGAAAAAAAAACCAAAACGTTCCATTGTTTCTTTACTACTTTTATTAATGCTGCTGTATTGTATTCTAAAAAGGGTATGGAAAAATTGGCAAATGTTTATTTCCTATACTTAGTAGGTACACTCCTATTTCACTAGTTATGTTTTAGTCTCATGTAACCAGTAGCCAGGCCCCTACTGCATCAATCAGGCACAACGTCAGACTCCGAGCTGCTTCTTAGAAATTCCTGAAGGAAAAAGCCAATAAAACATTCCCCGACCTGGGAATCGAACCCTGGAACTCAGATGTGGCATTAACGACCGCTAGAGTCCGCTAGACCAACGAAGCCTTTTTGCTATCATAAGTGGGTATTGTTACACAATTGTTGTGTAAACTACAGAATATTATAATAGAGTTGTCCTTTTATTTTCCTTTTAAGAGGAAAATGTGATGACCTATATATATTAAGTGGTACATTTCCTTGCCTATTACGTTGTTACGCATACAATGGAAAAACCTTTCCCGGTGATTGCCTTCCTTATCAAAACATGTTATTCATACATACCTAGCACTACATTTTGAAACCGTAAATTGTTCTCAGTGACGACTTAATTAATATAAAGGCTTTGTTAAATACTCCTACTGCACAACTCAGCATTATCATCTTAATTGTTGACAACTTTGCTCAGTAAATCTTTTTCAATTAAAACTCTGGTGAAACTGTTTCGGTTTCGGTCGGGATGACGGACAAAATTCACTTGAGTCGTAAGTGTCAACTAGCTTGTAATGGAGATGTTCAAACTCGCGCGAATAGTAGTGTGATTTTTAATATTTTATACGCAAACCCTGCGTAGGGAACATAGCTGTTTTCTATACAACATTGATTTGACTGCAATGTCAACGTGTTGGTTTAAGTTAGTTCGATACTTTCTTAAATAGATGGCGCTAACGTCACCGTAAGACGTTATTAATGGAACGAAAATTTCGGGATCTGTGAGCGGGGTGCGATGGTCTAGTTGGTTAAGACATCCGGTGTACTGAATCGGAAGGTCGCAGGTTCAAACCCTGCTCGCACTGGAATTTTTCTTTCCATGTCAAAAACAGTAGTGTGATTGTCTAATCATTACACAATCAACGCGCGTCAGGTAGCGTCCCGCCTCCTGTACGGGATTCGCCTGGTTGTACCAGGACTTGATTGTAACCTCAGTGTTTGGTAAGAATTGGCCAACCAAAATGACTACAAAAAAATCACAGAAAATCTACGAATATATTCAATTCATGCCTCCTTGAAACAGGGTTCATATTAGCTAAGCTTAGATGAAGTTCATACCTGTCTGATGAAGGTGATGGGCTGCTGCCCCATAGCGTGAGCATCTCCGATGTTTGCCTTGATCACCCTCTTGAAAGGCTTCTGGGCTCCCTGTGAACAAACAAGAAGAATTTCAAATAGAAGTCTTTATATTCGACTGCGGAATGGATTACAAACATTTTGCGCGTATATAAGAACTAATGAAGTAGGACTTCACTGGGATAACAATTTAATAGGTAGGGTTCATGTCCAATTATCCATGTCTCTACTCCGTGATCTGCAATGTTCGTTAATAACAGGACTAGAACTAGGTGCTACAAATCGACATCGATCTTCATGAGATAAATCATGTAGCAACACAATCGTAACCTTTGGTAATTCTTTCGTAAGCGATTACAGTAAATGTTTGCAGTAGGTACAGTCACGAGCACCAACATGCTGATTAAAATTTTATGTTGTTACGAACATTATTCTGGAACTCATATTTTTATGAAAAAGATCCTACCTCCAAGTCACAATTGTTATTTCTCGCGAAAATTGCTTTTAAATTTAGGAAAGTGTATTCATATTGGTGCTCGTGACTGTACAATAATGAAGCTGGATTAGAAACGACCTCTACTTTTGCTGTCTAGACTTAATTAAACCATATACTTTTATTGTTTTACTGTAGTCTTAATAAAGTGACTGGTATGAAAGAATGAAGGACACGAAGTCCTAATTATTCAAGAACAATTTTCAACCATCTATCTCAATACAAACTTGACAGAAAAATTATCTTTACACAAACGTAGTTTTCCAATCAAGATTCAATCCTGACGGGAATTCGTTATTGGCCTAACAAAAAAGGTCAGACGACAAATGTACTGAACGAAGCTGAACTGGTTTTCTTATGGTATCGACCCACAGAAGAAAGTTACGTAACATGAGTGTGACCTTTCGCGCAGCCAAGGGCAGCGCTGTTTAAACTTGGTTCGTTTAGGACTTGGGAGTGAAAGAAATACTATTTAACAATGCGAGGGACACTAAACTTGGTATGGGCCAAATGCGTACGAACTAACTTGTCTGTGTGTTGTTGCTAGAAAGCATCAAATGGAACACTGCTTAAAAATCGTTTCTTGTTTCTACGATTTTTACTAGGATTTACAGAATGACTTATTTACTTTTCGGTAGCTATGTTAATTTAATACAATTTTGAGCTGTCCATTCTCGTTATCCCGTGAAGATAGTCACTTTTTCTAGGCTCCCAGCCTACGTAGACATAATGTGAGATAAGTAAGGGTCGTTTTATACAGAAGGGGTGATTTAGCCCTATTTCGAATAGTGATCCCTGTTCGAAAGTATACAACATGCAGGTGGCTCAGTTATGTACCCAGTCAAACATAATATTAACGAGGTTGCAAACTGGTTATTAAATATAATGTTTAATTTTCTGCTACAGGATCTAGAAATAACACTATGATAAACCTAAATGTATTGCCTAAACAAACGCACACAGTTGTATTTTCACAGCTGAACTCAGTGCCCAGTATCACAGATAATATAATACTACGTCCAGTATTCATAATCCAACGTGCAATAATATTGAGGAATGTACCTATCAGCTACCGCTAGGGACAACGAATACTATAACTGTTTTTTTTTTAATATTTTTGCGGAAACTTAGGAAAATTTCGCTCGAAATCGCTCATTGTAGTTGACAAGTGTCGACATCACCTTGAAATAACACGTTGTGTCGTAAACACTAGGTAGTAGGCGCTAGGCACCTTGCGTGATATTTTCACTAACCGCCAAGAGGTATTTCTAAAATATCCGATGGATTCATGCACTCAGAGGAAATGTTCAGTCAAAATTATGTTTTTCTACCGAAATGGACCATAACACACACAGTATTTCAATTCTAATTAACTTCAAATTTTCCTTAATGCATTGCTTTGTTGTTTATTTACTTTTAAAATTGCCACTCATTACGTATTTACCTTCTTATAAACGTTAATATTGGTGATGTCATTTCATTGGTGACCTTATTCCAAAGCGCTAGGTTTTACTTTTTTCAGACTCGTTTGTAGGTAATTGCTATTGTACATTGTAGGTACCTACTTGCAATTAATATGCTTATCTACAATGGCGTGAGGGCCTTGAGCGTCACAATTACAATTAAAAAGTTAGGTAGTACATTATCTATGTAGTAGCTATTTACTAAGCGACGAGAACTATCTACTACTTTTAATTTTAAACAATGGGTTATAAAAATTTTGTGTTAACGAAAGATTTGAATGGTTAGATGTGCCCCCCTCAACGTTGTTGGTTGCGCGAATGTGTTTAGGTACACAGAGAAGAGAGAGTTCATAAATTTTGAAAGAGACAATAGATTAAAGTAGGTACCAGGAAAACAAAACGATTTTCTTAATTATGGAGAATAACGCCCTCAACTTTCTTTACTATGACAATCAGAGTTGGGCGACGGTAGGGCGAATCTACCGATCTAATCTAAGTCTTAACCACAGAATACATAATAGTAGGTACAAGTTCTTAACATAATGTAAGTAGGTATCATGTACGGTTGTGTAAGTTACTTGTATTTTACTGATAATGCTTTATGATGACAGCAATAACAAGCAGTTGTAAATAATCGAACGATATTAAATAAAACACGAGTTTCCTATCAATACTCGGCGTACTTTGTACTCTTAAATTATAATTATGTAGTACCTACAAAAACATCTAAGCGCCTCTCGGAACAATTACATAAAAATAATCTTACAAGTCATTCAAATGTTAACAGATCCTCATATCTCTAGACAGGATAATAGATTTGAGGCAAGGCAAGGAACATTGTATCTCTCAAAACATTCCAATAAAATAAGTACAAATTTCGCGATTCTTCAACATTTACACAAACAAAAGAATTATCAATTACACAGCACATTCATCCATATTCTGAATAGCTTTGTCGGGACCCGGGATCGACTCCTACGCACATGACATTTCGAGGACATGAATCACCAATAGCGCAGGATCGCTAACAACGCACTTCTGGCATTTTGATCTCGCCCATCCTTTTCGCAACACTAAGCCAATATACAATTCTTAGTGCTAAGAGTTAGTAGGTATATCCTGCCAGTCCAGCAACATAATTTAGACTACATCATTCGGGCTTTAAAAAAACAATTACGGTTTTAAAGTTCAGAATCGGAAGTTCTTCCTAATTCTCTAATTTGCTTGGCGTGTAGTATGGCCGACAAGATGAGATAGGTAGCTGCCAGAGATAACAACAACAACCAACAATCTCCAGTGTCACAAATATCTTTCCATCAGCTGCAGAACCAACCTCCAGTAGCCCAGTCTTAACCGCGACCTTAGAAAGACCTTGACCGACCACTCTCAGTTACCGTTCAGGTCTATGTCAATGCTACAAGGTGTTACGCATGTGTAACATTTGATACCACTACGCGACCACACACATTTCACACTCGATTAGCGACAGAAACCGTTTGCAGTTGCGATTAAAGCAGAGATTGACCCTGATTGTGATTGGATTGGATGGAAACCGTAATTGTTTTGCATGATGACAAAAAATAGTCGTCATTCTCGTAAGCCATTCAAGGTCTTGTGTATCATCGCTATCTTCTATGGTCTACGTTTCTCAGTGTCTATGGATTGCAAAACGGTCGGTGATCAATCGATATGACTAGGTACTACGTTAATCGTATGATTGTGAAAAACCTAAAAATAAACAGTTCCAACTTTTAATTTACGAACAGAAAATGACGTTTAGAGCCCCTTCACACTAGCGTTGTACAGCGTAGGCGTTCGATGAACGGATGCTCAGAGCACGATGCCACTCTGCAGTTAATTGAACGCTGCGCTAGCGCGGCGCAGACGTGTAGTAACGCCACGTCAATCGTCCTCGTCGTTGTAATGTATAACGTTTAGCACGAACAGGATTGTACATCGCGAACCCGCGATGCTAGCGCTGAGTACTCATGTGCCCCAGGAGATAGCTCCTTCACACTAGCGTTTGTCCAGCGTAGGCCTTCGATGAACGTATGCTCAGCGCAGACGGACAACGACTGATGCTACTGGTTATTGCTTTTACTAGCTGAATTAACATGAAACAAATTTATTTCACTGCTACCGAACCTGGGTACAATGAATGTTTCGCAAAGTGCAGTTAGAACCTTGGAATGGCGCAAAATCGATATGAATATGCATTATTTAGTGGCGCAGTGTATTTATATGTGGAGCGATCAGCGCCGGTCACGGGTCATGCAATTGTTTAACGAATAGCAATGCGGTGTTATGGTGCACAGTGCACATGCTATTATTTCGGTTTCAAGAAATCAGGACTTCTTTGATTGATCCCACGATTTATTCCCCAGAACCTAGGGATCTTGGTTGTGTGGAACGATTAAAAGCTTATTTAACCGCTGAACATCGTCCAGAGCTCCGAAACATGTTCGAGTGATGGTTCCTTTAGAACAATCCAGTGTTGTTACGTAAATCTCGTACATTTGAAGTTAATTTAGCCCAACTTCAACCTAGTTTCCGCTGTGTACGCCGGTTGTGAGTAATGTGGTAAGACTTCCACTCCGTAACGTAGTCCAGTCACTGTGATGCAGGTATAATTTATGGAGGACATCTGCTAGGTCATTCGTTATTGCTTCTTATTACATTATCTTTCATTGTTTGACGATAAATTCCTAAGTAAATACTTCACTGCGAATCATTACGTAAGATGGTACCTGTTTGCTAGGACGACTATAATATGTGCCACAACAGGCGTTGTCAGAGGGGGCTCCGGACAGGTCTCTTAAGAGGAAACTGTGCGTCCTCCCATGTGCGGATGGTGACCACCGGGATGGTCTTAGTAAGGTAGAAATCCCACACTCCCCGGTCTTATCCCCCAAGATCGGTCGCTTTTTGAAGGTTCCACAAATGTTGCCACTGCTGGGACACAAGCCTCCTCTCTATGAGAGGTCTTATGAAAGGTTCCACACGTCAAAAAAAAGGGGGCATAGACTATGTATTTAAATAGTCTAAAAACATTAAGTGCCCATCGGTTTCGCCAAGAGCATTTGACCCGTAGATATTGACAGCCATTATGACTAGTCTTAAGACCGATAGTCTATTTACCAGTCTTTCCAGGGGATATTGTGTTATACCCAATAACTGGATTGTGGACGACAGGCCCATCTGACATCGCTCCGTTTAAAATACTAGTATTCAGCAATCTCCTGCATCAGGCTGGACTGGAAACCGCCCCCAAGTTGTTACATAAAGGCTAGCTAGACAGATTTTGGGTTTCGCCACTGTCAATCAATGGTTTAAAAAGTGGAACTAAACCTAATCATCATTAGGTAATACCCTAAATGATGGATTAGTCTTTTCCGATTGGGCATTATTTGACATTAATATCCAACACTCTAGATTACATCAGTCAGACTATCGAAAGTCGAGGGCTAAGATAACGGATAAACATGATGACAGTATCGCTTTGCTCTCATAAATAGTATTATGTAAAAATGATTGCATAGCTATTATCTAAACAAGATGCATTTAGATAATTTTTGTTTGTTGTAGATAAACCACGATTTTATTATGGCGTGGAATCTTTCACAAGTTATGAGGACATTTCTAAATGCTTATTTTTAGTTTCAAGATAACAACGATAAACTCAAGACATCTGGCATAATTAGAGAATTATGGTAACTACTTTTATAATTAAGTGTATAGCAACAAGTTGGTTGTGAAGGTCAGACAAGGCAGTTGTTCCAAATAAAATATTGAGAACCAACAACTTGTGTCAATACCTTTTTAAAAATTCAGGTATTGAAAGTGTAAGTGAGCCAGGAAATATCATATTTTCCTTTTTTCCTACATTGCAAAAAAAAATACCCATTATTCTTCACAAAGTTGTTAGTATGAAATGGCAATCATAATAAGCTTGCTTCACATGAGGATAGGTAAGTTAACAAATATCAAATTTAACTCACAAAACTAGCCCAGACTATCAGCTATCCAAATTCTTTAAATCTTTGGAAATAAACCAGTTTCAATTCAGTCATTATTGCATAGTGAAAGGAAATATTCAGAATAAAGGATATCCAACATCTGCCTTAGGTGCATGTAGGTGTCAATAAATTTCTCCAATGTATAAGCATAAACAACTAATGTCTTTTTCATGAAACAGTATTTCTTAGAATTCCCGGACTACCTTAGCGCATCCTCCTTAAGTTAAACTGTTGGCTTACTTTGAAACATTAATGTGGTCTAGTCAACTTGGCACATTCAACACATATGTATTTGTCCTTACATTATACACTTTGAGAATCGATTTATCAATCAACAATTTGGTAGGAGAGCCCTCAGATTTATAAGTGTCTGCTTGGTAACAAAAAAAAGTTAGGTACAATCATTTTATTAAAATTCACTACAATATTGATTTGACACTAAAAGTGGCATAGCATTTGGTACACCAAGTAATTTTATTCACAAATTGATTGTGTTTGAAATTGTATTATTACCAGGATATCATCCAATACAATAACATATAATTATGACCACAGTGTTGCACTGTTATCACAAATGATGAGAATTTTAGCTTAATTAGAAACAACCCGTGGCTGGCAATTAGAAGAGTATGATTACAGCATTTGTGATGGTCAGTCAGCTAAGAGTCGGTGTTTTCTCACAATTTCAAGTAAATTTCAAAAAATAATTTTGCAGTATGATATTATGCTCATGACCAATAACCTTGGTATCACACGTTTCAATTTAAATTGCATAAAGTATGACAGAACTTTCATTTTAGGTATTTGATAAAAGTTAAAACTTTCGACAGCTTTTGGGGCAGAAGTAATTGACTACGATTAATCAAAAGTCTATGTGACACCTTTACAAAATTATAATATGGAATAAATACCTTCTCAAGCTCCTTTTCGAGTTCAGCGGCGCGGGTGACAAGCGGACCACGTACGGCATATTCCAATGTTTTAATGTTGGGGTTCAACGTTTCTAACGTGAGGGTTTTCCTCTGTGACGCCATGGTTCGGACGCTCGTGTGCCTGCTCCGCGGTTGTGCCGAAACTGCCTCGCCTAGCGTTAGCTCCGACCGCACCGCTGCGCCGGACAACACGCGACTAGCGCGGCTTATCAACTTTATCTGCGACATGGCGGTAATCAATCGAACTACTTTAGACACGTCACCGTGGCTGCACACCGCACACAAATCGCGAAACACGCTGATTAATATATCAGAATTAAATTATGAAGATCAGTGAGAACACATCACAACTCAAAAACTGGTAACTGTGAAGTCCGTCGCTCGTATTTATCGAAGGATACGATCGATACGAGAGCTCGACTCGACGTCGACGACAATTTATAAACAAAGTTGTGAGTTCCACTGAAAAGCGAACCGATACTGATGGTGATTACTTAGCTACTATAAAATTATAACGTCTTCTAGACGACACCGACAAGTTGACAAACTAGTTTCGATGACCCCCCCCCGGTAGGTTATCATATCAACCCGTGTTATCTGATAACAATACAACTAGTGAGAGTGACTATCTATAAAATAAATTGTAAATAAACTTCCAAAATTGAATTACAGCTATAAATGTTGAAAACCGAAAACTGCAAACTACACAGACTATACCTATTGTAAAAGTATTAGATAATCAACGTTACGTAATGTAAAGAATTTGAAACATATCTGTAATCTGTAACTACCAAGTACCTAGGTATATAATGTTATCTTATTACGTAGATAAAGAACTACAGAAGTCTTGTAAATCGGAATGCGTGTGTGTGATGTATATTGTATCTGTGTGCTGAATTGTCAATTGAGTGCAGTGCAAACCATGGCACTTATAATTATACTAACTGGAATGAGGACGTGCAACAGAAAGCCGTTCCGAGCGAGAAAACTTCAAGAGTGGATGTCATCCCTTTCTAATAGGGTATCCAATATTACGGAGTATAAAAAGACAGGGTGAATCCGAAACCTACGCGTTCTGTAGAGCGCTGTAATGGGATAGGTCTATAAAGTAAAGAATATTTAACACTTATTTTCGATCACGGTGGTCTACATGTTAGGTTACCTAAATTCTTCATTTGTTAGGAGATTTTAAAACGTATAGGGCTGCAACATTCACATAGATGGAGCATGAACATGTAGCATATTCAAACAACTTAATACGTAGTATTTGATAAATTTATTTATCACACTATACATAATTAAATGTCTGGTTTTATGTAATTGTTGGTTTTTAGTATGAGTCAGTAATCTTAAATTCAAGTGCGAAGATGCTAATGATGGAAGACGGTTGCAAACTAGGCAATAGGTTGAATACTTCTTCTTTAAAGGGAAAACTTCAAACCACCGTTACTCAAGATTCTCATTGTTAGGGAGTCTGCATGGAAACAAAACAGTATTATTAATACACAAACAATAAACAGTATAATTATAAAAAAGTAATAAATAGTATATAAAAGTAAAGATAGAATTCAAATGTTTATTAAAAAGTTATTTTTGTTAATATAAAATTAGGTAATTTATTACGTTTTGCTACTGCATTATAAATCACAATGTTTTGTATTTTCTACGCATTTGTACAAGATTATAAATACCGATATGGATCATAGAAAAGGCGTATTCTGTACAATATTTTCATGATACCCGTTTACATATTTAGAACATTGTCACCCTAGTCGTAATTTGTTAACAAAGTTAAAAGAACTTACCTGAAAAAAGAAATTCCATCCACCAAACCCCTCAGTATTACACCCCTTCACACAACTCGATTTCACGATATTTAAGGACGCTATTACATTTTTCTACAAATAACAGTGTTTTTCAGGTACCATTTTAATGTATAAGCAATCACAAAAATTGCGGTATATATAGTCCTTTATAGGTTCAGCTAATTATTTTGTATCAAAATCAACATATTTTTTCAATTATTAGCTAAAATAAAAACATTTGCCGAATTCTTCATACATTTTGCACTCGCGTGTCATCATTCCGCGCTCAGAAGCGCTCGTGAAAGGACGGGTGTATCGCTCTCTCACAAAATATAAATACGATAAAATTACTAGAAAATATTGTAGTGTGCATGCGTGTGTACCGTCGTGCGTAATCGGAAAGAGTTGATACTTTTTCGGACCTAAATAAAATGAAGTACGAGTTTCATACTTTTATTATTAGAATGTGGTTTAGAAATTACATTGGGTAAGATCGGAATTTGGACGGGTGAGGTTAAGCAGTTGTTGACAAGGTTGGGGAATGAATGGAGTGGAATGGAGTTAAGCAGCTCTAAGTAAGGTTAGGATTGGGATGGATAAGGTTAAGCTGTTGGCGATGAGGTATGGAAGTGGATGGGCGCGAGGAGGGTTATGATTTTAACCGGTTTGTATGTATGTATGACGAATATGGAGACAATATCAAAATACAAGATGGTGCCGATAAAAATTTGACAACTTTTTGTCATGAGTGTCATTTTCATGGTTTTTGGAGTCTCTAGAATACGATATCATAACCAAAATCCAAAATGCTGCTGACAAAAATTTGATAACTTTTCTTCATTGGTGTCATCAGTCATGAATCCAAGATGCATATATAAGGTGTATATTTTCATACACGAAATATTTTAAGAGTAACTTCTAAAAGTCATAAAGTCACCATAGCAACGAAAAAAAAAATATCTGAGTGTTATTTTTTTACGAAATTATTATAATTCTAAATTCTTTTTGAGTCTTTTTGCATAAAGCCTCAAAATTATTATAATTCTAAATTCTTTTTGAGACTTTTTGCATAAAGCCTTAATAAAGAATATGGGAGTAAACTCCCATATTCTAACAATGACAATAGGTAAATACGACGTAGTAAACTAACGTAATGAATGTTCAAAAATAAGGAGCCAGTATTTATGTAGTGGGTTAAGTAATTTTAAATTATTTATTTTTTATAAAAATATACTCGGAAAAAATAAAAATCCCTTGAAATGGCTTTGTTATAGCTGTTAGATGATTCTCTGAAAATTTTTCGTTTTTGAATAGTTAGACCTTAAATATACTAGATGATGCCCGCGGCGTTGCCGGCGTGATGTTCGATTATTATCCCACGGGAACGTCATACCGGAATAAAAAGTATGCCGTGTTATAATAATCCGGGTTTATAAACTATCTGTGTACCAAATTTCATCCAAATCCGTTCAAAATTGTGTTTGCGTGAAAGAGTAACAAACATTCATCCATTCATCCGCACAAACTTTCGCATTTATAATATAAGTAAGATAGTTAGACGATCACTGCGATCGCGAGTCTGTTGCTGTTTGTTATTGAACAGTTCCATTGTCTATCTTTGAAAATCTCAGATCCTAATACATTCTACAATTAAACCTTCCCTGAAAACATTTGCATGTGTAAACGAAAACCCGAACAATATAGGATCAGTAGTTTTTTAGAAAATCGCGGATACATACGGTCGAGCACCTTCTTTTTTTGAAGTCGGTTGAAAATACTAACCTGCTTATCAAGACGACGGTACTAAGTAACAGTTACCAAATGCATTTTCAAAGGTACAAGTAATCTTCTAGAATCAATAAAATTAAAAAGTAATTAAATGGACCAATATTGTATAAGTGAAGTATAAAATTGAGCGCTCAGAGTTGTTCAATGTGTGCGTACGCGTGATGTTGTTGTGAGCGACTTTAGTTACCTAAATTTGAGTTCATCGAAAATGTAACAGCGTCCTTAAAGAGGAAGATTTCACAATGTAAACAGAACTTGATAACGCAAAAATATGACTTCAGCGCGAAATTGTATCGGCCATATTGTTTGTTTATATGAGTGTCATCCATCCCATTCAGAAATAACTTAATTTATAAATAATTTAATTTATAAGCTTACTTTATTTCGCAAGAAATTATTATTTTAATTTTTAGTATTTGAATATTAAATTAATCCCGTTACGATTTATGTGCTAGTTTAGCTATCAACGTGATTTCCAATTGATATAATAAAAAATAATTAAATTTTTATTTTTTTTATTTTTGTGTACTGGCAATTGTTAGACAAGGACACAATCGACTCTTGATCGCTTTCTCGCTCTGAAGTTTTCTTCCTACTTTGAATTAGTTAAAGAAATACGAACTCTACGTGTATCAGATAAAGTTCATTTTCAAACGGATTTTTGATATCAAAACTTTGTTCGTAATCATTCCAGTTAGTATATAAGTTCCTTGGTTTCGGGTGGTTTTAAATTAATGGCAGCACCTTGTTTATTTTGACGTTTTGTTACGAGCGGATGTCATGTCATTATGACGTCTTAACTTAAAGAACAACACGTCCATAGTACGTCTAAACTAATGAATCCGTAGTTAATCCAAGGAATAAGCTAAATCAATCAATCAAACCTAGCCAGACAGCCACACCAGGTTAAATGTTACAATAATTATCCAATTTGTACTGAAATTCTGCAAGCTTGAAATTAATAAAAAATGTACTTAGGGCATAATATTCGAACCATTGCTGACCTCAAAACAAAAGGATCAGGGTGAGGGCCGGGTCAGGTCATCTTGCAGCAACAGAAGACATTCGAGGAAGAAATTCAATAACAACAATTTTGTTATGCCACGGGGCAGCCAAACCTGTTTTGTTTTTATTGAGATAATGTATTCTAGAACGGACTTCCTTTTTGTTTTAGGAGGTTTGTGACTTGTGGTTGAAGTAGAAATGACTTTTGTCTCAGTTGCAGGTGTGATTTCTGCGTCACTGCATCTTCCCTGTAAAAAAAACAAGTGCTGAAAGCTAACATATTGATTTGGGGATATTGACATTAAAAAAGTATGTAGATTTTCAGCCTAATTTGAATAAATAACTTCTGATTTTTATCATTCAGTGTTTGAAGAAACTACACAATTTAAGAAAAGTCACAAATCGCAGCACCATTCTTACCGCATACCAAGGCTACGTCTCCACAATACTGCAATATGGAGTCTTGTTTTAGGGTAATTCTATAGATAGGAAAGCAACCTTTAAAGCTGAAAAAAATCATGATCCAAAACACTGACAGTTGTATACCATTTTTTATTAATGTAAAATTCTTAACACTCCCGTCCCTTTACATTTGTGAAGTTGCCATATTTATCAAAAACAACTCTAACCAATTCGAAGCCGTATCCTCTAAAAGCCACCAAGGTGCACTGAAGTCAAAATCCCATTAAACAGCCCTTTTGTTAAATAAAGATATATATTAAGAAATGCATTGATGAAAGTACACAGTATTTTTATTAATCAGTCTTTTTATATTTATGTATGGTTGCTAGGATACAGTATCCTATCCCTCATAAATAGCATAGACATAATGGTCTGCCAATTCTGCCATAGATACTTCACATACTCTGAACTTTTTAGAAGAATATTGTGGTGTTTGGTGCATCATTTGCCAAATTAAATTGGCCGAATGGAGAGGTCATTTGCTATCTCTTCAAGCCCAAGAAGTCAGTCTTGGCCACACCGGTTTTTTATTACAACTTTCTAATTTTTATTTTGCAAAATTCACAAACTTTTTTTTTTTTTTGTCTCTATTAGCTTACAATCTGTCACTATTTATTAGGACATTAAGTAATTTCTTTGTCGGGTTAGATGTCTTGCCCCTCTGTTCGCAAGAGTCCAACTTTCTTAGGAATCCAACTTTTATAACATCCAATCAAGTAGGTATTCGCATGAGTCCAACTTTTATTTTTTATATACTTTTATTAGCAATATTCCAACAGGTACAGTTAGACAGAAATTCATTGTAGTATTTAAAGATTGAAATTAAACAAGAATTTTAATTTTTATAATTAATTTATGACCAAGATTTCAGAAGGCACAAACGTTTTACACAAACGAGAGCCTTAGTTTGTCCATGCACAAAGTCATCCACTATCTCTCGTATGCGTACGTCAATATTAATGTTGCGTCTCGACCTCTTTCTACTTGGTTCGGCGTGAAGGTTGGCCTGCTGCAAATTAAAAGCCTGTTGTGAAGCTTCATTTTTCAGAAATTGGAAAAGATTTGGCTTTTTCCCAAAGATTTTATTTATTCGAGAGTGCCATCCCTCCAGTTTGTTGGTTGTGCGATGTCGTTTGTTGTAACAACTTACAGTCTCAATAATTTTCGGGTTTAGCCACTGTTTGCAGAAATTATTATTAAATGTTTCCATGTTATCATTCACATCTTCGTGACTGCTGGTCACAGCTAAATAACCTTCAGGCATGTGATTTGCGGGCAAATTTGCTAGAGCTATTAGATGACGTATGTATATTCGATTATCCTTGGAATCAGTTAAATGAAGTGACTTTGCATTTCTCCAAACTGCATTTGAGAAGTGATAGAAGCAGCCACTTATCTCCGCTGCACGAAACGTAGATTTAATTGAATTCATAGCTGCAATCTCATAATCTGTCTGAAACTCTGTTGGTTTCATGTCCGGGAAACGTCTTTGCAATAACTTGCATAACCGCTCATATGTGATTTGCTCTTTATTGGGCAATAAAGCAAAAAATAAAGGTACTATCAATGTCTTATCGTCAGAACTACCAACGTCTCCTTGTATCGTATAGAGTTGGTAGAAGGGACGAGGAACAACAAAGAAAGCCCCATCTGCAAAATAGTGCGTAATGTTTTGCACACTCTCGAACACCGAAGAATTTCCAAACACTAGAATTTTAGGATCACCGTCTTCTATTATCAAAAAATCCTTGAACATGTCAGGAATGACAACATCCTTTGTTTCATTGAAAGTGGTCTTTTGAACCCCTAAAGCTTTTTTTCTTGAGCGATAAAATGTGTCTTTAACACTGTCAAACTTAGGTATAACATCGGCATAACTTGCGTCCGAAGTAAAAGTTTTCAGTGTTTTCGTAAATTTGCGGGATAGGGCCCAAATCAGTTTTGCACTTTTAATATACATTCGGCCAGTGCCTGTTCGACCAAGTTGCTCTTCTCATCAGGTTCACACAGGTGTAAACTTTCACGCGAAACAGTCTCTTCCTCTTCATATATTGTTATTGTTGCTCTTCAAGCTCTTTTGTGACAAATCCAAATAGTTGACCCACTTTTGTTCGTTTTTGAATAATAATAACGGTTACCTTTCAATAAAAGTATTCTCCGATGTCTCCCGGTATTAATAAACACAAATTTATTCATTATTGCAATTAGGAAACAACGTTTGTTTATAATTGTATGAATGACACCAATGAGCTTCACATTTATTTTTCATAAATCAAACATGACATTGCTATCAAATAGTTTCTACATGTGGGTAACTGTACCGTTCAGTTGGCATAGTGCTAATAAAAGTACTTAAAAAATTAAAGTTGGACTCATGCAAAGACTTGCATGGATGTTATAAAAGTTGGATTCCTGAGAAAGTTGGATTCTTGCGAACAGAGGGTCTTGCCTGGTATGCGCCCTATGACACAACCTCTTACTTAAAAAGCATAATGCTAAGATTGTCCGATAAAATCTTGTGGAATTTTGTGTTTTAGCCTGAGGGTTCCTTTTTTATCCATGAGATGGTTTGCCAAGATGTTTGGGAGACGAGTTATTCTTTCCTTGTATGACTTGATGTAGCTTTTTATTTCTTCTTTGACTGGAAGTATCTTCAGATCATGGTGTAGTGCTTCATTTGGGACAAACCATGGGGAGTTTGTGATTGTTCTCAGAAACTTGTTCTGAAAGCGCTGTATGATCTCTATGTTAGAAACTTAGCTTAAATTAAAAAAAAAGTTATTAGTATAGTCTTTAAATTTTATTTTTATTTTTATATGTACAATTGTACGGTTCTATCAAATTCAAAACTACTCACTAGTAACATCTAGTTTTTTTTTAATAACTCACAAAGCTTTTGGGAAAAGAAAAAATAAACATAAAACTCAAATTTAAATTGCTTTAAAAAAAAACTAAAAGCGATCGAGATCTTCGAATTCTTTTATAAACTTCTCTAGTCTGTCCTATTTCCAACAGTATGCAATATGCTAAAAAAATCTTTTAATAACTTCGCTAATTCGTTAAATTTGTGTATTGGGACACACCATCAAGCTATTCCATGTTCGTGTTAAGACACTAGTTTTCGCATAAATAACATGCTGTAAGTAGGTAGATACTGTTATCTCACTCTTACGCAGTCTCTTACCTCTTTCTTACATAGGGTTCTAACTAAATGATTATTTTTCATTTGAAAAACGCAATTATATCAACCATCTCTGAATTTACCTATACAAAACGATCATGGGCGCCTACAGGTTTATTTCCGCGGGGTTGCATCTTCAGCTTCCCGAAAAGAGCTTGTACTCCACTGCGAATTTTTAATTGAGAAACCATACTACACGATCCAAGATTTCTTAAACCATTGAATAAATTGTTGATCATGTAATAATTTGACCATAGTTTGACATTTATTATAACCAAATTTGACATGTAAAATAATTTTAAATGTAATGCCACTACATAATTGTTGTATGCCTATTAGGCAGGACATATTGGAACTTAAATTTATTGTTTAGACCTGTAACTAACATATGCCCACAATAAAATATTTTGAATTTGAATTTGAATATGTTAGGTTTTCGTTTGTCAGGTCGATTCACGCAAGGACTTATTTTGTTTGTGAAAAGCCTATCAATTGAGAAAAGTCACGATTCAAGAGCGAGCACAGTGAGCTCGTATAATTTAGCACACCATTCGAAAAGAACGCAGAACGTCAGAGCAATTTTTGCACCCTTCCGTGGAATTAAGTTCTTTTTGTTCATTCATATAGAAATGAGAAAAGGAGGAACTCTATCAACTTACTCTACTTAGATTGAAAAAGTACAGGATGTTTAGCGAGTGAAGCGAGCTACAAAATTGCTTTTGTCGAACGATTAAGCAGGAAGTTAATAATTTATACCCGAAAATAGATATTTGAAGCTTTGTCAATTTGGCGTGTATGATTTTGAGGGGGGGGGGGGGTCATGACCCCTATGACCCCCCCCCCCCCTCCCGGGACCGCGCCTGGAGGAAAGTTATAACCCTATGTAGGAAAGAGATAAGAGACTGCGTAAGAGTAAGTAAGTATATTTATTTACATAAAATGTGGTGTATACAGAATGTTATAAACCAGGACACATTCCGCCATAATAATAGCATGCAAAATCATCTTTTACATAAGATAGTTACATTAAAATGAACAACATAGATCATATTTATTTCTGTAAATCGGTTTACAAAACTCTTTCACATGTCAATGTTATGCTTTAAAACTAGACGGGGCCGGTGTTTCGTACCTGACTACTCTGAGAAGAAACATCCGAAACAAACTCAGAGGTCACAGTCTCTTTTAAAGTCCAGACATTGCTAAAGTCATATGAGGACCATGTAGATTAATGTTTGAGATGGTCTTTTGAAGAAATAACCACACAGATTTGAGTGGACCTGTCCAAACAGTGCAAGCATTCGTCAGTGATCATGTAGCTCGACTCATAATCCAAGGAGCTCAACGACACGACGAACAATACCAAAGAAAGGTCATTTGGGTAGGCCGCATAAAGTACTCAAACTGCCAGACAATCGTGAAACTAACTAAACTAAAAAATAATAATAATAGTATGACCCACGTAGTCCTCATATTCACAGTAATAAACAAAATAATTATAAAACGACACTTGAAAATGTAAATAAAGTCAAGAAAAATAAAAATAATAATACCATAGGTACTTGAAAAAATAAATAATGTCAACTAAGAAAATAAAAAATGTCAAACTGTAATAGCAGCCTGGAACATCAATGGCATTACACCCAACACAAATGAACTAGAAGTTTTCCTAAAAGAGAACAAGATCGACATATGCCTGATATCAGAATCACACACAACCGTAAGAAGTGAAATACGTATTCCAGGGTTCTGCGTGTACCTTACCTCTCATCCTGACGGTCGAGCACATGGAGGCAGTGCTATCGTAATAATAAACACCATCAAACACTGCCTACTGGAACCTTTTGTGGCAGAACACCTACAGTCCACGGCTATAAGAGTAGAAGATCGATGAGGCCTAATTAACATCTCGGCGGTATATTGCCCTCCTAGACACAAAATCAATGAGGAAATGTTTACTGAGTTCTTTACGAAGCAAGGCAACAGATTTATAGCAGGTGGCGACTGGAACGCCAAACATACGGATTGGGGTTCTAGGCTCACCGTAACCAGGGGCCGTGAACTAAAAAATTGTATCGATGCAAACAATACGTCAACTCTGTCCACAGGTGAACCTACATACTGGCCTACGGATGTTAACAACCTACATACTGGCCTACGGATGTTAACAACCTACATACTGGCCTACGGATGTTAACAACCTACATACTGGCCTACGGATGTTAACAACCTACATACTGGCCTACGGATGTTAACAACCTACATACTGGCCTACGGATGTTAACAACCTACATACTGGCCTACGGATGTTAACAACCTACATACTGGCCTACGGATGTTAACAAAATACCTCCTCCTTCTTTGTCACAAAAAACATATGCCACACATTCACCCAAATAGAATCTAGCTTAGACGGGTCTTCAGACCACACCCCAATCATACTAAGATTGAGTAAAACAACTGCAAAATGTGATTCAAACTATGACATGCTCTACAACTACAAAACCGATTGGGATAACTTTAGAGAGCACCTTGAAGACAACATTAATCTCAAACTATCTCTGAAGTCCCCTGAAAACGTAGACGACGCGTGCTTGTATTTCACCAATCTTTTACAAGTGGCAGCGTGGATTAGCACCCCTGAGTTAAAACATTCTGCTTATAGTACACCTACCCCGACCGAAGTCCGAAGAAAAATCGCAGAGAAGAGACGATTTCGTAGAATCTGGCTGTCGTCACATAACGGGACAAAACCCGTCTTAACCGTGCCATTAAGGAACTCAATCACCATAGCATAGCATAATAGCATAATCAGCCTATTAATGGACGCAGGCCTCCTCTCTATGATAGGGAATGGGCTATAATCTACCACGCGGGCCCAGTGCGGGTTGGTCACTCAAACACCAAACTCACTCACCATCTTGCGAAAACTAATAATGATGCCCTACAACACAGGCTAGAGAGAATAACCCCTGAAGCTAAAGGAATTCACTCCCTTTGGAAAGCAACTAAGAATTAAGCCCAACCTAAGCAATGCTTCCCCCCTATCAGATCAGACAATTCATGGGCAACGAGCCCATGAATTGTCTGATGAATCAAGAAAAATCTGAGGCTTTCGTCACTCACCTTACCAATATCTTCAAGCCGAACGAATCTGCAGTTCCTGATGATCCTAAAAGAGATGACATTCTCAACGAGGACTTGCAACTTTGTGCCCCACTGCGACCTCAAGATGAACTCCAAAAAGGCACCCGGATTCGATCTGATTACTCCGAAAATTCCTGCCTAGAAAGGGAGTAGTATTTCTTACTATCCTCATTAATGCCTCTCTCAGATCCTCTCATGTTCCTGCCCCCTGGAAAATATCACAAATTGTAATGATCCATAAGCCTGGAAAATGAAGTTTCATCCTACCGCCCTTACTCCAGTACTATCGAAGCTATGGGAAAGGGTTGTCCTGAACAGGCTGATACCTCACCTACAAGAAAACCAAGTTGTACCTGATCACCAATTCGGATTTCGCGAGCAACACTCCACCGTAGAACAGGTACACCGAGTCTACCGCACCATAAGACAGTGCCTAGAAAAGAAGAAGTATAGCCTTCTTCGACGTCCAACAAGCCTTTGACCGAGTATGGCATAAAGGACTATTATGCAAGATAAAGTTACTACTGCCCCATTCATTCTACTTGCTAATGAAATCATACCTTAGTGATAGACAATTTCAAGTAAAGGTACGAGACGCTAGATCCTCTCTCGCCAGGTGCCTTACAGGGGTACGTCGGGCTCCGTCCTGGGCCCAGTTTTATATAATACATTTACTAGCGACCTCCCTCAATGCCCTGACTTATTGGTAGCAACCTACGCTGATGATGCCGCTTTCCTGGCCTGTAATCAGGATGCCAACATAGCGAGCAGCATGCTGCAAAATCAACTTGACAGGACCCATGACTGGCTAAACAAATGGCGTATAAAGGCAAGTGCACCCAAATCGCATGACATCACCTTTGCACTCAGACATGGAAATTGTGCTCCGGTCAAATTGGGTCAGGACACTCTACCACAGTCACCATGCGTGAAGTACCTGGGAATCTACTTGGATCGTAGGTTGACATGGAAGGATCACCTAAAGAAAAAAAGAACAGAAATAATCTACAGATTCAAGAACTTGCTTTGGCTACTAGGCAGACAATCTTCACTCACCCTGAGTAACAAACAGAATTTATTGTTCCATCATAAAACCAATATCAACATATGGGATTCAATTATGGTCTTCCGCAAGCAAATCAAACATCATGTGCATTCAAAGAAGTCAAAACAGTATCCTGAGGGTCCTAGCAGGGGTGTCCTGGTACGCTTGCAACTCAGAAATCTGGAAATCCCAACGATCCTAGAAGAAGCGAAGCGCTACCTACAGAATTACAAAGTTAGAATAACCAACCATCCAAATCCCGTTTCACATTCACTATTGTTGCCAAATTGTACTTAGAGACTCAAGAAAGCTGATATTGTGCTGCCTGATTAAGTAGAATTAGGACACTGGTCTTGATTCTATAAAAAATGATGCATCTTTCCACACATCTGATCATAGTCAAGGATGACTGATAGCAGATGAGAAGAGGGAAAAAAAAACTGTAATAAAATAAAATGAAATGGGTACAAATTCAATTTAATATCGATTTCAATTGGAGCAGTTCAATCCCAAGCTTTTTTGTCCTCAATAAAGTTTACGTTTTATAAAAAAATTGTCGGAGTTCCGTATGGTGTCGGACGTAAATGAATAGCACCATCCCATATCTTCCCGTGGGTGTCGTAAGAGGCGACTAAGGGACTTACCAGAGAATGGGCAGCAGCGTTCTCTGTGTTTTTTAACAACCGTACTGCGATCGCCAACCCGCCTGCTAAGCTTGGCGATTATGGCAAAACCCCCCCAATGATGAGCGCAACACAAAAATGGCCCCTAGTACCCGGCAGCCCGTCTACCCTCGACTATGGTAGCGGTGTGGCAAGGGGTGCTAAGAATCTCCGGATGGGATCAGGCTGCCTATACCGACGACTTGACCTGGCAACATACAACACGCGTACACTCCGGACCGACGAGACGATAACGGAACTCGAAGAGGAATTGAGCAGGCTGCGATGGAGTATTGTGGGATTATCTGAAGTCCGAAGAGAGGGGGAGGACACTATACTCCTGAAATCCGGCAACCTGCTCTATTTCCGAGAGGGTGACCGGCAGTCCCAGGGTGGTGTTGGGTTTATCGTCCACAAGTCCCTCGTGAATAACGTGGTGAAGATCGAGAGTGTGTCGACCAGGGTGGCGTACCTTATACTCAGAATATCCTCAAGATATTCGCTGAAGGTCATACAGGTCTACACCCCGACCTCGGCACACCCCGACGATGAAGTGGAGACCATGTATGAGGATATTTCCAAAGCCCTGCATGGTTTCAAAACTCACTTCACCGTTGTCATGAGGGACTTCAATGCGAAACTAGGCATACGAGACGGGGATGAGCTGCAGGTGGGGCAATTTGGGGTTGGACGTCGGAACCACCGGGGTCACCAACTAGCTAGTTTTATGGAGAAGGAGGGCCTCTATATGATGAACTCCTTCTTCAAAAAGCGTGAGCACAGGAAGTGGACCTGGCAGAGTCCCGATGGTGCAACTAAAAATGAGATTGACTTCATCATGTCAACCAAGAAGCAAATGTTCAATGATGTCTCTGTGATCAACTCGGTGAAAACCGGGAGTGATCACCACATAGTAAGAGGCACATTGAACATCAATATCAAGCTTGAAAGGTCTCGACTGATGAAGTCTACGCTCCGTCCAGCACAGATCCAGATCCAAAACCCCGAGAACTTTCAGCTTGAACTCCAGAATCGTTTCGAGTGCCTAGGAAGCTCGGTGGACGATTACAACGATGGGTTCGTGAAAACTGTCCATACGACTGGGTCTAAGTTCTTTAAGACACGTCGTGCACACAAGAACAAAAAACTCTCTGATCATACTCTCGAGCTCATGAAGGAGCGGCGTGAGATGATCCTGCAGTCTTCAGACGAGGCGTGGAAATACCGGCAGCTCAATAGACGGATCTCTAAATCCTTGAAGAGCGACCTCCGCCGCTTTAATACCGAGCGTATTATTGCAGACGGCGGTATACGTTAGGCACCATCTAGACGAATACAATAGACGCGGAGATAGACATGATTACTGTACTCGTGGTAGAAACAAATTGGCTGGCTACCCACACACCCTATCTAAGTCTGGAAAGTTAATTCATGTTATGGGTCCATCGGTATACAACCGGCTACCGGATAATATTTTGAGCGCGACGTCTGACACTGTTTTTAAAACTAAACTGAAAGGTTGGCTAACCGACCAGGCATTATATGACCTAAAAGAATGGTTTTAAGAAAATTTATGTGATTAGTATACTGTAAGGTTCTATTATTCTGCTTATTGTGTATTATTATTGTTTTTTTAATTTATGATAATTTGTGTTTAATGCTCTTTTTAATGTATAATGACTTGTTTTTTTTAATGTATTATGATTTGTGTTTTTTACTTTTTTCAAAATATGACCTGTAATTTTTGATAATTATTAATAAATAAACTAAACTAAACTAAACTATTAAGCGGAATAAAGGCTCCAAGGTATTTTCAAGAGATCTGGCTATTAGGCAGAGCTAGCTCACGAAACTGATGACCGACGATGGCAGGATCGTATCCGCCAAACCGGAGCTGCTGAGGGAGATCGAGAGTTTTTTATGGGCAGTTGTACACTTCAACCAGTAAACCCGATGCAAATCTAACTAAAGACCCAAGAGCTAGACTGACCCGACACTATACCGAAGACATTCCGGAAAGGCTTTAGCACCGTAGACCACATATATACGCTGCGGCAGGTTATACAGAAGACCGAAGAGTATAACCTACCTCTCTGTTTGGCGTTTGTGGACTACGAGAAAGCCTTCGATTCGATTGAGACTTGGGCTGTACTGCAGTCTCTCCAACGGTGCCAAATTGACTATCGGTACATCGAGGTGTTGAAGTGTTTGTACAAAAACGCCACCATGTCAGTCCGACTTCAGGACCAGACCTCGGAACCTATCTTCTGCAGCGAAGTGTGAGACAGGGAGACGTCATATCTCCGAAACTGTTCACCGCTGCACTGGAGGATGTCTTCAAGGTTCTGGACTGGAAAGGGCTAGGCATCAACGTCAATGGCGCGTACATCTCTCACCTTCTGTTTGCCGACGATATAGTGGTCATGGCTGAGACCATGGAGGACCTCAGTACTATGCTCGATGACCTCAGTAGAGCTTCCGGAAGAGTGGGTCTTAAAATGAACATGGACAAAACCAAAGTCATGTTGAATACCCATGAAACACCCACTCCCATCAAGATCGGAGACTCTACACTCGAAGTTGTAGGCGATTATGTCTATCTGGGACAAACGATCCAGTTAGGTAGGTCTAACTTCGAGAAAGAGGTTAATCGTCGAATCCGATTCGGCTGGGCAGCGTTCGGGAAGTTGCGTGGTATTTTCTCGTCCAACTTACCGCAGTGTCTCAAGACGAAAGTCTATGACCAGTGTGTGTTGCCAGTGATTACATACGGGACCGAAACGTGGTCGCTCACAATGGGCCTCATCAGAAGGCTTAAAGTCACCCAAAGGGCAATGGAGAGGGCTATGCTCGGAGTTTCCTTGCGTGATCAAATCAGAAATGAGGAAATCCGTAAGAGAACCAAGGTTACCGACGTAGCCCGAAGAATATCCAAACTTAAGTGGCAGTGGGCAGAGCATATTGCTCGCAAAACGGATGGCCGATGGGCCGGAAAGTTCTGGAATGGCGACCGCGAACTGGAAGACGTTGCGTTGGAAGGCCTCCCACTAGGTGGACCGATGACCTGGTAAAGGTTGCGGGGATCCGCTGGATGCGAGACGCACGGGATCGGTCAATGTGACGACACTTGGGGGGAGGCCTATGTCCAGCAGTGGACGTCTTTCGGGTGAAATGATGATGATGATGATGAAAAAAATTGAATTTATTAAGGCTTAGTTCTTGAATGTGGCCTATAGCTTTAAATTTTTGTGAGCATACAAAAGGTTTTCATAAATATATTGAGAAGGAACAGTCATTACATAAATCTCCTTAAACTTTTCTCTGAGAGAGTGTCTCGGACTCAACTTATAAATTGATCGAACAGCCCTTTTCTGCAAAACAAAGATGGTCTGAATATCGGCGGCATTCCCCCACAACAGAATGTCGTAAGACATTACGCTATGAAAATAGCTGAAGTAAACTAATCGAGCTGTCTCTACATCGGTTAAATTACGAATTTTTCTAACTGAGTATACTGCGGAGCTCAGTTTCTTCGACAATTTATCTGTGTGTGGACCCCACTAAAGCTTAGCGTCTAAAGTTAAACCCAAGAACACCGTGCTATCTTCAGGATTCAACTCTTCGCCCTTCACTAACACACTAGTTTTCACCTGCCTTTTTTTTTTTTTTTTGGATGGGAAATCATCAAATGACCCCCCCACTCTGGGCGGAGCGGAACGGAGTGTCAGACTTGTACTGACTAAAACCCATCCATGTTCCTTCTTTGCCCTTTGTGTTCCAGGGCCACGGTGTCTCTTTCGAACAGTCCCGCAGCTCTGGCAGGCATCGGCCCATGCGGACCCCTACTCGGTTGCTGACATCTCTTTGAGGCGCGCGTGGAACAAAAACGCGGCGTCGACACGGCCTGTCGTCATAAGACGGCCGGACGGCGAGCTAGCCCATAACTCGCCGTCCACAGGCCCGCGCCTACGGTGGCCGGGAGCCACCACGTGACCCCCGACGCCCAGGGCGTCTCCCGCGGCGGCTGGGACGTGAGGTTCTTTCCCTCTCACGTCCTGCCACCTCCTTCACTAGCATGACTGCTTCACAGAAGGTGGTGACGGCTTCCCATTCCCTCTCGCTCCGGACCATGGCTTGAACCAGGGCCGGACGCGAGAGATCGCCGCCGCCAATCGCCGCTACAAGGACACGGCGGTGCTCCGCCCAAGCGGGGCAGACCTCTACGGTGTGCTCCACCGTGTCCTCCGGACGATCCTCGCAGTGGAAACACCCGGGCGTTTCCTCCCGCCCGATTCGGTGCAAGAACCTCCCGAAACAACCGTGTCCGGTGAGGATCTGCGTCAGGCGGTAGGTGAGGGCGCCGTGGCGCCTCTCTAGCCACTCCTCAAAGAGGGGACTTATCGCCACTATGGTGGCGTGCCCTGCACGGGGTTGCGACAGTCGCTCTCTCCATGTCGCCATGATATCACGCCGGAGGTCTGTCCGCTGAGCAGCAATTTGCCGCGGCAGCGGAGTTTCCCCCCGACGTAGTGCCTCCGCGCGCCATTCATGCAGGCGCGCGAGGACTATCGCCTCCAGATCCCATGGCGGCAATCCGGCAAGGAGGCTAGCCGCCTCGCCGGAGATCGTGCGGTACCCCCGGATTAGCCTTATGGCTATCACCTTTTGGGGCGTGTTCAGGTAGTGGGCGGCTTGCCGCCTTAAAGAACGCGCCCACACCGGGGCCCCGTAAAGGGCCATGGACCGCACGACCCCCGCGTATAGCCTCCGGCAGGAGGCGTTTGGACCCCTCAGGTTGGGCAAGAGCCGCTTGAAGGCAGCCCCTGTCCGTTCCAGTTTGGGAGCCAAACGTCGGAAGTGCTCCACGAAGTTCCACCGGCTGTCGAGGACGAGTCCTAGGTACTTCAACGTCGACCCGACGCCGATGGAAACCCCTCCTGCCGTCAGTAGGGATCCCGACGGTGGCGCATTCCGAGGCCCATGAAAACACATGGCCTCGGACTTGTGCAATGCCACCTCGAGACCCAATTGCCGGATCCTATCCACGACTATCGCAACCCCGCGTGTCATGTTTTCGGCCGCCGCCTCGTGCGACCTCCCTTGTGCCAGTACCAGCGTGTCGTCAGCGTAGCAAACTACGCTGACGCCGGTAGGGAGGTCGGCGCGCAGCACCCAGTCGTAACCGATGTTCCACAGGGCCGGTCCTAGAACCGATCCCTGTGGAACACCGCACGACATCTCTCGCCGGTTCCATTCTCCGCTCTGACCGGGGTAGATGACGGCCCTATCCGTCAAGTAGTCCCCGACCACACGACGAAGGTAGGTTGGCACCCGGTGATACCGGAGTGCCTCCCTAATGCAGCTCCAGGGCATGGAGTTGAAGGCGTTGGCGATGTCAAGAGACACCGCCAAGACGACCCCGCCCCGGGACACCGCGTCCCCCGTCGTGAGGGCTCTCACGCGCATGATGGCGTCCACCGTGGAGCGCCCCTTGCGGAAACCAAACTGGTGTTCCGCAAGATCCGGCCCCATCCCCGCAAGGTGCCCGGCAAGGCGGTTGGCAATGACTCTTTCGAAGAGCTTGCCCACCTCGTCGAGCAACACGATGGGCCGGTATGCGGACGGAGAGTCCGCAGGGCGCCCTGGTTTCCGGATGAGGACCAGCTTCCCCGTCTTCCAACGAAGCGGAAACTGGCCTCTCTCCAAGCATGCGCTTAGGAGCCCTTCCAGTCGGGGCCCGAGAGCCTCAGAGGCCAGGACCCAGGCTTTGCCAGGCAAGCCATCGGGTCCCGGGGCGGTGTTTCTGGCTTTCAGCCTGCGTACCGCCACTCTCAGGTCTACCCCAGTCACCTCCGGAACGTCGTCATCGTCATCGCTGTGGTCCGCTTCCGGCACCGCACGCGGCGGCGGAGCCATAGGCGGGGGAGGATGCTCCCCTCGCGAAGGGAACAGAGCGCTCACCACGTCCTCCACGAGCTCAGGCCGGAGACTCTGCGTTAGCGGGGGGGCCCGGGTGCGGAGTTTGTCCCGCACCATCTTGTAAGGGCGCCCCCACGGATCTCCGTTCAGAGACTCCAGCATCTCCTCGCGGGCCAAATTCTTGGCCCGCCGGACAGCCTCTTGGAGGGCGGTCTTCGCCGCTCTGTACCCCTCGTACAGCTCCGCCTCAATGGCTGCCGCATCCGGAGGGCGGATGCGGAGCCTGCGATGCCTGGCGTACAGGCGCCGCGCGGCAACGCACGCCTTGCGCAGAGACGTCAGCTCTCGCGACCACCGGTACACCTGACGCCGGGCGCTTCCTGGCCGAACTCGGGGCATTGCCACGTCGCAAATCTCGGACATGGCCTCCTGGAACCAACCCGCCTCGTTGTTGATGTCAGCAGGCCTGACTGGTGATGACACCCAGGCCTGCACGATCGAGGCTTCCAGGAGGAGCTCCCGGTCCAGCTGCTTCAGCGCCCATCGCGGACCACTCGGGGCCTGTAGGACCGGCACGCTTGAGGACTGGGTGGAGACGTCGAACCGGATATACCGGTGGTCGGAATAGGTCTCCACCCCCTCCATGACGCGCCAGTCAACGACACGCGGTGACAGAGCGGGGCTGGCGAACGAGATGTCCACCACCGACTCGCCCCGCATCCGCACGCACGTGGGGACAGAACCCCGATTTAGGACGACCAGGCCTGTCTCCAGAGCCCAGTCCTCCACCATTCTACCCCGCACGTCCGTGTAACGAGAACCCCAAGCCAAGTTCTTGGCGTTGAAGTCCCCGAGCACAAGCACGGGGAGGGAATGGCTTCCGATGACGACACTCAACTCCGTGAGGGAGTTGTGGAACTCGGCGAGAGTTCGGCTCGGGGAGAAGTAGACTCCCACTACAACGATCTCCCCGAACCGTGCTGCTACGCACCCCTGACCCTTCCTGACACTCTCAAGGGTCGGGGTACCGGCGGCGACCGACGCAATTAAGGTCACTGAGCCGCTAAGGTCCTCCACCCAGTCATCCCTGGGCGGGACAAAGTACGGCTCAGCGACCACGGCGATGTTAATCGACCACTGCGCCATGCTCTGGAGCAACAGATCCTGAGCGCAGGCGCAGTGGTTGATGTTCGCCTGGAGAAGGCGTAATGGGGCCGTTACTGGCACTCCATTTCAGCCCCCTCCCGGGCCCCCTGCGAGGGCTCCGCTGCGGAAGTTGCAGCAGTAGCGGCAGCGGCGGCGACAGTGGCGGCGGCTGCGGTGGTGGCGACGGTGGGGGTTTTGGCGGTGGTGGCGGAGGGCCTTCCCTTGCCCCTGGCCTTGGCGGGAGTACCGCAGGACTTGCTCCCTGCCCGGTGATCAGCCGGCTTGCCAGCTGCCGCACATGCGGCGCAGCGCGGCGCGGCAGAGCAAGCCGCGGCCATGTGACCAGGCTGGCCGCAGCGGAAGCACAGGCCGCTGCGGTCCACCTCCGAGGTGCACCGGACCGACACGTGGTGCCCCACATGGCAGCGGAAGCACCTCAGAGGTCTGGGTTCCAGCAGCTTTACCTGCGCCGAAACCCAGCCCACCAAGAGCCTTCGGCCCTCCACAATGACTTTCGCCGCCGTCACAGGGCAGCTAACCGTTACGGTTCGCATGCCCGACAGGTCCGGACGTAAGGTGCCTGCCTTGACCTGCTCGGCAGGGCACCCACCGGTCCTGGTGACGGCGGCCACCACCTCCTCCTCGGTCACCGAGTCGTCCAGACCCAGAATGCGCAGGTCTGCGCATTTGACGGGCCTGGACACTCGGGCCTCGTCCGCATTTAAGGACGCTCTAAGCTTTTCAGCCAGAGCGTCAGCGGACGAGCCACGGGTTTCGCCGGGGATTTCCAGCACTCGAGCCCCTGTTGCGGTGACTCTAAGCCGGAGGCCCCCGGCGATCCCGAGCTCCCCGAGATCCACCATCGTCTTCGCCTTAGCGAGCACGTCGCGATAGGTCACGCCCCTCTTTTCCGCCTCCGGCTGTAGTGTTATCACTACAGCTGCGGTCTTCGGGGCGCTGAGCCTAGCAGCACCATTCCGCTTCTTTTCTTGGCGCTTCCGCTCCCGCTTCCTGGCCTTTTTGGCCGCCCTTCGCTCCCTCGCTCTCTCTCCGGCCACCTGCCACCCGGTCTCGGCCACGGATGGCTTAGAGGGCGGGGGGGGCGGCGGTGGCGGCTGTCTCGCGGCTAGCGCTGGCACATTCGCCGCCTTGCCCTTCTTGTGGGCCGCCGCCTTGCCCTGCCTCAAGGCCGCCGCCCCCCCAACCGGGGCCGATTTAGCCGGAGCCAGCTTTCCAGGAGCCGACGTAACCCTGCCGGAGGGCTGGCTGGACGGCCCCGGTGCGGAAGCTGCAGCAGCGGCATATGTGGCCGCCCTCGGGCCCGGTGGCGCCTTGTTTGCCGCCAAGGGGGGACGCAGAACAATGCCCTCCAGGACGGAGAACCGAGCCTGAAAGGCAGCCAGCTCCTGCCGAACCAGGTTCAGGACCTGGTTCTCCACCGGCACGGCCTGGCGTGGTCGCTGCTGGCTATTTTGGGGCGCCTCGCGAGAGCCGGACTCACGCAGACTGGCCAAGTCTGCTCGGAGCCTCCTGTTCTCCTCTTGGAGAAGCTCCGTGGCGGCCGTCAGTCGAGCGACCTCCGCCCGCAGTTTGACCATGCCTTCTGGCGGGGGCGCCGCATATCTGGCCTCCGCTGCCGCCATGATAGAGGCGACCGCTGAGGGTATAGCCCTTTGCCTGGTGGAGGGCTTTTGCTTGTAGGAGACAGCCCTCAGCGCCGCCTCCACCTCCTTCGCAAGCCCGGCCTTACGCTCCGCTTCGGAGCCGCCGTCTGCGCCCGCCTCGTTACCAGAGGAGCCCGAACGGGCCACTCCGTGACCAGCAGCCACCCCCGGGTGGCGCGCCTCCGCGGCAAGCCGTGCCGACCTCTCGGTGGCAGAGAGGCCTCTCCCCCTGCCGCGGATCCCGCCACGCTTGCTGGTGGGGATCTTGCGAGCCGAAGCCAGTTCCCCCTCTGATGACGACTCTCGGTCGCCTACCGGCCTGGACCGCTTGCGAAGGAACTCCCTGTTCCCCGCAGCAGCCCCGGGCCTTCCGCGCCGGGAGCTCTCTGAGCCTCCCGCGCTCACATCGCTGGATGCGGCGCCGGACTCCGACCCCGCATCCCTCTCCTCCCTTCCTTCGCCGTTATCGGCCGTTTTCTGGGTTAAAATATTTTCCATTTTGTTCCCACGAGTATGGGGGAAATAAAAAGTCCATCTGGGCAGTGCCCCCTGTACCCAGATAAGCCATAGCCAGGCCCGGCAGTGGTTCGCACTAGCGACTGATTTTCCAAAGGAACCCGTCAGCCATACATCTCCTCGCGGTGCGCCGCCGCTTGAGATTCGGGGTAACTTTTTATAGAGGTTTTCTACCTCGTGGTCCGGGCGGTTAAGCCAAGACCCTCGGTCCCAATCGAAGCCGCGAGACGTGTTCCACGACACTTCGACGGTGGGATTACGATATCGACGGGGACAGTGAAGGACTGCATCCTTCACTGTCTGCTCGGAGGCAGGGTAAGTGCACACCGAGCCCGCCCTAGCTCCTCCGCTGTGCCCTCTGCTTTTCAGAGGGTCACACGGAGCAACGCCCCCTAAGTCCAAGATGGACCCCTCCCATGTCAGAATATTAGCCATGGACAGTAACATTCCCCGAGGAATAAGAATCTCTTCCCATTCCTCGGGGAAGGATACTGCTCACGCCCAGGGTGCACCGGCCTAGCAGCTGCTATTCCCTCCAGACGTATCGAGAGGGACCGGCAGCCATCAAGCACACGAGGAGGAATTCTGACAACGCACCCCAGTTTTCACCTGCCTAACGTGAGGTAGTGCAAACTTAATGCATTTGGTTTTTTTTTCATTAAGATGTAAGTTATTAGCGTTAAACCAATGCACTACTTTTGAAATCGCGCTATTTACATTAGTAACTAGCTGCTGACGTTTAAGTTTAAACAAAAGCGAAGTGTCGTCTGCAAACAACACTATATCGTGGTTATCCTTTATGAGGTAAGGTAAATCATTAATATAAATTAGAAAGGACCAAGAATTGAGCCCTGTGGGACTCCCATTGTTACTATAGATCCGGGAGATATTTTTCCTTTGACGTCAACTCTCTAGATCCTAGTACTCAGGTATGTGGTAAGAAGATCCAGAGCGCTGTTTCGGATTCCGTAGTGGCGGAGTTTCCTGATTAACGTTTCATAAAGAACGCAATCAAATGCCTTAGACAAATCGCAAAAATTCCCAAAGCATCGCATTTATCTTCCCATGCATTATAAATATGTCCTAAAAGTTCATTAATCAGTAGTTGAACGACCCCTCTTAAAACCAAACTGTTTGCTATGTAATAATTTATGTGTATTAAAAAATCTTTGCAATTGTTCTAGAATTAATTTCTCAAAAATTTTACTAAAAGTATGTAGTACTGAAATAGGTCTATAATTTTTGGGGTCTGATGTACTACCCGTTATGAATAAAGGAATTATTTTACTATTCTTCATAAGATCAGGAAACTCCCCACAATCAATACAATTATTAAAGATAAGAACAAAGGTAGGTGCTACAATGTCTGTAATAGACTTGGCAACTTCTACAGAATTACCCCACAGATCCGCAGTCTTCTTGACATTTAAGGAGTGAAAAGTTTTGATTAAATCTCTACATGTGATATGTTCAAAACGAAATTCCGAGTCGCAAACGTTAACATTTTCCTTAAGCAAAGATTCGGCAACAGTAGGTGATGAGTTTAGGAATTACGTAGTTGAGACGGGAATATCAGAAAAGAAACTCTCGAAAGCCGCGGCGACGTCTGAATCTGATTTGATTACTCTATCGTTAATGATTAAAGCTATAGTCACTATTTCGGTTACTAGACCTTCCCGTTTCATTATTAATAATATTCCACGTCGTTTTAATTACATTACTGCTATTCTTAATTTTCGAGCTCAAATACTGTGACTTAGTCATATAACACACTTTTTAAAATAGTTTTGAGTAATTTCTCACATATAAATTAAAGGCAGTATTTACAAGCATTCTTTTGTTGTACAACTCATAAAGTCGTGTTCTACTTTTGTGAATACCAATGGTAGCCCAGTCACTGAAAGATGCGTTACAATTCACTGAGATAGTCTTGGGAATGAAGGTGGAATTAAATAGCTCATCGTATATATGATAATTATTTTAATACATATTAAAATAATTATCATATAGACGATGAGGATTGTCACTAGACAAAAATGGTAAGTTATTCACGAGTTTAATTTTAAATAATTCCAAGCATCTTGCAGTTTTAGGATTAACAGTGATATCATTTTTTTGCCACTTTGATGTTTTGAATTTCGATGGTAATCATTTGTCCGCAATGATTAGAGTCTAAAACATTTATGATTCGGAATAACATCAGTATAAATATTGTCTAGACATGTGGCACTAGTAAGCGTTATTCTTGTGGGCTCCATAAAAAGGTTAACGAGATTGTAGGACTGAAACAGACTTATAATTTTACTACATGAACCAGAGTTTTCTAATAAATTTACATTAAAATCACCAAAAGTGATAATTGACTTGTTTTCATCCTTTATCTTCTCAAAGTAGTCATAAAATGCCGAGGGTGGCCTGTACACACTTAATATAATAAACTGCTCCAATTCTATACAGGCTATTTCAATGATGCGTTCAACAGAGAGGGTCACAGTTTCCTTTCGGTCTTTAATTTTAATCTGATTTTTTATTAAAATTAGTGAGCCACCATGCATTTACTCTGTTGAATGAACTACCAACCTAGGCTTTGAAGCCAATGTTCTGTAACACAAAGGATATCAATATTATTAAAATTCAAAAATAATTCTACTTCTAATTCTTAATATTCTGATGCATCAGGTTGATTCTATTTGTTTTTAATTTTTTTTTATTAGACTTAGTTTTGTAAATCTGTATATTATTGCTAGAGTTTACCTCTATTGTCCTATTCTTTAATTTGAATGATGAATGTAGGTACGTACCTATCCAACATAGAATATATCTATCCATAAATCTCTAATATAATCGATGAATAATTTAAAGATCTAAGCTAATCGTTAAACAAAACAATAATACTGAAACACCTTCATAAACACATCTAATATTCAATGAAACCATTTTCATTAAACAAAATAATAAGGAATATTAAAGACACACACAAACACAATAAAAGGACACTGTACATTACAACATATAAATATACCATCAAAAGAAATTTTTATAAAAAAAAACAACTAAACAAATCAACGTAAAAACAAAAAAAAATATCCTTTACAAATAGGTAATAGAAGAGGACAGGCTAGAGAAGTTTTTAAAATGAAGGTTGTTTAATAAACAGTTTGTAAAATTCTAACATAAAATAACAAAATAAAAATTTACAAAGCATTTTTAGAGTAATAAGAATGCGAAGAGTATTTTTTGAGGAACTCGTTGAAAGTATAAAACATTTCTTTTATTAACCATTTCGTAAGTGAAAACAAAATTTGCGATAGGGTAGATCTACAATTTTTTAGGTAGCGAGTTATAAACTAATGGTGCCATATACACGCAGCTGTGTCTAAACATTTCTATCCTGGGAACCGATAATTCTAAATTTGAGTGAGTGATTTTACGTTTGTTTAAGTTATTTTATTTCGGAAAAGATTCATGTTAGTTTTAACAAATTTAGCTACTTCATAGATGTATATGCTAGGGGCGGTCAATAGGTTTTCAGATTTAGAATGTTTTCATTTCAAATATGGGTCGACAGGATTCAGACCACTGCATATTAAAGATTGCACGCAATCATTTTTTATGTGCTACTAAACTAAACTTGTGACAGCTCTGCTGTGTATCCCCATACAACTATACCATAGTGAATTATGGAACACACATATGCATGATACACCAATAGTGCGGTTTGTTTAGAAGTTTCTTTGACCTTCTTTAAAGCGACTACGAATTTGTTGATCTTTTTACAAATGCTATCAATATGTTCCGTCCACGTGAGACGTTCGTCAATTAATATGCCTAAAAATTTGGCATTAAGGATTTTTTCTATTTTTGATTATTAAAAGTAATGTCTAAATGTTAGTCTGTACTATTAAATGTTGTGAAATTTATTACTTTTGTTTTCTCTAAATTAATCTTTAATGAATTTTTGTTTAACCATAACATAATTTCTTTTAGTGTTATTTATTTAACATTTTGAAGGCTTTTATCTTTACATCCTATTATAACAGTAGTACCATCTGCAAATAAAACACAAACATTTCTGCGTACTGCTTGTGGTTGATCATTTATATAAGAGTGAGCTAATAGTATCTACCTACTTACAGCATTTTATTTATGCGAAAACCAGTGTTTTACCCCGAACATGCAATAGCTTGATGGTGCGTCTTAATACACAAATTTAACGGATTAGCGAAGTTAATAAAAGATTATTTTATCATATTGCATACCGTTGGGAAGAGGACAGACTAGAGAAGTTTTTAAAAGAATTCGAACATCTCGATCGCTTTTAGTTTTTTTTTTTTTATAATAAGGACACGCTATATTGCCATACATAGATGGCATGTTTTTTTTCTTTTCGCCAAAGATGAAACCTAGGTATGTTAGAGGACTGTATGAGAAATCAATAGCACAAAGAACTAGCTCTACCAACCGTAACCAAACCAAGTTCATATCAGGCGTTATTGTTCTTAAATAAAAATACTGGGTGTGTGATATTTTACGTTTCCCATTAATAATTTATACTATTCGGCTACTGTAATGAGTCATTCCGCGTCATAAATAATTTAATTATAGATTATGTGTAAAAAAAAATATTTAAATTTTGTATTTAAAATTGAAAGATTCATAATAAATTCCCGCTTTCGCATACGTCGCCGAGCGCGGTAGGCGGAGGCCAATCGACTCGTTTCAGTTGTCGGGTTTTAGATTAAGTAGGTTGTTAATGTTATATTTTTCTTTTGTTGGTTGTCTATATGATACTACAACATATGCATTTGTGTCTGATAATACATTCATTCGGCCTGGGTAACTTTCCCATAGTCGACATAAACGACCTAATAATATATGTTCTGGGAACGTACCAAATAAGTCAGGCCAGCAGTTATTATGGCGAACATGTGAGGGGTTCGTACCATATTGAACCGTACAGGGAGGACAGTTAGATATTTCGGTTGAGGAAACATTTAATATCGATGTCATCAATCCGTGGCTGCTGCGCAGTCGAATCCACTCGCGACATTGACGACAGCGCACATAGTTCGTGTATTTTTAATAGAAGGGCTTAATTATGGCATAGCAGCAATAAAAGGGCATTATTGTTCCTGTATTTCTGAGAAGAGAACACTTGGTTGTTGTAGCCACATCATGTCTATATTGTGGTTCATGGTGTATACATCAACAACATTATGTCCTCCAGCTCAATTTCTGGATTTCTTAATAAGACATGATGTGGGAAAAGAGACGAGTAGTGATTAATAATTAAGTTCATCTATAAGAATTCAGACAAGAATAAGAATTATACCAACCCACACTGGGCCCGCGTGGTGGATTATAGCAGCACATGCACAGGGTAGAGGTCGATCGGCCGTTATTTCGCCACAGCTCGTCGAGTGCACTCAGTGAGTAACGTTTGTCGGGAACCGAATCGAGTTGTGAGTGATAGTAGTCACCGAGCACGCAAAACGTATAGGAAATAGGGTAGATCGTTTTGACAGCTCGTATACACCCCGCAATAACCTCACCATATTAGATCCGTGATCATTGCGCTTGCAACAGTGCCCAAATATCGGGAACTCAAAACAATTTAACCTGTTAAATATCCCGTTTTAAGTGTTAATCATAGTGTTGGTGACCAACGGACCATGTCAGTTTAAAAACTTAAAGTTTTATCCAATCACATAGGTACCTATCCAATAACGCCAGTACTCAAAACTTCAAAGCCTCTACCTACCTAATGCCCCAACCAAATATAAAAAACCTACTTTTATTGGAAAACCTTTTTATTGTCTAACTTCAACTGTCAATCCGTCGGTGTCATGAGTTTCGTTTGTTATTAATCTTTTATTTGTGAAATTTTACAGAAATCAAAAATATAAAAATTGCAAGAGTTGAACCTTAAACGTAAACACCGCTGTCCTAACCTGTGGTGCGCAGAAAACTTAGCAGGCGAAGTCAAGTAACAAGACTCCTCGTGGTGTTGACCTAATGGACGTACAGCTTGATTTATCAGGGTTTCACAACCATGTGACTCAGTGAGGTCTAAAAAGTTGGATTTGGTTCGCGAACATGTCACCATCGAAGATGATGACCCGCGCCGGCCGCGTACTGTGCGGCGTGACACACGCGGTGCCTGGGAGTGATAAAGCAACCGCGGTATCACGATGCGAATCATTATCCCACCAAAAAACCATAACTATGCAAAACTTAAACCCTAATATTATTAAATTGCAATACGCCGTACGCGGGCCGCTTGTGATCCGTGCCGCTGCTATCCGTAACGAGCTTGCGGAGGTACCTATTCATTTTAATTATTACACTTTTTAGGGATATACTTAATAACATTTTTTTCCTCGTGTGTGCCGACTATTCGATGTAATGGATGATCCCAAATTTGTACACAGATTCCCCCCCCCCCCTGCGCTCCTAGAGGCTCAGGTTTTTTAAAGTTGTAACTTAACCTACCTGATGCCACATAATTAGGTACGTAATACATTCTAGGATAGGTACAGTAGAATCACTCGCAAACTAAAATATTTTTTAATGCTAGAAACAAGCGTCTAAGTATTTGTCCAACCAACGCACGCGGTCGTACTTTAACCCTGCAAGCACTGCTTCGTCAACTACACTACTCGTTAAATAGTAGGTTCATGTCGGTAAAAATATCCGATGGCATAGTGAGGGAACTCAAGGTCTTACTGGTAGATGTTGACATACTACATAAGGGGTTGACGATACCTATTAATTTTGTTATTTTGTTTTTTCAAAAACAGCTATGTTCCCTACGCAGGGTTTGCGTATAAAATATTAAAAATTTTGTTATTTTTCCTAATTCAGTTAACAATGACACGTTACTCGGTATTGATTTATTACGTAAAGCCAGTTTTGTTATTAATGTTTCGTACAGCTGATCGGCCTGAGTTCATTCACCCCTTGCGGTATGAGGATTCACGTGACTTCGTTGGGTGTGCTTCCACGCATATCTTACGTAAAGGTAAAGGCTCGATGCTGTTAATTTCAGAGAAGGAACGTCTCGCTCAGCTGCAAGAGTATGAAATATCTTCGCAGAAGGGGGAGAACCTACACCGTTCGCAGAGCATCGCATCGATTGTGGTGATCACCGGCCGATTGTGGTGCCGCCATACAGAATCACTCTGTAGCGGCACTACAAAGAGTACTAAGCAACGTAGAACAAAAAGTACTACAGCGCCATCTATGACACCGATGATGAACTAAACATCGAAATACATTTAAATCCTACATCACGCAAGTAAAGTTTTCCTCGACTTAAGACGATATAGAAGAAGACAACAACTGTGGGGCAGTAGCCCACAAGACATACCCGTCTGGTCGGAGGATCCTCCCTTTTCTATGGGGGATGAAGAACTTTACACCCTGTTCTCCAAACCCCCAAAACTCCCGTCAAGAAACCCATCATGGCAATGGAGATAGAGAAGATACTTCGCGAAGGAATCATCACGGAATATGGATCTCCATGGGCAGCACCAGCTTTTCTGGTACCGTGGAAGGATGGTAGTAACCGGTTCTGCGTAGATTATCGTAAGCTGAACGCCGTCACTAAGAGTGACTCTTACCCGCTGCCAGTGCTCGATGATTGTATTGTATTGTATAACGGGCTGGTGTCCGCAACTCCACGTCTAAGCGTATATTTTGCGTGCGGGTGGTAAATTTATTCGATCCACAATAACTCCCCGAGAAAGGCCAGTAGCGCCTTGATGTTGCTGACAATCATTTTCATTTCATTTCATTTATTTAATAGCAATTACATTGTGTCTGTATCTCGAATCTCGCGGAGAGTACCTGGGTTACCGACGTACTTTGCCCTGTATGTTGCAACCACTGGGCAGTACAGAAGCACGTGGGCTGCTGTCTCGTCTTCCTCCATGCAGGCTCGGCACAGGGGGCTGTCTGTGACTCCTATGACAAAGAGGTGTTTATTAAAAGAACCGTGTCCAGTGATGGCGGCTGTAAGTGTGCGCAGCTGTAGTTTGGTCAGCCGAAGCGCCCGTTTGGTGAAGCGGCCATCGACAGTAGTAAGTGCTTCCTTGGCCTGCCTGCACTCGGCATGGTCCAGCCACTGCTTGTGGTGTTGTTCACTAGTTTGTTTCCTTACCGTAGGTACCCGAAAGGGAGTGGCACGATCCTACTGCTGCCATGCTTGATCCCCTTCTAGCGAGTTCGTCCGCTGCATCATTGCCTCGGGAATCGCTGTGTCCTTTGATCTATTGGATGGTTATATTATTGAGATTACCAACCTGGTTCAGGCGTTGAAGACACTCTTGTAATAACCCAGAGTTGACTATGTGGTTGTTTAGTGCTAGCAGTACAGCCATGCTGTCTGAGAGTATGCGAATAGAGTGGTCCACGACCCACCTGGCTAAGATGGCTGATGCCGCCAGGGAAATGCCATGTGTGATCGATGATACTGGTAAGAGCTGTTTGATGAGTCCTATTGACCTCCGATAGGGATACTGGCAGGTCAAAGTAAGGCCTGAAGATCAGGATAAAACTGCCTTTGTATCTCCATTTGGAGTTTACAAATTTACCTGTTCGGTCTGCGCAATGCGCCCGCTACTTTTCAACGTTTAATCGACCGACTTCGTTCTGCGTTATCTCTTAAGAGGGTGAGACTCTCACTTGGTTATATTGATGATCTGATATTGATATCTGGATCATTTCATCAGCATCTTCAGGAATTACGTGCTTTATTCGACCGCTTAAGTGTCTTCAATCTCCACGCAAATCGCAATAAGTGCACATTTGCTTGAGAGAATGTGAAATACCTAGGGCACATTATCACCTAAGAAGGAGTGTCTCCAGATCCAAATAAGGTTACTACGATATTAGATATGAAGAAACCAACTACTGTAAAGCATCTATATCCTTTCTACAGAGTTGCTCATGGTTCCGCAAGTTCATACCGAATTTCTCCAAGTTGACTATGCTAACGCATAAGAATCAGTCCTGGCTATGGGTTGAAGAACAGATCAAGGCATTTAGAGAACTAAAAGGATTACTTACCTCACCTCCGATTCTTATTCAGCCCGATTATATGTACTATTTGTTCTCAGGACTGACGCTAGCAATTACGCACTAGGTGCAGCTCTACTCCAGGGGGAGTCACACTGCCTTATGATGCTGGCAATCTATCAAGAAGAAAGAAAGATCTTGTGGCGCATATTCCACAGACTAAAATCACTTTTTGTAGTATTCAATATGACAGACGTGCGTGGGATGCACGTCTGTCATATTGTTACTGTACAACAAATTAAACAAAGAACTACATTTAAACACCAAAAAATATTAAGAATGCAAAGAACTTATAAGTAAATGGATTGAACTACTAACAAATGAGAAAACTGAGGCCCTCTTGCTACATGCATCGTAACTCTGTCATCCATGCGCACACGCACACGCACACCCACAAAAACACTTACACTCCTCACCCTCTCACACACATACATCACACATGCACCCCATCATTCCATACCTGGTGCAGAAGAAGGTTAGCCCAACTACTTACCTTTTAATATTCCCTGGTTCCCCGTATGAAGTAATTGGGAAATACCACGTTTCGGCGTTGAGGAGGTATCATTCTCGGGATGGTGAATGACCTGAGGGTCCGTAGCCGGTTGCTCCTAAGCGTTATCGTAGTAGGCCGCGTAAACGTGTCATTGTTGACGTTTGTCCAACGGTGAGGGCACCAATGTTTGGTCAAAAGGGGGAGTATGTAGGAGAGCACAGCAAAGAGACGCGCAACCCGCTCGCCGATCAACTCCGCAGCGTCGCGCACGCGCCAGTTCAGCTCGCATCGCTGTCGTATTCGGTCACGTTTTTACCATGTTCTACCTGTACTGTGTTTTTGTTTACATCTAGACTGTATATCGTAATAACTGTGACATTAAACATTATTTGTGCACCATAGAGCGTCCGTTCGATTAATTCGTTATCTGCCCCATCCCCACTACAACTTGAAGATTTTAAGTAGCAACTTAAGATCTTATTTGTTTGTACTTGGAGGTAGAATTATTTTTTAATGTTTCATGCTTGTTAATGTTAGGGAGAATATTTGTAAATAAATGGTGTAAATAGACCCTTAACGAAGCCGAAAGGCATTTGTTCTCCCCGTCTTTGCTATCATTTTTTTGTTCCAGACCATACCTGGGAACCCTCTAGTTGCGGAGAAATTGAGGGTCAAAGTATCACAAGTTTTTTTTTTTAATACTTGTATACTTTAAACACCTCCACCTCACCCGTACTATTCAATCCATCCATCAGCACAATGCTTTGAGTGCGTTCCATCGAGTCCTACCGTAAAACGTGATTTTTCACCCCAAAATAAAAGTCGTTTCCCAGCAATAATTTTTGCCTAAAAATACTTAGTTTGATGTACAGAATGCTTGATTGACGGCTTCGTCTTCATGCAAACTTCAGATACATACAGCCTGTATGTATCTGAAGTTTACACTATGTTGTTATACGAAATAAAATAAACTTTAAAGTATTAAATAGAGTTAATGACAGGACCTTACTCGACAGTGGCGCCATCTGATGAGCTCAAAAACGATAGCCCTCATTCTAACCTATGTAAGGCCGCAGTTAGACGGCGCGAAAAATTTCTTGCGGCCACCGCGCGGCGGCCGTGCGGTGGCCGCAAGAACTAGGACACAACATTGAAATTCTTTGTAGTTAACTAATGGCGCGGTGGCCGCGCGATTCGCCACGGTCTGCAGACGATCTCGCTCGAATGTTCTCAATGTACGCCCCTCGCCCGCGCCTCCGCATTCTCCTTTCCTTCAATCAGTTGCTTCAAATTATTATTTTCTTTTTGCATTGTAGTACAAGTGATATGCAATCACAATTTTCTGCTTTTTGTCGAATTGCGCATAAAGAACACGTGTCAATTTCCAAGAGCAACTGTTGAAATGAATCGGGGTCGCAGTGGTGGCGTGACGTGGATACTTTGATAAATCAACTTTATGTAGTTGCTTTAGCCGCTGAACAGCCAGGCCGCCGCGTGGCGGCTGAACTCGGGTAAGGTAGATAGGGTGTTCAAATTTTCGTGCTCGCTTCGCTCGGTCTTCAGACTACTTTCACTAAAATGTTGATTTTATCTAAAAGTCGACTAAGTAACTCCTATACGAAAGGATCGGGAAAATTATTACAATTTATTCAAAACACAAAATATTTTGATTAATTACAATACATTTTGATTAATCACAAAACACTTTTTACACAATCACAAATTCACTAATGATCACTATTCACTTAGATATCGCACTTGTAGTTCCGCTTCGTTGTATAGGCAAAAACAGACGACTGCTCCCGCAAACCCAACGGCTGTTAAATATGCGGACCGATCCTTCGAGAAAGTTCCACAACTTTTTTGAACCTCCTTTGCAGCTGAATGGTGGAACTTTCTAGCATTAGCTGTTTTGACATGGAAAAAAAAATTCTAGTGCGAGCAGGGTTTGAACCTGCGACCTTCCGATTCAGTACACCGGATGTCTTAACCAATTAGACCATCGCACCCTGCTCACAGCTCCCGAAATTTTCGTTCCATTAATAACGTCTTACGGTGACGTTAGCGCTATCTATTTAAGAAAGTATCGAACTAACTTAAACCTACACGTTGACATTACAGCCAAATCAATGTTGTATAGAAGTCGCCATACCAAACTAATTAGCATTGTTCTCGAATCTTCTATACAGTTCCATGGTGGAATAGTAATCTAGAATTTTCTTGTATAATAGCCGACGTAACAGTCAGTTTCAACAAAATACCTGCGTTTTTGTTGTTCACCAGGGAAAGAAGAAGCCTTTCAGTGAAGTAATCAGTGCAAACATCGGAGATGCGCATGCCATGGGACAGAAGCCAATCACCTTCATCAGACAAGTATGATCATCATCAGCTCACTCAAAGACCTCTCGAATTCCCACCTAGTTGTTTTTTGTGGGTCACTTGTTACCCGACTTCCAAAAGGACTGGGTTATCAATCATATTTTTTTTTTCTTTTGAATTTGATAGGGATCACCTAGTAGACTACATAAACTGTTCAAGTAGAGTTTGACACTTTTTCTATGAAACCGACAGATAGTCACCTATCAGTTCAAAAATCACTTTATTGAAGGGTTTTCTAGCTGTGCGCTAGTCCCAGACGCGGAATAAACGCGTTGCACTGAATAGGATCTGATGTTGTGATCGGCGAAATTCGTTTTATTTATTTGCAAACATGTTAAACACTGGTTAGTAGGCATGCATTAAATTTCATGACACTGTATTAAGACATGCACCCTGTTTGGCACTGCAAAGAAGGCTGGCGAGGTTGCATGTATTTTTGGGACCCTCTCTCTTAGAGGTAGCATTCATTATGGCAACTTATACATAGCTGTTGTAAAACGACTAAAGACTAACAGAAAAGTAAATAGAAAGTAAGACGAAAAAGTTGGGAGAAGAGAAATATACGTCAATACACCGTGACTTTTTAGTTGTCTTACAAAGGTCGTCCACTCAATGTACCCGACGTAAAAGCCCTAAGCGCGTTTTTTTTTTCTGGAAGAAATAATAGGTACAAAGAAAATTAACAATAAAAAAATAGAATAAAATTATAAAACATCATGTTAATGATGTTTACGCGTCAAACGGGAGAACATTACCTACCCAGCACTCGAGTCCAGTAGATCATCACTCGCAACAGGGTGTTTTAACTACGTCATGCGTCAAAAAACTGAATAAAATTTTTATTTTTAAATTATTATAATCTCATAAATACCTATTTTTTTGGTTTATGAATGTTTAGTATTCATTGGATACATGAAGTGGGCTGCCGTTGTAAGACGACTAAAAAGTCATCTTACGATTAAGGTTTTTAACTGTGGGATGTCTGCTTATTTATTCAAAATGAATAAAATATAATAATATTTAATATGAATCATAAAGGAAGATTCGAATAAACTACTGTATTTCCCTCGCAGTTTTAGTTTAGACGGTACGTGTTGCTTCTCGTCTTAAGAAGAAGCATTCGATTTCCAATTTGTCAGTTTTAAATTCCGCAACGGTAGTAGCCTTTCTTGAATAACGAAGATTTCAACTGTTTAGAGAAAATTGAGTCAATTCGTAGGGATTTTAATCTTTCAGGTAGTTTATTAAATTATATGTTAGCTAGTCTTGAGTACGGGTTTTTCCCGATAACTTTTAAGTTTGTGATGAGTAGTAATTAGTGTATTCCTGTTCCGTTGGTTATAGTTTTCATTTAGCTCGATATTAGATTTGAAGAGGTGCCTATTTTTCTAACGAATATACAACTTTGCAATATAAATATATGTGTCGGATATGTCAGGATTTATTCTGTTAAGCTCGTACATCATGTGGTCAGACTATGGGTTTCGTGCTATGAAAACACACTGGGTGCGATACACTGTTTCTAGTAAACTAACGAATTACTTGATTTTTTTTTTTTTTTTTTTTAATTAAAACGTTGCCCCACTAGGAATTTCTCCTGTATCGTGGGTGCGTTTACAAACATTTAAGCTCACATACACAAACAGCCAGACCCGGAACAACTATCTGTAGGCCATACAAATATTTGTTCCGTGCGGGAATCGAACCCGCGGCACGAAGCGTAACAGTCAATCGCTCAGCCACTGCGCCAACCGTGCCGTCATACGATACAACATACGATTACAACTTAATAACACGGGGCACAATGAATCAGGTACAGTTCCAAGACGTCTCAACTCCGCCGCGATCCGACACTAATTGTCGTCCTCTCTCGAGCTGGCATCCAGGGCTCTGTAGAAGCACACCGTGTGGTGGGTAGACTGGTTAATAAGTCGCGTGATGTCACCACTGCACACTGGCGCGTTTTCCAATTCATTTTATGTCCGTACTAATGACCAGATCCGACATATTATTGCTGGTAGTGTAAGAATTTGTTGATTAATAAAGTATGGCCTACAACTCTCTCGTTGATCTATATATGTTCATTAGTATTCTTATACATTTCTTTTGCTGAATGAAGAGGTCCAAAAAGTCAGAACTTTCTCCTCACAGAATGATACCATAATTTAGCAAGGAGTAGGCGTACGTGTACTAGGTAGATAAGGCGGTGTTATGGTCTGTGTTACGTCACAATATGCTCAGCTCAATAATAAATTAGGACAATTTTGAGCTTGTACTTTCTATATGTTTCTTCCAATTTAGGTTTGAGTCTAATGTTAGGCCTGAAAGTGTAAATACGTTCATTTCTTCTAGTTAAATTTTTTGCATTAATGTATTTAGATTTATTGGGGTTCTTTGCTAAGTTCTGAATTGGCATATTTTAGTTTTAGATAGGTTTATTTCTAAGTTATGTTCATTTAACCATTGCTCAGTTTCTGTGAAAGTTTTTAAAACAGCTAAATGGTCTACATTCGCTGGCGTTTTAAATAATAAGAGAACATCTTCAGCGAACAAAATACACGTCGAACTTGTCTTTTTTGGCAAGTCATTTACGTATATCGCCGCCGTGGAGGCCAATGGAGCTAAGCCACAATTTTTGCGAAATGGAGTTAAGTGCAGTAACGAACTGACAAAGAGCCATAGCTTATATTAGTCAATACATCTAAAATATATCATCTTTTTTTTTTTGATACATATATGGATAATATCCAAACACATGTTTGTAGAGGTATCTGAGAAAAGCTTTTTGCACTTTTTCCAGCATGAGTGTATAGTGTTAATGTTAGCAAATTGGTGTTAATTGACTTTTTGTTGCGAAAAGCAAGTCAATATTAATAAGTAAAAATATCGACTTGCCTTTGAATTTCTTAAAATGTGTTCAAATACTTTAGCAGGAGCCGACAATATAGCAATAGGCCTGTAGTCTTCATCTGATGATTTCACTCCGTCTTCGGTATAGGCGTAACCCTAGAGAGTTTCCATTGAGTTGGATATTTTCCGATGCTTAATGACAAGTTAAATAGAGGTTCTGCTATGGAAGCTTTAGACAGTTTTAGGATATTAGCTGGAATGTTATCCGGCCCAACAGAACTAATGGGTTTTAATTTATTGATACCACGTTCTACATCGTTAGTTGACAATTTAGATAAACTGACAGAGTTACTGTAGGTATCAAGAGCACATATTTGGGAGGCATTCAAATCAGGTGTTTCAGGTAAGAAAATATTGGCAAAGAGATCAGCAGACGCATTAGCAGCATCGATACGAAGCGTACACACTTCGGACCGATTAAAGATAACTGAACAGGAAGACAACTGAAGAGCAATTGAGCAGGATGCGAAGAAGTATTGCGGGATTATCTGAAGTCAGAAGAGAGGGGGAGGACGCGATAATTCTGAAATCCGGCAACCTGCTCTATTTCCGAGAGGATGACTGGCAGTCCCAGGGTGGTGTTGGGTTTTTGTCCACAAGTCCCTCGTGAATAACGTGGTGAAGATCGAGAGTGTTTCGACCAGGGTGGCATACCTTGTACTCAGAATATCTTCAAAATATTCGTTGAAGGTCATACAGGTCTACGCACCGAACTGGGCACACCCCGACGACGAAGTGGACACCTTGTATTAGGAGAACTGTAACACGATTTAATAGAGTGTGTATAGAGTTTCTTAGTCCGTTCTTCTCCTTATAAAGAACCATGTTTGCGAACGGGCGGCTCAACTTGTAAATGGTTTAATAGAAATAAACGTTTCGAGTTTGAGTTAAGTATTGTGTGCGATTTAAACTACCCAACTACCTAACTAAATGGCGGATGGTGTCGATATTTGGGGATAGTGTTACTCTAATGCATTCCCTGTCTTAACATAATATTTTATAAATAGGCTGCATCCTAAGACACTTCCTTGGGGTATTGAATTATTAATGGTAGACATGACTGATTGTATGCTGTGCATTTCCTGGTTAGTGCTATCGAAGAATTCTACTTCTACGAATTGTACTCTGTCCGGTAAATATGATTTAATCAAATTGTATGTGACACTCCTTTCTCTTGTGTGTTGTGTGGCCTTCTGCCTTCGTCATAATTTTCTAGGAATCGTCCAACAACGTACTTTCGTTCGTTAATGCAACTGTAGATTTCCTGTACATAGGTAATTGTATACCGCTAAAGTAGTTGAGCATTTTTTTCCTAAAACCGAATTGGTTTTTATTCAAAATATCAAATTATTTATTATAATAACACCAGTTTAATATGCCGATATTTGTGAACAGGTGCTGTCCTGTGTGATTAACCCTGAATTGATTAAAAGCGGCTGTTTCCCAGACGACGTTAAGGAGAGAGCCACAGCATTGCTGGAAGGTTGTAGGTAGGTGTTTACTTATAGTAGGCCTACTTACTACGACTTGGTATATTAAAATTTAAGTAAAAACTAGCTACTCGCTCCTGCTATGACAGCTTTTACGACTTGACAAAACATCCCGGTTTCATTTTAAATGTAAGTTTATAATTAATTGTATTCTGTATGGGTCACATAAATTACATACGCAAGTCAAACTCATCAAAATCCGTAGCTTAATTTAAAAGAACAATGCGTTCACAATCACACAGACTGACACGGAAAACGCCATTATGGTTCCGTTCCGGTCGGACGGCGCGACGAGACGGACCGTATTCATGCGAAGACGCGCGCTGTCACACAACATAGGATAGGAATAGAACCTCGGTAATATAAGCAGATATAGTATTCCATGTTTACAGAAACAGTATTCATTTACTGATTTACCTATGGAAGAAAATCTTTGAATTTTTATTTTTCGTGTTGTCATTACTGTCGCAAACGAGCGAGATGTTTGGTGATGGTATTATTGTTGATGTTTTGATAAGCACGACATGATTATGCTCCAGCGGGGGCTCTGCGGGCGCGTACACGGTTTCGCAAGGCATCGAGATTATCCGCAAGCACGTGGCCGAGTACATCGAGCGCCGCGACGGACACAAGGCCAACTGGGAGGACATATGCCTCAGTACAGGCGCCTCCTCCGGCATCAAGGACTGTCTGGAGATGTTATGCAACAAAGTCGATGGAAAGGTCACGGGTAAGTAAATCAGGAGCGTTACGTTACAGGAAGGAGCACTCCGAAAGGAAATAAAACTAGGTGACAGCTTAGCTTGAGTGATAGGCTGCCGTGTGACAGTTGCACGACAAACAATATATAGTTTGGCTGCGTTTTGATCTAGTGGGGGCAAGGGTGACAGTAGTCAGTAGATGAGATACTGAATTCGAAACACGGGTCAAAATAAGCTTTGGGTTTTTCGACGAGAGTGAGGGATGAAAGAGTACATCTTAGCTTGGCACACCATGTGCGTATTCTCTGTCAACATTGATCACCTCTAATGGAATTCAGTCTGGATAGAAATTTTACTGGAAATTGTCAGAAGTAGTCCACAGATCTTGATGATCTTACACGGTTGATGGCAGAAAGCTAACTCCCTATAATGTGGGAGTTAAGCATTACTGGAAATCTGTGTGTAGAAGATACAGGCGTGACGTTGTGTTTACTAATTTCTGTGTTCTCAATATAAGGCGATAATAAAATATAGGCAGTCATGTTGCGCTACAGGTGTGATGATTCCGATCCCGCAGTACCCGCTATACTCTGCCTCACTGATGGAGTTCGGACTGGGGCAGGTAGGCTACTACCTGGACGAGGACAAGAACTGGGGCATCGACGTCACCGAGCTGGAGCGCGCCTACGAAGACGGAAGCAAGGAGAACGCCGTGCGTGCGCTGGTCGTCATTAACCCGGGGAACCCCACCGGACAGGTGACGCTAACTTCACAAATGAACTTATTTAATGCAGCACAAAACTCTATAGAATGTGGAGCGAGTCAACGGTGGCCTTAATGTTCACGTCACTGGTGGCCAGGTGATGCATTAATACTTAAATTAAATCCAATTTGGTAATTTTTAAACATCCTAATGGCCGCCTCACATCGAAACAACTCAGTCAACTTGACTCAAACTAAAACATTGTTATGGGAGAACAAAACAAAAAAATATTCACAGGTACTGACGGAAAAGAACATGCAGGAAATTCTCAAGTTCGCGGCGAAGCACAAACTATTCGTGTTGGCCGATGAGGTGTACCAGGACAACGTGTACGCCAGGGATAGCAAGTTCTCCTCCTTCAAAAAGGTGAGCAAACATTTGCATATGGCACCGTTCCGATGTGAGACTAATTTACACATTGAGAAAGTCTATCTAAAACTTTTAAGGTAGCGTGTCTGATATGTCTGTTTGGGGCAAAATAGCCAGCTTGATACAGTCAGTCTCAAAAAAATGTAATATAAAAGCCGGCCAAGTGCGTGTCGCGCCACGCACAATGTAGGGTTCCGTAGTTGCCCATCAAAATATGCGGCCTATGTTTAATAATATATGTATATATATATATTATAATATATAATAAGTTAATTTAATCCACTTCCTATGGTTCGATTTGCCTCCGAAAGAGGATTTTTATTGTAATAACTACAGTCAGATGCAATTAGACAATAAGGTGGAACGAAGTTTATAGTGATCGAATTTTCATGGGACTTTTTTTATTGAGTTCCTAGAAGAGAGGAAAGAAAGTTAAAAAAAAAATTTCGCCGCTCGAGTTAGGTTGTGGACTGAGACGAAAGGCTTTTTAAAAAGGAACGAAAAGTGTGTTCCGCTTGAGGAGCAGTATAAGATTAACTTTTATAAAATATTATATATACTTAGATGAAGTATATAAAACAAAGGGTTGCTATAATGTTAATGCTTCCAGTTATCGCAGTACCAGCAAGTTATTCGTAATGTAATCTTATTACCTAATTACAATGAAGGTTATCGTGTTAGGTTACCTTGTTACGCTTATATAACTCTCGCGACCTTTTTTTTTTTAATTACATTTGGAATATTTTCTATTTCGTTTATAAATAACTTCGTGCATCCATTAAACGCCAATTTGGTCTGTTTCTTTGTTCATTGTTGTCGATGTAATGCATATTTCATGTATTTTTTGAAAATTTCCTCAGCGGACAGACGAACAGACATGGCAAAACTATAAGGGTTCCTTGTTGCCTACGGAACCCTAAAAACCGAGAATCATTTTATTGTCTACAGCTATTGATCCATAATTGTGTACACATCAAGTTACAATAGGTACATAGTAAACTATAAAGGAGGTGGCTAAATGTGTGCCCCAAACATATATAGGATTCTCACATTAACTCGTAAATATTTAAGTATTAATTCATGAATTAAAAGTGAAAGTGCCAGGAAATTATTAAACACTCAATGTTTAATAATTTCCTAGAACTTTCGTTGAACTGTTAAACATAAAAAAGTATATTATTTGCTTTTTGAGCTATTTCTGATTGTCATGACAAGATCAAGTGGAATTAAATAACACCGTACTGCAAGCAAGGGAGGGTTCATATCGCTTATCCAGAAGGTCAAATCGAAACCGTACTTATATCGAAATGATAACAGTTATCAAAACGATTTATTTTCCGAAACTAGTGGCAATCAGAGTTTTTGGCGGGAATCGATGGCGTTTAATTCGGTGTCCTTTAGTTGCTTGTTATTGTGTTTTGACAGGGTTTTGATTCGGAAAATGGGGTTGTTTTTTAAGTGACAATCGACTCTACTCAATTCCACTTTATTCTAATCAAAATCAAATAAAAATAACTGAAAGCTTCGGAATGCGGTTATTCGTTTAATCTTACTACCTATTTTGTATCAAAAAATATTAACTGAATAGTAGTCGACAAAATCTATTACTATTTTTTTGTTTAACCCTTTCGATTATTTTATCAATGGCAATGAATCAGAAAGACTCATCTCGTCTTGTAATTATCACGGCTACAACAGACTGGTTGCCTTAGGCGCGTCGCTCACACGAACTAAAGTGAGGCGGAAACTATCTAACCTAACCTAACCTAAACTACTTATCCAAATGAGTTGAAAAACTCATTTGGATAAGTAGTTTAGGTTTTACGAGAGTTTAATACTTAAATACACGCGGCCACGAATTCAGAAGTCGGTGACAAAGTCACCGACTTCAGAAGCTATAAAGTTTTTTTTATTTTTCCATACTTAGTTGTAATATCCTGTACAAATATTTGCTATGCATTTATTTTACATTGTTAACAAAACATTTCATGGTAATAGGCTTATCCCCAATTTAATGGAACTTGACATACCTAACTGTCAAACTCTGTGTGTACTGTACACATCTGCATACCCTCTCAGAGCATACAGGCGTGATGTTTTGTTATGATGTTGTGTAAACAATAAACATCCAAGCAATTGCAGCAATCACGACAGATTTGCTGTCTATTATGGAAGAGTTCCGTTCCATATCTCCGAATTCCATGATCAGATAATGACAATATTTCTATGGGACCAACTTGGAAGTATACTCTTTCAAACAAAAAACGAATTTTCCATATCGGTTCAGGCGTCTTCGAGTAATCGGTGAACATACAGAAAAAAAAAAGATTCTGACAAATTGACAACCTATCCTCCTTGTTTGAAGTCGATTAATAATACAATTACCAATATCATCGCATATACATCCAAACGCCTAGGTAAAAGTTCATAGCAATCAAGTCATATGTTTGCAGTTTTTTATACCTATTGACGAAGGAGTCACACGATTTAATTTTCAGGATTGTAAAGATATGTTCCTGAAACTTTTTTTATATGAAATACTAATATTCAGCTATTCAGCGTTACAGATATAGGTACCATGTTTATACATTGCTGGGGCAGTCGTCCATATTTATATTTAGGCATCTCCTTTCACCAAAACGAAGAATACATCATCATCTGCCTAGCCTTTTCCCAGCTGTGTTGGGGTCCGCGACCAGTCTAACCGGATGCAGCTGAATACCAGTATTTTATAGGGTGAGGTAATAAATGAGATAATCTTTTTGGATCTGACTGTAGGTAACTATACACAACTTGAGAAAAAACACAAAATAAATATTTGGACATAATTATGTTAATCATCTTCAATACACGCATCGTTCACAGGTGATGACTGAGATGGGGCCTCCATGCAGCGAGCTTGAGATGGCGTCGTTCATGTCGGCCAGTAAGGGCTACACGGGCGAGTGCGGGCTGCGCGGCGGCTGGATGGAGCTTATGAACTTGGACAAAGATGTTCAGTCCAATATGTATAAGACCATCTCTACCATGCTGTGTTCCAACTCTGTGGGGCAATGCACAATCGATTTGGTCGTTAGTACAAACATTTTATTACTTTTTTTTTTTCTTTGGAATTTTTTCAATTTCTGAAGACAAACACAAACAAAGACCAATGACCAAGTCGAAATCTACACAATTCTATACATCTTGCTAAATAAGTAGGTACATAACAGCAACAATAAGTGCTGGAAAAAAAATCTTATTCTTAGTGTAAAAACCGCTATTTACACACGCACACACCTTCAATAAGTTCATAGAATTCCCGTCTTGGTGACATCAGTCGTTGTACCCATTGTCGGCAGGCCAAGCCACCGCAGTGCGGTGAGCCGTCCTACGAGCAGTGGCGCGAAGAGAAGATAGCAGTGTTGGCCTCGCTCAACGCGCGGGCCAATATGATCGTGGAGACCTTAAATAATATGGAGGGGCTTAAGTGCAATGTCGTGCAGGTGAATGAGACAGAACACCATCATCATCACCATTTAGTAGAAAGACGTCCAATGCTGGACTAAAACTCCCTCTGCCGTCACCGCTGCCGGTCCTGTGCCGCAGATTTCCACTTGTTGTGAAATTTCAAACTAGCTAACCAGCTGAATTCCCGAGTGTAGCGGCATCTATCATGTAACTAGCTAACCAGCTGAATTCCCGAGTGTAGCGGCATCTATCATGTAACTCACGAACTTAGCTTCACCTCATCTCCTGGAGTCACTTCGTAGGTAATTAAATTACGCAAGTTAATAGTAATATTAAGTCGGCAATAAGAAATAAAACTGTTAATTAATTACGTATGTAATACAAAAATAATTACAATAATAAAAAATGGTTTTCTGAAAATAATCAAGTAAAAATTATTGAATATTTGACTCGCTCTAACCTTCTGTTATCTGTGGCGCTAATGACGGGATGTCTTCGCAACGGCTGATCGATCTGCCTCCCCGAGAACGCTTCTGGTGACAAGGCTGTATTTGTACAACATTCATGATTTATTTGTATTTCAAATTCAAAACTAAAAACAAATGACACGTCACTGACGTCATGCATCAAATGAAAAGGACCACAATAAATACTTGATCTTCTTTTAAATGATCTCGTATGACGTTGTCAGACTTGTTTAGCTCGTTCTGTAACGATCATTGTGTATCTTGTTAAGGTCATTCATAGGGTGTAGAGGTACACGGGTGGGTTTTGGTACACGTGTCTATTTGTTTTGGTGATATACATTGTAAGCTTAGTTTTGTACCTATACCTTGGATGCAATGTTAAGGAGCAGAAGTTGTTAACATTGAAATGGCTCCTTCTCCGTGTTTACATCTTTTTGGGGCTGACTGTACGTTGCACTCACATGAAGTGATGTAGAATTGTAGACTGTACTATAGTAGATAATATTATCAGTTTACTAAATTCGGCCCCATGTCAAGTCGTAGTTATCTATCCACGTTACTGCGCTTGTGAGATGTTGATAAGTATTGTATCTTCAGGGTGCAATGTACGCGTTTCCACGCATCGAACTGCCTCCCAAGGCGATAGAGGCAGCCAAGGCAGAGGGAAAGCCAGCCGACGTGTTCTATGCTTTCAAGCTGCTCGAGGAGACCGGTGAGAAATGCATTAACAGGACTGTTACACTATCAATCCAGGACATAATGATACTGCTTCTATGGGTTATATTAATTGTTTTGGAACTTTCGACCTAATAGATAAATCAGTTAGTACGGATAATGGTAACACTTGCCACACCATTGCAGGTATCTGCATAGTCCCGGGCTCCGGGTTCGGACAGCGCCCCGGCACCTTCCACTTCCGCACCACCATCCTGCCGCAGCCGAAAGTCCTGGAGAAAATGCTGGAAATCTTCAAGACATTCCACGTAAAGTTTACGGAACAATATTCGTAAGCAGTTGTGTCCTACGTCTGACGCTGCTATTACTTGTCTTCTTTTTTCGTAGAGATGGCACGACTTGTTTACATTAATTGGGCCCAGACAGTCCTTACTTAGCAAGGGGTACGGTGGTGTCATTGAGTTGTGAATGTCGGATAGGTAGACTAAAGGCTGATCTTCAGCTGCATCTGATTCGAATAGTTTGGAAAAATCAGACAGATGATGGTTGACAGCCCTATGCAAAGTGCAACCGGCGACAATGATATTATAAAGATATACCACGTTCATACTGAGCGGCGTTCAAGTACCTTTGCGTTGTTACAACTGCGATAGATAATACGGAACGGATGATATAGAAAGAGATGGCTATTGCGCTTGAAGTACTTAAATTACGACAATTGTCTGCAACAATTTGGGCGCGCTAGTGCAATATCTACCTCTTTTCATTTATAATATCATTGCGCATCAGCAGAATATTCAAAGAGTATTATAATAATAAAGAATATTTGTTGGGGGTTGAAACTATTCGGAACTTGTCTGCGATAATACCTATTTCGTTATTGAAATACTGTTGGATCGATTAAAATCAACTCAAATGGCAATAATGCTATTTATTATTAAGCATTTAATTCTGATAAAAATCCATAAATTGTTAGTAATGACTAGAGGTCGAAATTAGGTTTATAACATTTGTTTCTTTGGGGGTTGTCACGAACGGAAGAAAACAAGTTGTGTTTGGAAATAATGTCTAATCAGGCACACACACAAGGGTTACAAGGTTACAACAGGAGAATACAGAATCAATCACATAACACATTATTGCGGACAATAGTCGCGAGCGCGCCATACCGTTCGCATTGCAACGACTCCCGTGGTTCGACTGTCGGTTGCGCGAGCACACGCGGCGCGCGGGCTGCGCGGTGCTGAAGCGAGGAAAAGGGTAGCCCTACCGTTTACCGCGTAAAGTTGGTACCCAGCAAAACGTTTGGACAGCGCGTTACAGGTAGAGTTATTTATGTACTTGCATCGCAATGTTGATATTAATATGGATCTTCCCGGGATCACCCGGGATTTATAATACAATCTCGTGTGGCCAACAATATTACAAATAAATAATAATAAAAACCTCAGAGATAGATATGACAAATAAAACAAAGATAATTAACATACAATTTTTATTAGTATTTACATTATTTCACAATACAACTTTTTTTTACGTTGCCACACACTAGGATTTTTTCCTGTAACGTGGATGCGTTTACAAAGATTTAAACTCACACATACACAAATATCCAGACCCGGAACAACTACTTGTAGATCATACAAATATTTGTTCCGTGCGGGAATCAAACCCGCGCCTTTTTTTCATTAACTGCTGCGCTGCGTGCGCATGATGTCCGATGTCGGATGGTTTAAATTAGAAGTAAATAACTTTTTATTTAATAAATCACGGGATTTTTCTGCTCTTTAAAATTTATCTAGGGATTTGAGGCATATCCACTTTATTCTTTCGCTGTATGAAATCAGTTTAAGTACACAAATAACACTACGTAATTCCGACCTCTGGTAATGACTTAAAACTATCTATGGCAGTAAAACTTATCTAAAATGAAAAACTGTTGGCACAAGAGGGCAATCAACTCTTTCCATAATTGTATTTAAGATACAATTCGGAATGCTATTCTGTCACTTCTGGCGTAGGCCAAGGTACTAACCTCGGTCCCCTGTTTTTTATAATAGTAGTAAATGATCTACCCTACTATGTAAAGCACTCCACAGTAATGATGTATGCCGATGATGTCAAAGTTGCACTTCCCATAACTAATAGTAGCGATTCAGCCGCACTCCAACTTGACATCGACAATATCCACAATTGGTGCACAATAAACAACATTAACCAGAATATTAGTAAATGTTCGATCATGACCTTCTCTGAAGTCACACAACCCATGCTCAATATCTACACTTTAAACAAGGAGCCCCTGAAACGAGTTTCTACCGTGCGAGATCTGGGTACTAACTTTGACCCTCTTTGAATCTGCAACAAGTCCTGCAAAAGTTTAGGTTTCGTTTTACGACAGGCAAATTTTTTTATAATCGGCAAGCCATAACCTTAATTTACAACTTTTTCGTCCGCAGTTTGCTCGAAACCAACAGTGCAATTTGGAGCCCCCATGAAAAAGTCTATAAACTGATAATTGAAAAGATACAGAAGTCTTTTATCCGCTTCCTCTTCTTCAAAATATAAGGGTTTTACCCAAAGATGTACCCTACGCCATTCGTGTTAGGTATGGTGACACACACACACAGACAGAGCTTAGAAGTCAAGAGAAATCTTGCTCTCATTAAATATGGTGTTCTCTGAATTCGTGGCTTCCATTTTCATTCGCTTTTGTTTCAATATCTTTTTTAACATCCCACTACCTATCAGACACACTCTTCGCCCACGCAAACGTCCACTTGTTTCGATTCCTCAAACCAGCACCGTAACCCTTACGACAAGCCTGCTATTTCTAGCTCTTACCCATATTGATAACATTTTAATCATTGTTTACGTCCTAATTTTATTACTATTTTTATTTTATTTTTGATTTTATGTATTCTTACTTGATTTTTATATTCAACCAATAACTTGTATGTGTGGTGTAAACTGTTAGTAGGTATAAGTTGGTTATGTATAAATAAAAAATAAAAAAATACTGCTGGCAGTGTCGCGCACTCGAAGTATCAGGGAGGCTATACGTTTGCGTACAATTGTTGTGTAGTACATTGTTACCCTAGGGGTGAAAGTGCGCCAATAGTTCGAGGGACTTAATAAGTCTATAACCCGAGGTAAACACTGTACTTTTCATTACGAATACAAGGAAAGTAAAAAGAAAAACGAATCAGCTAAAGAAAACATGAGTGAATTTTATTTTACACTAGCTTTTGCCCGCGACTTCGTTCGCACGGAAATTTTGATGTAGATATACTAGGCGTATGCAACCAACAATCAACTCTCCGTGTACTACCTCTTCCTCCGACATATATGTATGTGTGAGACTGCTCGTTGGTGGCGTGGTCGCAAGCGCGACTACTGAGCGTGAAGTCCGTGGTTCGATTCCCGGGTCGGGCAAAGTGTTATTGGGTTATACCATCAGGAATTTCTCAGTAGCAGACACAGAGTCTGAATTTGTGCCCGGTTGATGGCAATAGGCTCGCCCCCTATTACATGGATGGGACTGAAACATAACTGGCGAAATGTGCATGTACGATTAGGTACACCTCTGCCTAACCCTTCAGGGATTACAGGCGTGATGTTATGTTCTCACCGTCATGATATTATGATGTGCGTGTGAACTGAGTGCACTCGTTTTTTGCGCCGTTTTCTCGTAGTCCTACTATTTTGTCCTACTAGTAGGACCACGAGGGAGACCAGTTTCTGTTCGTCCTACTATGACATATTGGAGCAGTAATTATTTATTTATACCACCTGTATATAATTTATACCTTTGACACTAGTAATAAAAGTCTGCGTCAGGATGGCTGGTTGCCTGTATCGGTTCGCGTCAGGCTGGTGACCAAAAATTGCTACCTATTTGCTACCTTTTACTACCTATAGTCAATTAATTGCTACCTAACTTGGAAACAAAATAATGGGACTTCAAAATGACCAGCTATTCTGATATCAGGATGGCTGGTCAACCCTCCGTTTGTGTGAACTATTCAAATTCGTGTTATTATTTTTACTTGAATAATTGCTACCTAATTGCTACCCTCACGTATTTCAATGTCCACCTTGTAACTTTAACGAGTAAAAAGTTGTGACCATTTTATTTTTTTACAGGGAATGGATTATAGTAGGAGAGCCGACTGCAAAATTTCCAACCTACTTGATACCGCGATAAAATGCACAATGGGTTCTCATAAAAGTGATGCTAAGTCCGAATTTGACAGTCTGCCACGGCGGAACTTGCCGAAAGTAAAAAAAAAAACATTTTCGTTGCGAAAAAGGGGGCGTTACTTTACCCATCTGATACTGAAATAATAGTTATGGCATCAGTTAGAAATTTACTGGTAGATACAGAAAAGCGAAATCTGTCAGTATTTTTTTTGCCGGATGTGCTTGGCAGACGCTCTCAATGGTGACCCCATCGGGACCCCTAAATATACCCATCTGATACCAGCATGAAACCAATTCCAGTCGGTAGGTATGAATCCTCATTTCTGGAATATATAAGTCTGCCAACGCTTTTTCTGCCGAAACACCTTGACAGACGAGATTATGTAAGCAACATCCGTAGAACCCGTATTTTGGAATTGTACAGATTACGGACATTTTAATTACTGAAGGCTTATTGTATTGCATGTATAATCATTATGAAGGTCTGTGTTAGGTAGTAACTTATAAAAATATCTACAGGTGAGTTTTTTTCACTAGTAGTAGGTTTGGAGAATATTAGCAATTCTGGTTTAGCAGCTATTTTAGTATATCCTCTTTAACGCGTTCCCGAAAAGTTTTGATTGTAATTATATCGACATGATACCTGGTTTAATCTTTAGGTATAGCCATAAAAAAAAAGAGACGGTTGACGCCACCGCCCGCCATTTGCATTGCCGCTTGACTTGGTACTGGGAACTGTTTTGTTACCATGACAAAATATTTGGTTGTTTGGAATAAATAATAATAATAATAATAATAGTTTTAGTATACCGAAAGATTTGAATCATACCACCCTTTTACAATACCAATTTTATTTAATAATATCAATGAAAAAATACTAAAATTACAATGAAAATAAATTGAAACCAATAAAGAAAACCACACCGTTGATTTGGCACGTGTCATTGTGTGTCAAAAATTTTCCGAAATATATAAAAGAAATGAACATATGACGATGATATTATGTTGACGAGATCAGCTACACGACACGCACGCCTATCGCCTCCGGACCCGTCGCTCAGCTCCGCCTCGCCGCCGCCGGAATCCAGCCCAATCGTGAGTGCTGTGACACCGGCCGTGGCAGTTGCGTCGAGCTCGAGCGACGAGTATTTCTCTCCGCCGACGACGCCACCACCTGTTCGTCGACGAGGAGGACGCCGGCCGCCGGACGGTTTAGGACCTCGAGGCCCACCGGCCTCTGATAGGGTCCCAGCTCCCGGCGGGAGTGTGCCGCGCATGCGATGGACGCAATCCATTAATGCAAATGTCATGCGCGCATACTATGGGGCTACAGAGGGGGGTAACAACCTGACCGCGTACCGTGTTCGGATGCTCTCTCTGTTTCAGGTGCTTGAGCCAGCTGTCAACGTGTCGGCACAACGACTGTCGGATCAGGTGCGAGTCATCCAGCGTAATGGTATGTTGGATGACACCGTACTTGATCGCTTGCGGACTGAAATGCAGAGTAGCCATGTCATTGCCACGCCGCCGCAGACTGTGGTTCCACCACAGTCTACCATAATACCAACTCACGATAACAACGTGAGTAATGACATGGTTACTAATGTAAGTACCCAGTGCAATGAGGAAATGAGGTGTGCTTTGGAGGGTGCGATTCGAGAATATCGGTTCATGCAACCCGATCTTAGACCACGCGTACCTCGTTTGCCCATGCATAACAAAAATAAGGTGCTGGTGGCAGTTCTGGATTCGCAGTTGTCAAACTATTTTGATAACTGCGAAAACCTCACCGATGCTCACTCAGTCCTGTATTGTGCGGCTGTAGCGGCATGTCGTGTAGCTCATGTCAAATTTTCTGATGACAGAGCTACACGACCTAAACCAGCCGTACCGTCATGGCAGTACAGGATTGAACGACGTATTGGTGAGGCCAGAGCACTCATCGGCAAACTGATCTGCTTCAGGGAGGGCAATACTCGCCCTAGAGTGATGCGTTTTGTGAGGCGGGCGTTCTCGGGGACTGATATCAGTGCTCGAGACTACATGTCCCGTGTCACAGAGCGCATCGACTTCCTGAAGCAGAAAGTTTATGCATGGGCAAACCGTATTCGTAGGTATAAGCGGCGGGTGGACCGATACACTCAGAATCGCACATTCCAAAGAGATGAAAGGTGGGTTTATAGGGCTTGGGAGCGACCCGACCAAGGTGTGGCTGACACGCACCTGCCGGATGATGATGCCATGTGTTCATTCTGGCGCAGCATCTGGTCGGTGCCTGTTAGCCATACCGAGGGTGAATGGACTCGGGAGGTCGAGCGAGCGTGCGATCTAGTACCAGAAATGGGGGCAATCACTATCAGCCCCCAAGACGTAGTTCGTGCAGTCCGTCCGTTACCTAACTGGAAATCTCCAGGGCCGGATGGGCTGCACAACTTCTGGATTAAATGGTTTACAAGGTCGCACGCTCGCCTGGCGATCCTGTTCCAGTCAGCCTTAGAGTCAGGGTCGCTGCCAGAGTTCCTGACAACAGGGATAACCCACCTGCTCCATAAATCGGGTAGTACTGCGGAGCCCAAAAATTATAGACCGATTGCCTGTCTTCCGACAGTCTATAAAGTTCTTACATCCATTTTGAGAGCTAAAATTAACAAACACATTGATGACAATTCTGTAATGTCCGCTTCTCAAAATGGATGTAGGAACGGGTCCCGCGGTACTAAGGAGCTACTCCTCATTGATATGGCCATTAGTCAACAGGCTCGCCGTTCCCGAAGGGATCTGTCGACATGTTGGATAGACTATAAGAAGGCCTATGACTCGGTGCCACATACATGGCTCATGAGGGTGCTAGAGTTGTATAAAGTTGATTCAACTCTGCGCATCTTCCTGATGTCATGTATGGGGCAATGGAGGACAGTCCTTCGCTATCCGGGATGTCGGCAAATCCAGAGGAATAGCGAGCCGATAAGGATAGAGCGAGGTATATTTCAGGGCGATAGTTTGAGTCCGCTTTGGTTCTGCTTAGCCTTGAATCCTCTTAGCACGCTGCTGGAGGATTCAGGTCTAGGCTATCGGTTGAGGAGAGGTGGTCAAGTTATATCTCACCTCCTTTACATGGATGACCTGAAACTCTTTGCCCCCAACGATTTGCAACTGATGGAGCTACTGAAAGTAACTGAAACTTTCAGTAGCGCCATCAGGATGGAATTTGGTGTGGACAAATGTGCGGTCATGCATGTAAAGCGAGGGGAGATTGTGGAATCTGTGGGAACCCAGCTCTCGGATTCCATAAATCTTAGATCCCTCTCAGCAACTGAAACCTATAAGTATTTGGGTATGTCGGAAGCGCTGGGCATCAATGTTGCTGACATGAAGCAATCGTTGAAGGAGCGCTTCTTTGGCCGTCTGAAAAAAGTATTTAATAGTCTTTTATCAGGCGGCAATAAGGTGCGTGCCTTCAACGGTTGGGTCATGCCGGTTCTGATGTACTCTTTCGGCATACTCAAATGGACTCAGACAGAACTAGACGCCCTGGATAGGAGGGTCCGTACATTGTTGACGACATATCGAATGCATCACCCGCGTTCTTCTGTTATGAGACTGTATATCCCGCGGAGGTGTGGGGGTCGAGGCTTTTTAAACGCTAAGACTCTTCACAATCGCGAGATATGCAGTCTCAGGGAATATTTCCTTGAAACCGACGTGGGGATGCATCGAGATGTGGTCGCAGTGGACAAGGGGCTCACCCCGCTCTCCTTGGCTAAAGAGAACTGGCGCAAACCTGTAGTGCTTGACACTAACGACCGCATGGAAGTATGGCAGAGTAAGGAGCTTCACGGACGGTTTTTCCGGGCCCTGCATGGGCCCGATGTAGACCTACCAGCGTCCGTAGCCTGGCTACGTTCCGGGGACCTCTTTGGAGAAACCGAAGGTTTTGTCTGTGCAATTATGGATGAAGTTATGATGACGAATAACTACCGGAGATTTATTGTGAAGGACGGTACGGTTGACATATGTCGGGCATGCCACCGTCCAGGCGAATCAATCCGTCACATTATCTCCGGGTGTTCTCGTCTGGCTAACGGAGAGTACTTGCATAGACACAACCTTGTAGCCAGGATTATCCATCAGCAACTTGCTCTAAAATACAACCTTGTGGAATCGGAAGTACCGTACTATAAGTATGTGCCCGACCCAGTTCTCGAAAATGGCAATATCACATTGTACTGGGATCGATCCATCGTAACTGACAGGACTATTGTAGCCAATAAGCCTGATATAGTGGTGGTGGATCGATCAGAGCGGCGTGCAATGATTGTTGACATAACGGTCCCGCATGATGGGAACCTCGTGAAAGCCGAGAAAGATAAGCAAATCAAGTATCTTGACTTGGCTCACGAGGTTGTCGACATGTGGGATGTGGACTCAGCGATCATTGTGCCGATAGTTGTATCAGCCCATGGCTTAATTGCCAAGAGCCTCGACCAATACCTGAGGAGGCTCTCGTTAGGCAGCTGGATCAAGGGTTTGATTCAGAAAGCGGTACTCCTGGACACGGCTCGTATTGTCAGGAGGTTCCTCTCTCTGGAGCCCTGACCGCCGGTAGCTTGGACCCTGTTCCCGATACCGGTGGGCTACAATTTTTTATATTTTTAAATGTTTTTTTTATATTGTTTTTAGTTTAAGAAATATTTAAAAATATATAAGATTTGTGTAAAGTTAAATAAAGGATAATAATAATAATGGCAACCCCGTACATCAAACATCAGTTAAATCGTCGTAATTTCTTATTTTAATATTAATTTTGGTTTAAATACAAAGGTTTTTACAATAGTTACCTAAAAACAGTCAATACATACCTTTTTAACAAAGTAAATAATAGAACATTGGAAAAATACAATAAAACCAGAAAGTGAAAAATTTTAAAAACCCTTCAACTACAATGACGTTATGTCAACGTCAATAGAAAATCAAAAATACAAAAAACAGAGAAGAAAGCATGATGTGATAACATGATTACGAGAGCTGCCTACCGACGCGCACGCCTTACAACCCCGGACTCGTCGCTCAGCTCCGCCTCGCCACCGCCGGACCCTGGATCCCCTGTGTCACCGGCAGCGGCAGTTGCGTCGAGCTCGAGCGACGAATATTTCTCTCCGCCGACGTCGCCAACACCTGTACGTCGGCAGGGGAGAGGCCGGCCACCGAAGAGCTTGGGACTTAGGGGCCATCCGGCCCCGAGCCGGGTCCCCGCTGCCGGTGGTTGTGTGCAGCGCATGAGATGGACTCAAACAATAAACGAGAACGTCATGCGCGCATACTACGGGTCTACAGAGGGGGGAACTAACCTCACTGCGTACCGTGTTAGGATGCTATCTCTATTCCAGGTACTTGAACCAATCGTCAACGTCTCGGCCCAACGACTGTCGGATCAGGTGCGGGTCATCCAACGCAATCACATGTTGGACGATGCCGCACTTGATAGGCTGCGCTCAGAGGTACTGAGCAACCGTATCGTCTTAACTCCGGCACAAACCGCGGTGCAAGCGTCAGCTATTGACGCAACCCCGCCGCGGTCCAACCCAGCTGTTGTAGAGGAAGATGATAGGGTTGCCATGGTAAGTAGCCAGTGCAACGACCGATTGAGGAGCGCTCTGGAAGATGCGCTTCGCGAATATCGATCCACTCCTACCAAACTTAGACCCCGATTACCACGGTTACCCATGCATAATAAAAATAGGGCGCTGGTGTGTGCCTTGGACTCACAACTCAAGAATATTTTCGAGAGTAGCGAGAACCTCGTTGATACACACTCGATCCTGTACTGTGGGGCTGTTGCGGCATGTCGTTTAGCTAATGTCAAATTCCCAAATGATGACGTAGCTATTCGACCAAAACCAGCCGTACCAACCTGGCAGCGCAGGATCGAGTGCCGCATCGACGAGGCCAGGGTACTCATCGGCAAACTACACTGCTTCAGGGAAGGCAATACACGACCACGTGTGATGCGCTTTGTGAGGCGGGCATTCTCGGGGACTGGAATCAGTCCTCAAGAATACATGTCCCGTGTCACAGAGCGCATCGACTTCCTGAAGCAGAAAGTTTATGCATGGGCGAACCGTATTCGGCGGTATAAGCGGCGTGTTGATCGGTACTCACAGAATCGCATATTCCAGAGCGATGAGAGGTGGGTATACAGAGCTTGGGAGCGACCCGAGCAAAATATGACAGACGTGTGCCGCCCGGATGATGCTGCCACGAGTTCTTTCTGGCGTAGCATCTGGTCGGTGCCCGTCTGTCATACTGAGGCTGACTGGATGCGTGATGTCGAGCGAGCGTGTGAACCTATCCCAGAAATGGAGCCAATTATAATAACACCTATAGATATAGCCAGAGCAGTTCGTCCGTTACCGAATTGGAAATCCCCGGGACCGGACGGACTGCACAACTTCTGGTTCAAATGGCTTAGTAGTTCACACACTTGCCTGGCATCCCAATTCCAGTCATCCTTAGAGTCTGGGTCCCTACCGCAGTTTTTAACAACAGGCGTTACCCACCTGCTCCATAAGTCAGGTAGTCCCGCGGAACCCAAAAATTATAGACCGATCACGTGTTTGTCGACGGTCTATAAACTTCTTACATCCATTTTGAGAGTGAAAATTAATACACACATTGACAAAAACTTCATTATATCTGCCTCTCAAAATGGATGTAGGAATAGGTCCCGCGGTACGAAGGAGCTACTCCTCATCGACATGGCCATCAGCCAACAGGTTCGTCGATCCCGCAAGGATCTGTCGACATGTTGGATAGATTATAAGAAGGCCTACGACTCGGTGCCACATACATGGCTCATGAGGGTACTGGAGTTGTACAAGATAGATGCAACTCTACGCGCCTTCCTTGAGTCATGTATGGGGCAATGGAGGACGGTCCTTCGATATCCAGGATGTCGACAAATCCAGGGGAATGATGAACCTGTATGGATTAAACGGGGAATATTCCAGGGCGACAGTCTGAGCCCACTTTGGTTCTGTCTAGCCCTGAATCCTCTGAGCACATTGCTGGAGGATTCAGGTCTAGGCTACCGGTTGAGGAGAGATGGTCAGGTCATATCTCACCTTCTTTACATGGATGATCTGAAACTCTTTGCCCCCAACAAATTGCGACTGATGGAGCTACTGAAAGTAACTGAAACTTTCAGTAACGCCATTAGGATGGAATTTGGTGTGGACAAATGTGCAGTCATGTATGTAAAGCGAGGGGAGATTATGGAATCCGAGGGAATTCAGCTCTCGGATTCCATACACCTGAGATGCCTCTCCTCATCCGAAAGCTATAAGTATTTGGGTATGTCGGAATCGTTAGGCATTAACGTAACTGACATGAAGCAATCGTTGAGGGAGCGCTTCTTTGGACGCCTGAACAAGGTATTAAATAGCCTTCTTTCAGGCGGGAACAAGGTGCGCGCCTTCAACGGTTGGGTCATGCCGGTTTTAATGTACTCTTTCGGCGTACTCAAATGGACTCAGACCGAACTCGATGCCCTGGATAGAAGAGTTCGTACACTGTTAACCGCAAACCGGATGCATCACCCACGATCATCGGTAATGAGGCTGTACATCCCGCGGAAGTGCGGGGGTCGAGGTTTTTTAAACGCGAAGACCCTTCACAACCGCGAGATATGCAGTCTCAGAGAATATTTTTTAAAAACCGAGGTGGGTATGCACCGAGATGTGGTCGCAGTGGACAAGGGACTCACCCCGCTGTCCATGGCTAAAGAGAACTGGCGCAAACCTGTAGTACTTACTACCGATGACCGCAAGGAAGTATGGCAAGGCAAGGAGCTTCATGGACGCTTCTACCGGGCTCTTCATGGGCCCGATGTAGATTTTCTAGCGTCCGTGTCCTGGTTACGTTTCGGCGACCTCTTTGGGGAAACTGAAGGTTTTGTCTGTGCGATTATGGACGAAGTTATGTTGACGAACAACTACCGGAAATATATTATGAAAGACGGGACGGTTGACGTGTGTCGGGCATGTCACCGTCCGGGTGAGTCCATCAGACATATTATTTCTGGTTGTTCTCGTCTGGCTAACGGCGAGTACTTGCACAGTCACAACCAAGTAGCCAGGATTATTCACCAACAACTTGCCTTGAAATATAAACTTGTGGAATCTGAGGTACCGTACTACAAGTATGTGCCCGACCCAGTTCTCGAGAAAGACCATGTCACGTTGTACTGGGATCGGTCTATCATTACTGACAGGACTATTGTCGCCAATAAACCTGACATAGTAGTGATAGACCGATTAGTGCGCCGTGTAATGATAGTCGATGTTACCATTCCGCATGACGAGAACCTCGTGAAAGCTGAGAAAGAGAAACAAATTAAATATCTCGACTTAGCACACGAGGTTGTCGACATGTGGAATGTGGACTCGGCTATCATTGTGCCGATCGTCGTGACGGCCAATGGCCTTATAGCCAAGAGCCTCGACGACCATCTTTCGAGGCTCTCGTTAGGCGGTTGGATCAAGGGCCTGATTCAGAAGGCAGTACTCCTCGATACGGCTCGCATTGTGAGGAGGTTCCTGTCTCTGGAGCCCTAACCACCGGTAGCTTGGACCCTGCTCGCGATACCGGCGGACCACTATTTTTTATATTTTTAAATGTTTTTTTATATTGTTTTATATTAGAATATTTAAAAATGTATTTAATATGTATAAAAATAAATAAAAGAATAATAATAATAATATATTTATTCAAAAATTAGAATTGGCACAGTAAATACAATTTAAATCTTAGATAATGTTGGAATAACAAAGTTCGATGCCTGTACTAGGTTAAACCTGTATCACAGGCGGCATGTTTCTAATAAATACTATTTGGACAATGGATTTCTTAACAATATTTAACATTATAGTGAAATAAGTTACTATGGGTTATTATATATTATGATATACCTAATGTACTTAAACGCTATTATAAGATACGAACAAAAATAATTAAGGTCACACATGCATGTACAATCCAAGCTAAACAATTTGTAGCACTGAATGTCTGCGTACTGCGTACCGACCTCCCTAGTGCCGTCAACGTGGTTTGCTACGCTGACGACACGCTGGTGCTGGCACTACGGAGGCCGCACGAGGCGGCGGCCGAATACATGACACGCGGGGTTGCGATAATCGTGGAGAGGATCCGGCAATTGGGTCTCGAGGTGGCATTGCACAAGTCCGAGCCCATGTGCTTTCATGGGCCTCGGAATGCGCCACCGTCGGGATCCGAGTATTTTCTGCCTTCACGCGGCTCTTGGCCAACCTGAGGTGTCCAAAGGCCTCCTGCCGGAGGCTCTACGTGGGGGTCGTTCGGTTCATGGCCCTTTACGAAGCTCTGGAGGCGATAGTCCTCGCGCGCCTGCACGAATGGCGCGCGGAGGCACTAAGTCGAGGGGAAACTCTGCTGCTGCGGTAAATCGTCGCTCTGCGGACAGACCTCCGGCGCGATTTCATGGCGACATGAAGAGAGCAACTGTCGCAACCCAATGCAGGGCATGGCACTATAGTGGCTATAAGTCCCCTCTTTGAGGAGTGGCTAGAGAGGCGCCACGACGCCCTCACCTTCCGCCTGATGCAGGTCTTCACCGGACACGGTTGTTTCGGGCCGGACACGGTGGAGCATACCGTGGAGGTCTGCCCCGCTTGGGCGGAGCACCGCCGTCTCCTCGTAGCGGCGATTGGCGGCGGCGATCTCTCGCGTCCGGCCCTGGTTTAAACCATGGTCCGGCCGAGAGAGAATCCTCCTGCGAAGCAGTCATGCTAGTGAAGGAGGTGGCGGGACGTGAGAGGGAAACAGCCTCACGACCCAGCCGCCGCGGGAGACGCCCCGGGGGTCACGTGGTGGCTCCCGGTCACCGTAGGCGCGGGTCTGTGGACGGCGAGTAATGGACTAGCTCGCCGTCCGGCCGTCTTATGACGACAGCGCGTTCGTGTTCCACGCGCGCCTCAATGAGATGTCAGCAACAATGTAGGGGTCCGCGAGGGCCGATGCCTGCCAGGACTGCGGGACTGTTCGAAAGAGATACCGCGGCCCTGAAACACAAAGGGCAAAGAAGGTACATGGATGGGTTTTATTCAGAAGAAGTCTGACACTCCCTTCCGCTCCGCCCAGAGAAGGGGGTCATTCGATGACTTACCATCCGAAAAAAATAAAATAAAAAAAGTGTCATTTCAATATAATTACTATCAAAACTTACGGGAACGCGATAAAGAGGATATACCAAACTAGTTGCTAAACCAGAATTGCTAATATTAAAAACAGCTAGTGACAAAAAAACGCACCTGTAGATATTTTTATCACTTACTACCTAACATATACCTTCCAAAGTACCTAGGTGTCACGTTGGACAGAGCCTTAACATATGTACGTCGCTTAGTTTCCACGAGCTAGGGAGCAGCACCCGAAGCTCTTAGAATAACCGGCATGTCCCTATGTTTTTCTGCTAGCGAATTTGCGTGCCCAGTATGGTATCGATCCGTTCACGCAAAACAAGTAGATACTGCTCTAAACGAGACGTGTCGGATAATATCGGGCTGCCTAAAACCGACTCCTCTCAATAAGCTGTACTCGCAAGTAGGTATCGCACCACCTGCTGTACGAAGGGATGTCGCATGCGCGCTGGAAAAAAAGAACCAAGAATATTATTCCCGACATCCCCTCTACGACCACACACCTAACCCGGGAAGACTAAAAAATGTAAAATCTTCTAACGCTCCACTCAGGCAATCCAAAACAGGCCACCCAAAGTACGCGGTAAGTTATGGCAAGAGAAGTGTCCACCACCCCACGACTTCTTAAAGCTGCAAGAACACCTGGCTCCCGGCAGTGAACTACAGTGGCCTATTTGGAAAGCTCTGAATCGGCTGCGTACCTAATTAGGCCGCTGCATACATAATCTGGCAAAATTGGGGTATTGGGGTAGTATTTTTTGACTGGTAGAAAATGCCTATGGCATTAAGTCCGCCTCTGTACTTCTGTGCTTGAAGTGTTAAATAAATAAATAAATATTACTGGTCCCTCCAACACCTAGTGCGAGTGCGGCGCTCCGGATCAAACTATGCCCCACCTGCTGGAGTGTCCCAGGTGTCTCTTGACGACCTGAATAGCGCCTCTGCCGCTGCAATAAACGTGGCCACCTACTGGGCCCAAACCGTCTAATATGGAAGGAACATCGATACGATAAGAAGAAGAAGAAGAAGAAGACAGACCTTCATAATGATTATACATGCAATACAATAAGCCTTCAGTAATTAAAATGTCCGTAATCTGTACAATTCCAAAATACGGGTTCTACGGATGTTGCTTACATAATCTCGTCTGTCAAGGTGTTTCGGCAGAAAAAGCGTCGGCAGACTTATATATTCCAGAAATGAGGATTCATACCTACCGACTGGAATTGGTATTATGCTGGTATCAGGTGGGTATATTTAGGGGTCCCGATGGGGTCGCCATTGAGAGCGTCTGCCAAGCACATCTGGCAAAAAAAATACTGACAGATTTCGCTTTTCTGTATCTACCAGTAAATTTCTAACCGATGCCATAACTATTATTTCAGTATCAGATGGGTAAAGTAACGCCCCCTTTTTTGCAACGAATATGTTTTTTTTTTTACTTTCGGCAAGTTCCGCCGTGGCAGACTATCAAATTCGGACTTAGCATCACTTTTATGAGAACCCATTGTGCATTTTATCGCGGTATCAAGTAGGTTGGAAATTTTGCAGTCGGCTCTCCTACTATAATCCATTCCCTGTAAAAAAATCAAATGGTCACAACTTTTTACTCGTTAAAGTTACAAGGTGGACATTGAAATACGTGAGGGTAGCAATTAGGTAGCAATTATTCAAGTAAAAATAATAACACGAATTTGAATAGTTCACACAAACGGAGGGTTGACCAGCCATCCTGATATCAGAATTCATTCATTCAGGTCATTTTGAAGTCCCATTATTTTGTTTCCAAGTTAGGTAGCAATTAATTGACTATAGGTAGTAAAAGGTAGCAAATAGGTAGCAATTTTTGGTCACCAGCCTGACGCGAACCGATACAGGCAACCAGCCATCCTGACGCAGACTAATAAAAGGAAGAAAAAAAACAATAATTTTGTAACAAACTATAAATATGCTCCTATTATAAATATATAGAAAACACTATATTGCACACCACATATTACAAATAAAAGACAAACTGGCATATCTATAATAGGCGGTCTTATTGGTAAATCCTTCTTTGATTAAATTAATTGGAAAATGGACTCCTAAAAAAATCCATCTTGATTTCGAGGTCGCTATTGCTAATGCTTTTCTGAATATTTTCCCAGAAGTGAAATTAAAAAAATGTTACTATCATTTATCAAAAGCCCTTTGGAAAAATGCCACAAAGAAAATAAAAACGAACGAAGGATTGTAGGATTATGTGCGGCTTTCCCTTTGTTACCTGAAGATCTAGTTGAAAATGGTATTGATTATATTCTGACTGAAAGCCCAAATACACCAAAAATTACAAAATTTCTGAAATATATTAAAACGACTTGGTGGAAGAGCAAAAAATACCGCTCATCATGGTGCATATACGGTGAACGTCATCGTACCAACAATGTTGTCGAGAGTTGGCACTCTCCACCAGTATCAATACTGCGATTGATTAATGTGTTAATGGAAATGGAAAGCAAGACAACAAGCGATGATGTATCACGTAGACGAAAAGAAGACTTGGATCGAGATAACTTTGTTATGACAAACCAGCTACAATTAATTTACGGTGACATACCAATAGGCCATTTCTTAGAGAAAATGAGATAATAGGAGCATATTTTATAATAGAAGCATATTTTTAGTTTGTTACAATATGATTGTTTTTTTCTTCCTTTTATTACTAGTGTCAAAGGTATAAATCATATACTCGTACATGTGGTATAAATAAATAATTACTGCTCGAATATGTCATAGTAGGACGAACAGAAACTGGTCTCCCTCGTGGTCCTACTAGTAGGACAAAATAGTAGGACCACGAGAAAACGGCGGTTTTTCGCAAAATAGAAATTGTAGAATTTAATAAAAACAATTGAACCAAATCTTGGAATTTGTAAACAAATATATTAAAAACCACAGCCCTTAAAGTGTGGTCCCTCAGTCCTCACACACCATTAGCCAGATCTCGGGAAGAATATGGAAAATTAAGGTTTTGCGACTACAGATATTAAGTAGAGAATTAGTAAAGATACTAAATAACAGACCACAAAAATTCAAAGATAAAAAAAGATATAACGACTAAACTAGTCTATGGTCCCTCGTACCACACAAGAAAGATAAAAATATTTTCGTGAATATTACCGAATCAAAGAAATAAAATCTTTCTTTTTCTACATAAAGTTTTAGTAAAAGACTAAAGACATTTTGTAAAAATGGTACAAGAATATCGACGCAATTTGAAGATAGAGATCATTAACACTGGTGCCTCAATCCTCGCGTCCACTGACATAAGGGCATGCACTAGCTGCTAGACGAGGACTATCAGAAAGTCTAGTGTACCTAACTTTTAGTAAAAAGTTTGTACTAAATAATAGGTATCTATAATTGTGTAATTCTTACCTCTTAGCTGAGATAATATTATTTTTTGAATCCTAAGAAAATAGACAGTATTGTGACCACACAATGAAACAAAATGTAGACAGTACTAACAAGAAACTAATAATAACCCGATTATTCTATTACTGCATTTATTATAGCATTAGACGACACGAAAACGAGCTTGTACGGTTAATTTAATGTACATGGGGTACGTAAAGTAGATTACAAAATTAACTAAGTAATCACTTATTATTATATTTTTATTAATAGGTTTAAAAATATAAAAAATAGTGGTCCGCCGGTGTCGGGAGCAGGGTTCAAGCCACCGGTGGTTAGGGTCCACATCCATTACGAACGAGAGCGAGTTGTCTGTACAAAGCAATTATAATATTACTGGCCAGCTCTGTGATACGAAGCCTGGTGCCGTTGCACAGTCTGGGTGCATCAAGGTTTTGCATCAGCAGAACTGGAACGCGAACTTTTAGCGTTTAGCTCCAACTTATGGGACGGCACGCCCGTTAACTCCAGAGAGTTGATAAATTCAAAGGGGTAGGCTGTACTATCACAGTGTCTATGGATGTGTATACTTTTTTGTTTATTTTCTGATCCACTCGTTCTTTGGCGACAGCACTGCCCACTCACACAACCACTCTTCATTTTTTATATTAACCTATAAATTAGACACCTGAAAAAAAAATTACTCGGGGTCAAACCCCGAGTAAATTTTTTTTCAGGTGTCGGATCGATGAGGACTTTTCATTTATAATAGTATTTTGAACAATCCTACCAATTTTCAGCCCAGTGTGAATTTTCGTAACTTCGGATGTCTAAATTGACCGGACTATTTGTTAGATGGACAATGAATTTGTATTACTACATAGTATAAAACAAAGTTGCTTCCCGCTGTCTGTCTGTCCCTATGTATCCTAAGATCATTAAAACTACGCAATGAATTTTGATGCGGTTTTCAGTAATAGATAGAGTGATTCAAGAGGAAGGTTTATATATATATTTATATATTGCACCCTTGCGAAGCCGGGCGGGTCACTAGTAATTATTTATATAAACTGTTCAGTTATTATTAATTATTCATGACATATTTTTATCGCTATAATAAACTGAGTTGATAAGTGTTGTCTTATTATGGTTATTAATTTTACATCTCTCTCTTGAGACAGTGTCTCACGCTTATGCCTAGTTTCTGATTTGAGTATAATTTATATAAAATTAGCAGAAAAAGAAAGTTTTTAGTTTCGTGTTATTTTTGTTCCAAATTCAAAGCACACGACACATCACAACACCACCATCACCATCACATTATTGACCAGCGGGTAGTTATGAAATTCAGTACAATATACTGCCCAGCTAGAGCCTAGGACATTAATGACTTGCTTAACTTTAGGTTTGCATTTACATTTACGAGCAAGTGCTGAGAAAAAATTATGTAAGGAACGATTCGTAATAACAAATGACAAAGCAGACAAGAATTTATTAAATCAATACAAATAATCACTGTAAACCTACAAGTTCCCATTACTCAGGTAATCCACTCAATTGGCAATACAAGTAATACCTACTTATATTGCCAATTGACTAGATTTTAATCGACCCAACAGTCGTCGTTAATGAAATAGGTATTATCGCAGCCTTAGTTACAAGTACTGAATACTTTCAACCCCCAACAAATATTCTGCTGATATGCCTCTCCGGTTGCACTTCTATGTTCTATGTCTTCTATGTTCTATGTTAAGGGTTTTGGTTTCCGCACTTAGTCCTTAAAGTGGACCATTGTTCGTGAGCCATGGTGGCCGTTACTCCAACCAGCCCTCCTCCCTCTAGAAGCAGATCAAACTTCCCGGTTTCCTCAGGACACCGCAAGGGATCTTGGTGTTCCAAGAGTATTCTCGCGGATCTGGGTGACGCCGGTGCACTCGAGGAGTACGTGCGCCGCCGTTTTCTCAGCCTCCGTACACGCTCTGCACAGGGGAGTGTCAGTGATACTGATACTTAGGGTGTGGAAGTGTTTGTTCAGTGAGCAGTGTCCAATGATGGTCCCCGCCACCAGTCACAGGCTATCTCTTTCCAGGCGTAAAAGGCGCTTGGTCAGCTTCCTATCCAGGGAAGGCATAGCTTGCTTGCATTGCTTGCACCCTGGTGTCGAGGTCCAGCATTTCAGCTTGTGTTTGAGTGTAGTCCTTTAACCAACTTCTTAGCTGCTTAAAGGAATGGGCACAATGGGCTCTGGTCCGAAGGCTTTTGTGCTGGATTCCCTTCTAGCAAGTTCCTCAGCTGCATTGTTTCCAAGTGATCCACTGTGTCCTTTGACCCATTGTAGTGTCACCGTGTTGCGGTTTAGTACCGTTACTCGTTCTAGGATATAATGGCATTCTAGTATTAGTCTCGACGTGATCTGGTTCTTCTTTAAGGATTGAAGAACTGAGGCACTGTCGGAAAGTATACGAATATGGGTATCTGTAACTTCCCTGACCTCTATGGCGTGTGCCGCTTGGATGATACCTAAACACTCTGCTTGATAGACAGAGTTGCGTATTCCCAGGGGTCTGGATATTATAATGTTTAGGTCTTCGGAGAAGGAGGAGCTCGTGGCTAAGTACTAACAGCCACCCGGATCGATCTTTAGGTTAAGCCGCGCTTGCCTAGGTTGGTCTGTGGATGGGTGACCACCCATTGCATACCGAGTTTCCTCCGTGCCTCGGAAAGCACGTTAAGCCGTTGGTCCCGGGTGTCATTTGTAGATCTTTGACAGTCGTTATAGGTAGTCAGTGGCCCAAAAAGTCTGACAACCAGTCTTACCAAGGGGTATCGTATTACCCAGTACTAACTGGGTTGTGGAGGTCAGATAGGCAGTCGCTCCATGTAAAATACTGGTATTCAGCTGCATCCGGTTAGACTGGAAGCCGACCCCAACATAGTTGGGAAAAGGCTAGGCAGATGATGAGGTCTTCGGAGAAGACTCCTACACCTGCCCCGTCGTCAGCTTTTGATCCATCAGTGTAGATCTTTAGCTCTTTTGGACCTGAGTAGTCACACATTTGCGCTGTGAGCTCTATGTTGTAGTGTTTCCGGTTGCACTTTGAGATAATGATGGTTGATACTTTGTAGCTACAAACTGTCAACCATCATCTGCCTGATTTTTCCCAACTATTCGAACCAGATACAGCTGAATACCAGCCTTTAGTCTACCTATTCGACATCCACAACTCAATAACTGGGTAACACCATACCCCTTGCTAAGTAAGGACTGCCCGACTGACGGGCTGTAAACTACTGACCATTGGTATAAAACCTACAAATCATTGTTACAAGCGCCACGGACACCGCGATTATCATGGCCCAATAAATTTAAACAAGTCGTGCCATCTCTATGAAAGAAGAAGACAAGTGATAGCAGAGTCAGACGTAGGACACAACTGTTTACGAATATTCTTTCGTAAACTTTGCGTGAAATGTCTCGAAGATTTTCAGCATGTCCTTCAGGACCTCCGGCTGCGGCAGGATGGTGGTGCGGAAGTGGAAGGTGCCAGGGCGCTGCCCGAACCCGGAGCCCGGGACTATGCAGATACCTGCAATGGTGTGGCAAGTGTTACCATTATCGTACTAAGTGATTTATCTATTGGGTCGAAAATTCCAAAACAATTAATATAACCCATAGAAGCAGTAGCATCCCAGCCTTATGGTGAATTATCGGGTTTATTGAGTATCATTATGTATTATGTCCTGGATTGATAGTATAACAGTTCTGTTAATGCATTTCTCACCGGTCTCCTCGAGCAGCTTGAAAGCATAGAACACGTCGGCTGGCTTTCCCTCTGCCTTGGCTGCCTCTATCGCCTTGGGAGGCAGCTCAATGCGTGGAAAAGCGTACATTGCACCCTGAGGATAGAATAGTAATCAACATCTCACAAACGCAGTAACGTACAGAACAGTAAATTCTAGATACACCCTATGACCTTAACGAGAAACACAATGATCGTTACAAAACGAGCTAAACGAGTCTGACAACCTCATATGAGTCGTAACGAACGAATGATACGTCTTTATCTTCAAATAAAAAAAAATAATAGTATCAATACTGCCGACATGAAACAATCATTGAGGGACCGCTTCTTTGGCCGCCTGAACAAAGTACTAAGCAGTCTTTTGTCAGGTGGAAACAAGGTGCGCGCCTTCAATGGTTGGGTCATGCCGGCTTTGATGTATTCTTTCGGCATACTCAAATGGACTCAGACGGAACTTGATGCCCTGGATAGGAGGGTCCGCGCACTGCTGACCGCAAATCGAATGCATCACCCGCGGTCGTCGGTGATGAGACTGTATATCCCACGGAAGTGCGGGGGTCGTGGCTTCTTAAATGCTAAGACCCTGCACAACCGTGAGGTATGCAGCCTCAGGGAATACTTCCTAGAAGTCGACGAGGGGATGCACCGAGATGTGGTCTCAGTGGACAAGGGCCTCACCCCGCTCTCTCTGGCTAACGAGAACTGGCGCAAACCTAGAGTATTAGACACTAATGATCGCAAGGAGGTATGGCAGGGCAAGGAGCTTCACGGACGCTTTTACCGGGCCCTACATGGACCCGATGTAGACTTCTTAGCGTCCGTATCTTGGCTGCGCTTCGGTGACCTATTCGGGGAAACCGAAGGTTTTGACTGTGCAATAATGGACGAAGTTATGATGACGAATAACTATCGGAAATACATTGTGAAGGATGGCACGGTTGACATATGTCGGGCATGCCACCGTCCGGGAGAATCGATCCGACACATTATTTCTGGGTGTTCTCGTCTGGCTAACGGAGAATACTTGCATAGACACAACCTCGTTGCCAGGATTATCCACCAGCAACTTGCTTGTGGAATCAGAAGTACCATACTATAAGTATGCGCCCGACCCAGTTCTCGATAATGGTAAAATCACGTTGTATTGGGATCGATCTATCATCACTGACAGGACTATTGTTGCCAATAAACCTGACATTGTGGTGATAGATCGATTGGAGCGTCGCGCAATGATTGTTGATATAACGGTTCCGCATGACGAGAACCTCGTGAAAGCAGAGAAAGATAAACATTTCAAATATCTAGATCTGGCTCGCGAGGTTGTCGACATGTGGGACGTGAGTACAGCAGTCATTGTGCCGATAGTCGTGTCAGCCAATGGCTTAATAGCCAATAGCCTCGACAAACATCTGAGGAGGCTCTCGCTTGGCAGCTGGATCAAGGGCTTGATTCAGAAAGCAGTACTTCTGGACACGGCGCGTATCGTTAGGAGGTTCCTCTCTCAAGAGCCCTGACCACCGGTATTTCGGACCCTGTTCCCGATACCAGTGGGCTACTATTTTTTATATTTTTAAATGTTTTTTTTTATATTACTTTGTATAGAAATATTTAAAAATGTAAATTATATGTATAAAAATAAATAAAGGACATAATAATAAAATTTATTTATACTCAAAACAAGGCATAGTTACACGTTAAAAATACAGTTTTACAAAAAAAATATACTTTATTTAATATACAATCGTGTGGGTGAGCACTGCTCTCCTAGCTAGGTTATGAAAACCTGTGTTAAGGAGAAGCAGTCCGGTCCCCTAAGATTTATTGATGTAGGTAAAGGTTACATAGTGCTTCTGATGTTACTGTTACAATTTTGGAGTATTGAGTTTGACAATGAAGTTGAAGATATTATATACATTGTAATAAACGTTAATTTGAATAATTTTAAGGTAAATAAGTGTGTGTATATGTTTGTGTGTGTGTGTGTGTGTGAGAGAGTCTGTGTGTGTGTGTGTGTGTGTTTTTGTTTGACCATGTTCACCACTTATGATAAGATTTTTTCAGTTTCAGTCATATGACTTATTTTGGAGGTACGATTGCACAATCTTTTTACATTTGTAATACGGTAGTCCGTAGATTTGACACTCTTCGTTTATTTTGTCATACAGGAACGGAACAAGAAAATGAAAAAATCTCTTGACAAAAGTTGAACGTACTCGAGGCAGGGTGCATATCCTATCTTTGCGGCGTTTACCACGTTTTTTATTTTCTATATTCCTGTATGGGGTTTTGCGGTGTTGCAGAATGACTGTCTGTAGTATGAAGTGTTGCCGAACATTTAGAACTTTACAGTCATTGTATAATTGATCAGTTGGAAACAGAATTGGACGAAAAGTGGCTACTTTCAAAATGGCCCTATGTGCTACTTCTAGCGGCTTGAGGGTGGTTTTAGCTGCGCCGCCCCAACAGGAAATGCAATATGTTACGATTGATAGGCAAAGTGCGAAATAGACATTACGTATTACAGTGGGATTGGCAATATACCGTAGAGTTTTAAATATGTATATCAGCTTGCGAACTCGTCCAGTTAGCAAACTGATATGAGACTTAAAATTGAGATTCCAGTCCAACACTATTCCCAAATATCTGATGTTTTCAACAGAGGTTAAACGAGGACATTGACAATTTGAACCCTGTATTTGTGGATGACAGTAGTGTGCTTTGACCAAAATTGGAGTCTGTGGTTGAGAGATCGAGCTGTTAGAGTAAGTCAGAAATTTAGTTTTGGAGGGATTAAGGGTTAGAGTGTGGGAATTAAGCCAATTTAACGCAACTTCAAAGCCAATCTGTGCTTGATGCTCTAGTTGGGACCAGGAATCCGCTATGAAGGTTATTGCGGTGTACTACCTTGGCATTAACAAAGATTAATAAAGAGATTAATAAAGATTAAGAAAAGAGTGGGACCCAAAATGCTGCCTTGTGGTACCCCATAGTGAATTGGAAGCTCGTCGCTGTTATGGCCATCGATTCTGACTTTTTGCGAACGATTCGAGAGGTAACTTTGGAAAAGATCCAGTTGTAGCCCCCTGACGCCTATTTTCTCAAGTTTGATTAAGAGTGTGGAAACGGGAACAGTGTCGAACGCTTTCGCAAGATCTAGGAATATTGTAAGGACCTTTTTATTTTTATTGATGTTATCTATGACAAAACTTGTTAGGTCATGAACTGTCGCAGGTTGATTTATTTTTGCGAAAGCCATATTGTTGTTGTGAGATTATCTTACAATGCTCCAGGTATCTAACCAATCTTTTGTTTATCAAGCGTTCTAGAATCTTGGATAAAGCACTTAGAACAGCTATAGGACGATAGTTATTCGGCAAAGTTCCGTCACCCCCCTTGAAGATTGGATAAATTATTGCCTTTTTAAAAGAAGTTGGAAAAACAGCTGTTTCAAAACAAACATTGAATAAATGGCATAAAACAGGCGCCAGAGTAGTGGAAAATTTCTTTAGTATTATAGGTGATATGCCATCCTAACCCGTAGCCGCGTTTGGTCTCAGTGAATTTATGGTGGACAAAATTTCTTCTGGGTCAGTTTTATCCAAGACAAAGGATGAACTTGGTATAGAACTGTTGTGTGGAATAGATGGTTGTTGTAAGGATCTTTAGATTTTTAGAACGTCATCTGCGAGTTTCTTGCCAATGTTTACAAAAAAGGAATTCACATTGTTACATGACTGTGTGGGTGATGAGGATAGTAATTGCGTGGATGAGCGTGTAGTTTTCGTGGTGTTTGTTATTCGTTTTATAGTGTCCCAGAGTGAATTGCCCACGGGATCTTACTTCTGGGGTAATAAGTAATCTACGAGTATGCATGTATATACGAGTATACATAGATTTACAACTTCTCTTCCTCAACTTCGTTTCCTTAAAACTTGCAAATATTAGTTCATAGTTAATATCAATTAAATTACATATGTGAAATATTGATACCTTGGTTTAAGATTGGACACCGGTGACAACAATCAAATGATTAGTATACCCACATTTTGCCAGTTATGTTTAAGTCCCATGTAATAGGGGGCGAGCCTATTGCCATCAACAGGGCTCAAATTCAGACTCCGTGGCTGCTACTAAGAAATTCCTGATAGTAAAACCCAATAACACTTTGCCGGACCTGGAAATCGAACCCTGGACCTCATGCTCAGCAGTCGCACTAGCGTCCACTAGACCAACGAGGCTGTGGCAAAATGTTTGTATCTGGCATGTTTACCTGGTCTTGATCACAGGACGATTATTATGTATCTGGCATGTTTATCTTGATATAGTCATAGGGTGTATCTATAATAATGTGCCTGGCCTTTATAGAAAGTTTTGGTATACGTGTCTGTTTAGTCTTGGTGAAATACATTGTATTCTTAGTTTTGTACCTTGAATGCAATGTTACGGAGCAATGGTTGTTAACATTGAAATGGCTCCTTGTCCTTTGTCCTAGTGTTTACATCTTTTTGGGGCTGACTGTACTCACCTGAACAAGATTACACTTGAAACCCTGCATATTCTTGAAGGTCTCGACGACCATCTTGGACCGCTGGTTGAGTGAGCTTAACTTGTGCGTCTTCTCGTCGCACCATAAGTTGTAAGACGGTTCACCAGACACCGGCGGTCGGGCCTGTTAACAAAATGTTTTAAAAGAAGACAATCACCACCAATTACGTTTTTTTTGAGAGAAGACGTGGTAAACTGATCAGCGCATTCTAAGCGGGAGTGGAAATAAAGGAGTTTCAAATATTTATCAAGGCAGTCTCGATATTGGCAATGAACTAAAAAAAAGGCAGGGCCAAGAGTAATGCCTCCGGGTACTGAGGAACCAGAAAGTTTGGCCATATCTCTATTTTGACAGTCAAAGTTTTTATCAGATAAGTAGTGCTTTTATCACTCTTCTCTTCTTTTACTTTACTTTTTTTAACAGATACTTCATCGAATGCTTTGGGAAAGTCAACATAGATTCTTACAGTCTTATGGACCGTCAATACCATAAGGTAATGCTATCCTTATATTAAAAAAAAATGTTCTAACGATGCAATCCACGACAGTCTGTCCCATAGTGTTGGGACAGAGCATTACGGAGATGCCCTTGTAGAGGTTGTTTTTCACTTCAGGGTCGAGGTTCACGAGCTCCATCCACCCGCCGCGCAGCCCGCACTCGCACATGTACTTTTGCTGATCGACATGAAAGATGCCAGCTCGATCTGGTTATATGGGGGTCCCATATCTGACATTACCTAAGAAGATAAACGTTATTAGTCATGTTTATTTATTTTCGTATTCGGTAGGAATTCTTATAATTTCTATTTTGCTATCAAATTCATTCTTTCTAGTCTGGCCTAACCCTGTCTACCATCAATGAGCAATCTCCTTGCCACGTTGCGCCTTCCTGATCCACTTCTTACACAATATGCTACGTAGTGGTCTGTATTTACGGTGCTGCATTCAAATATGACTGTTCTGCGTTCACCTTCTTGAAGGAGAAGAATTTGCTGTTCTCAGCGTAGATGTTGTCCTGGTACACCTCGTCTGCCATCACGAACAGAGTATGCCGCTGAGCAAATTTGATGATCTCTTCAATGTTCTTTTTTGTTAGCACCTAAAATAAATAAAATAAACTGACTTCACTCTTACTACATTTTCTGCTTCTAGATAGACAACATTATTAATTAATGTTATGCAAAATATATAGTTATAATTCCGCGAAAAAGATCAAGGTCTGGATGCAGGATGCTTCACCGCCCTTCCGCTCGGAAAAATATGAACATGAAGGAAAAGCAAAACCGCTCGGGCGCGGTTGTTGAGTCAACGGATCTCCTGAGGATAACCCGTGGATGGGCGAAACACGTGTCGAGTACAGGTTACAGTGCATGGCATGCTAATTATAATTGATTTTCCTACAAGTGCATGTATGCACACACACACGCATGTGTGTGAAGTCGGTGAAAAAAAAAACTAAATCCAACAAAAGTCACCGGCTTCTGAAGGTAAAGTTATTTTTCAGTTTTATGTGTTTTAGAAGTCGGTTTTATTTTTTTTCAATATCACTGTTCATTTGTGAAGTGTCGCACTTCGATACGATAATTTCCGTAAAGGCTCTTTCAGAAGAGTATTATTGCATTGAACTAGGTTTAAGTTCTTTGCAATGGTCAACTTTGCTAGATTTTCATACATTCATTCGAGGGTGTAGGACCTGTCCAGTGGGGTTTCCAGGGTTGATGACGACCAGCCCGCGCACGGCGTGCTGCTTGCTCCCTTCCTGGAATGCGCGCTCCAGCTCTGCGCGGTCGAGGCTCCAGTTGTTGTCCTCATTAAGGTAGTAACCCACCTGCCCCAGTCCGTACTCCGCCAGCGTGGCCGAGTAGAGAGGGTATTGCGGGATCGGGATCAGCACACCTGCATGGTATATATGGGGACAAAATGGTATAAAATTAAAAATACATTTATAAGTAAGTATGCAGGCACAGGGTGAAACTTTCAACGGGGCAGTAAGGGGAACTACCTTAACCATTGCAGCTACACGCAATTGGTCTTAGGAGACTATCCATAATTTTTCGGGAAATTTTGATCCACATTCACATATTTTCAAAAAAATGTAAACAGTAAGCAGAAAATAGCCATTTTACACAAAACATTTTTTTGATTCCAACCGATCCTGTTTCTAATACTGATCAAAAACTTCCAGGAGACGAACCCAGGTTAGAGTACTGAAAAAGTCAAAAATTGCAAAAAACTTAAATTATTTCAGTCACAGGGAATGTACAATGAGTTTTGAAGCGGCTAAGCGTTTGTCAGCTCTCCAATATTCACCCAGTATTGTCGTCCTCCCGATTGGTATGAGCAAAACTAGCTGCAAAGGCTTTTAAATACACTGTAGTGGGTAATGTAGTGGATACATAGAGGAGTATTAAACGAACTGTCTTAGCAGTCAGAGGTGGTTTTTAACCGACTTCCAAAAGGTTTTGATGATTCTTTTTTTTGTTTGGACGAATATTATTCCGCGATGGTCCGGTTGTAGATTTGTTTGTTTACAATGTAAAATAAATGCATAGCAAATATTAATCGTATAGAATATTACAACTAAAAATAGAAAAGTAAAAAAATATTTTACAAAAAAATAAAACCGACTTCAAAAACACAAAAACGTGAAAAATAATTTTAGCTTCAGAAGTCACAAAAAAACTGAATCAAACAAACAAAATCACCGACTTTGTGCCAGTGCGTCGCGTTTCGCTACGTCTGCGTCCGCATGGTGAACATAGGCGCAATGGTGCAATAGCACCAGCGCAGTGCAGTCAGCGCTGACTGCGCCACACTGAACTCAGAAAAAAATATAACAACAAATTCTACAAACATGGGAAAAGAGTGCTCTGAGTGCGTTTGTGAGAACAGAGAGACATGAGACGAAAACCTTATTCTTCTCAACGCAACATATTACAAAATTTATTACTTTCGATAGGCGGGCAAAACGGGACTGAAACCGAAATCTACTTGCAAGCAAGACCCTACTGGCTGCTGTCGGTACAACTGTAAAGAGTCAAAATAACTTTATTTCAGTGTCACTGAGACTGTGACATGGGATCAAATTATTTCTGTAAATAGTAATTTCAATATCTTTGTCTATTATAAATCTATTGATCACCAGAGATTTTGCTGTCGACTTCGCTGCAGAACAGCTCCAGGATGTGCTTGATACCGCCGGTGGTGCCGGCAGTGAGGCACACATCTTGAATGGCCGCCTTGTGTCCGTCGCGGCGCTCGATGTACTCCGCCACGTGCCTCCGCACTAGCTCGATGCCGCACGGGGGCCAGTACGAGCCCGCTGACTGACCACTGAAACATCGGGCTTTTCTCTCATCATCCATTCTACTACCTTTATCACAATTTATATTTGCTGTCTCCACAGACCACGTCAGCGTCCACCATGCGCAGCAAGCCCTGAAACCTGCGCACTTGATGAGCCTATAGAGGTATTGTTAAGTGTGGTAGGTAGGCAGAAGTGTAAATAAAAGTCACTACCTAGGTACTCATAGTTCTATTGGAGATTGATAGTTGACACGCACAACACAAAACGGTAGAAGGAGAACAGATAGATAGAAGATGATAGGGCACAATCACACGTAAGATATAGTTTATCAATTCTCAGTAAACACGCTGCCTTCCATCTTCCACACGCGAAATGCCGTCCAACCCAGGATTAAGATGTAAGGGGTCCCAAATTAACAGACTAGTATTGAAAGTATGTGTACTGTATACTGTATGCCTTGTGACTGTGACTGTAGCTTCGGTTTATTTTTTGTTTTTTGACACTCAAAAGTGCCTGTAATGTTGTAATTTAAATAAATGCTTTTAGTTTGAGTTCGGTTAGGTGGTAGGTGGTGGAAGGTAGGTTAGTTCATTTAATCCCATTTAATGACTACTTCATGAAAAAGTCATTCAATGGGATTATAGGAATTTAGAGGGTTGTATTGATGGGTTTAATGACTTTCAACTCTGTAAAGCCATATTTGTTACGGTCGCGAATCAAATCTTAATCAACATTAAAACTGACACTGACCTGCAAAACTCTGGCGCTTCCACCTTAAGTTGTCCCGGACTGCTTGCTAGGTATGCATATAATGGATGGTGCTTATTGATTCAGCAGGGTACATGATTCGAGAACATTGCTCAGACGTTGTGTTTTGCACTGTGCTGTGCTGTGCTGTGCTGTGACACATCTTAAAGTAGTGATGTCTCAGTTTATCATAACCTGACTGCTATAGCATCGGTAACATAACCTGACTGCTATAGCATCGGTAACATAACCTGACTGCTATAGCATCGGTAACATAACCTGACTGCTATAGCATCGGTAACATAACCTGACTGCTATAGCATCGGTAACATAACCTGACTGCTATAGCATCGGTAACATAACCTGACTGCTATAGCATCGGTAACATAACCTGACTGCTATAGCATCGGTAACATAACCTGACTGCTATAGCATCGGTAACATAACCTGACTGCTATAGCATCGGTAACATAACCTGACTGCTATAGCATCGGTAACATAACCTGACTGCTATAGCATCGGTAACAGCACGGGATATTTGATTACCTTTAATAAAACACTGACTACGTACGGACTATCGCATAGTATCGCTTTGGCTCTCTCCTTTACGTCCGCTGGGTATTTGTCCGAGTCAAGCAGCTCATTGTGAAGCACACAGGCACAAACCTGATGGAAAACATAGGTGCGAAGGTGAACCTATAATTTCTTGGACAGAGCTGCACTTTGCTACCAGGTTACTATCCGGGGGGGGGGGGGGTCACAGGGGTCATGACCCCCCACCCCCAACATCATACACGTCAAATTGATAAACCTTCTTAAAATAGCTTTTTCGGGATATAAATTATTACCTGTTTTCCTGCTTAATCGTTCAACAAGAGAAACTAACCTTTTTCGAGGCAGAATTCTAAAATTTTCGAGCCCGCTTGGCTCGCTAATGCATCTGAGTTACTTTAATCGAACCTAATACACAGGGCGGATGCGGGCTGCTTCAACTTTGAGCTCTCTTCTCTCGCTCTTGCATTCTATTAGTATCAAGAGCGGATCCGGAAGGGGGTGTCATGGCCGGGCGTCATGATGGTATGGAACCTTGGCACTTAGCGCTTTAGAGAGAGACTGTCAGCCAGACTTGAGTGAATTAAGACGCTCTACAAAGCTCTTATTCCGGAGCTCGATGCACCTACCTGGTACCTGCCTACTTCAAAATTAACGCTGGACGTGATCGTACGTGTACCTGTCTGATGAAGGTGATGGGCTGCTGATTCATGGCGTGCGCGTCTCCAATGTTTGCATTAATCACCATTTTGAATGGTTTCGTAGCCCCCTGTCAAATTAACAATACAATCACACCTGTATTTACCGAAGAACTAGTCGAAAAAAACAGATGTTTAAGTAATTCAAAAAATCTTTCTCCAAAAAAAAACTGGAAATTCTCAGTAGTAGCCACAGAGTCTGGATTTGTGCCCGGTTGATGGCAATAGGCTCTCCCCCTATTACATGGGACAAACCTTTTAGTTTTCATACCTTTTCAACCAAGTGGGTTGTGTAAAAATTTCCAAATTTCATGGCGCAGCCAAAATTGGTGTCCAAGTCTTAAACAGATATGCCAAACCCACCTCCGCAAGCTCCTTCTTGATCGCCATGGATCTTATGACGAGGGGTCCGAGGATCGCATACTTAATCTTCACAAGGTTAGGGTAGATAGTTTGCATGGTGATTGCTTTCCGTTTATTATTTTCCGTACCAGTGCATGTTGAAGAGTGAGCAACTGCCTGCAAGACTGTGATACGAGATGGAGTGTTAGTCACAGGACGACCCGGGAGGCGCCACATCAGCTTAATGTTCTTGTTCGTGCTGGTATTGGGACAACCTTGAGCTTAAAACTGCGTAGGTTAATAAATATCATTTACTTCCAGCTCAACTTAAATTGACGATTAAAAAGGTGGCTGGGTCAGACTGGATGCGGAGGGCGCAGAACAGGGTGTTGTGGCACAGCTTGGGAGAGACCTGAGCAGAGGACTGCGATAGGCTGACTGATTGAAAGGAATCAACAACAACAACACACACAACAATTACAATACAATTTTACCATTTTTATATAAACCGAACATAATTTTACTGGTGAATTTTAATTTTAATCCTAAACTGTTGGATTTTGAAATTTTGACGGAAAATGACTTGACTTTGTCATGACACATGTTGCATGTCCAACATTACGTTCATGATCCAAAGAGGACTCCATCACATTCTATGTACCTCCTTACGTTTACTGCGCCGTTTTTTCGCTCGTCGGTCTCGCGGTGGTCAGCACGACTGTTCAGCGTGGGCTCTTGGGTGCATCCCTCAGGTCAGACAGTGTTACTCGATTTTACCATTAGCAACCATAATGCAATTATAATGACTTTATAGCAAGAATAAACGCCGAGGCTATCGAATGACTAAATAAATTTTGCTGAATAATATGGAATTAGAGCCTAAAAAATTAAGAAAATACACATATACTATTGTTTTTCTCATTTTCTACTCTAGTGCAAAATAAACCCCTGAATGCACATGTTTTTATGTTTAATCAAAAGTATTTTAATCAATCTACAAAATAAAAACCAAATTATTGACTCTACACAAATTACTTTAAGAGTGATTGGCATTTGAACATAGCCCTGCCCCAGTACATAGCCTCCACAATGTAGCAGGTACCCCGTTCATTGCTTGAGCAGGTAGATCATACGAGTGGGAGTGAGATGTCAGTAAGGTAAGTACATCTGTAGGTCTCTTAGATTCAAAGATATTATACCATTTCATTGAACATACCCTTGATCAGCCGAATAAAGAAACATGGGGTGTTGGGTTAGGAGTATTTATAAACGAGTATATGATATGAACTTAAAGTATCGGTAACCGTTAATCAAACACACTGTTTACGATTATGTTCCTTTGTTTCTACGATTTGGCTCTTCGAATTACTCTTAAACATATAAGTTGTTTATATTTTTGTAATCACCTTTTAAAACCCTTCACTTTGACACCCCACTCGATAGTATTGGAAGAAATAAAAAAAGGCGATCTCCACGATATGGCACCCGAAATCCGCCATTTTTCATTGTTTTTTATTTCAATGTATTAAAGCCAATGACACTCGCGTTACCAAGACGAATCAATGACGTATAATTTATCCAAATCCGTTCATTCGTTTAGGAGTTACGAGGGAACATAGAAACGGACATACATACCACACCTCCTGTGTGTACACATAACCCTCCTTTTGGGTTCAGCCGCAGTCGGGTAAAAATAAAAATAACTGCAAAAACGGGCACGTCCTTAGATTTTACACAAACTAACCAACAACTATTCCTGCAAAGGAATATTTTTCGTATTTGATCCTTACCAGACCAGCGACACTCGCTCAGTGTAATAAACAGTATGTTTTTATTTTTCACAAACGCCGTGATCGATTTCTGCCTCAGGCATAAGATAAAAAAAACCAAACCTTTTTTTTGCATCTAAATAACTGCAATGGTTTCTCTATCACAACCTTGTGCCAACCTATACTTTCGAATTTAGCCAAATGTGCCATCGAAAACTCGAGGTTAATTTACGCAGCTAACAAACAGCTGACCATTATTTATTTTAGGTTGAATGTGATCCCAAGAATCATTCCATAAGGTTTCGACGTGGTATAAAATTACTTATTTTATCAAGGTTTTTTGTTTTGACATCCTGTAGCTTTGGTTTCCCCACTTTTAGAGCAGCTGTCGCTCAGGTCTCTGTCTCTGCTGTGCTACGGTTAAATAAACTATTATTTGATATGATTTCAGCCGGTCTGAAAAGTCTTGGTCAGATTAACGGTACCTCCCGTACTATAAGATTCAAGATTCTTTATTTTCATGAAATATGGTACATTATTATGGTCGCAGATAATATAATACTGCTATGGTCTTACAGGTAAAAAGGTTTCACATATTTAAAGATTTATGAAATGTGCTATACAAGGGTCGTGCTCCTTCTCTGTCTACCGACTAGTACGCACCGACCCACGTAGTAGCAGTACCTACCGGTGGGGAAGATCTAAATAAAAGAGTGTCATATTTCATTATTAATTTATTTTTACAGAATATCTTCAGCTAACCTCAGACGATTGTCTAATAACTATAATAGTCCCGATATAAAAATATTTCTTCTCCTTATCCGTAACATTGTAATATATTTATAATATTGACACCTTTACTTTTTACACTTTATCAATTCAAATTCTTTAGTCATATTAACGTGATGTTTATATTCACAGAGTCGTTTTATATAGTATATAGTACATATTTATAATGTTTCCAATAAATACAGTATATAGAACATTACAATTTGACCTATCAAAATGTACATCACAATCAGAACGTTGTATTTACAAGAAGTTTTGTAATTTAAACAAAGTGATGACAAAAATATTTCATAATTAAAACAACAGAAACATTATCTCACACATTTATGGCAAATCGTCAGAGTTCCACAAAATTCTAATATTTTATATGATTAATAGACAATTATAAAACACAACATAGTTATTTTACATAGTCTTAAACCGAAATAAATAAATTATTCTCTAATGTAGTGTATTGCTTATTGTCAAATCAATGTAAAAGCCTATAACTGGCGCTCTGGGCCGTTACCAACAACAATTCCTAGTTCGATATTTATGTACTAATTATTCATTTATTACTAAGTCAACATCATTTATACAGATATTAGGAATATAGTATAGTTCGGGCCGGAACCGCTTCGCGCAACCAAATATTACTTAGATCCCAATACAGCTACGATGAAACTTTAGTCTTTAGTCTCAAACGAATGGAATGTACAAGTCCTACGTTACCTTTAGAAATCTCTTCATATAATAACATACGTATCACGCTATGATATGGTTTATTTAGATTTAAAATAATATATTTTAGCACAAAATATATAGAAAAGTAACAGATAACTTAAACGGAAAATACTGACATATATAAGTACAACCAGAGCTAGCTGGGCTTACTGCAATAATCTTTGTATAGAAGATAAACAGAAGTATAACGTTAAAGTAATATAAGTATACATTGGAATGTCTCGCAGTAGAAATTACGAAAATAAATTATTAGCTAAAATTAGAAGGACGGATAGAATCGGGGAAAAATAAACATATACTTAAAGAGAAGTCGCGCGTCCCAGCGCCCGCGCGAGCATTACACACAGGTGATCGCTCGCGCGTCTGATACGAGTGAGAGTAACGCGCGACTGCGCAGTCACCTCGACGTGTCTACACGAAAACAAATAAAAAACACTTAGTATTATATCATTTACTATCATTTACAGTTATTTTTATCTTTTACTTTTAAATGAATGATTTTGCTAAAAATATCTGGGCAATTCGTGTTAGTTGTTAAACGAGACGCGTGCGGCCGTTTATCTGTCCGGGTGAAGTTCACCCAAAAGTCAAGACTTATTTCACTAAAGATTCGGGTAGATGGTAGTAGAGATAGCCGGGCAGCAGCGTGAGGCCCGCTCGGAGCGGGCGCGGCGCGCGCTAGCAGGCGGCGTCCTCGCGCACCAGCGCCGCCGTGTCGCGGCCCGTGTCGGCTGCCGGGTCCAGCGCGCGCGCCGCGCCCGCGCCCGCGCCGCGCGTCTCCGTCGACGACGGCGAGATCACGGCCGATACCACCTTCTCTTTCAACTCGTCGGGCACTTCGTAGATACCGGCTGTGGGTATAAAGGTACACTGTTACACTCTGTTTTAATTGCAAACCCTAATGAGGGCCGATGATGATGTAACCGGTCGTATGATAGCAGGCTCCGACTGACACTCACGTATAGGCGGCTCGGGCTCGCCCGCGGCCACGGCCCGGGTGACGGCGTCGTACATGGGGTTGCTGAAGTCGCGCCCCTTGCGCGGCGCCTCCTCCAGCGTGTAGGCGGGCTCGCCCGCGCCGGCCACGCCGCCGAACTCCACGTTGGAGCCCTGCCGGAACGACACGCTCTGCGACGATGCTAGGCTGCTCAGACCGCCGCCCTTACCACTGCGATAAGGAAATGCAAGGGTCAGGTATTTTGTTACTAAAAAAATACCACACGGGCGGTATCGTATTGAATGAGCCACTGACGTCCTGGACTTATAGGTTCCGGCTGCAACGTATTGGCGAAGCAAGAAGGAGGGTTATAAGTTTTCAAAATCAAAGTATTTTATTTCACATAGGCCTAGATGGGCACTTATAAAACGTCGACAAAAAGGTGCACGGTTTGGGTTGGTCGTTTCCTATGGAGAAGAACCGGCAAAAAACTCCATGGGTACTCTTTTCAAATCTTTTGGTATTACAATATTATCATGGTTACTAGCACGTGTACTTAAGTATGGGGGGACAGCGCAGGCCCGACAATGAGTCATGTCTACGTGTCTTTCGAATCATGATTAAATTATATTATTATAGAAACTTTAGTAGGGTAGACTGGGTACGATTGAAGCGCTGGACTGTTGAAACAAAACGAATATCTCGAGAACCGTGCGTGGTCAGATGAGGGCTACAAGAGGAGAACGAAGCGGGCGACAAGTCGAAACGCGAATTAGAGTGTTGCGTCGCTCTGCGCACAGTGTGGTTGTCTTCAGGAGGCCCCATTGTGTTATTTTACGCAAAAGTTAGTATTTTTGTTCGCATATTTTTGCAATTATTATGGTTTTGATTAAAGTTAGAGTATTGAGTGTTTTTTATCGCTTGAATTGAAGTTTGTAGAATATGCCTGCATGATTAGTTTTTCAGGCGGTCATTAGGTCAGGCGGACCTATCAACATTCAAACAAACCTATGACGATGTAAAAGCGGGATCATCATTAATAACAGTGTTTTAGTCAGCGTATTTTGTTAGCTGGACTGCTAAAATTTAGTTTATAATTAATGCTGTTGTTTTATGCGAAATATAATAATAAGTTGTATGCACCCATCACAAAAAAAATATTGTCACCAACATCTGCTTAACTTGTGCTTAACCTTTGAAGACTGATTAAAATAATGTTCGATTATAAGTAAAGTACTTGAATATTAATATAAAAAAATTGTAATGTTCAACTGTGCCATTATAAGTCGTAAAATGTTATAAGAAGATTAATAAAACATGTTCAATTATTATATTTTGTATTATTTGCTCGTGTTTCAATTGAGCCCAGGCACTGTTTCAACCGACTCTGATATGGGGACGGTTGCAACAAATTATTTATTTTTTAAATTTGGGTTTACACATAAAATACATGGATCTCAAATAACATTGCCCACTAGTAGACAGAAATACGGTCTTGTATTTTATATATTTCCAGCATCGCCCGCTTTACTAATCCCGATGCTATGGACGATAATTATTTTATTTTACTATAATTTGAGTAAATTGGCTTTGGCAGGTTTTTCTAAAACGTCGCTTATATTCTTTGCAAACTTCCAATGCGATCGTAAGCAATATGTTATCGGGAATTGCTGTGTGACTCAGATCTTGCAGCGCCCCCATTTAATTGTTAGTTTAGGTGTATTTTTATTTTATTTTGTTTCAAGGTAATAATAGCTGTGCCCCGCGACCTTCATTCACGTGAAATTATGATAAAATGAAAACTTCCTTATTTTAATCTGATTTCGTTAATAATTTATTCTGCTTTAATTAGGTTATAATTTTATTTTTTTGCACGGATCCATCAAGATATCTACCAGTAAAAGTCCCGTTTCGGAGAAATCCGAGAGATTAGCCGGAACAAACAAACAGACAGACCGACAAAAAAAAAAATGTTTTTCGTCAAATGCATTCAGTAAAAACCATTGGTGAAAATCTGTTATTTTGAAATTACAAACACTTCAATTTTATTCGTTTGTATAGATGGGTGTCATTGTTACCTGAAATAATTGTGTTTTATTTTATTGACTCTCACGTGTATTTATTTATACGTGACTTAGCTTTGTTTTAAAAAATATGCGTGAAGTAAAAAACATGTGTACTCACAACGGCCTCTTCCTGATGACGAACCAGGCGGCGGCGCCGGCCAGCGCCAGCAGCAGCACCAGCAGCAGCGGCACCAGCACGGCGGCCGCGGTGGCCGCGCGCGCCGCCGCCGCCGCCGCCCGCGCCGCGCACAGCGGCGGCGCCAGCGGCGCGCGGCACTCGCAGCGCAGCCCGCCCGCGCCGTCCGCCGCGCACGTGCCGCCGTTCTCGCACGGGCACACGCGCGGGAGCGGCCGCGGGGCTTCCACCGCTACGGGAATACTCAATTTATATTTCGACCGATTGAACCTTGAGGTATGCCTTCCGGTTGGTCTCTTGCTTGTGAAGGATGAACATTGGATTGAAAAAATAATTTAAAACCCATGAAGTTTACTTTAATTGCCTTTTTGACTGATAATTTTATACCATTTATGTCTGAATATGTTATGGGCCATGTGACCACCGCGGCCGGCGCGTACATACATGGCGTAATCTGGAAGCCTTTACACACTCGTCGTAGTAAACCAGACTGGTTATTTCAGCAATTTTGCGTTGAATGTTGGCTTCCAAGTGCTCAATTGTTTCTAATTTATCGGCGTAGACAAGAAAATTTATAAATCAGACGATCGAGGTTAACAGACCAATTACGTGAAATTGATCGTTCGTCAAAGGTTCAAAAATTATACGTTACAGTCAACGCTGAGCGGTACAGAGTTATGATTACTAACGTTTCGTGCTTCAGTTGGTAGGCATTGAGGTGAAGACGGAGCCACACGCCATTATATATATCGATACGATTAATTTCAAAGAAACCAACCGCGGTAATCGTCATGATATATTTAAACATAAATGATATAACATTATCAGTCAAATAAAGCCAATCTCATGGATATTAAAAACAAGTATTTATGTTTTACTTTAATGTAAAACACAAATACTACGTGCAGTTGGGGTCAACGACACAAAGAGAGTGAAACTGGTTTCTTATGATAACTGACACCTCCCCATGTGCTGAATCTGATTGTGTCTTTGAGATAAGAATCCTACACTCCCCTGTTAAAATAGGGGGGGTATTATAATAGGGTAGTGTCAACGGGTCGGCATTCTTCAAAAGGCTAATTCTCAAGGACTGACCCCCGACTAAGCTATTTAAAGGATTCCAATCCAAACGTCGGGCAACATACCTGCGTCGCACGCCAGCTCCTGCGTGATGCGCTTGGGCGGCTGCTGCTGGTCGGGGCACAGGCAGCGCCGGCCGGCCGGCACGCCCAGGCACAGGTGCGAGCACGGCGCGCGCGCGCACTGCCCGCGTGACGTCACGTTGTAGCGCCGCGGGTGGTACACTGGGACACCACACGAACGGTATCAACACAATAACCAACATACGGTAACCGTTCACAAACAACCCAGTCATTACTGACACCTAAAAAGGAATCACAATCGAACTGATCTGTCAAAATTGTTCGTTTTGAGAATAGCGTAAAGATTTTTTCAGTTGCATAGTCGATCGATTGGATTTGACAGCCAATCGAGTGGCACTGCACAGCTATGCAGGCCTATATATAGAGTAAACATATTCTTTTAGAATATTGCTATGGAAACAATGGCGGGCTTATCGCTGATTACGATATTTTCCCGACCACCTTTGGATGAACTACACCTGTGAATCTAATATAGGAGTTGAGTTCTAGTTCCAGTGAAGGAAATCCTCCAGGAAAGTACTACCAACTTATACATTTCTGTCACAAAACAGCGTTGAGGTCCAGTTTACAGGGACTAGTGGATTAACAAGCACATGAACGAACTCACCTTTCACAGCTGATGGATTGACTAGATCCTTAGATATAACGAATGGCACTCCTCTTCCGAACTTGTCTTGCCTCACAAGTTCTCCCGTGTCCCTGGTGACCCAGTACAGCGAGGACTCGAAAACATCAAGTGACAGTGGATGCTTCAGCAGATCTCCCTTCAGAATCACCTTCCTGTTAGAACCATCGTGTCTCATCATCTCAATAGTGTTCAGCTTGGTGTCAGCCCAGTATATGGAGTGGTCCATCAGATGATCGATCGCCAAGCCAGTAGGATGTCTGATGTTCTCTGTTACGATTGGTCTTCTCTTCGAGCCGTCCATCCAGGCTATCTCAATCTTAGGTGCGGAGCCAGCGTCTGCCCAGAACATCCTTCCCATTTGTGGGTCGAGAACCAGCGACGTGGGGCTCTCGATTCCTGCTGAGACAAGTGCCCTTCGGTATCTTCCGTCGTTTCTCGCCACCATGACCCGTCCTCGTGGCTTAGAGCCTGTCCTGTCAGTTTCTGTCCAATATAGATTGTCTGCTAGGTAGTCTACGGCTAAGGCGGTTGGTTTTGAGTTGCCCTTCATGTTGAGGTCCTGAGCGAACCCGCTCTTGACTTGTCCGTTGAGAGCATTGATCATGTACGACCGTTTGATGGTTTTGTCGTAGCTGTCTGCCCAGAAGATCATCTCGTTTTTCGGATCGTAGTCGATGGCTTCTATTCTCTTTTCTGCTGTAATGACATCAAATTCTTCGTTCTTGTCTTGGGCAAAGGCGTGTATTTCTGGTCCATTGGCGAATAGTAGAACAACTTCATCATCTACCACTTTGCATACGCCTGATAGGTTGTCGGCCAGTCTGCAATGGACAAAGACATGGACAAATATTATTATAAGTAATAGAAATGTAATAAGAGATATTTACCTAATTGGTCATCTGATATTTACACACTTAAACAGTTAAAAAAATGAGTTTATGCATGATGCTACTTTTCCAATGACAAAAATGTTTACTTACTTGAATCCTTCTCTGCAGTCGCAGCTGTAGCTTCCATTCAGGTTGTTACAGATCTGCGAGCAGTGGTGCGTGCCGGCAGCGCACTCGTCCACGTCGACGCACTTCTTCTTGTCGGCCGGCGAGATGATCCAGCCTTGGAAGCACGTGCAGATGTAGCCGCCCGCGCCGCCGACTGCCGTCAAGTTTGTGCAAAAGTGTTCGCAACCACCTAAAGGAAAAAAAAATTTGGGGTTACAGAAGGACGAGGTGGGAAGCACATTTTACAATCAAGTTGCTAACACGATATTGTAATGTAATAAATATGACAGCGGTGTAACATTCAAGTTTACAAAATGGCATCGCGCCTGTTTTCCCCGGACGGGTTTTCAATCTCATTTCGCAAGCCTATTGGTTATCAAGACTCCAGGCTAGGCTGGTACTTTAAAATTTCTCACCATAAACCGAAAATCACTATTTAAACTGTGAATCAGACTCAACTTAGCAGTCACACTTGATTAAAATCATGTATTTTTCAATGAAGCTTACGGTAACGTGACAATGTATCAATTGACAAGATATGAATTTAATGTGACAAACTCCCAGAAGTGATCAACTGTTTCGTAAATGACCTTTGTCAAGATGCGAGCAGGTATGCGTGTGGTGGCAGCCGAGCTCGTCGGAGGCGTCGCCGCAGTCGTCGGCGAAGTCGCAGAGCTGTGCGCGCTCGGCGCAGTGCCGGTTGGCGCACTGGAACTGGCTGTACGGGTCGCACGGCTTCACGCGCGCCGCGCACAGCGTCATGTTGTTCTCGTCCGAGCCGTCGCCGCAGTTGTCCACGCCGTCACACACTTGGTATCTGGGAGACAAAAAAGATACTTAGATTGAGTAAAAAAACAATATTAGTTGTTAGTACAATGTATCTGAAGTACACGGAGCCTAAAATTGTGCCCGGTTGATGGCAATAGGCTCGCCCCCTATTACATGGGACTTAAACATAACTGGCGAAATGTGGGTGCACTATGGCTACACCTCTGCCTAACCCTTCGGCCATTACAGGCGTGATGTTATGTTATGTTAGTACAATGTTACTTGGCTTAGGTCTAGTCTTGTTGAGCTGATTTCGTATAGCGAATGGCCCCTTTCTTAAATGAGTCTTCCAGAAATAAGATTTTGAACATTCAGGACGCATACAAAACGCTGTTTTACTATGGCTACACGACTATAGTCTTTTTACACCTATTCATTAAAAAAAATCATTATTTCACATTAGTGCATATATTTTATACGAACAACACGTGCGCTACAAATTCGTGCGCAATTCTAGAAAACTATATAATGAACTTTCTTTTGTAAATACTTGCGTTTGATTTCTTTCTTACCTCGGCACACATCTGTGGTTGTCGCAGTGGAATCGTCTCAGTGTATCGCAGTTGAAGTTGGTACAGATAGACGAGGCCTCGTCGGAACCATCTCCACAGTCATTAGTGCCGTCGCACAGGTCTGACTGCGAGACACACAGGTTGTTCGCGCACTGGAATCTGTAATAATACCAGTAATGTTAGTAAGATATTATGTCACTAGTATTTGGCACTCTTTAAATGTGAATGGAGTAATGTTTACCTGCTTTCAGGACAGTATCGGCCGCCAGGGTACCGCGGTGGACATCCGATCTCATCTGACAAGTCTCTACAATCCCTGTCGCCATCACATCTGAAGTACGCCGCAATGCAGTGTCCAGATTTACACTGGAAGGTTCCGTTCTTGCACTTGAAGCCACCGCAGTCAGCCTCGTCCGTGTTGTCTCCGCAGTCGTCCTCGTGGTCACAACGCCATCTCGATGAGATACACTTCCCGTTACCGCACTTGAATTCTGATTCAGAACATTCTCTGTACTTGTGCTGGCAAACAGTTTCCGATTCGTCGCTTCCATCTCCACAGTCGTCGGTAAAGTCACAGAGCCATTGTTTCGGTATACAACGCTTATTGTCGCATGTGAAGTCAGTTTCCGCATTGCATGAAGGACAGTTCTCCGGTAATTCGTCTGATCCGTCTCTGCAGTCGTCTTTGCCGTCACAGAACAACCATTTTGGAATACACCTGTAGTTCGCCTGTCCTGGACACCTCCTCCACCCTGTCGTACAGTTCTTCTGTCTGCACATGTACGCTGGCTCATCAGAGTCGTCACCGCAGTCGTTATCGAAGTCGCACATCCACAGTTTCGGGATGCATCTCCCGTTCTTGCAGGCGAACTCAGTGTCGGGGTTACAAGGTCTGTTGTGACACATTACGGGGTCTTCGTCGCTGTTATCTTTACAGTCTGTGTCGCCGTCGCACTTCCAGCTGTCGAGGATGCACCTGCCACTGGCCTTGCACTTGAACTCGAGGAGAGGACACTCGTGAGCACACTCAGCCTCGTCACTTCCGTCTCCGCAGTCATCAGTGCCGTCACAGATGGTGGCAGCGGGTGTGCAGTTGGTATTCTTGCACTGGAATGACCCAGCTCTACAGTGACGTACTGGACAAGTTTCAGGCTCATCGGAACCGTCCATACAGTCTTTCTCGCCGTCACACTTCCAGAACCACGGAATGCACTTCTCGTCACGACCGTTACACCTATGTTGCCCATCAGTACAGTTAGCAATGCAAGTCTTCATGTCTCGTGCTAAGTAAAACTGGTTTGGACAAGCACACTTGTATGTAGTAGCTCCTTCTTCTCCGTAACCCTCGATGTTCAAATAGCTGGATGCATGAGGCGGTGCGATCAGACAGAGATGTGAACATCCTCCATTGTTATCGCCACAAGGCTTGGGGTAGGACAGCTGCCTCAATGGATGTACCACGTGGATATCATAAGGCCTATGTGTAGTGTTTCTAAGGATCATCAAATTTTCTCCAGAATGCTTGTGTGCTTTGCTAATAGCTTTGAGGTTCCAATCGGTCCAGAAGATCTCATCGTCGAAAAGACTGAGAGCGAAGACGTGAGGAACTTTAGCGCCAGATAACACAACATGCCTGTGCTTACCTTCCAAGTCAGCAGAGCCAATGTAGTCCAAATGTGCATCAGCCCAGTATATTCTGTCAGTGAAGTAGTCTATCGTAAGCGCATTTGGCCAAGCGATGTCATCTTCCCAGTTCAGAATAGAAGTGAAATTGGAACCATCCATTCCTAATTTGCCAATGTAAGCTTGTAGGTGCCATGAAGTGAAGTATAGGTAACCTGTTCCCGGGTGTACGACAATTGCTCGAGGATCTGTAACGCCAGTCTTTAAGGTCTTTCTTCTGGTACCATCCAATTCCGACACATCCAAGTTCTTGGAATGTCTGTCAAGCCAGTACAGTTTCCTTCCAATCCAATCAATTGCTATACCTTCAAGACCGTGAGAGTCGTGTCTGATCACCACTTCTTTAACGGGGTTGGGATCCGTGTAGTTCGACCTGTAGATGGTCTTAGCGGATACATCAGCGAAATACATCCTCTGTTCTTTGAAGTCGAAGTCGATGGCAACGACGTTCATCAGGTCTTGGTGCATCAGGTTGTACAAACTGGCGTCAGTCGACATGTTCCTAACATAGTATTTGTTCGTAAATATGATCCAGGCGGAAGTATTATCCTTTCGTTTACAAGTGTGTTCATCAGGTTCTCGTTCGTAATATTGGTCGTTACATTTACAGTAGTAAGATCCAGGAGTGTTTGAGCAGTACTGTGAACAAACTCCAGGCGTTTCTATACATTCGTCTATGTCTGCACAAGCTTTACCATCTGCGAGAAGCTTGTAGCCTTGGTTACATTCGCAATAATAGCTAGTTGGTGTGTCGATACATTTGTGGCCACATTGATTGACTTCCGTTTCCAACTTGGCACATTCATCGTAGTTACAATGAGGAGGTTCATCAGAGTCGTCGGAACAGTCTGACTCCTTGTTGCAGACCAGTCTGTTGTCAATGCACTGATCGTTGTTACACTTGAATTGTCCCGCAGGACATGTCTTGTTCTCTTTAATACACCCGACCTCGTCAGAATGGTCACCGCAATCGTCTTCGCCGTCACATCTAAAGTGATTTCTAATACATTTGAAGTTTTGACACTTGAACTCTTGGTCGGTACATTGCTTGTATTGAGTGTTACAACGCTTCCCTTCATCGGAGCCGTCGCCGCAGTCATTGTCGTGGTCGCACACCCAGCCCTCGTTGATACAGCGACCGTTGTTACATTGGAATTGGTCATCCGAGCACGGCGTGGGAGTTGCGCAGTGGTGGATGGTGGAGTTCTCATCAGCTCCATCAATACAGTCTGGATCGCCGTCGCAGATCCATTTCTTCGGAATACATTGTGCTCGTTGCCAGAATTTGTTTTCTTCACAAGTGTATTCTGTTTCAGCATCACACTTGCGCTCATTGCATTGATGACGATCATCTTCGTCGCTGTTATCCAAGCAGTCATTGTCCCCATCGCAAATGTAGATTCTAGGTATACAATTGCCATTGTCACATGTGAAGAGGTCTCCAAAGCATGTGCGTCCTTCAGAGCGGCAGTATTCTGGAGGTTCATCAGCACCATCACCGCAGTCGTCGTCACCATCGCAGTACCAGGTGGCAGGAATACATCGGTGGTTGGGACAACGGAAGCTGTTTTGCGGGCACGTTCTTTGCGCACAATGTAGGGGATCCTCATCAGAATTGTCGCCACAGTCGTTATCTCCATCGCAGAGCCAGTAGGGTTCAACACAAATATTCGTCTTCTCGCATTTCAAATGATTTGTCGGGCAAGTTGTGTTCATCGGGCAACGTTCGTGTGTTTCGTCCGATGTGATGTTGTCTTTACAATCGTTGATACCGTTACAGACTTGCGTCATAGGTATGCAACGAGAGTTGAGACAAGTAAACTCTCCATCAGCGCATGGTGGATATACGCAGCCTTCTTCGTCAGATCCGTCTTTGCAATCATTCTCGTGGTCACACTTCCAAGACTGGAAGATGCACCTACCATTGTTACAACGGAACTCACTGGGCGAGCACGAGTGGTACGTACAGTAGTTCTTGTCTTCATCAGAACCGTCGCCACAGTCGTCATCACCATCACACGACCACATCTTGCTGATGCATTTGCCGTTAGCACAGAAGAACTTGCTGGCGTCGCAGGTGATGTTCTTAGCAACACACATTCTTCCTTCATTCACCAGTTTGGTGTTATCATTGCACTTGCACTCGATCGTGTTGTTGGGTGCGGGGTGACAGCTCTGCGCGCATCCTCCGTTGCTAATCTTGCACGGGTTCACCTGACATTTCTGTCTGCTCGGACTGTATATGTGGATGTCACGAGGTGAGTCTTCCAAACGCTTTACCATCTCGATCATGTTAGCGCCGGTATGCTTTTCTGCTCTGTACACACCTCGAAGCTGAAGATCTGTCCAATAGATGTAGTTACCAAAAACAGTGATGGCAAATGGATAGATAGTTGCGCTGATGAGCACTTCCCTGTCAGTACCGTCAAGTTTGGATCGTTCAATTTTCTCTCTGACTGCATCAGTCCAGTACAACATGTTCTCATCGAAGTCAATAGTCAAGCCACTAGGCTGTGACAGGTCCTTATCAATGATAGCCTTCTTTAAAGATCCTGCCATGGTTGTTCTGTAGATCTTACCAGAAGTTCCGAATCTTCCCCAGTCTGTGTAATACAGGGTTCCGTTGCAAGGATCAACAACAATAGCTCTTGGTCGTTCCACTCTCGCGATCATTACAAGTTCTGAGCCATCAAGGTTCATAGCATAAATGGAGTTGTTTGAGCTGTCCGTCCAGTAAACCTTCTTCTGCGTCCAGTCGTAAGATATACCTTCAGGGTTGATGCCTTTGCTGATGATGTTCTGAATGGTGGAAGGGTCTGGGTTATTAGCGGACATCCAGCCTATCCTAGCCCACGGCCTGATCTGTGTGAAGAACAGCTTGTTATCGGCGTAGTCGAACTCTACACCGACGACATTCGTAAGGTTTACTACAGGTTTGAACGGTACTCCAGTAGACTTTGGGTCCAAGTTAATAGCCCGGATCTCAGTCCTCGTGGTAAATACCAAGTATTCGTCAACAACGTCGCATTTCTTAGGATTGGTGGCTGAGATCTGTCCAGTAGCGCACTCGCACCGGTGTGTGTAGCCTTTGTTAGCTTCCGGTGGGTAACTGAAGCAAAGTTGGTCACATCCGCCGTTACCTAGCTTTCTGCAAGGGTTGTTTTCGTCCGTAGGTTGATTGTTTACATCGAATATAACGATATCTCTAAGCTTAGGTAGGTTTATCCTAACTTTCTCTGGCATCGACATATTGCCGGGTAACTTGGATGCTTTGTAGATAGTTTGCAAGTTTCGATCAACCCAGTAGACGCTGCCCGTGTGTATCGCGACTCCCATCGGGTTCGGTAGGTTCGATCTGATCAGTTGCCTGTTACCTCCGTTGAAGGAGATCTTTTGAATCTGGTCAAGTTTGGAGTCAACCCAGTATACGTCATGTGTCAACATATCGATGGTAAGGTCTCTTGGGTTTGATATACCGGAGCTCACGACAGTCTGCCAGTTGCTACCGTCCAGGAACGCCTTACCAATTCTTGGGTACTGACCGTAATCAATCCAGTACAACAGTCTCTTAATAGGATTCACAGCGAGCTCTCTTGGAGCATCCATTGTAGTTTTGACCAAAACCTTTCTGTTTGAGCCATCCAGCCAGCACATTTCTACGTAATTTTCGTGTGGGAAGACGTTGGTGAAGTAAAGGTTTCCAGCTACCCAATCCACGGCTAGTCCTCGGATGCCATTGCTGCCAATACCATCCTTAACAATGTGTTGGAGTTCTGTGCCATTAGGTCTGATACGGAAGATACCGTTCCATTGTCCGCGGTTGAATTCTACCCAGTAGATATAGTTTTCAGCAAAGTGCACGTCTACATGGAGAATGTGGTGTCCCACGCCAGTGACAGGAACCATAGCCTCGGCGCTGGAGTCGATGCTGTATCCTCGGATGAGGTCCAGTTGTGACACGACTGCGAAGGTCTTGTACGGCACGCAATTGATTTCATTCTCCTTCCTGTAGCCGACGGAACACGCGCAGATGCGGGACCCGCCGTCACCAGGGATGCAGATCTGTTCGCAGCCTCCGTTGTTCTGAGAACAAGGATGGTGGACCATCTTTCTTTTTTGGAATACAGTAAACGATTTCAAGTCACTCTCGTTGTCTAATACAGTTTTGATGTTATCTCCGTTGGGAAGGTCTGCCTTGATAATCTTTTCATGCTGAGGATCCAAGACGTATAGTCTTGAGTCGAGTACGGCGATGATTTTGGGGTAAGAGATGGCATTGCTCTCAGACAGTATAGTTTTCCTGTCATTGCCTTCAGTGTTGACGCTGTTGACGCTGGGTGGGAACTGGGTACTGAAGTAGATGAGTTTCTTCTCTATGTCGATAGTGACGGCTTCCGGTCTCTCGACAATGTCCACCAGGATGATGGGGTTGGTACCGTCCATGTTAGCTTTACCGATCTTCGCTGGAACTCCGAAACCGCCTTCGTCGGACCAGTACATTTTTCTGTAATAAAAGAGAACTTATAATAAAATTTGTTTTTGACCGGACGGTTGGCGCAGTGGCTGAGCGATTGACTGCTGCGCTTCGTGTCGCGGGTTCGATTCCCGCACGGAACAAATATTTGTATGGCCTACAGGTAGTTGTTCCGGGTCTGGCTGTTTGTGTATGTGAGCTTAAATGTTTGTAAACGCACCCACGATACAGGAGAAATTCCTAGTGTGGGGCAACGTTTTTTAGAAAAGAAAAAAAAAAAAAAAAAAGAAAAAACAATATAAAGGTCAAATATCAGGTATTGAATCAAGCGGTTAGGTTAGTTCTTTGACAGATTTCTAACATGAAAGTCAACAAATAACACAAAAAAATGCAAACTTACCCTTCTGTGGGATCCAAACAAATTCCTTTAGGTTTTGCAACAGAAGCCCTGCTGCCATCATTAGCCATCACGATAGACCGGTACTTCACTTTGCCGTCGACCCTGACCAGCTCAATGTTACTGGCAACCCTGTTAGCCATGTACAAGTTCCTTCCGAGCCAGTCAAAGGCAATAGATGAAGGTGCTCCAACAATCCCGGTGTCTGATCCGAAGAACTCAACCTTATTGCCGCCGCCATACGGCATACTGTAGATTGTGCAGTTTTCATCGTCATCACTGTCGCCAGTTATAGATTGGAGCCAGTACAGCATGTGACCTTGGCGATCGTAGTCTAATTGTACTCCACCTGAACACAGAACACGCAAATTTTATAATGTGAAAATTAAAATAATTCGGGAGTTTAAAAAACAAGTTGAAGGTAATGTCAAATCTTACCTTGAATGCCAACGATAGGAGCAAGTTGTCCAGCTCGACCGGAGCCGTCCATCGATAAGTCAATGACTTGGCTTCCCTTCAACACCATCAGATATGCATTTTCCTCTGTAATTAAAGAGCACCGCATTAGTTCAAAAGTTCCTTTTAACTGCACTAAATTCTTGTTTCTCTTGTAAATATTTAACTTACCTTCCACACATTTGCCATCTGGTAACAGTTTGAACCCAGGCTTGCACATACAGGTGTATCCTATAGTCTTGTTCGGACTAAGAAGACATAGATGCTGGCACGCATCCTTCTTGCACGGAGACGTGTACATCGGCTGGAGCGACGGATGATGCACGTGTATGGACAGAGGCTGCGATATCAAGTGGGAGACTACGGTCTGGTTGGTTCCCTTGAACTTGTGAGCCGACAAAACCCTGTTCAGCTGACGATCTGTCCAGTACAACGTATCCTCGAATAACGTCAACGAATGAGGGTGAAGTAGGTAGTGACTGCCAGCCAAGACTTGCTGCCGGCCCGTACCATTATAGTAACAGAAGTCGATGAAATCCAACTTTGAATCAGCGAAGTAAACTCTTTGCGTGGCCGTATCTAATGTCAGACCGTTAGGCCAGTAGATCTTTGTCGTAATGATAGCTGATCTCTGTGTGCCGTCCATTCCCACTCTCTCGATACGAGGGTTCTCTCCCCAGTCGGTCCAGAACAGCCACCTTGCGTTCGGTGCGGGATCCAGACACATGCCTCTCGGCTGCGTGATGTTACCGCTCAACAAAGCTGTTCTAGATGATCCGTCTTCTTTTGCTACCTCGATGGTGTTCAGTTTGCTGTCTAACCAGTAAATGTTTCCTCCAACCCAGTCGTATGCTAGCCCCTCGACGAGGTCCAGTCCGGTGGAGATGATGACCTGTGGCTCATTGCCGCGGTCTAACCGGGAGATCTTCTTGAGTTTCATGTCAGACCAGAATATTGTGCCAGTGTGCATGTTCGACGCTGTCGCGACAACATTCTCGACGTTTATTGGAACCCTTTCGAGACCTTGTTCGTTAAGATCTGCTACTAGGATGGAGTGTCTGTTGGAGATGATGAGGAAGGCACTGGAGTGGTTGTTAGCTTTGCAGGTGTGGTTATTGATGGTAAGTAGGTAGCCATCCATGCAGGAGCACACGTAAGATCCCTTGGTGTTGGTGCAGGTTTGTGAGCAGAGACCGGGAGGGTCGCATTCATTGATGTCCTTGCAGTTGGACCCGTCGACGTCCAACTCCTCGCCAGGAGGGCAGAGGCACAATGGTCCATTCGGAGTTTGTTTGCACCCGTTCGAACAAAGACCATCTTGGTGTTCACATTCAGCGAAATCACAGCTTGCACCTGTAATATAACTTTCAATAAATATTGCACTTTACTAAAACGACGGTAAGGTCTCAAATGCTGGACTATGCGTTACCTTCGTCGGCACCATTAGGACAATCGAACTTGTTGTCACAAACTTGCGTGATGTTGACGCACCGGCCGGTGACGCCTGGACACTGCCACTGGTGAGCTGGACACCTGCAATACGAAAACAATAATGCCCGTCAGATTCATGGAACACTTTATTTTGATTGCATGACATTGATTACTTATACTTTATGGTTTGTTGAGTGATCTCAACTCAATGATCTCTCAGGAAAGACTATTCACCAAAGATTGGAGAACATGCAAATCAAAAACTTCCGTTGGACATAATGTGTGAAATAATGGCTATCTTAAAAGATTACTTTTGAAAACCAGATATCAATTTTAACGTAAAAATCACAAAGAGAGTGTTCTTAAACGACCAGTCTTTAACACTTCCAAGTGTTTTAGCTGAGGGCAAGAAGCGGCGAAACCAACTCCCACAAAGCAAGTTCTGAACATGAAGAAGTCGCAGTCGGCATCAGACCTTGCTGGCGGCGGCTTGCAGGCGTGCTGCAGGCCCTCGTCGGAGCCGTCGCCGCAGTCGTCGTGGCCGTCGCACACGTAGGCCTGGAACACGCAGCGCGCGTTGTGGCAGCGGAAGTAGTTGTGCGCGCACGCCGCCGCGCCGCACGCCGCCGGCTCGTCCGACAGGTCCTCGCAGTCCGGCGTGCCTGCCAGGGAGTACCAAGTGTGCTACGTGAGATACGAGCGATCATAATAAATAAATAAAAATAAGCCTTTATTGCTGTTTCTTTTCATACATTTAATAAATGCCTACTTATTAAAAACTAAATTGATTTAATCAATAATTCTAACTTTCATTTGAATGATCGGCAACTGGATGTTTGTGTGGAACTGCTTGTCTGTCGACAAAGGCCTGCTCTAAAGATTTCCACGTATTCCTGTCTCTTGCTAAACGGGTCCATACCGGACCAGCTATTTTCTTGAGGTCATCTTCCCATCTTTTAATTTGTCTGCCTCTATTTCTTTTGCTATCTCTTGGATACCATTATATTACTAACTTAGTCCATTTCTGTTTACTTTCTTTTAACATATGTCCCGTTCAACGCCATTTTAGCTGTCTGTAGGCCGTGTGTGCATTTTTAAATTTTAATTTGTTTTTAATTTCTTGTAGTTTCACTCTATTTCTTCTTTTTATACCTAAAATACTCCTTTCTATTGCATTTTAACAGACTTTTATATGTTATTTACTTTCTTGTAGTTCTGTTAACGCCCATGTTGGCACCCGTATTGCAAGCTTAGCATAATGCATATTTCGTATACTTTCTTTTTTCCTTTCACTGGCATAACTTTATCCTTTATTATTTCACTAAGAGATCAGAACCGTTTCCAAGTATTAGTTATTGTTAATTCTATTTCTTTTCTATTTGTTCGTTATTTACTGTTATTTGTTAGTTCATTTCTGTTTGTAATTTCGTCATAATTTTTGTTTTAGTTAGGTTCCTTGTCAGGCCTTAATACTTTCATCGGATAATTGCTGCAACATTAGTCTCAGAGTTCCTGCGTCCTCTGAGAACATAATCAAATCAACCGCGAAGCGTAGATCGTTGAGAATTTCGCCATTTATATTGAGGTCATTTTTGGTCCTGTTTAGATCCCTGAAGATCATCTCCAGCACTGCTGAAAATAATTTAGATGATATAGGATCTCCTTGGCGTACACCTCTTTTCACAGAAAATTCGTTACCAGTAGATTCAAGTTTAACTTGAGCTGTACTCGCTGTGTACACGTTTTTAATTATTCATATGTATTTTGCTTGCACCCTTTGTCTTTTTCCAGCGTTCCATATTCAACGAACCCTATGTAATATGTTTTATTATATTATTCTCTATTTTCTGTAAAATTTGTATTTGTTTTTTTATTTGTATTTGTTTTTTTTTCCTGTGTATTTGTTGTTTTTTTTTATGCAGCAGTATGATTGTCGATTTAGTCCAGTTTTCCAGGATGATTTCAGTTTTTAGAATTTCATTGAACAAATCTGTAGGTCTTGGTGGTATCACTGGTAACGTCGTATTTAGTAGTTCATTTGTGACTAAATCTGATCCAGGTGCCTTATCTAGATTTTGTGTTTCGATAGATTTTATTGTTCCTTCCTTTAGAATTGGTTTAATCTTCTCTTTATTTAGTAAATTATATTCCTTTATTACATGTTACCTTTTACGACTTTGGTATAGATTTTGGTAGTATTCCGTAGCAATTTCTGGTCTTTTGCTGGACTTTCCACAATCTTTATTTTTCATATTTGGAACGAGTGACCATATAAACCTTAGTATTATTATGTAACGGTTGACTGTTGTTTAAATGTGACTACTTACTGTTACATTTATTCTTATTATTTATTACACACAATATTAAAAGATATACACACAAAATTACAATATGTAGCCTATGTACAACGGCGAGCTTAACACAGAATTAGTTAGATTTAAGTCTTGGATGCGAGATGCACGGGTCCGGTCTATGTGGCGATCCTTGGGGACGGCCTATGTCCAGCAGAGGACGTCTTTCGGCTGAAATGATGAAGTCTTAGAATTCAAACTCAAAAGACACATGTCTTTTAGTTTGAATTCTAAGATTAGGCTAAGGTATCCAGCATGCCGTACTGGCCTCGCGTGGTGGATTTTGACCCATTCTCTCTGACAGAGAGGAGGCCTGCGTCACAGGAGGAAACATTATAGAGTGAGATTATGTTGTGTTACTTACCGTCACAATACCAGGTGGTAGGTATGCAGATACCGGACGACCGGCACTGGAATTGCTTGTCAGGCTGGCATTGGTGAGGCGCGAGGGAGGGACACCCAGCCTCGTCACTGCCGTCGTTGCAGTCTGGGATGCCGTCGCACTTGTAGGCTTCCTAGACAAAACAAGGATTCATGTTTACATTATCATCGGCCTAGCTGTTTCTCTACTACTATGTTGGGCCCGGCTTCTAGTTTAGCTTCAGCAGAATACCAGTATTTTATATGGTGCGTCTGTTTATTTGCCTTGTACCAGCCGCTGGGTAACACTGGTAATCCTGGTAGTCAGACTTTCGGGTTTCTAACTACTCCAAAATGTCAGGCTATTTCATTGCCGTAAGGGGTATATTATGGGATAGGGGCGCTAATATGTGATATTAGTAGCTCCGTCGTCTTCTCACACAGTAATTTATTTGAAAGAAACTTTCCAGTTCTTCGAAAATCCGACTGTCAGTAATAGACAACTGTAGAGCACGTCGCCCTTACCTGCACACACTGCTTGAGGTCGGCGCACTTGAACTGGCTGGCGAGGCAGGCCACGGGCGGGCAGTCGGCCTCGTCCTGCTTGTCGAAGCAGTCGTCGTCGCCGTCGCACACCCACGACGCCGGGATGCAGTGCCCCGTGCGCGGACACGTGAACTGGAACGCAAATATGCCATGCTTATACACGCGAACAGAAACCATACTGTTTTAAGAGAGATTTGATCCTTATAATTAAGCCTGTCGATTCCGTATTTGATTCGTTATTTTGTATTTTCCGTATTTTGAACTGAGAATTCAGTATCAGTTCAGACTGATCAAATTATGTTTTAATAATTCGACATTGAAAACTTTGCTTTATTTATCTTACTTTATCTCCATCACACTTTATCTACTAAGTGTGTTAAAATCGAATAAGTCATACTGCTAGAGCAATATCGAGTTAACATAAGTATGAGTATCCGGAATAAAAAGAGTAGTAAGTGGATTAGTGCTAGCAACAAACCTGGAAATAAGCACAAGTCTTCTCCGCACAATGTGATCCCTCATCGGATCCGTCTCCACAATCGTTCTCGGAGTCGCACTTCCATGTGTTGGGCACACAGCGGCCGTTGTCGCACTGGAACTGCGACGACGAACACGTCACGTTGACGCAGCCTGTCTCGTCAGAGAAGTCGCCGCAGTCGTTCTCCGAGTCGCATTTGAAAGTCGCAGGGATACAACGACCTGACTTGCACATGAATTCTGACGCGCTGCATGTTGTTTCTAAAAGAAATTAATAAGATTTGTTTAGTCTTGATATTTTGGAGGATTCTTTCAAGATTTCAATCCAAATTATTTATTTATTTAAACTTCATGTACAATAGTGGTACATAGGCGGACTTAATGCCACAAGGCATTATCTACCAGTCAACCTTTGGGTTAAATAACAAAACATTGTGATAGGGTACAAAATAAATATATAAAAAAATAACTTCTTGCTATCGAAAATTTATATAGGCACTTATAATGAAAAAAATAATGAAATTATCCGTCCATATGGGAAATAAAACCTTAATAAAATATTAGACGTGCCATTGCTACTACAGTCAAATAAGTAGAAAACGAAAAGTCACGAACTACTACTTGTTGTACTATTTTTGTGCATATAGTTTAGTACCATCAAAACATAACATAATGAAATAGATCTACTCACTGGTACAATTCTGTTCCTCATCGCTGTTATCCAAGCAATCATCATCACCATCGCACACCCAGCTCTTAGGAATGCACCTCTGGTTGTTACACGTGAAGTCCCAGGAATGGGGACACGCCTGGACAGGAGGCTCGGAGTTCGGGTCGGCGATGCAACTGGTACCATCAGCCGCCAACTTCTCTCCGTAAGGACAGCCACATTTCACCGTCAGCAACTCTGTGTTGTTCCTAGGCACGGCGAAGCATATCTTTTGGCAGTTCCCATTGTCCCTCGAACACGGCTGCATAGGATCTATCCTCTGAATCTCCTCACTGTACACTTTGACACCGTATAACCTGTTCGTTTGTGGCTCCCGAACCATGATATCCTCTTGTTCACCAGTAAGTTTGTGTAGTCTTACAATGGCGTCTAATCTCCAGTCAGTGATGTACATGAACTCTTTGTGGATGACGATGGAGAATGGATGTCTGATGAGCCTGGAGTTCACAGTCTTGACGTCAGTACCGTCGAGTTTAGAATGTTGAACGTGGTCGAGCAAAGCGTCACACCAGTATAGTCTGTCCGCATCGAAGTCTATGGACAAGCCGTTCGGCCAGCCAAGAGTTACGTTCTCAAATACCAGCAGGCTCGTACCGTCGGTGTATGCGCGGCTGATGTTGGCAGGTCGGTCCCACTCCGAGAAGAAGATGAACCCTTTGTTGGGATGTACTACAATAGCTCGCGGTCTCTTCAGGTCCTTCAGTAAAGTTCTCTTGTAAGCTACATTTCTAGTCGACAGGACGTTCAGTGTTCCTTTTCTGGAATCAATATAGTAAAGGTTCTTGGATGCCCAGTCTACTGCTAATCCTTCGACTCCTTCGTTCTGTGACGCCAAAACGATTTCCTTGGTCGTTCCATTCCTATGTACCCTGTATATGACATCTTGTAAAACATCAGAGTAGTAGATATGCTCATCTCGAGCGTCAAAGTCCAGACCTACAAATCTGGCACGTTTCGACACGACCGGTAGGATAGCGTCACTGAACCCTTCAATAACCGGATTTAATACTTTTCCTTTGATAAACCTTTGCTGAGAATACATAAGGAATTCTTTGACGAGATCACAGTTTCTCAAGTCAGTTTCTAGTCGGTATCCGATGTTGCAGGCGCAGCGGTAGCCGAGCCCGCCGTTCTGCAGCGCGGTCACGATGCACATCTGGGAACACCCGCCGTTGTTGGTGCCGCACGGGTTGTTGACTGAGGTCTGTTTGAGCGAGTGTATCACAGTGATAGCCTTCGGTTCTCTGATGTCCTTCATCTTGTAGATGGCCTGTATGCTGGAAGGTCCCTCGTATTTGTTGACGGAGCTAATTCCTTGCTTGGTGTTGTCTGACCAGTAGACGCGGTCCTCTATAAGCGCCAGTCTCGATGGGCTGGGAACCTGTTGGCCTCTGAGGACTAAGAACCGGTGGTTTCCATCATAGTCCACCGTCTCTATGTAGTCCAGGAGCGAGTCGCACCAAAACACTCTTCTGGCGATGATGTCCACTGCGATGCCGGATGCTTTGTATGCTGCTTCGGAAACTATTGACTTTGCGTGTGTTCCGTCCATGTTTGCTCTGATGATCTGCAAGTAACAAGTTACAACTAGGTTGATGGAAAATCCTTCTGGCAAAACGATTTTTTTTTATTCGATGCATGTTTAGTTGTGTTTTCTTGTTGTTGTTTCAAATTACATTTTTATTCATTTGTAAAAGAACATCTATGCCCTTAATACCCATGTTTGCAAAGAAATAAATGATTTGATTTGATTTGATTTGTTGCTAATTAACTTCAAATGCTTACCTGACTACTATCAGCAACAAACATCAATCCCAACGTCGGATCAAGCGCCAAGTCAGCAGGGTTGGTAAGGTTAGAGCCGAGCACGACAGCGTGCCAGCGACCGTCCAGCTCGAAGACGTCGATCTTCTGGCCGATAGCATCAGCCACGTACAGCTTGTCGCCCACCCAGTCCACGGCCAGCGCCACGGGCGCCCACGAGCCCGCCACGGTGATGTCGGTGCCCGTGTAGCTGCTCACGCCGGCTGGCACGCTCAGCTGCTGCGAGTGGATCTGCAATAGAAGAGTGTGCTGTTTAGTATGATGTTTAAAACGAAGAAAAGTTAAGTAGGTTCCTACCTACTTAATTTTTCCTTGTTTTACTTTTATCGTTTTACCTAACATACTTATGGTAGGTAAGTGTCAAGGGTAGATAGATAGGATAGGATGATATATTCCTCATGTTTTAGCAAATAAATGTATTATCTCGACCTGATGAAAATTATCATATTTCATTGTTTTTGCTGTAAATAGTCTACAGTTCTTCACTAGGCAATACTTTTGATTTATTACAGCCCACACTGTCCCATTTCTAGGCGAATATCTTCCGCAAATCCTTCCAGGTATTCTTTTTCTGCGTCACAATGTTCTTACCCTAACTCATATTATGACGGTTTAAACCAAAGTTTTTAATTAATAATGTATTTTGTTAGTTTACTCTACTTAATTAAATAAATGAATAATTGTAAAACAAATAGGCATTCTGGCATCTCACCTTCCTAGTCTTAAGATCAGACCAGAACAGCAGGTTCTTTCGGTAGTGGAAGTCGAGTCCAGCGGCCTGCGTGGCGTTGGCGACGTGCACGGGCGCGCGGCCGTGCAGGTCCATGCGCAGCACGGCGGACGCGTGCGCCAGCAGCAGCGCCGGCGGCGATGACGTCACGCCCGCGCAGCGCCCGCTGTCCGCCAGCGTGTAGCCGGGCGCGCACGCGCACGAGTACGCTGCGGGGCAGTGAGGCGGTTAATAGGTTGCCAGGATTTGAGGATATCATGGAAAATCGATCGTTGTCAAATTTAAGAGTACAGACCAAATCAACTGTATCATTCAAAACCTTTAACCAACCACAAATAGCTGACGTATTTGTGGTTGGTTAAAGATTTTGAATTTCTTTCAGAAGTTGGTTTCTCCAATGCTAAAAAAATATCTGGTTAAACCAGAAGTTATCATTCCATTAATCCGGCAGTGGGATGGCTAATGACATCACTTTTGTTTTTACATATTAATTTTACCACATTTGAGTACTGACATAGCCGTGGTCGTGTGCTGTAAAGTGGTGATCGATGATGGGCGTTTTGGGCCTTATATTTTTCGTTATAGTCCTGCTTCATTTGAAGAAACGATTTGTGACTATGATTACTTACAGCCAGGCGTATTGATGCACAGCTGATGGCAGAATCCCCACTCCTTGCACTCGTCGCGATCCACGCAGGTTCGGTTGTCGGGCGCGAGCGTGAGCCCGGCGGCGCATGCGCAGGCTCCACCTAAAGGCGACGCCACACACTTGTACTCGCACTCCAGGGCTGGGCAGGACGCCATCGCTGTGGAACAACGAGTTATGGTTTACATAAAAATACATAGTAAAGGGTAAGGTCACAAAAATCACAATTAGTCAGTTGCGCTCGAATTATGTTGGCGTTCAAATTAATCAAGCCGAATTATATTCATATATTATATCGACCATCGTAAGGACTGGTCGACGTTGATCTACCGCTGTTTAGTTGCACTTCAACCAAAAATAAACAGCCAAAATCTAACATAAGATTTGATGTAAACATTTTATCATCAAAGTCAGTAAATAAAACCATACTGACTTACATATGGAAACATTATCACCACCACGTTGTAAAATAAATCCATCACGCATTACATTTTCTCAGAAGACATTCTAATCTTTTCGCACTTAAAGCAGGAGGCAATAAAGAAAATTACATTCGTACCGGTTTTGGTTATAAACAGTTATTTCTCGGCGGATTAGCCTAAAAATGAGCTCGTATGTAGTCACGTCGCATGTTCTGTAACACCGTCACGTGCTAGCGTTATATTCGCTGCATATATCGAGGTGTTGAGTGGAATATGGAGGATGTTATTGAGTTACACTTTATAATTTATGGATATTCTTTTCTGGATAACCCATTTTTACTAAAATTACTATTATATTACAGAAAGAACATTTTCAAAAAAAGGCAATAATAGTGTAATGGTTGACAGGGGAGATTGGCAAGAGAACGTGGCATACCGATCCCAAGTGACTTGGGCCAAGGGCAGGAAGATGTGATAGAACAGCTTCAATATTTGCAGTAATAACGAAGTAATCACGAATTCCCAAATCAGTGCTTCGTATTGAGAGCTTACAACCTGATCTGGTTTATGAATGGTTAGGCTTTGTCATTAGTTATATTTATACAATTGCAACATTAAGAAAGAAAGAAAATACATTTATTTGGCACATGCCACAAGTGCACACAGTATAAAAAAAATATAACAAATAAAAAACAAAAAATTAAAAAACTATATTAGGTACTCAAGCTAAGACAAAATACTCACAGCAAGCAGTTTCCTCATCAGCATTATCTTCACAATCCTTCTTTCCATCGCAGAGCTGTGACCTGGCGATGCACTTGTGCGTGCCGCCCGGCCCCCCCTTGGGGCAGAGGTACTTGTTGTCGGGGCAGGCGATGGCGGTGCAGTTGGCCTCGTCGGAGCCGTCTGAGCAGTCCTTGAAGCCGTCGCAGTGGTACGTCGCGGGGATGCAAAGCGCGTTGCTGCAACGGAACTGTCCGATGTGGCAGGGGGGGAAACCTGGACGATAGAAATGATTTTTTGATAAAATTAAAAAGAGCTTTATTATCTACTCGCGCGCCCTTTTCATTCGTGGCTTGAAGAGAAACTTTTGTATAAGTATTCTAATCTTTCTTGAATCCGTTGAAACTAAATGAACTATCAATTTGACAGTTGTCATATTTGATGGCGGCATGGCGGTACTGGTGTTTTTTTCATAAATAATTGCGATAGTCGCTATATCAATATAAATTGAATAGAGGTAGAATTAAGGTTAAAAAATGTTAGCGAAGTAAGATTGATTTTGCTGTTGGGCTACCTGCTGCTACCTGCTGCCATCAACAAGTCTGTCATTTGTGTAGTATAATTTAATGTCTTTGTCTGTCATACACATAGTGATTGTTTGAAAATGTTGCTATCGAGGTGCTGCTGTCAGAGCCACAATAACTGGGTAAGAACTAGACAAGGCCGGAGACTCATGTTGTACTCACTACAGAGATTTAAGAGTTCTATAGCGGCCATTGGTAATGTGTCATACAAAAATTTTGACCTCGAAAATGTTCGATTTCGACACACGAATGCTACCTGACAAGCGGGTGTATGACACTAGACAGACAAGCTGTTTCCAAACTTGTAACCAAAGACATTAAATTATTAGTATAATTTTAATCTCTTTGCTTGTAACAAATAGCATATTACAGTTTTCTTCGTCTTGTCCCGTCTATCGCTCGTAAATATTTGTATATATTTGACTCACTACAATGCGCTTCATCCGAGTTGTCCCCGCAGTCGTCCTTGTGGTCGCACTTGACGGCCGAGTCCACGCACTTGTTGCCGGCTGCACACCGGAACTGGTCCAGGCGACACGCCAGCGGCGTTCCTGGACAGTCGTCCTCGTCGCGCCCTGTTCTACAATCTAAGTACCTGGAAGATTACAGAGAATTTGATTGTAATTATACAGCTGATTGATTATTGGGTTGGCGTATTCTTGAGTCAGGAGTCGATATCACGAATCGGCTGCAGGTAACTTTGAATAGGTGGAGCGTGATCTTAGAAGGCTGAGAGTAGCCGAGTATCGATTAATATCATTTTATCAGTAAGTGCAAAGGTACTATAATGCACAAGAGTTATCTCGCGCAGTATACGTAGCTAGAGCAACGAAAATGGATGGTTTTTAGTCTTTGTTTTGTTAACGTCCTCGTTAACCTAGTGGCCGCAAGCGCTACTGTTAAACACGAGGTCCTGAGTTCGATTCCTGGTTAGGATAATATGTTATTGGGTTTTTCCACAAGGAATTTCTCATTAGCAGCCCGGAGCCTGGATTTGCCAAATGTGGGTGTACTGTATAGGGTGCACCTCCCCCCCTGCTTAGCCCTTCGAGGATTACTGGTAATATTATGTTACGAACATAGTTTCTCTTACCCGTCACATTTCTTTTCCTTAGGAATACATGGTCCCTGTAATGATATTTTGGCTGGTCCCGCGCCCTCCATGCCGCACTGGAAGTCGTCTGGCTGACATTTGCGATATGCTGCAACACAAAAAAGATATCCATTAGATATTGAATCAAAGTAACTCATTACTTATATTCTATTCTATTCTATTACACGCCTTTTCTAATGTTTTAAGGTATATGAAATGGGAGACATCCTATAACACGTGAATTTTTTTAACCACTTTTGTGTGGTTTTAGGCTGCCCCTAGAATCTATTTTAAGAAAAAAAATCTCAATCGGATTTATTAGACACAAATTCGCTTGCTCGGGTTTTTAACTCGTTTTTAGTAAAAATATTTTACAAGTCACACATGAAATTATTTTTTTCATCCCACGTAAAACACCACGTACACTTGATTGTCACATTAGCCCATACCCCCCATCGTGAATAATTGAGTATTTTTCCTCCCCTTCTAGTCGAACCTCACGTGATTAACTACCCCCTTATTCATAACATCCCTTTCCATATGTGTAGGGTAGGTAATAGGTATACACCTGGTCATAAACCCTGTCCTCGTAATTCCGTTGTTTGTCTCCTCAGCAGTTTGTTGTTGCTTACGCAATGTTTGTTCAGCTCCGAGGACTGGGGACGGCTGGGTACCAGGCTGCCAGACTTGCCGACAGCTAATCTAATCCGCTCCGTATTGGTAATGACATGCAAAAACGGCTGTGTGCGGCTTTTTACGACAAAACCGTTGCGACATGAAATATGGATGTACAACAGAAGTACAACACGGACTAAACAAGTTAAGACTCAAAGTGAAGTTGGAAAGCAACCATAGATAGTTCGTTCATTTGTTTTTCAGTATCTATTATCATTTCTATCAGTTTTATTTCGTTTAGCTCCATAGCCAAGTGTTAGCTACTTCAAAAACGCTCTAGGGCGAATAAACGGTTCTATTAAGAGTATGGTACCATTGCCAAAATAACAACGCTTTTTTTTTTTTTTTTTTTCCGGATGGGAAATCATCAAATGACCCCCCCCCCACTCTGGGCGGAGCGGAGGGGAGTGTCAGACTTGTACTGACTAAAACCCATCCATGTTCCTTCTTTTCCCTTTGTTACAGTCCCGCAGCCCTAGCAGGCATCGGTCCATGCGGACCCCTACTTGATTGCTGACATCTCTTTGAGGCGCGCGTGGAACACGAACGCGCCGTCGACACGGCCTGTAGTCATAAGACGGCCGGACGGCGAGCTAGCCCATAACTCGCCGTCCACAGGCCAGCGCCTACGGTGGTCGGAAGCCACCACGTGACCCCCGACGCCCAGGGCGTCTCCCGCGGCGGCTGGGACGTGAGGTTCTTTCCCTCTCACGTCCTGCCACCTCCTTCACTAGCATGACTGCTTCGCAGAAGGAGGTGACGGCTTCCCATTCCCTCTCGCTCCGGACCATGGCTTGAACCAAGGCCGGACGCGAGAGATCGTCGCCGCCAATCGCCGCTATGAGGACACGGCGGTGCTCCGCCCAAGCGGGGCAGACCTCCACGGTGTGTTCCACCGTGTCCTCCGGACGATCCTCGCAGTGGAAACACCCGGGCGTTTCCTCCCGCCCGATTCGGTGCAGGAACCTCCCGAAACAACCGTGTCCGGTGAGGACCTGCGTCAGGCGGTAGGTGAGGGCGCCGTGGCGCCTCTCTAGCCACTCCTCAAAGAGCGGACTTATCGCCACTATGGTGGCGTGCCCTGCACGGGGTTGCGACAGTCGCTCTCTCCATGTCGCCATGAGATCACGCCGGAGGTCTGTCCGCTGAGCGGCAATGGCAGCGGTGTTTCCCCCCGACATAGTGCTTCCGCGCGCCATTCATGCAGGCGCGCGAGGACTATCGCCTGCAGATCCCATGGCGGCAATCCGGCAAGGAGGCTAGCCGCCTCGCCGGAGATCGTGCGGTACCCCCGGATTAGCCTTATGGCTATCACCTTTTGGGGCGCGTTCAGGTAGTGGGCGGCTTGCCGCCTCAAGGAACGCGCCCACACCGGGGCCCCGTAAAGGGCCATGGACCGCACGACCCCCGCGTAAAGCTTCCGGCAGGAGGCGTTTGGACCCCTCAGGTTGGGCAAGAGCCGCTTGAAGGCAGCCCCTGTCCGTTCCAGTTTGGGAGCCAAACGTCGGAAGTGCTCCACGAAGTTCCACCGGCTGTCGAGGACGAGTCCTAGGTACTTCAACGTCGACCCGACGCCGATGGAAACCCCTCCTGCCATCTGTAGGGATCCCGACGGTGGCGCATTCCGAGGCCCATGAAAACACATGGCCTCGGACTTGTGCAATGCCACCTCGAGACCCAATTGCCGGATCCTCTCCACAACTATCGCAACCCCGCGTGTCATGTTTTCGGCCGCCGCCTCGTGCGACCTCCCTTGTGCCAGTACCAGCGTGTCGTCAGCGTAGCAAACTACACTGACGCCGGTAGGCAGGTCGGCGCGCAGCACCCAGTCGTAACCGATGTTCCACAAGGCCGGCCCCAGAACCGAACCCTGTGGAACACCGCACGACATCTCTCGCCGGTTCCATTCTCCGCTCCGACTGGGGTAGATGACGGCCCTGTCCGTCAGGTAGTCCCCGACCACACGACGAAGGTAGGTCGGCACCCCGTGATACCGGAGTGCCTCCGCAATGCAGCTCCAGGGCATGGAGTTGAAGGCGTTGGCGATGTCAAGAGACACCGCCAAGACAACCCCGCCCCGGGACATCGCGTCCCCCGTCGTGAGGGCTCTCACATAACAACGCTTCCAATCGAAATGTTCCTTTTTTAGGCTGCCAGATCTTTGGAAAATATTTTTTTAGCCGTCTTTTACACGGAATATTCGGTAGTGGTATCCTTTATTCTATTATCTAAATTATAAGTTAAGTCAAACACCATCACGTCAAATAATAACAGCCGCTCGGGTCGATCCTTAGGTTAAGCCGTGCTTGCCTAGATTGGTCTGTGGAAGGGTGACCGCCCATTACATACCGAGTTTCCTCCGTGCCTCGGAAAGCACGTTAAGCCATGGGTCCCGGCTGTGATTTGTAGATCTTTGACAGTCGTTAGGCACAGTCAGTGGCCCAAAAAGTCTGACAACCAGTCTTACCAAGGGGTATCGTATTATCCAGTACTAACTGGGTTCTGGATGTCAGATAGGCAGTCGCTCCATGTAAAATACTGGTATTCAGCTGCATCCGGTTAGACTGGAACCCGACCCCAATATAGTTGGGAAAAGGCTAGGCAGATGATGACCATCACGTCGTTGTGTGTGCATATTTCAAGATATGAAACTTCTGTTGTTATTTCGTCTGTTCTTAGCCCGCCCTTGTCGAGATAATGCGATTTTCATATAAAGTTATGTAAAAATCCAGCGATAGAGGGCGCTCGGAGCGAAGTGGCCACGTCAAAGCCGATACAGTTTGTAAGAGGTCTCGTGGTAAGCCTCTTTAAACAGTTTCTTATACGAAAGTGTGTTTGGATATTGTAGGTGTAGACCAAGTTGTTAGTGTCCTGTTTGTTTTGTAACTGTGCCGGTTTTTTTAGTCGTAAATATTTTCGTTAAACTAGGCTAACTTTGATCAGTTTTTGGATCAAGTTTAAAAGTTTTAGGACTCGAATTGGAGGTATTTTTTAGGTAGGTAAGTAGTTATATTAAAGTTTAGATAACAGATGAGGTCAGCCATTTTATGTGTGGTAGATTTACTATAGTAAATTAGGACTCATGTAAAAAAATAACGGTGAGAATGTCCCATACCATTTACCAGTCCCATTGTACAAAGCCTGCGAATATAGACCTCGATACGTCCCCATACTTTCACCACACCATTCATACAAATGAGCATGCATTAACAGGGCCATGCAAACATCCCACTCACGGTGCGACAGGCCTATTCACGGCGCGATAATTCCCACGTACACGTTAACGATATCTTTCGGGACTGACCGCAATGAATATTAACTGTCATGGCCGACAATGGACATGTGTCCGGCATTGTACGACATTTTCCAACACCGTCCGACTTCCGGGGTATTAGTGAATCGGAGAACAGTTATTTAATAACGTAAGATTATTAATTTATTGACCATTTATATATTTGTTTTAAAACATACTTACATGTTTTTTAATAATGTCAACATACAAGTACAACAGTGAAGAAATATATGATTACTAAATAATTCCTTGTTTTAACAGATATTAAATACTGGTATGTATCCCAAAGATTGTGGAGACAATGTTTCCGTCGTGGGTGTAAGTTTTATCTTTTATTAGATAGTAGAACTTTCAATTGAAGCAGGTACTTCCACAATAGTACATACAAGAATTATTAACAGACAATTATAGATTTCTGCGCCTGATATTTTATGAACGCTTCGATTTGAATAAGAAAATATTCGGCAGTTTTATGAATAAGCAATAAATCTTTAACCATTACGACCGAGCTTTGAATAAATTAGGAATTCAGTCTTCATGTAAACGTTCAGGAAATTATTATGTTCAGTAACTTAACATGAGGCTTGTTTTAAAGATATACTATGTTCAGTATTTGAACGGGCTGAATTGTGAAATATGGAATCTTACGGTGAAACATAAATAATAAAAATAATACAAAAATAATACAAATAATACAAACTCTAATTTAAAAATACCAGTTGGTATCCAATATCTCTGTAAATTAAATGCAATTCAATCCGTAGCTCTCAAAGGAGATGCAAAAACTACGCGTGAAGATTTTCTTTCACTTTCCCGCAACTTCCTAGAGAAAACACTTTGATTGTGAATATCTGGTTTTATCTAGCTAACGACTTGTGCGAATTTTATGAAGAATTTCTTTCAGAGCTCCTTAAGCCTTTTTTTTTTTTTTTTTTTTTTTGGATGGGAAATCATCAAATGACCCCCCCCACTCTGGGCGGAGTGGAAGGGAGTGTCAGACTTGTACTGACTAAAACCCATCCATGCTCCTTCTTTGCCCTTTGTGTTCCAGGGCCACGGTGTCTCTTTCGAACAGTCCCGCAGCTCTGGCAGGCATCGGCCCATGCGGACCCCTACTCGGTTGCTGACATCTCTTTGAGGCGCGCGTGGAACACGAACGCGCCGTCGACACGGCCTGTCGTCATAAGACGGCCGGACGGCGAGCTAGCCCATAACTCGCTGTCCACAGGCCCGCGCCTACGGTGGCCGGGAGCCACCACGTGACCCCCGACGCCCAGGGCGTCTCCCGCGGCGGCTGGGACGTGAGGTTCTTTCCCTCTCACGTCCCGCCACCTCCTTCACTAGCATGACTGCTTCACAGAAGGTGGTGACGGCTTCCCATTCCCTCTCGCTCCGGACCATGGCTTGAACCAGGGCCGGACGCGAGAGATCGCCGCCGCCAATCGCCGCTACGAGGACACGGCGGTGCTCCGCCCAAGCGGGGCAGACCTCTACGGTGTGCTCCACCGTGTCCTCCGGACGATCCTCGCAGTGGAAACACCCGGGCGTTTCCTCCCGCCCGATTCGGTGCAGGAACCTCCCGAAACAACCGTGTCCGGTGAGGATCTGCGTCAGGCGGTAGGTGAGGGCGCCGTGGCGCCTCTCTAGCCACTCCTCAAAGAGGGGACTTATCGCCACTATGGTAGCGTGCCCTGCACGGGGTTGCAACAGTCGCTCTCTCCATGTCGCCATGAGATCACGCCGGAGGTCTGTCCGCTGAGCGGCAATTTGCCGCGGCAGCGGAGTTTCCCCCCGACGTAGTGCCTCCGCGCGCCATTCATGCAGGCGCGCGAGGACTATCGCCTCCAGATCCCATGGCGGCAATCCGGCAAGGAGGCTAGCCGCCTCGCCGGAGATAGTGCGGTACCCCCGGATTAGCCTTATGGCTATCACCTTTTGGGGCGCGTTCAAGTAGTGGGCAGCTTGCCGCCTCAAAGAACGCGCCCACACCGGGGCCCCGTAAAGGGCCATGGACCGCACGACCCCCGCGTATAGCCTCCGGCAGGAGGCGTTTGGACCCCTCAGGTTGGGCAAGAGCCGCTTGAAGGCAGCCCCTGTCCGTTCCAGTTTGGGAGCCAAACGTCGGAAGTGCTCCACGAAGTTCCACCGGCTGTCGAGGACGAGTCCTAGGTACTTCAACGTCGACCCGACGCCGATGGAAACCCCTCCTGCCGTCAGTAGGGATCCCGACGGTGGCGCATTCCGAGGCCCATGAAAACACATGGCCTCGGACTTGTGCAATGCCACCTCGAGACCCAATTGCCGGATCCTCTCCACGACTATCGCAACCCCGCGTGTCATGTTTTCGGCCGCCGCCTCGTGCGACCTCCCTTGTGCCAGTACCAGCGTGTCGTCAGCGTAGCAAACTACACTGACGCCGGTAGGCAGGTCGGCGCGCAGCACCCAGTCGTAACCGATGTTCCACAAGGCCGGCCCCAGAACCGAACCCTGTGGAACACCGCACGACATCTCTCGCCGGTTCCATTCTCCGCTCCGACTGGGGTAGATGACGGCCCTGTCCGTCAGGTAGTCCCCGACCACACGACGAAGGTAGGTCGGCACCCCGTGATACCGGAGTGCCTCCGCAATGCAGCTCCAGGGCATGGAGTTGAAGGCGTTGGCGATGTCAAGAGACACCGCCAAGACAACCCCGCCCCGGGACATCGCGTCCCCCGTCGTGAGGGCTCTCACATAACAACGCTTCCAATCGAAATGTTCCTTTTTTAGGCTGCCAGATCTTTGGAAAATATTTTTTTAGCCGTCTTTTACACGGAATATTCGGTAGTGGTATCCTTTATTCTATTATCTAAATTATAAGTTAAGTCAAACACCATCACGTCAAATAATAACAGCCGCTCGGGTCGATCCTTAGGTTAAGCCGTGCTTGCCTAGATTGGTCTGTGGAAGGGTGACCGCCCATTACATACCGAGTTTCCTCCGTGCCTCGGAAAGCACGTTAAGCCATGGGTCCCGGCTGTGATTTGTAGATCTTTGACAGTCGTTAGGCACAGTCAGTGGCCCAAAAAGTCTGACAACCAGTCTTACCAAGGGGTATCGTATTATCCAGTACTAACTGGGTTCTGGATGTCAGATAGGCAGTCGCTCCATGTAAAATACTGGTATTCAGCTGCATCCGGTTAGACTGGAACCCGACCCCAATATAGTTGGGAAAAGGCTAGGCAGATGATGACCATCACGTCGTTGTGTGTGCATATTTCAAGATATGAAACTTCTGTTGTTATTTCGTCTGTTCTTAGCCCGCCCTTGTCGAGATAATGCGATTTTCATATAAAGTTATGTAAAAATCCAGCGATAGAGGGCGCTCGGAGCGAAGTGGCCACGTCAAAGCCGATACAGTTTGTAAGAGGTCTCGTGGTAAGCCTCTTTAAACAGTTTCTTATACGAAAGTGTGTTTGGATATTGTAGGTGTAGACCAAGTTGTTAGTGTCCTGTTTGTTTTGTAACTGTGCCGGTTTTTTTAGTCGTAAATATTTTCGTTAAACTAGGCTAACTTTGATCAGTTTTTGGATCAAGTTTAAAAGTTTTAGGACTCGAATTGGAGGTATTTTTTAGGTAGGTAAGTAGTTATATTAAAGTTTAGATAACAGATGAGGTCAGCCATTTTATGTGTGGTAGATTTACTATAGTAAATTAGGACTCATGTAAAAAAATAACGGTGAGAATGTCCCATACCATTTACCAGTCCCATTGTACAAAGCCTGCGAATATAGACCTCGATACGTCCCCATACTTTCACCACACCATTCATACAAATGAGCATGCATTAACAGGGCCATGCAAACATCCCACTCACGGTGCGACAGGCCTATTCACGGCGCGATAATTCCCACGTACACGTTAACGATATCTTTCGGGACTGACCGCAATGAATATTAACTGTCATGGCCGACAATGGACATGTGTCCGGCATTGTACGACATTTTCCAACACCGTCCGACTTCCGGGGTATTAGTGAATCGGAGAACAGTTATTTAATAACGTAAGATTATTAATTTATTGACCATTTATATATTTGTTTTAAAACATACTTACATGTTTTTTAATAATGTCAACATACAAGTACAACAGTGAAGAAATATATGATTACTAAATAATTCCTTGTTTTAACAGATATTAAATACTGGTATGTATCCCAAAGATTGTGGAGACAATGTTTCCGTCGTGGGTGTAAGTTTTATCTTTTATTAGATAGTAGAACTTTCAATTGAAGCAGGTACTTCCACAATAGTACATACAAGAATTATTAACAGACAATTATAGATTTCTGCGCCTGATATTTTATGAACGCTTCGATTTGAATAAGAAAATATTCGGCAGTTTTATGAATAAGCAATAAATCTTTAACCATTACGACCGAGCTTTGAATAAATTAGGAATTCAGTCTTCATGTAAACGTTCAGGAAATTATTATGTTCAGTAACTTAACATGAGGCTTGTTTTAAAGATATACTATGTTCAGTATTTGAACGGGCTGAATTGTGAAATATGGAATCTTACGGTGAAACATAAATAATAAAAATAATACAAAAATAATACAAATAATACAAACTCTAATTTAAAAATACCAGTTGGTATCCAATATCTCTGTAAATTAAATGCAATTCAATCCGTAGCTCTCAAAGGAGATGCAAAAACTACGCGTGAAGATTTTCTTTCACTTTCCCGCAACTTCCTAGAGAAAACACTTTGATTGTGAATATCTGGTTTTATCTAGCTAACGACTTGTGCGAATTTTATGAAGAATTTCTTTCAGAGCTCCTTAAGCCTTGCCTTTGATTTTACATAATTAGTCTTTAAGACTTAATCCACAAAGGTGCATCCACGCCGAAGTTATTTGTTGAGCAACATTTTGCAACATGATAACATCATGACCTTTGTGACTTTTGCTAAAAAAAATGATATCCGTTGTTGCAATCTAAAACTTGCATAATCTAAATTAAGTTTGGATGCCTCTTAACAAAAAGCCATTCCAAGGTGTCATTTGACTGTCACAAACATTTAAGTCAAACTCTACTAAGAGCAGATAGAAAGGGCGACAATCCGAGGCGTCTCTTTCGTCTTCAATATAATGTAAGCCGGCTTTGAGGCACCTTGGCAAGACCCGACAAGCCCCGCAAGCCCCGTGAAGCCCACAAGGCACGGGTGCATGTCAAACGCCTTCACACCCATATGTTACACAAACTGCACCTACACGTACACACCAACGAATTGAAATTTATTCGGAGAATTTCGGATAAACATTATGTTGCAAACGATTTACTGATTGTTGTAATCTAAAGTGGCGGCTTTATTCCTTCACATTAGCTTTAACATTTATGAAAACATGATTGGGATAATACGTAATCCTTTATTTACGACTATTTTCCGTGTTGTAAGAAGAGATAATGTATAGGTAATAGGCCCATTTTCCTACCAAGCTAGAAGTTTAATGTTTGACCGTATTCGAAATACTCGTCCTAATTTTCGCCTCTTTAAATTCGTGGGAATCGAAAATTATCGATCAATCTTATCGTGACCGGATATTCTGATTTCCAAAGGAAATTAAAACTCAGCCGACAGCCGTGCTACCCAATAATATGCTCAGAGGATTTCCTGATCAAACCAGTTGTTAGTCATGCCTATGGTTAGCGAAGACGTGGTTCCGGTAGCTTTAGAAATATGTGAGTCTAATCAAGAGGATCTTTTGGGCTACTGTTCTGGAGATATTGTATTGTATTGTATTGTTGATATTGTTATTGGCTATGCTGAAGTGTTTCTAACATATATGTTTACACCCACATTTCGCCTTAGCTTAGCCCAACAACACCACAACAATATTACCCATAATATCCCCCAATCCCCATAATTGATATCCAATAAAAGTCTTTAAAAATCCATAAACCGATTTAACTTCCTTCATAAATCTCCATCAGTTTGCGAACAATGAAATGTTTACGTTGTACAAAGCACCGAATCATAGAGAAACTCCAAGAGTGTCCAAATAAAAAGAAAGATGTAATAATCGCGGTCTATTAAAACTTTTGCATCGAGACTGGCAACACAGACACAGTTTACTGCGCTGGCAACTTCGCGTCTCAGCGAAGATCTGAGACTTGAAAATTGCGATGTAAGCTTATTATAAGAAGTTTAGACTGTCTACAGGTGAAATAAATACTTTCTGAAGATGGGACGAAATTTTGGAACAATGAAACTTTTGGAAATTTGTGATGAGCAGTACATTGTCATTTGTTGGTGTTATTTTGACAGCTTACTTGAAACAGATTTTTTTGTAAAGCATTGTTGCAGTCTGCTTTATTCGTTTTTTTTTTCTAAAATTTGACACCTATTTCAATAATTACATAATCTTTTTATTTCTTAGCTAGCCTATCATTAGATTGACATTTCAAGAAAAAGTGTAGTTCAGAAACGGACATGCCAGACCTACCATAACCTATCTTATACGCTCTTCCCATAATATCTTAAGCACAACTTCATCAACTTAGGTGTTGATCAAGGTCTGCCAGGAAGCGGAAGTTAAGGGAACGGGGAGAGAGGGTGGTTTAATTACCATGGCAACGAGGAAGTTGCAGCCGAGAGCAAGTCGAGCGGAATCTCGGCCATAGAGCACTTGGCTTTTAAAACTTTTTTCAAATGCACTGAGACTTCATAGACGCTATTATGCTAACTGAAGAAAAAATGGACGTCCAGTTTTATATTCTCGACTTGAAACGTTGAAACTAGTAGTCTTTGTATTTATAAGAGAAAGAGAAACAGAGGCAAGAGAATGAAGGATTTAATGATTTTCTTGGTATATGTATAGATAGAAATTTGGGAAGACCATTTAAAGCAGAGACAGTGTGATATTGCTGAATTCGATAAATTCGAGAAAATCTTCAGAGCCCTTTTTCCAGATTTCGCGGCACCATCAAAAAACTTGAGAGACAACAGATTAACATGAAAACAAGCACATCACAGATACGAACACCAAACAAAAACGCAATTTCCACACCATTAAAACTTGCCCACTTGTTGGGACTTTCCGCACTTGCAACCAATTAACTGAGACCCCTGGAATCTGAGACATTTACCCCTCTAACATCTGCAGGGCTGCCTTGAAAGGGGGTGTAAGGAGTTCTAAACAAATTGGCCTGGTACTTCGTTTACAAGAGTTCTCTTTAAAAGAAATAGGACGGTGTATTTCGGTGCCATGTTTATTTAAGTATTGCTCAGTAATATGTGGTACGTGGCTACGGAATGCGAATGAAAATATTTTTCTTGCTACCTTCAAAGCGAGGAAATAAGTGCGGGTTGTCTAAAACATGTGAGATACGAGCGCTTTCACGGAAATTGGTACACCTTATGGTACTGTAACAAGGCGCTGTGGTCCTTATGGTACTGTAACAAGGCGCTGTGGTCCTTAAAATATTTTGGCACAAACCACTGCGATTCGGCGCGCGGTCTGTTTACTTTAGAAGATGGCGTCACCTAATGTCACCGTCCACGATGCTACTCAAAAAAAACGTGTTACAAACTCAAAGCACCATTGAGTATCGAGGCAACCCATTATAACAGGGTACTCTTTGAGTATTGCGGTGGACGACAGACCTAAAGGAATGTGTACCTTCAGATGGTAGACTAGCCGACTGATATATCAAATCATAACTATGCTGCAGGTATTTTTTTTACAAATATCTACAATGCATTTAAGGCAGTCGTCAAAATAGAGTGAATTATGGAATCATTTTATTTTCCTTTACGACATCCCTAGAGAAACTCCTCCACATCATATTTCCGTTTCGACCTAATACTATACTTGTATGGACAACGTTCACTACTATCCACAATAAATTGCGTTATATGAAACAGTGCGATTCGCACGGGACCGTCCGGTCTGGTTGGCAGTCGCTCACATAAACTAGTTCCAACTTTTAATACGATGCGATCCGGATCCGGCGCTCACGCGTCCTGTCCAACTTGCTCATGCGGACCGGACACATCAATTTTTTAAAGGATTTTTATTCCTTTTTCAAGATATAGGTTCCACTCTCGTCATTTTCCTGTCCATATCCCAATTTATTTGGGGTCGGCGCAGCATGTCTTCTTCAGTACTTCTCTATTAGTGGTCATGAATCACGACCTTCTTTAGTGCTACCTGATGGCAAGGTGCAATGATCTATAGTATAGATTCTATACATTATTACTGAAGCCATAATTTTTTATCGTGTACTGGATTGCTTAGAGCCAATACAACCGTCAAAAAAGCACATCATGGCATTTTCAACTTATGGCGCTTAACAATGCTTTTGAAATCCTGTGGACGATTAAAAAAATCTCAATAAAGAGAGTTGAATACCAAATGCGCGATGAACATTCGTCGTGTTAAACAATCGCCTGTGCGAACGAGAGCTTACAAAATCATAATGGAAAAACTATTCGTTTATACTGAAAAAAAAAATACAACTGAAGTAGTTTCAAAATATCAGTATAGTTTTGTATGAAATGTCTAAAACTGTGTTAGCATATTTGTTCTTTTTCAAAATTCCACATAAATCAGTGCCTAAGTCCAACAAAACCCTGAAAACATCTCATAGCAACACCACACTTGCGCAGTATTGGAATACGTAAAGTTTTTATTGAATTCTCTTCAACATACGGTATTGTGATTCTGATTAGTTCAGTAAATATAATCACAACTTCTACAGTATTTGTGTACGGATTCCAAGCTTATTTTATGGAAATTAACTTAGTTTGGCTGAAAAAAGAATCTTTTAGAAATAGTTTGGTGACTTTTACGATTGAATTTTCCAACAATTCATTTATATGTTATAACACACTGCGACGATCAATGTGTAATAGTAACATGATCTTTTGGCTCGTGATCAAAATCAGAGCTAACCTCACAGTCTTGTTTTTTCAACTCGTTTCAAATGTTACCTAATAGTGTCCTCCTGACAACGTCATTCGAGTACCAAAAGATATTTGGAGGGAGCATTATAAACACTACATTGCCAAAAAGTTTAATTTAAGTTTCACAGTAATCAATTCTAGCTTTGTTTGTAGTATTCAAGCTTTTAAACTCGACTAAAGCACCGCCTGCTCAACTTAACAAGAAACAACAACAAAAGTATTGAAGCTTTCTGAACTTAATTATCAAGAGATGGATTATAACATAAAGTAACAAAATCTTCAATAACGCCTAGCACTGCTAATCCCTATTGTTGTTCGAGCTATTGACGAGAATGTCCGGACACACACCCATACATACATGCTCTCATGTAATAGAGTCCTAATCCGGTGCATACAATGCTGATAGCATGTAGCGACTAAATAAGGGCTTAGTCAGAATGCAACGACGTGGACATGCAACGTTATTGACCAGACAATATTTTTCGTCTGATTTCTGTTTTATTTTTATGATTCAAATGAACTTCCTGGTAGATGACGTGGCTTTATACTCAGACTCATAAATATTTACTTTACCATATCTTTTGTACACAGCACTAAAAAATCACACCTGAAAATAACAATTCGGTGGATTCGAAATCACGACGTAAGCTCAAGTGATCAGCAGCACTCTTAGCGAGCCTTCAAGAATCCCCAGACGTAACTAGTCCTCATCGTACAGCCCCGACGGCTTTGGACGATGCACTTGCGACAAGCGCGTTCTTCAGCAGTTGCCGCTCCGCAAATCGCGTCATGGTGACTCGTCGGCCTCGAGGCACCTTTTTTGATCCTTCGCAATAGTATGTCACGTGATATAACGAGGAGTACTCACTGCAGTCCGCCTCGTCGGTGCCGTCGACGCAATCCACCTGCATGTCGCAGCGGTAGTGCGGCGGGATGCAATACGTCTTGTTCCACACGTACTGCCCGCATGTCAGCTGACCGGCATCACATTCTGGTGGTGCTGGAGATAAAGAAAACGTAGATTAAAAACCAGGTTATAATAGTAAACAAGGACTCGAAAAAAAAATAAGGAAAAATATCTGAGAGCGCAAACTGAACGCGTTCGATGTGACCACTAGAGGTTTATTTATTTACAATAGAAAAAAAACACATTTTAAACAAGAAGCACATAAGTTATTAAGCTAAGTGTTTTCTAGTCGTATTATAGCAAAGTAATTATGCATTCTTCTCTCAATTCTTCAAATATGGTAATAACATGTTAAGAAAAGGTCAAGCATTTGTTGTTGAACAGCATATGCATTTCTATATTAGAAAATACGCAATGGAGCAATAACTTGAGCCTCAAAATGCAACCATTAACCAACCACAAACCGCTTACGACCCCTCATTCCCTGACCGAGATCCCAAATGGCCAAACTGTGGAGTCTCTTACAAAGGTTACAATCTCAAACGGAATCAATCCGGTCATTAGAAGAAGGTTCCTGCAATCAGCGCACGATATCAATCAAGACGTGAACTTTAAAGGAAAGAAGCAGAAAGTCCATTTTACACGAAAGTCGACTCTGCGACAAGAATAAGACAGACCTCTTCTTTGTGGTTGACTAAACTAGACTATTGTCTAGAAGAGTTCTATTTAAGAGCAGTCGTATTCATGAGCAATCAGAACAGTCTTGAAATCGACTCTTAGTTAGCATACTTACCTTTTGGAAACCATCAATTTCCCAATTCACCTTCACCTTTTAATATGTCAAAACTGCGATTGTAAAATTTTACGAACAAACTAACTGACCCTTTTATATTCCCTGTTTCTCGAGCACCTGACATGTGTCTTATTTCCAACACGTTATTAGTACCTAAGCCTTCTGTCCGCCTCTGAGCGAGGCGCTTGAGTCCCGTCCGCCTCGAGGCGGCGAGTGTATAACCCACCTATAATTGAGGCCGAGGTGCAAATCGAGTTTCTGCTCAAACGCTCGAGTAGTTTGATTGGGGACGCCTGTGTCGGAATGAGCACGATATTATTGTGTTGTACAGATTTATGTCACTTCATTTAACTTCGTATTGGTGAGTTGGTTGGTTTGATAAATTGTTGAGTGATTGAGGTGTTAGTGGTTCAGTGTTCTAATGTTATAGCTTAATCAGTTGAATGAAAGATGAAAATTTAATAAGTCCTAATTCAAAATGATCGTAATATGCTTATGCACAACAAATTCTCTAAAAATACTCGTCACCTTGCGCTAACAATATAACAATGCCTTCAGGATGGTATCGCGGCTGTCACGTTTTTGCAGCACATCTGCTATGTTTTTGCAGGCTCTTACAGACGAATTCGCAGCTATTTTACGAAAAAAAGTCGCCTCCTTATTGAGCAGAGCTCGTGCTAGCAGTAATGGCACACTGGCGGTTTTTGCGAACAGAGACTGCTCTATTCTAAGTCATCATATCAGGGTGTTGACTAAAATCAAAATATAATCATAAAATTTATGTAATTATTATTAAAAGAATGAATTTCAAATTACTGTAACTGAATCACCAAATTTGTTACAACTAACATAGTTCTTAAGTACTTACTCCCTAACCCATGTGGACCTTGTTGTTCAAAATAAATAATTATTTGATTTGATAATCCACGTTACCCGATCCTACGTACGTCTAGCCCTGAATTTGTTTCACCATTTCTTCTCAGGGGCAGTCACACGTGTGAAAATGATTCCAATAAACTATTTACATAACAATAATTAGATTTTGCATATGCTACTTACCTATGTTTAGATTTAATTAAAATGTATTGAAAGTTTACAATGCAAGCCATTAGGTACTACACGTACCCACTAAAATTCAATTTCCCAAAAACTAATTTCAGCAACTAAATATGTAATTAATCTAAATTGCAATCAAACACACAAAAGCATATTTGATGAGACAAAACTGTTCGTGGACGGTCAACCGCACTTGAAATACGAAAACCGCCCTTGCTGCTATGAAATAAAGGCATTATTATCATGGACGTGCAGCTGACTGTTCAAGTCAGGCTGCACAGTGACGTCACAATACTAAGCCTGGGACTCACAAGTTTAAACAACGGTAGTGTAAAATAATCAAACTGTCGTATGTTCGGTCAGCAGTGGTAATATGGGCACGGGTTGTGACACTGATACGTGGAAGGTTTAGCTTGTTATTACGAAATGACTATTAGGCCTGACCTGCGTCGTATTCGTTAGGTTTCGGATATACTTTAAGGTATTACTTTCGGTGGAACGCAGTAACGCAGTTACTATTATTATCTTCACTAATCCCATCAAAAACATACATTTTTGAGACTCGACGAGATTGCATTTTTGTACATGATAACATGTACAAAAATGCAAGTCTTACAAAGCAGTTCTTCTACCGTAAAATGTTGTGAGATCTAATTTTTTTTAATAAATAGAATGATTTGTCCGTCGTACGGCAATATAATTTTTTTTTGTAAGTTTGTATGTAGGGGATAATCTTCGGACCGATTGAACCAATTTAAAAAAAAAATCACAAATCGAAAGATACATTATTCGTGGCTATGCATATTAGCCGAGCTATCACAACTTTTGCGGGCGAAGTGCTACTGTCTAAATAAAGTTATCCAAGATTCAAATAAACGCTTAGGAGAAAAATTATCACAAAAAAGCTTTATCTTCTCATACAAATGATTAATTTCAGAATGCTCATTACAAGGTTTCGTGAACATGAAGTCATAAACTCGTAATCGGGCAGTCAAGCTTTCGTAGCGCTATTGCTACGACATGCTACGACATACTACGCCAGTGCTACGCCAGTGCTACATGCGGTCGGTAAAGTTTGATGTTAGCGCATGTCGTAGCATATGACATCCCCTAGGATGAATCTAAAAACTGTTATGTTACTTCATTTTCTAGTGAAATAACAAAGAAGTTTGCGAACGTGCAATGGAGCGCAGCGCTCCATAACACTAATGACTGACGTTGCTCAAATAGCCACTAAGCTAGAGTGGGACTAGGCTGGCCATGTCTGCCGTATGCCCGACGAGCTGTGGAATGTGGAATCCTTAGGTTAAGCCGTGATTGCCTAGGTTGGTCTGTGGATGGATGCCCACACATTACATACAGAGTTTCCTCCGTGCGTCGGAAAGCACGTTAAGCCGTTGATCCATGCTATCATTTGTAGATCTTTGACAGTCGTTACAGGTAGTCAGTGGCTCAGAAAGTCTGACAATCAGTATTACCAAGGGGTATTGTATTACCCAGTACTAACTGGGTTGTGGAGGTCAGATAGGAAGTCGCTCCATGTAAAATACGGGTATTCAGCTTTATCCGGTTAGACTGGAAGCCGATCGTTACATAGTTGGGAAAAGGCTAGGCAGATGATGACTTCTTAGTATAAACTCCATTACAACAGACACGAGTTTATTTTCCTCTTGATAACAAACAGCAGTTGTCACGTTCTCCTGCAAGTTATAATAAAAGTGCAGCACAGTCGTATGTTCCGTGTCAGCAGTAGTTAACTAACTGCCGGCTGTAGTCAACTCTCCGCTCACCCGGGAAATCTACAGATGGATACGAAAAACTGCACCGGCATTACTCGCATGCCGTAACGAGAAAAACTCGCTGCGCACTCGCGGATTGGTGGCAAGACTTTGTGATAACTATCACGGAACAAAAAGTAAACCAACAGCCGATTTTAATCAAAACGTCTGTTTTGTCAGATTAAAGATATCTAACGCTTGACAATTTAGAACCCTTGATTTTTAAATGTAAATGATACCTTAATTAATATAGTTGATATGAAAACATTAATTATCTGAGAAACACTCTTCTCATACGAAGTAAGAATAAAGAAACTTCTTCTTAAATTACTCTTTAGAATAGGTAGTAGTTGATACCACATATCAAATATCATCATCACTAACTCACGCTTTTTTTTTACCGTGGAGGTAGACAGAAGCATCAGAACGCCGTTCCGAACTAGCACATTCTTTAAAAATTATTTCAATTAGATATACCATAAAACTTCCCCAATTCCGACACCAGTGTTAACATTATTACGTCATCGATTAGTCGCAAATGCGGCGCGTTCTTTACGAGCCGACAATTATTTCCGTCGAGTGCGTCCCTCACTTTGCGGGCTGATTGATTGAGTCGGCACAGTCACACTCGTCGGCGTTGCCATCCAGTCTGGCCGTGGATGCCAATTATTATCGCCTGTTTCTGTTAATTATGGCTCCTTTTCCAGTTTATTTTTACTTTATTAAGGATGGTGAATTAAAAGGGTTGAGTTGCTTTTAATGTGATTATTTCATGTGCACTTCTGCTTAACACTTTGGGAATTACAGGCGTGCCGCGTGGTGTTGTGTTACTCGTGTGATTTTGTGTGTTTCTGTAATATTGCCAAACCAATTTTCTGTAAAATTATATAATTTGAATTTCTACTGCCCTGAAATATCTACAAATGCAGTTGTTCCTACTATTAAAGAATAAAAGCACAGATGCAACAAAGGAAACCTTCCATTCTGCCACATAAATACACACTTATCTGAGCTCTCGTAAATATGTGATTTATTTTAAATTGTTTGGGATAAAGATCTGCGCTGGCTGGCGTCCACCTCCTCAGCAGCCAGATGCCAAATGTCGCCTGCTAATGTTGATGTGCTCAGGGTGACGCCAAATTCTTAGGTTGGCAACATTGGCGGGGAAATGGCGCTCTTTGTAACATCTAAGAATGCTGACTGTGACGTTGTTAGAGATTAGGCTAGTATTTATGCTTCATAACATTAAAGTAATGATCTCTGTGAGCACTGAGCAGCAGGTCTTAAGCAAGCCTGGGGTAGGAAATGCTGCTGATGTTGGTTGCCACACTCCTTTATTAAAGTTTTTGGAAGTTTATTATTGGTGCAGCGTGAATAAGTTTACCTTCTGTGCTACGGTAGAACTTGTAGAAATATAACCAGAGTTTTAAGTATTGCTGTACCACTATTTTTTTTTTTTGTATCCAATTCCTAGAAAAAAAAGACAATTTCTGTAACTTTTTAAAATAAAACCTCTAACCCGATAAAGACGAAATCTAGTTCGCTTACCATTCATCCATCCCGGACTACAATAAAGCTAACTGCCGTCCCTCCATTATCTATGTACCTACATACTAGCTAGTAACGACAGCAGCATGTGAAAAACTCCGCGAGAGATATACCGGGACGCGCGACGACAACGATCGCTGTGCGACGACGGGAAACTAGATAAATAATACCATTGCCACTAAAGTTATACGACACTTAAATGAGTGCCTAAATACAAGCGCACTGTTAAACTTTCAGTAATATTTGAGTTCCATGAAATAAGCGGGCGAATCTATTGACACCCAACGGCCATTATTCTAGATTCTGCTACTAACAAAAACCTGTATGGAAAACAACACTGCCACACCTGGGAATCGAACCCAGACCGCACAACAGTAGCGGCTGGAGGACACTAGACCAACGCGCAAAGGGTAGTTTGCATTACTCATACTGCATGACTAAATGTCTATCCAAATGCCTGTCTCCTAACGCATGTCACTTGGACTTTTTGTCAAACGGCTACAAAAGCCCGCAATCCTGAAAAATATCAGCGTTGTTGTTATAAATGTGCGATACCGTGGATGTTAGCGGATGGACAGCGATGCATCTCGATGGGCAAGATGTACTGATGGATGGCCCATGGATCGGTCAATAGATCGATGTAATGGTGAAGATCAGTGGAGTAATGCCTCGTTTAGTTTAAAATTGGTGCAGAAACGGTCCATTATTGTTACGCTCTACATCCTAGTTGATTATTGGAAACTAAGAAACTGGATAGCCATGACACAAAACCGCTAAAAGTGGAGAGATTTGGAAGAGACCTAAACTCAGCATTTGGTCGAATGTTGAAGAAGAAGAAGAAAGATTTCCGGAACACTCCGAGCTATAATCGGGATTTTTCTAATTTATATTAATTCATTCTACAGTTAGGAACATATAAACGAAGTCTTTTTCCCAACTTTGTTAACGCCAGAGAAATAAGTCACACAAAACGTGTATTTTTCAGTTTCTTGTCTGTCAAAACACGCTTAAAGAAAGCAGGTCGGTCAGACAGTTCACCACACTCAACACCTAATTCACAACGTCCTCATTTTATTTACGTCCAAAGTCGTATCAACACATAAAACACATGTGTTTTCCACCGGTTCTACAAATACAAACAATTCGGATGCACGCCGAGGGCACGCGACTGATCGTGACGCGAATTAATACGCAGCGTGACTAAGGTTCGTTCTAACAGCGTGATTATTAATAGCGTGAAAGGGTCGTTGTGCATACAGTCTAATATTATGTTTGTTTTAACACTGGAAACGGTGGAAACTGCGCATATGGTTTTAACTTAGTCATTTAAGTTGTTATTGTGTCATCATTTTTATCCAATTTATAAGTCTATGTTACTTTTATTCAGTTTCTAGCGTGAAAATAATTAAGCAAATTTGAGCATTCATCAGAATTAGGGTTTTTAGCAGTGCCTCTATATGCAATGTTAAGAGCTCGAATATAAACCTATTCGAGCTGGTTGTCTTGCAATTCTTGATAATAAAGGGGAAAAAATCTTTAGCGTGACAATTTTGTTTCGTAGTCATTTTATAGTGCTATTATTGTGACTTTCGTTATATACCTACGACAAAGCTAGTAGAAAATCTCACTATTGTCGCGAGTGACGCCGTGAACAACAATAACAGACATTGAATCCGAATCTCTAACATTGCAATAGCTAATAACAACGTCCGCAGCGACAACTGTCACGCTGTTAGAACACACGCAGATATTCGTGCCGTGAATTGATTAATTGCGGCATAAATGATTCAAATGGTGTAATTACATGTTTAACTGTTCCGTCCAAGTGGCGCTGTTGGGTTTACATAGCGTGTTCCTGATATTATAATCTATGGGGTTATAACAGATTATAGCAAGTGTCACGTGGATGTACTTCTAGATACTCACGACACAAGGGTAATATTTTATTATTGGGAACATGAATTCAATGTTAGTTTCTCTTTGCGGATTTACTTTGAAAGATTCACCGAAGGGAAATCTTGGTACCTGAAATAATGCCGTTTTATCTCAAAATTACTACGAACTACAACTTTTGTCTGCGGCTTTGCCTACAGGAATGTTGGATATTATAATTCGGCATTTACTAACCGGGATAAAAGTAAATGGCTTATACATATATCTATTAGATAGAATATTAATATAACCTCCTTAAGTTATGATCTCGGAACTCGGCGATATAATATGGTATCAACTGTCACGCTACTAGAACCCTGCAAGTGATGGAGCAACAAATTAGTTCTAACGGCGTGATTATTGATGGCGACAGCGTGACATGTTGCATTCACGAACACGTCTTTGTGAACACGTAGGATGTGTGCTGTTAGCTGTTCTGTTGTGACTGTGTTCCACTGTGATGATTCAATTAGATAAACTATTAGCTAACTTATAATCGGGTTAAAGAAATTAAGGGTACAAAATGTGATTTAATGGTTTACAATTTGGAGTGCAGTAGCTGTTGAGATGCTATAATAAAATTCCACAAAGTATTCTTGAACTGAATGAAACGAAATTTAAAACATGCATTAAACGCACACTATGTAAGAAAGCATATTACAAGTTGGACGATTATATCACTGATAAAAATGCTTGGCTCAATGCCGGTCCTGCTCCACAAGAACAGGGGCGCCTAAATTGATAGCATTAAATAGTATTGTTGGAGCTGCTGAAGATTGTATAACTATCTTTGCATTGTATAGATTCAATCTCTTTTGTATTATTTAGCCGCCTAGCCAATATTGTGTGAGTACTATGTACTAGAAAGCTGTCATTCGCTGGAAACCTGCGTCTTTTCTTGACTTGAATGTGCCCTGGCGGTTAGGAGTATGTCATGCTCACTCAAATGTCTCGCTGATGGTGGCACGTGTGTCGGATCATTTAGTTCCCTTCAAAATGGTTGAGTTTAATGGTGCTGATACATGCGTCATGTTCGTGAACGGGCGCTGTCAGTTGTGACTGGTCATCTCTTATTTGCCACGGCTTATTTGAATTAATTATTTTATTTTTGAATTGTTTTTGCTATGGACACTTTTAACGTACACATCTTGCTGCATCGTTCTCACATAATGTACCATCTCAAAATGAATGATGTAACCAAGGTTTTGTTAAAGTATTCTGATTTAAAAGAGTGTCCATGGAGTTTCTTGCCCGTTCTTCTCCATAGAGATCTATGTTAGGGAATGGGCAACTACAGTACTTTCACAGTTTTTGTGCCTTGTGACTGGGACTGTAGCTTTATTTTACTGTTGCCTTTGTTTCGACAATTCAAAAGTGCCTGTAACTGGCCTACTTGAAATAAATGCTTTGATTTTGATTTTGATTTTATTTTGATTTTGTTTGATTCCTTTTGTAAAGTGTAGGTTTGCTCCCGGTGTGGGCGCGTTCTTTGAGGCGGCAAGCCGCCCACTACCTGAACGCGCCCCAAAAGGTGATAGCCATAAGGCTAATCCGGGGGTACCGCACGATCTCCGGCGAGGCGGCTAGCCTCCTTGCCGGATTGCCGCCATGGGATCTGGAGGCGATAGTCCTCGCGCGCCTGCATGAATGGCGCGCGGAAGCACTATGTCGGGGGGAAACTCCGCTGCCGCGACAAATTGCCGCTCAGCGGACAGACCTCCGGCGTGATCTCATGGCGACATGGAGAGAGCGACTGTCGCAACCCCGTGCAGGGCACGCCACCATAGTGGCGATAAGTCCCCTCTTTGAGGAGTGGCTAGAGAGGCGCCACGGCGCCCTCACCTACCGCCTGACGCAGGTCCTCACCGGACACGGTTGTTTCGGGAGGTTCCTGCATCGAATCGGGCGGGAGGAAACGCCCGGGTGTTTCCACTGCGAGGATCGTCCGGAGGACACGGTGGAACACACCGTGGAGGTCTGCCCCACTTGGGCGGAGCACCGCCGTGTCCTCACAGCGGCGATTGGCGGCGGCGATCTCTCGCGTCCGGCCTTGGTTCAAGCCATGGTCCGGAGCGAGAGGGAATGGGAAGCCGTCACCTCCTTCTGCGAAGCAGTCATGCTAGTGAAGGAGGTGGCAGGACGTGAGAGGGAAAGAACCTCACGTCCCAGCCGCCGCGGGAGACGCCCTGGGCGTCGGGGGTCACGTGGTGGCTTCCGACCACCGTAGGCGCTGGCCTGTGGACGGCGAGTTATGGGCTAGCTCGCCGTCCGGCCGTCTTATGACGACGGGCCGTGTCGACGGCGCGTTCGTGTTCCACGCGCGCCTCAAGGAGATGTCAGCAATCAAGTAGGGGTCCGCATGGGCCGACGCCTGCCGGGGCTGCGGGACTGTTCGAAAGAGATACCGTGGCCCTGGAACATAACGGGCAAAGAAGGAACATGGATGGGTTTTAGTCAGTACAAGTCTGACACTCCCCTCCGCTCCGCCCAGATTGGGGGGGGTCATTTGATGATTTCCCATCCGGAAAAAAAAAAAAAAAAAGTGTAGGTTTGCAATTATGAAGTTACACAAAGTAATGCGCCTGCCTGGGTTCGATCCCACGACTTACTGTGCGTAACTCGGGGCCGCCACTACTAGGCCACCGCTACTCTCCTATTATTTCAGAACAGTGTTTAATTTCTTCTTTCTAACAAAAGTTGATGTATTCTCCTCACTGTCGTTTCAATAAAAGGCGGAATCAAAGGTCTATGTGTCGAAGGCGCGAAATGCAGCTCAGGTTAAAAGGGGGTGGTTACAAAGGGGAGGGGGGGGGAGGAGTGGGTGCACTCGCCAAAGGGGTTGTGATAACTGGGACTTTCAAAGTAAAAGGGTCGAAGATTAAAAAGTCTTTTGAAATTGGCGATTGTAATAAAAGTAGGTCAGATTTATACATCTAAGATCGGATGTTCTGAGCCAACATTATGATCTGGAATATGTCCACATCAGGCTAAAGGCATTGCTTATATTTGAGGAAGTTGTTCAGATGTCTTGTCATGGAGTTATGTTATATTAAAGCTTTCAAAACTGATTAGGTACCATTCCTAGTGATCTCCATTTTCTGAATGAGAAGAGTCTTATTCTCTTCTTCACCTTTCCCTTTTCAAGCTATAATACCAGCATATTCGATAAGTATACTGGCGAAAACAGATCAGGGACCAGACAACATAGACCTTTCTACCTTTTGTAGACCGTTCAGTAATTTTCAGTCACGTTCCTGAGTAACTTGCAGCCGGCCGGCCATAGGGACGTATTACTAGGGCCTGGTGCACAAGCGCATTGCTTAACACGCTACTAAACTTAGGACGTGACAGCATGAGGGACACGCTAGTATCTACCCAGATCGGGGGCTAGGAATTACTTCAGGACATGGAAACCCTCGGTTATGTTGCAGAGATGTTGTTTTTTACCACCATTTTTTTAACCACTTGCTAAACAAAGAATAACCTTAGCTGAAACGTTTCCTTGCATTAATAAAATTTGCTTTTAATAAATAATTAGTGAGTAGCAGATTCGTTGCATTTTAGAATCATTGCTTTGACTCAAATGAATGCCCTTAAAACTGTTTCATCAGTTATAATCGATATTTCTGTTGGTAGTTTTAATCAATATCATCATATTATACTAAGGTCTTACAGTCACGAGTAGGCCTAGCCTAGCCTGTCGAATATATTTCTCTACTGTAACCTATTTCCGACCTTGTTTATAATTTTGGTAAATATAATAAAGTTAATTATAGCAATAAAGAGAATTCCCGGGACATTAATTTGCAAAGTTTATAAGTTTGCAATTAAACATGACATCCTATGTCAAAGTTATTATAATTGTAAACCACTTTCTGAACTAAAGTTTGAGGCTCAAGTTTTCTCCATACATGTCTTAAATTAACAATTAATTATATAACAACTATCATACGCAAAACTGAAGCTGAATTACAAGGACATCGATTTTTCTAGGTCTATACCCAGACAAATCCATGTTCTTGTCAAACCAGGGTTTTTGCATGACAATGACAGATCTGTCTAGGTCTGCACGCGCTTTAAGTCTGTACATAAAATAAGGCTGTGTACTCACGGCACGACTGGAACTCGTCCTCGCCCTTCTCGCAGTCGCGCTGGTAGTTGCACACCCACAGCGCGGGTATGCACTTGCCCTCCGGACACCTGAACATGCCGCTCGGACATATTGTGTCGCCTGTGGAAAATTAACACAGTATGAGAAAAACTGAATTCACCTTGTGTTATTTAAGGCCCGAAAGAGAAAAGAGATTGTTAAAATCTTCATTAAAATATATTATTTTAACGTCCCAATGAAATCTAGAATATTAATATAAGATAGAAGTTATAAAATTCGTATAAATTTACAGATATAAAATCAGAAAGACAAGAACATATACATAGTCATTATTGTGCCAAAGGTTCTTAAAAAAAAACAGAAAGACTCATAAATAGTTTTAATACACATTGACAAGATAAAAAAAATTGTAAATAGTCAAACAGGTACAAAAAAAAACACAAGAACTGCCATCTACTAATTACTTTAAAATACTAATAATGCGACTATTTGGGAAAATACATTTCCCAAATAGTCGCATCTTATCAGTCGCACGACAAATCGCGCATCAGTCGGTCGCCTTACGCGGACGGATGTTCAGGTAATGTAATCAGCTTACGTCAATTTGTCGTGTTACCGTCAGACCGGAGTTACTTGCCGCACGTCACCGCACGTGATCGTCGAGTGACGGATGTAGGGAAACCGTGGATACACACCGGGGTACAGAATAAGAATATTGTGGGTAAAGGTGTCTGTAGTAAAGGAGCAGTCAAACTGGGGACCGGCTGCGGACTCCGGACACTGACAGATAGTTTAGTAAGTACTGTATGGAGGTGTCCGTAGCCATGTCCGCAATTTGTCAATACCTGTTCTATCGACCCTTTACGTAATAAGAACATTTTGGGAACAGCTACTGACGTCACGTATTGTACTCGATGCTAGAAAATTTTAAAAAGGTACGCGGAATAATACACGAATAATGCAATTTCGACGCATAATTATTCTCATTAAAATGTAGATGTTTTGATTTAGAGATCTTTATAAAATACTTTTTTAACATTTGTTGTTTTTATAAGGTACCAATTTTGGTACACCCTTAAAGCCTCGTTCACGGCCTTCAGCGATGCATCTCGCGGTACGACTTGCCTCAAGCCCACCAGACACAACACCCGTCTGGTCGGAGGATCCTCCATTTTCTATGGGGGATGCATAATTTTACACCCTGTTCTTCATATCCCTATACTGCTGACCTTGAAATGGACGTCGCTGCAGCTTTTGAGCAATGTAACGTCATCATCAACATCACTTCCTCAAGCCCTCGAGCAGAGTCACACAGCCAGCGGGTATGTCACAAACTTCTTTCATTTATTTTCTCCCCAGACACTGTCACATGACGCGAGTGACTGGAGCGTGTAGCCCGAGCGGTTAGAACTGCGTTATCACAGCATGCCACCTTCTAAATTATCTCCGTCCCCATAAATCTTACTGATCGTCTATCTAAAGTTATTAATCACTAATTAACGGTAAAACTTTTGACAACTCTCTGTTCTCTAAGAAACTTAATAATTGTGGTCAAATATTGCAAAGTTAAATGTTGAGAACAGAATTAAACGACTTTTGAAGGCAAGAATTGTAAAATCCATTTTATTTGACTTTGTCCTTTGTGAAATAATTTAGTTATTTGATACAATGAGATAGAATGACAGTCAAAGTTTCCCTTTTAGTAAAGCGGCCTTAAAAACTTATAAAAACCAAATAAGCAAAAAATAAGTAACGATTTGTCACTCTACTATGACCACGTAAGGCCATTTTAAACGACGTTTAGAACACCACAAAACATTATCTTAATAGTTTACAGAAAGCTGCCATTAGATTATATGTTCCTATGTGTGTCTGTCTCATCTGCGAATAACTGTATGATGATAATGACAAACATATTCAGCCCCATAACAATCAGCTTACACGCTAATAATCCTCGAGCCATTTGATTACCTACTCGGCTCCGAAATGCGTTTCATTTCAGCATATTAAATATTGAAAGTTCTAAGCGAACTGCATTTATAATCGCAACTAGAAAACAATCCCGCACAACTGCAGTCGGTTATGCCCCGACTACCCACATTTCGGCATTCCCGCCACGGAGCAGATAATTCCCGCTCATCGCCGATGGAAACAACGCTGCTATTAATTAATGCGAGTGTCGATTTACCGGAACTAACGAGCTCACGTGAGGTGCGCGCCGACGACGGTAGGGGGCGCCACAGCGGTAGGGGAGGGGATGGAGTAGGGAGAAGTGGACGTTTTGAAGGTAGGAGTATGTTTTTAGTGTTTTGACGAGTTTGTTATTGTTTTTGGAAGTGGTAAGTTTAAAACAGTTGAAGTAGATAGAGACCAGCGGTGGCCCATTGGGTGCGACTTACGAGCAGTAAGTCGTGGGTTCGAACCCAGCCAGGCGCATTACTTTGTGTAAGTTATTTCATCACCACTGCTCTCAAAACGGTGAAGGAAAACATCGTGAGGAAACCGGCATGTCCTAGAACGAAAAATTCGAAGACATGACATCTACCAACCCGCACTGGGCCCGCGTGGTGAATTATAGCCCATTCCCTCTCATAGAGAGGAGACCTGCGTCCCAGCAGTGGGAACATTAATAGGCTGATTATGCTGATGCTTATGCTAGATAGAGAAAGGTATAGTATAGACTCATTGCCCCTCTTTCTAAAGTACACCAAATCGTCATGTATGTAAAATGTACCTACATATAGATACAAAATTATTACGAAGTACGGTTTGCAAATTGGTGGTTTTAATATTGGCTTAGGTCGGCGATTATGGAAACATGATTGAGTAATTAAATTGCAACATTGTTAGTGTTGCCAGGTGCAATATTATAGTTTTTGTGTGGGAGTTATAATGCCGTTATGTGTTTAATTAATGCGTTGGTAATCCTTTTGAAAATGTTGGTTGTTTATTATGAAACTAAAATAATGTATTTCGTAACGCCACAAAATTAAATGAAAATATGCAGTGATCCTACCACGATATTTATTTAAAACTAGTTATTCGTTTGATGATCCATTGTAAATTTCTGTCCATTGATACACAATAAACATCGTGGAAAAGAACAATTTTCTGCAAATAAATAAATAAGGTTAATTAAACAGATAATTTCATTGAGATTGAGACAAAGGCACTCAAAACAAGAAATAAAAATTCAAAGAACCAATGTTTATGAGACATACAATAATTTACTTTGCGAGTGGAACATAAACGTCTAAATTATTATAAGATTTCGCCAACATTAAGAGGAAATTAACTTGAAGATAACAAAGTTGAAGATTTCTTACAAACTCGACTTCCTTTGTAAGAGATATCCGTATGTCCGAAGATTTTTAGGGATTCTGTGGGCTCGGAAATTAGTATGATATTATACGTATAAAATATAAAAGACTCTATGTAAGATTATCCCACTTTAGTTTATTACTTAGCCAAGTAGACACTAATTCCATCTTTGGATTCGATGAAGTATTTTTCTTAAAAAAGTTGGTCGTTATGTTCATGAAACAACATTGGATATACCTACACAGTGTAATTGGTGCGGCCATTAGGCGACATTAATTAAGCAGCGCTTTAAGGCTAAAAAAACAGATAATATGTACACAATTTCAAATCACACTTAAATCTTTCAAATTATTCAGAATCTTCACAATATTATTGCTAAACATAAAACTTTTTACTAAAATAACTCTGAAAACCACGAATATTGAAGTTAAAAGTTGAGTGTAACAGCATTTTCCTGAAGCAGGCGCTTTACGAAGCTTATAAAGTGAACATGATACTGCTTAGTGCGTGTAACGGAACGCGTTGAGGGAATAATAATGGCCGACCTGGAGTGGGAAGGCGGGAAAACGGTGAATAAACGTTGTTTTAGCTCAAAAGAGAAATATGAGTACAAGGTTCTTATCATTATCAATTTAAAGAAAAAAAAATATCATCATGCTGCTGCCCTCCACTAGTCGCATTAATAAACACCTAGTTAGAGTAGCCCCTTTGTCGAATCTATACCCCTAGATACACAATGATGAATTATTAATGAACGTTATTGGTCCCGACATTCTGACAGCAGGAACAAAGCTTTTATGTTTATAGCGACAGATTTTAGGAGAACAGGCACTGGGAAATAAAATGAGAAACTCATTGATGACCGACAAATTGATTTGTTTACAATTTTCATTCGTAAACAAAGTTACAGGAAAACCTGCGAAGCTCAAAGAATCTTTGATCCACGTAGCGTTTATTTCTGTACGCGGTGTAAATCCAACGCGTGCAGCACACGTCCGCAAAGGTGAAAGGTCGAGTCAGCGATGGTGGCGGCCAACGTTGAAAAATGGCGCCAATCTCACGCTGTTCGCGCGCCACGTAGATTTGAATTTAGAACGGAGAAAACACCGATTGATTTACAGCCAGTAACATTTTCTAACGGTTTTTAAAACGCGTGTTTTAAAAAGATACAAAAAGTTCACAAAGGCTCCGGTATTTCAGGATTAGGTCAGTGATTTATGTGAAATGGTATGTCGCCTGTATTTGTCGGTTCTCGCTCTCAGCTCGCTCGCTGTAAAAAAAAAAAATATTATAAAAGTTAAATACGCGCGCCCTATTTGTTATTTACAAAAAAAAATACAAAACATTTACCGAAATACAAGTTCTCAAAAAAATTCTCAAAGGTATTCAAATTATGTAAATGTGTTAAAACATTCACCTTGCAGCAGTATAACGAAATTCAAGCCTGAACACAATATCTAGCTTCCCAAAAGCATCATTGTAAAATAACGTGTAAAATATCGTTATTAAAACAGGTCTCGGCTAACACAGCCGTTATTGCTCTCAGGTTGGGCCGAACTCGAGCCCGACATTTATACTGAAACAATTCCGCCCCTCAGAGAACTTGAAAATTAACTTCTTTACCGTCTCCCTTGTAACGTCGCAGAGTTGTCTTCCAGTTAAATGAAATTCATTGCGCTGATTTAATTTTGCAATGGATTTTTTGCGGGTAGGTAGTTTTTCTTTGGCGCCCAACGTGGGACCAAGAAAAGTTGTAATATTGCATATAATATGAATTTGCATATAATATGAAAACCCAATTGTAGTAACAGCAAGTAAGTTTCCTAAGCACGTCCTATATCACCAAAATTTCCCCGAGAAAATGGGGTACCCGAAACAAAATGGCGTGAAAGAAAAAACATTACTAATACATATCAATCGTGGTTACCTGACATAATGAAACGTACCCGGCACACGTACACACGCTCACGTACCGACATGGAAGCAATAAACTGTGTAATGCGGGACACAATTATGACACATGGTCGGCCGAATTGGTGTGTGTAGCATTCGGAGTCAAGGAACACTGTTTATTTGGAGTAAATAAGACATGATACTGACGTGTTCCCATTTTACCAACGAAATGTATTGCTACGAATATTTCCTTATGGGATTCATACATTAACATGTATTTTATTTATAATAAAAGTGTCATTCTTCATAACAACAAATACTTTTAATACTAGGTTCATTATATCCTTCGCAGTACATAAGGTATATAATAATCGTAGTATTCTCACTAAACGAGAAAGTTCTCTAGCCGTTCCCCAGTTATCTAGACACAAACTAACTCCCCCATTAATTTAATAAGGCGAGTATCAATGTAAGTAGTGTCTATTTACCTTAACACCGCCATTTTGCTGGCTCGTTAGCTCGGCGGGACCATCGCCATCTTTTATTCAACAGACCGATGAACGACTCAATGCGAACGAATGAACGGGGCGGATTGACGAGCGACACAACCCTATAACAACTACCACTCACAGGTTGAATAAACCCTCTTTGTATGCATATAAGGTTGTTTTTTCTGCGAATTTACTCAGAAATAGGATTGTCAATTTTGATGAGCAAGGACTTGGAGTAGTTTTAGTTGTGTTTAAAGGAGTGTGAATGGTTTAGTTGACTTTATGTGTCCCGGCTATTGAATCTGGTAAATATTTAAATCGAATTTGAATTCGAGATGTCAGGTAGCTAGTTTCAATTTAGTGGTGTGCATTTGAATAAGGGTTTTTGGATATGTAGGTACTAAAATATCAAACTTTATGGAAATCGGAGGATAACTCTAGTTATTCCAGCTACCTATGATCATATGAAAATTTTGGACTTGACAAGGGGATTTCCTATTGTCAAACGCTCCTAAGTTGGGTAATAGCGAGCTTTGGAAGTATTTAATACTAACAGCCAAAGCTTTTTCAGTAGCCAATCAGATAATACATTGTTCTCAAGGTTTCGCAGGGAACTGGGAGGGCGGTGTTTAATTCTTTTTATCGCCTTTCCGATTCTTCGGTCGTTAATATTAACATCATATTTTGGAGAAAGTTCCTAAACGTTACTGAACAAATGTTCGTCACGTTAAACGGTTTTACGAGTGAGGCATCAAACTTTTTATTACGTGTTTACGTCATCTTTGGGATATTTTATTGCTTCACTGTTGCCAAATATATTATCTGCTTTCCCATCCTACCCTCAAATAAACCTACAAAAACCGATCAACGAAATAGTTATTTGAATAGAAAAATAGATGTTCCATTACGACAGCTCTCAAAATCCTCTTACAAACGAAAAAAAAAAACTCAATTACATTTTCAATATTTTTATGTTTTTTAGTTTCACGGAACTATGGATTCAGAATCAGGCATTTTTATTCCACAGAAGCATTAACTGGAATTTTACTTTTAAATTCTTTCTGTACTGAAGAAGAACTCTTTATTCTGGTTCCTGTTGCAGTAATGGAATAATATGTGTTTGTAGCCAAAAGTTTTTTAACTTCTGGAAATAGGTACATAGCTCTGTACAGTCTTTATTAGCCCTATTAGAAACATTTGCTCGCATTTTTTTTCTAAGTTTTATTAAATTAAATCTAGGAAAAAGAAATAGGACAGAAATGCACGCTGCTCTTAATTTATTGCATTTTCAAGCTTTTCACTTTACGACGCAAATAGAGCAATTGTAATGTTATAGTTAAGACCTGAAACCATAAAGTGCCTTTAATGGCTTTTAAAATCCCAACTTGCTGTTGTAAAAAGAACTATAAACCCGGGGCAGTAAGGTTTATATTTCCGAGTGTCGTTGTGGTAGTTAACTTAGAAGTACTAAGTACTAATTCAGCTCCTAACAATTTGACACACAAAGATTCTAAGTTCTCTTTAGAAACATAAAATAAACTGACAGACGGAGATAGTTCTCTATATAATATTATTAACGAGTTAGTTAGTTTGAAATGAGAAAATAATCGGAACAGATACAAATTATTATGAATTACTGTCGATAATAGAATACTCTCGAGAGTCTGAACAATGTGATAACCTATCAGTGATGACGATGATGAGAAAGTAAAAAAATGACATAACATAACATGACACCTGTAATCCCCAAGGGTTAGGCAGACGTGTACCTAACAGTACACCCACATTTCGCCAGTTATGTTTTGAAGTCCCAAATAATAGGGGGCGATCCTATTGCCATCAGCCGGGAACCAATCCAGGCTCCGTAGCTGCTACCGAGATATTCTTGATAGGAAAACCTAATAACACATTCCGACCGACAGAACTTCATGCTCAGCAGCCGCTCTTGCGATCACTAGACCAACGACGCAGTTGACAAAATAACTAACGCTACCAAAAACCGTGTGTCAACTTTGTTGAAACGCGTTGTAGAAATAGGAAACAAATAAATTCATAGAAGTTAAGATAATTCTAAATGCAAACGTATGAAAATGAAAGACTGCACGTCGCGATGTTATTATATTTTTGCATACGAATCCTGTTAAACGCCAAAGGTGATTACGGTGTTTTTCTTGTGACTAAAGCTAGACACTTCTACTTACCTTTTTAATACTTCTGGCTCTGACGTTTAATTTAGCGAGGAAATTACTATGGATCCTGTTCGTTCAATAAGCCCGCGCACCTGAGGAATCCCTTAGATCTTAATGTACGCGAGATTCTTCAATCTTAATCTAATGTATCAAATAGTCTTGGAACAAGTTTTCCAATAATCCTTAAATGAGGAAGCAAAAAGCCGCTGAAAACTTTCGTCTTCTAAAACTGTTCCTAATTATATCCTCGATTGAATAATCCGTTGGTGGAACTGCAGCGGTCACTGATAACAATCGCGCGGAGACTCTAATTACCACTTGCCACTTAATGGTGAGTCCCTGAGCACCCAGCACTGAGCACTGAGCTCCGTCCGGCTCCCGATTGCGATCGCATTCAATCCTCTATATTTTATGCGCTTTCTGTAATGACCTGCAACTGTTGACTTTGTTTCAAATACCTTGAATTGTTTTTGAGGTGTTGCGTTGATTCTTTTTGAGTTACATTTTACTAATTGAACTTTGAAGAGTTTCCTTAACCCAACTCAAAGATTCATTTATTTTCAATTAAACCTATTACAGACGTTTGTTATGAAGTCGGTCGGGCAGACAAATTAATAATAATTACAAAGCTTAAAATCAAGTATCTTGACTTGGCTCGCGAAGTTGTCGACATGTGGGATGTGGACTCAGCGATCATTGTGCCGATAGTTGTATCAGCCCATGGCTTAATTGCCAAGAGCCTCGACCAATACCTGAGGAGACTCTCGTTAGGCAGCTGGATCAAGGGCTTGATTCAGAAAGCGGTACTCCTGGACACGGCTCGTATTGTTAGGAGGTTCCTCTCTCTGGAGCCCTGACCGCTGGTAGCTTGGACCCTGTTCCCGATACCGGTGGGCTACAATTTTTTATATTTTTAAATGTTTTTTTTTATTTATTTTTTTGTAAGGAATATTTAAAAATATAATTGATTTGTACAGTAATAAATAAAGGAAATAATAAATTACAAAGCTTAAATCTTTATTATCAATCAACATTAGGTTTACAAATGCACAAAATCTCAATTCTTCAGTTGAAATTGTGACGTTGAATTTACAGCAAAAATTTTCCCAGTTTTCGGTTGCAAAAGAATCATATTTTGAAGAGAAATATATTCAAAGTACCGTATGCCGTATGGACCAAGAAATAAAAACTGAAAAGATTGCAGAAGTGCTCAATTCGTTTCAGGCCCCTAGGCTATCAGCTGTCGTGTCTCAGCTTCAGTTCCTTCACATATTTCCTGAAAAGAAGACTGGCTGGAGCATGATGTGATCGAAAATTCGAAATGTTTTATTTTTAAAATAATCTAGTACCTACCCTCCGTTAGAAATCAAAGGACTTTCTCAACTGTCATTAATTCAAAACGTTGAGCATTCTCGTACGCATATATTCCTGAACTGTCAAAAACAGATATCCTGTAGACAGGATCGGTATAAGAAGGTGTATGTTTGATGGCGAAGTACTCGTCGGGCTGATAAATGAGGCATATAAACATTAAGGAGAGACGCGCGCCACAGGTGGTGAGGTGGCGATGAAGATCACCGCTACCCGAGACTCGAGGAGACGTCGCGAGCGTTTATATTTATACGTATTAATTACCACTTTCTATAAATAATTTTACCATATTCGTAAAAGTTTCCAAAAAGGCAATAGTTTTAATTCTAATTATTATCTTTGGTAGCAACAGTTTTTTGAATAAACAAAAATGTTTTACCAGTTAGAAGTTGAAGTTTAAAGCGGTATGTGCAGCTAACGGATTTTCTTTAGCAACTTTAAGAAAGTATAGCAAGTTTAAAACACGAACACGAATTTTCGGCTAGATTGCGACAATTTTCGAAAAACCCAGGGTGCCCTGGATTTAGAATTTATAGAGGTACCAAATTCCCAACACATTGACAGCATTTCAGCACATTTTCGAAGTAAAAGCCTGAGGGTGGCGCACTGCGAGCCTCCGAAGTTCCGCCATGTTGGCGGAAGTTCTGGAACCGTTACCAGCTTCCGCGCCGACGCACTTCCGGCCTGCACTCGTTATTACCAGATGGTACAAGGGCGAAGGGTTATTACTGACATTATAGTCTTTCAGATGACTTTAATGTGTTGGACCGACTTGAAGTGTTTCCGTCAAGCGCGCGAAATAAGAAGTAGTCATCGATTTTCCTTCGTGTACATTTAAATAAAATACAGAACATTTTAATAATAATTTCAGTTATAAATAAAATTTGGCTAGCCAAATTACGCATTAAAGTTCTAAAATGAAGCTGTTACTAAAATTTAACCTAAGGAACTAATCACACATATTTTTTTTTCGTTAAGAACACTAGCATATCTGCGTACAAACAGATGTGGAAATAAAAGAAAGCCGTAAAGTGTTAGCTGCTTATCGTGTCGTCGTAAATGCAGCTGTTAAAGATAAGTGCTCAATGCGGGGCAGCAGAAACCATCTATAGATGCTTATTGCCCTGGTACTGGTACTTAAAGACGTGATTTCAGACATCGTGCCTAGATACAGAAATGGACGTAATCTGGATTCTCACAGGTTTACTGAGTTGGTCTTAGGTAAAGGTAAGTCATTAGGTAAAATAGACTGCTGGTAAAAGATTAGTCATAAGACGTACTACATATAAACACACATACATTGGTCTGAAATATTTTTTTTTAATTTGAATATAGTCAACATGCTGGGACATGTGATAAGCTCTGTTGCGAGCGCTCTGTAGCGTGCTCTGTTCGATGGAGTGGGTCGCCGAAAAAATATATTTCAACTTGTTCATTTCAAAGTTGACAAGAAAGATTTACGTTACTTCATGATAATTATGAACATATTTTTGACGCAAGTAATTTTTGAAGAGCTTCTTCTGTTATCTGTAAAGAAGATTTATCTCTATCGCTTATGGCACGCGCCGAGCCCGCCAGCCAGCAAGCGTCGCGCGTTGCCGGCAAGGATACTAATTTATGTGCGATTGTTCGCCGCGCGATATCGCCGTGATTTTCAACCGCTTCAAAAATAAATACACCGCGTTTAAAGAGTTCATTCGTTTTAATTTATAACCCACCATTCGCGGGTAGATTAAAAAGCCCGTGTAAAGTAAATACTTTTGTTCTGCTAGTTTTAAATTTAAATTCTGTTAATACTGAAACGTTTGCGGAATTAAAGTTGGAACATGATCTAGTTTTATTGATATAAAGTAGTTTGTAGATTTTAAGTGAAATAATGAATTTCCACTTTAAGTCATACATAACAGTTATTTAAATAAAGATTGCCAACAACAGAGATATAATTAAAACGACAAGGGCTCTCTCAACCTGAACACCCAACCTAAATCCAAGAAATTCACTCACAAAATGAGACCTAATTACTTTCACGGCTCCATATTATCATTGACCTTACCTTCTGCACTCCAGTAGAATTGCCCAGCGCTGGGTGTTTATAAAGCAGTTTATATCTCTGGCAGAGTACCGTGGGCTCTCAGGTGGCCGAGATAAGGACCGTAATAGAGCACCTAATTTCCGAGTGTCGTTTCGCGCCAGACGCTCCCGCCATCTTGCTGGCTATTTATATGTTCTGTGGAAGTTCTCTCAGGAAAGATAAGAAATAATAAAGGTTTGAGTAATTGAGAATAATAGAGTCAAGTTCATTTGTAATGTAGTTATTAAATTGGTCTGAAAATGTTCACATTAACTAAAATAAGTTCACATTTTGTTTGCACTACTTTAACTTTCATAATATTCTCAGTAGAACACTCAAGGAAAATAATTTAACAACTTACATACTCATAAGATGAAAGACAACGGAAAGGGGAATGTAGAAATAACTCACTCCAATAAATGAGAAATAAGTAGCGCTGGTTGCGTTACTCATATTGCACAGCCATAATAATGTGTAAGAATGAGAAGTAATGGCGCCCGACATGGGACTAGCGCTTCGCTCTAGGACACTCTCATTATTTTCGTATTAAGGCTTTACATATAAATTTGTAAGGTAATTTTGAAAATTCAACACATTACTTGTTATTGGAGCATTGCGGCGCACAAAAATGTTGCCAACGTAAATGGCGCCCAGCGTGGGACTCAAGTACTTTTCTTATTATACGAAAGGTACAATGACCTATATACACGCACAACACATTTTTGGGGACATTATTGTGGATGGTGATGATTTGATTCGAATGAGTTTGTAAGATTAGCATTACTAGAAAATTTGTACTGCCGTACTTTAATTTGGGGATACCCGAGTAGCAAAAAAATGTTAAAATTCAAGGTCAATCTCATTACGAAGTTCATGGCTGCAGAGGACCGCAGAGGCTTATTTTAGAGAAAAAAAAAATTAAAATGTGAAAAATCCGCTAGATCAGTCCCGTGGAGTCGTCGACGGGGTTTTATCAGGTGGCAGCCGGAGATGTCAGCGTTATCTGTGTTTTCAATCCGCTCGAGTGCGGCAGAGTTATGATTTCGTTGTTCAGCAAGCCGAGAGAGGGTGGTACTCACGGGAAAATGTAGCGGAGCTGAGCAGATAAACGTTTACAAGGATATATTACACAATGGAGATGAATCTATCAATGCTCAAAGAATTTCTCACGTATGATGCTTGTTCGAGAGATTTCCAATAAAATATACAAAAGATTAATGACACGAAATCGATGACTTTAATTTATTTAGAACGAAATATTTAATGAGTATCAAGTGATTTTCAGATGGCAGATAGTACAGGCGTTACTGTAAAAATGTATTTATTCGATATATCCCAGAATTGAAACTTCTGCTTCGTGTGTATATGACGTAAGTATTGAATCATATTCGCCACACCGCCGGCTCTCATACATTACACCGTCTGGCGTACAAAGAGAGTGGTGAAACAATCTCGTAGACAACAAAATAAATTGCTGTGCGCGTCTCGTGGGGATTGTTTTTAAATTTCGTTACACAAACACCGGCTCTGTGTCGTACGCTATATGAGACAGAGATGGTCATATACCGAAGGACATTTGCAAGAAAGAGAGATGACATTTCTTTTGTAAATCACGTGTTGAAAGCGTCGACGAACGTAATTCGCATTACAGTAGTTAGGCGACATCGTCGTGTCAAAGTCAACGTGACGGGATGACGGGATGGCGGGATGTCGGGATGAGCGCCTTTCAATTTGTTTTTGATTCATTCACATTGATATTTTCACTGAATTTGTATACTAAATGAATGTACGTTTGATGAGCAGACACGACTTTCCCTTTTGTTTGGAAAGAGATTTGTTTTTATTCAGATTTTGGTGCTCGTTAAAGTTAGATTAGTGCTGTATTTCAAGTTGCATTAGTTTTTTTTTTCTGAAACCAATAACGAAAGAAAACTTGAGCTTGATCGCACTAATTACCAGTACTCTATCAGTGCTCCTCAATTTTAGAATTCGTTTGAAAAAAGTCTTTGAAACCATGTCATAAGTTAATGATATCGGGAATCTCGTCTCGTGGTAATTCGATCTGCGGTGACGCCGAGCAAACTTTGCTCATCGATCACAAATTGAATCGCTCATTTAATAGCCCGACGCCGCAGCACAGAAAAAAAATTATGATTTACTACTCACGTTACTGTTTAACCTGCTTCGGAAGTCCACTGAAGAAAATTAAGTGTTTATTTTTGTCTGTAGTTTTCAAATTGACATTAATTGAACAGAAAAATATTTTTTTTAAGATAGAACAGTAGTAAACTAAGCTTTTTGAATTTCTCCTAGACCCTTTATAGACAGTGGTACGCTGGTGGTAACAAGAAAACAAACATATTATCATCAACATTAATTGCAAATAAATGATTTGATTGATTGAACATAAATTATGATTAATATGTTAGCATACATTGATCTGCTGTTTTAAATTGTCAGCGTCCATCGTAAGGGTGCCAAACTAAGATAAAGTTAAAAAAACGGCAATATTAAGACCTGCTTGTGATTTACTTTTCAACAGAGCTATCATAACATCACGTTCAGTAAATTAAGTTTTAAAGGATCACATTTTCTTTGAGAAAATAATGGAGATTTCAAAGGGTAATGTCACGTTTGTCAGACAATGCTTTGAAAGCAAGTCTAAGAGTATATTTGAAGTGTGTTGTGTCCTCAAGAGCCAGACGTTCGGTACACGCAAGTATCCTGAAAAGTAAGCTCTTGAAAACTTTGTCGCCGCACAGAAAGCTTTGTAATTGTAAATGTTGACACGTGTTTTGAGTAACAACGGACGCGACATTTATAACCTCAAAATAGATAAACAATATTTTATTTGTTTATTTTTAACTAAAGACCGTTTCTAATAATAATTAGTAATCAAACGAGCGCTTTTGAAAAAGTTTTGTTCTGATAAAACTTTGTGCAATTCATCAAAAACCAATGAACACGAAATAAAATATGAGCGTCCGAATGAATCGATGCTGATTGCAAAACGTTTGATTAATTAAAATGTGTCGCGAGCGGCCGGCAAACAGCACAGAAAGCATTTATTAACAAACTTTTAAATTACAAATGTTGACAAACCGAGCTTCCGTCTGCAGCAGGTTTTACATTTTTAACGAATGGTTAAAAACGTCAGCGGACGTATGAAATAGTCGGATAATAAGAAGCTATCGAGGTGGATGAATAATTGGAACCAACGGACTACGACTCACTTTGTGGGGATTTCTTTGAGCAATTTAATGCATTTTATTGGGAAATTCATATTAAGGACTTCGGAAACTGGCCGAACATTCAAAACACACTGTTATGTATGTCAATTAACCCTTGATGAAAATACAAATAATTTACCAAATTATTCCCCACTTAATAAGGTTAAACATATCTGAGCCATTCTATCATCATTACTGGTCATTGGACTTCCATTTACCTGCCCTCAATGGGGTGGTAATGTAAAATTGAAAGGGCCCATCAATAAAACTGACAATTTCAATCTATTACGGCCGACATTTAAGGCCATAACTCGACGGAACCCATCGTCGTATATTAAGTGAGGGCTCTTGAACGAGAAAATAGCCATAAAAAGTATTTAGATCACCCCCATATATCTTGACTAGGATGCTGTGACTTACACGATGTGTTAAGTGCATAGGAATAGAGCATTTTATTTTTTTAGGCTTTAAATAGACGTCACTTCTAGGCAAACATTTTTACGCTTGACAATCAATGTTTCAGAAAAATTGAGCTTGTTGTGGCTTGGGCAAAAATAACGCCTGTAATCCCTGAAAGCTTAGGCAGAGATGTACTTGAAATACACCCATTTTGCAAATTACATTTATGTTGATAGCAAGAGACTTGCCCCTAATACAGGGGGTATTAGGGGCAAGTCTCTTGCTATCAACCGGGCACCACTCCTCACTCCGTGCTGCTACTGAGAAAATACTGATGGAAAAACCCAAAAACAACCACCCGACCTAGGAGTCGAACTCAGGTTTCAAGCTCAGCAGTAGCGCTTGCGACCACTACCACCGACTTCGAGGCAGTTAGCAAATAAATCATCTAAATGCTCTATAGTGTTATAAATTGCAATGTTATGTACTTTTATTGGATTTAAAACTAGATGATTTAGGTGTTGGTACGCATTTAAAAATCTGAATTTCATATCCTTAAGTCAACAAGTATTCACAACATTTGTCAAAGCATCCGTCTATTCGCGAATCTCCTATGATAGCACTCGTCGCTCACAACTTGTGCTGTCGATGCAACGACTGAGCCCTTTCGCATTTATTACGCATGCTCTACTTATCCTCCTCCACGTGTTTATACAAGCAGTTGAAATGTTCCAACTGCCTCGTTCGTGTAGTGCAAACATACTTGTTTCAATATTCCGAGAAAATATCTCTTTAAGTAATCATTGGGAGTTCGTTTACATAATGCGGGATAAATGTGGGCTTGTCTGTGGGCAAAGGAGAAATCTGTGGGTTTCCAAGAATAATCTGTGGGTTTTAAAAAGTAGTTATGCGCCATTGCTTTGCAAACACTGAAATATTAAGAGTTTCTGATGAAATATACGGTTTCAAATATTCCTGTTATGATTATCTTATTTCCACCATCAATACAAGTTTAAGAATATTATTTTCCGCGCGGTCTTTCGTAGTAACAATTTTTTAGCCTTTTCTGTAGGGGATGCGGTCTTTGCCCTGCAGTAAAACATGAAAATAGGTTGGTATTCATATGTATCATGTATGGATGGTGTTTTACATTAATTTGACTCAAAGGACCTCTAAAATTTCATCATACATTTTCGATGACCGGCAAACTGCACGCCGACACGAAGCAGGGCCCGTGCCGTCGATGGGTCGGCCAATATTTGCGCGCCGAGTTAACCCTCTACCGCTCATAGCGGTCACCAAATTGATTTTGTAGCAACCAACGATATATTTTGAATGCATGCTAGTGAGTTCCTGTTTGTGATTGTGGGGACATGTTTTTTTTGTATCACAATAATGGAATGTGGTATTAGGAAATGAGTTAAGGATATTTTGTTAAGGTTTATTTAAACGGTCTGCGAGAGTTTCGTTTGACGGCAAACGAATTGCATTAATAAGTGAATCCCTCATGCCCATCTTCGTTGACACTATAATTTATTTAGGTATTCATTTATGTTTTGTGTAGCGTTAGTGAAACTGACATCAAGACTATTCAAAAGCAGGTACAGGTGTTTCTTCGAATTTTGCGAAAACATTTTCTGTAAATGAAAAACTCCCGCGCATGTTCTCACAATACGGTACAAGCTGCACAATAACAGTGAGTAAACAAGTCTAAAGCCGTGCGATAAGGAACAAAAGGCCCGATCTACCCGAAAAGTAACACTTTATTATGTGGCGATTACGCGAGGTCCGAAGATAAGCCAGGCCCTAAGGTCTGCATAAATTACCGACACTTTTCCACACCATAAATCTTAAGGTCTTAAGCCCGTTTTCACTAACACTAAGAGACACCTAAAGGAAAGCGCACGGCTCGAAAACGGGCATTAATGAGTAATATTTATTTTGGTGATAAATCGCTTAGGTACTCATGGTTGAACGTGACGATAATAAACACAATGGGGAAAAATATATTAATACCTAAGGTTTTTCTACTTTGTTGATTGTTTGTTTAGTGTGAAATAGAAAGAATTTATGACCTAAAATTCAAAAGATAAGAATAAAATTAAAGTATCTAGCGACATAAATTATTGCCTTAGTTCTCACGGCCTAGACAACACACAAGATCCTGCAATTGAATGTCTTAACAACGAATTAATTTTAAAGACTCAAAATAAGACTAGTATAAAACTAAGACCAACACAAACATTTTACTAAATACTTAGAAATAGATAGAAGTCACACATACAATCTACAAAACACACACTAACATACACAGATGAGATATAAAAGTATCCTACGGAACCAGTGGAAGTTTGGAATGAAACTCATCTGTATGGAGATATAAAACTAACAGACAGAATGTCCGCAAGTTAGGCAAACCCGCGGCTTTCAAATGTATGTGCAGCTGTCAAACGGCCATATTGAATTATTCAAACCGTTACTTTTAAACATTTAAGTAGAAAAAAATCAAACAAAACTGTTTTACTGCCCCTTTATTTTATTTTTCTCTGGGATCATATTATCTAATAGTAATAACTGGACGATAAACAGTTTTGTTTGTAAACACTACATAGCTAGACTATTAATTAGAATTAAAAGAGCAAGACCAAACAAATAAACAAAAAAAAAAACAAAACTTATAAAGTATTCAAAAAGCAAGTAGATAAACAACAAAACAAACAAAATCGCATCGCAAAAATATAACCCAATACAGTAACACTAGAGTACAAAGGCGAGCTATAAATGAAAAGAACACAAACACGGCTCTAGAAGCGCCCTCTACTGACGTACCTTTGAAGCGAATCTTTTTAAGGAATTGCTTAGGCAGGCGAGGCTTCATTCGCCCTGTGCGTCCTGAAAACATACGCCGTCGGTCAAATGTCTAACTTTATTAGAATAGTTCGAGGAGGCACGGGAAAAGAGCACATGGAAGCAATTGGGGAGGCCTTTGCCCAGCCGTGGGACAGTACAGGATTCTAAAAAAATAAATTAAAAAAAAATGAATATTGGTACATCTTGACTATTAGGACAAGTTTTTGGGCGTAATTTGATTAAAAGAACCTAAATTGTTGAGGCTCCGTTCATGGCCTCTGGTGACGCGACTAGCGTCAAGAGACACAAGCACCCGTCATTTGTTTCCTAAGCTTGAGTAGGTATCATAAAGTCGCATCTCGTTGAAGCGTGGCATGCTCTTTTCAACTTTTTTATTTGTTTCCTCGTAACTCGTGTCGCTTGAACGAGAAGGTCGTGGCCAAGCGGTAGCTGGAATTTTCAAATATCTTTCTGAAGAAAGCACGTCTGTCATATTTAGCACTTCATACTTTCATGATCACAAAAATATGTGTTATTTTGTACATCTTACATTTTTATAGTCCCTGTCAACATTTTTTTACAAAAGATTACATCAGCATAAAGCTGAAGAGAACGTTGTTAAAACCTCAACGTTTTAATAGGACCATAATGTTACATTTATTTCTATAAATAAGTATTATACGCAGAGCTGTCAAGAACATTATACCGCTAAAACATTAACAACAAAAAAAAAACAAACAGAAATGTTTGTAGCTTTATCCCTTTTGTAAATATAACCTTTGGTATTTACTGTATTACAAACATACGTAAAAAAATGAGGGATTTAAAATGACGCTAGGAATTAAGACATCAACTGGAAAAGATTAAAGAGTAATGCTTTAAGCCTTCGGAATCGGAAGACAATTTAATTTTAATCTAATCGAGCCGAGCCTGAGATCGAATGCGCCTTGTGCCTCGTTGTGATAATCCAGGAATTAAACGAAGCACTGACTTCAGCCTTTGTTTACGTTATTTTGATTTTGTGTAGCATTGAGCTCTTGATTCCTTTTCTTCTTGGTTGCCTTCCTTTGATATTCATATCACACGTTATTTCATACAAATAAATTATTTTTCTTACTGTTGGTACTTTGGGGGTATGGAGAACAGGGTGTAAAGTTCTTCATCCCCCATAAAAAGGGAGGAGCCTCCGACCAGACGGCTGTTATGTCTGGTGGGCTTCTGCCAGACAGTTGTTGTCGGGTTCTTCTATACAGTCTTAAGTCGCGAATAACTTTACTTGCGCGATGTAGGATTTAGGCATATTTCGATGTTTATTTCATAGATGGCGCTGTAGTACTTTTTGTTCTATGTTGCTGTAGTACTTCTTGTAGTGCCGCTACTGTACTGAGCGAATTAGAGAAATTATGTGGAAATGTAAAAGTTGACACTAGTCAGTATTATTTTATGGAAAAGATTTAAAATATGTGAGGTTCTTTTCTAACAGTAAAGGTCATAGTATTTTTAAATAAACTTCTCAGAAAACAAACTTCCCTGTCTACTGACTGCGAAGCTAGCTGCAAATTCCCAATTTTACAATCTCCGTATTGCTAAAATGTATGTAAAACATTTTACGGGTAATCCGACCCTTGTTGCAGCTCTTAATAATCTGAGAGGAGCATAAAATCCTAGTTTTATGTGAAACCCGATGATCCTACTTAATATTAAATTTAAAAGCGTCTGTTTTACGCACAGAGGGACGTGCCGAGACAAATTTTAATATAATTACACAATTTCATAAGCAATTTCCTTGTGAAAATTGAATTTATTTTTGCTTCGTCAGCGTAACTTTATAATTTTGCGTTACATGAAGTGTAATGAGAATAAAAGGACCAAACTCGATTTGTTAACACCTACCTACGCAGCGCGTTAACAAGGGATATGGACAAATATTTGTGAAACAATGTTTTATTAAAATATTTTGCATTATTTCAGCATCCAAATTTTTTCATTAAATATTTTCCTTTTTAGCTAGCTGTACTGCCTAACTACTTTATCAAATATATTCTGTACCGAAGCTTTAATGTAGATGTAGAAAAAATATGCTTACGAATATGTTCGGTCGGAATCGGATTACGAGCCGCTTGGTAATAGCAACAATCTTCCGACATATTTCCATTTATCTCTCGAAATCATATGGTTTTTCGTTCTTCGCAAAAACTTGTATGAGTTCCGTAATAACAGTAGCGCACTAAGCTCAAATACCTATAATATCGAATACTTAGATTTTCCGATGATCTGTGTGTAGGTCCTCAAACTTTTTTTAACTTTTACTTAGATAAGAACAAGAGACGCCATTTCGTCATTTTGTCTTTCAAACTCTTCATTTCGCTACACGAAAATGAAATCAGTAAGCACTTAATAATTAAAAGCAACTTTTTCTTTAGAAATCTCGGCTCATCTCCACAATAGCTACGAGTACAGTCTTGCAGATTAACTCGGCGCAAAGTCTCGAAGAATACCGTCTTGGTTAATTAATAAGCAAATAATTAAGCATTCAAATCCTTGCATTAAGGCGGAATGGATCGTTCAATATTAACGACGCTGTCGAATTAGCCGCGTCTCCCCGCTTTATAATAATGTCCTAATCTCCTTTCATTTTCAGATGTGAATTGTATGAATACGTATGACGCCTATTGTTGTTCCACATTGTTGAATATTCATTGTCAATTGCAGATATTTACCTAGATTTTTAATATTTTATACGCAAACCCTGCGTAGGGAACATAGCTGTTTTTGACATGGAAAACCCTGCTCGCACTGGAATTTTTCTTTCCATGTCAAAAACAGCTTTTACCTAGATTGCCTGGAGGCTGGAAGATATATTATAACAATCGTTTTCATCGTACAAGTTGACTTGTGTGTGAATTTGCACGTTCCGATTTGATTAAAATTAATCCAAAAATATCTCACTTCCACAGGCATCCTTCTGTTTCGCAAATACTAATTGAAGGTTTAAAGAAAACCTCTAAAGCCCAACATTAAAATAATTTAGTACATAATCCTCTCTTGATGGCCGATAATACTGCTCAAATACAGTTTTTATGGAAATCCAATGTTAACGTTCCACCTTAAACTGTGAAAAGCTTTTATTTTGCTGAATTTAAGTTTATTTCAGCAAAACTAAACAGTTTAAAATGATCACAACAGACGTGTCATGTCAGCAACTTGTGAATATTTGTGTACAACAGTAATATTATGTTCACGCGTTACTTAGGACCAGCACAAATTAGTCCAAACATTCCGGAATATTCCAGAACCCTCCATTTGGCTGTCGCTGTCAGAAATTGTAAATAAAATGAATATTAAAGCACACAATATTTACATATTCGCCGTGGCTAGTCCTTTAAATTATTTGACCGTAAGCTGTGACTGGCGCGTACCTGAAACAAAATGGAGAATCACATTAGTTGTCAGTCGGACTTGTGCATAATGAAAATGTTTTGTAAATAAAACCAAATGTTTCAGCTAATTTTTGGTTCAGAATTTGTAAAGTGTTGTATTCCATGAATACATCTTAAACACGTGGTTGCGAGTTTAAAAACGTACCAACTTTAATAACATGGGATTGTCATTCAATATAGATACCCGCCCTGCTTTGAGCGGTTTTTACGACTCAGCAAAACGAGATTTCTTTATTACACGTAAGTTTAATTTTGTATATTAAAAATAAATTATGTAAAGATCGGTATAAGTCAGATACGTCATTCAATTACTAACACAACAAAGATAGTGTAAGGAATGAAAGTGCAACAAGACGCAATATGACGGACACTCAACACGGCTCAAGTTGCTCGCCAGTTGAGAGCAGTCATAATACCGACCCGGAGGAACAAATTACACTTTTGATACGATGGAATATTTTCACTGCTATTTTAGTGACGTACTAGGAAAAGTTATCTGTCTTCATACTGATCTAGTTATTCAAGAAACTGGATTAATTTAAAAGTTATAACTTTTGACTGGAGTCTCCTATCAATTTACTGTATCAGGGAGTGACCGTACGTTGTAAAGGTAATTCGGCGTCGGAATCATCTTGAGCCGATAACTTATCAATGCATTACAACAATGCTGTTGTAATCCGTTCTTCGAGTTCGAAAGTCATCCGAACCAAAACGAGGCGAATCACGTCTTTTTCGCTTTCATTGCATGGATAAAAAGCTCTTCCTTACCGACTCAAACCGATGCCGCGGCGCTGTGTGCTCACCCCCCAAGTCCCCAATACCTCCGAAGCGATATTCTATATTCATAAAACATTTTAAATATACTGCCCTTGACAGCCTCTTAAATAACGCACATAAAGCACAGAATGATAATAACGAACGACATCACGGCGACGATAAAGAGAGCTGAGCAGATCAGCAACCGTTTGATGTTTCCGCTACATTAGCTCGCGAGGAGGCGCTTTATGTTCCCGCAGTTCTAAACAAATAACTATGGAGATGCTTCGATGCTACACAAATACTGCTTTTGAATTTACACCCATTTTTTTAAATAATTTTCATTTGTACGTAAAGGATTAAAGTTTCTATGAATTTACACTTGGCTATTTATTACCATCGCGACAAGTAACACCTTTGTGTAAATTGCTATATATATATATATACATAGTTAGCACTGGCACTTAAACGGAAGAAGACTGTGACGCTAAGAACTCACACATACTTGAAAGTTGCAAACTTATTAAGTATACCATTAATTAATTATCCTATAGCTAAGGTAAATAAATGTACACAACATTTCATCATAAGCCTGAGATGTTAACCTAAATGCAGAACCTTACAATTTTTTCGCCTCCAATTTTACGCGAAGCAGATTTTCCCAACTTAGTGTCGATTTAACCGCAAATAGAAGTAGCCTCATGCGAATACGGTTTGTAGTCAGTCCCAAGTAGATGGAGTCTGACCTCTCCAGGATCAAGACCATATTGCTAGGTATAGAAGCTATAATAAGGGTTTTAAGGGTTAACCAATTAGGATATTCTGCGAAAAAATTGTTTTTGGGCTTATTTTGTTGCAAATCTTTTTAAAAATCCTAGGAGAAAACATTTTCTAAGCAGATTGGTTTGTTCTCTGTCTTTTCAAAATTTTACAAAAAAGAGAGATGAATTTAGTAAGAGGTGGATGCAGCTTCATGATAGCGCAAGTTTGTGTTTAATTTAATATTGTGTGTTTAATTTTGTTTTTTTTTTAATTCTTTTAATGTGTATTATTTAATTTATATTTAATTTAATTTGGTTATGTAATTGTATGTATAATTTTATTTTTTATTGATTATTTTAATGTACACGTGTTTAATGTAATTTTAATTTTTATAGGGACTATGTCTGGAATAAATGATTAATTAATAATCATCCACTCAATAGTTTTAAACTTACGATTAAAAAAGAAAATCTCTGAAAATTCTGAAATTAAACACTGCTTCATACGTTTAAATCTTCTATCAATACGTAAAAAGCGCAATGAGTGTCGTACATCAGTAGCTCAGCCCGGCATCACCCCCAGTTGGGTATAGGGCTCCTTCTTCGGCCGCTGTTCTCTGTTCTGTGCGGCCCTTTTATCCATCATGAATGTTGTTGATTTGTCAAAATGAATAAGTACTTAATATAAGGATTGCAGTATGTAACGCAACAGACCCTACAGATCTGTCCAGCAGTTCCAACTGACTTTTTCGACCTTTCACAGCACTAGTCAAATGAATTCCAATAAACATCCACTAAAGCTAATACATTCACAAATCGGTCCTGCGAACCTCCCTACGCGCTACCGAAGGTCCGACCACACTAATGAATTGGGTACCGAAATCCACTTTAAATTCTATTGGAAAATTCCGTGTTTCCCGAGATTCGGCGCTTTTTTGCTAAAAAAGGGTACGTTTTATCAATTCGGGACTGGCGAGGCGTTCTAATTATATTATGTAGATTGCTCTGTGCTTGTAAACGACCAGCTTTTTAGTGGGTTTCCCTTACCTGTCAATATCAGACGTTTTGCTAAGGAACTATTTTTAGGTCTGCTCTTTCTGAAAAATATGCCGTGGATAATTTCATGAGTTCTCTATTTATACTTTTCTATTAAAATTGTTGATATACAATTACTGTGTCTGAAAAGTTTCCTTTAACAGGAGGCTTTTCAGAAGCCCTTAATACTCTCATCTAAATCTGCCAAACCTGTCTGTAACACCGAGGCATCTATCCCGAAGTAAGCTCAAACTATCTCATCAGCATATCTGCATAAAGCCATAACCACACTCCAACATTTTTCGAGGCACCGAGGCACCGCATTTTAAAATAGGAGCGCGTTGTATGCAAGGCCGCCTCGAGCCCGTGAGGCGATGACGTCACGTGACGTGAGGGCTTGCAATTACGGGCACGCTTGTTCCACAGTCACGCCACGGCTACGCTACGGTCACAACACGGCTGCGTGACGAGCGAGATGCCTATACAGTATGACTTTGTTGACTAGTTACACAAAATGTTCCAAGAGTGGTTGTCTAAAGACATTTGGTCTTCTTGGACGAATGTGTATTTAAGACTTTTTTGGTCAACTGATACAGTGGCAGACGTGACTTCGATGAAGTAAAAAAAATGAAACGATAATAGTTGAAAAGTTTTAGGTGAAATGAAATTCGGTCAAATATATTTCGAACTTATGATAGGTAACCAGTTTAATTATATAAATAAATAATTAAAATATGCAATAGTTTTTATTGACGCACCTAAATAATTGTCCGATGACAAATGGGAACTATCCTAGTTCCGTATACCAACAAACGATATTTCAACAGCGAAGCCACATTATGTTTACATACTGTTATTACTACTCAGCCATAACTTCGCTCTACAGACATACATTATTCCTCGTCCTAAATAATGTATGCAACATTTTAGAGTGATAGGTATACATCGCGTAAATGTACTGCGGCTGAATCGTAATAGTTGGCTTTCGGATCAATTTAATAATTTGTAGCTTTGCGATCATGATGAGGTATTGGACTGAATAGTTGATAAGACCCTTAGGTTATGGTTAAGTGGTTCTTGAAAGCCATTTGTTAAATAGACTATGATAGTGGTTTGGTTCCTATACGCTGTTAAATATGGCAACGGTGACTCCGTAACTGTTCAATTTTGGATTTGTTGTAAAGCTGATGTTGTTAAAAGTATGTTTATATTATCCGAAAACAACGAAAAGGAAAATGGGTGTTGCAAGAAAACTCACCTAACCATAAACAAATATAAAACCAAGAACAAATGCTCTCATTTTGTCTCCATGCTAAATAGCATAAAATGACAAATTTTGAAACTAAAAACACAGGCCTGGGCAGGCGCATTCGCAATAATTAGCATCTCTGGCTGAGCCCGTCGAGAGCTATTTACATTTTTATGAGAATGCACCGAACGCCATCTAAATTAAAGTGAGGATGGACAGAAAACTGTTAAAAATAATACCCGTCGCCGAGTTAGAATATTTTGCTCACCAACTATTATTTTAATCTGGTTTTAGGAATGCCTTTCTTGAAGACGTCTTTTGTCTGCTAGACTTAATTAGCGAGGAAAACGAGGGGTTTCAGACTGAATTTTGATTTTGATTTTGAAATTTTGTATCACAGAGGATTGTCACTTCAAGAATTCTTTAGTTTATTAGAATCATATGGGAAGGTGCAAATGCAATGGACGTAGCGATATGCTAATAATGTTAAATAGCACTCTTGTGGTAACTGGGTAGGTTAATGCTGTGAATGTATTAAGTTAGTTTGCCTTTAAATTATCGAGTGCACAGGTACCCCTCTGCTTTGCTCGTACTGGTAATTAATAGCAATGTAAGCTAAAGACGAAAGATAAATAAAATATTAATTAAACCGATAAATGATGCAAGTCAATCGATCCTTACAAAGATCTCCAAGTCATAATCTTCTTTTCTTTGAAATGCTACAAATAGAAAATTTCCCGTTCGAAAGCAATTGCTGGCTCGTCCCGCTGCGCCGTCCCGCCGTCCCGCCGCGTTGTCCCGCGAGGCCAGGCGTCTATAATTGAGCCGTGTACGTTTGAGACTGGCCGATATCAAAACTATTATATGACGGAATAGCTTCCCGGATCCTAGGCTGAGTTTTCAGGGGCTTCGGATGAAAGGACCAGTAATTTAGTTTGGTCGTTCAGTCCGCATTTGATTAGCAAAGGGAGTTTTAGATTCAGGCATAAAGTAAACGTTTTGTATAAAATAACAAGGATTTCAAAAGTGAGTGACAATAAAAGCTCACTTATATTCTCTGACAGTGAAGGTATATTTAAGCTTAATGTGCCAGTCACAAAACAATTCAAATGTTTTTCCAAGCCGACTTTCAGATTGATATTTACCTGGCTGAATATATATATATAAACTAGTCTATCAAAATGGAATATTAATATTAAGTTTGTGAAATAACGAAAAACAGATTGATAATTTAAACAGTGAACTAGTAGAAGCCAATTCTTCTAAACTCTAGATTTTACAGGTTTGTTCCACCTTTTAAAACATATATTCTACATACGACGCGAAATTAAACTATCATGTCTGGAGACACATTTAGCTAACGTTAATGACATTAAAAGGTGCTCCAGCGTATAAAAGAAGATTACTTGCGCGATATTGCAGTCTTACAAGTATGTTACAAGCGCCCTATAAGCATGCTTCAGGCCTTCCCTGGCGTTTGTTACTAGTAATAGGGTCTTAAGCCTGGAGATCAACATAGTCTTCAGGATTATGGGCCTCTTATAAAAGTGAATTGAAGTCTACGAGCCACGTGGTCGTATAGGCCACCTCGTATGGTCCTAAGTGTCGTAAAACGGGAGTTAGTTTTATAGGTTGGATGGGGATCTAGGTATCCACTTAATATTCTCAGGTTGAAAGGCTTTTATGGTGCGATAACGGAAATATGTAATTTAGGATTAGTGCCTATAGCATCCTGTCTTAAGATACTTTTCTGTAAGTACGAGGGAGAGTGGTACCTTTCTATGCGTTCTGCGTAAAAAGGACCAGCTTGTAAAATGCATTTAAATATGCATTTTACAAGCTGGTCTGTACATAGCGTATAATTATAAACTTAACAGAACATTACGCCAGTATTCCACTAAGTGTTAGGCAGACGTTTATCTATGACAGAATGCCTCGCATCGCAATTTGCGAGCTACTTGTAAGCATACACAAGCAAACTATCACCTCCACTGCCTAGACACAACAAACAATAGCGAGAAGGCTGAGTCACGTATATCTATACGTTATCGAATCACTGGGAAGTGGGTAGACGTATACAGACTAGACTATACAGCAGACGGACGGAGCAGACGTCTGGACTACACGCCACTGACAACTTCAAAAAAAATACTTTCGACTAAACACAACTTTCGTAGTTTCTTTTAGAACGCTTTAGTTCGGTGCTAGCTCGAAACCAGCGCTTGTGTAAGGTTACCTATACACTCATGCTGGAAAAAGTGCAAAAAGCTTTTCTCAGATACCGCTACAAACATATGTTTAGATATTATCCATATATGTATCCTACTAACTTTCTTTTAGGATGTTTGAATTTGAATTTCCTTTAAATTAGGCGTGCTGTTGACCAAATTACAACAGCGTATAAAATTAAAATGGTTATACCGACGACTCGGTTTTTTTTTTTATTTGGATCTGTGTTAATTATTTGTTCCAAATAATTATAATCGCTCTAGACCTTTGTCGCACTGTAGCTCGATCCACAACCCCTATACCGCGTATGCTTAGGATGCTCAACGCGCTCGTGGAGACCAACCCTGGATTGCACTTGTTTGCTGATGAAAGGAAGACGATATGTTAGAATGTTTGTGGTTCTGTGAGAAGACCGAGTAAAAGGATAACTTCATTTAGTATTAATGGCTTATGCTTTACTAAATGTAATAAATAAATAAATATTTAAGAATATTGTGAATGAGCTGTAAAACAGAACCAGTTTTGGTGTACAGTAAAGTATCTGTCTAACTTAGGTACATAAACGTGTACTAATCAATTAGCCAGTATGTTACCAGAGCATGCCTTCGTGACGTAGTGTGCTTCGACGCAGTTCGGCCGTGTCGGCTGTAAGCCCAAGAATTATGCCGCGTAGCCTGCATTATTAACTTTGGGGATACGGCAGTGAATTGTAGGGCTTAAATATTTTTGGTCACTGGATATGGAGAACTTGGTGTTGTGGTGCAATTTGGAAGGTCCAGCTGTTGGTTGAGATTGGCTAAGAGATGAAGGACAAGAAATAACATCTATTATCCTACTATCCTACTAATATTACAAATGCGAAAGTTTGTGAGGATGGATGGATGGATGTTTGTTACTCTTTCACGCAAAAACTACTGAACGGACTTGTATAAAATTTAGCACACACCTAGTTTATAACCTGGATTAAGACAGCAGACTTTTTATCCCGGTAGTCTGATCCCGTTTATCCCGCGGGCATAAACTAGTTTTAGAATAAAATCGGGAACAGCTTCAACCTTGACCATCGCCAATCAAATTTGATGAAGGTCGTTAACAGGACAGGTTTTTGGCCATAAAAACATATTTTCATTGCACTATTTTTGGCACTACTATCATCATCTGAGCAGCACCAAAAAAAACATATAAAATAACAAATTAATTTTAATCAATTTTCTTAGCAACGATATCGTAAGCCCATCTGAGGCAACTAATTGAGTGTGAAACAGTGTCTCAAACAGATAGGGTTGAGCAAAAATATGGCCGGTGCTATATTTATAGCGTTATGGGCTATATGGGGTACATATCGGAAAAGGGGAGTTTAACATATTCTATGGGGAGGAAAATTTATACCCCCTGTTATGGAGAGCAGTGAATGATGGGACAGTTGATTCTATCTTTAGTGTTAGTAAACGTATTTGCGAGGTAAAGTAAGTTTATTTTACCTCCTGCGGTAAAATTAAAGTACTAGCGAAAAATGATGGGATTTTCTGCCGTCTAAGAAGACCAGCTTTAGTGCTGATGTTATTTCTTGGTTTTAACATTATTAGAACCAAAGTAAGGCCCCCAAGCAACTAAAATATAACGTGGGATTAGAATAAAGTATAATGACCTATTTCCCAGCTTAATTTAAGACACCTTTAAAGACACTTAAAATATAACACTCACCATCATTCCACTTATTCTACAACAGAACGCTTTGACGAACCAGCGCCGGGCACTAAAAGTACCGAAGTACCAAGCCGGTACTAACACGGTACCAACTCAGACCCAGACCACCTCGGTACCAACGCGTCATACTTCGAACACACTCATTTAGCATGAGAGGAGGGAGACGCGGCATAGCTCAACCACTCTTGAAATATTTCGCGTGTCGTCGCAGCGACGAATAAAGTGGGAATATATTGGAGGCGCCATTACCAGCATATGTATGTTGATTGTGGGAAAAACTAAAACAGGACAGACAGTAGTAGTAGACGGAGGAATGGTGGCCTTCAACAGTTTTGTTGTTTTTAGTTTAAGTTAAAGAAAATTTTATTTGTTTATTTATTTTCTGTCTTGCAGTAGAAAATGACCAAAACGTTTAGTATTTTAGTTGCTTATACATAGCTGTTATTAGGCTTTAATAAAGATATGAATATGAATGTAGGCTGTAGTACCCCATAGTTGGGTAAAAGTTCTTTATTTGGTATCAATTAAATATGTCTGAGGTATATTTTGGTTAGCAGCTCATTTCTATAATGTAACAGAAAATATTTGCCTTTTTCAATAAAAGAAGATGTAGGTACGTCACATGTGTCTCAAACACGTATCGAGTTTCCATCACTTTAAAAAGTCACGTTGAATATTAATTACCGATCCAGGCAAGAGACATGAAAGTCTCACTGTGATTGACTGTCGATTAAGAACTTCGTTTAATCTGTCAAAGTAACTAAGATATACAAAGTAAACGTTAAGGCTAAGTTACAAAATTGTACGTAATAATCTCTTAACGACCGCCGTATTAAATAAAGTAATGAGCCAAGTATTTACGCCTAGTATAAAAAGATAGCTCTTTTAGCAAGCTGGGAATAACCCTAACTAACCAGAATCGTAAAAATAAACGGGCTTCTGTAACCACACTAAAGAGATTTATAACAGGAATGTTAAATCTCACAATCTCAGAGAACAGTCATTTGTTGTGAAAGAATCTCCGAAAAATTCCACGTTGTTACGGAACGGAAATACATGCTGTCTTAGTGTCTTTATATGGGAAATATGTGCCATTTGCAATTTGATATTTGGTTTTTAAAGTACATGTTACTTATATAAAGAAGCGAAATCGAGGAAAAACGTTAGTTTCTTTATTGAAACATCTTTTATTTCCTTGCTTACATAAAGGAAATCTCGAACAAGTGCCCAGATTTCTTCCCTTGAATTGATCGTAGCAATACTCAGCTAAATCCACGTAGATTTCCGAAACTACAAAGGCAATAACACAACGGATTTTCAATGGAACACTCAAAGGACTAAGGTGGCAAAGGCTTCGGAGGAAGTAAAAATAAACCCATTTTTATACAAAGCAAAAAAGAAACACTACGTCTACAAATCTAAGATCGCATCAAGAAACTTCAGAACGACAATAATCCATTCTAAGAAAATCCTTCATTGTTGTCCGTGTCAGTCCGCAAGAAACACTTTAATTGGTTCACCCTGTAAAGAATTAAGTGTGCTTCGTCGGACATACTTCGGCAAACTTCGTGGAACTTCGGCTAACTTCGGAAACGAGTTCGAAACTCGCTGGTTACACTATCATCGCTTTTCCCCCGTGTCCCCAATATATATAAAATGCAACGTATCTTTCTAGGACTGGGCAATGATGGCACTTTTATACAGTTTTATCTAAGTCGCCATCTTCGTTTTAATAAAATTGGTTGAGGAGTGGCGAGCCAATCCTATTGCATAGGAACGGAAGAGGTGTCGAGACTCGAGTGCTAATCAAAACGTCGAATAATTATGGGAAGTTCAGCATTCGATATTAAATTGATTTCGGGTCGAGTCGTGAGATCGTGACTCATTTCGTCATATCTCGCTTATATAATATATATATTTGGACGAATAAATAACCTTGTGGGTAACAGTCGCCAATCATGTTTATTCAAGCAATCAGAATGAGATTATTTCGTAAAATGTCATGTAGAAAAAGCTGTTGAAAGCTGCCTCAACATACCGAACTAACACAAATACCAAAGCTAAGACAGCTAAAAGAAAACGTGAGCATTTGAACCGTTTACGAAGTGAGCAGTAATTCACGTAAAATCGCTGCGCCGTCCGATCGGCTGATACATTCGATTCGTATACGATAAACAACAAAGCAGTTTCATTAGGATTCGCCCCGCGCAGCCTCCGCCACGACCAAAGGGTTGCTCATTGAAATTCTCCGTGCTGGGTTTACATATGCCAGTGCACTGGAATAGGAGCTACTAATTAGACAGTTTGACGCTGTTAAATAGATTTATTATTATCAACGTATTGCCATTTAATATTATTTATATTGACTAGTATTGCATGTCTTCGTACCTATGCATACTTATATAAACATCATTCCACATTTCGTAAAACAATCATAGAACAAAGGGCAAAAATACCTATTGAAATTCTAGCTGTGCCGCGTTTACTAACGTTAGTTTAGCGGAAAAGTACCGTAGATTATCTAGTAATGCTCTATTAATAGCATTTATATATTAGCAAGCCAGTCAAACGCGGGAATGGCTGATTTTGCATATAACTGTCTTATTATAACCGTTTCATTTAATTCTATCAGGTTGATGACTTATATTATATATTTCTGAAGCTTTAAAATGGAATATTATATATCAAGCTTAAAATAATGTATACTATTAATATTTAATTTCTAAATCTGGCTTTGAATATAAAATATTTCTGCCTTAAGCTGATAAAACTTTTTGTTGAGTGTTTTTGTATGTTCAATCTGATGGATATTGGTGATAATAGAGTATGTGACCGCTGTCTGAAGCTTTAAAATGAAGTGTTCACAATTATTAATCCAGAAACATAAAACGTGTCAACATAAAATACCTAACCATTTTTCACATTCCGAGAACAGACCTCAATCTCACTACTATCCCGTCTACTCTCCTGCCAGTAAAACAAACACACATCAAATAGCCCCGCGGGTCTGAAGCAGTTACGTAGAGATTTATACAGGCCCTCGGCTCGCGAGTTACGACCGATTGACGCCAGTAGCTGTTTACCTACGACTTACAACTTAGTGTTATGATCTTAACTAGCGCCGTCTGAACGTAGCATAATTTCGGTCGTAATGAAGCTATTTTAACATTGTAGCGAGTAATGAAGAAGGATTGTATTAAATCGGTCTGGATTAGTGTTATTTAAAGCGTTAAACATTTATTTAATGGCGATGACCTTATTGGTACTGCTATTCAGAAAGGTCAGGTGTGTAGTACTCACAACAGGAGTGCGTGTGCGTGACAAGACGTACGAACGTGGACGAAGCAAAAGTATTATATAATTACTGTCGTAGTCTGTAGTGTCTGCCTCGGAATAAAGGCGTAAGTGTATGTATGTCTCAGGTCCTCACCGGACACGGTTGTTTCGGGAGGTTCCTGCACCGAATCGGGCGGGAGGAAACGCCTGGGTGTTTCCACTGCGAGGATCGTCCGGAAGACACGGTGGAGCACACCGTGGAGGTCTGCCCCGCTTGGGCGGAGCACCGCCGTGTCCTCGTAGCGGCGATTGGCGGTGGCGATCTCTCGCGTCCGGCCTTGGTTTAAGCCATGGTCCGGAGCGAGAGGGAATGGGAAGCCGTCACCTCCTTCTGCGAAGCAGTCATGCTAGTGAAGGAGGTGGCGGGACGTGAGAGGGAAAGAACCTCACGTCCCAGTCGCCGCGGGAGACGCCCTGGGCGTCGGGGGTCACGTGGTGGCTCCCGGCCACCGTAGGCGCGGGCCTGTGGACGGCGAGTTATGGGCCAGCTCGCCGTCCGGCCGTCTTATGACGACAGGCCGTGTCGACGGCGCGTTCGTGTTCCACGTGCGCCTCAAAGAGATGTCAGCAAATAAGTAGGGGTCCGCAAGGGCCGATGCCTGCCAGGGCTGCGGGACTGTTCGAAAGAGATACCGTGGCCCTGGAACACAAAGGGCAAAGAAGGAACATGGATGGGTTTTAGTCAGTACAAGTCTGACACTCCCTTCCGCCCCGCCCAGAGTGGTCATTTGATGATATCCCAACCGAAAAAAAAAAAAAAAAAGTGTATGTATGTCTGTTTTTATTTAATGGTCGCTTCACGTCTTTCTCTTTTCGATCTATATTACTTCCATACCCAGTTTGGGCTCAAGAGGTTTTTGCAGCGTCGGAGGCGTTATTCAGGTCGTCGAAAGTAGACGGACACTTGGGACACTCCAGCAGGTGGGACATAGTTTGATCCGGAGCTGAAATACTGGAATTCAGCTGCATCCTGTCAGACTGGAAGCCGACCCCAACATAGTTGGAAAAAAGCTAGGCAGATGTTGATTTGTATTGAATAATCATTTACTCAAGATTCTGGTAACTTTACTTTTCAAAAAGTTAATTCAGTAACAGTTAAACCAATTGAAGATTCAGCTCAAGAAAAATAAATAAACTTTTAAAGCAATTAATCGCTTGAAGTGAACTGATTAGTTTTGTTTAGTTAGCATTATCCGCGGCTCTCGTAGTCTTTGTTCTTAGAACTTAATCAACAGTGCTTAGGCACCAACTTCAGCCTAAGTTCAGACCTAGAGTTAACTCTCTAGAACGAAGTTTGCACCTGAAAAATTCAGCTAAGTTCCAACTTAATAATCACGAGTTTTGAAACAAAGCGGTACTTAGCTCGAAGTTCTAAATTGATATTAATTAAGGAAGTTTTTTATGTAGTTTTAAAGAAAGGTAGTTATTTTTATGTACTATGGTCCCAATGGTGTTATGCTTTTAATTCTTTATGGTATTTAATAATTCAATGAATACTGATAAATTAATAATTATATTTTTCAGGAGCGGTCGACTTGGCGGCTTATTAGAGAGCTCTTTACCCAGTAAGAAATCTTTAAGCAATGAAGTTTAGATTTGTGCCCGGTGGGCGGTGTATGGCAATAGGCTCGCCCCCTATTACTTGGGATTTAAACATAACTCGCGAAATGTGGGTGTACTATTAGGTAAACCTCTGCCTAACCTTTCGGGGATTACAGGCGTGATGTTAAATAAATCTTTGGGCTAATAAAATGATATTGATGATTTAATAATTAGAAGCTTAAGTAACTATTTCTCGTTTCAAAATAGAAAATAAAACATTGTTCCTTAACATGACTGAATACATTAAGCACAGACGATTGCTCCTATTAAAATTATTCAAACAAACTCTGTTTTCTCTAGGAAACTATTATCATAAGGAGCTGCGCGAGGAATAATGTAATTAAGAGAGAAACCGCTTAATATTAATGAAGACAACAGAAAGGCTGGTAAGAGTGATACAGATAATACAATTAGTCCACGCACACGGATATAGAGGAGGAAACACAACGCATGAATATCAAGATTACAAGTCGAACAGTTACGCTACAGGTCCTAGGTTTAATTAAAACTACACGTAAATGAAACACGGGCATATACAAGTATGGGGTTGGTAGATGTCACATGTCTGCGAATTTTAGGTTCTAGGACATTCCGGTTTCCTCACGATGTTTGTTCCTTCACCGTTTTGAGAGCAGCCAACCCGCACTGGGCCCGCGTGGTGGAATATAGCCCATTCCTTCTCATAGAGAGGAGGCCTGTGTCCCAGCATTGGGAACATTATAGGCTGCTGCTATGCTATGCTGTATACAACTACATGCTTGTCAACTAGATGCGATAGGACGTAACTCTCTGCTTTGATCCTTTGAGCCGGAGTTTGACGTGAAACAGAGTAGTAGAATGACACGTTGTTTAACTGTATTAGAAGTTCCGGTACTAATAGCAGGTATTATAGGAGCTCGTGACTGAATAATAACAGCCGCTCGATCTTTAGGTTAAGCCGCGCTTGCCTAAGCTGGTCCTTAGATGGGTGACCAACCATTACATACCAAGTTACCTCCATGCCTCGGAAACCACGTTAAGTCCTTGGTTTCGGTGTCATTTGTAGATTTTGACAGTCAACCAGTAATACCTAGGGATATCGTATTACCCCAAGTGGATTGTGGCGGTCAGACAGGCAGTCGCTCCACGTAAAGCGTATTCAGCTGCATCCAGTGAGACTGGAAGTCGACCCCAACATAGGTTTATCTGTAAAATCATATAAAACTAACATCTAATAATTAATTTCAAGCCATAAAAACGACAATAAGTAGGGGCGACTCTCTAGCGAATAATAATTAGCAGAGATGATTAAACATGGCTTCAGAATGTACACACATTCTTTTCCACGAATTGACCCCGCATTTATTCTTCTAACGGAAGGTAAAGCTTTAAACGAATGTTTCTCGTGTAATAACATCCATCTGCAGGAACTACCCGGTACTACTTACGAAAGTCGCATTCATTGCTTTTATGGATTCTGCAGAACGTTTATGTGACGTATCCCCGCAGGTATGACTGAACGGGGTGATAAAGACGTTCCTTGTAATTCACAAATCCGTTAAAAGACTATTTCTATTTAGCATGGATGTCTGACACTTTAGTGCGTTATGTATCCGAAACTACACATCGCTTCTTCATTCTATCCCTTATTTCTGCTTAGCCACCAGCGTTAAGTTGTACGGTATTTTACTAAACTGGGCAAGGTCAAGTCAGAAAAGTCATCAAGATGCCTACCTAATCACTTTCAAACACTTACCGTCATCTTGATCGGTCATGCTATTAATCCACTCAATCATTTACTATCAACGGCTTCAATAGCCGGGCAGACGAAGGTTAGTAACACTGAAGCCCCATCATTCGTCCCGGTTCGTTCATAAGCAACCGGATCGTCCCAAAACGATTTAACATAGAAATGCGATCGATTCTTCAAGTGATTGATTACCGACGCCATTTTAAATATGTACAGGTGTGTGACGAAGGCACTGGGCAGCGGGAATTCACGTTTCACTTTTCTTTTCAAGGTTATTTTTGTGGGTAACTCCCGAGGTTTCAAACGAGAATGAAAAATAATTACGATTATTTTGATTTTTTCGCAGAGAAGATAACCACTAATTGGCTTACTAATTTATATAAATTTTAAGCCACCGGGAGTTCTAAGCGTCCATATAAATTAATTTTGACCATAACAATTTTAGAACCCCTCTCTCGTCTCTTCTCTCTAACCCTCTCTCTCCCTTATGTGATGCAGACGAAGTTGCGCGGGTCAGCTAGTATGTAAATAAAATCAGTGGTGCATGAAGACGGTATCGCTTGCTCTCTGCCCTTTACAATTTACTCTTTTTAAACTATCGTCATCATCTGCCTGCCATTTCTCAACAATGATGGGGTCAGCTTCCAACCTAACCGGATGCAGCAGAATACCGTTTTCTAACTTTATGCCATAATTTATTTTCTATTTAAAATCCGAATTTCCATCTACGTCACGTTGTTGAACTTAGTCCTAACTGTTGTCTTTTAATTTAGAATCATCTTCTTCTAACATAATGTCGGTCCAGACTACCCCATCCTCACGATATAAGACGCATCTCACGCCCCCACTTGCCTCATATTATACGTTTTAATTTAACGCCACTCCAGCAGACTGTAAATCACGTATTAATATGAGAAATTTAGATTTTATGACACCACAAGGGAATGTCAAAATATTATCCGGGGTAAAAGTTTTATCATTTCTGTAGACTGAAATGTATTAGTGTTTTAGGGCTACGAGTGTGTTATACCAGTTTTTAATGTAACACCAGAAGCTTTTGATTTAATGCAGTAATATTTTTAGGGAATTCCTTTGATCATGTTCTTGTTATTACTCCTGTGGCTGTACTTAATAACTCGACCTCATCAAGGTTTTATAAAAAAAATAGTCTTGTAAAAGTGTTTGTCAAAACACAGAATAAACGTCATTTATAATTTATCATTGTGGATTTCGATTTCAAGCAGTTCTAAATCATCACTCAACGGTTTTATGCCCTCCGGCTCACAGGACCAAAATCACAAACTGTTCCCCGAATCACTTAGTTAAAACGTTTTTAAAATATGTCACTTAAGAGCTAGGTACATTTTTGTGACGTGGAACCGTGTCAAGAGTGGAAGGTGTGGAGAGGCAGTTAATGGCTCCGTCCTTGCAGAACTCTTGGGCAAATTGCTCCAAGTGCCATCGACAGGCACAGATGTACCGATGTCTATAGCTGACTTAATGGATATCGCTTTATGAAATGTATTTTTAAGTACGGAGAAATTGGGTTGAGATTACACGGAAGATGGAAGTCTGCGGGCTATTTGCGTAATGCACTAACAACCCCAGTCTTTTGACAGTTCGGTAATATTTATTGCGTTATTAGCGCTGTCGAGGAGACACAAGTATTTCAAACATATGAAGAAAAAGGAGAAGAATTTCTTTCAAAATCTTTCGGATAACGCAATTGAATTGCTGGTTTTGACTGCGGACCAGAAGACCATCAATTGAAAGTTTACTATTTCTAGTAAAACTTTGTATTGTATTAAAAACTGCCGTGTTATCCAAAAAGAATATTATTGCGTCAAAACGTGATTTTAAAACCCTGTCTCTCTCTATTCAGAATCACTTCTTAACAACAAAGGTAGCACTTTCAATCAACTTTTAGCCCCTAAGTCAATTTGCGAGTTCCAAAGCGTTGGTCCTGCCTCCTGCGCATGCTCCGACAAATTGCTCAAAGTGCTGTCTATAGACAATCACCTGCGAACATTTTATCGCTCGCTTTCGACATCGACACCTATCCATAGTTCGGACTATAGATTCGACCTTTATGGGCTAACATTGTTAAATGGATGCGTGGCGCAGTGCCCGAGTGGTTTGAAAACTTTTTGTTTATTGTGACACAGGGACTATTGAGAATGTGGAGCTTGTGAAACAATTGTGTTAATGCTTCAATGGAGTAACTGTATTTTTAGTCGAACCGATTTGATATTTTTTTCTAGTCCATTGCCAAAACTTATTGTGTTTGCTTTTACCTTTGCGCTTTTAATACTGAACCGTTATCTATCAAATAAAGCTGTTTAAATAACTATCTCTATTTGTGGTCTTTAGTAATCCCATTTCTTTGAATAACTTTTTGGTCATTTTCGATCCTTTTGGTAGCAAAGTCTTTGCTGTAAACACATCAAAGCTATGAATTATTCCCATTCATTAGTAGACTACATAGGAAAAAATATTTGGCGCCACATTCGACGTTTTCCGGATAATTCGCTAGTCATTACTGAAAGTGACGTTTTCAAAGCTTAGAAGCTAATCAATGTAAAACCGTTTTTTTTTTAATTTAAAGACTACCTAAAGCAGTCTTTGAATGTCTAGTCCAGTTTTCTTCTTGTTAATCTTCATTGTTAACCTTTCGGGAAGTTCTTTTTTTTTGTGAATTTCTTTGCGACCTTAGAAAAGTGCCTTAGTACCTGTAAATACTCACCTACCTGAAAATGTCAGGAATAAGGACTTTTTTTACATGGAAGCTTTGTTTATGTCATATTTCTGTACATATTGGTTTCTTAAGCAATGCAAGCATTATAAGTAGATACCTATCTAAAGTGATCTTATTGTTTTTTTAGTTCAGTAGAAAAATAACGTATCAGGTATGTGTCAGTCCCCGCTCCAATATCCGCGCAAGCAATCGAGGTGCGGTCTGGACTCTCTGGAGCTAACAAACCGGCGAGCGGAGCGACAGCGCTCATTAACAGTTCTCTACTCACTATTTAGCATTCATTAGAAAGTTCTAAGTTTTAAACACAGTTGGTCTTTCTTTATTATTCTTCTGAAGGGCTAATTACTCCATTGTTTGTTATAGAGAAAAAGTATTTGGACGTTGCATTTGTGCAAAATAAACTAAGTTTCTTTCTATAACTATTCGAAGAATTAGTGTTTAAAAAATGTATCAACTGAATATCCTGAAGACATAACACATCGCCTTCTGGTCCCACCCTTCATATAAATAATCTTGAAGATCTACTCACCGCGAGGCAACCGTCGTAAGTGCCAAACGAACGGTCGAAGTTAGAAGATTAGTAATTTACCTGGAACAATGGAAGACAAATTAATGAAACGTTTAGCGCAGATTACGACGCCGCTGACGAGATAAATAACCAGCTTTATAGAATCACACAGAGTCGAAGACAGAAGATCCAGTGAATAATTAGCTTACTAAATATTTGTTTCTAATCAACAAAACTGGTTATGACGCAGCAAAAATAACAACAGAAAATGCCAAAAATAAGGATGAACAAAGGCTTCAATTAAGTACTAAGTAAGTATGTACCTAAAAATGTGGAAAAGTTGTCGACTGAAATACACACTCAGTATTTGTTTTGTTTTTTACCATGTGGTTTACTAAGCCCTATACAACTGTCAAAAATGATATTGGCATTAAAAGTAACAAGTCTACAAACTCATTAAAGCCGAATAATACAGCGAAGCTAAAACTTCTACGTCTGTTAACAATTGGTTGTTAAGATCCACGCAGAGTTGATCTTCTGAGTATTCTTACTGGCGTGTCCGGAGGCGGTAAGGGCATCATTTCCCTTTATCTCAACGCACTCATTGACAGGAAATTATGATGAATACCTCAATAATACGGATAATCTGACTATTGGATTCGGATTCAAGGAATTGTTTGCGGTAATATTTGAATTACAAGAATTGGATTGGATTACTCGGTTAATGAAGCCTGAATTTGAAACATGAAGCTTTATTGAGTGAATTTCGATTCATAGAAATTCTGCTATTAATAAATCAGATCTGTAAAATTTACGGGGAAAATAAGAAAGACAATGCAAATGGAAACAAATGGGAAGAATTTTTTGTTTTATAATCATCTGAAGCTTTATACGTAGATGAGGTTATGTTAACTTATATTACTTTATCTTATAGGCCACATCGAGCACAGCCCTTATAACAAAATTGATAGCCGCTCATTAGAACTAGACACGGCAGAGAACGTCCAAGTTCGCTTACAAAATTAGTTCGCACACCCGCCGCAACAAACTCGCATTATTGTCGCTACCTTCGCAACTTTAATGGCATCACGGCGATCCTATTTTTAGTTCGGTGTAGAAATAAGTTAGTTGTTTGGCAAGCAATAAGTTGGCAACATCGGTGAAAAGGGTGTCATTTGTAGTCCGCGCAGGTAATGAAAAGTTGCAAGACTATCCCGCAATAGCGCGGACTTTGGGATTGCGACGAAACCGGGAAATTATTTTTTGGTTTCTATAACTTCTGAGTTTATCACGTGAATTATTTATTTACAGAATTTAATAAACACGAGGCGATTATTTAGGCCCCAATTTACTGATTACGTTCGTTATCCTAATTAGGATCCAAAATTTGGTAAGATAATGTGATTAAGACGACATGACATTGTCCTAAGACCTACATTGTTTAATTAAGATTAATTTTGTATTTTAACTCTTTTTGAATCTAAATAAAAGATGTATTCAGTTTATTTAGCTTCAAGGGCAGACATTGTTGTTAAGCTGTTTTGACATGGAAAGAAATTTTTCTTTTCATGTCAAAACAGCTATAGTTCCCTACGCAGGGTTTGCGTATAAAAATATTAAAAATTGTTGTTAAGTGTTACCATGTTTGCTGGTCAATTAGAAGATGTCAGAATTCAAATACATATCTACGGGAGTTACCACACATGTCTGCATCACCCAAAGGTTGACTGGTAGAAAATGCCTATGGCATTAAGTCCGCCTCTGTGCTTGAAGTGTTAAATAAATAAATAAATAAATGTCGACGCGACCAAACACAACAAATGTGATACGTGATCTGCTCACTCCACCACCCGAAGGGTGGTCATTCCCTTAATTTAAAAAGTGTTTGCTCCAAAACGTATTCCAAGATCTGCCTTTCTGCTCACTAAAGATAATCTCCTCAATTTCCACATCTACCATCTATATCTATACATAATTCAGTCAAGAACTGCAATCAGCACACTACACAATAACTCGGCAACAATATAAATTCAGGCATCAGTCGACGACTGTTCCGAGGCGCATAGCATTAGCAAGTTGCTCGGCTCCCGACTGACGCGCGACGCGCCGTGATCCACTCGCGACTACTTCCAAACAGTTCCAGACGAGTCTAGAACTTTCCAGAACGTGCGAGAACTAACGAATTTATGGCTTAGACGCCGTGATTCTGGATAAAGCGCTTGTTTAGTCATACGGACGGATCTGTCTCGACAATTTGATGGAATATTGTCGCGTTCGGAACGGCGGTGGTGCAATTTGATTTGAGGAAGTTATTATTTTAGTTTTCAGGAGGAATTTTGGGACTTCTGAAGCAATAGTAACATGAATAAATATCTCTGGATTCTCCTAAAAGGCAATATGTTACAAGCGAGCTCTTATAATAATACTATTGGAACATTTTTTTATCTCTCAAGCTTCCGCAGTTTCTTTTATCCCTAAATACTAAATAGAGTTGTGAGTAATGAAATAAGAAACCATATTTCGATATACGATTCCATCAGTACCTCTTCAATATTGTACCTTTACTAAAAATATTGGTTTTAAAACATTATTTATAATGATTTTAATCGTCTGTTTCGTACCACCAAACATTCTGTATGACATTATTTAGGTGCGAGCGTGTCAACGGTGACGCCTCGCTAGGAGCAGTCGGGCGAGAGCTGATGTGTTTGATACCACGAGATGAGTGTGTTCAACGTTTAAATAATCATTTTTCTTTGATTATAATCAGTGAAAAGAAGAAAAAAGGGATGTTTGATAACCAAAAGTGTATTGAAATATTCTTTTTCGTACCCAGATTAGATAAATAAAAAGTTTTATGCATCATTTACCTAGCCTTTTCCCAACAATGTTTAGGTTAGCTTCCAGTCTCACTGGATGCAGCTGAATAAAATCATTTTGACTAGTGTCATGAGGCCATTAGGATCAAACTGAAAAAAAGTCTATGTCAGACGAGAATGTCCTATGGCATTAAGTCCGCCTCTGTACTTTGTGCATGAAGTGTTAAATAAATAAATAAATGTCAGGAGTGTCACACAATAGTGACACGAGCGTCAAATGAAACGGATCGTTTACTATTCGGATCGGATGTAACTTATATGACATCACAAAGCTGTCATTCTCTAGCAATCGATTGAAGTGAAGACGATGCACTTCACTGACTTTAAAACTACAACAAAACTAATACAACGGTTTCTGACAGTGAAACCTCCTCAAATCGTTACCGACCCTGGTTTCTGGTCTAGAATGGCGAATGCAATTTAAACTTGCCTTCGAGTAATTTTGTGGAGCTTAGTTTGTCTGTTGTCGGCTTAGGCGGCCAGGAGGGATTGTCCCGGATTCGATGCTCGGAAACGGTTCTGTTGCAAACGACGCGGTTTGGGAGATCGGTATCTAGTTAGAGTTACTTATGTTTTGTTGGTTTGTTCCTTGACACAGGTGAATTTAACAACGGTGTCGTTCCAGGGCGATAGATATTGGGGAATTATTTGTTTGTTTAGAAGTGAAATTATGATTGTTTTACTGTCGTTGTTATTTAGACATTTTGTTCAAGTTTCCACTTTTTCAAAATCTTAGGCGTTCTTTGTGACTCCAACACTATTTATTTTTATTTCAATTTCATGTACAGTACATGGGCTTATTTATGACTTCAAAATAGCCCTTATCATCAAACAGTTACATTTAGCAAATTCAAGATTAATCAAGATTATCCAAACTAAAATCTGCCAAGTAGTTTGCAAGACTACCCTCAAAACTCACACTGTCTATATTAAACCTATGAGCAGTACAGTTCAAGATCTCAATACAATTCTCAGCTAAGTTGGGGGAGTGCATACTCGTATGTAAGCTTAATAGTAAGTTATTGCCTCAGCTCGCCTCATCGAGTTAAGTTGGCTAAGTACAAGTTAAACGGTAACACAATCAACCGCGTGCACTGCTTACCACAACACAGATGGGTGCAGTAGGTTGGGTCCGACCAATGAGCGAGAACACTTGCACTATAGAGTACGTAAAGTAACCGCAAACGAATGCAAGCTTTACCTTATTCTAGTATAGCTGTCCAGTAAATCAATGGAGCGCTGAACTGTGGGGTTCCCATGACGTCTTATAGCAGTATTGTTTTGATGTCACTCCAGTGTGGGAAAGGGGCGGAGATACAGAAAACGTCTAGCGCCATCTCTTTTCCACATTTGAATAAGATAAAAATAATACTGCTTTAAGACGTCACGGTAGGCTACCTGAACTACAACACTGAGACACAGTATAAATATATAATTACCGTGACTGAGACGTGAGACGTTTACCCTATTCCAGGCATTCTGTCTGATTCTGTTGATCTGTAAAAGTAACGTCTGACAGGGGAGAATGGAAGAAGAAATCGTGTTGTGCCGACCCCAAATAGAATGTAACTAAGACAGGAAGATGATGAATTTTAAAAGTAAAATAACCGCAAAAACGTATGTATTCCATGTTCTGGTAATGGTCCAGTGGTGCTGGAAGTGTATATTGAATGGACGGGATTAAATTTATAGATCTTGTAAACTCCAATGCAGGTTTAGATTATTTCAGTCGCATTCTAGCGCTAGAATTGATATCTGTACAAAATCTAGGTATAAATAAAATATGCTAGGTTATGAGTGCGCGTGCACTGGTTATACGTGAACACGTGTCCATATGTTTTTTTCTTGTTATACGCAACCGACCTTCTGCCCTCCCTACCTGTCTAGTTCGGCAACCATTATCTGTAATTAGTGTGTTCTTAGCTTTGTACTTAATTATAACTTAGTATATCTTGCGCTGCCGGGCTGAGTCTCTCGATACTAACATTGAAAGCTTCTGTAACTATCATGGTCTTAAGGGGACAAGAATTGTTTTGGGAAATTCATGAGGTTAGCCAGTACTTCCTGAAAGCTAATTATTTCAGGTTTGTTAGCACAACCAACAGCAAATTTTAAATTGTTTTAAATCTCAAATTCAAATTCAAATTCAAATTATTTATTGCAATCCATAATGTACATATACAGGTGGTAAAAAACAATTAAGAAGAAACAATTATGGACCCTGTCGGGCACAGCAAAATTAAATTAATTAGGAAGGAGAGAGGAAGAGCGCTTTTATCGACTTACCATTTTTTATTTTAATTATATCATATATTTATTAAGAAATGAATTATTATATTTGATTATATCATTCGTTTTTTTATTCTATATTATGATATTACAGTTATATTTTATGTAATGGGTGCATTTTTATTATTTAAACCGTTTAATTCCGTAAGACTAAAGGAAATTGGAAAATAAGTAGATTATTTTATAATATTTATATCATTGCTTTTTATTGAAATTAATTATTTATTATTTTTATTATAATAATTATATTTGGTTTTAACACTCATTTATTTATTTTATGTATTTATAATTTGTAATATTATTGTATTTCAGTTTTATTGGATGCATATTTGTTGTTTTAAAATTTCATATATTTATTATATAATTTATTGTTTATTTAATATACAATAATAGTGAAAAGGCAAAACCCAGAAATAGTTTGGTATTCCTACAGTAAAATTAGTCAAATTATTAGTCAAATTATTAGTCAAGAAATAGTTAAATTTTATCATTTAAAAATTCGTCCAATGAGTAATAGCTTTTATTAATTAAAAATTGTTTTACTTTGCTTAAAAATATATCAGATTTTTCTATTTGTTTTAAGTTCTCTGGTAATTTATTGTATATTTTAATTGACATAGAATAAGGACTAGAAGAGTGCATTTTAAGATGGGACTGAGGTAAATTTAATCTGTTCTTATGGCGAAACGAATGGCTTGTTTGTGTATCTCCTCGTGTTTTATATGTGTCAGGATATTTACGCACCAATTTACACAATTCCAAAATATATATGCCAATCAAGGTGAGGATTTTGTGTTCTTTAAAGTATGGTTTACAACTGTCGGTTTGTTCTATGTTCGTAATTATTCTTATAAGACGTTTTTGTAGGATAAATACGGAAGAAGCGTCCGTACTATTTCCCCATAGAATAATACCATAAGTGAACCAAGCATGGGCATATGCATAATATGTGACTATTGCGGTTTGCAGGTTGGTAGTCTTTTTAATCTCCCGGAGGGCATATGAAAACTTTGAAATTTTTGAATTCAATTTTAGTACGTGCGATTTCCAATTAATATTTGTGTCTATTGTCAAACCTAAGAGGGTGAATTCATTAACTGTTTCTAATTTAATATTATTAATTGTGTAATTTATAATTATCTGATTTTTTTGGCGTGGATGGAATGTTATTAATTTGGTTTTTGTAAAATTTATTTCGAGATTATGATCATTCATCCAGTTAATTATATTATTAAAAATGTAATTTAATTTTTCATTTAGATTTATATTTGTTTGACATGACGTGAGGATTGAAAATGTCGTCCGCAAATAAAACACACGGCTCTTCTATGGTTTTGGGAAGGTCGTTTATGTAGATCAGGAATAGAAGACATCCTATAACGCTTCCCTGGGGAATTGAAGCTTGTATTGGTCTGACATCCGATCTTATGAGCTGTGCTTCTTTTGTTTTTTTATTGTAGAATTCTACCTCAACCAATTGCTCTCTACTTTCTAGATATGATGCAAACCAGTCGTGGGCTTTTCCGCGTATTCCTATACCATATAATTTATTTAAGAGGATTTGAAATTGCACTTTGTCATAGGCCTTCGTCATATCAAGTAATATTCCTATTGCATATTGTTTATTATTAATTATGTTTAAAGCTTCTTGGATATACTTATATACTGCTAACGTTGTGGATCTGTTTTTGCGAAACCCGTTTTGGCAGTCATTAAATATCTTAAATTTTTCACAAAAAGAATATACGCGATCGCACATTGCTTTTTCAAAGACTTTGGACGCAGTAGGAAGAAGGGCGATTGGTCTATAATTATTAGGGTCTGTTTTTGCATTCTTTTTGTGAATTGGTTTTATTAAAGCCTTTTTCAATTTATCTGGAAACTTTCCTTCCTCAAATGATTGATTAATCAGTTTAAAAAATGGCAAAGTTAGTTCGTCGGCGCACTGTCTAAAAAGGATTGGTGGAAGTTCATCTATTCCGTAGCTATTTTTAACTTTTAGTTTTTTTAAGATCTTATTAACTTCGTATCCATCAACTGGGCTAAGAAACATAGTGTTTTGAGTGGGGTTAATCACCGATGTTTTCGTTCCTTCGAAGACAGGTGTTTGGGAGATGCTTTCCCCAATGGATGCGAAGAAATCATTGAAGATATTAGCCACTTGTTTAGGGACACTTACCAGGTTTTTTGTTTGTAGTGTTATATTCTGTTTATCTCGTTTTATCGTCTTGTTTGTTCGTTCCTTTACAATATTCCACATAGTTTTGACTTTGTTTGTCGATTTATTCATTTTATTTATATAGTGTAATTTTTTTGCTATTGTTACTGATTTTTTAAGGATTTTTTCATATTTTTTGTAGTATTTCGTAAATGTAATATTATTGATTTTTAGGGATAGAATTTTTAATAGTCTTTTATTTTTTTTTACAGGATCGTTTTATACCAACGGTTAGCCAATGATTTTGATGTTTCGTTCTTAATTTAATTTTTCGTGTAGGGATACATTCATTTAAGATATTTGTTAATGTGTCATGAAACTATATAAAAATCTATTCGTATGGCGTAATTTCTGAGCAGACAGGTATGAATACGATGTAACTATCGGGTCCCAGGAATATTTTACAAAAACCTTGCCTTTTTGTATAATTCTGATATCATCATCAGTTATTTCAGTTTATTTGGGGATTCCACTGAATATCCAATACGTATACTTATACCCTATAAATTCCCTAATTAGTTCACAAGTTATGTTAATTCATTGACATTGCACGGCCACCGGTCAATAAAAATCCTACAAAGTTATATTGACAATCCTACATTGCATTTTCGTGAGACACAAACAAACAAGTAATACTAAACCAAAGAACTTTAAACTAAGTTGATTCTGCGATGCAATCAACAAATCTGTAGCAAGACGTAGCAGTGAGTATTAAATGGTAATGTATTTGTAGAGCCGTCGCTACATCGCTCTACCTCGCTCTATGTCGCTCTACTAGAGCGGTAGAGCACCTAGAGAACCAGCCAGCCACTTGCACTTTGTGCAGTAAGAATGAGAGGAACTTCAATATGTATATTGAGTGGTACATTTTAACTAGCGAGTTAAGCTTTTGTCCTGAATTTTGTAAGAGATGAAACTTAATTATTTTCCGTCATTATTGTATGTGACCAAAATTGATGAGTGAATGAAAATACTAGGATTATTGGGAAAACAGAATGAATAAAAGAACTTTTTTTTATGACAACATCCTCTGGTGAAAAATAAGGCGTCTCGGATGGTGATCCATCCACGGACAGACCCCGAGAAGCATTGCTAAACTTCAAATGTTAGTCTAGGTACGACCCCTTATTTTCTGCATAAAAGTAAACACATTTCAAGTGGCTACATCAAATGCCCAGTAAACAATGGTAATAAACAGAGGTCCACAGAATTCCAGAATGCAGATCACCTGCATTTTCATATCGTTAATAATGAATGTCTCCGCCGCGTGGCTGCTGCTAGTTTCCATTGTAAATGAAGATATTTGCTTACGGGAGGGCGCTGATCAAATTACGGGAATAGCCAGTGTTATACAGTTGAACAGACATGATAATCAAATAACTGATTCCTACCACATCGGTCTGACAACAACCGGAGCCAAGTTTATAATGCTAACACATTTCAGTCAAAACAAAATAAGCCTCGCAAGTCTATTCAAAATAATTAAATGGGGGAAATCTTCCAGCTCTATTGAGCAGCACGTTTCCAATAAACGGCTCGCAACTCGTAACAGTAACCGCCAGTAATTTGCGGGGACCGACAGGCTGTAGCAAGAGCAACCCACTAACAAAGAGGAACCGCCAAGCAATTATATGCCGTAATCACTTTTACCTGTATTTTTCAACAGCTTGTATGTCGGACTTGTTAATTCTGTTCCAAACATCGGAGAATGTAAGGTTCGGAATTATTTTACGTGGAAATTGAAAATTTTCAATTTATTGGCATGATCGATTTTTGGGGTTGCACGTTGTCCCGATTTCTCGAATATGCGGCAGCCTGAGTTGGTTCATTGGAGAAATCAGGTATCATACGTAGTTATCAGTCACTGACCTTATTCACAGTATCCCTAGTGCCTCTAAAGACCGCTTAAACGTAAAGTGACGACATAAGAAGGTTCTATAAAGCTGCTGGTCGCACTTAATGGTTGGTGTTTAAATGTAAGCAGGTATTTTAGTCAATTTTAACAAGTTACGACTACTAAGTACTAAAAATATGATGTTGGATTTTAATTACAAATTCTATGCAAGTACTACAAAAGCATACTAATTATGTATTTGAACTGTGAAGCAGATCCTTTAATCCTAGCTTCTGATAAAATAATTTACACTTGCTTCCGGCGGTAGCTACTATACAGATAGATGCGAAGGCTGAGTCTACACGACGTAATCACGTAACATTTCAATTCCACAACACAATTATTGGACTTCGACCAAACTAAAATCGCTCGAACTGTCTTCAAAGACACTTTCACTAGAGACCGTGTGAAAGATGATATTGCTTGAAAAGGGGTAACCTACTACTAATATGACGTCTCATACTGAAGTATGGAAAAAGAAGAAATGCTGCACTCACTTTTAATAATGGGATAAGAGCAGGAGAAAGATAATGATGTCTTCAAAAAGCCACTCCTTCGTGAATCACATGATAACCATAGTGCAACAGCGCCGAAATATCGGGAACTCAAAGTTAATAGAAAACATTGTAAATATCCCGATTTTAATGTAAATTATAGTCACATGATAACCTTTTGTATGTTCCGCTACTTCCTGCTAATTTATTATTACTGATTATATTTTTAGCACATACTAAAACGCAAAAAAAAAATATTCGCAAAAAAAGCCGGGAAGTGATCCTTTTGCAGCTCTCTGTTTAGTGGTCGGTGTACATGTTGCCGACGTCAGGTAATCTAGTTATTATAAAAATCGCTGCACGTAAAGCTGGCTAAGATATTTCTTGGCATACAACCTTTTGTTCAACATTTTTACACTTTATTTACCGTACCTAACAACTTGTTTCAGAAAAGGTCACTATCTAAATACCTTCCTTTACCCACCTTTTCTTTAATAAGTGTGCCAGATTTATACACTGTTTTAAGCGTTTACGGGTTATAACTAAAATTAAACTGTCACTCACGGGATAATTACCTTCTTTTACGCGATCATGGCGCTTGCTACAGCGTCGAAATATCGGGAGCTCAGAATAATTGATACTCGGAAGATGTAAGTGCTTGCGTAAGTCACAGTGTATGTTTATGCCAGATTTAGTAACCGCAGTAATTCAGGGATTCATAAAATGTAATTATTTTGTTTCCACTCCCTCCCTGCACAGTGAGGACACTTCTTGGAGACCCCTAAGTCCAGCAGTGGACAACACAAAAACAATCAGCCTGTAACACATTAAGATTTTGTAAAAATATTTTATTTTATTAGAGTGTCCATGGAGTTTCTTGCCCATTCTCCATAGATAATCTACGCTTTGGAATGGGCAACTACAGTACTTTCTCAATTTATTATGCCTTGTGACTGTGACTGTAGCTTCGTTTTTTTTTGACATTCAAAAGTGCCTGTAATGGTCTAACTGAAAGAAAGAAAGAAAACATATTTATTACTGAAATAAATGCTTTGAGTTTGAACATTCTCACTGCTGATACCTGTGTACCAGCAATGGTATAGAGGTAGCCTCCGGTCTGTGGGAAGGCGTGGGCTATAGTCTATCACGGAATCCCAGTGTTGATTGGTCGATGCCACATGTACACTAATGTCGGATTGCCACATCCGACATGAGTAAAAGACAACAAAAGAACTAAAAGAAATCTGTTTTCTCTTATCCGCAACCTTTGCAAAGCACACGGAAGCTTCTCAGTAATATTTCTCCGTCGTAAACGGTGTATGGATCTTTATCGGCTCTCACGACGCCCGAGGGAAGAGACGCGGCAATGTATTCAGAACCCACAACGGCTATTTATTTGTAGGTATGGTTTCGTATTTATTAGCAGGGCTGTTTCAAAATCAAAATCAAAGCATTTATTTCAAGTAGGCCAGTTACAGGCACTTTTGAATTGTCGAAACAAAGACAACAGTAAAATATAGCTACAGTCCCAGTCACAAGGCACAAAAACTGTGAAAGTACTGTAGTTGCCCATTCCCTAACGTAGATCTCTATGGAGAAGAACGGGCAAGAAATTCCATGGACACTCTTTTAAATCAGAATACTTTAACAAAACCTTGGTTACATCATTCATTTTGAGATGGTACATTATGTGAGAACGATGCAGCAAGATGTGTACGTTAAAATTGTCCATAGTAAAAACAATTCAAAAATAAAATAATTAATTCAAATAAGCCGTGGCAAATAAGAGATGACCAGTCACAACTGACAGCGCCCGTTCACGAACATGACGCATGTATCAGCACCATTCAACTCAACCATTTTGAAGGGAACTAAATGATCCGACACACGTGCCACCATCAGCGAGACATTTGAGAGAGCATGACATACTCCTAACCGCCAGGGCACATTCAAGTCAAGAAAAGACGCAGTTTCCAGCGAATGACAGCTTTCTAGTACATTGTACTCACACAATATGGGTTAGGCGGCTATATAATACAAAAGAGATTGAATCTATACAATGCAAAGATAGTTATACAATCTTCAGCAGCTCCAAGAATACTATTTAATGCTATCAATTTAGGCGCCTCTGTTCTTGTGGAGCAGGACCGACAAGTTGGACGATTATACCACTGATAAAAATGCTTGGCTCAATCCAAGCATTTTTATCAGTGGTATAATCGTCCAACTTGTAATATGCTTTCTTACATAGTGTGCGTTTAATGCATGTTTTAAATTTCGTTTCATTCAGTTCAAGAATACTTTGTGGAATTTTATTATAGCATCTCAAACAGTACCCCATGAAAGATGAGTCTACTTTAGCGAGTCTGAAGCCTGGCTGAACTAATTGGTCTCTATTTCTAGTACTGTAATTGTGTCTGTCACCTCTTTTATTAAAAAGATGTAGATTTTTTCTTACATACATTATGTTTTCGTAGATGTATTGACAATGTACCGTCATGATGTTAATTTCCTTAAACAGTTTATTTATTATTTATTTAACACTTCAAGCACAGAAGTACAGAGGCGGACTTAATGCCATAGGCATTTTCTACCAGTCAACCTTTGGGTGATGCAAAGACAACCAGTGGTAGGTGTAAATCTGAAAATAATTTTAAATAATAATAAGATAACTACAAGGATATATAAAATACTATAAATATATATCAAATACTATAAATATATATCAAAATTAAAATTAATGTAAATAAACATTTCCACGAATATACCAAAATAAAAACACAAACCATGGGGAAAACATTACCGTTGTGACGAAACTGCCAGCTTCTTTCGAATGTACTCGCGAACTTTAATTTTAAAAGATAAGCGATTGGTTGCCATCCTGATTTCCTGGGGAAGCGAATTCCACAGAGAAATAGACTGGACAAAGAAAGATCGGTGAATGAAATCAGTGCGGTGAGAGGGACATTGAAGCATACGGTTTTGCTATGATCGCAGGCTCCTATTATGGTTGGTACAAATATACTGAAAGTGGGGAGCAAGGTAACTAGGATAAGTGGGAGAAACAAGAAAAGAAAACAAGGTGGTAAGCGCCCTTTGCTCCCTACGCTGACGTATGGGCAACCACTTAAGAAGAGTCCGGTGTTCGGAGACATGATCATATTTACGCAAATTGAAAACGAATCGAATGCAGTTATTTAGAAGACGGTCAAATTTGTCGAGGAGATCCGCATTCAGGTCAAAGTAGCACACGTCACCGTAATCGATGATAGGAAAAATTAAGGACTGTACAAGCATTGTTTTCGTATTTGAGGGTAAAAAGTTTCTCAAGCGGTACAAAGCCCGCAACGAACCAGTAACCTTCTGACTGACACGAGCAACTTGAGTATGCCATTTCATAGAGCTATCGATATGCAAGCCAAGATCCTTGACCTCAGTACTAAAAGGAACGACCGTACCGTCGAAAAGAACTGGTGGCAAGGTTTGTACCATTCAACTTGCATAGACTGCGAGAGCTGCCAATGATGATCGCTTGACATTTATTAGGATTTACTGCTACACCAAATTTATCGGACCAGGTATTTATTGCTATCAGGTCCCGATTTAAATTGTCGATCAGATCTCGAATTTCGTCAACCCTCCCCTGACAGTACAACTGCAAGTCATCGGCATACAGATGATACGCACACTGAAGCTCAGTAGTAAGGAGATTAATAAAAATAGAAAACAGAAGAGGAGAAAGAATACCGCCTTGAGGAACACCAGTCTCCAAATCACACCAACGTGATGAGGAATTCCCAACATGAACTGACTGCTGGCGTTCCTGAAGGTAAGAGGAGAACCATTCCAGTGCTCCGGGAGAGACCATGACATGGGATAAAATGGCTAAAAGGATGTCGTGACTAACGGTATTGAAGGCATTTGAGAAATCGACCAGCACCAGTACCGTTACCTTGGTGTCTTCTAGTCCTGCCCTAATATCGCCAGTCACTTTAAGAAGGGCGGAAACAGTGCTGTGCCCAGGCCTGAACCCAGATTGAAGTGGGCTGATAAGCGAGTTCCGATGGACAAAATCGGAGAATTGCTTGTGCACACAGGCCTCAAGCACTTTAGATAGAAAGGGAAGGATCGAAATGGGACGGAAATGGGCAGGAAGACAGGGATTAGGGACCTTGGGTAGCGGACAAACATAGGCTTTGCGCCACAGGGAAGGAAAAGCTCCGGTAAAAAGGGAAAAATTCACAATGTGGGTAATGGCAGGTAGGAGCTCATTCAGAAGAGTTATGATCATACCACGGGTGATATTATCACAACCCACTGCTTTCGACTTGATGGACAAGATGATCTTTTTGATCTCTCCCGGTTCAGCTGGAACGAAGCAAAAGTGGTTAATATTAGGGCGCGTTAGACCAGAAATTAGGGACAAAGTTCGTTGCTTGGTTAAGCGATCCATGGAGGAAGCAGAAGAAAAATGTCGGTTAAGCTCGTCCAGGTCAATAGAGTTTGGAAGGTCTAAATGTCGCGGTTTGCCGATACCCAGAGTTCCAAGAAATTTCCAAATATCGGCAGAAGAGGAAGAAGTTATATTATCTAAAATGTGGCGGCGTTTACCGATGCGTATCATCAACCAGATGATACGCATCGGTAAACGCCGCCACATCTATTCCTTGCAACCTTGTATAATGACCAGTTCTCGTCAGTACGATCCCTCTTAAATTTACGGAATGCCCGGTCCCTACGTCGCATTGCCATCCGTATCCCTCTTGTCATCCATGGAGCAGGAGGACGTTTTAGTTTTTTTTTTTTTGATGGGAGCATGAATATTGTAGAGGTTGATCACAACATCGTTAAATATTGCAACCTTATCGTCAACCAAAGAGGCTTCCAACATAGGCTCCCAATCAGTCACAGATGCATCCCTCTTAATTTCCTCAACATTCATCCGCGCAAAACAACGCCTGTACAGAACCCTAGGTTTAGGTTTGGGAGGTTTCAGGATATAAGAGAGGAAAATCATGTCATGGTGGGAAAAGCCAGGAGCGTCATGTTGACCATGGGAGCATACAAGAGAAGGATTTAAGGTAAGGATCAGATCGAGCCAGGTGTCATCACCGACAGCGTTATGATGGGTAGGCTGGAGCGGCAACACGTGCAGACTAACCGGCTCGATAAGCTGGAGGAGTTTACAGGACCGAGGGGCATTGCGGGAAAGGAGATTTGTATTAAAGTCACCCATTATGATGTGATGTGCATACTCTGAACCCAAAGATTCAAGTACTGATTCGAATTCAGTGAAGTAATCAACAGTGGGAGGACAGTAAACAACACCAATAACAGTTTTGGCTCCCTTGACACAGACTTCAAGGAAAATAAACTCAGCAGAAGCAGAATATTGTGAAGCGGAAGTGGCAAGTATTTTATAAGGAAAGTCACTGCGGAGGTATATGGCCACACCACCCCCTCCCTTACCAATCCTATCATTACGTATAAGAATGAAACCAGTAAGAGGATAAGTAGTGGACAGGAGATGTGAACACTTTGAGCATTAGTATGACACACGTTCAACAATCGATCAGACTTATCATTAAACTTTTGTTGCAAAAACTCACCAAGAGTATCACTGAACGAGCAAAAACTTCCATCGCTTGAAGAAGCAGCAGATTCATCCGCGGATAAGAAAATTTCATTGTTTGACATAAATATACACGTAACAAATATATATATATATATAAAACAATTAAGCTATTACTAAAAACAAACTAATAATCACCAACAGGTGCACAACTCCGCACCACCCGCCAGTTAACACCAACACTAGTAGCAATAAAATAAGCATAGAATATAGCACATATACACAGCAAAATACAAGGGAAAAGTGGAAGAAGCCGTAGTTCCCAGACATAAAAGAACAAAAACAGAATAATAGTTAAATATAAAAAAAGAAAGAGACACACCCAACTGCAAATTATGTGATGGTACATGGAACGAAACGTAACTGATAACAAATAATCTGTGAGTTTACCAAAAACAAAATTTCGAAACGTTTATTAGGAACGTCACTGTCACTTAAATATTTCTAAACGTCAATTTGACAAGCCGAAGCTGACATTCATATAACAATATCAATCAATCACTCAAACTAAAATTAGAAAAATAAACACAGTTGAGGGTATCTAAGTACCAATGCACCTCTTAATAATAAAAAAGTAGAAGTAAACAGTTGGAGTACAAAACATAAGGAAGATAACTATTAGACTGGACAACTACAAACTGGTAAGTAAAGATTTGGAATCTAAAACTAAAATCAAGAAAAAACATCAAAACATCAACACTCAAACCTATAATTTTCGTGTTATGGTTTTCAGATTCCCAGCAGCGCCGCCACCTCTTCCACTGGTAGAAGGAGCCGCGTCCGGTGCCTTGGGGTACTGGGCTACCAAGGGCTTCAGCTCATCAAAGGAAGTTATCTTGTGCCGACTTCCGTCAGGAGCCTTTATGAAGATAACTCCGTCTTGGGTCCAACACGACCGCATGTTGAAGTGCTCCCGTGCTTTGCCGAAGATAGATTGCCTGGTTCTAGTCAGGAATTCTTTCACTGACATTTTGGAGCCTTTCAAGCCTGTCTTTGCCTTCCACACTGATGACCTCAAGTCTACACTGGCAAACCTAACAAGGATAGGCCTGTGATGATCCTTGCTGAGGGCTCCCAGCCTGTGACAAGCTTTAATAGAAGGTGCCGAGATATTTTTCAGTGCTAGCTTGGTGTTTAAAACATCCAAAATAACAGCCGTGCAGTCTTCATTTTCCGCTTCAGCAAGACCTTGGAAAACCAAAGCTTTCCGCCGGTGCCTGGTCTCTAAGCCATTAATTTGCTTGGCACACTCACTGATTTGGCTTCGCAGCAGCCCAAGCATGGAGAAAACAAGCTCCCGAAAACCACGAAACTCCTCTGCTATCTTTGCCACCGTATCCTTGGCTGGCCCGGCACACTGTATTTGAGCCTCAAGCTCACCCATCTTCCTCAAGAAGTTCTCCTCCAGGGCTTTTTGTGCAGCCAGGACTTCAGCAAATTGTGACATTATGTGAAATGCTAGAAAACTTGTGCTGTGGTGTAGTAATTGAACAGCTGGCAGGTGGTGAAAATAACTTGTCTAAGTCACATAAACGTGCACAAACGTGAGTAGTAGTTATATAACTGTTATTAACTTATTACTGATATAAACTTAATGAATTTTGAATTAATTGAATTTAAAATAAAGTTTCGGATTTTTAAACACGTCTATACTTTTTCACACCTACCCCCATTACTGTTATTAACAGTTCCCTTAGAGAATCGCGCCTACGAAGATTATATATGGCTCTGATAGCTCTTTTTTGCAGAATAAATATAGACTCAATGTCTGCAGCCCGTCCCCATATTAAAATGCCATAAGACATAATACTATGAAAGTAACTAAAATAGACCAGTCTAGCGGTATCTACATCAGTATATTGACGGATTTTTCTTATAGCATACGCTGCTGAACTTAGCCGCCCCGCAAGAGATGTTAAATGAGAACCCCATTGTAGCCTTGAATCAAGCGTAATCCCCAGGAAAACCGTTTTATCTACAAATTCAAGTTTCTCTTTATTCAATACTATATCACAATCGCTACTTTTAACATTCGGTAAAGCAAATCTTACGCATTTCGTTTTTTTTTTTTCATTTAACACTAAATTGTTTGCTGTGAACCAATTATGGACCTGAAGTAGGGCATTATTCACGTCATCTAGATTTTGGGCCCGTCTATTTATCTTAAAAATTAAGGAAGTGTCATCAGCGAATAACACCATATTTTGAGGTTGGTTTTTCAATAAATAGGGGAGATCGTTTATATATACTAGAAAGAGGAAAGGACCTAATATTGAGCCTTGCGGTACCCCTATTTTTACTTTTAAACCCTGTGTTTACTTAAGAACTCCATGATAGCAAGAAAGAAAGAAAGAAAAACTCTCGAGATTAACAAAAAGCCTCGCAGAAATTGGCTGAATTTTGCATCTACTAAAGCATTGGGTTGATTTCTAGATCTAATAACATCTAAACAACCTTTTGTGTAACTAAATAGTTTGCTTACATTAACATAGTTCAAGAAAATGCCACTAGATGGCGTTATTACAAAGAACGGCTCTCGACCGCGTTTGAACTTTTTTCATAAAACCTCGACTCAGCGGTTATTGTTAAACGTTTTGCTTCGAAAATAACGAACACAGAGAACACCTGTCGTTTACGAACGCAGACTATTTCCCTTATATTAGTACATTACATTTTAGCGTCGCCCGGGAATCGAACTTTGGTCCATCGTAAAATTTAAGGGTTTGACGTAACCCGCTTAAATCATTTTTATGATGGTAAGAATGTTTTCCTTTTTGTTAAGGAATCTGGTGTTGATGTAGTTCTGGAAGGACCTGTGGAACTATGTGAAGGTAGGTAGGGCTACTGGATTCTAAATCAATATTGACCGAGTAACCAGAGACCGCTGAACTCATTAGTATAATCACCCTATAATGTTGCCATTGCTGGGACACAGGCCTCTCTGTGAGAGGGTATGGGCAATAGTCCACCACGCGGGCGCAGTGCAGGTTGGTAGATGTGACATGTCTTCGAATTTTTGGTTCTAGGACATGCCGCTTTCCTCACGATGTTTTCCTTCACCGTTTTGAGAGCAGTGGTGATGAAATAAATTACACAAAGTAATGCGCCTGCCTGGGTTCGAACTTATTAGCAACCGCAAAGCCAGTTGATTATTTTTTTCTTCCAACACGCCTAACATTTATTTTGGGAACCACTCGCTTCCCGAGCTCTAGCCAATACATCCCCATTTCCAACAAAATTGTCACAACATTCCCTAATATCTAAGATCTTAATACTACTAACTTACCTGAGCTTAATATAAACCTCGGATAACGAAACATAAAGGCCCAGGGACACAACACAGGCCCCGGATCCCGGAGATATTAAAAATTCGACCAGAAACAAAAGCGCCCATAATTTTGCCGTAAGCCGCTGTCGGCACCTAAATAAGTATCAACTTTAATACTATAGCGCCCCGGGCTGCTCGTGGATGCAGGGATTAACATTGCATTGAGTAAAAGATTAGTGAGTGCAAAGGGCTATGAGGCTACGAGCGATTTAAGATGCGTTTTTGGAGGGCAGTAATGGAATTTTCGGTTGGTTGTATGCGGTTACGAGTACGTGTGTCGTTTTGATTCGATTTTTGTAGGTAGCGACAAGAAATATGAGTAATTATGTCCTTTCAACATACATTTTTCTGCTCTTTTGTGTTTCTTGTTGACAGTAAAGTGTTATTGAATGTTTGTGAATATTTTAAAAGCCTTACATTTATGCATATGAAAGGCATATTGACGTAAGTACTTGTTTTGACAGACACGGCAGTTGTTATGACAAACTGATACATGAAAATAAACAACCACTTATGCCTACTACGGTTTAAACTTACGTATGAAACCACCTATAAATATCACTCCAGAATATTCTGTACCACGAATAACCCTCTTTAAGATTATGATATCCACAATTTTCAAAAAAACTTCTTTCTATCTGATTTGTTTTCCAAAATTTAATTTGAAAGGCTAACTGAATAACTGTACTGTACTGTAGGTATCTTTAGGATCCAAATCAGATTATAATTTAAACTTCTTTTCTGCGTATAACTTAATGCGATGGATTTCGGGGAACTTTAAATTGGATGAAATTAGAGCGGTGCAAGCTTGGAGCCTGGAGCCTGGGTACCCAGACTGTTCGCTTAGACATCATTCTAAGTTCGCGTTCGTGTCTAGAAAGAGATATACTGCTGGGTAGAACAGTTTTATATATTTTCATTAGAGAAATTATTGAAAATTCCTTCGTTTTATGAGATAGAAGTTGATGTAGATGTTATTAAAATGAAATGAAAATATTATATAATGAACTCTTCGATAAGATTTTGCTAATTGAAGAAGGAAAGGTTCAATTGATTCTATTTGTATGTTTATCATATTTCCACACCATTAAGATACAACCTCGCACGGTGTGTGCGTAGTTGTACCGTAATGGCTAGTTACAACATTAACGATATTCACGTGGGTATCTCGTCTACAGCTGTCCATAATTTAAGTCTAAGCCTAAAGAATACTGTTTTGCGTGTTGAAACCTCCTATCAACCTTGCCTCAAGCCTGATATTACAATTTCTCATGCTCAGCAGTAGTAGTGCTCAGTAGCTTGCGATTACCAGGTCAACGAAACAGTCAGTCTCATAATGTCCAAGTGTTGCCCCCAAGTTGAGCCATCAAACCAGCACAAATCTGCGTCTGGTACGTTTTGAGCTAGTCTTGTTTAGCATTCTGGCCGCGACAGGTGGCCTAAGTTAGTGCGCTGTTGACCCACTTGGGAGCAGCGTGCTGTGGCGGAGCTCCATTGTGCACGAGAACACTCTTCATTATGAAATAATTTTGATTAGTTTACACATTTATTTGGAGATAAGCCGTGTGCCACGATGAGATATCCCATAGGTAAAAATTAATAACATCTACATCAACTTCTATCTCACATAACGAAGGAATTTTCAAAAATTCTTCTTTGGTTATAAAGGGAACCCTTCTTACCCAACTGTTAAAAATTGTGCGTTGTCATGAATGAACTTAAGTTGTGAACACAGTTAAGATATTAAAATCTGTGAGACGAACGTTACACACAGTCTCACACAGATGTAGTGAAATATCAGTATCAATTGCGAGTTTCTAGGGATGTAAAGCATACATCAAAGTCAGCCACGTCCCTTAGGAACAAAAACTTCAGCACGACTTAAATGAACAAATCGATCATAAACATGACGACAGATTGTAAACCGTAACAAGGAAGAAATAAAGCAGTAATAAAATTAAACTTTATCGCCTTATAACTTCGTCAGTCCTGCTGTACAGAGCAACACAAAACTGACAAACAAAGGCTCTTGGGTGCCGGAAGCGGACAATGGACACGTACACTTCCGGTGGCACGTTGCACTCGGCGGATCCAGTTATCTCACTTGAGATACGGCTCTGTTTGCCAAAGATATTGTTCTATTTGCGAGCACCCGATTGTTAATTGTTCGCAAATATTTGCCAGGTTAAGCGAGGAAATTGCAGGATATATTTTTGGTCTTTAAATTCTAGTCGGGTTGGAGTCAACTTTGCGCGATGGGGCAAGGGATATAACAAGTGGCGAAGGGTTGTATTACGAGGATTTTGGTACAATAATAGTTTTTCTTCTTTTTTGTAACAAGTTGCCTTATTTGTCAAAAGGTTAGAAACAGAAAAATAGAAAAGCAAAAACATCCCAGGTTAATTTTTTTTGTAAATCAATGCAGCCTATCTAAAAGTAAAAAAAACGTAGTTTTTCATCGTACAGTCCAGTCTATGTAGCCTGTGATAATAAAACTAGTGTACGCTAGTTCCTTTTTCTATTGGAAGTCCGTACTACGTAAGGTCAGCTCAAGACCAAAGTGTTGCCACCGACGTGAATTCGACTGTATCTCTTAATTATACCAATTCTAACATTGACACATTACTTTATAGTAGGTTTAGGTTTAAAGATATTTATTCTCAAAAAAGACACAAAGTCACTTACATGAGAACAATGCTTAATATAACTTATATTTAAAGTTCGTCACAGACGTCACGGTAGCACTTATTATATTATAATTTATTACACCCATCCAATGAATTCAGATTTTAGGATTTGTGATCAAATGTTCCGCTAACAGAGTTTTGAATGCATTGAATGAGTGTAACCTTTTAATACATGAGGGTATTTTGTTGTAAAATTGTGCTCCTTCAAATGTTAACATTTTTTTGCCAAACTTAGTTCTCATCTTCGGCAAAATCAGAAAACTAGCTCGGCGAGTGCTACGTTGGGTTACTTGTTTCACTTTCATAAACGATAAATTAGTCTGTATGCTTTTGTTGAGTGCCTTACGAATAAAAATACATGTATTGTAAATATATAACTGTCTAATGTTCATTATTTTGGTTTCTTCATAAATTTTGCTAGTTGATGTTAAATAGGGGTAGTTAAATATCATTTTTATTATTTTGTTCTGCGCAACTTGGATACTTGCTAGCTTCGTCTTGGCCGCACTGCCCCAAATTTCAACCAGATATAGTAGGTGTGGTTTAACTAAGGCGTTATAGATGGTGTGACGCAATCTATGTGGGATACATCGAACTATGTTTCGGAGGGATCCAAGTAGTGACGTAAGCTTTGTTTTTATATGATCCAAGTGTACAGTCCACGATAAAGAACTATCCATTCTCAAGCCAAGATATTTTTCACAAGATTTTTGCTGTAAGGGTATATTGTTAATTACTAATGGATTATGTGGAGGTATTATTTTATTTTTTGCTTTAAACAAGATATAGCACGTTTTAGAGATATTTATTGTTAATAAGTTATATTGAAACCATGAAAAAAGGGTGTTTAAATCGTCTTGAGCCTGGGAAACTAAATCATGAATGGAAGGTCCGAAATAAAATAAACAGGTGTCATCTGCGTATAGAGTAAGATGGCCATGTAGTTGAATTTCCTGAATATTATTTATGTAGATCAAAAAGAGCAGGGGCCCCAAAATTGATCCCTGGGGAACGCCACAAGTTATAGGTAATGTACCACTTTGATAATTATTATCCGTTCTAACTAACTGCGACCTGTTTTTTAGATAGGAATGGAACATTTTTAGGGCACTGCCGGTAATTTTAATGGTTTCTAGCTTTTTAAGTAGCAATTCATGACTAACGGTGTCGAACGCTTTTTTGAGATCAATAAAGATACCAAGGACTATGTTTTTTCCATCTACATTTTGCTTAATTTTAGTAACGAGGTCGACTGTAGCCGTTAGTGTGTTGCTTTTTGGTCGAAACCCGTATTGTCTGTCTGAAAGAAAGTTGATAGAAGTTAAATGTTTATCCAATCGGTTGTGTAGGATTTTTTCTAATATTTTTGACAATACAGGCAACACTGAAATAGGTCGGTAGTTACCTGGGTCCATTTTTGAACCCGATTTGTGTATGGGAGTGACCTTCGCCATTTTTAGAGTATCGGGAAAATTACCTTCAACCAGCAATTTGTTGAAGCATTTGCTCAGGTTGCTCGCAATTAAGTTTTGTATGCATTTTATTGCTTTGGTACTAATTCCATCTAATCCAGTACTACAGTTAGGGTCGAGATTTGATATGATTTTTGTGATTTCAGTTGCAGAACACGGATCGAGAGTTGATAACACTGGAGTGTATTCAGAAGGAGTTTTTGGTAAAGCATGTGTATGATCATCATGAAATGATCTAGGTATTTCATTCGCTAAAAGGGGTCCGATAGTGGCAAAGTAATCGTTGAAAATCTGGCAAATTTCGTTTGGGTTCGTAATGTGTTTCGAATCCATCAATAGTTTTGAAGGAGCACAATTTAGTTTAATTTTATTGTTTGCTAGAATGTTTACCAGGTTCCACATTTTCTTGGGTTTATTAATACAATCGCTGAACTTTTTATAGTAGAAAATATTCTTTGTATCTTGCATGAGTTTGGCAACATGTTTTCTCTTTGTGATAAATTCTGCTTCCAGGGTGGTATTCTTTGAATTCTTCTTTAGTTCTGTCCACAATGCGTTTCTTTGGTTGATATCATGAATTATGTTTCTATTTATCCAGTCGTTTTGAGGTAGGTTTAGAATTTTGGTTTTTGTTGTTTTACTTTTGTCAATTATTGATTTTATTTTGTTTTCTAGTACTGCGTAATCACCATCTAATTCTTCAAGGTTTTTTGTTTCTAGCATATCATGTAGTTTCGTAAAATCAATGCCTTCGTATTGGGTCCGTATTTTTCGAGGGGATTTAGTTTTTTTGAGTTCAACATATATTTGTTTGTGATCTGACATTGAAGAGTCAGCTATTGCCATGTGAAAGTGATCGTCTTTCAGATTAGAACAAACATGGTCCAAAATAGATTTTCTGGTACTCGATTCCCTTGTACAATATTTCTTAGTGATTTTATTTAGTAATGTATGCCCAGTTCCCTTCAAAAGTTCATGATATTGTTTAGTCTTTTTGTCTTTGTTTAGAAGATCAATGTTAAAATCTCCGAACACTATTGCTCTGTTTTTTTGTTGTAGTTGAGACTCGTAAACCTCAAGAAAATCTGTGTAGTTGGTATCGCCGGGGTTGTATACGACTCCTACTTCCAGTGCATATCGCTCTAGTCGTATCCATAGATAGTTGTTTCCTCCTGTGTACTTAGAATCTGATAAGCTATGTTTGAGGTCATTGTGGACATATGCAGAAACTCCACCTCCTCTTGAATCGGTTCTGTAGTTGTAGTAGTGTGAGTAGTTGTTTATTTGTAGTTCCAAGGCTTGTGTTTCAGTTCTTATCCAAGTTTCAGTCACTAAAATAACATGTATCGTGTTAGGAAGCGATTGTAGAATGCATTTTAGTTCGTCAAATTTTCCTTTTTTGCGTATACTTCGAGCATTGAGGTAGAAAAATCTGAGCCGTGATTTGTTGGTTTCTATGTTTTGGTAATTGTTAATAACTTGGTAGGTATTGCTAGCCATTGTCGTAGGTATGGTTGCAATTATTGTTCGTAGTTTTTTGCAGGGTTGTTTATTATTGTAGGTGTGCCATTAATATACTTTATAGTCAGTTTATTCTCTCCATTATTTTGACGACGTGTTAGTTCTTCCTTTAGATCTTTAAAGTATTTTTGCTGAGCTGGGGTTTGGTCTGAAAATATTTTAATGTTTTCTGGCAACTTTTCTTTATTGCGTAGGAGATGCTTTGCGGGTGCAGAAGTGTCATAACATACTTTTATTCTGCGGCTTTTTCCTGGTGAGTATTTGCCTATTCTAAAGATTTTAATCGGTTTCGGGAGGTCTTCGCTCACTATTAGAGTAATTTTGAAAATATCGGCGGTATCTTGGGATTTTCGTTCTTCGGCGCTTGCAGCGGACTGTTCGGTCAGGCCCACAACAATAATGTTTTTTTCTCTGCTATTTCGATTTGCTACCTCCTTAATTATTTGTTCGTTCAGACATAGCTGATTTTGAAAGTTTGAAGTCGAAGATTCGGAGGTGGGTTTAAACGTGTGAAGCTCTGACTCAAAGGATTTTATTTTATGTTCCCCCAACGATAATTGTTTCTCCAATTGTGATACAGTTGTTTTTAATTGTTTATGTTCAGTTATCATGCTGGATGTCGATGATTTAATCTCATTAATCTGCGCTGTATTTCCGCGAATCAAGTCTGCTGTTTGTTCGTTACATGACTTCAATTCAGTGACCTCAGCTTTGACCTCTGCTATACTTTCCTGCATTTTAATAATAATCTGCTCATTAGATCCAACGTATTTTTCTAGCAACGAACCGATACGGGACAATTCCGACCGCATTTCTTTAAATTCGGTGGCGCATTCACATTCGTGTTTCCTTTTATTTCGAAAGGTAATTTGCGGGTCCACTGCTAACGAGCTAATCTTTGATAAATCGGGTTGCGATCCGCCGCCCGCGCCGCGCGGTGGCGATCTTTCCACAACATTCATAATAGTGAGACAGTATTCAATGCAAACTCAACTTCAATGATGAGGGCACGTGTACTTATTAGTTGGTTTGACGCGCGAGTCACTGTGCGAGAGAGTTAAAAAATAGCAACTGTTCTACTCACGCAGAGGTGAGGCGCGCTTGCGCGGATGGACGTCCGTGGATGGCTTATTGTTCTTGAGGCGCAGGACACAGGAACGAAAACGGCGCAATTACAATTTAATTGGTTTTGCAGTTTGAGTTCTATCTTTGTGTCACTATTAGTTATATTTGAAGAGCAACAGTTTAAGTATTTTGAGAATAAAATTAAACACGACTGCTCCGAACGGGCGACGAACGAAAAAAAAAAACATAGTGTCGTAAGTTAATCTCTTTTCCAGGTCTCATTTTGGAAACTACTACCACAATAATCAGCATCAAACTTCCTGAAAGCATCTATTTCACTCAGACCTCCAGATCATTATCCCCGTTTCCATATTAGTCTCATATCGCTAGTCCCCCAAGCTTATCAGCAGTGGTATCACGTCGTACATCGATATGCATTGTTCTAGCCTGGCTTCTCATGCAGAGCAGACAGGTAGTCGAGCTGACTCATGCTATCCATCTGGGCTGCGGTTTGACGGCTTTGTTTCACGTTCGTTGATGTTTAGCAGGTGTCATGTGGGAAGTGTGCCTAGGAAAATGCGCAAGGGAAACTGAATAAGTTTTTTAAAACCTAATTTAGGCCATTTTTATTGTAGTCTTCAAAATCGATTGACTCGTTGGCCGGTCGGAGCTACTGCTTAGCGTAAGGTCCTGAGGTCGATATCGAAGTTGGGCTGAGTTATTGGTTTTTCCCATTAGGTTTTTTTCAGCAGCAGCCCAGAGTGTGGTTTGTGACCGTTTGATGGCTTGCGCCTTATTACATGGAACTTAACCATAATTGGCGAAATCTATGAAATACATTTCGGTCTATCCCTTCTGGGAATATTAATGTCATTTGTTTCTGTCTGTTGTAAAGTATAATATGAAGTTGTAACAGTTTACTCTAACAACATTTCCCACGTTCAAAGGAACTTTGTATCCTTAATGGATTGTTAAGAGAAATCCAATTCGATTCCAACTGCAATATTTAGTTTCCAAGCTTTTAGACAAGTTCGCAGAGAATTTAGAAGTTTCGAGAAATCCTAATACAATAGTACATAGTGACGAGTCGTTTCAAGTTTATATCTATAATTGTTTGTTGCAACTCACACGACAAGAGACTGCCTTAGACATGCTCTATTTACACGAACTTTCCAAATCCATTCGTTTTTGTACCCTACATGATTTAGATTGTTACACAAACTCTTCAATGTATTGTGACGCTTCAATTCCTCCGTGGATCCAATATATTAGGGATTTCATTGAATAATGGAGAGTAATTTGTTCATTAGGCACAAATCCCCATTAGTTAATCCCTCTGAAGTTTGTGAATTTGGGCAGAGTTGTTTTAGAACCCTTATTGTTAATATCCCTAAGTCCCTACGTTAGTTGGAATGGAAATTCTATTATGTCGACCAGATTCTGACTTTATTAACTTTTTATAGTCCTTGGTCCATATTTTTAATGTTAACTAAAACAAGCTCAAAGTCCGTCAAAAACCACATGTGGTAAGTACAAATTAAAAATTAGTCCTTTGAGACGAAAGCTGAAAAAGGGACCAACTCCACTGACCTATTTCTTGAATATTCTCTCTAACCTCAAAAGACTTGTAAGTCAGATAAATAGTGTAAAGTAACAAGGACAGACGCAACAGGTGAGACTGAAACACACATTTGTCACGGCGCAAATAAACTAAGGTGACATTACAGTCCGACAGAGTTTATAACAAGTATTCGTCTCGGTCCGGCTCCAGACAATAACGGCGCAGGGATGGATTATATGAGTTTTGTACTAGTTCAGATGAAGATATGTATTAGTTTTGGTACAGAAATATGATTAGTGATTAGTATTGCTGTGCCCTAAAAGGGTCCATGATATTGTTCTTAGCTGTAAGCCTTTTGTAACACCTTTTGGACATTGTGGAACGCAAATTAAATGAATATGGATATTGCTCGATGAGGATTGTAAAGGATGATTTCCACCAAACGGCTCGCATTGCATCGGATCGGAAAGGAGACGAACGGATGCGGCGACAGCCGTCCACCTCCGGCAGGATGTCGACGCATGCGATTGGCTCCGTGCCGTCACATGCGATCATTTTCGTATCTGCGCCTAGTCAAATAGTTTCATTTCAGGCGAACGGAGCCGATCGCGTGTCGCAGCATACTTTCGGCTACGATCGCGTGTCGCAATAAACGACCGGAGTCAATCAGCTGTGCGCGGCTTGGTAATATAAACTTTAAATACTGTGTACACGATTTAATATCGTTTTAAGATTGTAAAATCCGTTCCGATACGATGCGATGCGAGCCGTTTGGTAGACATCATCCTTAACTCGTGACGTTTTGTAACGGCTGTAGGTTCACTTTTCGAAAAATTACCATAGTAGAATGTAATAAAATACAATATCGCGCTTGTAATCTCGAAAAAGTTAAGGTAGTACTACATTTCGTTAATGAGTATTTCCATCAGAAATTATTCTCTCATTTGTAGCCTTAATTTGTGTCCGGTTGATGGCAATAGGTTCGTTCCTTATTACATGGGACTTCAAAAACATAACTGATGAAATGTGAGTGTGAGTACGTTCAGTATTTTATTTAGGAGTAAAACTAGCCCTGACAGCATTGTCTTTGCTAAATTCTTAGCAGCATTGAAAAATAGGTGACCTCCTACAATCGGCAGTTCCCCATACTCCTACGTACGAGGACACTAACGCTCTAACCCCTGCTCCTATCTCCAAAATCAGTCCTCAATATGCACCTCCCAGCATCCTCACTCCGCCCCTGCACGTTATTCAATACAGGGCTCCATATACGAGGGCACGTGCGCACACGAAATTGTGCCTTTTATAAATGCACCTCGGCAACTTTTGTTGCCAGGGTGATTTACCTGTCTCCTACGTGTTTATGTGGAGAAGCTAACGTTGTGTCCGCACTATCTTGTGTTATCACCTTTTTCATAGCGTTTGTTTTAGTTGTGAACCGCTGGTTTATTAAATGATGTGGTTACTTTGTGTTCGTTTTGTGTGTAATGTAAGTTACTCATTTACAATTATGGACCTTCTTAAAGTATTTATTTAAATTAAATGTGTTATTATTGAGCAGTGTCGGCGAACTGGTAACCGAATAACAAGTCGTAGGTCGTGCGTTTGAAACTCAATATATTTTGTGTTATTTATTATATCTCCATTGTTCTCAAAAATAAATGAAAACGTCGCGGGGAAACCGACTTGCCCTAGAATGAAAAATGCAAACATACGAAGTCTACCAACAGTGTCAATCTGCACGAGGCAGTGTGGTGGATTAAGGCCCACTCCCTCCGACAGAAAGGAGGCTGGTGTCCCGCAGTGTATTTGACAGGGTAACGCCATCTATCTACCGTCAATCAACATTCTCCAATACGAACCCCAAGTAAATCAGGCTCGGGGTAATCACTCGCGGGTATTGACGCCGACCGGAAATGAGCCGGTGCTACGTCACACGTCGACGTCAGAGCGTCACTTCCGGTCGGACGCACGCGCCATTATCCGCCCGCGTTATATTGCATGCTGCAATGTTACTGTCTGTGAGTGATCGGCGCTGTTTTGTGCGCATTTGTTTATTAGGGCATTATCTGCTGATTTAAATAGTGCTTTGTGAAGGTTTATTGAGCTTGCAAAATAAGCAAGTTGTAATGGCAGCCGGTTGGCCAAACTATTGTATGTCGAAGGACCGATGGCTGATGGAGTAAAACAGTCCTGGAGTGGAGACCGCGTATCGCCAACCATAGTGTGGGACGCATCTTAGCTAGATGGACTGAATTACCGTAACAAGCTGGATGGGTCAGACTGACAGGAAGTTGTGGGGCAGCTTGGGAGAGGCCTATGTGCAGCAGTGGATTGTGATACAGGCTGAGTTTATTGATTGATTGAGGGTATATTTATAGTAGTTGTCTGTCTATTGAGTATCAAGTAATAACCTGGAAAATTTCCTGAACAAAAACATAATAATCTTGAATTTTGCACAAACACTGCAATTCAAAATCATAGTGCATGATAATGAAAAGCAATTTTTAAGGAAAATTTCCACGACAAATGATAGCTAATATCGTACTAGCATCATAATATACGTCCTTGATCAGCGAGCGTGACGGCAAATAATCACAGACACAATCATGGCAAATTAGCGTGATTGTATGATAGCAGTCATCACGTTATATGCTGTGATAGCAAACCTTAGTATTTCCCGTGAGACGGCAGATTGTGGCCGAAGACAATTATGAATGCAGGCAGACACGTTTCTGGCAAGTCTGGCAACCAGTCTTACCAAAGAATATTGTGTTACGCAGTTGTGACTGGGATATGGAGGTCAGATATTTTCTCCATATAAAATAGTGTTCAGCAGCTGTCGGTTAGACTAGAAGCCAACCACACGGTCTTTGGGAAAATTCTATGCCGCTGGCATATTTCATATGTTTTTTGCATAGAATTCGGGCAGTATTCAGAATGGTCATATCAGAAGCTGGACTATACATTCGTAAGTATGTAACGTATTCAATGACAAACGATAAAATAGACAGACGAATTGAAAACATCCTTCTTATTTAAATCGCGCAAGTCCAAGTTATTTCCTCAATTGTCCATCGTTATGTAGCAATTTGTGAACATCAGTAATCTGTCTTTCACAGAGCGGCAGGAAAAGATGTGTCACAAGAGAATTTCGATATATTTTTGGCATAACAGGAAGTAAGAGATCTTTTATGGGCAGACAATATTATAATAAGCAATGAACCTTAAACTATTTCATGTCAACATAGGCCATTTCACAAGGAAAGGTAAATGTTAATAGAAAAATCTTATGACAACGGAAACCGGAAGCGAATCGTATCCGTGTCATCAGTACTCGTGAGCGGAAACTCGTTGCTGTATCAATTACCGATAAATGTCGCGATAAATACGACGATTATTATCTTGTTGTTGTACTAACCAGTTGGAGGTGACCGTGAAATGTTGGTCCTTCGGTACATTATGTTGTGATCATCTGATGGTAGACATTAATATCAGTTATAAATGCTATATTTGAATATCAGTAATAAATTAAGTAATGACTACCTGTGTATGTTGATTCTCAGTTACATAAAACGCTTAGAACATCATTTGCGTCATCTATCTGTTACAACCTGATTCCTAAGTGCACTTTGAAGTAAGGAAATATAATGTTTCTTTGTCGCAAGTTGACGTTTGGCAAACTGTTTGTTGTTCTTTTGATCCAACACAAGGGTCGACTACCTGGCACTCATATCAATACTCATTAGGACCAAAAAAGGACCATACCATATACCATATTACCATATATATATACCATATTATTAAGAACGCAAAAACATCTTGTTTCGTCCAGCACTTCATTATTTACGACATCATCGTCGTCGAGAACTCATACAGAAAATGGAAAACATACTTCAAACAATATTGTTCCGCTCCGCCAATCAAAGAATCGTTAGAAATTTCCATTGCTTCCCAGTTATGGTAATGAGTGACGCGACAGAAAAATGTGATCCGCCCGCCAAACGCTACCCGCACCCGCTACGCCCGCTGTACGACGCGCGGTTTATGCCGAATAATAATGTGATAAAAAAGGATGAACTGCAGCGATTTACTTGAATGACCGCTATACTTGGCATTAGTGCAGTTTGGGGATAAGTGGTCAAAAAGTATCGTTTTTTAACCTGTGAACTACTGAACCGCTATGAGTCATTGTATCAGACTGACCTTTTCTCGGAGGAAACTACGCTAGCTGGAGAAATGCTGCTATCGAAATTAGGTGAAAACAGGCAGGAGAGGTGGATCAACACTGTAACCAGTATCGATATGACTCATAATAGTAAAAAAGCTTGGAGCACTATTAGAAAGCTAACTAGTGAGTCCCCTCATCCTTCACCACCAAGCCAAGTTACCGCCAACCAGGTGGCTCACCAACTGCTTGCAAATAGCAAACCAACACGCCGACCCAGTAAGGTCCCGAAGTCACAAAACCTCGACGGCGCTTGCGTCGATATTAGTAAACCGTTCAACCTTACTGATATCGTCGTAGCGATTAGGGGCCTTAAGTGCGGTAAAGCCTCCGGAATGGATGACATCTCAGTTGAGCAGTTAAAACAACTTGGCCCAGTTGCTGTGTCGTGGTGCTGCAACTATTCAATAATTGTCTGGAATCAGCTTCAATACCCCGTCTCTGGAGAAAGTCTAAGGTCATAGCAATACCGAAGCCAGGTAAAGCAGCAGACGACCCAAAAAACTTCCGTCCCATCTCTCTACTGTGCCATGCATACAAGCTTTTCGAGAGACTGTTGCTGAACCGTCTTACGAGCGTTATTGACCCGAAATTAATCCCAGAGCAAGCTGGTTTCAGACCCGTCAAGTCTTGCAGTAACCAGACCCTCAAACTCGTTCAACACATTGAAGATGGTTTCGAGGAAGGAATGGTCACAGGCGCTGTGTTCGTGGACCTTTCAGCTGCCTACGATACAGTCAACCTCAAACGGCTGTTGTGGAAGGTGGAGACCTTGATCAGCGATCAGAAGTTTGTTCGAATACTCCGGGAACTTCTCCACAACCGCCGTTTCCAGGTCCACCTTCTCTCAGACAAAAGTCGCTGGAGGGCACAAAAGAACGGTCTGTCCCAAGGTAGTGTCTTGGCACCGCTTTTATTTAACATATATACCAACGACCAACCATCAAGCCCGAACACGTCCCGCTTTCTCTACGCAGACGACCTTGCCCTCACCTCCCAAGCCACCTCCTTCGAGGAGGTCGAGGTCCGCCTGTCAGATGCTCTTTCACTCAAACCCAATTCACTCAAACCCAATCCGAGCCAAACGCAGTCTTGCGTTTTCCACCTTCGAAACAGAGAGGCTAGGCGGAGACTTAACATCGTTTGGGATGGGGTGTCTATCGAGCACAGTAACTTTCCAAAGTATCTTGGGGTTTCTCTGGACAGATCATTGACTTTTAGCAAAAACTGCCATACTATCAAGCAGAAGGTACACACTCGTAACAGTCTTTTACGGCGACTAGTCTCTTCGAAGTGGGGTGCTTCGCTTCATGTCTTGCGGACTACTGCGCTGGCGCTATCTTTTTCAGCTGCTGAATTTGCATGCCCCGTGTGGAGCCGTTCAGCCCACGCAAAGTTAGTGGATACAGCTCTGAATGAAACGTGCCGGATCATCACTGGTTGCCTTAAACCGACCCCGGTACAGATGCTGTACCCACTAGTGGGAATAGCGCCACCAGAAGTTCGCAGAACAGTGGCGAGCTCTAGCGAAAGAGCCAAAATGATTAAAGGCGCACGACACCCTTTACATCTAAATACGGTCGTGTCGCAAAGGCTGAAAACCCCAAACAGCTTTCTGAAGTGTGTCGTCCCACTCACTGGCGAGCGGTCTACGGAAAGACTAAGACTGTGGCGAGGTAGTGCATCCTTACCTAAACCATTTGTTCCACCTGCTGAAAATCTCCCACCTGGACATGAGTTGCCATGGCTGACCTGGAAGTCTTTAAATAGACTCCGGACCCAGGTTGGTCGCAGCAAAGAAAACCTGTTCAGGTGGAGATTCATTAATGACTCTGCCCTGCAGTGTAAATGTGGTGCTGCTCCACAAACGATGGGGCACTTAATATCGTGTCCTGCGTGTCCTGTTGTTTGTTCACTTCAAGAACTGATGGACGCTACCGAAAGCGCCAAAATAGTAGCTCAGTTCTGGGCTGACTCAATTTAGATTGCCATCGACACGCTAAGAAGAAGATCGTTTTTTAAAAGCGTCTTAGGTTTTTTTGTTGGGCAAGCAGTAGCATAGATTTATTGGATGAAACTAGAACAAAACCATCTATCCCTTTTTTTGAATCGAAATATACCAAGGCAAGTATTGATTTATTGACGATACCCCGCGTAGTTGTGATTTATCAAACAACCCAAGGCAATTTGCCTATAACGATACAAAGCTATCAGAATTCAATATTTGTAATCGTATGCCAAGTAGGTTAGTACGTAAAGGTGTTAGAAAATCTCTCGGAATTTCCCATTAAGCATTCCATGGTATGCACGATGACATGGTAATGAATGACAGGACAAAAGAATGCACAATGCATAGCGTCGCAGTGAGCACTATGGCTTTACCAGCGAGTCGACAAGACACGGCTATTTCGCCGACAAGCATGGTGATAAGCGGCCGCGGGTAACCTCTCATAAGCGACGGCGATTTGCGTAGGCAAACTGCAAAGTTTTTATAAACGTTGAAAAGTCTAGTAGGGTGCTTTTGTTAGCTTCTATTCAAGTTTATGTATGAATTATTCTATTATTTCTAAGAATTAAAAAAGACGAGTTCTCAGAATTTAGTTAAGAATTTCTTGTAAAATATTTGCTTTAACAATCTAACAATTAAGTTAAGATTTTTGTTGTTAGATTTTTAAGTATTAGCCGTAAGTTGATTTTATTTGGTAACCACTATTGTATTGGGGTCATCCTGTAAAGATAGTGTGTGTAAGTTAATAATAAATAAATAAATAAATAAATTACTGTTTTATTGGTCCTACTGTTTATTCGTAAAAACACAATACGTTTGATAAATAGGTAGTTGAATCCCAACTACGTTTTAGAAAATTTATTTGATTCTAATTGATCATGATTCCAACTTAATTAAAACTTATTTACACGTACCTATTTTTTTTTATAAATTGAAGTCCTAAATAAAAGAACCTTCGTATGAGCTCTTACTTATTTACTAATAGCCATAGTTCTATTGTAAGTAACTTCGTAGTGACATTTTATCGACCATGAACATGATTTTGTGTGTGGACAAAGACCCTCTTGCTGGAGTGCCCGAAGTGTCCCAACACCTGCAGGTGGTGCACTTTTATTAACTGAACCCGCGATTGTCGTGGCCACCTACAAGGAGATTCAAATAATTTAATAAGTCGTACCATGGATGCGAAAGAAGAAGATGAAGACCTTTTCTCGCTGTTCCATCATCACTAAGCCCGCTATCCTCCAAGCACAAGGAGCGAATATTAAAACCCATCCATGAAGAAAATGTTAGCAAGATGCGGTGTGGCGGCGCAATTTTTAAAATTGTCCTATTCCGAGTGTCTCGTAGAATTGTCTCAATGTAGCATCGCTATGTTTGTCTTGCTTGTTGAATCATGCTTGTTTGTATGGGGGTTCATAATAGTTTTATAAGTAGACGTGTAAGATGGTGTCAGTGTGTTTCTTTTGTTGAACGCTTTCTTTGGTTGGTTGCGGTTATTTGTAAGTGTGTTCTCTCGCTACGTCTTTTATAGTTCAATCTTGTAATTTTAGTACGCACTACCAATATGAAAGTGTAGTTTTAGGATTATTTTACCAAAATTAATTTACCAAAGGAATGATTCCTATACGCAGCTGTCGGTGGTCAATGATGCCAATGATGTTAATGAGTAAGAAAATTCACAGAATAGATAATAATTAATGTTTCCTTGCCCCCATAACTTGGTAATTTTTCTGAAGGACCAATTTCACCAAAGAACCTCAGGACCAATCCCTGCTTTCTTCACACCCTACTATCTAAACCAAACACGAAACGTTCCCAGTACACTACGCCGTAAATCATTTTCTTAGCTCACACAAAAAGTGCGGGTAGTAAGAAAAGTGCATTAGTACCACATCCGGGAGCTGCGCCACGTATAAATCTACTGCAGATGCGTCTAACATCCGGCCAGAGAGGTAGTAAGCTGGAAGGAACTGTTGCGTACGATCTGCTAGTAACAGTAGAGGATGGAAGACGTGTTGTGAAACCATAGTCGTGTCATAAAATTGGAGTTGTCTAGTGTCTATGTATTTTATGTACAGTATGACATAACATAAAATCACGCTTGTAATCTCTAAAGGACAAGGCGAAGGCTCCGGAGTTGTGCAAATGAAATAAGGGTGTACAACAGGTACTGCTTAACCCTTCTGGGATTACAGATATGATGTATTAGCAAGTAGTGTTCTGCATTCAAATAAAAATCTACTATCGAAATGCGAAAAAATAATAAGCAGTTCCCGTTCCTTGCCATTCAATAACAGTATTTACCATTCAACGTAATTGAAGTACTAACAACGAAAAATCAATTTTCTCGACTGAATCAATTTACGCATAAAAATAATCCTTGACACACTTCCCTGTACTTGCAGTGACGATGGCGATAGGAAAACAATCGCGGACATGTCCACGGTTTATTAAACAACGATATCAGTAAATAAATGGAAAACCATATTCTCTTCCAGATTTAATTATGGTTGTAAAGTACCCAGATATTGATTTACGTGATGTTAGGTAGCTGCTTAGGTATTGAAGGAATCTCTGGTGGCAGTCGGGAGAATCTAGAATTTTTTCAAAGCAAAAAGCATCTTGATTCTAGATGCTTTGTGTGTGGTTTTAGAAGCTACAAAAATTAAGAACTCTAGAACCAAGAATTTCTAAACTAAAACTGGTTGGTTCTAACTTTCATTCCTTCCATGGACTCTAGAGCATGGTGCAGCGGTTAGACAGCATGTTGTACCGGACAGCAGCGCTGCAGCTGAGTTATTGTCATTCGGCAATACCATGGCAATACCATACCGCCATGCTCATACCCACCGAGCGACGACGGACTGAAATATTGGTTTTTGTGCGCAGATTAATACCCTGACGGCCGGCGGAGGCGTTCCGCCTGTCGCAGATCACAATAGCCGTATACTCCGTTTAAGTTTCATGTGCTGTTTTTAATGAGACATTATAGATTGATTTTATAATTACTGTGACAACTATTTTGGGACAGAGAAATCATTACTGAAACTGGTCGGCGTTTAAGCAGGTCTGGAACAGCAATTTTATTTTAAAAATCCATTGATGAATTTTATTGTCTCCTGAAGACATACAGCGCCAACCCCAAATAAATTGGGATAAGGGCAGGAGAATGATGATTGATTAACAGGTCTAAGCCATTTAAATGAACACTACATATACGACATAATTATTGTTACCTAGATACCACTACAAACTCCACAATCAACAGACTAATGAACAGAACCACTTTCCTAATCCAAAATGCCGAAACGCAATCACGAGCGTGCTAATCACATATGAGATCTGTAGCAGCCAGTCAGCATCCCTAGAGGGATGGACCGCCGGTGCCGTGTCATCTCCGGTGCAGCTGAATTATCTACGAGATGGACCGAGTAAGACGGTGCCAGATAATTGGGAGGTAGAATGAGGCTTGAGTTTTGATTGAATGGGATTTGAAAATGAGAGGCGTGGTCTTGGGAGTCTCAGTCAATCCTAGCACGATCAAGTGGAAGTTTATTTTGTACTATTTAACTACGTATTTTTATTCTCAGTCCTATCTTCTTCAGACCATATTCATAAACGTTACTAAAAGTTAAGTAATGATTGGCGACTGATTAACCACACATTGTTTGACGTTTAACGTCTTCAAGAGAGATTTTATAAAGGAAAAAACAGTGTAAAAATATATATTCCAACCAATTTTGAAAAACATTAATAACTGCTGCATTCGTAAACATTAATCATTTTAGTTCGTTACGCAAAAGCTTTAAGAAAATTACGCACAAAGACTAATTGTATTCATTTCAAACTAAGCTCAGAATAAATAGGAGCCATTTAACATAAGACAATATTTTGACAGCCTCTTAGAAGTTAATGTTAAACAACAGAAATAATCCCGAAAGGACCAAGACTCTAGAGTTATTATGTTAAAAGTTATAGATCTGTGATTTGTAAAAGAAATCTACAATTAATTAAATAAAAAAGCTTCTTCGCGATGACAAAAAATCTTTACAAACTATAGAAAAGGAATAATTGAATTTTGCGCCATTATTATTCACGGAGGGAAAAGTGAGTTAAAATGGCGGATTGTACTTTCGTGCAGTTGGTAATTCTAATCTTTTCACCTATTGTCATGTCTAGTACTAAAATACTAGAGAATTATGTGTGAGTAAAAAACTAAGAATGAAAATGAACACTCCTTGTTTGTTATTGGCAAAGTATGTACCCACTTGATTTTTTCTTATTATAACAGTTATTTACGTTCTGCTTGTCGAAGAATATAGACACATTTTGAGCCTCACATCACAACAATAAGAAACCGATCAAAGGTGAATAATGAAAAGTGCAAGCTCGAACAGCATTAGCTAGCACTCTGATTTAAAGTGAAACCTAATTTGATTTAGCATAAAACCTTGATCAACCGAAATACCAATAAGCATTGAAACCGACGTAATAAGAAATATCATATAAACGATTGAAATTCACGAGAAGCTACCAAAAGGTTAAAAATATTCACCTCGGGACCTCGACCTTTCTCATTAAAATGAAATTTCACTAGTCAGGAATCAAACCGACGAAGCATCACTCCGGAATACGTCATTACGTCCACAAATTGGGGTCTACCTGTTGACCCTGAAGGTCCAAATGGATCCTATAAAGGTTTCGGAGATTTATCGGGCATCATTACAGGAAATTAGGGGTCGCCAGAGATTAGGGCCATTACACATAAACACGATACGACATCGCATCGTGCTACGACGCGGATAATTCTTTAATGTTTGTTTGTCTTTGTCGCGTCGTAGCACGATGCGACATCGTATCGTGTTTGTGTACGAGCCCTTACGGTCGGAATCGGAAAATCTTAGGTGTAAAGGTGATTGACCTTTGTAATGGTGATGTTGGATTGGTGGAAATGGGCCAATTTGTACACAATCATGAGACTGTATTAAGTTGTGGGCGAAGAAGGTGAGGCGTGGAACTTTTGTAGGTACAAATATTAATGGTAATATCACGATAATAATTATATTTATACTGTGTTAATATGCTGTTTTGAAGGTATGTGATTTCAGGGAAAGTTATTGTATTTTTAATGGATTTTCCTATCAGGTATTTGCCGTTTTGTATGAGATACGTCAAAACTATTTAACCTAGACCTTAAAGAAATTTTGTCGAAAATTCTCTTAAGTTATGGAGATAGGTGTCGAAAACCAACAGTATTTTCTTCTTACATCTTTAAAAAATTTACGAAAAACAGTTAAAAACCTTTTCCTTCTTCCGTCACCCACCAACAGATGGCGCTGTACTAAGCATAAGCATAATCAGCCTATTAATGTTCCCACTGCTGGGACGCAGGCCTCCTCTCTATGAGAGGGAATGGGCTATAATCCACCACGCGGGCCCAGTGCGGGCTGGCGCTGTACTAAATTAACAACAATTTAAGAACATTCGCAATTAGTCAACGTTCGAGTACTCAAACAGAATTAGTTCCAGCAGAAATTGTCAAGAGCAAGGTCGAAAACTGTTGACATTCACACAATACACAGCGTTTTACATAAATTATGTACGGAGATGAAATAATCACTTAACTATGAAGCTATTAGTTATTTTTGAAAACCTGTTTGGAAATTTTGGAAGAGGAAATTCGTGACAATGAAAATTACATCATTATTTATAGTTGTGTACCTACGTGTTGGCAAAAATTTTTAGTAATGAGTTTTTAATACACAATAATAATAAAGTTTATACCCACAACAGTTTGTAAACGTCCACTACTAAAAATAAGACTCCCAAAAATCTGCCCAAATACCTACTGTATTATTAGTGTGTAAACATTTATTAGTGTTGTTTTTTACATTATTTTATTATAAGCGGCCTAATTATCCAATAATTCAACCCGATTTCAGTAAATCCGACTAATTAACGATCGCAAGACACGAGACATTCTTACCCATCTCACAAACTCCTCTTGATATATTTGTGCCCCATATTTTTGAACTAACCACAGAAAAGAACACCAAATCAATTTATAATTATAAAACCATGTTTCCCAAACAGAAATATGCAATTAATCGAGTTATTATTCGCAGTTTACGATAAACACGACACCGGCATTGTGCTGACAAATGCTCAAGCGACCTTGACATTGTACCCTGACCTTGAACTGGTAACGCCGAGCGTACGGCAACGACATGACCTTGGGCTGACTGCGAGAGATGGCACAGATGCATTGGCGCCTGATTCCTATATCTTACCGCTCGCTGTTGCTACTATAGCTCTTACGTATACATACATACATAAACTCGCGCCTTTTCCCCATGGAGGTAGGCAGAAATTACAGAACGCCTCTTGCTAAGTTACTATAATCCTTACACTATTCTTTGATTTTGTTCTTATGTATCTTAGGTAAAATTAAAGACAAGTCTTTACGGCATGACATAGGAGACCCTTCTATCTTTTCATAGCGTACCTATTTTAAATAACGCTTATTGTCAGTTACTTCAAAGGACCAGCTGTTTACGGACTGCGTCAACATTGGTCCTTTTATTCGAAGGCTCCGAAAGGAAAACTGTTTGAAAAATACTCAAATCTACAATAATTATTTGTATTTTTTTTACCTTTTACAACTGATGTCGTTGGTTTTTCCCCTGTATAAAAGAGGAAAAAGGTGTTATTTTGATTGCTCGTTACTTTATACATCTATTCTAAAAGGACCATAAAAAAGCTGTGTATCTTAAATGCTGTCTTCGTAAGGTTTATTTAAGACGACATGGTTCATCAAGCCCACAGTTAAGCATAAACCTTAAAATGAACGGGAAATGACATTGCAATGATCACACTTGACAGACGGTATGAGGAGACAGTTTGTTGTAGCTTTAAATTCGCTTGACTAAAATGAAACGTTCATTCTAGTCTTCCAGTTGCCTTTCATGCGGTTCCCGGAAAACAGGCCTTCTCCTTTTCTTTTAGCCATAGCCTTTTGACCATGTCTGAGTTAGCAATCCGTGGTTAGTAGATCTTCATAATGGATCTCACTGTGTATACAGGTATAATAATAATGAATAGAGAAACTATACGAACGTAATGGGCGTCCATCGGCTAGATAATAATTTAAGTTTACCTTGTATAAGACAGAATGAAAAAAAACTATGCAAAGATCAACATATTTACGTAAATATTCAAGAAAAGAAATATCTTCCAGCTAATCTTAATTCATTTTAATTAAAGCAGTAGGTACCTGGCTCCGACAGGCTCCCAGGTGCCTCCTACAAGGTAAACCTTGACCAATATGTTTGATAGGTAAGTACATAACAAAGACGATTACCTGAGCAATCGTTTATTTATACGACTCGATTAATAAAATAAATAACCAATATAATACCAAACGTGACGTCCGAAGGATTCTTGTGTTTTGGTCTTTTGGTACGTACCTGGAAAAAAGAAAAACTAGCTTTAGTATATTATTATAATTAAAGTAAAATTTAGAAAATCTTCAAGCCAGAGTATTGGTTCTACCTAAGAGATTTTCCATATGCAAAACTGCTATAAACAATGTTTTTGGAAGAACCCAATCTTTTGCTACAGGAGTATAAGCTTCTCCATTTACTTGCACAGAGCCTAAGCCCGAAACAAAAGACTGTTGGTTCTTTAAAAAATGTAGCTGAAAATTCAGCATTACTGAACAATTCATCTTGTGAGACATATTATTGCTTTCTAAGTATTGGGTTATTAATTAAAAAAAAACAATTAGTCCATTCTAAAAATGTAATAGTTTCATAGCAGTAGGTTATACAACAGTGCTCAGCACGATTTAATTAAAAAGTTATAGGCGTAAAATGTAGAAATTACTTTACAAATAATAACAACTTTAAATATCTAAAACAGGTTACAGTAACAAGTTGTTGGACTACAAATGTTATGATCAAAACAACAGAATTGGTTCTCATTCATTAGATTGTGGAACTAGATAATTTATTAGTCTGAGCACTAGAAGTACTAGACCTCTTACTACTAAGTATTGGAGACGATAGCGATGACTGAACTTTGAGGGTCCTGGGTTTCAATGTGCACAGCATTAGAAAATTATGTTAAAACAAAGTTGGGGTGAATGCTGCAAATCTGTTGTCTTCAATGTTCCTTAACGGCAGAGAAATTGTCTCCAAAGACACTGAAAAAATCACTTCACTCATTTTGTGATTTTGCCAGTATCTTTTACTTATTTTTTGCCATCATTATACGTTTAGAAATATGGAGTTTCCTGATAAACTTAAAAAAAAAGATAGCCAGAAACAGAAGTGATTTCAAACGATATTTTACTAAATAAAATAAAAAATTCTTTGAAGTTGATAACAACGGAAACAAGATATTTATAAAGCCTGCAGTCTTATCCCGCCTAGGACATACTCTATCAAAGCTATACAGTATCAAACAGGCTTTGACAGGCAGTTAGGAGGGAGAGGAAAGTCTGAACATCCAATTAGCAAAGAGGGGAGGGTTAGAAGAGGACTAATTCCTGGTTCGTTTGGAGTGCCAGTTTGCATTAATATTCTGAATACATTGGTGCTGGCTGTAGCTGTCTTGCAGCATGGCAATGTTTTTTAGTTGATGAAGTGTGCTTTGATTTGGAAATGTGAATGTGTTATGTCTGGAGTTCAATAGTTGGAACAAGTGTGTGTGTTAGTCGTTGCGGACATGCATCGTGATTATTTGGCTCCGCCAAATATTTGCTGTACGCATGGAATGTTCAGCACAAATAAGACGATGTCTATGGTTAAACAATAATACAAACGGCGCAAATTTAATTCAGCTACTAAAAGAATTAAATGGACCATACCCATCGGTGATAATAATGATGAGGTCATTACTAAGCCTTTGATTCATATATGTATACATAGATCCTGTTAAGACCACCACACGTTACACAATATGTTTCACGCAGACTATCATTAACCATATTATCAACAATAACTCTTTGACAAGTATCGACGTGTTCCCGTGTCCCCCAGGGCACACCCTAGGCCCCTCTGGGCTGAGGTTCCGAATCTCGCATAAATTATCCTCGCCAGTTAATTAAATTTACTTGATGCTCGTTCAGAAACAGTATGGTACTCACAACTAATTGAAATCAAGTTTGGGAATATGTAAATATGTTACGTCTTCGGGACCTGGTTGGCTGTGGAGATGACACAAACGTGGAACAAGACAATAATGTTACAGGAAATGATGAAGAAGAATACTTGTGGAATAGTGGTGATAATAGAAGGAAAACTATTACAAGGTAGGTAGATGATCAGACTACTGTTGTGTAAGATGTGGTAGATGGAATGAAAAGACAACACAAATATAATCCTTCAAACGATTTAAATAAACACAAAATCTTAAGTGTAATTGTAATGAATCGCTGCGAAAACCCCAAAAGATTGCAGATAACATCTTTACAAATACCTAACCGAGTTCATAAAGCTCATCGATGCTGAGAAGTGTGTCAACAGCCTAATGTGGGACATTACCGACTGACCAGAGACCCAACACTTAAAGATTCAGGTTTTTTGAATGTCAAGCCCAATTTAAATGTGACCGATAAAAATAAAGACCCAAGAAATTGGCGATAAAAATACCTAAGAGACTTACAAATGGAAATGACGCACTTAAAGGAGGAACTGCCTTTTTTATCTTTAAGTTCGAATACTTTGATGTCAAATTCTTATGCAATAAAATTAATATCTAAGTAAGTAATATCAAGTAAGTACATAATTAGTAATAAAAACAATTCAAAAACCGGTTGCAACAAACATCTAGTGTTGTGAATCGCCCAAGGTCGAGAATTAACTAAAAATTAGACAAACAAGTTGTTATAAACAGACGAACGATAGGTAACTGTACCTACTCGCTGTTCGAACGCATTCTTACGACGCCTGGCACCGGCTGGTACGGACCGGTAACTACATTACACAACGGAAAACAAATCCTATCACACGTTAAATAAAGTCGGAAATCTTTTGCGACCGATCTAAAACAGCACCTGAATTGACATGTGTGGGTATTCTGAAAACGAACTTTAAATTTCGAGTGATAAGATCTAAAAAGGAATGACCATGAGACGGGTTTACACAAGCCTTACACTCACACACCTAAAACTGAATACTATTTCGTTCGACATTCAACTTTGTGTTATGCTGTTAAAGTTGATTTTGGTGTGATAAGGAATGGTGTCACTTTAGTACTCAGGTGTCACAGTTATTGAATTAACGCGCATGTGTGAACTAACGGTACCTGTGTGCGTGTCTGCGCAAGAGTTTACCTGTGACAGGACAAGCATTACTATTGTGACAGCAATGATTGATCTACACCGGGAATTCGTGTTGTACTGTTTGTTAAAGGTTAAAGTTTATGAATGCGTAGAGTCGTAGACCAGAAACTACTCATTCAAGATTGTTTGGTCTATTTTAGTAACTTTAAGATCTATTTTCGTACTTACTTGAAGGATCAAGGCTAGTACTTAGAAGAAAATAGTTGCCGAATTTTCGGCCGACTCAATTTAGATTGCCATACATAAGAATAAGAAGGAACTATTCGAAACATAATTATTACTTCTAGCTACATTTTTAATTACAGCGACTAAAACTCCTCCTAATTGTATATTTCAAACCACGCAGAAAGCTTTGACGAAAAAGTCCAAAAAATTCTTTGAAGTTGAATTTTATACGTAAATTAATACAAACGTACTTTTTGTACCGTGTGCGGGCACGAATGCAAATTCAGTGATAATTTCCTGATTTTGCGTGTATTATTTTCAGCTTTAGAAACAAACTGAAGTACACAAACTAAAGTGGTACCTAAAGACTCTTCTAACCACCTACTTTCGTTATTCGATAACAAAAATACCCGTTTTAGAATATTTTATAAATAAATCGCTTATTATGTATCACAAAAACACGCTAACATCACGCTAACATCTTGAATAGGTTTTTCAGCTACATCCATTATTAGCATGAGAATCGGCGCTCATTACAACTATTTATATAACAAGAATAGTCGGCAAAAACACCAAACTAATTGTGAGAGATTTCGCGCTGTTGCGCAACGTCTCGTCTAGAGGTTACTAAGTCATAACAACTTGAAATCATAAGAATAAGCAGTTCATGTATTTGCATTTTTAGTAAAAGTCAAACTGCAATAGTTAAAATTCAAGGCTCATACAAACAAGACATAGCTTCTTAGTATTTACCGCTGCTAAACAAGTTGTGAAACTAAATTTTGATTTATTTTTGGTATTTCTAATTAGTGGATGGAAAGTGCCGCCATTTTAATTATTTGTATGAGTTTGATTATTTAAAGACAAGGCCACAATTTTTACCAAGGACCTAATGTCTACCTGGAGGAAACTAGTTTCGAGATGCGTTTATTGAAGTTATTAATTATATTTCAATTCAATAAATTATTTCAATACACAATTTCAATTTCTAACAAAATCTTGGTATTTTCTTGGTCCTTTTTGAGCTTATAACCATCCGCACCTATGGACCAGTTTGCTAATTTAATAAAAATAACCATCATCATAAACCGAGCATAATATATTCTACGATAATTCCATAGATTACTTATAGCCGATACATAATATATGTCTTAGCATGGTGTTCGATAAGCGCTGGCGATCACGACTGGTCCAAGGCCTGCTATGCTAATGCCACCATCACACGACTCACTTACCATATTCTTGAATAAATCCAGATCAGTATTAGTTGAATTTACATTTAAATACAGATAACTTGATTTTAAACTGCGTTTAGTTGATTTTGAGTTACATTTGATGTGAATGGCACATAAACGGATGTTTAGACCGTTTGGGATTAGGAGTTACGGCCAATTCGGAACAGTGCTCTCCAAATAGATGTCTTTTTGAAAGTGGGTTGAATGACTCTGAACGATGTGCCGAATTTTTTAAGAAATAGGACGGTGTCGGTCAAAGATCATCAATAATAGTCGGAGCGGAGAATGGAAGTCGGAGCGGAGAATGGAACCGGCGAGAGATGTCGTGCGGTGTTCCACAGGGTTCGGTTCTGGGGCCGGCCTTGTGGAACATCGGTTACGACTGGGTGCTGCGCGCCGACCTGCCTACCGGCGTCAGTGTAGTTTGCTACGCTGACGACACGCTGGTACTGGCACAAGGGAGGTCGCACGAGGCGGCGGCCGAAAACATGACACGCGGGGTTGCGATAGTTGTGGAGAGGATCCGGCAATTGGGTCTCGAGGTGGCATTGCACAAGTCCGAGGCCATGTGTTTTCATGGGCCTCGGAATGCGCCACCGTCGGGATCCCTACTGATGGCAGGAGGGGTTTCCATCGGCGTCGGGTCGACGTTGAAGTACCTAGGACTCGTCCTCGACAGCCGGTGGAACTTCGTGGAGCACTTCCGACGTTTGGCTCCCAAACTGGAACGGACAGGGGCTGCCTTCAAGCGGCTCTTGCCCAACCTGAGGGGTCCAAACGCCTCCTGCCGGAAGCTTTACGCGGGGGTCGTGCGGTCCATGGCCCTTTACGGGGCCCCGATGTGGGCGCGTTCTTTGAGGCGGCAAGCCGCCCACTACCTGAACGCGCCCCAAAAGGTGATAGCCATAAGGCTAATCCGAGGGTACCGCACGATCTCCGGCGAGGCGGCTAGCCTCCTTGCCGGATTGCCGCCATGGGATCTGGAGGCGATAGTCCTCGCGCGCCTGCATGAATGGCGCGCGGAAGCACTATGTCGGGGGGAAACACCGCTGCCGCGACAAATTGCCGCTCAGCGGACAGACCTCCGGCGTGATCTCATGGCGACATGGAGAGAGCGACTGTCGCAACCCCGTGCAGGGCACGCCACCATAGTGGCGATAAGTCCCCTCTTTGAGGAGTGGCTAGGGAGGCGCCACGGCGCCCTCACCTACCGCCTGACGCAGGTCCTCACCGGACACGGTTGTTTCGGGAGGTTCCTGCACCGAATCGGGCGGGAGGAAACGCCCGGGTGTTTCCACTGCGAGGATCGTCCGGAGGACACGGTGGAACACACCGTGGAGGTCTGCCCCGCTTGGGCGGAGCACCGCCGTGTCCTCATAGCGGCGATTGGCGGCGACGATCTCTCGCGTCCGGCCTTGGTTCAAGCCATGGTCCGGAGCGAGAGGGAATGGGAAGCCGTCACCTCCTTCTGCGAAGCAGTCATGCTAGTGAAGGAGGTGGCAGGACGTGAGAGGGAAAGAACCTCACGTCCCAGCCGCCGCGGGAGACGCCCTGGGCGTCGGGGGTCACGTGGTGGCTTCCGACCACCGTAGGCGCTGGCCTGTGGACGGCGAGTTATGGGCTAGCTCGCCGTCCGGCCGTCTTATGACTACAGGCCGTGTCGACGGCGCGTTCGTGTTCCACGCGCGCTTCAAAGAGATGTCAGCAATCAAGTAGGGGTCCGCATGGACCGATGCCTGCCAGGGCTGCGGGACTGTTCGAAAGAGATACCGTGGCCCTGGAACATAAAGGGCAAAGAAGGAACATGGATGGGTTTTAGTCAGTACAAGTCTGACACTCCCCTCCGCTCCGTCCAGAGTGGGGGGGGTCATTTGATGATTTCCCATCCGGAAAAAAAAAAAAAAAAGATCATCAATAATTAAATAAAGATGTATTTTATTAGATTCAACAATGCTTTGTTGCCATACTGCTCCCATGGTTGCTTCTAATATTTTGTTTATCGCTCTGCCCTCATCGTATGTTACGTGAGGTTGGTGCAACACGTCATTTTATCATTCTCTCCTGTCAGCCGTCACTCTCTCATTGACTTCATTGTATCAAATACAGGTCGCTACAGACAACCTCTGTTCTTTCATTCCTCCTTAGAATTATTTCATTCATTGCAAGCGTTTTCTATAGCTTGAAGCCAATGAGTGATGTGAATTATGTCGTGAATACGTCGCCGCGTCAACGCGACATCGCGACAACTAATGTACGCCGCGCTAATTGTCGTCACTGTTGTGTTGACTTCACACTGGCCGAGCATGAACTATGAAAAACTTTTAAAGGATTTTTGTAGGCAAGGTCTTTTGTGAGCAGTGACACAGACATTGTCATGGTTTATTAGAAAGTTGTCGTTATTATTACGATCTTCTTCTTCTGGTGTCCCTCCAATTCATGAAAGCTGGCTTTCATCATCCTTCCTCACCAATATCACGATGAAGTCATGATAATTGGCATGTCCTACGTTCTTACTTAGTACTTATTAGGCAAAAGGCTTTATGGACTCATGGTACAAAATGAAGAAAAACCAATGAAGGATCTTTATTAGCATCGATTTCTTTAAAGGTGAGGAAACAGTTGCGTTGCTCAGTCCTCAAGCTTGTTAGGCTAAGCTGCTATGACTTCTACAGCTGTTAAGCCACGTAGTCGAATATGAAGAAGTATAAGAAGATGTGTTTTTCTTTAGCGGGTTTTGTTTTTTGTAATTTAAAACAACCATTATTATTAGATAAAACAGCAGTCTCCAGCCATCACAACCATTCATAAAAGTGTCAATCCAAACACAGGCATGACATGAACGCTTCATTCAATCCCACAAGTACCAGAGAGCTGTCAATAATACGTTCGTGTAATTATTACACGAACAAAACAAGAAACAAAAGAAAATGGCGGACATACGCAGAACAGTATTGTTCAGTCGTTCACCGGGTGACATCGGCCAATCGGCACGCGTATCAAATTATGTAATTGAAATAATATGGTTTAAGTATTGTTACGAAACGTACTAATCAATATGCAAAGAATTTAAAATTATTAATATAGCAAACACATTTTTTTTTAAATAGGAGGGAGTCAAAAAGTTTTAGCATGTAGTAGCCAGCAATACTGACAAAAACAACATGAGCATGTATGAAACGATATACAATACAAGGTTTTTTCGTTGAAACAATTGAACAAATGGCAGGGGGCCTAGGGGACATATTACTCTTACCTTACTTACTTATTACCAGGGCACTTTAGCCTATCTTGTACTTGAGTCTACTTCTGTCTTAACTGTGAAAACTTGCATCCATAAGAATCTCCTTTTATTCAAATCGATTTTGAATAATAACTCATTTTATTCAAAATTGCCATTTGTCAGCCACTAATGTCTGCCAGCAATAAGTTACTGAAAGCATTTAGAAGTGCCTATTATACGATATTTACTGAGTAATGGGGCCAGATAGGTAGTAATTTTATGTAAAATACTGTAGTCGTCAGCTGCATCCGGTTAGACTGGCAGCCGACACCAACATAGTTGTAAAAAGGCTGAAGATGTTCATGACCCAGCCATCATTGTCTAGAGTAATGTCCACAATTTTTCTACCTTGCATCCTTCTACTACCCTTTTATATCACCTTGTTCAAAATTTTCTCTTTTACACTACTTTTTTTTTTTTTTTTTTTTTGGATGGGAAATCATCAAATGACCCCCCCCACTCTGGGCGGAGCGGAAGGGAGTGTCAGACTTGTACTGACTAAAACCCATCCATGCTCCTTCTTTGCCCTTTGTGTTCCAGGGCCACGGTGTCTCTTTCGAACAGTCCCGCAGCTCTGGCAGGCATCGGCCCATGCGGACCCCTACTCGGTTGCTGACATCTCTTTGAGGCGCGCGTGGAACACGAACGCGCCGTCGACACGGCCTGTCGTCATAAGACGGCCGGACGGCGAGCTAGCCCATAACTCGCCGTCCACAGGCCCGCGCCTACGGTGGCCGGGAGCCACCACGTGACCCCCGACGCCCAGGGCGTCTCCCGCGGCGGCTGGGACGTGAGGTTCTTTCCCTCTCACGTCCCGCCACCTCCTTCACTAGCATGACTGCTTCACAGAAGGAGGTGACGGCTTCCCATTCCCTCTCGCTCCGGACCATGGCTTGAACCAGGGCCGGACGCGAGAGATCGCCGCCGCCAATCGCCGCTACAAGGACACGGCGGTGCTCCGCCCAAGCGGGGCAGACCTCTACGGTGTGCTCCACCGTGTCCTCCGGGCGATCCTCGCAGTGGAAACACCCGGGCGTTTCCTCCCGCCCGATTCGGTGCAAGAACCTCCCGAAACAACCGTGTCCGGTGAGGATCTGCGTCAGGCGGTAGGTGAGGGCGCCGTGGCGCCTCTCTAGCCACTCCTCAAAGAGGGGACTTATCGCCACTATGGTAGCGTGCCCTGCACGGGGTTGCAACAGTCGCTCTCTCCATGTCGCCATGATATCACGCCGGAGGTCTGTCCGCTGAGCGGCAATTTGCCGCGGCAGCGGAGTTTCCCCCCGACGTAGTGCCTCCGCGCGCCATTCATGCAGGCGCGCGAGGACTATCGCCTCCAGATCCCATGGCGGCAATCCGGCAAGGAGGCTAGCCGCCTCGCCGGAGATCGTGCGGTACCCCCGGATTAGCCTTATGGCTATCACCTTTTGGGGCGCGTTCAGGTAGTGGGCGGCTTGCCGCCTTAAAGAACGCGCCCACACCGGGGCCCCGTAAAGAGCCATGGACCGCACGACCCCCGCGTATAGCCTCCGGCAGGAGGCGTTTGGACCCCTCAGGTTGGGCAAGAGCCGCTTGAAGGCAGCCCCTGTCCGTTCCAGTTTGGGAGCCAAACGTCGGAAGTGCTCCACGAAGTTCCACCGGCTGTCGAGGACGAGTCCTAGGTACTTCAACGTCGACCCGACGCCGATGGAAACCCCTCCCGCCGTCAGTAGGGATCCCGACGGTGGCGCATTCCGAGGCCCATGAAAACACATGGCCTCGGACTTGTGCAATGCCACCTCGAGACCCAATTGCCGGATCCTATCCACGACTATCGCAACCCCGCGTGTCATGTTTTCGGCCGCCGCCTCGTGCGACCTCCCTTGTGCCAGTACCAGCGTGTCGTCAGCGTAGCAAACTACGCTGACGCCGGTAGGGAGGTCGGCGCGCAGCACCCAGTCGTAACCGATGTTCCACAGGGCCGGTCCTAGAACCGATCCCTGTGGAACACCGCACGACATCTCTCGCCGGTTCCATTCTCCGCTCTGACCAGGGTAGATCACGGCCCTATCCGTCAAGTAGTCCCCGACCACACGACGAAGGTAGGTTGGCACCCGGTGATACCGGAGTGCCTCCCCAATGCAGCTCCAGGGCATGGAGTTGAAGGCGTTGGCGATGTCAAGAGACACCGCCAAGACGACCCCGCCCCGGGACACCGCGTCCCCCGTCGTGAGGGCTCTCACGCGCATGATGGCGTCCACCGTGGAGCGCCCCTTGCGGAAACCAAACTGGTGTTCCGCAAGATCCGGCCCCATCCCCGCAAGGTGCCCGGCGAGGCGGTTGGCAATGACTCTTTCGAAGAGCTTGCCCACCTCGTCGAGCAACACGATGAGCCGGTATGCGGACGGAGAGTCCGCAGGGCGCCCTGGTTTCCGGATGAGGACCAGCTTCCCCGTCTTCCAACGAAGCGGAAACTGGCCTCTCTCCAAGCATGCGCTTAGGAGCCCTTCCAGTCGGGGCCCGAGAGCCTCAGAGGCCAGGACCCAGGCTTTGCCAGGCAAGCCATCGGGTCCCGGGGCGGTGTTTCTGGCTTTCAGCCTGCGTACCGCCACTCTCAGGTCTACCCCAGTCACCTCCGGAACGTCGTCATCGTCATCGGTGTGGTCCGCTTCCGGCACCGCACGCGGCGGCGGAGCCATAGGTGGGGGAGGATGCTCCCCTCGCGAAGGGAACAGAGCGCTCACCACGTCCTCCACGAGCTCAGGCCGGAGACTCTGCGTTAGCGGGGGGGCCCGGGTGCGGAGTTTGTCCCGCACCATCTTGTAAGGGCGCCCCCACGGATCTCCGTTCAGAGACTCCAGCATCTCCTCGCGGGCCAAATTCTTGGCCCGCCGGACAGCCTCTTGGAGGGCGGTCTTCGCCGCTCTGTACCCCTCGTACAGCTCCGCCTCAATGGCTGCCGCATCCGGAGGGCGGATGCGGAGCCTGCGATGCCTGGCGTACAGGCGCCGCGCGGCAACGCACGCCTTGCGCAGAGACGTCAGCTCTCGCGACCACCAGTACACCTGACGCCGGGCGCTTCCTGGCCGAACTCGGGGCATTGCCACGTCGCAAATCTCGGACATGGCCTCCTGGAACCAACCCGCCTCGTTGTTGATGTCAGCAGGCCTGACTGGTGATGACACCCAGGCCTGCACGATCGAGGCTTCCAGGAGGAGCTCCCGGTCCAGCTGCTTCAGCGCCCATCGCGGACCACTCGGGGCCTGTAGGACCGGCACGCTTGAGGACTGGGTGGAGACGTCGAACCGGATATACCGGTGGTCGGAATAGGTCTCCACCCCCTCCATGACGCGCCAGTCAACGACACGCGGCGACAGAGCGGGGCTGGCGAACGAGATGTCCACCACCGACTCGCCCCGCATCCGCACGCACGTGGGGACAGAACCCCGATTTAGGACGACCAGGCCTGTCTCCAGAGCCCAGTCCTCCACCATTCTACCCCGCACGTCCGTGTAACGAGAACCCCAAGCCAAGTTCTTGGCATTGAAGTCCCCGAGCACAAGCACGGGGAGGGAATGACTTCCGATGACGACACTCAACTCCGTGAGGGAGTTGTGGAACTCGGCGAGAGTTCGGCTCGGGGAGAAGTAGACTCCCACTACAACGATCTCCCCGAACCGTGCTGCTACGCACCCCTGACCCTTCCTGACACTCTCAAGGGTCGGGGTACCGGCGGCGACCGACGCAATTAAGGTCACTGAGCCGCTAAGGTCCTCCACCCAGTCATCCCTGGGCGGGACAAAGTACGGCTCAGCGACCACAGCGATGTTAATCGACCACTGCGCCATGCTCTGGAGCAACAGATCCTGAGCGCAGGCGCAGTGGTTGATGTTCGCTTGGAGAAGGCGTAATGAGGCCGTTACTGGCACTCCATTTCAGCCCCCTCCCGGGCCCCCTGCGAGGGCTCCGCTGCGGAAGTTGCAGCAGTAGCGGCAGCGGCGGCGACAGTGGTGGCGGCTGCGGTGGTGGCGACGGTGGGGGTTTTGGCGGTGGTGGCGGAGGGCCTTCCCTTGCCCCTGGCCTTCTCGGGAGTACCGCAGGACTTGCTCCCTGCCCGGTGATCAGCCGGCTTGCCAGCTGCCGCACATGCGGCACAGCGCGGCGCGGCGGAGCAAGCCGCGGCCATGTGACCAGGCTGGCCACAGCGGAAGCACAGGCCGCTGCGGTCCACCTCCGAGGTGCACCGGACCGACACGTGGTGCCCCACATGGCAGCGGAAGCACCTCAGAGGTCTGGGTTCCAGCAGCTTTACCTGCGCCGAAACCCAGCCCACCAAGAGCCTTCGGCCCTCCACAATGACTTTCGCCGCCGTCACAGGGCAGCTTACCGTTACGGTTCGCATGCCCGACAGGTCCGGACGTAAGGTGCCTGCCTTGACCTGCTCGGCAGGGCACCCACCGGTCCTGGTGACGGCGGCCACCACCTCCTCCTCGGTCACCGAGTCGTCCAGACCCAGGATGCGCAGGTCTGCGCATTTGACGGGCCTGGACACTCGGGCCTCGTCCGCATTTAGGGACGCTCTAAGCTTTTCAGCCAGAGCGTCAGCGGACGAGCCACGGGTTTCGCCGGGGATTTCCAGTACTCGAGCCCCTGTTGCGGTGACTCTAAGCCGGAGGCCCCCGGCGATCCCGAGCTCCCCGAGATCCACCATCGTCTTCGCCTTAGCGAGCACGTCGCGATAGGTCACGCCCCTCTTTTCCGCCTCCGGCTGTAGTGTTATCACTACAGCTGCGGTCTTCGGGGCGCTGAGCCTAGCAGCGCCATTCCGCTTCTTTTCTTGGCGCTTCCGCTCCCGCTTCCTGGCCTTTTTGGCCGCCCTTCGCTCCCTCGCTCTCTCTCCGGCCACCTGCCACCCGGTCTCGGCCACGGATGGCTTAGAGGGCGGGGGGGGCGGCAGTGGCGGCTGTCTCGCGGCTAGCGCTGGCACATTCGCCGCCTTGCCCTTCTTGTGGGCCGCCGCCTTGCCCTGCCTCAAGGCCGCCGCCCCCCCAACCGGGGCCGATTTAGCCGGAGCCAGCTTTCCAGGAGCCGACGTAACCCTGCCGGAGGGCTGGCTGGATGGCCCCGGTGCGGAAGCTGCAGCAGCCGCATATGTGGCCGCCCTCGGGCCCGACTGCGCCTTGTTTGCCGCCAAGGGGGGGCGCAGAACAATGCCCTCCAGGACGGAGAACCGAGCCTGAAAGGCAGCCAGCTCCTGCCGAACCAGGTTCAGGACCTGGTTCTCCACCGGCACGGCCTGGCGTGGTCGCTGCTGGCCATTTTGGGGCGCCTCGCGAGAGCCGGACTCACGCAGACTGGCCAAGTCTGCTCGGAGCCTCCTGTTCTCCTCTTGGAGAAGCTCCGTGGCGGCCGTCAGTCGAGCGACCTCCGCCCGCAGTTTGACCATGCCTTCTGGCGGGGGCGCCGCATATCTGGCTTCCGCTGCCGCCATGATAGAGGCGACCGCTGAGGGTATAGCCCTTTGCCTGGTGGAGGGCTTTTGCTTGTAGGAGACAGCCCTCAGCGCCGCCTCCACCTCCTTCGCAAGCCCGGCCTTACGCTCCGCTTCGGAGCCACCGTCTGCACCCGCCTCGTTACCAGAAGAGCCCGAACGGGCCACTCCGTGACCAGCAGCCACCCCCGGGTGGCGCGCCTCCGCGGCAAGCCGTGCCGACCTCTCGGTGGCAGAGAGGCCTCTCCCCTTGCCGCGGATCCCGCCACGCTTGCTGGTGGGGATCTTGCGAGCCGAAGCCAGCTCCCCCTCTGACGACGACTCTCGGTCGCCTACCGGCCTGGACCGCTTGCGAAGGAACTCCCTGTTCCCCGCAGCTGCCCCGGGCCTTCCGCGCCGGGAGCTCTCTGAGCCTCCCGCGCTCACATCGTTGGATGCGGCGCCGGACTCCGACCCCGCATCCCTCTCCTCCCTTCCTTCGCCGTTATCGGCCGTTTTCTGGGTTAAAATATGTGCCATTTTGTTCCCACGAGTATGGGGGAAATAAAAAGTCCATCTGGGCAGTGCCCCCTGTACCCAGATAAGCCATAGCCAGGCCCGGCAGTGGTTCGCACTAGCGACTGATTTTCCAAAGGAACCCGTCAGCCATACATCTCCTCGCGGTGCGCCGCCGCTTGAGATTCGGGGTAACTTTTTATAGAGGTTTTCTACCTCGTGGTCCGGGCGGTTAAGCCAAGACCCTCGGTCCCAATCGAAGCCGCGAGACGTGTTCCACGACACTTCGACGGTGGGATTACGATATCGACGGGGACAGTGAAGGACTGCATCCTTCACTGTCTGCTCGGAGGCAGGGTAAGTGCACACCGAGCCCGCCCTAGCTCCTCCGCTGTGCCCTCTGCTTTTCAGAGGGTCACACGGAGCAACGCCCCCTAAGTCCAAGATGGACCCCTCCCATGTCAGAATATTAGCCATGGACAGTAACATTCCCCGAGGAATAAGAATCTTTTCCCATTCCTCGGGGAAGGATACTGCCCACGCCCAGGGTGCACCGGCCCAGCAGCTGCTATTCCCTCCAGACGTATCGAGAGGGACCGGCAGCCATCAAGCACACGAGGAGGAATTCTGACAACGCACCCCCTTTTACACTACTTCAATAATGTTTGTTCACAAAGTTGTGGTACACTACCCAGTGACTGGGTGCCGAGGTCAGATGGGCAGTTCCTTCATCTTAAAGAGTGGGATTCAGCTCCAAACCGGAATTAGGACGCAACAAATGGTGATGAATCGATTTGTACGAGTACATTAATTTGTCCGGTGTGCATGTTCTCTTAGGCCGCTAAAGTGGCTAATGAATCGCGGAGCTGACGTTAACACGTTTATGATAATATTCAGATCCCAGTGAGTTATGGCGTCATCAACTGATTACACCGGAATATGTTCATTATGAGCTGTGAAGTGAGAGGAGCGCTGTGGAGGAAGGCCTCGGACGGCACAAGTATGATAATATTTTTTAAAAGGACGCGAAATGAGGTTGTGTAACATTGTTAAGACTCTTTTGCCTTTACCTTACCGTTCGGAGTTTGTGTTCCGCAAATGAGATCAATTGCTATTTAACTAATAAGCAGGTCTAGACCAGTGACAATTAAGCGTTTTAAATTAAAGCGTTTCATATTTCTGCAGCAAAAAGGATTGAAATAAGATTAGCGGTAGCTGTAAATGTCAGTTCCATGCATTTTTGACTTTGCCATCATCGTTAGCGCTATCGACAAGGGAGACCTATTCGTGTTGGTCAGTGGGAAGGAAACTAATGATGATGATAATAAAGACGCGGTTAGTTTGTTAAATTGTATGCTCACCATACAATTTATTTATTACATTAAGTACAGCATAAGCCATTAATACTAAATGAAGTTATCCTTTTACTCGGTCTTCTCCCAGAACCACAAACATTCTAACATTATCGTCTTGATCATTCACCAGCAAACAAGTGCAATCCAGGCATCCTAAGCATACGCGGTATATGGGAAGTGGATCGATCGAATATATGTTCCATTGGTTATATATTTCACTAGCTTTTGTCCGCGGCTTCGCCCACGTGGATGTCGAAAAATATCCGACTGGAACATACCGAACAACCATAGTTACTTACCTTCATCCCACTTTTTAACCCTTCGGGGGTAGTATTATCAAAAACGCTGAGACACGTATATATTAATTTTCAATTGTCAGCCTAAATACAAAATATGAAGATCCTAACTTCAAAACCGACGGACTTTCATATAAACTTCCATCCCCTATTTTACCCCTTTAGGGGTGGAATTCCTAAAAATCCTTTCTTAGTGGATACTTACTCTTCACAAAGAACACACCCTCCAAGTTTCATGTCTCTAGGACCAGCGGTTTGAACTGTGTTGATATATCACCCAGTCAGTCAGTCAGTCAGTCAGTTTACCATTTTATATATGTATATAGATAAAACTGGTCCTACGGTACAGATTGCGTAAAACCACGCCATAGAGCTTCTCAAGATCTATTGGCCGATTGGAGTTCAATGCAAGCTTAACTCTGGCTACACTAGCTGTTAGAAAATATTTTAGAAAAGGGCTAGTCGTTACAATGGGTTGGTATGATAGGAATAGTAGGATTATTTTAATGGAAAATATATGCGAAGTTCAATTTTTTAATGCAGTAATAAAAAATGTTCTTAAATTCCTTCTTGGATCATTTAACGTAATCAATTGACACTATACAACCATTCTCGTATGAGTGAGTACATGAAACACGAACGCAATCCATCTTTAAAACAATAAAGTGAAACCATAAACTATATCTCTGTCAATCACGCATTTACTCAATGGACTGGTCGCTTTACTAACACAAACGAAAATTACCTTTATGTCAATGAAAATAAAGTTCTACAAAACAACACAGGTGGTTTAGTTACGCATGATACGGCATTTCTAATGCGAAGAAAATTGAACGTTGTTCAAAAGAGATTAGGGTTTGTTTTTGTGTGTGCTAAATAGTGCAAGGAGGTGAAGGCTCGGGTACCGTTGCTAGGTTACGGAGGTGCGAGGTCGTTGACCCGTGCGTACGCGCTGCTTCGTGGGAAATTGGTCTTTTGCCTTTCATTTGATAAAGGGATTGCGTAGTCTTCGACTGAGTATCGTTAGGCTTTTATGTGTTAGTGTAAGCACGTTGTTTGGCCTTGGTTAACGGTGCCAAATTAAGCGATTAAATGGACTTGCTCTTACCGCATGTGGTATTTAAATAAAACTAACACACGTAGTTATGAATTACTTGGAGACAAAGGACTATAATAAAATAGAATGCCTGGGCAAAGTTTTAATATCAGTTTCTATATAACATAACGCAGTGGCAGAGCAAGTTAACGTGACCCATGAAGTAAATTTCGAGGGTTCGACGGGCTCCGAGCTTATTGTTCCTGGCATCTTCAATTTATCTCAAGAAAACATCATCGCTGTTTTACAAAACAGAGGAAAAATCATTAATCTAAAATGTAATGCTATTGAATAATACTATACTACTATACTACATACATTAACCCTGCACCTATCATAAATATCCAATCAATCAAGTTCACACAAGAACCACTCAGCCTTATAAAACTCCTCTTCAAAACCCATAATCGTCACAAATAACATTCATCACCAATAAAGTCTTTACAAACAAAACCCTTGATTCCTGCTCACACCACAATACTTTAATCTTACGAGAGGATCCACCTTATGGGACCCATAAACATGTTGAAAGGAACATTGTATCGCTTATGAAAAGATTTCCGGAACATTAGATAGCTAGCTATGGTATGGGATTATGCTCCATAAGGCCATTAAAATGCTGTTGATGGAAGAAAACGACGGACTAAAGGGGATGTTTGGTATTGATGATGGTGCGTGCGTGGTGTGTACTATTTTATTCTGTGCCTAGGTTTTGTTTCGTTACTGTTATAGAAGTTAAGTTGTTAAGTTTTCAGTATGAATGTGGATGGGTATATGAGTAGAGGAAGATCAAAGAAATGATAGATGGACTGTGTAAAGAATGATATGGTAAGAAAGGAGGTCTGATGAGATGACGAGGAAAAGAGAAGTGTGGAAGAAGAAGACATGCTGCGCCGCACCCAACTGAATTGGGGTAAGGGCAGGAGAATGAGGATCACAGTTATAGAAGGTAATCTACCTACCTTCCTTCTTATGCCTTTGTTAAAGATGGATACTATTCACGAGAGGTTGATTTGCCATAGGCAATTTCACATGGAGAAAATAAGCGTTATTTAGTTTCTTTAATAATATGCAGTGTTTAGTAATACACCAGTTTGGCTCGAAACCGTTTCTTGGTCTTTTGATCCTTCACAGGTGTCTCGAAGACAATTTTTTATTACCCTGGTTGTGATTCAGAGTTCAGGAACAACGTATTTTTTGGTCTTTTGAGAAAATGGGAAGCTTTGAAAACTTTTTTAGAACTAAGAAATCAGAGCTTCAATTGAAGATGAAGTTGCATAGCATGTAGGATATCTAAAAAGCGTCTTAGATCATTATAAAAATAAAACCGTTTAACTATTTCAACTACATATGTGCGTTTCCATACATCGTTTGGAGATCACCTTTTAAGCAAGGAGAATGCTTGTGCGAGGAGGAATTTATGAAAAATGGCTTTTGCCCGCGGCTTCGCCTGCGTGGATGTCGAAAAATATCCGATTACTTACCTTCATACCCCTTTTTAACCCTTCGGAGGTAGAATTATCAAAACCGCTGTAACACGTATAAATTAATTTTCATTTTCATTTTCATTTTCTAAACACAAAATTTGAAGATCCTAATTCAAAATTGACGGACTTTCATATAAACTTCCATCCTCTATTATACCCCTTTAGTGGTGGAATTCCCAAAAATCATTTCTTAGTGGACACTTACTCTTCACAAATAACACACCCTCCAAGTTTCATGTCTCTAGGAACAGCGGTTTGGGCTGTGTGTTGATATATCACCTAGTCAGTCAGTCAGCCAGTTTACCATTTTATATATGTAATATAGATATAGATACGTCTGTTATGATAATGAAGACAGACCCAGTATAAGCAGAAGTACTTAGTTAAGATATAAAAGATGCAGTGGGCTCATTGAGCGGGTGCTGCGAGCCTACACTCAATGGGATTTTATTCCGCTCTCTTATGATGTCATGTTGTTGGCTAAGTGATAAGCGACAGCGGGTAGCTGAAATGATAAGTAAATGCGCTACCTAGTCCTAAACCTAATGCATATTATAAATGCTCAGAGAAATTAACTATTTGATTGGATACTCGATACTAACGTTCCATTAACATCCCCGAGTAATAACAAAGACATAAATTAGTAGTAGTAACAAAGCCTATGAAACTAAAAATACTCATGCTTTCCCCTCCTCAGCTGTACATAAGGTCTTTTAATCGCATGTCCTGGCTTCTATTTAAAAACAATATAATCGTAGATTTTACCTCATTTTCAAATTACTTGCCCTTCGCTCGTACCCTTGTACCACTCCTGGGCGCTCTTTCACAGCCCTTTTGTCAGTCTTTTGCAAGCTCGTGGAGAGGCGAAAAATAAATTATGTCACCCATTGACAACAGTAATGATCTTGTTTGAATATAAAAGAAGCATTCGACTACCTTCCTCTTCACAGTATTGCGAGACTATTCGGATATTATTTTTGGACACAAATGGAGGGTACTTTGCATTTTAAGACATTGTTGTATTGATGGATAGAATTATGGGAAAAGACATCAGCGTGTCTATGGACAATTTTTGTGTGTTGAGTTGCTTTTCTAAATAACTTGCTTATACAGGACTCGTAAAGAGCGCTACTGCAGGTCAGACTTAAAATTGGAAATCTCTGATGCTAATTGCCGCTTTTATGACTAAAACATCCATTATTGAGTTTCCCATCCCGCTTTCAGCGTTTCGAAAAATCTGGAGAAAGAGGGACGAAGAAAGATGTTGAGTCGTGTATGATGACAAGAGAGGCTGTGGATGTTGGGGTAAAAATCTATGAACAATTTCATATAAGAAACGGTGGTACGTCTACCAACTATTTGTGGTTGAACCGTTGAACCGTTGCGGGTAAGAACGCGGTATGGTATAAAACGCAGTTTATCTCTGTAAATAAACCAGGTAGAGTGTATTTACTAACATCGCGTCACTAATCCTGGTCGTGTCGGATCCGTCACGTCTCGTATCATGTGGCGAAGTGAGTCTGCTGGAACACGTTTATATTAGTGTGTAGGTTATGAACATGCTAAGAATACGCTCCGTGAATGAAACAGAAATGGTTTGCTTATAGTACGAGGAACAGGGTGTAAAGTTCCTCATACTGCTCAGAAAAGAGAGGATCCTTCGAGCAGACGAGTGTTGTGTCTGAAGGGCTACTCCCCGGCGGTTGTTATCGGACTGTTGTTAGGGACCTCACGCACTACACGGTCAGAACCAATGTGGCTGTAGAAGCACCGACCAGGAAGCAATTTTAGTCGTACGACCAAGAGACCGACAGGTTTTGTTCAAGATAGGGGCCCCACATGCGAGGACCCAAAATGTCCCAATCTCGGGGATAACTACTACTCTACTATTTACGGCATCAGGTAAGATACGTAGTTCGTACGTGGTGTTGCAGATGGCGCCACATGCTCTCAAAAGTTGTTCTTCTAACTATGACACCAACTTTGTTTTTCCCGAACTCTCTTTTCTCTAGTAATGATACCTACAGTTCTTTGAAATAGAGGCCTGTCTGCAGCCACAAAAACGGTTTCCAGTCTGTTACTGAGAAATCTAAAAAAACATTTTTTGCAACCTGGAGATCGTTACCTAGGTCGACAGACGTTCTTATATGACTGAGGATCAAGGCTATCAAACGAATTTTAGATTAAAATAAAAGTATGAAACGGCCATGAACATTCATGTTTCAAAAGTTGCCAAAACTCGACGCGATGGTCGGCGGCGTTTTTAATTAAACTAACCTTCTGAAGGAACTTTCTGTTACTTCCTTAATACCACTGTATTAACGCGGAGTATTGCACATTGCCTTGTTATAATTAAAACTTTAATTAATTCTTTTTATTTAATGTAAGAACGCCAAGACGAAGTTAAATTCTTCTGGAGTAACATACAGTCTTAATTTAAGCTACAGACTACTGAATGTCAAACCTGTTCCAATTCGTTGTGAATACGCAACGCTCTGAATGCGTTTGCCACTGGTGTAGGCCCTTTAGGTTTTTCTTTTTTTCAGAATGGTTGGTTTGTCGTCAAAATTCGAAGAAATAAGCTTGCAACAAGGCAAACCATTGCCAGCCATAATTTGAACCTTGCATTGCCAACACAGTGTACATATAATAGATATTATCGAGAAATACACAAAACAAGACGCAACAGAAAGTGAGTTTCAAAGGCTTCGATATCACTTTCATCGAACATCGAACTCATCATCTCAAATAAAGTGTGAAATTATTATTCATCATTAAATTTCATGTTACAAGCTCATTTTCATTACATAAAAAGGAACGACCTCACCGTCTCGTAATGTCAATGGGAACACCGCAATATGAGCTTCAACACCCTCGTCTTCCATCTCTTTCACTCAACCTAGAGCTTAGATAGCTGCGTCCCTGTCTAACGTTATTATTTTTTATAGCTAGTGCATCGGACGAGCTCGTTATATCCGAATGATGGTTGATAGTCTGAAGAGGATTGCAGCTAGTGAACCAAAGGGAATGTTCTCAAACAAAAATGTGGAAGAATTTGATACGACAATCATATTTAAAAGATTAAATGATACATTTAGTACAGAAATCAAAGAATAATAAATAGAAAAATAAAGCATACCATACTTAAAATATATAACATACCATAGTGATAAAACCAAATAATAAGCTTACGATAGGAAAGAGTCGGGAATATTTATTACAAGCCGCGGGCAACTACTTATACTTACAGCGGCTTACAGATGCCTTCCTAACCCTCGCCCCGCCGTCCCTAGACACAAGACCCCTTAATTAAAACATAGGAACACAATTATTAATAAATCCTCACTTCTCCTATAAAATATGCTCCCGTACAGCACGTCCACATCGAGACGAGCACTCCATTCCGATTCGTACAATTATGCAGGCGTTGGTAATTAAAACTTGCATAGCATTGCCACGACGCGGTCAGATCGGATAATTGCATTTGCAATTTAAAACTATCTGAGTAGAACAAAGTTATGAGGTATGTGTTGTATTGGGGTTAGGGTGTCGGGATTAATGTTGTATTGTTACTGCAAACGTAGCGTGTAGGAGCTAAATACGACCTTAATGGCGTGCAAAAATAGTAGGAAAAGCAAAAGGAAGGAGGTCTCGTAACAGTGTAGGTAAACATATAAAGGAAGTTGGTTACCACACAACTTCTACATAGCTATCAACAGCTAATAAATTTTTTTTTATTCATGAAAGAAATTATAGAAAATTCTCAGGTAAGGGGTGTGCAGAATATCTGGGTACAGGGGGCACTGCTCAGATGGACTTTTTATTTCCCCCATACTGGTGGGAACAGAATAGATGATTACCCAATTAAAAAAACGGCCGATAACGGCGAAGGAAGGGAGGAGAGGGATGTGGGGTCGGAGTCCGGCGCCGCATCCAGCGATGTGAGCGCGGGGGGCTCAGAGGGCTCCCGGCGCGGGAGGCCCGAGGCTGCTGCGGGGAACAGGGAGTTCCTACGCAAGCGGTCCAGGCCGGTGGGCGATCGAGAGTCGTCATCAGAGGGGGAGCTGGCTTCGGCTCGCAAGATCCCCACCAGCGGGCGTGGCGGGGTCCGCGGCAGGGGGAGAGGCCTCTCTGCCACCGAGAGGTCGGCGCGGCTTGCCGCGGAGGCGCGCCACCCGGGGGTGGCTGCCGGTCACGGGGTGGCCCGTTCGGGCTTCTCTGGTAACGAGGCAGGCGCAAACGGCGGCTCCGAAGCGGAGCGTAGGGCCGGGCTTGCGAGGGAGGTGGAGGCGGCGCTGAGGGCTGTCTCCTACAAGCAAAAGCCCTCCACCAGGCAAAGGGCTATACCCTCAGCGGTCGCCTCTATCATGGCGGCAGCGGAGGCTAGATATGCGGGGCCCCCGCCAGACGGCATGGCCAAACTGCGAGTGGAGGTCGCTCGACTGACGGCCGCCATGGAGCTTCTCCAAGAGGAGAACAGGAAGCTCCGAGCAGACTTGGCCAGCCTGCGTGAGTCCGGCTCTCGCGAGGCGCCCCAAAATGGCCAGCAGCGACCAAGCCAGGCCGTGCCGGCGGAGAACCAGGTCCTGAACCTGGTTCGGCAGGAGCTGGCTGCCTTTCAGGCGCGGTTCTCCGTCCTGGAGGGCATTGTTCTGCGCCCCCCCTTGGCGGCAAACAGAGCGCCCTCGGGCCCGAGGGCGGCCACATATGCGGCTGCTGCGGCTTCCGCACCGGGGCCGTCCAGCCAGCCCTCCGGCAGGGTTACGTCGGCCCCCGGAAAGCCGGCTCCGGCGAAATCGGCCCCGGTTGGGGGGGCGGCGGCCCTGAGGCAGGGCAAGGCGGCGGCCCACAAGAAGGACAAGGCGGCGAATGTGCCAGCGCCAGCCGCGAGGCAGCCGCCACCGCCGCCGCCTCCGTCCTCTAAGCCATCCGTGACCGAGACCGGGTGGCAGGTGGCCGGAGAGAGAGCGAGGGAGCGAAGGGCGGCCAAAAAGGACAGAAAGCGGGAGCGGAAGCGTCAAAAAAAGAAGCGGAGCGGCGCTGCTAGGCTCAGCGCCCCGAAGACCGCAGCTGTAGTGATAACACTACAGCCGGAGGCGGAAAAGAGGGGCGTGACCTATCGCGACGTGCTCGCTAAGGCGAAGACGATGGTGGATCTCGGGGAGCTCGGGATCGCCGGGGGCCTCCGGCTTAGAGTCACCGCAACAGGGGCTCGAGTGCTGGAGATCCCCGGCGAAACCCGTGGCTCGTCCGCTGACGCTCTGGCTGAAAAGCTTAGAGCGTCCCTAAATGCGGACGAGGCCCGAGTGTCCAGGCCCGTCAAATGCGCAGACCTGCGCATCCTGGGTCTGGACGACTCGGTTACCGAGGAGGAGGTGGTGGCCGCCGTCGCCAGGACCGGTGGGTGCCCTGCCGAGCAGGTCAAGGCAGGCACCTTACGTCCGGATCTGTCGGGCATGCGAACCGTAACGGTAAGCTGCCCTGTGACGGCGGCGAAAGCCATTGTGGAGGGCCGAAGGCTCTTGGTGGGCTGGGTCTCGGCGCTGGTGAAGCTGCTGGAACCCAGACCTCTGAGGTGCTTCCGCTGCCATGTGGGGCACCACGTGTCGGTCCGGTGCACCTCGGAGGTGGACCGCAGTAGCCTATGCTTCCGCTGCGGCCAGCCCGGTCACATGGCCGCGGCTTGCTCCGCCGCGCCGCACTGCACCGCATGTGCGGCAGCTGGCAAGCCGGCCGATCACCGGGCAGGGAGCAAGGCCTGCGGTACTCCCGCCAAGGTCAGGGGCAAGGGAAGGCCCTCCGCCACCACCGTCAAAACCCCCACCGTCGCCGCCGCTGCCGCTACTGCTGCAACTTCCGCAGCTGGGCCCTCGAAGGGGGCTCGGGAGGGGGCTGAAATGGAGTGCCAGTAACGGCCCCATTACGCCTTCTCCAGGCGAATATCAACCACTGCGCCTGCGCTCAGGATCTGTTGCTCCAGAGCATGGCGCAGTGGTCGATTAACATCGCCGTGGTCGCTGAGCCGTACTTTGTCCCGCCCAGGGATGACTGGGTGGAGGACCTTAGCGGCTCAGTGACCATAATTGCGTCGGCCGCCGCCGGTACCCCGACCGTTGAGAGTGTCAGGAAGGGTCAAGGGTGCGTAGCAGCACGGTTCGGGGAGATCGTTGTAGTGGGAGTCTACTTCTCCCCGAGCCGAACTCTCGCCGAGTTCCACAACTCCCTCACGGAGTTGAGTGTCGTCATTGGAAGCCATTCCCTCCCCGTGCTTGTGCTCGGGGACTTCAATGCCCAGAACTTGGCTTGGGGTTCTCGTTACACGGACGTGCGGGGTAGGATGGTGGAGGACTGGGCTCTGGAGACAGGCCTGGTCGTCCTAAATCGGGGTTCTGTCCCCACGTGCGTGCGGATGCGGGGCGAGTCGGTGGTGGACATCTCGTTCGCCAGTCCCGCTCTGTCACCGCGTGTCGTTGACTGGCGCGTCATTGAGGGGGTGGAGACCTATTCCGACCACCGGTACATCCGGTTCGACATCTCCACCCAGACCTCAAGCGCGCCGGTCCTACAGGCCCCGAGTGGTCCGCGATGGGCGCTGAAGCAGCTGGACCGGGAGCTCCTCCTGGAAGCCTCGATGGTGCAGGCCTGGGTGTCATCACCGGTCAGGCCTGCCGACATTAACAACGAGGCGGGTTGGTTCCAGGAGGCCATGTCCGAGATTTGCGACGTGGCAATGCCCCGAGTTCGGCCAGGAAGCGCCCGGCGTCAGGTGTACTGGTGGTCGCGAGAGCTGACGTCTCTGCGCGAGGCGTGTGTTGCCGCGCGGCACCTGTACGCCAGGCATCGCAGGCTCCGCATCCGCCATCCGGATGCGGCAGCCATTGAGGCGGAGCTGTACGAGGGGTACAGAGCGGCGAAGACCGCCCTCCAAGAGGCTGTCCGGCGGGCCAAGAATCTGGCCCGCGAGGAGATGCTGGAGTCTCTGAACGGAGATCCGTGGGGTTGGCCTTACAAGATGGTGCGGGACAAACTCCGCATCCGGGCCCCCCCGCTGACGCAGAGTCTCCGGCCTGAGCTCGTGGAGGACGTGGTGAGCGCTCTGTTCCCTTCGCGAGGGGAGCATCCTCCCCCGCCTATGGCTCCGCCGCCGCGTGCGGTGCCGGAAGCGGACCACACCGATGACGATGACGACGTTCCGGAGGTGACTGGGGTAGACCTGAGAGTGGCGGTACGCAGGCTGAAGACCAGAAACACCGCCCCGGGACCCGATGGCTTGCCTGGCAAAGCCTGGGTCCTGGCCTCTGAGGCTCTCGGGCCCCGACTGGAAGGGCTCCTAAGCGCATGCTTGGAGAGAGGCCAGTTTCCGCTTCGTTGGAAGACGGGGAAGCTGGTCCTCATCCGGAAACCAGGGCGCCCTGCGGACTCTCCGTCCGCATACCGGCCCATCGTGTTGCTCGACGAGGTGGGCAAGCTCTTCGAAAGAGTCATTGCCAACCGCCTCGCCGGGCACCTTGAGAGGATGGGGCCGGATCTTGCGGAACACCAGTTTGGTTTCCGCAAGGGGCGCTCCACGGTGGACGCCATCATGCGCGTGAGAGCCCTCACGACGGGGGACGCGGTGTCCCGGGGTGGGGTCGTCTTGGCGGTGTCTCTTGACATCGCCAACGCCTTCAACTCCATGCCCTGGAGCTGCATTGGGGAGGCACTCCGGTATCACCGGGTGCCAACCTACCTTCGTCGTGTGGTCGGGGACTACTTGACGGATAGGGCCGTCATCTACCCCGGTCGGAGCGGAGAATGAAACCGGCGAGAGATGTCGTGCGGTGTTCCACAGGGATCGGTTCTGGGGCCGGCCCTGTGGAACATCGGTTACGACTGGGTGCTGCGCGCCGATCTCCCTACCGGCGTCAGCGTAGTTTGCTACGCTGACGACACGCTGGTACTGGCACAAGGGAGGTCGCACGAGGCGGCGGCCGAAAACATGACACGCGGGGTTGCGATAGTCGTGGAGAGGGTCCGGCAATTGGGTCTCGAGGTGGCATTGCACAAGTCCGAGGCCATGTGTTTTCATGGGCCTCGGAATGCGCCACCGTCGGGATCCCTACTGACGGCGGGAGGGGTTTCCATCGGCGTCGGTTCGACGTTGAAGTACTTAGGACTCGTCCTCGACAGCCGGTGGAACTTCGTGGAGCACTTCCGACGTTTGGCTCCCAAACTGGAACGGACAGGGGCTGCCTTCAAGAGGCTCTTGCCCAACCTGAGGGGTCCAAACGCCTCCTACCGGAGGCTCTACGCAGGGGTCGTGAGGTCCATGGCCCTTTACGGGGCCCCGGTGTGGGCGCGTTCTTTGAGGCGGCAAGCCGCCCACTACCTGAACGCGCCCCAAAAGGTGATAGCCATAAGGCTAATCCGGGGGTACTGCACCATCTCCGGCGAGGCGGCTAGCCTCCTTGCCGGATTGCCGCCATGGGATCTGGAGGCGATAGTCCTCGCGCGCCTGCATGAATGGCGCGCGGAAGCACTATGTCGGGGGGAAACTCCGCTGCCGCGACAAATTGCCGCTCAGCGGACAGACCTCCGGCGTGATCTCATGGCGATATGGAGAGAGCGACTGTCGCAACCCCGTGCAGGGCACGCCACCATAGTGGCGATAAGTCCCCTCTTTGAGGAGTGGCTAGAGAGGCGCCACGGCGCCCTCACCTACCGCCTGACGCAGGTCCTCACCGGACACGGTTGTTTCGGGAGGTTCCTGCACCGAATCGGGCGGGAGGAAACGCCCGGGTGTTTCCACTGCGAGGATCGTCCGGAGGACACGGTGGAGCACACCGTAGAGGTCTGCCCCGCTTGGGCGGAGCACCGCCGTGTCCTTGTAGCGGCGATTGGCGGCGGCGATCTCTCGCGTCAGGCCCTGGTTCAAGCCATGGTCCGGAGCGAGAGGGAATGGGAAGCCGTCACCACCTTCTGCGAAGCAGTCATGCTAGTGAAGGAGGTGGCGGGACGTGAGAGGGAAAGAACCTCACGTCCCAGCCGCCGCGGGAGACGCCCTGGGCGTCGGGGGTCACGTGGTGGCTCCCGGCCACCGTAGGCGCGGGCCTGTGGTCGGCGAGTTATGGGCTAGCTCGCCGTCCGGCCGTCTTATGACGACAGGCCGTGTCGACGGCGCGTTCGTGTTCCACGCGCGCCTCAACGAGATGTCAGCAACCACGTAGGGGTCCGCATGGGCCGATGCCTGCCAGGGCTGCGGGACTGTTCGAAAGAGATACCGTGGCCCTGGAACACAAAGGGCAAAGAAGGAACATGGATGGGTTTTAGTCAGTACAAGTCTGACACTCCCTTCCGCTCCGCCCAGAGTGGGGGGGGTCATTTGATGATTTTCCATCCAACAAGGGGTGTGCAGAAGCTGTTTATCTTTTGACTAAGAAGTCAAAATTGCAAGTCAGGTTCGAGAAACAGAAGCTTCATTTTCAACCATAATGATGACGCAATTTTCATTTTCACGTTAATAGAAGCTCCTTCTGGTCAAGTTTTCCTCATCGCAGCACAATGGCCTAAAATGTCAAATTACTCGCGTAAAGTTATCAATTACCTCATTGTAAACAGGGCTAATCACGACTCACGAGGTATAGTCCGAACCGGTCGGCGGCGGCGCTCAAACAAAAAAATGGCGACTACGGTACGGTCCGCACAAAAAGTTAATGGCGCGTTTAATTGTCGTTTTTCCCCCGTTTCCCCGGTCTCGACCTTGGCTAGTTTTTGTTGACGCTACTCTTGTTGTGTTTCTAAATTAAGAGTTTTGGGACGTGTGCAGTATTTGCTGAAAAACTCCGGACAAACAGAAACCTTTTCGGTAAATACTGAAATTTTATAAGTTTTGTTTACATTTTCTCGTTTGGTGGAGTAGAAGTTTTGTCAGCGTTGCCGCTGCAGAAACTTTTTAATATGTGTAGAATGAGGAAAATGTGTTTTACTTTTAACATTGACGAACTGGTAGAAAAGGTTGCAATAAACATAAAATTCTATTGGAAACCCTCATTGTCAATGATGACTACCATCTATTTAAGCATTCAAGAAACTTGTTTAATACAAGAGCTTCTTACATAACGAAGGTTAGGATTTTTTTTAATAATCCCATAAAGGAGTCTAATACGAGGTGAAAATACAAACTGTCACCCTCTAACGGAAGGCCACCACCACTAAGCCGTCCACAAGCCAACCACAACTAAGCCGCACCGATCAGCTGATAAATAATTTATCCAGGTAATTAATTACAAAACATAAACAAAACATCACGCATGTTATCATCTAAAGGTAAGGCAGAGGTGTATTCGAGCAAACATCCACACTCCTGGGTTTGTTACTGAGAAATTTCTAGCGAAAAAACCCAATTTTATCTTTGCCCAGCTTGAGAGTCGAACATTGGACCTCACGCTCAGAGGCCGCGATTGCAACCACTAGGGTGAAAAAGCAGCCATTCTTTATTGGAAGTCAAAATTAATATTACCCACTTTGACCACGAAGTAAACCACATAACTGGCAGACAATCCCTTTTCCACAAACCAATTACAAACCGACCAGCTGATACATAATTCATCCAGGTAATTAATTGACATGTTTCATCAAATACATCAACAATTTCATATTTAATGGATGTTGTGTCAATCACGACTCCAACAGCTCTGTTGCTGAAATGTTATTAAGGAATTTAATAGAACTATTCATTGATTGGAATTTGAAGGACGCGGATGGGAAAGTCATTTCCCATCCATCCTGCTGTGTGATTTTAATAACATAAGTAGTCTGTAGGTGGTGTGACGATCTGATCATGTTCGTAGGGCAAGCGTGGCCAGATATTAAACAAAACAGAGAGGTTTGGAGAAAGAAAGGAGAGGTCTTTGGCCAGCAGTGGGACTCTATATAGGCTATGAAAACAATAAAAATAAAAAGTAGTCTGAATCTGCCAATATTTACTGAATTTGCAAGGCTTTGGCTTTCTTAGGAGGTGAGTTTTATGACGACTAATAGAGAAGTAAGGAAGAAGAAGGTATGCTGCGTCGATCTCGGATAAATTGGGAAAAGGTCAAAAGTATGATGATGACCGTGATGACCCAATAACTGGTGCCTGCATTCCAGAAAGCCCGCGATCGAAAGCTAATTGACGATTAGTGAAACTGAACCAGCTGAAGTAATGAAAACAATTTAGAAGGTAGATGAACCCAGTAGTGTCGACTGTGCAAGTACAAAGGTCTTAATTAGACGGACTGTTTGCTCAGAACTAACTAGCATTCAAAATGTCAGTTCAGCCGATTAACTGAGTTTTTACAGGATGAAAGGAAGAAATTCTTTCGCTGCGGTTTGATATATGAGGGAGATTCATACTTAATTACCTACTGAATTGCTAATGGTTTGTTTAAGCATTCTTTCGGTTAAAATTACAAAGGTAGCTTGAAAATTTCTAGGTTAATTTTAATCAAACATTTTCGAGCGAAATATTTTTCTTCAAGGAACATTTTGACTTTTAACAAATCTTTAGATTATAGACATTTTTGTTGAAAATCGAAGAAACTCGAAACAAATATCATCAACATTTTCCCTCTTATCGAAACCAAATTAATTAATTTGCCCATAGAACAAAACATAACCTGACACAGAACAGTACCTACGTAATTCCTTAAGTAATAACACTAAAATGATCAGCAGTGTCTCGGAAACAAGCAAACGATAATTGCTTGCAGTTATTACAGAGATAGAAGGGGATGCATCTGAGGCAGTGAGGCTGGGCGACGAAGATACTGTTGAGCGCCATCCATTGCGGTTTAGACGCCCAGAGAAGCGAGGAGACGGGATCTAAGAGGCACCGGTCCAACCGCTGACGTAGCGATACTTATCGTCAACTTTCTCGCTCAAGAAACGTACAAAAGAATGTAGGTATGTAGAACAGGTACATTAAATAAATAGTTGATATATGTTCACTCTGTCGACAGGTACTCTCGTTTTTCCCAGCGAGAAGAGCTATCGAAGTAAGTACTCGCTCACCGACACTCGCTTGGCTTGGCGGGCAGAACACTCGCAGAGAGACTCTCACTTATTTTATCGAGATTCTTTTTTTCAGCGAGTAATCGCCTGTTAACGTCGCCCACTCGTTCATCGCCTACTGACAGAATTATCCGAACTACTACACGCGGCTAGTTGCTTGGCTACTCGTTTTTAGTCAATAATCAAAAGTAATTTATGCTGTAAAATAGCATTTCTTAAACGTCAAAAATTACTTTAAGACGTTCCCCAATACGCCTGCACTTCACGACTTTAGCTGAGAAGTGGGAAGAAGAAGTGGCAGAATCAACTCGCCAGCAACACAAGCTGCTAGCAGCTCTACTCGTTTCTCGCTTGTGGCTAATCGCCATCAGTGAGACAGAAGCCATAGCCAGCAATGTACACGCGCCATTTATTAGCGTCGTATTAATATGTTACGCTGACTGGTGTAGGTGTTATGGCCATGGGTATGTACACGACGTGAGACGTTGGCTATGCCTCAACGGTGCTGTGAGGACGCAGATGAAATGGGTTGTAGTTTCCAACAATATGAAGATATTCTAAAGCCAAAATTAATTAGGAATAACCTGCGGAGTAATTTCGAAACACATTTACTATTAGGGTAGGTATTGCCTTTCATTGTTACAGTTGAACAACATTCATTGCGTTATTTACGCTGTTGAGCAGACTAATATTTGAAACCTATGAAGCACTGGATCAAAAATTTCCTTTCACGGTCTAGTGGCTAAGATATATAATTTTTTCAGATCCCGATTCCCACAACAGTATGGTGTCTAAAAAGAGGAATTTATAAAAAGTGGTCTCTACTCTCTAGAGACATAACATGTTATTTTAATCTTTTGGATTATTTTGGGCCTTTGAGACTTGTTGCTCACATCCTAATAATAAAATCTTCGCCCTTTCGAACATTACCTACCATAACAATCGCACAACAACTTACATACCTTCAACTAATAACAAAAGTAAAAGCCATAAGCGTCTTAGCAACTCGCATAACAAATGTCTTCGCACAATAGTTGGTATTGTTTGTTAAAGTGAGCCTCCGCAGGATTGCGCCGCGACTAATATCTCTACGCGTGACAAATTGACGACACGGCGCAATGATACTGCATTGTTTAGTGTCTACTTAACACTTCTATGATGATAAATAAGGATGTCTACTTTGTGTTTAAATAATGTTCTGATCAAGATGTTTAACTGATGATGTGACATTTGGGAAATCATCTGACAAAAAACAAGCCTGAGTCGGTCATGTTCTGTAAATATTTTTAGATTCCGTAAACTTTATGTGGCACTTCATATTTGTAACGTAATATTTGAACCAAGATCAAGGATATCGCAACAAGACAAACTTAACGCTCTTAAACTACTTGTACGGAAAATCCAAGATATTTGTACCAAATCCAATAAAAAACCAACCTTCACCCGTGAAAGATTATAGTCAAAAATTCTTAATTTCTCTCCGTCATGTTGAAAATGATCGCGAACTCATAATTCTCGTCTGATAACACATGATTACGCCAAGACGCCAAATGAAAAAGCTGCCAGCCCGAATGATTTATAAGCACGTTAATTTCCATATGAAGTGCTAGGCCGCTAGGCGTAAACCGCGGGGTCGCTTGTGATAAATATCTTAGGTGAGAAGGTTATCGGAGATCTTGGTTCAAAGGTACTAGTTTAATTTTGTTTGTAAGTAGGTTTAACGGGGGTTCAATGACTACTCACTTTTATAGCGATTTGAGGCGAAATATTACACATAGGGAAAAAAATTGGTATTGGTAGTATCAAACCAATGCTACGTTAAGTGAAAAAGATTCTGCTAGATAGTTTAACCACAACTTCCAAACAAATAATTTCTTAGTGTACTTACATTTCAGGTAGAAATACATAATTTTTATATTAAGATAATATAATAAATTACAAATTATTCAACAGTAAAATAATTCCATTCCAACTAAGAACTGAAGATGATTGCGGAAATCGACAAAAAACCACTAACGTACAAACGTATAATAAAAAACCTATATATTTCTTTAAAAATTGTTTATTTACGAATTAATATCGGCACGAATATCGTGTTAGGAAGTATTCACCAAGTTTGTGGTCCTTTGAGACCGAACTCCTAGGAAGGATCCTAGAAACTTCTTGAAGATACATAAATCAGATTACAAGCATTACTCATTTATCCGCAAATGGAAATTACCCTAACCAGTATCTCTAGATTGTGTACTTACTAGTTTTTTGTCCGAGAAAATACAAGCGAAATTTTTCATCGAATCAAAGAATATCCAGCAAAAAACTGGTAAGTAGGAGAAATCACCAGCCGAAGATATCTCGCCAGAGTCGTGTGAAGGTCCGCCCCTGCGGATGTCCAATCAATCCAATTGCTGCCCATCATCGACCAGCTTCCCGCCGACAAGCGGGTCAATGACAACATTCTAGGAGATTTGAAGGGAGTAAACAATAGATATTCGTGTCCGGTTGATAGCAATAGGCTCGCTAGGCTTGCGAGTGCGAGGATGTGTAGCGGGACTAGCGGGCTCGTTTCAGACTGATTGGTATCTTTTCGCTCGCGTCCGTCCCCAACACACTTATTTTTTTATTAATACAGGTACACCATTAGCTTCTGTGTACAACATATCTTAAGTATAGGTTTACAGACTTAGACTTACACAGTCGCCAATTACTGGTTTCACAAAAATAAGTAATAATGTAAGTGAAACACAACAGTAAACTCTTTAAATTCAAGAGTTTACTTAGCTTACAAAATGTAACATTCAGAAAGAAAAACGGTGTCGCTATAATTTGAATAACTAATTGCGACTACAATTTAAAAATGATTAGTACTAAAACAAATAAACAATAGGATCAAAACTATTAATAAAAAATAAAGGAAGAAGTAGCATAACACAATAAAAAACCACACTTCCCTCGCACACATCCCTCGCAACACATCCCTCGCACACATCCCTCGCAACACATCCCTCGCACACATCCCTCGCAACACATCCCTCGCAACACATCCCTCGCACACATCCCTCGCAACACATCCCTCGCAACACATCCCTCGCAACACATCCCTCGCAACACATCCCTCGCAACACTTCCCTCGCAACACATCCCTCGCAACACTTCCCTCGCAACACAACCCTCGCAACACATCCCTCGGACACTTCTTTGCCTTGTTTTGTATGTACGAAAACCTCGCTCCGGTGAGCCGTTTTTCACTAGAGCTGCGCTGAGCGAGGCTCGGTAAATGAAGTTCTTCTATTGGTTCTTAACAAACACATGCCTCGCAACGCATCCTCGCACATCTCTGGTGGAAACGCCACCTTAAGCATAACTGGCGAAATGTGGGGGTAGCTCTAGCTACTGACCACAACCTCTGATAACCGCTCCGGGACTTACAGGCGTGTTGTTAGGTTATTTAATTGTAACTAAAAGTGAGAATTGAGACAGATCACTTTTCTAGCATCATGCTAAGTAAATGGCATATAGGACTGACTACTACTGACTAAAGCCCCTGGGGCAAAGTATTAAAACAACAATACGACACCTACAGAAACAATCGCGATACTCTTTGCGTAAAAAACAACGCGAAAATTGAAAATGTTTCTTTTCTTTTTTTTCCAAGAAGTGCTATTCATTTCTTTAGCCAATATTATCATAAATCTCACGATTTTACTCTGCACCCGAGAAATCTGATCGCGCACACTCTGATTTCAACTCCCATTTTTCCGATAGAAGTAATTTATAACGTAAGTCCGGTTCTACAGTCGCTTCAGTCTTCTTGAAATAAAATAACATTACGCTTTTTATCCCTGAAGAATCAGGCAGAGGGTTCCACCCAAATTTCGCCAGTGATGTTTGAGTCTCATGATGAGCCATCAACTGGGCCCAAATCCAGACTCCACCCACTTTGACCGACCTGGAAATTCAACCCAGGACCACCTTCTCAGCACTAGCTCCTCGATCACTAGACTAACGAGGCAGACCTTAAAATAAGGGCCAACAAATAAATTCAAAGCTTATGCATGCTTGTGAAATAATGATGTTTTTATAAATCAAATATCTCTTAAACGAATCACAAAGGTTCGTGAAGGAGAATAAATTTTTTGACGGTTACGGATTCACGTTGACTTTCTCTGGGAAATGATTTTTCTAATAAATCGTTGTATCAAGCAAAGACAGTGTAACATCAGACGACCAAAGTATGAAGCAAGATAAGAATCCAAGAGCACCAGTTACATATTTAATTTTAAAAATCAGAAATCCGACTTCAAATATTATTATTGTTGTTATATTATTCCTAATTAAATGTAAACATATAATTCATATATATTTTTGTAATCATCTCATAATTTTTTTTTATAACGTATTACTATTTCGCGCCAAAAATCTGACATTTTGTTTTTTTTTCTTCCTTGGCAGTCGGGTAATAAATAGTGCTACTAAACCTTGGACCTAACACCTAAATCTGCAAAAAAAACTTGTAAGTGCTGAAAAGATGGGAGTATACTTAAGGCGTTAGGCAGGAATTCAACAAAACATTTTGAGTGAGTGTAAGGTATTCATCGCTCACTCTCGTACAAATTACAATATTATTCGCTTCTGCAATACTTACTTATACAGCAGGTTATTGTGATGAACATTTTTTGTAATAAAAAGGAAAATTATGTGTGCGTTTATGAGAATGATATTAGGGAGATTGGTTACAGCCTCCCTTCGTGGTAATGAAATTAGAAAAGGGTTGCTAGGCGATCAAATTACTATGAATGTGCTAGAATTAAGTTTATAACATTTCAATAGTATATATAACCATCCCAGAATCTAAATCCAACAAGCTCATCATCATCTGATTTTGAAGAAAATTTAAAATAAATTGCTTCTTAAGTTTGAATTTTTCTTCGTTCTACGCTGCAAATAACGAAATGAATGTTGTTGAATTTTAAAAATGAAAGGCATTATCATTGTAAGTGTGCCTGTGCTTTCCAAGTGTTAATGGGTTATCAGCAAAGAATTTGATGCATTAATTGGTTTAGTGCGTCAAAATAACTCATCTAGTTTTCAAGCAACGGACTGGTCCTTCCCCCCATATTTTTTCACTAAAGATCAACATTTCTTTAAACTCAATCTCTAACTTCACTTCAACTTCAAACCTATTACAAGATACATTGCAAGGAAGACATCCTGACATCCTGAACTGTAAAAGCATCTCAGCGGCTGTCTATGAGCATTAAGGAAGAAGCACAAAAGATGGAGGAACGGAAATTAAATCAATCAGCAGCCGACGGAGCGTCATGGCGACTGACGTTGGTTAGAGGATCTTTTATTCATCATGTCTTTATTCTGGGGGATTGTGGTGTGTGAGGGTTGGGTATGTTGGTGGGTCGCCAGGGTAGGGTCGAGTTTCTTTGGAAAATGCGTTGAATAAAACTCATGTAAGGTTTAAGATTTATTTAGTGTTTACACGTAAAATTACGCCTGTTTCCCTCGAAGTACTTGGCAGAAGTGAGAACACCTACATTTCGTCAGATATGTTTAAGTTCCATGAATAGGGGACGACTGGACGAGCTAGTCATCCATCAACCAGGCATAAATCCAGCGTTCGGACTGCCACTGAAAAATTTCTTATGTAAAACCCCAATTACACTTTATCAGACCTGGGAGTCGAACCCTAAAATCAACAGGACCTCAGGAGTAGCGCTTGAAGACCAACCGAATAGGCAATACGTATTGTTCCGCCAATATTATTGTAACACTTCTAGGGTCCAATAAACTCTGTATTTATTAATTATATAACCTAAACCTTATTTGATACGCAAAAACAGCAATGAAACTGTCAAAACGTGTACGTGTCAAACTGAAACACTTTCCCTAATTCAGCGCTTTCAGAACCGCTTACACTCATTACAAAGTTATTCAACAAAATCCTCTTTACGCTGATGGGGCCATAAAAAACGCGTAAAACAAATCTGGCCACAAGAAAAGGTCGCTCGGCTCAAAGGACCAACCACGGACCGACGGACCAGTAATTAGTATGTTTGTGCAGATAGTCCTGACTTCCAGGTCATGAGCTGTAGCGATAGACAACGTTATCAATTCGTTTTGTGATGACTGCTTCGTTGCCCTGGTGGTTGCAAGCGCTACTGCTGATCATGAGGTTCGACTCCCGGGCCATATTATTATTATTTGTTTTTTCCATCGGGAATTTATTAGTAGTATACCGGAGTCTGGATGTGTGCCCGGTTGCTGGCAATGAGCTACCCCCTATTAAATAAAATATGAATTGACAAAATGACAGTGATCGGCAGCAGCTTTCCGTTATTTTTCGTTTTTCCCTATATCATTGGACTTCATCATTATAGTTGGCGAAATGTGGGTGTAATATAAGTACACCTCTGCCTAACCCTTCAAGGATTACAGGCGTGGTGTTATGTAATGTGTTGTTTTTGTCATCAATTCCTCGCGAATGAAATCATTAATTTCAAACGTGTATGTAATTAATTTTGTTATTTAGCAAATTATCAAATTTAATTCTGTTTTCCGTAATTAATTCTTGTATCAATCAAACTATTTAATTAGTGTTTTTTATTGCTTTGATATTCATTAACATTAATAATTAATTAATAAATTAATTTTGTTTTATTCTGTTAGATAAATCTGGTAACACATGCCAATGATTTAAGAAAATACGACGACATAAAAATACTACAATACAATACAATACATTGGCATAATAGTTAAGCCAATGTATTGTAGGGACAGTCTAAGTCGGAACTAAAAAAATAAAAAGGTTAAAACTTGTCTGAAACAAGATAAGACGTTCGAAACTACCCGCCAACTGTTACGTCCCTCGCCTCCAGCATCAGCTGTCACCCAATACTAACATAAGAAATTGACTAGTATTTGATGAACACAAGCTTGTGTCGGGTCAGTTCAAAGGGTGACCGCACTGCTCTCTACATTAGGCTGATAATTAGCACGTTTACCCACCGCCGCGCCGGTCCAAGCAATAGACGATACGGTATTACTTGATTTACGAAAATAATTTTGCCGTGTGGTACAAGAGAAGAGTTGAGGCGATTTTGATAAATATGTACCTTGGCCGCAGAGTTGCAGATACCAGCCCGATATACAATACAACACGATAAAATAGTAGATATTTGATTGAATACAAGCTTTTTTTATGTAGTCAATTAGAAGTCACGCTCACGATGTTTTCATGATTGGGATTTACGAATTTTAAAATTAGATTTAGAATGTCATGGCCATTCATCATTAGGTTTTCTAGTAATTAAACTAATCACTATCAGAACCTGATCATATTGAGTCTGATATTAGTTTCGTCAAAAAAGTGCTGAAGTAAACGTTCAAGTTCAATCATTATTGACTAGTTTTTAATACACGTTCATGTGCGAAATATTGTAGCAGTGAAAAATAAGAAGACAATGTGACATGCACCAACTTGCTCTGGGGCCGTATGATTACGTCCATATGGCTCTCTCTCACATGATGTCTCGACGTGACGAGGCATGTGTTTTAGCAACACGAACGGTATAAGCCGAATACTTATGTAAAAGATACTTTGCAAATCAGTGGTCTAATCCTTAAAGCCCATCACTAAGTCACAACTCCGCATCAACCGCTCATCACTCGTCACTCATGTCCCCCAGGTCCACGTATTTGAGTTGCACGGCGCGTTACAGCGCGGGACAAATCAAATATTTACCTGTATCCCGTGAAGCCGCGGGATTCGCTGTATCCGCTCACCGCTGCATGCTCGCGGAATATTTACACTATTACTCACCTACGGCGCTGTAAAGCGCTTCAGTCGACTTTATTTGGATGGTGTGTTTTTGCCGTGGCGATGTTGAAAGTTCTGTTTTGAAGCAGTTTTAATTGGGAATCTTATAGGGAGCCGATGCAGAGGTGAGATATCCATACCGAAGATGTGAGATTTTGTGACTAGATTGATTGCGATAACAAAAGGTTCGTCACCTACTACGTACTAGGACTCAAACATGAATGGCGAAATGTGGATGTACTATACGTAACCCCCCCCCCCCCACCTCTACCTAAACCTTCCAGGATTACCGGCGTCATTTTTATGTTTGTGATTTATTACGATAAGTATCCGTAATGACTAATCAAGTGACAACGTAAACACGAACAAATAAACATTTCCATTCACATATAAAATTTCACAGACTCGTACAAAACAACATTGGTTTTGTGTTCATCGGAAAAATCCGTTTGAATCCTGCGCATCAGATATAAATGTTAATAAACACACTCGATGACTCCAACATTCCGTGATTGAGAATCTACGTTTCGCCAATATCTAGTTATGTATGTAGATGCTGCGAGAATCATCATCGCTGTTATGAGTGTGTTGTGATAAACTTTGTATTTCGTAGCGATCTGGTAACTTTTCGTTCCAGTTAAGTGTAATAATTTTGGAACTTAATATTTAAAAAAATTAAGAAAGGATTAATCTTGCTGATATCAGGACAAAATTATGGTGTAATCAGAAAGGTTAAACGGAAAAGAATTGCATTTACAGGAATAGTCAAATTTGGGTGTTACTGTAGCGTAGTCTTAATGCCATGGAATGGTTAAATTAATTTAGAATGCTGGTTATAACAACAAGCAAACGAAATTTAACAATATCGTCATACATCTCTCCGCCCCGACTTTTATTCCTGAAGGATAATGCGAAAGAAATCGTATCGTTCAATGCAAATTTATGTAGATCTGTCATTATCCGGTACTTTCCGTTAATCCACAAGACAGGGCTCGGTTTAAATAATTTAAATATTCATGCAGATTGTCGCAGCAGTACTTTTGGGGAAGAATCTCGTATATTTCGTACCACCTGACTCCATGACGAGAAGAACTTCGGACAAAAGTACCTGAAACAAAAAAGTTTTCATTAGTATAATTGCCATTTGGGACGATAGAAATTTGAAACAAGTTAAGGTTTATTAAATGTTGTATAATGGCGGTCGTTTGGCCCTTTAAGAAGAATTTGGATTTTTATTTTTTGGAAGAATGGTTCGCGGTAAGTTAGTTTAACTGACCCTGAAGAGATTCGCTATAAGAACCATGAAATTCGATATTCAGGCGTTATTAGTTAAAATTGATACAGCCTACAGCAATTCTGGGAAAAATCTATCCAAGAAACATTAACATGAAGAATTAAAGCGTTGTCCCTAACAAAGGATCCACTTGTAAAAGACGAAAACAATCTGGTCCTTTAACCCGTAAACAATTTTTCGAAGAAACCGAACCAAAAGTTAGATTATACCTACACCATGAATGACCGCTTCTACCCACTGCCAGACTACCCACTGATAGACTGACGTATAGAAACGACTCATGTTATAATTTATAAATACCCGATCGTTACAGCTGTGGACTGTAGGCTGTAGCTGACAGGTGACCTCTATCTATGTAGTTCGAGAAGAAATAACATTACATCGACGTGCGTTTTACGATCTTGTGTAACAGATAGACCGCGAAGATTTCTTATAGACAAGTAGCAATTTAGCTATCAAGATCAACCCTTGAGGCAAAATTTGAAATGAGAGTCTGGTCTGCACATTATATCGACACGTGCGTCTATTCTATTAAATTAAATTAAATAAGCTTCTAGAATACTTCTCCGAAACAAATCAACAACATAAGGACGTAATACAAAACATCTCCACCACAAAACTTCTCATAATTCAATTCTGGGAATCCTCGCAAAACGTACACAAAAATTTATAGACACATAAAAAGTTCATACGCTCGTCGATCAAGGTTGTGCGCAGGAGTGCTGTCACGTGGTGCGTGCGAGCGAGACGGCAAAACGCTAGACACGCTGCGCGCGCGCAAGGCACCGGCTGGCACCGCCGTAATGACAAATCAGCAGGTTTACACGCCTGCAAACACGATTTTTCTGTCCTCACAAACTTTTAACTAACTATTTTTCGTACAAAAACGTTAAAACCTTAATTTTATTAAACGCAAACCTAAGTTTGTGGTACCATCAATAAATTGGTTGTAAATTACGTAAATAATCCGGAATTTAATCGCAGTTTTCAACAGATTCTGTTTTGAATTATTATTATTGCTGTTTTTTATTGAGTATGGTTTGGTAATTTAGGATTTTATGAAATTAGGGTTTCAAAGAGTGGAAGTACCAATGAATAATCAATTTTACGGCAGTGATTTAAATCTGAAATCTCAGTTATGCTTCTATGACTGGTAATTTAAACAGATAATGTAACTTGGCTAAGCACGGCTCGACTGCCACTTTGCTGCTGACTTGTTATTTTTAACCATAACATGAGCAATTCCTATAGTTCTGTTAATACGAATATTCAAAAGACGGATGGCCATCGTTCCATGTAAAACGCTTATATTCAGCTGCATCCGGTTAGACTGAAAGCCAACCCCTACATAGTTAGGAAACGGCTAGGCACAAGAAGAGCTATTCTCAAAGTTTTTGAGAAAGAGTTTCAACGGTAACAGCTAAGGTAAAAGGAACCCTACAAGTATTATTACGCTTTAATATAACCTGGCTAAGGCTAGGCAGGGGTATAATCTAACAACCTTGTGCCAAAAAGGTCTAGGTCAGATATGTAATACAGACATCAATGTTCAATCAGCATTCACATTATTTAATTATCTGGGAATCCCGATTGACTTCTAATACAATTCTATTCATTAACACAAGTAATTGAATAGCTATATTTATAGATATTATATTAATTATTGCCTCATTGAGATAAGTTGCTTTGATGTTGTGCCTTATTGTTTTCATGATAATTTGAGAATAAGCAAGGGTTGAATTGTTAACAGACAAAACAACAATTTAAAATATGCTTTTGGAACAAAACTCGTCGAAATAGGCTTACCATTACTTTTATTTTCAGAATGTTTCTTCCTATCAATTGAAACAGACTTTACAAAATACCAACAACATTGTCATTCTACATGTATTGAACAAAAGAATGTGATTCAAGTGTTTTTTTTTACATCCCACACGTCACCAGTTCTTTGAATCGAAGACAAAGCACCTTTTCCTGCACAAGTAAGGAATAAAGAAATAAATGTACAGCTACAAGTAATTAATAGATTCCATTCAAGCTTGCAGTTAGTAATGAAGTGCATTTTAATGACGCGCTGTAATTACTTGGCGTCAGCCTTTTGAGTGTTTAAGAACATGAAAAATATGCGCGGTAATGGGCGGTGAAAGACCTCTAAGTTTTAAAAGTCATTGGTTTTAAATAAAATCTGACTTGTCAACCTATGATCGAAATTGCAGTCCAGACAATAGATCGTCGAGAAGACACGAGTAAATAGAATAACTTCAAACTTAAAACTTTTTTTTTCGAAAGAACCAGTTACAGGTACTTTTGAATTATCCTAAACAAGGAGATGAAGCAACATTCCAGCCAGAAGGCTTAGTAACTGTAAACGAACTGTAGTTGCCCATTCCAAAGCGTAGATGCTTGCGATCCATAGACAAACCACAAATCTTCTTAAGTTATGATAAAACGATTTGAAATAAGAGCAAGATTACCCAATCACCAAATTCCACCCTCCATCTTAACTCATCTGACAATAGGAGTGAGTCATTAAGCGAAGTACAAATAAGGATTGAATACTGCACAAAGGCTGATGGGCGAGATAATGCAGAGGGTAGTCGACAAAATTTAATGGAAATGTCACAGCCACTCCGCGCACAGTTATAGAAAATACCACTTAATAAGAGCTTTCAATTGCTTTTGCAAATGCGGAGGGAGAAGGGGTGGAAATGTTTTAGCAATCAGAAGTGGGAAAGTCACTGGTCAAAGGCGATTATGATGATGATGCAATTTTGAAATAATCAGTAGATGAAGCGAATTCAGTACACCCATTGTAGAATTTGAAAATGTATAATAGATTAAATCGTTACACAGAGCACTAAGATTATTTAAGCAATATTAATCATATTCATAATTAAATACAAAACAATACGAGCAGGTTTATATGAACTAATAAATTAGTAATGCTTCATTAGATATTCACACTCAAAGAGGTGAATACCTTTGTTCTTTAGTACTTAAATCTGATATTTTTCGCCTGTGAATAAATAAATTCAGCTCATTTGTTTTGTATACAATAAAGATTACCAAAGCTATAGCGAACTGAACATTCAACAACTCCGTATAAAATATACAATAAACAACACGGAACAATGCAGGAAGAGCTAACAAAATAGCTGAGAACTACTATTATGGCCTCTAATACTGTTCATACGAGTTCGCAGCTGCGGATCCCGGCCGATACGGTCGGTGAGAGCCTTTATTTTGAGAATATTAGCGAGTGAACAAGTCCCGCGTTGGGCGCCAAATATACAGTCACATCCGTATAGTTGTAGCAACATAGTGTGTTTGTCACCTTAACAGCTATTTTTGTATGCTCATCGCACGACAGAAAATGCTTTACCGACTCAGCATTATTTATTGCGTAGTTACATAAAAAAAAACACAGCATTCAGCTAAGTTCATACACAGTTCAGTTCAGTTGTAGTTCAGTTACATCTTTTGTATACACCCTGTGTTCACGAAATAAATGAATTTGAATTTGAAGTTCTTTACCTGTCACACCGAATTAAAAAATTAACACTGACAAACTCGGCCCATGAAAAAAAAAAATTTGATAACATGGCGACCGTGGCGAGAACTTGGTAAAAGGTGTGTGCCATTTAGATCTTTGATATCAATTAATTGAAATAGTTTTGTATGTGCGCTTAGTGCCGTAGCTTCAAAGGTATAAAATAAAAGAAAAAAAATTGAACACCGTCAAAGGTATAAAAGACTTGACTGTACCATGTTGGGCGCCAAATACACGGCACATGTTGCCAAATGTTTAGCGTTGTCGTGGATCTGGTCAGGCGGCTGTAGTTGCGTACCGTGGTCGCGTGATGAGGCGGTTTGGCATACAGTTTTATGGGATAGAGAATTAGCTTTAGACCAAAAAGTCCTTAGGAACACTAATTTCAAGAACCATTAAGCAGAATTTTATTGCTCTTTACTTTCATTTATGTTTGTTTCTGCGTCAAATTAAATTTACCCCGAAAGGAACATTTTAAAAATAAAGATAAACAAAAACGCACTTCATAAAATCTGAGGCATAATTTTTGCATAAAAATCCTATCGTTAGATAACGCGTAAAGTTCAGGTTTGTGCCATGGCGGCGCTGAATCATGACATCTACGCAACTTTGATTTACGGGTCCCCGGGAATTACTATCGAGTATTAAAGAACCAGAAGGTAAAGTGTACGTAACGTCGAAAAGCAGCCCAACTCAGAAACAAAATAATGCAGACAAAGTGTACCTAAGACATGGGGTATGATCTCACCCGGTTGCTGGGTTTTAAAGGTCAGATGGACTGGAAGCTAAAGGAAGGAAAAGGCTAGGCACATGATAACACACTAGCAGATATTAATTTGAACCCATTAACGAATAATTGCTGTTTAGCTTTCAGTTAATCGGACGGCTAGTCTACCGGTGTTGTAAAATTTCATTTAATAACTCCTTTTCAGCAAACAGCCGCTGTTTTCTTTACAGCCATCGAGATAAGAAGAACTACAAATATATATTAAACTGTCAAATGCCGTCTGTGTTGATTCTACAAGATCCATTGTAGGACCATCAACTTCAGAGCTAAGATTTCATCTAAGAATAAGTACCCGTCTGTGGATCCATGTGTGGTTGAACGTGAAGCAAATCTTCTGTCCGCCATCTTTTTGTGGTACTCCTTCCCCGTCTGGGGAGCGTTTAGCGGACTTTATAAATAGCTGCTGTCCGTTTTCACTTGTTTTCCTCTGTTTATAAACGGACATGGAAGCGAAACGGCTCTTTTTTGGATGAAATCTCTGCACTTCATTTTGAATTCAGGTTTTTAATGAAGCATTTTAATGCTGAAGTAAATATACACCGTTCTTCACGCTTTAGGCTTATTGAGCTCTTGAAATGCATTTTTAAGACTGCTTATTATGCTTATATTATTATAACTGTGTGTAGAAACCACTTTGTTAGGATTTAACGACCTTGTTCAGTGAGACCTCTTTTGTAAATCGTAATCTTTTTTCGGATTTCTAAAAAAAAAAATTAAAAATCTCTAATGTCTGGAACAATTAATTAAAAAATAATAAAATATGAGGCATATTCTGTTACAGATTGAAGCTCTTGTTGGCCTATTTACTTAGAAAAAATGGCGTGTTCATAGTTAATTAAAATTGCACTACTTGATGCTAACCAATAAATTAGCATTTGCAAAAGGGGTTATTATATTACATTCACGACAGGCGAATTAATTTGCCTCTGAAGCGTGATCATGAGTTTTATGATTGATTTGATCACACAACATCGCGCCTGTAATACCTACCCAGAAGACCAGTAATGTTTAAATTCCAAGTAAAAGGGAGCCGGCTTATTTCCATCAACGCATAAATTAAGGCTACTGAGAAATTAAAGAAAAACCAAATAACACTTTGCCCGACCTGGTAATCAAACCTTGGACGTGGTCAGCAGTAGCGCTAGCTACCGCTCGCGCTAAGCCAACGAAGCAGCTAAAAAATGAGATAAAAAATCCGACACTTGACAACCACTTTGAGACCAAGCTTATAGGCAGAACTAACTCGACAACTCTCAAAATCAAAACGGTACATCACCAATCAAGACAAAACATTCTTCAAATCGATTGGTTAGCGTCAATAAAGCAGCTTTACTATCGGTAGCCATTAGAACGTATCACGGAGATCTTCTCATGACATTTAGCAGGGGTCGATGACCTGCCGAGTCGTCCGACCGGTTGGCCAACTAGTTGGACGACTAGTGGCTTGTTTGCAGATAACCTGGAGATTATGTTGTAGATGAGGCTAGATAATTAACATAAGTAGGTACATTTTTTTGTATAGGACTCCTTGTATTAAAGTATATAAGAAACTATTCGCAGGTGTATGAATGTGGACGAAGCAAAAGCAGTATGTAAGGGTCGAATAAGGTGGCAATTTGCAGTTTCTACCAACCCCAATTCGAAAAAAGCGTGAGTTTTTGTATAAATAATGTTGTATGTGGATTTGAAGATGTTATTACAAAATGTGAGGCGTTACACAAACATACAGTTACTTACAACTTTAGTATTTACATAGTAGCCCCGCACTTGTCTCTAAATCTAGCAGCCATATTTTCTCTACTACAGACTAATGAGATATGAGTTTTGAAAAACGAGGTTAACTTCTAAGAAAGCCATTTAGATGTAGCATCTGTCGGCTATAAAACAACGCCGACTGTTACAGCCGCACTTGATGTTACTTTTATAACAGCGAAACTTAATTACTTTAACTGTCAGACAATAAGGCAATATTTCACCGGCTCATAGAAAGATAATTACATCTTCTCATAGTACAGCGAATAGTGGGTGTTTTGAATAAATGTTACAGAAAATTCCGTTCCATTCTGAACTTATGTCTCTTTGAAATTTCAAACTACCCGTAAGTTGCTCATAATATTTTTATCAGTTGATTGGATCTCGTATGTGTTGATTTATGTTTATGAATGTCGTTCACCTAACACAAATTGTCTCTAAAGTGATTTGGTTTTAAAATTGACGTTTTTGCACTGTTTACTGACTATACAGTTATAACGAGTCTAGGACGCAAATAGGAAGTAGTCGAGAGGATTCGAGCCGGTTTTTACACATGTTCGTGTATAATTTTTGACCATTTTATACGAGTATGAATATTTTACTTTTAGCAGTTTCGATTACCTCAAAATGTAATGAAACCTTTGTCAACCAAAATAATAGATGAATCTGAATGACACTTCAGGCTTAAGTTGATCCAAAGGCAGCTTTCCATTAAATAAAGCCTCTTCTTTACGTCTCCTCAATTCGCATTCATAATTCCGCACTTATGCTCTAATTTGTAAAACCACATAAAAACAACAAGAACGAGAAGGTTTCTAAACAAAGGCACCCAGGAACACTATCTGGCTCAGTACACAAAGCAGGTCAGGCTGACAAACAGCCAGCTCATCGCGGCTGGCGCGGCGCAGGCGCAGTGAAAGTGTTCCCACGAGTGCGTGCGCGCACACCACACGACCACGGAGGCGACGGCGCGAGGCGCAAACTTGTAGCGAGGTGCAGTGACGGATGAAATTGACCCTTCTTAGCATAAAATACATCGAAAAAAACCTCGCTTTTAACGAGGTTTTAAAAGTAAGCCCAACGTGGAGATAAGGAATCTGCTGGACGAAAAGAGAATAAAGGTGAGAACCACAAGACCAACGATATCTTGCGGATGCTTATAGGAGATCAAGCAAATGGATATTATTCGAATAGATACTCCAAACAATTGAGCAGCGGTAACCAACCCCACTTCTTTCAACACTCTGATGAAGCAAAGCAAACCCATAGGATATCCATCTAACACCTCTTATAACTTGCTTACGGTGCAGTCGTGTCGCGGAGGTTTCCGGGTCATCCTCAATTCGGTTTGTGTGATTGTTTCGTCACGCGACGCGCACCGCGGGGTAACCACTACTTGCGCTACTTGCAATATTAGTGATAGCTCTAGTCTCTAACTTAGCGCTATTAGAGCCGTTAGTAGCTCACAATAGTACATTAAAAGAATCTTTGTGTACATTATCTTCGTTGGTCCAGTTGTAGCAAGCGTTACTGCAGAACATGAGCTTCAAAGTTCGATTGGAGGGCACTTTTATGGGTTTTCCTTCCATCAGAAATTTCATCGTAGCAGCCATGGATGGAGTCTGGTGGATATTTTTGTGCCGGGTTAATGGCAATAGGCTCGCCACCAATTACATGGTACTTAAACGTAACTGGCGAATTGTAGCTGTAAAAGGTACATCTCTGCCTAACACTTCGGAGATTACAGGCGTGATGTTATGCTAGTATCTCTCAAGAGCACAATATAATAATTTATTATAGCCTTCTACATCATGTGATCTGTAGTGTAATTTCGCCCATTGTTTGGTTACGGTTGATATGATTGAGAGGTAATTGTCGCGCGATAGGTCAGGGGTTCAAACTTGATCGGTGTGACACTTTGGTGGATCTCTGTCAGGGAAACGTCTTCTGTAATTGGAAGAAAGTTGGGTGACTGAAGGTGTATTTGACCATTGTGTTGCGATGTTTAACATGATTTGACATCGAAAGCTTAAATGTCTTATTTGTAGGTTATCTAAGTACCTATGTGAGTTATAGAAAGATCGTGATTTTGAACTACTTACTTATTTAATTTGCCTGATAAAATTACTCTCTCCCTTTTCATATAATCTGTTTAGTGTTATCGGTTATTGAAACTATACAAAACAAATACAGGCATTTATTATTTAATAGAGATGATGATGATGTTTTATGATTTGATAAAGATGTGATCCAAAGATAAATGACTAATACCAACCATATTCTCTAACTAAGCGACATCTAAATAGACACCTAAATCTTGTTAACATAAATATAATAACGCTGTTAGGAGCTCGTGGCTTAATCATAACAGCCGCTCGGATCATCTTCAGGTTAAGCCGAGCTTGCCTTGGTTGGTCTGGTTGGACATACCGAGTTTCCTCTAAACCCCGGAAAGCAAGTTAAGCCGTTGCTACCGCCTGTCGTTTGTAGATCTTTGTCAGTCGTTGCAGTCAAGAGGTATCGTATTACCCAGTATTACTACTTACTGGGTTGTGGCGGTCAGACAAGCAGTCGCTCCATGTAAAATACTGGTATTCAACTGCATCCGGTTAGACTGGAAGCTCACCCCAACATAATTGGGAAAGGCTAGGCAGATGATGATGAGAATAGCGCTGTTAGAATTTCAATGATTGGCTCAGCCAGCACCGATAGTTGAATCCATCAGAGCAATACAAATAGGCATCACCTAGACTTAGTGAAAACGGAATATCTACCATAATGCCTGATGATGTTTTATGAGACAATTTCTCTCATTTCCATATTATCTATGATTCTCAGACTTTCCATCGACTATGCCCTTTGATCTCACACGTGCTTGAGTGAAGAGAACGAACGAATGAACGGATGAAGCCGTCTGGTGCATAATTGCGAAGAATGAGAAGATATATGACGAAAGTTACTGATAGTTAGCATCTTTATGATTATTGTATTGGCTTTAGACTTGACAAAAGCATAAAATTGTGAAGGTAGTCGTTAACCTGCTCTGCAAAAATGATACTTAAATCTTCACATCCTTTATTAGCTTGACCTTTGGGAGAAAAATCATGCCATAGAGCAGGATTCGCAGACGGTCTTACTCCCCAATTAAAGTCCCTTTCATAGTAAATTGTCCCTTGTAAGTACATAACATTACACCTGTTTTTCCCCTTAGTGTTAGTCAGAAACGAAAGTAGAAGGACGCGTCTTAGCTGAGATAAACTTTTATCAACATTGAATAAAAATGCTAAAGCATTATGCGTCCAATAATGAACCTATGATGGGAAAGATCATGTTATGATATGAATAGATAATTATTTAGCTAAATTATAATCGATTTGAAGCCCAATACAGTTGTTCGCAAATACCTATTATGTGGCACACAAGCACTATCCCCCCACTCGATCGCACTCGAGTGCCAACCAATTACGTCTGACTAAAACAAACGTACGTGAAATATAATAAACTCGTCCACAATAGCAGCTCTTCGGACGATTACGCGCTCGTCCGAATTTCAGGCGAAATCGCATCGAATCGCACGGAATCGGCAATCGTTTCCGCGCGAAATAAATTCGCGATAGTCGCGCTATGAAAGCCGCCGGACGATAATTGGCCGGTATGTGTGTAGGGTTGCCGGTTGCCGGTTGCCGATAAATACGAATTTGGCGGTTCACATTGAACGAATTTTGGTCTGATGCATGCGATTTTGTGAGCAGGATTGCGATGTAATCTAAGCTACTGTTCCACAATCGATTATAAGGTAAAAAAATAAGTTAGAATTAGATCTGTTACGACTTTGCAAGTCGATGACCGCCTTAAAAAGTACCGAAAGCAGTTGCGGTGTTAAGTGCTAACCCCACCTTTCTGAACTAGTCTACATGAACCTTCATCAGAAATTAAATTATGATAATTTTGATATTTAACTATAGGCTGTATTTTTCCACCGGGGCAAATGCGTTCCCCTTCCTTCTCCATACTATTTTGTTTTTTGATAGTAACAACTTCAAAGAAGTTAACTTCATAAAATGACCTTACAAAAATGTTAAACTTGCGAACCCTGATGATGCATTTGGACAATACAACCGCACAGCTCATATTTTGATTGTCATCTAGTGACGGAGATCAAAAGTCCCCACCACGGCTATTGCGAATTAAATGCAGAGTACCAGCGGAGGGTTGCGACCAAATATTTAATACCACAGAATATGGAGAACTGAACACTCACTGGTGTAACTGTGTAAACCCAAGCAATTCCTCTGCCTAGCCTTTTAACAAGTATGTTCGGGTCGGCTTCCAGTCTCACCGGATGCAGCTGAAAATCTGTATTTTACATGGAGCGACTGCTTATCTGACCTCCACAACCCAGTTAGTACTGGGTAATACGATACTCTTTGGTAAGACTGGTTGTCAGACTTTCGGGCCACTGACTACATGTAACTGTCAAAGATCTACAAATGACTGCCGGGACCAACGGCTTAACGTGATTTCCGAGGCACGGAGGAAACTCGGTATGTAATAGGCGGTCACCCATCCACGGAACAACCTAGGCAAGCGCGGCTTGACCTTAACATCGAACCCGAGCGGCTGTTGCAATAGGTACACGAAATACTAACACTATAACAACAAATACGTCACATTATAAGGGAATCAGCTAAGGTCTCGCCACAAACTTATAAAAAGCTCAATGCTTTTTGCTTCATCACATTGTCACATAGTGATCTATACAATGACAGAAACAACCTGAACCAATGGCAACATAATACGATCACTAGCAATGAGATCAACAGTATATCAATCAAGCAGTGGTCGGTTAAGGAATGTAAAGAGAAAAACCCTTATCGCAGTGAGCAAGCAAACATTGAACAGACTCGAATGATTCCTAATTGATACAGCCACGATTCTTATTGTTGCGTGTTACGGTAGTGTAGTTGTCCCTGAGTGGATACTAGAGTAAACCTTCTATTTCTATCTACTCAGTGGCACCATGCTGAATAATTGTTATTGTTGACATTTCAATATAACGAGCTGGGAAATCATTTGTGAGTGCACTTCAATGAAACGCTATTGATTTGCTTTTCACAAAAGAATATTTTTTACATTATATTTCATTAAGACTGTTATTATAAATTATAATGGGTTGTCATGTCAATTCGTAGATAGGCAAGCAATTATATTTTTTCTGGTGTTAATAAAAACATGTATTTTAGTTATCAAGGTTAGTTCTTTTACATTCAGCTAATATGGTAACAGTACATTCTCTTTCAGTTACAAGGACTGTCGATGTTCGGGTCTTATTTAATTCGTTCACTAGTCTATTTCCTTAACGGATCCAATAAAAGGTTCAAGTATTGTTATTTACCGAATGGGTCGAACAATAAAAACACTAATTAAGGCACTAAAATGGCATAAGCTATAAATAACCGTGGAATTTCTTGTCTTCTCTATAGGAAACGACTAATGGAGCCGTGCACCTAGACGTGCACTTCAGACGTTTGATAACGCCCTTGGAAGTTTATGTGAATTAAAATGTTTTATATAAAATAAACTCATTTTCACCGGCTTCGGAAAGTGGCCCAAAAGCGGCACCATGCAAATAATAAGGTTAACGCAAAACAAAAATAAAGCACAATATAAAGTGCGCGCGGAACGGAAATCTGATTGAATAAATTTTCACTATAAATAAATAAAACATTCATTCTGGAGTTCCACACTGCCACTCAACAGTGATATTTAGAAGTAACATTTCACACGGAAAAAAAAAGATTTAAAATATACAAAGGACACTCCTTTGTATATTTTCAATGGCTTTCTTTTTTTTCATCTTCCAAACGTAATCAAGTTAAGTTCTATCAAACACATTTTAAAGGTGAATCTCTTATTTATTGAAGCATGTGTACTATGTACACGTTTCAACGTGTAAAGGCATTCAGAAGATTAGCATTGTCATTTTTACACCCCGTGTCCATGCCATTTATCGTAGATTACCTAGAGTTATACTTCTGTCTTTCAACTCTTTATTCTGTGGCAGTGTTAACACGTTTTGGTTCATTAATTATTTCGGTTGGACAGTTTTTCGGACTGTTCGTTTAATTGACTAATTACCGCTTGCAACTGTTTGGTAACGATACAATAGTTTTTGTGTTATATAGAGAAAGTGCTGTTTGATACGATTGGTTAACGTAGTACAATCATTACGTGCACGTACGAGGAAATTGTGTTACATTCTCACCTTATGCTCACAAAAACAGCACTAGATTTTGTATAACTCATCATTTATGAGCATTCACACATACCACTGCCTCATTTCATAACTAACAAGTAAAAAAGGATATTAGGTAAGTATTAATCACATAGGGTATAACATGGTTTTGTCTGAAAAAAAACCTCTTCTTTCCTAAAATCAATTACCAGAAAAAAAAAGCCCTTATATGAAACAGAAAGTATGACCGAGGCTGAGGCCAAACGAGCGTAATTTTTAAGCTGTGTGTCGCGAAACCGAATGCAAAGTTCAGCCTATCTGTCAAACCAACTAAGTTAAGAACAGGTCTCCCCCTGTAGGGATGCTTGCATTAAGGGTAAAATTACCCCTATTAGATATACAGAAAAAGTTGCTGCCTTGTTCCTACTGAAAACTTGTATCTTTATGCAAACACCCTAATGCATTACTACAAAGACAAACATACCCAGGTGTCATTTAACACTTACTCCTAAGAAGCAGGTAGAGCACTCTACTCAGGATTGTCGTAACGAATAAATCACAAAAATGCAAGAAACATGCCACTTAAAAAGCTTTATACTCACAAACGCAATCCAAGAACAGTGGTTGTATACAGGAAGTATTTTATATCAGGGATGTCCAACATGCGTAGGACCCTTGTGTTTGTGTTATACGTGTGCGTACAGGTAACGGACTCTAGGGATATCCAGAGTATTCTCAATGTAATGCTGAAATTACAATCTGTGTTTCTTATGTCCCTGTAATGAAATCCCATAAGACCACAGTATCTAATGAATGCGTCACTATCATGATGGAAAAGTCAAAGATAGCTAAAAGGCCTTTTTAGTCGAAGATATGATTGTTGATTGCAGGAATAAGTAGAGGCTGAAATAACGCCAGAATTCAGTACTGGTCGGTCAGGTGTAGGCTGCTAATGAATAGGGGTCTACCAACATCTGTTCTTTGATAGGAGAAGGCATCACGTTACGGCCTATTTTCAGAGGGTTTCAACACAACGTTAATCCAAAAATTGCCCAAATGTGACCCCAATGTATAAGTGTCTTGAACTGCGACACGTGAGACAATAGCCAGCCCTGCCCAGAGCTCGCAGGTTCCATTAAACTAATGCACTAACACAGCAGCCTGCAGCCGACGTTATCCCGGTGAAACATCGCATTTTTCAGCGAACCGTGTCATATCGCAGATGCTATCGTAAGATCACCCTGCAGCTGTAATGCATGTACCAACGTTTTGTAGGTATCGACTTAGGTTGGGTTAAGCGAGTTTTTCAGTCGGATTGTTATTGGCACTTTATTTTCCTGTGATCTTATACCCGGTTAGAATATCACGTACCAATATCTAGTGAATTGATTGTAGAAAACTTTGATTATTATTGTGATAACTACGGACCCGCCCGTTTTGTACGGTTTTAACGACTTCTCAAAACATGAAGATTTCCTTATTTTATGTAATTAATGTATTACACATAAATCTCCGGAATAAATGAAGCCGAAAACGGCATCAAAATCTGAGAGACACGAAAAAGTTTATATTATATGTTTAAATAGAGATGTTTACTACCCTGTCTGCTTTATGACTGTAGCGATGATATCTTTTTTGGGAGATTCGATTCGTCAACCCTAGTTAAGGCCAGAAGCTGCATGATGGATAATAAGGTCATTATTATCAAAACCAATAAACTGAAAAATGTAGGTTACATTCAGCAGTCACGTTTACAACCTAGTGAACTTTGCTTTTCATTTGATTTGTCCGCAAAGTTACCTTGAAATTCGTAAATGGCCAATCATTGACATTGAAAATAAATAATGGGATGAAAATGATCACGAATTAGTGTTGAAGTGACAAAATTGGCAAAACATCCGGGTGATGGTGGCGAAGTCACGCTCCTAGTACTTAGTGCTGACAACGAGGCGTAACCGTGGCCTACAGGCCTCATAACCTGAAACACTTTGAGATATATATATTTTGAAACTAGTACTTAAATAGAAAACAAGACTGAATTAATGTGATTTGTCTAGTGAAATTAAATGCTCTGGGATTAAAGAAAGCCTTATTGCGATTTTTGCACAGCTAATCAATGGCGCGGAATTTGGAGTTAAGTAAAGTAGATACCTAATAATTAGACGGCTAATCTAAATGTTAGGCTTGTAGCAAGGGCGCCAATAGGTACCGGAGACACAAAGATTGTTTAACTAAACAATAATCTAATAAATTCATGCCAAAAATTTTAAAGTTAAAGAAGAGGCGATGCTAAACAGATCATTAAGTAAACAGAGCAAGTCTCGAGCCGGCTGCATTGCTTTGGTTGATACCGCATAATGCACCTCGGTCATACTCCGCCATCTTCGCTGGAGTAACTCACTTCAGAAACATTTTTGAGATTTAATTATATGAATAGTTGATAAGGTTCCAAGTTTTGCTTTCCATATTTGTTAGTTTAGAGGAGGTTTTGTGAGAAATTAATATAGTAATTTTTCCATTCATGGAGTGTCTGGATATAGAATTAAAAGAATATCTGCAGCTGTCGCACTAATTCTAAAATATAAATTCTAGTGTCATGATTTCTGCACTTTTAACTGACGTAACCAAATCGGAATCTTTTTTTCAATCAGCTGCTTCACCTTCTCATCCCACTGTAGCCAAGCTCAAAAAGAAGGCAGCATTATCACTATATCCAGAGGGTTTCAACAGTGTTTTGACCTTTTAATCTGACCAGGGCAAACAAACAAAACATAATGAGAACCTCGCACACTGACGTTATGAAGATGATCCATGACCTATCAAGAATTCATGACCTAAAACCGCTAAGAATTAAACTTTTTCTACAAAACCCACAGCACAAAATTATTAATTCCGCGGTGCATAGCGGCAGATGCCTCGAGCTAGTAATATGATATTCACCAGTAAGCACGAGCGCAGAACCTCGATACGCGGCTGGTTTAAAAGTGCATCTTGCCGGAAGTCTGAACCAGATACGTGCCCTCAAAGCAAGGCTTGTAGTGCTGTTGTGCCGTGGTGCTGTCTCAAGGGAATGTTCAGGGTACTCGCGTAGTAAGACCACGGCGCGGAGTTGTAAAGGTTTCAACGGTATATTTTCATGATATTTTGTTTTAGCGAGTAATTTATGATGACGAAGTAAAATGTGCAGACGAGAGACAAAGAAGAGAAACCGCCTTTCCAAGTTGGCGTGGATGACCAAATCCGAATCTATAAGAAATAGCCATGTAAGTCTCGGGACTAACTTTGGTAATAGCAAAACTACATCATTACAATTTTTAGTAAAGGGGACTGTCCTTCATGGTATATCGGCGTAGTCGCGTGGCGATGTTACCGGTAGTTTTAATTTGTCCGCAGTTACGTGATTGTAAAATGCACTTGCTGTATGTGTTAAAATTAACTTAAAGTAATTATTACGATACGTGCTTGTACAAAGAACGTAGCTCCGTCGTCGGGGCATTCCTAGAACCTCGCACCATATTGCATCTTGCACGGAATATTAATCCAATCTAGGAATATTACCAGGAACTCCTTCATGAAAGTATGAAACCTGTAACACCTGCGTTAATTACTAAAGCTGTAGATCTTCCTGTAACGTAACAGGATTTAAATATTAAGTTACTGTTAGTTATGATGTACGTGAGGTGCACAAAGGAACGCCATTTTAGCGGATACTTGTGGTTCGGCGGAAACTCGGGATAGCAGCGAAAAGCTTTGTTTTCTAAAAACTTAACGTACGTTTAGCTTAGAATTCGTGCTTAATTAAATTGTCAGGTTTAAATAGTTAAATACGTGCCTCAGAGGGAACTGTCTGAGTAAGGAATGTGTGTGGAGTTGATTCATTTAATGACTGCTTCCTTGGTCTAGTTTTCACAAGGGCGTTCGCGCATTCAGCTTCAAGCTTTGGGTTGGTTCCCTGGTCGGTTAGACGTAGTACCCTGAATATTATGGTTTTGTAAATCAGCGTCATGCTGCATGGTCTCAAACGGTGGAGAAAAACATCGTGAGGAAACCGGCCCTCAAACCAAAGAACCAAAAATCCAAAAAACATTAGTCATCTGCCAACCCATACAGCTCTCCTTCACTGTGAGTCCTGTCCTAGCAATGGGAACACATAGGCTGACCACGCTAACCTTTCGGGGAATAGGTAGAGCCACGATTACTTACACAACATCTTTTATGCAGAGTTTCCAAGCCACGCGTGTGTTTAAACTCCGCCTTAGGTAGGACGCTGGGTAAACTTGCGCACCTAAGGCCCCGATACACGATACACAATACGAGTATCACAAAGGCGCGGTACACACTCACGGGATTGTTCTGGTTGACGGCATATTCTGGTAAGACGCGACGGTGGTTCATATTGCATCGTAGAATTACGTTTTAAGTCCCATAGGTGTTTTCTAGGAGTTTACTAATTGGGTGGAAAACTTTTGAAATATGGTACATGGTCATAAATTGACTACAAAACGAGTTACATTGATAGTTTAGATTAATTGTTTATTTTATTGACATTAGATAACGATATTCATTTGTGCCACTTAAAATGCTACCACCTGGACACGAGTTGCCATGGCTGACCTAAATAGACTCAAGCCACAGGTTGGCCGAAGCAAGAGAAACCTGTACAGATGCACATTCAAAGATGACTCTGCCCTGGAGTGTAAATGCAGAGTTGTTCCACAAACGATGGGGCACTTGATAACGTGTCTTGCCTGTCCTGCTGTTTGCACATCACAGGAGGTGAAACTTGTCATCGAATTTTGGGCTGAATCAATTTAGATTGCGATAAGAAGTAGTTATATCCATCACGATTGTCAAGTTTCTTCAGTTATTTTATTTAGTCACTAGCTGTTGCCCGCGATCTTCGTTCGCGTGAAATTATTATAAAATAATATTATTTCCCTTTTTGAATCGGGTTTTGTTATCAATTTAAAGGGTTTTATTTTTTTGCATGGAACCCTTAAAATAAAAGTAACTTATAATAAACCTTAACATCAGATATCTGCCAGTAAGTGTCGTCAAAATCGGCACAGCCATTTCGGAGATTAGCCGGAACAAACAAACAGACAGACAAAAATTGAAATAAATGTGTTTTTGTTATAAGTGCCGTATATATTTTCATACGCCTTCAGCAAAAAGCTGTTATTTTGATATTACAAACAGACACTTCAATTTTATTTATTTGTATTGATGTATAACTTGTAATGAGTGCAATCGTAAGGAATTTAAATCATAAGCTATTTAAAGCTCAGTTCGGAACATCAATACCTACTATCTAAGATTGCTAAAAGTATATTTTAGGATGATCGGTGGCTGTGACTTGGATTGATCATTTATATTCACTGTCTGTTACACAATCCTGGTACATTTATCTGCAGTCTACTCTTTTCTGGAAACACTAGTATCTTATGTAGACACTAAAAAGAATACCACCTTCCTACATAACCATTATGCGGAGCCGTGATTCCGAATGTTACCACAAAAACGAGTGGCGTTAGTGTGCGATGGCGCGGGAATTTTTCGCGCCGAACACTTTGATTACCGCACTATGTTCTACACTTGATTTTTTGCATAGAATGGCGACAACACGTTACACGGGTTATACAGGAATATTTTTGTTTTAACCATTAGGTTTGTGTTGGGGCTTTTATTGGGAGATTCAGCTATTTTTTTTTCTATGTAACATTCTTAATACACTGAACCTGCAATACCTAGGTATTATTTTTAAATGCTTCGTTACAAACTGTAGGTACTTATTAAGTAATATTATTGTTGGCCATATTTGCAGCGAGACTGACGATTTTAATTTAATTATTTTGAGGAGTATAATGGAACGTATATTATACCTTCGGTGCATCATGTCTAGAAGGGAAAGATAATTTGCAACGGTTCATCATTTCAAAGACACAAGCAAATGATTGTATAATAAAGCTATGCATAATAATACATAGGTATTCCCAAGAAGGCAGACAATCAGTGGCGGTTTCACACGGTTTTTAACAAGGCAGGCATCGGCCCTTGCGGACCCCTTCCTGGTTGCTGACATCTCTTTGAGGCGCGCGTGGAACACGAATGCGCCCTCGACACGGCCTGTCGTCATAAGACGGCCGGACGGCGAGCTAGTCCATTAGGCTGCCATTAGACGGTTTGCATCGCAGCAACCGCGCGCAGTTGATATTGTTTATTGTTTAGTTAACAGATTGACATTTCGCCATTTTTGTATTAGGATTTCAATTTCAATTGGCTTATTTTTTTCTGATAAATGAAAACTTTCTTAACTTACTACTGAAATTTTTTTATATTAAATAAATCACTTTTTACTACCAAAGTAAGTTAATATATCGACTGCGCGCGGTTGCTGCGATACAGTCCGTATGATGGCAGCCTTAGCCGCCACGTAGCCCCCGACGCCCGGGGCCTCTCCCGCGGCGGTTGGGCCGTGAGGTTCTTTCCCTCTCACGTCCCGCCACTTTCTTCGCTAGCAAGATTGCTTCGCAGAAGGAGATGACGGCATCCCATTCCCTCTCGCTCCGGACCATGGATTGAACCAGGGCCGGACGCGAGATGTCGCCGCCGCCAATAGCCGCTACGAGGACACGGCGGTGCTCCGCCCAGGCGGAGCAGACCTCAAAGATGTGCTCCATCGTGTCCTAAATTCACAACTCATTGGTAACCCGGGCGTTTCCTGCCGCCCGATTCTGTGCGGGAACCTACCGAAACAACCTCTCATAACAACCCCTCATAACTTGGAACTAAAGAAACCCTTTGAGAAGTGACAAGCTCTGATTGTGATTTTTGTCTTCAGTGGTTTTTCACAAAATAGAACCGTACATTTTGACACACGACAGCTTTCACGAGAGACAGCTCAATTTGAAGATGTCAAGTGATTGTCTCAAGACAAAATATTAAGCTTCTGAGTTACTTCAATGAGTCATCGCTAATCGTAAATGTTAGTTGCTAGTGCATTATTGACCTTTATCGTATTGCAAAAATACATCATGTTGAAAACTTTCAAAATTCTTGTGAAATATTTACTCTTCTATTTAACCTTCCTTCTCTTCTTCAAGAAGCAAGTATTTAAACGAAAGCGTTGCAAAATATCTGAAACTAATAAAATCAATGTCAAACTTCAATCGCGGATCTGATGTTATACTAGTAATAATAATACATAAAGATATTAGACAGTTTGACGCCAGACACAACAAAAAGATAACACGTAAAAACCCGCTAGTAAAAATCTAGAAGAAGCTGACAAAACAAGATGTTTGAAATAAATGAGAAATACCTAGCCGATGGATTGTATTATTTATGTTGTTACGAATCCTAAGAAATTCTCTACAAAAAAACTTGTGTCATTCATTGACTAAATAACTTTTGCATCGTATTTTCAATCTTTTCTACTACTAAAGCTTACAACAATGATACTCTAATATAAGACAGCAGATTTAGTCATCAATTTCATACGAATTGCGAAACAATTCAGGAGAATGTCGTCAAAGAATATAAATATAAACGCAGATGGGCTGCTGACGTACCAAGAACAATAAAATGCCAATATCAATAATACTTAAGCCGATAACATACTATCTACTGGGGTATACCGAATTACAGTCGTTTGCAAGTTGTTAAGAAAAATTCTGGAAGAAAAGCATCTTTAAGAGAGGAGATCAAAATGGAATGACATTTGCTAAAAATGTAAAAATAAAGGACCTCTAGTTGACATACAGAATAAAGGAATATAACATCTTATAATAATAGTCTTCCAGACCGAATTTCGGCCAGTCGGCGCTGGATTTAATTATTTCTGTGCACATATGTGTGGGCGCAAACAGGGGTGCACTCTCTCTTTCCTTAATATCATAATCCGTTGGGACAGCAATCCAACAGTCGAGGAGAGAGATCAGGCGTAGGAGCAACGGCTTAACGTGCCTTCTGACCTGGGAATTGAAACCTGCGCTCAGCCACGTCAATTCTTATTTCACTTCACAAGTCGTCGAAAATAAAACTCTTTAGACACAATTGAACACAAGAAAATCGGAATCAATCTTTGCATGACATAACCATAGAAAAAAAACTTACTCATTCCATGCATTGAGTGATGTAACAAATCGGGCGTGTAATGAAACGTATGATGTATCACTGGTAGCGTACCTGTAACAGATTCGAACCATTTGTTACATTCTCGTTACGAGCGCGTTCCTATTGTCTCGTTATTGGCGGATTATTGTTCCAGAATATTCGGGGATATGTTATTGTTTTGAAAAGGTGGAACGTGAGCGAAAAAGGTTGAGTTAAGAGGATTGAAGTTGGGGTTTAGTTTTACATAATCAGCTGTTGGTAGGCAGAAGGGGGTTGAGACAACATTAGACACAAATAGACATGATTTGGTTATGGTACAGTAGGCCGCGGGTCAGAATGACTTTGAACTGGCCTAGAGTAGCACGTCGTTTCAATAGAATAAGAATCCAGCTTATACTGGTTTGTCACCGCTAACGTGCGGCCTACTGTACCTATAAACAAACATCTGGTTAAGTTGATAAGGTCAAACAAAGCAATCAAAGACGAATACCCAACTTAATTAGTCCTTCATCAGAAACTCGAACAAAATGATCATCCAATTAAGACCTATCTACTGTTTACCCCACACCATGAACCACAGCTCCCTTTTATTTCCCTCTTAAACTGGTAACTGTTCCCAAAAAACGCCCAAAACACGAGAACATTCTGAAACGTTCAGGATCGCAAAAAAACAAAGCCTTGGGAACAGTTATTGGTACATTTGTCGGTGCACTCCTATGCCAGCGCCCGCCGCCAGCGACATACATAGAACTCGCATTAGGAGCCGGCATCGTCTGCAAAAATATATTTTATACTTTGAACACGAGAGGACTTACAAACTGTGAACTAGGATTTGGAAGATATGTTCCACTAGGTTTGTCTGAGTTTTATTTTATTGGTAGGGATCTTTTATTTGCATACTTTCAAAGTAATCGATTCTTCTAATATGCAATGTACACTGAGATGTGAAATCTTATCCTGGCTCTTTGGCAGGTCTAGGTCTAATGAGGAGAAGGTAACTAGGTACTCCGAATTTCTGAATGTGTTAATAGTACTTGTATATTATGCTGCTATAATCTGCTGGCATCAGTTCACCTAATTCTAACTAGCTGATCCGGGGTGATACCGTTATGGTGCAGAATTGTGTTTTACAGCATGGGGTTCCGTATAAAGAATGGTGAACGATTCGAATTGAGGTCATGCTGATCGATGATGATTGATAGTGCTGTTGAGCTTAAAGCAGAAAATATTTACACCCACGATGTATGTGCAAACTACTAAAGCCATACTCATACTCATGTCAAATGCTAATTTTGATTTATCTAGCTGAACCAGACAATAACATGTGAGTTTTTCTTTCTACAGGAAAATAACCGTGTTATTTCTACAAGATTTCTTAACCACGGTTTGAAATCTGAAATGATTACAACTTAGTAAGCCAAGGAACTTTTGTGTTTTAGCTCAAAATATTTATATTACGTTAAAATTCCCACAAAATTGTGAAGTTCATTATTCTAACCCATTTCAATTTTAATGGGAAAATATTTTCTGAGAATCTCGGCTGTGGCTGTGATAGAATTAAATAAAATTATAAAGGAAAAAAGTCTTCGTATTTAGCAGGAATTAGTCATAATTCTGTGATAACATTTATTTCGACAGGTCCAAGCCGGCCGCAGGATGGTTGAAGATCCCTTCAAAATAATTAATTTTAAAATGTGGTTACTAAAGCGAGTTGTTATGTGCGGTTTCGGCCGCTTTTCCCCTCCCTTGAGGATAATAAAGGCAACTAAAGTATGGAAGGAGAATGGGCAACAAAAGCATCATTCTCTAGTACCTTTATGCGATGTATCGCGGACCCCGGTCTCAATGAGGCTATTCCAACGTTTAAAAGGTCGTAAGAATTGGCATAACGGCCTTTATTCATAAATAGGTTTGTACGCATGACGGGTGATACTTATAATTAAGTAGGTACACTTTAGAAATGCAAATATTGTCGATGGACGCTTCAAAATAAAACTTATAGTATCGTTAAAAAAGTCTATTTTGTATTAGTTTCAGTTCTTCATAATTAGATTGTCTTTCGACATCGCGTAAGCTTTCAGCACAAACCGGATATTACTAGTTGTCTAGTTATTACCGGTTTGAGCTCGTGTTGCGAGTACACTGTTGAGTTTATTTTATTGGAAAAGTAGTTACTTGATTTTATCGAGAAGGATATTAAAAAGAGACCTTTGTGTTACTTTCTATCATCAAATCTTCTTGTTCTTGTTTTTTCTTGCAAAAGAAGTATCATCGAATAAAAGTCACATCAAATCTCACTTCAAAAATCGAATAAAACAATAATCCACCAGTATCCAGTACATTTCAAAATCAGTTAGTTCAAAAACCAATCCGTGCTACACTCACAATCGAAAACTTCCCATCCATTACTGTCCAATTTCCAGCAACACAATAACCCTCCTCCATCCACTTCAAAGTAACTCTCAGCCAGAAAACAGCAATAAAGAGGTATTCTCTACAAAAATCTCCCTAACGAATGCACAAATGGGAGTCCCAATGTATCTCACAGCAGATATAAGCCGAGTTAATTGAAAACGACGTCGGGCGCCGACAACACCGGACGAACCACGCGACTTTTCTATTTGGTCGTATTATACCACTAAAAAGTGCTAAAAGGCAGTATGGGCAGGGAGAGAAGTTATAACACTCCTTTGATTTCTATTTTTGAAAAGCTTTATGAGTTGACTGTTCATTTGACGTCCGTTTTTAACGTCGGTCCTTCGGTACGAATGGAAATGTTTTAATTTTCTTTTTCACGTTCTGATTACATTTCCACATATTTGCAGGAAAATAACAGAATACGAAACTCTCGCAGGTGTGAATCATTAATGTAGCCTCCGGGTGTGAGATCGAACTCAATCTGTCATTACGAAGGAACATAGCACTAGATCACTGGCTCGCTAAGTGCTACAGAATTCCTTGAAAGTCAACGATCCGTCTAGTTCTTTCACAACATTTCCCATTAGTAATCCCTATCCGTCTCCAGAGACTAATATAGCACAGTAATCTAAATCACAAAACATTAAAAACCTATCATCTCCCAAACCTATCATAAAAGTGACAGCATAATTTTTTCACGTTACTTTGGCAAAGACATGTCCCTATACAGCCTTCACGGCAACAGAGGTGTAACTCACAAAATTTAGAATCTTTCCCACATGGCTCAAAGTTGGCAAGTAGTCGCGAACTCATGGAGACTTATTACCAACGGGGGTGGCAGAGGGGGAGCCATTTGCATAGTGCACCTGTGAGGAAAGGTGTGTTGACTCGCAGGTCGCAGGTCGAGAGTTAGGGGAGCGGTTTAGTTTACTGCTGTTAAGATTGCATTGTGCAGCTGTCCGTGGAGTTAAATTAGCCAAATTGGACGTATGAGGTGAGGCAAGCTGTTGGTTTTGAGTCAAGATGACTTAAGTTGTAACCACACTTATGACGTGGAAAAAGTTTTAGCTGATCAGAAGGAGCTTTAAATCAATGCATCAGAATGAGTCTCATGACGACTTTTTCGCTTTCGAAAAATCGGAGATTGAAAGCCAGCTAAAATAATTCAGGAAAGTATTTTAAGACTCTCTTTAAGTAGACTAATAGGTTTACATGAAACAAGCGATCAATTTGGTTTAAAAGCAACCACCCCTAAACAGCCGACTTCGTCCACACAGCCCGGCTTAGTTGATAACGTCCGAAAAACCACGAAATAATAATTGCATTTTAATCTAAATGAATCAGAATGTAGTAGTGCGGTAGAAATCTGACGCGAGACGGGATCAAGTCGACGTAACAATGGTAATGCACTACCGGCTTGCGTTGTGGAGGGAATTTCATTATATTAGCCAAATTACCAGAATATTTGTGTACAGGCTAATGTTGGGGTAATAAGTGAGTTTGCTGAGAGGGTTGTGTTGCTGGAAGCTGAAATTCGTAGAGTGGTCCTTTCATCAGTTTGTAAGGCACAAAGGACCAAAACAGAAATTGGTTTTAAACACTAAAATACATGATTTTAGCCAGCTGAAAACAAAACAAAATATTTAAAAAGTTCGTATTTGGACCAGTTACACAAAAGCAGGCCTAAATTCTACCACACACTTTACTGATTTGTCGTGTGTTATTGGTATACTAGTTACTTTTTAGGTCAGTACAAAATTGTATTTATGTATTTTTAGCAATCACTCAAACCTAGGATTTACCTCAAAAATATTTAAAATAGTTTATTTACGTAGTATTTGACAAATCTAATATTTATTCCCAAGGTCTTAAGGTTCATAATCGCTTGTTTTCGTAAAGAATTTATTCGAGCGCTCAAATTTAATAGAGCTCTGTTTAAGACGTAGAAAGTAGGAAATATAAGTAATTCGGGATATCCCTTACAGAAACAGGAACAGGAAAGTAAATAAATTAAAGATTATTGATAAAACAGACGCTATTCTATCCAGAAATCTGTGAATTCTGGATAATGGGAAATCATGTAAGCGCCTGAATTTCAAGACATGGCAATTTCTACACTGAAATATTTACTGTGGACATAGAAACAACAGGTCAAAGCAAAAGGCATCGTTTACAAAACTCTCTTTGTGACATATGCCCAAGGAACTACATACTTCTATTTAAGTACATTAACTTACGTCTTTTACCCATGCGGGATTGGATGTAGACAGAAATAACAAAATGTCGACTTACGATTCTTGCATAGGTACCTACTCCTTTTGCTTCGTCTACGTTTACACATCTGGTCAAACATGCACATAGGCTAGTTACACTTTTACTTTTCTTGTAATTTCCTGTAGTGTGTGTGTGTGTGTGTGTGTGTGTGTTGTGTGTGTGTTGTGTGTAGTATTCCCGCAAGAGTGTTACCAACCTAAATTAAATCAATTCAATCGCCAATCCACAGTCAGATCTGTATCTTACGAAACCGTTAATATACCACCATCACACCATGACCAAACTCAACACCTTGATATTTGCAGTGAAACACACTCAATTAAGTAAAACAGTGACGTTCAGTTAATTAGCCGTCAAAGTTAGACCCAGTATCACCAAGTGAGACGCGAGTACTGCTGCGATACGATTTAAATAAACTACAGTCGCTCATTGGAGTTATTTAGCTTAGGGTACGCGGTCACTGCGGTGTAACGTGCCGTGACAAACGTGGGTGAAGGTGGACGAACTTTTAAAGTGGGGATGGTTCTGCAAATGAGAACCCGCAAAAGTGTATGAACCTTGTCCGGCCAAGCAAAACACTCAAGAGCTGTTTTATCAAAAAGCAAAGAAAATAACACTATGAAATTAACAAGCAAGTACTGAAAATCATAAGCACGACTTTTCATTTCCACTTAAAGATTAATACTGTATAGGTACTCGTATGGGTCGTAGTCCACCACGCGGGCCCAGTGCGAGTTGGTATCACAGGTCTTTGTTTTTTTGGTTTTAGGACATGCCGTTTTCCTCTCGATGTTTTCCTTCACCGTTTTGAGAGCTATGGTCATGAAAATTAGTTACTCAAAGTTAAGTGTCTGCTTGAAAACTCATGCAAGACAGGAGAGCTGAAGACACAAATCACAGACGTCAGTGTACGCGGACCTCAACCTAGCCAACTTTAAATTATTCTCGAGTAGTTAGCAAATGAGCGCAGTAAGCCGACAGCAACAAATGGCAACGCTTTGCAATGGCAATTTCATTATTGTTTAAACGTCCCAGATTTGATAAAATGCACCTTTGTGAGATATTATTCTTCCTTACTTAGCAATTAGCTTTATTGCTTCTTCCTCGTTTTTCATGTAACATTTTATGTTTTGGTTAAGCTTTTCCTTGTTTTGTCTGTTTTCGTTTTTGTGCTGACTTTATCAATAATGTATTTTTAATAAATGAATTTATCTTTATTAGGCATTATTTACAATGACAAATATTCATTATAAACCACTTTTCAATGCGTATCATACTTTTATTGGTCCTTCTGTCCGCAGAGACGAACCTACGGTCAAAACCATAGGCACTGCCCAGTTGCCAGTAACTTACTTCTAAAACAAAGCAAATCTTATATGCCAATCTAATTTTATAAGTGTGAAAGGCTGGTTACACACCAACCACAAAAGCAAGAAGTCACATCGAGAGCAATCGCAACCACTCTATAAACAAGAGTAGACCTAGCGCAAACTTTTGCCGACACTTAATGTAAGTTTAAGCGAAGCCGCGTGCGTGAAACTGCCCTAATCACAGTTTGAAGTCACCGCCGCCCGTGGTCAGAGGGAGGGGAGTGATACTTGTGAGAATGGGTCATGCTTCTCATTGTGAGGGACAATTATTGTTCTAGATTTGAATTAGTACGGTGGAGGGCTATTTTTATTTTATATTCTTCGATGGTCATTGTTGATAAACAATGACCATTGAAGAGCATAAGCCAGAACCAGAAGCCAGATGATATATCTATCAAGAACGTGTAACATTCACCTCTCATAAGAATTATAACAACACGCCTTTAATCCGCAATTGTTAGGCAGAGGTATATGACACACACAGTACATGTCACCAATGAAGTTGTACTACATGGAACTACTACTTCACTGGTGTATGCGGATAGAATAGGGAACATATAAAATTGATGCTTTTTCTATAAATATTGATGGAAAGACATTCTCAGTGCTACAGCAATATACATATTATAGTCAATCAACACGTTTCCAGGTGAATGATATTCCGGAAAAATAGACCGAAAAAACCTCATGAATACATTTGCTAAGCTTGAATATTTAACAAATCAACCAAAATTCCCTTTCCTTATTTCCCTTTGTCTAATTCACCCCCATAGGCCTGCCACCATAACGCCAAACTTAACCCAAACTAGCCTTATTCGATACAAAACTTAAGCAGTTGAAGTTAGCAAGTTCCTCGAAGGTCAGACTGTGACCACCTGCCCTTAATGCCGGTTTAATCTTTGGTCCTTTGGTACCAGATGGATACTGTAATTAAGTTCTGTACCTTATTTCACTGACTTAATTTCTTTTTTTTTTTATTTCTGGGCAGAAGAGTGTCCTTAAAGATGGCCTATAAAAGGGAAATTAAATTCTTTGGTGTTCTAGGAGTGCTATTTTTGGACTTATTTGAATATGGAGATGACTGTCTAAAGGCATTGTATATTAGAATAATACATTAGTCATTAATTTGTATTAATTTATGTGCAATGAACTAATGACGACGGTAGGTTCTGCATAATACAGCAAACTTAACGCCACGCGTATGGTATTTGTCAATCAACCTTTTCATCTACCTAATTCATGTTTATTTTTATTTTTACCTCCTGTTTAAAGCCAAATGAATCCATTCCTAAAGACATTCAATACATCTAATGTTTTATGTCACGAATACGTTTTATAAAACACAGACGCTTTATGAAAACAAATCAGTTTCTTAAATTAATTATCTACTTCCCGCTTAACCAAAACTGAGAAACATTCGGTACGGAACACGACTGGTCCAAGTGTCAGTGAAAGTCGTGCCTTTTGTGGACCATTCCAAAACTTGTTCTGTATGTATTTCACTCTTTTCCATAATTCGGTACTTTTACTTTGGGAAAGAAAGGGACGGTGCACTGGCGAGAGTTTTATGAGAGCAATTAATGACCTGCATATGCAGTTCAACTGGTTTTGACTGACATTGACATTTTGTTAAAAGTATAATGAGAACGACATGCCAGCTACTATTTCCTAATGATTTCATTCGTTTTTATGTGAATGTGACGTATATTTTCTCCCAACTAATCGTTCTTTTGGTTTTACATGCGTGCTACAGCGTTTTTTTTTTTTTTTAATCAATAACTACTACCGTTGTACCTTTCGCAATGGGATAAACTTGTCACATTTATCTTCAATTTACTGTAAAAAACAAGAAGTGAAAGCAACATCACGCTTTGAACCATAACAACTGTTCTCACAGATGTAATTCAAGCTAAGCCAGATGAACTTACAACAGAAATGTCCTAAAACAATGTCTAAATCCTGTAAAAGGCGGAGTCCACCCGAACTTCCCCGACGAAACCCGAAAGCAAAAACCGTGAACTGTCAAAGAAGCCACTTGTAACTTGGCAGCGCTCGGGCAAAAACTGATGAACAAAAACTTTGTCTAACTGTGGTCGTAAGACCGTGAGACCGTGACTACTATGCAGTGTGCTCCTAGTTAATAGAATGGGTTGAATTATAAGGGTCCAGTCAAGTTTGTGGTCGCTCCTCGGTTCGTACCACGAAACAACTGCAAATACGTTTAAAATTAGAGGACTAACATGGTAATTTGGGAGTTAGTTGAGAAAATAAATATTAGGAGTCCAAAGACGGGTTAATTTAAAGGTTGGTGCCACCACATGTCTCGTGTAAGTATATGGTAATGTTTACGCTTTTTATGACATTAAAAAGTTCAAAGAGACAGAATTTAAATTTAATAAAACATCGCAGGGTAACATCAAAGGTCACAAAACAATATATATAAATAAGTCCACAAAGCTCAAAAATGTCGCCAAATAAAGACCTAGCTCCAGCACTAATGTGGAGATAGCCTCGGGAACACGGGAACTAAATCGGGACACCAGCGACCGGTAATGCGGTAACATTCGGGTTGTCAAGTGTATCTGTGGTTCTGTGAGATACTTTGGTCCTTTCGTTCAGAAATCTCGCACACAGGATTACAAGTTGATGTTAAATCCGCGTCTACCTTCGTGCTGTATGCTTTTAGATTTGTCTTGGTTGGTTATGCTTCTTACAAAGTAACATTTTCAATTAGTATTTTAACAATATAGCAATATTCAAATCAGAAAATAATTCCGCGGCTAAATTCATTTGTTAAAAATTGCTATGTATTAAACAGGTAAATATAGCTACGCTAAACTTACAAAGTGAAACTTTGAAACGAAATTTTCGGTCACGTAAATCTCTTTAAATAAGTAGCCAGTGCTTCAATTAATGCGGCGCACTCGAGCTAATCCCGGGACACGGCGGCTAATTCCGGGAACCGCAGCCCGGGACCAGCCCGGGACTGGCTCAGCACTCGGTTTGGCGAGTGGAGCCGCGGTTTGAGGGTTGTTACTGTACTTATACTTCGGCGGAGATTGGGAATCGTGAGAGCTTGTATTATATTCAAGTGACACTTGTTGTGAAGTTTTGAAGAAATTATAAGGAGCATGAAGAATTACGACTTACAAAAAATATGGTCCCATTTTAGAACGTCAATTAAGAAACTGGAATCCCACGTTAGTGCTATGCGAGTAAACTAAGCCTTAATTAAAGAGCTAAATCTAGCATTCATTGAACATTAAAATCCTCTCTAATCGCTCATAATTAAATCGTGATATTCATCTGAAAATTCATGAAAGCGATGCAGCGCTTTAAATTAAAAAGTTTTTTAAAAGGAGATGCAATTGAGGTGCGGTTGCGTTCAATGGTTTATTGCGCAGGAACGGACCGTACTTTACTATTATATTTTATTTTTTCCCTAGTAATTAAATAAAGTGTTTTGTTAAAACGCTCTGTGGGCAAAATAAATGGAGTAACGTGGAAATGTTGATGGAGTGTTAAAGATTTAATCGCTTTTATAGCGGCGTTTGTATGACATCGTGATGGATCGTATCGGACCCAGAGTGGATCCAGTGATTAGAGAAAAACTCGACTCAACTAAGTTTTCAATTACACTTGAGTAACAGATTGTGAATTGTTCGTGTTATTAGGTAATTAATGCCTGTTCGTACTGGTATGGAATACCTCCACAAACCAGTTTGTACTATGTCATACTGGTTGTCAGACTTTCTGGCCACTGACTGCCAACGACAGTTTAACTGGCCAACGACTGCCAAAGATCTACAAATGACAGCCGGGAGTCCGGGACGCAACGGCGAAACTTAACTTAATGCCTGAAATAAAGCGCGCTGATAGATTGTGAGATCTTGCATAACACTGCTACCCATAGTCGGGTTAAAACACTTTTCTATTCAGATGGCAATCCGCCGTGTGTTCAAATCAAGTAAGGTACAGAGGTTACAGGTAGGTACGAAAGATCCCCAGTAAAGTTCGTTAGTTCGTGATATGCATCAAGTAAATCCCAACAAACTCCTAGCTAACGTGGCCAACACTCACACAACTGGTCCACACTCTCCGCACGGCAAACTGTTTATACTGTTTATCGACGCAACAACTTAGTTTACATTCTGATAAACTCCTTTGGGCTTAGCCTATATACCTAACTACATTTCCACTAAAACCTACTTTAAATTCTAAACGACAAAGTTCGGTTTTGATTGAAATGTTGAAAAGTATTTGGAAAACAATAGGTGATAAAAGGTGAAGTAAATATAGCTAAGAGCTGAAAATTTTCAGGAAATGAATTGAGGTTTTCATTTTCCGTTCATATGTTTGAGGTTATGTGGAAAGTACGTTGTTAATTGTACGTTGACCTCTACAACAGGTACTATAAGTGCTTATTATAATCACTAGGCCTGCCTATTCCGACTGGAAACACAAAATTTTAAGCAAAGTAGGAGAAATATAACGATATTGTAAAATCGCGGGAATGGAGAATGTGGCAGAATAAAGAGGAGGCTTACAGCAGTGGGTGATTCCGGGCTGAGATTAGGAGAAGTATCTGTACATAGAGACCTCTCGAACAAATTTCAGCAGTTGCGGCCAACCTCGCGAGACAAGCCATTTTATAATATTACATTGCTCAGACACAGGCGCACTCTGTCTTTCCTTACTTGCGTTGTACGATGGGGCACAGATCATTTCACAAATCAAAAGCTTTTCCAAAAAAATTTGAATATTAACACAACATACTCGGTAGAACAATACACCTAGTTAATTCTTTGTCAAGCAGTTACAGTAACTGTGGCTGAATGCCCACCACAATTGGCTGCCATTGGGACACAATCATATCGCGGGTCCCTTTCACGCTGGTAATAACTAATTTACCGACATGCATGTCTATCAGCTCGATCGACACCGTTGGCATCCATTAACTGTTTCAAAGGCGACATAGATATTTGTAATTGAAATGTGGATAAAGGTCAATGTAATGATATAAGTTTTAATAAGAAGACGTACAGAAACAAATAACATAACATCACTCACGTCTGTAATCCCCGGAAAATTAGGCATAGGGTGTACGATGGTGTACCCACCAATTCATCAGTTATGTGCTTTGCTTGGAAATCGGTCTCAAGATCTATATCAAGAGCAGAGCGCTTGCAGCCACTCGACCAACGAAGCAGAAAGAAAGAAATGATGTCAATCAATAAAGTTTGTAGATACTGATTAAGGATAACCTATTTTTTTTCGAATCCAAAGCCACCCTTATTTTCCTAACGTCCCAAACGCAAATGGAAATTATCCAAAAACAACATACAGGCCCCTTTCGACCCCAAAGTGATTAGAGGCGTTAAACCGAAATGCTGCTAATTGGACCCATGTAATCAAACGCCCCATACAAACATTCCCGTGGCACAGGGGCCAAATATACCAATAGATAGCCAAATACCCCTGGATACCCCTTGCAGGGGGTGGCAAGCAAGCCGATATTAATTGCCGGTTCGATGATCAGCTATTGCGTTTGCTAAGCAAGGAAAGGGGTAGGATTAACTCGAGGCAGTTGCTTGATATTAAAATTCATAAAGTATTAAAGGACCAGGATTTTAAAATTGGTCCTTTTGAGTCGCAAGAGCGAAAATTAAAAATTCGTCAGGCAGAAATCCACAACATACATAGTTTAAGTTTTACAAGTACTTTTGTAGCGTGATCATGATCAGAACTAAAGCAGCCATTTTAATTTTCCAATACTATTTCACGATAAAGTGACTGAAATGTTTATCAACAACGCCTCTCTGTCAATTGCTGTCAATATCATTGATGCGCCGGAAGATCGTTGTAGCTCTGTACTTAATGGACTCGTAGTTAGATTAAATCTGGCTTTATGTTCGTCTATTCCAAACACTAACATAATAACGTATACAGAGTGGACGGTTCAGCTACAAAAGCTAAAACCACTGGCTCAAACACTCGACTCTAATTGACTCAATAATCCTGTCATTGAGCTGCTCATATGAATCGCTTTGTTCATATCATGTTTAGAATCTGATTTAAACATGCAAGGATTAACAGTTTTTGTTATCGTTTTGGATTTTTTTTGAAATTGTATTATTAATTACTGATTTTTAAAAAAGAAAACAATGACTGATTCTGGGCTCTCTATTAAGGACTATATCCGTGGCCTCGCCCGCGTGTAAGTCAGAAATTATCTCACGGGAACTTACTTTTAGGGACAAAAAGTATCCTATGACAAAACTCAGGTCATACTCTATCTGCGTGCCAAATTTCCCTCAAATCCGTTCTGTCGTGAATACGTAGCAGACAGACATCGAGTAACTTCCGCACTTCAATTTATCAATATGGATATCTGCCTGCCTAGTCTTTAGTACTAAAACCAGCGTCGGACACTAGCTGCTCGGCAGTATATTTGGCGCAGCCATGAGACACGATAGAAGAACGAACTAGAAAAGTCATCGTAACTATGCGGAATCACAACTTTACTATTAATTAAAATACGTACTTCGCGGTCCATTTTTTAACAAAATCACCTCCATTTTACGAGCTTGGCTAGTTACTGATGCAAAAACTTGGAACTAGAATGTCTAAAAGCGGTAGATCTTGATTGTAGAGCAAAATGGACATAATTGCCCCGGGATGGCCGCCCGAGCAATTTGAAGAATTAACATGGAACCGGTCAGGAAGGCTCGCTGTGTAAATTACAGAGTTTGTGAGCTAGTAGTGAGAGAGATGTGAGAATTTTATAGAGATGGGCAATTTGTGGGGAGGAGGAATAAGAACTGGAATTTTGATCTAAGTTTACACTGTTTTTTTTTTTTCAAAAAGGGAACAAAGAATCCTAGTAGACTGCAACTAAATACATAGATAAATCAAGTTAAACGGACATTCCGAAACATTTTGAAGAAAGTTGTTAATATTCTGATACTCGTACTGTTGAACTAACAAAATGACTAGATAGTGAGTGTGTAACGCAATTACTCTGCTGGTCACAGACACCACACAAGAGTCCACGGTGAACGAAAATGAAGCGTCAACAAGTGAGCTTTTCTTCATAAAAAATAATACAGCCAAATAAAACATTGATTCCTCCATTATTTTATCTCGAACGATGGTTCAGTCAATGGCAATTCAACTGTGAAAGCATCCATGAATATGAAACAAATAAGTACAGAATATCGCATTTTCAGAATCCAAATAGCCATCTATCATTATCATTCTCGTGCTCTTATCACATTTTATTTGGGTTCGGCGCAGCATGTCTTCTTCTTCCATACTTCTCTATTACTCGTCATCTCATCATTAAAAATAGCCACGAACTTATAAAACATGGTTTTGACATTACTGAGTGCTATCCCTTAGTGAAAACTTATCAGTAAGGAGTTGACAACTAACTCGACAAATACCGTCCATATTTTTTCCCCAGACATACCAATAAAAAGCTTTTGCCTAAGTAATTGAAACACATCAGTACTTCAGTTGGAATCCACTAGAACATGCACAAATAAAATCTGCGATACTTCAAAAATAAACTCCATTCTGAACAGCATGTGCCATTGAAAATAGACTGTAAGCATTCAGGCAATAAGAATGGTAATGTATTGACAAGTGTCCTGAAATAGTTACTGCAGTACACGGGCTGCTTAGAATGCAATTCATATGAAGACACATTTTATTTTAAAATTCTCTTTTAAAAGGGAAACAAGTATGGGATGTTTGTGTGTTAAAAGTTGCTTTGATGCTATTATGATAGTTACATACCAATATGTATGTGGCATGTGTTGTTATGCCGTTGATCTCCATTTCATAGCCTTTTACCGCCATGTCTCGGAAATATTCCCTTTTGAAGGTAAAATGTATTGTAGACGTACCTGTAACAAACAATAAGAAATTAGTACACAAAAGGCGACAAAGAAACAATAATAATATACATACGATTAAACAGATTAAACCCTTTCCCGAGATAAACACAGAAGGATGATGAAATTGATTTAAATTATATTAGCAGCAGCATGGGTTTCGAAAAATGTTATTCCCGATAAATGGGTATGACCCTTTTTAAATGAGTCTACACAACGTCAAAGCCTAAATTGGTGAACAACAGAACTCTGCCTTTCGAAAAATATAATCAACACACCTTCCTATGACGTAAATTGTATCAAAATTAATTTCCCAGTCCCTTTTCACGATAATTCCGCTCCAAAAATGTCCTCCTCTGTATTCCAAATCGATAATTTAACCCTTTAATAATATCCGCGTCGCCGATACAGGTAAATCGGCAATCCGATTAGAGGCGCGGGGCGTCAATAGACGGCGATTAGTTCGTCGGACCGAACTGGACCACAGGCGAGCGGGGGGTTGAACATATTATTGGGGATGTTTTTCTTCTTGAAAGAGGCAAACAAATCTTAACCTCCACGACCCCCGTACTATTGTTGTTTCCCAGCAATAATTTTTGCGTAAAGTTACATAGTTTGATGTACAGAATGCTTGGTTGACAGCTTCGTTAAGGGTCTTGTTACACCCTGTATTAGATTAGTTGTAAGTAGGTAGATTCTGCAATTTGTTAGTACTTAGTAGTAATGGCCATGGATTTAGTTTACCTAATAACATGTGCCATAGAAATAAAAACCTTGTTTTATCTGTGGATACGTGTCATTCATAATCGTGGCTTTTAAAAAGACAGCTCATTGTGTTGTGGTTACAATACAAACGGGTTGGTCTGTGGCAGAGAACAGAAAATAGATCCTATGTATTCTACTAGTAAGCACACTTGTACATATTTCGGTTAATTATAGCGCTTTCAAAGGCACTCATTTACAGACTAACACAAATCCATTTCAATGATTGTAAGCTCTTAAAAGCATATTAATATATCACACAGCGTTAATTAGTGTTTCATTCAGTATTAAGTTATCACAAACTAAATAATTTTACCAAAATGGAGCCAAACATTATTTGAACAGAAATAACTATATTGGGAGCAGTTCCCGTTAATTGAAGGCTTAAAGCTAGAAGTTTAGGTTAAGTTAATAATAATAATAAGTTCTTAAATAAGTACATACACGTAATGCCTTTACTTGACAATAGACTCATTTTACAAAGAATTAAAGTAAAGGGTAATCTCTGGAAGTATTGATACAATTATAAAAATTCTATCACTGAAGCGAAGCTACATTGTCCCCAAGTGTCACAGACTATATTTAAAACGATCCCGTGGGATAAATTCCGACCCTAACGCGAGCAAATTCGCGGGCAGCCAGCTAGACTATGACTGAGAAACATTTTATACGTTGCTTACTGGTGTAGTTTCCATTTCCACATCAACCTCTAGCTGTGTTAGAATTAGGCATGGCGGAGACGAGTCCACGACAGAACTCTCTCGTTCAATCAATGAGCCGCCATTAATGACGAGCACAAAGCATATAGCGGTTAACACGATTATAATCACGTCAGGCTGCTAACATCCTAATTTATGTACTAATTCCGAAAATAATACAGACGGGTTTTTCTGTCAGTAATTTCTCAATAGCAGCCATCGTGTCTGGTTTGAGCCCGTTTGATGGCATTAGGCTCGTCCCCTATTACACGGGACTTAAACATAACTGGCGAAATGTGCGTATAGGTATACTTCTGCCTAGCCCTTCGGGGATTACAGGCGTGACGTTTTGTTATGTTAACTGAATACAAAACATTTTGCTAGACGCAATATGAAGAGATAGAAACTTAACATTAACTTTAAAAGCATAATTCAAATGAAAAAAAAAAAACACGAAAATCGGACCAGTTGTCACGGAGAAATCGGTGTACTTACATACATAAAATAAAAATGTCGGCCGAATACATAACCTTTACCTTTTTTTGTAGTCGGCTAATAACAAAAGCTCAGGGTATACCAGAGAGACCTAACAAATGGCAATCGTTTCCAAGCGTATTTTTCATAAATGCTATAAACATGACATAAGCTTTAAGATAGCTTAGTATTTCTCAGTAGCAGCCACAGTGCAATAGGCCGGAGTTCCTCAGGGGTCTGTTCTCTCCGCGACATTTTTCCTGCTGCACATCAATGACCTTCTGGTTCCTGGTATTGTTGGGTACGCAGACGACAGTACTGTCATGGAGAGTTATGCATCCAGCGCAAACGCCAGCGGTGATGAAGTGCGTTCATTGAGAGAGGCCATGGTAGAGCGAACGAATACAACCTTAAGTCTTGTCTCCAAGTGGGGTGATGAGAATCTGGTTGTTTTTAACGCCACCAAAACACAAGTGTGCCTGTTCACCGCCAAAAGGAGTCCGTTTAATCTGGCTCCTACTCACCGGGGTACATCTGTACCAGTCACCGACAGCCTCGAGCTTCTGGGCGCGAAGTTGAGTGCCATCTGAACTTCGGTGCCTACATTGAGTCGAAAGCTCAAACTGCGGCAAAAAAGCTGGGTATCCTAAATAAGGTTAAGCGTTACTTCAAGCCTGGACAGCTTTTAGTCTTATATAAAGCTTAGGTTCGGTCCGTCATGGAATATTGCTGTCACCTTTGGGATGGCTCAGCCAAATACCAATTAGCCACACTCGACTCTGTTGAGCGCAGAGCCAAGAGGCTCATTGGTGACGATAAGTTGGTTGATACCAGGCTTCATAGCCTAGCCCACCGGCGCAAAGTTGCATGTTTGTCGGTCTTTTACGGATTGTACTTCGGTGAGTGTGCCCAAGAGCTCCACGAGCTCATTCCACCCCCTTCCTTCTTCAGTTCTCTCCCTTCTACCATCGGGAGTCCAGACGTACTGCATTTTATCACCCATACCTTGTCGATGTTCCACATATTCGCACGAAGCGCTTTGCTGCATCATTTATTATGCGCACAGCCAAGGAGTGGAATTCCCTGCCTGCGTCGGTGTTCCCAAGTTCATATGACCCCAATCTATTTAAATCGCGAGTTTATAGGCTTCTTTTGGGTTAGCTCGTTCCATCGTCGACCTCATCTCTGTCCTCTGGACTAGATTGAGGTCAAGAGTAAGCCCATTCATTATAAAAAAATAAAAAAATAGGCTCGGCCCCTACAGCGGCCGAAGTGTGGAACTTTTAGGTACACCTCTGCCGTACGCTTTATGGATTAAAGTCGTGTAATGTAAATTCCAATACCTACACACTTTCCTATTATCATTATCGCTGCTACGCCACTATGTCTGCGCCCTCAGCTACTGACACAACCAAGAGGTTAATCATTCATATAAACAGCGCATTGTTTAGTTCCAACGTATTATCGTTGAGTTGATGACGTATCAACAGTTAGTGACAATGTGTTGATTGAACTGAGTGTAATTATGTCATTAGTGCAGTTAGCTGAGTTGGCGGTAGGGGGCGCTGACAGTGAGGTGAGGTAATTTGAAATTTTCCAATGCTATTAAGGATCAGTCGAATTCTGGACCCACTGTAGACACCGGAAGCTGGCATATATTCTTTATGTACTATAAGAATTCCGAATATCCGTGTTTGGAGCTTTGTCCGTAATTAAGAGAGTAAAAAGAGACTCTGCTATTCGCGGCTTTTGTAATAGACTTGAAAAGAAATAAAAGAAATGTCTCAAAGTCACAAAAAAAATAGACCGTGAAAACGAAACTTACGGTGACGTTGCAATACTGCACTTACTTTAGACTCTATTTTGAAGTCACAAAATGTTTCCAAAAACCAGACCGCGAGAGGCCATACAAAGATTAATAACATTGATGACCCACATTTCAGTATTTGGAAAATGAGATCATCTTCAAAAACAATGTTCCCTTTGTATGTACCAACACTGTTGAACTGATCACTCACTATATCATTAAAAACTATTAACACTAATGTCAAACTAAATACATTCAAGATGACCAACATAAAACTAAATAGTGAATATATTTTTAATCAAAGGGAATAGAGACCAAAATCGCGTGACTCAGGTGAATCAAAAAAATTGGTAAGTTGTTACAGAAATGACGAGGAAATCAAAGGTCAGAAGTTTAAATTGTAACAACAAAGCTTCTCTTGTGAGATAGTTTGTACAAAATAAACAACAAGGACAAGTTGAACTAAAAGTTGTACATATCATGAAAGTTACGCGACAAAGACGAGCTCATCAAGTCAAAACTGAAGTTAGTTTAGTTACAGATAAAAGGTTAAAGGTTAGTAATAGTCCTCCCGACAGCTTCCGGTCATGGCGGCTTATAACGGGTGGGACTAGCCATCGACAAAGGAACCAATCACAGTCCACTGCTGGACATAGGCCTCCCGCCTCCCGAAAGCTTCGCCACAATCACCTGTCTCCTTCATTCTGCATCCAGTCTGCCCCAGCCACCTTTATACCTATGTCTCATGATATTTCAAAGAACTCCCAATCCACGCAAATTCCTTATTACCTAAAAACGTTATACCTCTATTTAACATGTTTGCCATTCCTTGCTCACCTGTTCTTCTGCCGCCCCTGGTCACTAGCTAGCTTTGACACAGCGATGACAAATGACTGCGGTACATCATACAGCGGCCATGCATCACTCGCACAATTGTACCGTTCGCACGTCTGTGAGGCGCCGATCCTTCCGATAGTGATTAGCGACAAGCGAGTAGAATTGGCAACTCAAAACGAGTTGTTTGTTTACCAGAGTTCTCAAGGTGTGAAAAGTCATCGATTAACTAATAATACTCATAATATGTATATATAACGACGCCGGATGACCATTGCCAGCAGTGGTCATCGTATTGGAGGTTCAGCAGCTTCTATATCATCTGGAAAACAGTCATCTGTCATCAGAAAACAGCCGCCACGCCATCATCGATACGATGCTCCACAAGAGTGACAGTCCCAGTGAGTGGCGGTGCTTCCTAGTAACTTCGTAAATACTGACACAGGATCATCAACGCACAAGGGACAGTGTTTGTACGTTTCTTGAGTCGATAGCTAGTTCCTCGTCAGCGGTGGGACCGGTGCCTCACATTCGCACTGTTCGCACACACACACCGGCAGTTACAAAGAATCGTGCGATGTAGTCAAATACAATTGATAGTTCGGATGGAAGGCACAATTGTAGCCGTTTTTACTATTGTACTGGCTTTTTGTTCCCGTGACTATTTATGGGGAAAGGGAAAAAAAAGCGATCAAAATAGTAATAGCCAGTTCTGAAGCTAAACCCTTTACCGCTTTCTAGTTAATAATCTGGTAATATTGAGAACGCTGTGATACACCAATTTCAGCGCAGTCTCTCTGAAATTTTTTTGTAATGATTATGTCTCCTCTTAACGCTCCTCAGGTCACTTTACCTCAGAAAAACAAAACTTTTATAATTCAAAGAATTCTACAATATGCTTTGTCGTCACTCCAATTCTTTTAAGTATAAACCCAGATCTCCGCAATAATCTCAAAATTGCTGAAATAAACCAAAGCATTAGCATAAACCACGCAAGGCCCGTAAAAGAATACGGAGCGACTAAAAAAACTCATCCTATTTAACAGAGTCGGCGAACATAACTTGTAATATGCTCAGCCGGTACGGAGTCACTACGTCTTTATTTCACGGAGTTATGCTTCTTGCACACCACGTCATATAAATGAAATCTGACAACAGTAGTGACACCGAAAATACGAGCAGAAGGTCTAATCTACACAATTAACACAGGATGCATTATGGATGTACCAAGTAAGCGTCCAAATGATAAACAGGCACCTTAAAGTTCCCATAAGCCGTCTTTCCGTACCAATAATGAACAATCACGGGAGATATCCCATAAGTGACAGTATAAGTTTAGTTTGACTGAACGTGCATACATCTGAACACAATGACAACGCTGTGGACCTTCTTACTATAGACACTTACACAGAAGTTGTGATATCATAACAAAACTAGAATTTGCAGCCACGTACTACGAGTCAACACAGCCTGAAACTGAGTTGACCAAAATGATTGCGCTGATGGTTACCTAAAAGCTTGAGCACTAATAAATGCTTTGGAATATCCTACTTAATATTATAAATGCGAAAGTTTGTGAGGATGTATGGATGTTTGTTACTCTTTCACGCAAAAACTACTGAACGGATTTGGATGAAATTTAGCTCACAAATAGTTTATAACCTGGATTAGCACATAGGATACTTTATATCTCGATAGTATGATCCCGTGGGACAATTACAGAACTCCACGCGGGCGAAGCCGCTGGCATAAGCTAGTTAGAAATAAAACAAAACATCATCAAAATCAGGTTTCCCATTTCCAAAAGTTTGCTACCGAGTTTTTGTTGAATGTGGTTCTTCTATCCTTATTTAGGCTACGTGCAATACTTACGCGAAGCCACGACTTTAGAAACGATACGATCTTAAGTTCAGTAACTTTATAACAACGTCAGGGAAGTATTGAGATAAACTTATAAGTCACGCCGGTTTTTCGATGAAAACTGAACTGTTAACTAGAGATAGAGCTACGGCTAACTACGGCTTCAGACATGGACTACCTACATTAGGAAATTTGTTTACACTTTGTAAAGCCAGTGGATGTGATACCGACTTTTCATGTTTTTCTTTTTCTCGTAATCCTTATCTTTCTGCTCTTGTCCCGTGTTACTTAGGGCCGGCACAAGTTTTTTTATTTGTTTTTAAAATCATGAGTTATTGCTTCGACGACGGTAAACATTTTAATCAGTGCCATAACTATGTTTTTTTTATTGGTCGATTACAGAACATATCTTTTTTTATATATTTTGTGAAGTCGCTATTAGCTATTATGAAATGATATTAATTTATATAGGAGTTCCACTTTGCAGATTCATTATATGTTTCTTCGTCGATTTTAGAACCGACATGACTAGCATATTGTTCTCTCATAAAAACTCTTAATTAACGTACACTCACTAATCAAAACGTACGTACACTCAAAGACAAAGCCAAGTACAGTCAATGACAGTTCAATGACTGTCAACGATGACTTGTCATCACTTCGTAAATATTGTAATAGGAAAAACTGAGGAAGAATCCTTATTTAACACAAAACACGAATTTATTGCATGAATTCTAAGAAAGTGTGTCTTTAACTACTCCCAGTAGATATGACATTATTGTTATCCTTTTTCGTGGAACTGTTTATTTTTTATTTAAAAACTTTTTTCTTGATTTTTCACATGAAACATTTCCCGTCCAGAAGCAGCCCAGAGACTGAGTTTTTGACCGATTGATGGCAATAGGTTCTCCCCGTATTACCGTCACTGGAGAAATGTGGGTGTACACCTAAACTAGCCTATAGCTTCCCCGTCTAACCTTTCGGGGAGTACTGACGTAATGTTAGGTTATGTGTTTACTTTACCGCTGAAGCTTTCCATATGAAATATGTTCCATTTTACAATATAAGTAGCAATTTCCGTTAACAGCCTAAAATTGGAATCGAATCCAATAACTAATGTTTTTAAATACATTCTGTAAACTAAACCAAAAGCGAATGAATGAAGAACAGCGCCCACCGACACACGAGGCACAGTTTATAAACATGACGACAGTTACTGGTACGGTGATCGATAGAAATAAGATACGACATGTTTGTATTTTAGATAACAAGTTCATGGAATTAAGTGGTAATCGGATATTTTGGACGAGTTCAGAGATCTCTCTAAATTAAGAAAATACATTTAAAGAGATCGTGTCATGATTAAAAAAATAAATTGCTTTCTATTAAATCCTGAATTGTAAAATAACATTTAAATACGCTCAGGCCATAGGTACTCCGTACTTATCTGTGTATGAATTTGAACAAAAGCAGGGGATTTGCAGCAGGGTTTCAATTAAGCTATAGATACCATTGGAGAGTACGTCAGGTGATCCAAAGGTCAAGGCAAATCGTGCTAACTGTGAACCAAAATGACCTATACGTCTACACTACTTACGGTCAGGTAATTTGCGAGATTTCCACAACACTCAATAGATACGCTATCCATTGTTCCTCTTCCATCTTCTCAATGATCAGTCATTTACCCCAAAATGACTCGTCATTCCAAATCACAGGCAGATTTCCCCAGATCCATCACACTGGAGTCTTGAATGCACCCTTAATTAGCAACCAATTAATGAGCATTAGCTGACGACCGCCGGTCACGCGAGCAACTCGTTAGATACCGCCATTTTGTTTATGATATGTGTAAGAAGTTTGTATGTCGGTGTGTATGTACACACGTGTTTGTTGAAATTCCTCGCGTCTCCGATGTAACTTTCACAACAAAATATATTGTAGAAATTCTACGTTTTCACAATCGCGGAGTATGAAACGTTTAATGTTTGTAAACGTGCTTGTCTTAAAATGAACTGATTCGTCCTTAATATTTTGCATTCTATGTAATTTATTCTTGGTTAAAAATTCGTTATTTACGGGTCTATCTTTATTTTAATCCCATAATTGTTCAGTAAATCTTAGACAAAACTGATTCCTATTTAATTGGCACTCTACAAATCATTCATTCTGTCTCTCTTATTTTCAATGGCTTTCGAAACATTGCAATCACTTGACTTTTGATATACCTAATGACTTTCTTCAAACACAATCTTCAAAAATCAAAATATTTTATTTCACATAGGCCTAGATGGGCACTTATAAAACGTCAACAAAAAAATGCACGGTTCGGGTTGGTCGTTTCCTATGGAGAAGAACCGGCAAGAAACTCCATGGTTACTCTTTTCAAATCATTGGATATTACAATATTATCACGTTACAGCATTTGTACTTAAGTACGAGGGGACAGCGCAGGCCCGACAATAAGTCGTAGCTTCATTATTTTATGTACAAAATTTCATCACAATAAATCCTGATACATCACTGCCTAATTATCCCTATCAAGTGAAACTAAAACGCCTGCTATCAGACAAACACACACACAGACAGACAAACAATATGTTATCAGTAGAAACAGTTTGCTCACATTACCTAGCGAGTGTCGGAGACATTTGCATAAGAACGCATTCTTTGTCTACAAACAATACTGCTATTATACCACAAAGAGAACTTAATGTTACAATAAAATCTTTAATTTCATCATCATCTGCCTAGGCTTTTCCCAACTATGTTAGGGTCGGCTTTCAGTCTAACCGGATGCAGCTGAATACCAGTACTTTACAAGGAGCGACTGCCTATCTGACCTCCACCGAGGGGCTTTGTTTAAGAACAATTTGTATGAAAAAAAAAAGAACATTTAATAAATCAACCAACAACACAACCAACAGTCTATGTTCTTCCTGTCCAACACTACTTGGTCTCGGTGCAACACGTTTTCTTTTCCATTTTCATATCATTCAACCCCTTTTCTTTCACATCATTCCTCACACAATCCATTTATCTTTCCTTTCTATATTCATCAATGATATGAGGGATCTTTCAATGTTAGAAGCAGCAATATCTGGTACCCAGCTGCATTTCAACGTGTCACATCTTAAATATTCGGTTTTCAATTCAATTTTGCTAGCCTGTCTCGGTTTGATGAATTTAATAAAGAAGTTCATCTTGTCCACTAAACTTGCTGCACTTGACTTTGGACTAGACTTGAATGCATCCCTTGGCAACTTAGCTTGGGCTTCAATGTCTTTCAGTGAATCTCATAGATAGACATTAACAAGTCTCATGGTAACAACTTTTATTCGCGATGGTGGACTATATAGAATTTACTAACAGTATCCTCAAACATCAAAGATTGCAATAGGTTTTTCTAGGTTTTTTTTGGTTAGGACAATTGTACCTCAGTACCACTCACAATTGACAAACCCATTATGAATTATGACTAACCTAAGACACACTTCCGTCTTTGCCAATTGGTTACGTTTTCTCCCCAAATCAGCATACAAATGATTGTAATCATAATACTACCATCATCATTACAGTCAAGCCACCGTACCGATTAGCGTGCCGTGGATACACAAAAAGTCTGTAACTACAGAAGTTTACGCTCGAAATGATCCGAAAGTAACAAAAAATATGAGAAATGTACCGTTCACTACCGCGGAACGAAATCGGCCTGTAACAAAGGTCTAAATCTGAAAAAATCAGACAACCATTAAATTCGGTCTAGATTTGGCTCTGCGAAAGTTCAGACTATATTTCTTATTCTTATCATTTAGTACAATAAATCTATTAGTTTGTTAGTAAATAGCGCGGAAATGACTGGTCTGATTTTGATTGATTTTGTCCAATTAATCATAATTTGCACCAACAATGAACACAACTCGGAAATCAGATGTTCCGAAATCGCTTTCTAGAGACCTCGTATACATTGGAATCAATCAATGGATCAATTTTTGGTTCATCGTATTTTAATCACTATTATGAATATTCAGGTTCACTATTTGGCTCACGATTCACGTTTATATTTTACTTATTGTAAACGAATCTGTCCGAAATATAAGATTCATTGTAAATTATTGACATGATGATACCAGCCTATGACTGTCTCGCAGACCCACTGCAGGGAAAAGTCTTCTCAAAAGCCGGGTTTGAACATTGATCACCACGCTTGCTCAACACGGATTGGCGATTTCAGACTTGTATTGCCATAATAACGTGTGTATAAGTACCCTTAACGAAGCCGAGAGGCACTTGTCCTCCCCGTCATTGCGATCATTTTTTTGTTCTAGAATCTAGACCATACCTTCTCGTTACGGAGATATTGGGATTATTATACAAGTTTTTAATGTTATAACTTTACTTTAAATACCTCCACGACCCCCTTACTATTCAAAGAAAATTTTCTCCCCTCAAAAAAAAAGTCGTTTCCCAGCAATAATTTTTGCGTAGAGTTACTTAGTTTGATGTATAGAATGCTTGGTTGACGGGTTTGTGAAGGGTCCGTTTACAACTTGTATATGTCCAACTTACCTACCTCGCGATGTTGCCTTCCATCGATATCAATTATGTTCGAGAAAAAAAACTTAGAAAGTTGTTATTGATATGTTGTCTACAAAATCATTTGATCAATCGTATATCAAAACATTATGATCGCAAAACTGATCACAAAGTACAACGGTTGTCGAACACAAGTCTTAAGCTAATAAAGCTAACATAGAAGTAAGACTACCGAATTATTGCCAGGATTGGACTAAATTAATCAGTGTCTATAAGTCTACACAACATGTCAATCGCAAGATCAACTAATGAAAACAAAGAGAAAATAAATACTTAAAAAATACGCAACAGACAGAATCAAATAGATATTTGATTCTGTCTGTTGCGTATTTTTATTATTATTTTATTTCTATTGAATGATCCCGAGTAAGCCTCTTACAGAGAGACGAGTAGTTTTATCATAATCAGTAGTCATTACCATATGCTTTACTATTACTAATACTTATTCCCATGTTTACTAACAGTTAGCAACACTTAAATTAATGCCCAATACATTTTACAGCAAGTTTGAAATTATCAACGCTCGACACTGATAAAATCCAACCAATACTGTGCATTTAAAGAATACCTTAAACTTCAGAAAAAATTCTAAAAATGAAAAACAAGCAAGGCGCGCTTTTCAATCAATCACAATCCCTACACCCAGTCAGTCGCTGTGAAAATAATAATCTCATAAGGTAAGATGAGATTATTATCTTTAAGAGTAGGTACTAAGCAAGTCTTCGACATTTATTTCTTTGAAATCTCAAATAAACAGTCCCACTGTAAGAGTGAGTGGATCTCCATTAATTAGACCGAAATCTTAACATCTGAGTATCTCCTCTGCCAATAACGTCTGAGCATTAATTGTGTGCTGTGCATAAATAAAGTAATCTTATTATCTTGCAGATACTTTAATTAGTGTCAGACATCAGTGAGATGCAGACATTTAGCTAAATATATGATCCTGCAATAAAACATGATAAAGTAAGTAGGTAGGTACGCGTGTTCCTTTGGTATCTGTAGGATTCTGTGAATCAACAAATAATCAAAACTACTTTATTTTCTTATCTAGGTAAAACAATACAGCTCCATTTACTCAAATAAGTGTAAAATAATAAGAGATGATTAAGCTAGCTAGTCGAAGTATATGAAAACGTAAGACAAAGGTCAGATTGTAATTCCCTCTTCACCACATTATTCATCTGGCTAGATGCTACAGAAATATCTCTAAGATAATCAAACCGAACCGTAGAACAAACGCAAATACATATATCACCTCAACTAAACGTTTACAAAACCAAAATGAATACAGTCATTCAATGAAACTACATAACTAAGCAACGTCAAAGTAGCATTCGCAATTATTCCATTTATATAGAATATGCGGACCTGCATCCGGATGCCACAGAATATTACCGCAACTGTAGTTGACCGCCATGTTAGGCACACTGCCGTAAAACGAACTGAAAGCACTCGTGTATCGTGTATGTGTGTATAGTGGTATTTTATTATATTGTGGCAACGTCAATTATTCAATCAACATTGGAATATTAATTACCTTATGTAAAATCTGACGTTAATCGAAAAGGATCCAACCAACAAAAACTGTGAGCATTCGTCCAATTGCAAGTTACCGATAGAGAAGAGTATAACTATCAATTAATTATCATCACAGTACTGGTTGCTGCTTTCTCAGAATAAAAAACCCACGCGCAGTGGACTCAGAACTTTAATCAGTCGGTGGCATAAAAATAAAAGGGAATAACGTGACCACACTTAACCCAAAGGCAACCCCATTCACAATCCCAACCATATGCATCAACAGAATTGAGTCAGTATCACCAACTGGACAAACTGACTGTGACCCACATCGCTGACCCGCCGGGCCAGAGCAAATAAAAGCTGACTGCTGGCCCCCCCCTCGACACGTAGTAACGGTACCGATAGAGGAACAAGTCACTGGCGACAGCGAGGACAGGTCAGAAGGAAAGATCAGGCTTTAAATTGCACAAAATAATTATGCTTATTAAAACAATCCGCTATGTTCTTTTAATCCCATTGAATGAGTTGAAACCTGACACTGACCTGCAAACTGCAAAAAACGTAAGAAAATTTGATTTTCGCGGCTACCCTGGCGGGAAGCGCCAAGCTTAAGTTCAATAAGAGCACCGTGCTTGGCCATTTATGAGTTGTGTAGTAAAATATGTTTATTCTCTTTCGTTCGATCGAACCGGACAAATACCGGATACCAGACACTGACAAATACTGTACTGAAGTATTTATCATTGTCCGGTATACGTAACCTGTCCAATTTGATCGAATCAGTTTGACTGTACCTTCAGAGAGCCGCCTGTCCAGTTGTGAACCTCTGTAGAGCTTTCAGAAACCTCTTTACCTTTTTCATGTAAAATAATCTTAGTCCACTGTTATAACCATATTTAGAGATTCCGATGTTATGGGCTCTCCGCACATTGCAACTTGGTTTACCACTTGAAAGAAATCCCAAGTAGTCACTATGGATTGAAATGGTCTACTAACATTTAAATCTTTCCTACCACCCACACAATCGAGCAGTCAATTACTTGTAATCAGCCCCTTCATCGCTGCAAGCTTAAAACTTAACTACCCGCAATCACGGTTAACGGTCCGCGGCGCACGCGCACCGTGATTCACTGCATCACACCCGTCTCACTTACACCCACGCATCGTCGTCACGTGCGAGCGAGACAGAACAACAATCGTCATTGACGTTGTGGGAGACAGCCCGTCAGACAGTAACCGACAGATTAAATGGTGATTATGTGTTTAAATGATTAATTAAATGTTACAGGCCATTGTATTAATCCTTTTTAGGTTATTGTAAACGGATATTCGATTTAAGGCCGACAATTTTTGTGTGCTTTACACAATGTACAGGTAAATTGAAACTTTTCCTTCCTGAATTGTGTGGTACAGTTAGATTGTCGGTTTCTGCTCATTTGAATATCAGATATGAATACGGTACAAAAAAGTTTTTGAGAAGAAAAGCTGTAAAAAGTTGTACCACGGCTTTGTCTGCTGAAAGTTATTTTTCACCTTCTGTTAAAGAAATATCTTATCTTTTCAGATTCCGACAAATGACTCTGTTAATAGTACGTGCAAGACATACGGTATAACATTCTCTCGAAGGAATGGCCTGATCGACATCGGTCACCCATCCACGACGAACGACGCTTAACCTCGTTGATCAATCGACCAAAGCGTCGTCGCGTCATTTAAATTTTAAGTATGCTTCGCCTTTCAATCTTCTATATTTCGACTCTTCACATGAATTGCTCATTAGGTTCTGAATAAGTTTCACAATTGTAAAAGGTAAAGTTACAAGCAACCTTTGGCCTTTAAGTGAACCTTTAAATTGAAATCTTAATGCTCCAATTACATATAGAATAAAATAAACTGAAAATGTTCACTTCAGCTCAGTCTAGCGGTATAATGACGTCGAGCGGACCTTAAGTTAATCTACCTTAAATTATTTTGTAGTGTTGTCTATTGGTCGCGAGTGCTACGGATAAGCACAAGGGGTTGACTTTCAGGTCGGGCAATTGGGGCTGTCCATCAAGAATACATAGACTGTGTACATACGGCACGAACTTTTCCTCAGGGTAAAAAAGAAATTCTACAACACTTTTGACCCTTTGTAGGTGAACCCCATTACTTGATGAAATATTACATTCGTATCTAGAAAGCAGGAATAGGCAGGCATACATAGTTTGATTACTTAAAGTAACCATAACATCGTCCACATAGAAAACATCAAAAGCACAATCAGTTGATGGAAACCGCAGTTGTCGCTACGTTTCATTTGTTTTTATGAATATGAAATACGGTATGCACGAAAACGTAATTTTGTACACGATATGAAAGTTTTTAGAAAATGTTACAGATTCATAGCGATGTCAAACTGTGATAATTCTTTTTAAAGATATTTGATGATGCAGCATAGCTTTGTTAATGTTGGCCTTCTCTGTCTTTCCTAGTGGAAAGTGTATATTCAGCTCTAGAATCGGCAGGGTATTAACTTAAGTTTAATAAAGCGTTATCCTATGTATTTTTAACATTTCAAACATATTTATGTTTTCCACAAATTGAGAAATAGCCATTGTATTTCAACTTTATAACCTTTAATGTGAAGTGTATAGCCGATTTAGATTGAAATGTTTGATACAATAAACTTGTGGTAACAACTGGGTTTGTGCTTGTGACCCAGATAGTCTTAGTCTATGTAAATAGTTGAGTGTCTCGAATAGGCACTATATTTGTTACTGAAAGTCTTAACCACAAGACAAATCGTTCGTTGGTTTAGTGGTCACAAACGACCGGTGAACATGGGGCTCTGGGTTCTATCAACAGGTCGTCCCAGGTTTTCTCTTAGTTATCTTTTTATGATATTCATGCCTGGGAGCGGACCGTCTTATATTCATATATTTATTGCTGTTTTTGATATGGAAAGAAAAACTCGAGTGCGAGCAGGGTTTGAACCTGTGACCTTCAGATTCTGTACACCGGACGTCTTAACCAATTAGACCATCGCACCCTGCTCACAGTTCTCGAAATCTTCGTTCCATTAATAACGTCTTTATATATTTCGTCATATATTTATGTTATAAAAACGTTGACGCTTCCCGTGACCCAAGGGCTGGCGTTAACCTTAGCCTGAGGCTAAGTGTTGCCATACAACGTGGCAACGCCGCCAGGCTCTTGGGCACATTACCAGCTGACAGCGTTCAGAAAGAGTTTTTTGATGCCCTCCTATAGTTTGTTGTTAATTTATTTAATAGTTTTTAATTAATAATTTATGCTCTTAAGTCATTTGTAAATGTCAATATTTCTATGTAAGCATTAACCTATTCTGCACTGCCATAGTTATGAGAATCCCTGGTACTAGCTGAGCACCGATGTAGAAAGTTCCAGCATCGAGCCTTTTGCCAAGAACAGGACTAAATGGCATGTGACGTAATTAATTTCACATTTTGCAAGTCTGTAAGTGTGGCAGCATGTGAAACCCCTCGCAGCTCTTCATCCCTTTCAATAAAAGCTGTGAGAAGACACTCATCGCTACAGTTTCCAATCGTTGAGGAAGTGGACCCACAGGCGCTCTCGAGTGTCACAGCGGTTGGTGCCAGATGTCGTGTCGCCTGGGTTTTACTGCTGTCTCCATTACTGACACTAGCATGTTTTGTAGCACATTCTGGTTTAGTTATTGTTAACTGTACCAAATGGTATCCAGTATGGTATTAGCAGATTTACTTTCTGATGCAATTTTGTCGTTATTTAAGACGACAGACCTGTAAATGACATAGGTGCAGAATCTAATAGGTACCGTGAAAATGTAAAAATTAATCAAAAACGTCACAGGTAGGAAACCTGTGTGCCTGCAGTGGCTATGAGATGCATATGCTATATTTAATTTGTTGCAACGACAATAATGCTTAATGTTTTTGCAGTTAGCGTAAGGATAACCTCAACATAAAATCTACAAGAGATAAGCAAAACATAGTAAGAACAAATATAAAGATATTTGATCCTAACCTGCATGACATGATGTAACAAAAGCAACCTCCGATAATAACTTAATCCATTTACAGTAGGCAACAGTATAAACAGCCGCTAGGTGTAAGTTTAAACGCTGCTATAACAGTCGCCCACACACACCCACCATACTGTGTGGCGCTCTGACCAATACAGACATTATTGTTACAGACTGGACTATTGGAAATAATTGAAGTGTTGGGTGGTCTTCTAAAGATAGACATCTGTGCTATTCTTAGTGGACATTAGCCTCTTAGTCACAACTAGGGAATCCAATCCCGCATCAAAACCGCGGGATTGGATTCCCTAGTCACAACTAAGAGGCTAATGTCCACTAACGATAGGCAAAATTGGATTTCAACGGTAGGCTCAGTGGCGAAAGTTCAAATTCAAACAGAGCAATAATGATAAGGCAATCGTTTAGGTGTCGTTTAGTGTTTGTGAAAACAAGCATACAAGGCTGAGTAGGCAAGAGTCAACTCAACATTCTAATTTTACTCTATATTAGTAAACCTACAAAGAATACATATACGTATATAAATAGACGTATGAAATGTCAGAAGCTAGGTGTACCAGGGTTATCTTTAAGGGTTATGATATCATTTGTTTTCAATAGACTGGAAGCCGATCCCAACATAGTTAGGCGGTGACGGTATCATTATGAAAGAGAAAATTCTAGTTTCTGAAACCATGTAATACTATCAGAATCTGGGTTTTATATTGAACTTGGTAACTAGACCTTATTGTGGATGGACCATTATCAACAATCCCAGCACTATGTCGGTGATCCTTCGCTCCATTTGTGTCAAAATGGCTGTCAGTAATGACGTATTTCAGGCTCAACAAAACATCACTCCGAATAGATTCACTATGCGTACTATTACAAATCATTGATCACTGATACGCCGATTCTGAGCAGACTGCACAATTACCACAATATAACAAGGTACAGAAGGACTATTCCTGACAAAGACTGAAATAGTAGGTACTTTAACCGAAACAGAACTGCCTAGGGGAATTAGGTCGTTTACTGCAGAGTCTGCTACAAAGTTCTGGAGATTTAGGAGTCCATCTTGTAAGCCTAGCACTAATGCTTTTTGGTGAATGAGATCAGTGACTCAACTCAGTTTTTTGACCACAGGCCAAGAAAGCCTTTATTTTTAAAGGAAAAGTACGCGCCGCCTAGGACTTCTGCCTACCCTGGCCTATGTTGCAGTGCCGTGCCGCGAGCCAGACTGCACAATTTCACAGCTGGTCGGCTACTTAATCGTTCAGCGCCATGTCTTCACGTTCACGGAAATTAAATTGTACGCGGGATCGCACTTGCTGTTCAATTATGTAGGCCTAGTCGTATCACCTGGATTCGTCTAGAAATTACAAAAAAGGACGGAAGGCTTTTATAGAGAAAAGTCTACCTTCAACTTCTAATAAGCTGGCTCCATGCATTTTTTCGGAACATTAAATAAAAGATTTTGAATTTCGATAAAATGCATAGATTGATAGATACGAGTAGTATAGATACTGATAGTGGTGGTTTTGCGACGGTGGTCGAGGTCGGTCAGCGGATGGGTTACTAAATAAGGAATTTTCAGGAGGAGTACAACTACCTGTGTATTTTTTCTATAGTCTCCAAGGTGGTCCTACATATTCAGAAATACAGCCGTTCTGGGAACAAATATGACTGACTTTAAAATTATAACAACTCCTACTACTTATTCGTATCCCTCCCACGAAATTCTATGATCTTTACATTCATTGTGTTGGACTTACTCATCGTAAATGTATTGAGAATAATCATAATATCTAATCCTTGTACATTACCATACAGTATGGTGCTGAACCGGTATAATACAGGTGACGTCAACAAGCACAGACAGCCAGTAAATCATGAGTTCTGTATGTTAGTCTATTACTTTGTGGTTGAGGATCAGGGTATGATGGTTGGAGGACTGATTTGAAGGAAGGGTAAGACTGAATCCTAGTTTGGTTTAGATATAAATGTTAGACAGTTCATGGCAGCAAACTTTGAGGATTGATAACTAAGAGAACGTTGATAAATCTTAAGTTTTGTGCCTAGGTTTCGCCACGATGCTTTCTCCACCTGTAAAACTCACTTTGCAACAACTAGGTTTAGACCCGCTCGACACCTTTGTTTGAGTGTATTGAGATATGTAGAACAGAATAAATTTCTCATGCTCGAGTGAAAGACAGGACCTTCCGACGAGACGAGTGTTTATCTAGTGGGCTATTGCCCGACCACTACGGTTCAATCTTTAATAACATTGCTTTTTTCGTAAAAGTTACTTCCAAAGCATCTGCTATATTCCTCACTAACACACAAAATAAATAAATACGTCAAAAAACCCGTGACATATTATGTATTGTACATTCATATGATTAGCATTCGTCGGCGCCGTGGAGTGATTGACCCGAAACAATGCGACTCTCATGTTAGCATAGCTGAGTCGACGGCCGCTGTCTCTTGGTGAGCGCGCATCTTTGTCGCGGATGTGCTGGTGACTAGTGGTGACGTGGGGCGAGTGATAGTGGATGGAATGTAGTGATGATAAGGAATAGAAGGTTTATTTTTAAAAAGGACAAGAAATGACGGTGCTTTTGCAAACCATTTATACCTACTATAAATATTTCATACAGATTCAAGAAGAATGCAGGCTGGTAAGGCCATTGATGCACAAACTACTACAAGAAAGGACATGATTCTAGACCCAATTTTCCGGCGGTTATCGAAAAAAATAAGCTGCATACATGTGGGTGTCTAGAATCATGACTGCGTTGAATTCATGTTAACCGTTTGCTCGGCGATGTCCCTTAAACCGTGCATAATTTCCTAAAAAAAGCAACAAGTTTTCCTCATTTTCGTATCCTAACGATGCAGATCCAGATCTCATCATTTCTTATGTCATCAAAGTGCAAATAACTTCACTGTCTATGGACAATGCACTTTTGCTAATGGATTACACGTTTTCATCTCCATAGATCGAGTATAGGTAGTTAATCTTGATAGCTCACGACACTACTTAAAGATGTAAAGTAGACTGTAAGTGTTTACATTTCGTTCTTTTTTTCCGACTAAATAATATTCAAATAACGTCCGCCCTTGAACTTTGAAAGCACATACTCCATCAAGGCCCCGGATTGGCCAAATAGGCAAGTTTCCAAAAATCCTCAGGAGTGGTGTAACAATCCACCATTCTGGCGCGGACCATCAATCAGGGCAGACGTGTAATCCGATGCTGTCAGGAGGCGAAGTGGCGCGATCTGGCAACAGGCTTCATTCGCAGCTAAATATAGATGAGTGTGTGTCGTTATCAGGTGGAGGTCTGTGATTACAGACGAAAAGAAGTGGATTGGAGGCGTTTGAGTGCTTACTGAGAATTCTAAATTAACTGAAGAAAGTATAAAGGTGTATATTTGACAAAAGTGCTTTTAAAACGCTCTTTTGTAGTTCATATTTCACTTAGGGTCATGCTCTTTTATAGGGTCAATTACCTAATAATTTCTTCGAATCGTTCAAAAAAATAGTGGAAATCAGAACATAAGGTAAACGTTGCCTGTATTGTACGCCTATTCTTCTAAACCCTAAAGACAGGCACACGATTAAGCTCTTCAGCACGTTTAGATTACAATTTTACAAAATTAGTACTTCTACCATTAATGCTTAAGTATGAAACTGTTTAGTATACAGAGTGATTTTTAAACGTGGGCAATACTTTAGGGGCGTGTAGTACTCATGAAAAAAATGTCAGCTGCTCCACACATTATTGGTCGCGTAACTCGAAAAAATATAGGCAAAGGCAGATTTATTAAAATCATATTTCATAGTTAGCTCCATAGTAAGAGTTACTCATATTTATGAGTACTTCACTCCCTTAAAGTATTGCTCACGTTAAACCAAACACTCTGTAAACGCTTACACGTCACAAACCCACAAGGTAGCGGGGAAGTCAACTACCTGTCAGTGAATTACATTTGTCCCCTACAAGGTCATATACTGGGAAACATTGGCAGAATACTAAACATCAACTGAGATCATCTTTTGGCTCACAACTTCTTGCACTTTTGAATGGCTGGAGAGAAGCTTTCAACCCTCTTTAGTAGTTTATAGTACTATTCATTTTCAATATTTCATTTGTAGAATACTTTTATATGGTATCTTTCTATCTGGTTTTCTCTAGACATCAGAACCAGCCTTCTGGGGTCAATCTATCACTTTTTCTCAATTTGTTAGTGAAATGTTGATCTGTTCAGGACTTAAAAAATCTGTACATTTCATCGCCTAATTAAGGAGATACATTTATAACCAGTATAGTAGCAGAGCCTACAACGTTCCCAGAACTGGCAGGAGTCCTCTCTATAAGACTGGGCCCTCTACGGGTTGGCAGATGTTACATGTCTTCAGATTTTTGTTTCTAGGACATGACGGTTTCCTCACGATGTTTTCCTTTGATGCGTTTTTCAAGAACCAATTCCACTGTTCACCACTACAGTAACGATTACCCATTCTTTGACCATCAAATCTCTCATACACTTCTAGTAATTTCTACACAGCAATTACCTTTACAGCCACAAAGAGATCTCTATGGGACCTATAAAAAGCATTCTCTTATAAATATTTTCTATGATTATTTTAAATGTTTTGTTGTAATAAAAAATGTGTATGGAGACCCTGCGTCAGCGGTAAGTAAACACACTGGTGTTACATATCTTTAAATTGCCTAATTGTTACGTTTTCATCAGAGAGGTTCTTTGTTTCGTATGTTTATTATAATACGACTACAGCAGGCTTTTATAATGTTCACAAAATAAAATTGTTCAGGTAAAGTAAAGGTTAAAATATTCACTGTACTGTACCAATGATGTGTGTTGTTTCAGCCGATAATAAATAAATGTTTACCGTCTAGGTGCTGTTTACATAAAATCTACATTTATATCAATTTACGCGTTTAGTTGATAAATGATAGCGTGTGACAGATCGTTAGCACCTACGACCTGAGGACATTAACACCTCAAAATTTCCATCGAAAAGTTCACATGGGGGATCCCTCGAAGTAGAAGAAATACGAAAGATCCGGTAACCTTTTATTAGGGGACTTTTAGCTACATAATAATAACAGACGATGGGTGACGCCATACATTACATTCCGGGACCCCGCTGTGCCTCGGAATGCACGTAATACGCCTTTGATCCCGACTGCTATTTGCGGATCTTTGATAGTCGTAACGGGTAGTAAAAATTCAGAACATCTGAAAAACCAGTATCAAGGCTTAGGTAAGACTGGGAGACGACTATAACATAGTTAGAAAAAGGCATTATGAAGATGACGTCAGCCTGTAAGCCCTAACACATTAAACTGCAAACGGTACTAACCTGACAAGCTATCAAATACCACTAACTTACAATAAACGTCAAATTTAACTTCTCGGAATGATAACAACTATTAAAGAGCTTTCTACTCTACCAGAATATTCATCCTAAGTTCATCTAAGTAGTCTTAATCTCTTCCAATCAATAGCCACTTTTCAATATTACCCATAGCATGGTGAATGATGGGTCGTCGACAGGGGCGGGGGAAGGGAGAGGTGTCAAATTTAAATAATGGCCGCCGCGGGCTAATCACAGAGAGAGGATGTGTCTGCCTGGTGCAAGGTATGGACGCATTGTGACTTTGAGACGAAGAGTTGGGAGAATTATTGGGGATACTCAAGGCACAGTTTTTAATGGTGACATTTTGGCTAGACAACCCCAAATTATTGAAATACTAATGAATAAAAATGGTTGTAATGAAAATGAGAACCTCCTTCTTTTGAAGTCGGTTAAAATATTGGTCATTTCTATAAAATAAATATTAAATCCTTCGAGACAATACGAGGAACAGGCTGAGTATGATGTAGTCAACATGACTCTGATCCTAGCCTCCTATACGCACTTAATTATGAATTAAATATTGAGCCCATCTTACCTGAGTAATAAAACTGACTGCCGCTTCCCCTCCCACCTTGGACCACAACCCACCGCATGACAGGCATCTCCAATCCATCAGGACTCCTCCACACTCAGTGGATGACAAATTGACAATCCCTCATGACCGTCAGTCTGTCACATAAGCCGTCAAACTGGGATAAACTTAAATCTGACGTCTCGTCTGAAGATGGCTTACTGGGCTTAGTTCAGATTTTTCAAGGGATCCAGGATAATATACATCTGAAGGTTTCAAAATACGAAACCTTTAAAGAAGAGGAGAAAACGTTTTGTGAAATCAAATTTATTTTTATTGTATTACCTGCTGTAACGATAATTATGTTAACAAATGTATATTATGTGTATTACATAAAATTTCGTAAGTAATATTTTAGGAGTAAAACTCGCGTATAAGGACAGATATAAATATAATTAATTAGTAAAATCATTAGAATACATTCACTAATAAAAAACGTTTATTTTTAATTAGAAGCTAATCAATTAGACTTGCATACTAACAACGACATCGCTGATGGTGTTCTAGGACAATCGCGCAATAATGATTAAATAAATCGTCGTGTCCAATATATAAATGGAAACGATTGTGGGACACTACATAATGAGTTTTAACTAAAATATTGCAAATTGCACTTTAATAGGAAGCCATAAATCTACCCACTTCCGGTTTTCCTCGATGTTATCCGACTGTGTCGCAGACAAAAGGAAGCGTTATGCGTTTTCCTCTTCGCATGCATACAAATCTACTCTTGTGAACTATTAAACCGGTTCTACATAAACGATTGTGTTTATTTTTCTTTTAACAAATAATAAAAATAAATTTCTCTCTTAAAGCAAAAATCGAGATCTAGAACATCTTACTACATTTTTAATACTAGAAAAAAAATCTTCCTGAAGGATGAAAACGATGCAATTATCCCCAATTCTTCTTTTTTCGTATCTATTGATACATGACTATTCTAATTTCTTGCGCCCGGTAGGTGGCCACGTTAGTCCCCATTACATCAGTTTGATTAAACTTACTCAAACAACTTAAACAGGTACTATACGTATACTAATATGTTTATAAATATTATATCTACCTTCTTCGGAAAAATCCTACAAGTCTTTCCATAGCGAGTCCCAAGAAATTGTGTTCAATTTACCTGCAAAGAAAAACAAACTTTATTAGTTAGTGTGTAAAGTTTAGATTAGTGTTAAGTTTTCTTGTACCACCATGTGCCAGGCAAGACATGACGTAATAAAAATATAAACAACTAGTACCTGTTTAATTATTGCGGTAACGATGTTATTTCCATATAAAGTATCGGAGAATGGAGGAAAAGTTGTTGGTTAAAAAACTTCTTTGTTTTAATCAAAATTATAATAAATGTCATTATATTGTAAGATGAAAATCGATAGCAAATCAATAGGTATGCAAATCATAAAATTCATTGACCCGTTTTCACCAACTGATACGAAAATTCAAAAATCGTGATCTCACCTGGTGTTAGAGAAAATCGCTAATAAGATATGTCACACCATTTTGCGGTAAAACTAAATTAACTATCACTTTTATGTTCTTACAAGTACAAAGAATATAATTACGTTGCAACAAGATACATTAGATAAAAGCTAATAATCTGGCAACATTAACGGTCTATTGTGGAAGGAGTCCCTCTAAATCCTCTTACGTTCCCTCCTTTGTTGTGGTATAATAGAGGCTTTGCTGCCGGTCCCCCGAGTGAGAGCGCGTGAATATATTGTGTTATTGTTGGACTAAATGCGTTAGTGGGTAGTTTGGGTATACAAACTAGTTGTATGTAGGGTAGTTGTGCATCGAGTGCTGTTTCAGGATAAATACTTTTTTAGCGTACAGCGAACTTTCAAGAACTATAATATTTCCTCGAATTGGAAGTAGGTAAACCAATAGATAGAATATAATTTACTGTACACTAACATTGTACAATCTTTTACAAAACAGTAATATTCAGGGTACAACATCAATAATATTCAGAGTCTTACCGCTAATAGCGATATCTGTATTTTATATTGGTATTTATTCAGCAAAATCGATGGAATGGTAACTTGTATTCTCCGGAACAGCTAATGATGTTTAAAACAAGCAACGATAAAAATATAACATTGAGTAACATCTGACATACATTCTGGAAACAATGCTAGTCTAACACAGAACAAGTAAACACTAGCCTAGCCATAAATAACTTAATAACAGGTTGTCAGACCATATCTTACACGACAGCACCGATAATAAAGTTAAACAGAAAAATATTCCTACTATCGTCACGAACATATTACCCATAAATATCATCTTTGTATAGTTAATACGTGACTGCAAGCCAATATAACTAGAAACTCATAGTAAAGGAAAAATGTAGATCTTAAGGCCTTGGATAAGCAAGGTTGGTTCTTTGTTTATGATGAGGAAACGGTCTGATGACTTGCTAAGTTCCGCGTCTGACATCCCTTGAGTTGAGATGAATGGACAATCTCTCTAATTGCCGTTAGTTGATAAGTGATGATAGTGTGCTAACCATGCGGGTAGGAATTGTTCTGTTTGACCTATTGTATTGTTATTAGTCCTAATCTCAACGGAGACTAGCGTCTTCACCGGAGCGGGAGTGAGTGCTCAAGTGTTGGGTGTGAGTGGGGTACTCTATCTTCCTTCACTTTCATAGTATGATGGGACGGCCATCCACCACGATTACAGATAGATCAGAGAAAGGGCCACAAGACAGAAATGTACTTGTGTAGTGGACCTTACTCCCCTCTCCTCCTTCTTCGCATATGCGACGAAGGAGGAGAGGGGCGTAAGGTCCACTTCACCAAAAATGACACAAGGTCTTTATTTAGTCGACATTACAGCGGAGTCTCGTGTAACTATTCCAAGAAGGACGCAGCACTGGGTCCATCACAGTCTCTCAAAACTAGAATGTTCTAACGAAGGTCGTTAATTCGTAGAATCTTATCACCGCCATTCAGAAAAATAACATCATTAGACAGCGTTAAAAACAATACTTAAAAACAGTGGAGTAAATATAGTGGTTCATGTTAGCCCTGAATCGAAAGAACTGCAAGTCATGGGAACAGGCCTTTTCTCAGCTGAATGATGATGCAGGCTAACAGTATGTTTTATTTTTAAACACTGTCTTGAAGATAGGATTATAGGATCCTAGGTCAGGGATTACAAGACGCATCAGACAATCAATTGAACTGAGTGACATCTATTTTGTCATTGTTTTGTGTTGGCTATTATTGCGCTGGCGTTGAATGCATTGTATGCTGCATAACATTTGTTGTTGTGGTCTTCGATGACATGATAATAATATTATGAGTAGTGTTAGTCTTTTGATACCTACTAAATAGGTTATGTTATTGTGTGCGGTAATAACAATACGTACTTGCAATATTAATTGTGTAGTACTATGTATTACCGAAGTGTGTGTGCCGTTTGTACAATTGCTTAGTTTTCAGTAAAGGTTCTTCTGTCAATGTATTATGACCGATCGGTCAACGTACAGACGCCAGCCACCACATCAAGCTACCCAATAATAATAATACATAATAATGGTTATTTGCTTTAGCGATAAAGTTGAAAATCTATTTAAGAAATTTGACAGATTCTAGTAGCAGATGTGCTGGCGTCTGTACACAGATCTAAATTTAAGACCTGTGTATATTCTCTTTTTTTTACTTACGACTCTAAATAACAATGTTCTATACTGCCGTAGGCCGCTAGGGTTAGCATCGTTTCCATCTATATGCATCTAATGTTCCCACTTCCCATAGCTGTGAAACACGCCTCCTCCTTGAGGGGGAGTAAGCCGTAATCCACTACACAGGCCAATTGCTGGTTGGTGGATGTCAGGTCACCAACGCTCTCAGATCCATTTGTTCTTTTGTTCGGGCTCCAACCTTCCACATCCTAAATCTTTCGAAAACATACAGAAGCAATTCTTGTATTTGTGTTGTCTGAACGTCATATGGTGTACCTCCATTATAAAAACTAGGTTCTTTCCTAGAAGTATTCGCTTCCCTTTTTTTCTTTCACTAACTTTTCTATGCAGCCAAGCAGGTGCAATACGTAGCTATCTTTAACACTGGCTCCGCTTTGTAACCCGTTCGCGGCGAGCAAGCGCCGACACATCCGGGTCGTGCGCCGCCTACCTAATGGCAGGCGAGGGTTAACACCCGATACTGTTCAACCTGCTCGCGATGGCTGAGGTATTGATAGTGTGGGGGAAGGTTTGTTTGCGGAGATTAAGGGTTATTTATGTTACGAGGTAAGTGTTTTACAGTAAATCTTTAAAGTTCAAAGAAGTTATATTGCACTGGTGTGAAGAAAATAATTAATTATATGGCAAGACTTATACGAGAACAGCTCAAGTTCCGAGCCTTCAGACGGGATGATAGGATATGGCGAGGGCAATCTAAGCCAACTGTGTGATGATTGTAGTGAAAACACCCATTGTTTTTTAAACTAAATTTCTTCAATATCCAGTTCTAAAATTTTATTCTTCTTTCTTTCCTAAAACAAGACTACCATGTTGGTCTATTTTTGCCATCAAGCATTTCTCAGTAGAGGCCCGAATTCTGGATTTGTGCGCAGTTGATGGCAATAAGGCCCACTATTACACACTACTGACTCAAACATACATGGCGAACTGTGTATATATATGACAAACTCTTCGGGGATTACAGCCGTAGTGTTAGATTTTTATGTAATAACATTTAAATTCAACTAACAATAACAAAAGGGACACGCTAAAAAACAAGCATCACTTTGTAAAATGCGCATAAACATTGAACACAGCATTCCGAACGCTGTGGACTGCGGACGGAAAGTCCGGACGCGTCCGGGTGTCCGGGGCGCGCCTCGCTAATGTGTCGGACGGTTATCGAGTCCGGATAACGGTTATATGCTGGAACACCGGTGGTGGGTGCTTATGTTCAGGGGTGTTCCATGGGGGGGTAGTGCAGTAAAACGCTGGCAGCAGATGCCAAGCATTGGTTTTATTCTATCTGACACTGATACACAATCTGACAGCTTTATGCATTCTAATTTTGTGCTTTTATGTCATTGATTATGAATCACTTAAGTTTTCATATATCATATTTTTATTTTTGTAAATTAGTTTTACAAAAACACTTTTATATGTCACATTATGTTATGTTTTAAAACTAGATGGGGCCGGTGTTTCGTACCTGACTACTCTGAGAAGAAACTGCTGAAACAAACTTAGAGGTCTCTTTTAAAGTTGTTTAAGTCATGTGAGGACCATGCAGATTAATTCTGAGATGGTCTTTTGAAGAAACACCCACACAGATTTGAGTGGACCTGTCCAGTCAGTGCAAGCATTTGTCAGTGATCGTGTAGCTCGACTCATAACCCAAGGTTTCAAGCAGATTGGCTCGCCCCATATTTCATTGGACTTTATCATAACGGGCTGTAGTACACCTCTGCTTAACCCAAGGCAAGCGTGGTATTAAATTGGATTAAAAAAATATTTTACACCTCCAAAATAAATAATAACACTTTTAAATTATCTGAATTCGGTGTTTTTTGAAGAAACACTGTAACTAACTCAGGGTAGACAAAAAATGACAGCCATAAGACCCCATTAGATAATAATTTGTGTAGAAAAAAGCAGTTATTACTACAGGGTCCTGTAAAAATAAATAAACAACCAATTCATACAGTTTGAACAACCCCAATTAATATCAGTACGTCGCTAATGATCGACATAAGGGACGGGACGCGCAACACTAACGCCCTTTATAACTGTGCGCTACCTACGACCATTACACTACGTACCAAACAAACACATCACTCTTGGTAAGACATAACTCTTCAGAAACCCAGCTGAACAAGTAATGCTTATGTAAATAGTGCACAGCGTTAATAATAATATGTAATTAATCTTGTCTATTCAGCCGGCGTAATTACAAGATGGCAGATAGGCTCAACAATATACCTTGTTTCATGATTTATATCACAATGTGAACATGAGTCTTATTGTGAAGGAATATGGAAGATTTTTCTTGTAATTATTTGTTCATACAGTGAGTAAGTAGGTATTCTTTGTTTGTAGTCTTCTTCCAAATTGTAATTGAGGGTAGGTTCATCATCATCATTCTTCTGCCCTTATCCCAATTCTTTTGGTCGGTCCAGCATGTCTTCTTCTTCCATACCTCTCTATTACTCGTCATCTCAGCAGTCACCTCCTTTCTAGACATAGCCATATCATACTTCACACAGTCTATCCATCGTTCTTTTGGTCTTCCTCTACTCTTATAGCCATCTACATTCATACTCAACATTTTCCTCATTCCTCCGCATCACATGTCACATCACACGCATCCATACCACGTTATTGCAGTTGTCCTGAAAGTGTTAACACTTAACACATATGACAGCAGATCGTTTATTAACCTAAGGTTTAAACAAGCTTCTGAAAACTCCAGGCTACTCTTAATCCTAATTTAGAGTAAAACTTATTTACTTAACCAATCAGTTATCTAAGCACTTTCTAGGGCCCTGTTCGGTTCAAACATGAGTTTAACCGGATTTTTTCGATCGTATGCGCGTACGCAGCGGAAGCCGGACCACTCTTCCGTGACGCGTTTTCCGGTCCAGTCGATCGAACACGATGTGTGGCATACGTAAGTTTAAGCATACTATTTGGTTATGACGTGCTAAGTCTAGCTAGGTGATTTGCTTTTGGGTCCAGAGAATATTAAAAGTTCCTGATGTTTTATAGCTTATGTTAAATCTTAGAGCAGTCCCCTGTGGCATCATATCATCAGCTTTTATTCATCCATTTAGGTTGGCAGAACACGTTTTTTTTTGTTTCTTCTCCCCTGTTAACCGCCACGCTATTCTCAGCTACCTTTTATTTCATATCATAGTTATGTGATTATAGTGACAATTAAAGTCAAATAGCACTAAAGTAGAAGTAACAAATTAGTATTGACATTTAAAACGCAACCGACATTTTGTGTTGACATCTGAGCCACGCGTAGCTGGAATTATTTGTTTAGATGTTATCATAATAAAAAAATAAAAAAAAATTAAACTCTCAAGTATAAGTAAAATATTATCAACTTATGACAATGTCAAGTGTGAGGTCACTATACCTCCTGCTTCTTGGGTACACTGTACTGCAACTGTAGGTCAGAAGTGAACGTTCAATGAAATAAACATTAAAGTTAAACAGTCTTGCTTTCAGATTATATCTACAGACTATTTAAACTAATGGTTTACAAATATTTTTTTCAGGCAAAATTACCGACAATTTTTTTTTTGCCTACCCAATCAGTATAATCGGCAAATTATGTTGACGACGTAGGCAGTTCCTGTCAGAGTTTGATTTGCGTCATCAATTTAGGATTCTTGCTGATTTTGCAGGATTCTCGATTTATTATTTTTTTAAACAAACTGTTAGTAATTGGCTTTTTGTGAGGATGTAGGGTTAACATAGACAGGGGCTGGCTAGTAAATAAAATAAATATTAGAGAATAGAATTAAGATTACAATTAGGTACCTTTCACGAAACATTTATCGATTTACTAATAGTTAAATGTTTCACACTCTTATGACAAGAAAAAGCTATCTTATTACATAACAGTTTTAATTCTCAGTGAAATCCTAAGTCTGAGTAATTTGTCTGTCTAATTGTAGACCTCTAAAAAACATACTCCAAAATTCATGAAAGATTCTTCACTGAACTAAATTTCAAATTTAAATCTTTCAGCCCTTTCATCAAAGTTTTACCCAAAAGACTTTCTAACAAAGGAATTTGTAATTTTCGTGAACCCACTGCTCCGTGTTTGTACATTAAAAAAGCGATTGTGTGTGCCCCGAATTAATACGGCTTGGACCCTGATCGTATGGATAAGCATGCATCGATGGTCAAAGCACTGGGGTTGGGTTCAGCGCCACTCACAGAGGAACTAAAACCTTTAAAGAATTTGACGAGAAAAATTCGGGCCGAAGGACGGAAGTTATAGAGAATTTTGAAGACCAAGATCCGGTTCGAAGGACCATTCCTAAACCATCATTTACCGTTTTATTGATGAAGCTGCTGTTAACTTTGGTTCCCAAAGAAAGCGCTACTTTAACTAAATTTCTGTACCTGATTTAAATGAGTTACTGAATTTAAGACGTTACCAGAGGACCAATCATTGTTAAGGTGGTTTTACATTTCGTTCTTAATAAGAAGAATAAGTAATTACTAATTCTTTTGACTCATATTTTTCTACACAAGGATGTCCCTCACAAAAGGCGACTTCCATACTTACTGCATACCATTAATCATCAACATAATTATCTGTCTTTGCCACACCGCTATCATTACCACCCCACCCCGCCCGGACCCACCGAACTGAATACAGTGTACCTTACATCTTACGTCAAACCCTTTGCAGATTACTTTTATATTTCGACTGAAAACCCACGTTTAATATTAATACGTTTTCATTAAATACATATAGCGGACTGAAAATACACACTTTACGAACAAGCGTGTCTGGGATGGGGAGGTTAGAGGGATCCCTTCTTTTCGCATAATGTTTTTTGTCCTAATATACTTCGGCATAACGATTTTGGCACAATTTGTTTTGGCATAATAATACTTTGGCATAATTTTTTTAGGCATACATTTTATGTTGGCATAATCATGTTAAAGACTAATTTCTTTGGCATAAATTTGATTCGCATAACGTTAGTAGGCCTAATGACTATTAGCATAACGTTAGTAGGCCTAAAGACTTTTAGCATAACGTTAGTAGGCCTAATGGCTATTAGCATAATAATATTTAGGCATACAATTAATATAAATAACAAAAACAATGTTCATGCAAATGATTTATTATAAATATACATGACATTTTCAATCGCGAGAAACGTTTATTTCACACAGCAGTGAATTAGTTAACTTCAATCAGTTAACTTCTATTATGAGAAATAAATATGGCGGTTATTCCTCAGATAGAAATAGTAGTCCTTAATTATTTATTTTAGGTGTATATTTTTAGCAATTGCTTGTAAATATTCTAGTTTAGAAGGATACTCATCTTCTTTTTATCAATGATTTTTTCAATTTTTTTGGTTTTGTCCGTGTATTTTTACTTTTTTTTTGGTATAAGTGATGTTACGATATCCAGTTTATCTATTTCAATGGTTTGATGTCTTATTTCTTGAACTATCTTTTTTGCCAAAAAATAAAATCCAGTATGGTGTTTTCCCACAAAATGAGCAAATCTATTGTGCCATGCCTCTGCATGATTTTGTGTCCTGGGTATATTTTCCTTTACTAGTAAATACGTACTCCAGACTTTGGGTGGAAATGGTGGTGGTGAACTTGTAGTGCCCCATACATAATTCTGAGCAAACCAATTAGCTATAGTACCTGTAACAATCAAATAATATTGTTGGTTAAAAAATTAATATGCTGTGCAACAAAAGTTAGTCACAGAACCGAATTGCTGCAAAACCGACTTCACGTAGTCTTGTTTGTCCTACCCCTAGAGTGTTATTTAAAATCGCGTAGGCGCGTAGGGGCGAGGCGGCCCGCGGGCTGAGGAGCAGGCGGCTGAGGTTGGCCGGCTTCAAGCCGGCCAACAAGCCGAAGTTGCGGTGGTGAGCGAAAGCCGTCTGCGACGATTGGCACGCGTGGGGCCGCCGGAGGGCCGCAGCGCCGGAGCCGTCACAGAAACCCTGCCTGCTGCATGCTGCTTGCTTGCATGTTGCATGCTTGCTTGCATGCTGCATGCTTGCATGCATGCGCCTACAAATTTCATTAGAGCAATAATTGTATAAACGTGTATAGTGTCTAATATTCTAGGTGTTAATAATTATTTCACTGTGCAATGAGGAGTTGTCAAACTATTTTGACAACTGCGAAGACCTCACCGATGCTCACTCAATTCTGTATTGTGCTGCTGTAACGGCATGTCGTGTAGCTCATGTCAAATTTTCTGATGACAGAGCTACACGACCTAAACCAGCCGTACCAGCATGGCAGTACAGGATTGAACGACGTATTGGTGGGGCCAGAGCACTCATCGGCAAACTGATCTGCTTCAGGGAAGGCAATACTCGCCCTAGAGTGATGCGTTTTGTGAGGCGGGCATTCTCGTGGACTGATATTAGTCCTCGAGACTACATGTCCCGTGTCACAGAGCGCATCGACTTCCTGAAGCAGAAAGTGTATGCATGGGCAAACCGTATTCGTAGGTATAAGCGGCGGGTGGACCGATACACTCAGAATCGCACATTTCAAAGGGATGAAAGGTGGGTTTTTAGGGCTTGGGAGCGACCGGATCAAGGTGTGGCTGACACGCGCCTACCGGATGATGATGCCATGTGTTCATTCTGGCGCAGCATCTGGTCGGTGCCTGTTAGCCATACCGAGGGTGAATGGACTCGGGAGGTCGAGCGAGCGTGCGATCTAGTACCAGAAATGGGGGCAATCAATATCAGCCCCCAAGACGTAGTTCGTGCAGTCCGCCCGTTGCCTAACTGGAAATCTCCACGGCCGGATGGGCTGCACAACTTCTGGATTAAATGGTTTACAAGATCGCACGCTCGCCTGGCGATCCTGTTCCAGTCAGCCTTAGAGTCAGGGTCGCTGCCAGAGTTCCTGACAACAGGTATAACCCACCTGCTCCATAAATCGGGTAGTACTGCGGAACCCAAAAATTATAGACCGATTACCTGTCTTCCGACGGTCTATAAAGTTCTTACATCTATTTTGAGAGCTAAAATTAACAAACACATTGATGACAATTCTGTAATGTCCGCTTCTCAAAATGGATGTAGGAACGGGTCCCGGGGTACTAAGGAGCTACTCCTCATTGATATGGCCATTAGTCAACAGGTTCGCCGTTCCCGAAAGGATCTGTCGACATGTTGGATAGACTATAAGAAGGCCTATGACTCGGTGCCACATACATGGCTCATGAGAGTGCTAGAGTTGTATAAAATTGATGCAACTCTGCGCACCTTCCTGATGTCATGTATGGGGCAATGGAGGACGGTCCTTCGCTATCCAGGATGTCGGCAAATCCAGAGGAATAGCGAGCCGATAAGGATAGAGCGAGGTATATTTCAGGGCGATAGTTTGAGTCCGCTTTGGTTCTGCTTAGCCTTGAATCCTCTTAGCACGCTGCTGGAGGATTCAGGTCTAGGCTATCGGTTGAGGAGAGGTGGTCAAGTTATATCTCAACTCCTTTACATGGATGACCTGAAACTCTTTGCCCCCAACGATTTGCAACTGATGGAGTTACTGAAAGTAACTGAAACTTTCAGTAGTGCCATCAGGATGAAATTTGGTGTGGACAAATGTGCGGTCATGCATGTAAAGCGAGGGGATATTGTGGAATCTGTGGAAACCCAGCTCTCGGATTCCATAAATCTTAGATCCCTCTCAGCAACTGAAACCTATAAGTATTTGGGTAAGTCGGAAGCGCTGGGCATCAATGTTGCTGACATGAAGCAATCGTTGGAGGAGCGCTTCTTTGGCCGTCTGAAAAAAGTATTTAATAGTCTTTTATCAGGCGGCAATAAGGTGCGTGCCTTCAACGGTTGGGTCATGCCGGTTTTGATGTATTCTTTCGGCATACTCAAATGGACTCAGACAGAATTAGACGCCCTGGATAGGAGGGTCCGTACATTGTTGACGGCATATCGAATGCATCACCCGCGTTCTTCTGTTATGAGACTATATATCCCGCGGAGGTGTGGGGGTCGAGGCTTTTTAAACGCTAAGACTCTCCACAATCGCAAGATATGCAGTCTCAGGGAATATTTCCTTGAAACCGACGTGGGGATGCATCGAGATGTGGTCGCGGTGGACAAGGGGCTCACCCCGCTCTCCTTGGCTAAAGAGAACTGGCGCAAACCTGTAGTGCTTGACACTAACGACCGCATAGAGGTACGGCAGAGTAAGGAGCTTCACGGACGCTTTTTCCGGGCCCTGCATGGGCCCGATGTAGACCTATCAGCGTCCGTAGCCTGGCTACGTTCCGGGGACCTCTTCGGAGAAACCGAAGATTTTGTCTGTGCAATTATGGATGAAGTTATAATGACGAATAACTACCGGAGATTTATTGTGAAGGACGGTACGGTTGACATATGTCGGGCATGCCACCATCCAGGCGAATCAATCCGTCACATTATCTCCGGGTGTTCTCGTCTGGCTAACGGAGAGTACTTGCATAGACACAACCTTGTAGCCAGGATTATCCATCAGCAACTTGCTCTAAAATACAACCTTGTGGAATCGGAAGTACCGTACTATAAGTATGTGCCCGACCCAGTTCTCGAAAATGGCAGTATCACATTGTACTGGGATCGATCCATCATCACTGACAGGACTATTGTAGCCAATAAACCTGATATAGTGGTGGTGGATCGGTCAGAGCGGCGCGCAATGATTGTAGACATAACGGTCCCGCATGATGAGAACCTCGTGAAAGCCGAGAAAGATAAGCAAATCAAGTATCTTGACTTGGCTCGCGAGGTTGTCGACATGTGGGATGTGGACTCAGCGATCATTGTGCCGATAGTTGTATCAGCCCATGGCTTAATTGCCAAGAGCCTCGACCAATACCTGAGGAGGCTCTCGTTAGGCAGCTGGATCAAGGGTTTGATTCAGAAAGCGGTACTCCTGGACACGGCTCGTATTGTCAGGAGGTTCCTCTCTCTGGAGCCCTGACCGCCGGTAGCTTGGACCCTGTTCCCGATACCGGTGGGCTACAATTTTTTATATTTTTAAATGTTTTTTATATTGTTTTTAGTTTATGAAATATTTAAAAATGTAGAAGATTTATATAAAAATAAATAAAGGAAATAATTTCACTGTTATACCTATAAAAATATGTTTTAATATTTTTATGCGTTATTTATGCTTAACTTTTATGCTTTAGGATATTATGCTTAAAAAAGTTATGCTTTAGAACTTTATGCTTAAAAAAGTTATGCTTTAGAACTTTATGCTTAATAAGTTTATTATTTATTATTATTATATTTAATTCAAGTAACAGGACTCACAAAGTTAGTAACAATATTTCCTTACAACTATGTTAGTAAACTTAACCTACACACTTAACCTAACACTGTCTCACATTATAGATTTATGCGAATCCCTGCTACAAGCTTAACACCGAAGTAGAAAGCTTGCAGCAACGATTCACACACAAACAGTCCAGTCTGCTCGCCACACACTGCAGTATAATGTTGGGGCTGGCCCGCACCCGGCGCACCAGGGAAGCGCATCTTTTACGCATCGTGGTGTAGAAACAATCGACACGCGCATCAGCAAACATCCCTGATGCGCTACAGAAGCGGAACAGCCCCATCAATACCCGGAACGCGTTATTATATTGAACGCGAAGGGCGCTGTACGATTTTTGAGTGTAATCTACCCACAGGCTGCAAAAATGCTTTTATGCTTTTATGCTTTAAAATATTATGCCTAATCATTATTATGGTTACAGACATAATGCTTAAAAAAATTATGCATGAGCTGTTATGCCTAATTATATTATGCGAAAAAATAATTATGCCAAACAACATTATGCTAAGTTATATTAGGTCTTAAAATTTTATGCTAATGGATAGGGAACCGAGGTTAGATAGTCAGTCGCTTCATGTAAAATACTGATATTCAGCTGTTAGACGGGAAGCCGACCTCAACATATTTGGGGAAAAGCGAGACAAGTGATGGTGATGGTCGGAAACGTATATTGTAACGTTTGTCAACCTTTTTATATGTAGCAGTCTGGACTTTGTATTTATTAGTGCCGGGTTAAAAACCAATGGTCCCTGATGGGTGCTAAACGATGACTGATAATTTACAGTCTTGCCTTTTAAATCCACTCATTGAATTATTTCAGAGTGTTCCTAAATTGTGCTTCATTCCTGACAGGAAAAGCACACCTCGTCACTATCTACATTATAAACACATGCGAAGCTGCCCACAGGAGCAACATCTTAGCCCCACCTCAAGAGCAATAGAAGCATAGGCAATACGGCTAGTTGCTCACTACATTTAATTACACACTGCTCGTTGCCAAATTGCTCCGCTCAGTGGCGCCTAGTAATTGCTGTTATCGGTACGGTGTGTACGTGGGTTAAAATCGCTTCGCTGCTATTGGCTCGGTCGTGTGTACGAGCCCTATAGCCGCCCAAGAGCCCGGTAAGCTGGGTTGATTGATTAAATGGATTAATCAATGAATTGTTTGTGGAGGTATTATTAAGGTACAGCTAGGTATTATCAGTATTAGGTAATTTTATGATCGGGTTGCATGATTGAATAACTGATGAAAAGGCAAAAAATATTCGGATGACTTGCGCTTTAAAATTTGTTACAAAAAAGTAATCTATACCTTTTAAAATTGTAGTGAAACATAGGTGTATGGGAACAAAGTAAATGTAATAAAATAACAGCGTGCGGAAATATTTACGGAACACCTTTGTCGCTTGGATGGCTATCTACCCTCTAAGGAATAACTAGCATAAACCACTAATCAACCATGTAAAACTATGTAACGCACTCATTACCATAACCCACGCACTCATCGCATTTCTAAGAAAATCTCTCAGATTTTCACTCCTGCGCATTTCAATGCTAAACACGTGTGCAAACGCAATATTGATTATTAATTTGTCACTAATTATGATGGTACGACGCACATTGTACGTTGCACACGGTACATTTGTCAATAACTGAAATGGTAATTTAATGGGGAAATCATGGGGTAGGTATTACTTCCTGTATCTCCATTAAAAACTACAGTTTGCAATGTTTAATTGCACGATGGAACCAAACGTTTCCTGGTCGTCTAGCAGAAAAATATAGCTTGTAGGAAGGATGCTGTTAGGAAGAAATGAGTTTACGTAGCACATGTTAGTTCCATGGCAAGAAGTGGCAACTTCGAATTGTCGCTGGTCGCGGGAGACTCTTGTTGGGAACATGGCGCAAAGGGTCGTAACATTTATAATTTCCTATTTTGTGTACCTACTCGCTATTTTTGTAACTTGTTCATTGAATTCGTTATGATTTGTGGCGGTTTAGGTTAGTTTCAGTGATTGATATTTTGTTGCAAGTTAGAATAAACGGTTGTATTCATTATTTTGTGTACCTCGTTGTCTTTTTTTAAACATCTTCACTTCTGTTTGCTAAATATACCATATAATATAGCTTGCATTTTCAAAGCAATTTGCAGGCTTTAGGAAAAAAAAACGTCGTTAAAAAACGCATTGTGCGATTCAAGTCTGCCGACACTACAACTCAAATACTTCACAAAAAACTTGATTTAAAACATCATTCTATTTCTCTCAATTATCTGAAGTTGACAGAAATAATGCCCAACAATACAAATAAAACCAAAAATAATGCTGATGATGTAATGGACTTAATGCCTATGGCATTAAGTCCGCCTCTGTACTTTTGTGCTTGAAGTGTTAAATAAATAATAAATAAATAAAATGTAATTTTGAATACATACGTTTAGCGTTAAATCATTGATAGTGCAATTGGGGCAAGTGAGCACAGAAAAGGAAACATTGGAACGTGTTCAATCAATATCTTTAAACGATGTCAACTATTCTAACAATATGATTTAAAGTGGTTTCTACTTTTGTTTTCCTTTAGATAAATACCCAAAGGCAAGTAAAAATAAAAGACTTCTTTTATTAACTTCCAAGTAAAACAGTTAGATCGTCCTTAACTACGGTAACAAGCAGTGCAAGCGGTATCTAGCTGAAATAATACGCAAATAGACGAGCAACACAAACACGCCGGACAAATGTTGGCGGACAAGCGGCACGTTCGCGCGTTTGTTGTGGACACTGGACGTGGACACACTGGGTGGGACGACACTTACAAACCACTGTGGGTTTAAGAAGTATCTAGGTAATATTCATCTGTAATAAGATGAACAGAAGAATGAGCTCAGTACAACAATAATAGCGGGCCAGTGGCACGTTTACGGGTTTGTTGTGGACACACCGGGTTGGACAAGTACAACACAAAGCTACTGGAGATTTAAGAGGGACCTAGTTAATCAGATGAACAAAAGAATTAGCTCGTAATAAAGAGTCAGGCGGCACGTTTGTTGTGGACACATGACACACCGATAACTGAAACAGCACTTGCCAACTGCTGGGCACAAATGCTGACTCTGGGTACTGAGAAATCCCTAGTAGAAGAATTTAATTAATCTTGGCCGACCCGAGAATCGAAATCGATAAATTAAAATCGTCCCCCTTATGAAATAGTTGTAGAAACTGATCGTATTCACCGACAGCGCACCGGATCGGATCAGATAGGCAGCTGCGTCAGACACTTCGCTACCCTAGATCGGCCGCCCAGCCCGTATTCATTGATTTAGTCTTTTATTAGTTGCCCGATGGATTGGACACGATAGACTTTTGATATAGATAGGTTTTATTGGAGAAAATAATGGCGAATTTAATATAATATTTTATTACGTTGTGGAACATAAATACATGGGACTTAATGGGTCTTTAACATAACTGGCTAACTGTGGGTGCAGCTCTGCCTAGCCCGTCGGGTAATACAGGCGTAAATTGTATGTTATATGAAAACAAAACAAAACCGCACTTAAAACAGTCACACAAAATAAAGACCTCAACACGTCAATTCCACTGACGAACAATCTTTCAATAAAAATAAATATAATTGTCACCAATGAAAACCTGCAAGCCTCCAGCAGACAAACAGTCCAATTACATAAGGTAAACGACAACGTAGCGGCTGCAAGCGGCTGATAGCTGTAATGCGCTACGTTTGCAGCCACCGCGTCCTGCTTATAACTACGGTATTTATTGCGAGATCAGTGAGCGCCTGTGCCGGGTGCCTGATGGGGCGGCAACGGCTGATACTTTTGTTTTGAGTTGAGGTTTTTATTGGTAAAAGTGTTTATAGATTGTTACCGAGATGAGTTATTATTATGTACGAGACATTGAGCAAGCAGAGCGAAAGGATAAAATAATCACATTGTTGGTCTCAAATCGTAAACGGCAGCTACAGGAGACGCGGCAGTCAGAGGGAGTGCTGGCGCGGACAGGACGAACTCAAATATTTACTTGAAGTTTTGACATTCTGTCAGTGGTAGTGTTAACGAAAATTTAAAAAACGAAGTAAACCGACACCAGCAAGTCAATGCTGTCGAAAGTCGTCTGTCTAGGGCCTAGACAGACGACTTTCGCAACTTTCACTGTCTTCGACTGCCTAGACTCTAGGCAGTCGAAGACAGTGAAAGTTCTAGCAAAAATAAACATCACCCTACGTAAAGCAGAATTTTTATCAGGCATCATACCACCACCGCAGATTTTCACAGCACTTAAAACTATCCTAATGCTGTTAAAACGGCCTCATTTATAGATCAAAACTGTATATTTCCGCTCGAAATCCACTCCATCATGGCAAAAAATTACAGTAATCGGTATGCCATTCATAGAATCATAGCCCATATCTCAACGTCAATGTGGAACAATAATTTCAGAACAAAAATAACTCGGTAATAACTAAGCATAGACTCATTGTCATTGTCTATGGCTCACTGTTGTATCCCATGGAGTGTCTCAATCCCGCCATTTTGCGTCCACACAATACATTTCGACATTTGTTGCGCAAATGAAAATGTTTACCGTTTTGAGTTGAGTGGGAGTTCATTTAATGTCATTAGTTTAATCACTAACTGAATTTCATTTATGTACGCATCGCGTCGTGAGCAAACAATACTTCGGAACAATGTGAAGTAGGTAATACAGTTACTGTTAACCCACAGTTAGCCAGTTATTGGATGATTCTCTCATTTGCAATGTTTCCATCATCATCTTATTATTCCAATGTGTTTCTGTCCACCAATCTATCGCACAATTAATTGATAGGTCTTCCCCTACACTCGTAAACATTCACATTCATGCTCAAAACTTTTCTCACGACACAATATCCCACAAACAATTTTCAACTGTCCAAAAAATCTAACTATTAAAGGTTCTATCCATACAAAATTATAATACCTGACTTTACTTCCTACTTCTCAGACAATTACATCAAATCGTTGAGCTAGCAGCAAAAGTGCACACCCATCCAAAATGTCGGCCTGTCAATACGTGCTGAAAACTAGGTCGAACACAACATTACATTTGCTGATGTTACAACTTCTGGAGTTTATAAACACAAGCATAATGTTTTAAAGTAAAACGCATTGTGTGTATTTTTGTTTAATATTACTTGAAGCGGTTCGGTTACCGATTAAGTACGAAGGCGTTTATTTTGCTTCCACTGAAACTATGTGCGACGGATTCATGTTAGATACGGCTGAAATATAAATATTTTTTATAGAACTTCTTTTTGGATATTTCTAGCGATTGCTTTTATTGAAAATCTTAAAATACCTAAGTATTGCATTGATAAGGAATTTGTCACACCGTTTGTTGTTGTTGAACACCGTTGTGATTGGGGGGATTACAAGTTCATGATTTATTTTGCAATATATGTGACGTATATTATGTATGACCGACAGAAGCACTTCGAAGAGACATGAGCAATAAGAGAACTAAACAGTCCTTTTCATACCTTGTGTGTTGTTAAAAGATGAACGAATAGATGGACGAATTGTGTGAAAGCATGATACTTATGACTTGAATGGAAGTCAGTTATGAGAAGACAGCTAGAGCAATATGAAAGAAAAAGATGTGCTCTGACCCCAAATAAATTAGAATAAGGGCAGAAGAATGTTTAAATCTATCTATGCGTCAGACCGTGTCCCATAAAAATGCCAGAATCTTCAACTGTCACTAATCTTTAAATCTTAAAAACAAAGAAAGAAGTCATAAACAGTGAAGGGGGTCGTTAGTGTCTTATCAGTTATCACCACGCGCCCCAGTTTCTGTTGTTGACTGAGCAGTGAGCATCTTGCGACTCGCTTTAGAAACACTAACGTGACTGAACCAACTGCTGCAATTTGTTACTGAAAGCTAACTAGTTACGTTTAAATGCTTATTGTTTTACGCCATATCTTTTCTGCGAAGTATTTATTGGATTTTACAGTCATGAGAAGGACACTGTTTATCCTTAATGTTTCTATCTCATACGTAGGTCTTCTCGAGAACATCCCTTACGTACTCCCTTTGCTTTGTCCTTGCTCATACTCTTATGCTTGGTAAGATTGTCTTTGATTACTATCTTGTCTGAGGGTAAGCGACAAGTAATGCTTGGGACGATAGTGAACACAGATACCGAAAAATCCAATAAACTCATGATCTGAAAAAAAAAAACCATTAAAACCGACTCCTATGGGTAGGGAGGGCCAAATTATTTCCAAAATCATCTATCATCTTCGAACTCAAACCTTGGTATAGCTTTTGTGTAAAATATACAGTTATATGTTGTGATACGGCCAGTGTGGCCACAGCCGTGCACACAATGGCCGGTTGACAATGATCCGCGTGCATTAGCGGTGCCGGGCCGTGCCAGCCTTTTATAGGGCTGCCAGGTTAACTGGCAGGGTTAGTTTGATAATAATCGTTGTAATTTTTGTGTGAAAATTTATAGTTATATAATTATTTCGTATCTGTCTAAGATAGGTACCAGATCGGCTATTTAAGTTGGGAAGAAAGTGTTAGTATTCATTGGAATGCAAATCTTGACTGAAGTACAAAATGGCGACGTAAAAATACATTGAAGTATGACATTAATTAAAATCAAAAAATAAGGTTTTAGGTAGCGTGGTCTATTTATGGACTAATTACTTGACTCTATAACCAGTCTTGATAAAATCATGAATTTAAAGGTACTTTTTTAATTATGCAAGTAACTGAATTCAATGATCTAACAGCCCTATTACACCAGACGCCGTTTTAAAAACACAACACAAGTAGTTCGAGTTGTTTCTTTAGAAAAAATAACTCGCGCTGTTGAGAGTCGACACTTGTGTAGACAAATACAGTGCCACTAGGTTCGCGCGAGGTTAAGCAGCAGTGACCGCGGCTTGGGATATGATGGGTGGCAACATGGCAACATTGGCAAAAATATTGTGTCATTCGCTCGATTAAATTTGACATGCAGACAAATGTGAATAAGCAAGCGGTTAGGCAGATGTGACCGCGGCTTGGAACATGATGGGTCGGCGTGTAGGTTGTCATAACAAATGCCTTTGAAAGCGAATCAAGTTATTTATTGAAACTCAACACTTGTGCACACAAAAGTAACACAGTTTTGTATTAGCTTTGTTTCAAAGTATGACATCAGAGGTAATCTCAAGGTTGAGCTACTAAGAACGAAAATAAATAACTATCGGACTTACTCGACAACATTCCTAACAGAAAACAAATGAGAAACGATGGTAGGACGGCCCTAGGCTATGGGGAGGGGGGGGGGCAGGTAGGCTGGTAGCAGCTGAATGAGTGGCCGAAGATCGAGTTGAAGACATACGACTGAAGAGCAGTGAAATGTTACAGGGGACTTTGTTTCGCCCCTTCTACTTTCCAGCTTATACACTAGGATGTGATGTATGGGGCACTGTTCTGTCCTACGTATGTCATGTTTACGTTCAAAAAGTGCTGATTCTCACTCGAGCTTATTAGAATGTATGTTGTGAACCGATAACTGTCTACGACATCCAATCCATTATATACTTAGATTCAAGTAACTGAACGAAGTAACGAACAGAGCGAAGTTAACTGCGAAATCGTGATAGGTTGAACTATTTTCTAATTGGCCAGATCATGTTTGTTATTAGAAAGTTATAATAACTAGCTTTAGTTAAGTTAACGTCGGTTAGTATTGTACTTTGGAATACTCGCATACTCGGCTCCTCGTATTTGCCTTTGAGTTTCGAACCGTTAATTGGTGAGATGTTTGAGTTTGATATGACTTTCATTGCCTAATGATAGGTAAATCCATTATCATCATCCCCGAAGGGCTAAGCAGAGGTGTACCTCTCGACCACTAACATTTCACCAATTATGTTTGAGTCCGATGTAATATGAGCGAGGCTATTGCTTTTACCGGGCATAATTCCAAGCTGTGGGCTGCTACTCAGAAATTCCTGAAACTCAATAACACTTTGCCCGACCTGGGAATGGAACCCAGGACGAAGTATTGCTAGCGACCAATATACGAACGAGCCGGTGCAGTAGGTAAAAACAGCACAGCTCGCGTGGAATTTTAATACGCTACGATTACACACAACCCATGCAACTGAATCCGCCATTTGCATGATTGATTGATTGAATATTAAAAGATTATAATTATTGATTTTGTGTCTAATATTTGCTTATGTGCGTGCTATTACAAAATAAGCAAAGTGTTTCTTAAAGTTTTTTGAACAAGAAGTATAGCCATTGATACCGAACCATTATACAGGCTGTAAATTGGGCTCAACGGGAAAATATTATTGCAAGAGAAAATGCTTGTTGAGACCTCGGTAGAAGAGGTTATTTAAAGGGTTCAATAAATCATAATAATTATCTTCATCATCATCTGCCTAGCCTTTTCCCAACTATATGGGCGTCGGCTTCCAGTTTAACCGGAAGCAGCTGAATACCAGTATTTTACATGGAGCGACTGCCTATCTGATCTCCACAACCCAGCCAACACATAATAATTATCTTCATTTCTATTATTTATTCTTGACCTAGATTACTTTAATTATTGTGTACAGGGTCTACGACCATCCTTAAGTATCTTCAAAATGAAAATACCTTTATTTTAAACATTGTCTTTTCAGAAGAATAAATAATTATAGACTGCAAAGGAATATTGGAATTATCATGTAATAGAAAACTGTGTGAATTATTTTCTATATTCTGAAAAATATTAATATGACTACCAGCAATTTACATTATTTTTAACAACAGTCGTGATTTATTTTATGTCTGACTTACAGTATTGTGGTTTCAGGAAATTAACAATGAATGCCTTCCGCAATTATTGTGAAATATGATATTTTCATCAAAACTATCTAGAGTATTCAATACAGGTCTACAAACAATACTGAACTCGTGCTTTAACATAGACCTGTCTTATCTTGCACTTGCAGGTGGCAGTTGTGCGACAATAACAGAAATAAGGGTTAGCCAAAGTATGTGCTAAGTAACGTTTATAGATCTTGGCCTGCGATTTTTTTTTTTTTGTAAACATTACCTCTAGTATCTTTTCTGATGAATGGAGCATTCGATGGCTTGCTTAGATATCAACATTCAACAAAAATTAATGAACAATTATTTTTTAAACGAGGTTACATACCAATATTCGCCTCACGACCACTGAAAGTGGTAAACAACAGTATATAATGACGTTTCAACTGCCCTGCATGGCCCATTATGTACACGTGGTATGCCACATGATCAAAACCTCATGAGTACGGCATGGGGGCTCTATAAATCACACTACGTCTTACCGCAAGCCCATCGCAGCGTATGGGCATGCTAATCATGCATTACGACCATAACTAATACATAGACGTATATTATGTACCTACTGCTGTATTTGTTGTGCTCGTACATAAATAGCGCAGTTAAGGTTGCCTAGAGGTGGCGCAGATAAGAGGTGTGAGAAGAAAAACAAGTAGGTATTTAGGTACTCGTATTTTTTGTCAGTCTTCGATAATAACGATGACTAGTTGAAGTAAAGGCTTTTTATTTGTCTCTAGAAGCATGTTCTTCACAAGAGTTCCTCGTTGCATAAAAAAGGTTTTTGTTTGTTTCGTAATTTTGTTGGGGAATACCACTGGGTAGTGGGCTCATGGGTTGGAAATGCCTTGGTGAAGCTCTAATAGCCTTTTGAATTTGAGATAACAATGCATTATTTATAATATGCATTCCCTGCAGTCATACAGAGTTACCAAAAATTAGGATTTTTTGGCACGTCTTCATTCCATGGTTTCCCCCATTTTGTCAGTAAGTTTGAGACATACAAACTACGCAGAGTCCGTGTCACCCCTAAACCGCTACAGGCGTACAAACATACTGACCGATCTTGACCACTACATATTTAAAGGGTTGCACCGTACGGGAACTACTAAGTAGCATTTTAAATAATTCAACGATACGCTTAGAGAACACGCTGTGTAATACAGGGTGTAAACGGACCCTTCACGGAGCCGTCAACCAAACATTATGTACAACTTGTGAACAAATTGGAACTTTGGCCTCCAATATCTCCGTAACTAGAAGTTTCCAGGTATGCTGCAGAACAAAAAAAAAATCGCAGTGACGGGGAGAACAAGTGCCATTCGCCTTCGTTAACAGCCTCTATACATGGTGCTTATCAGAGATATTTTGGAAGATGATTTAGGAAGTGAGAACTTATTTACTAGAAATAAAGCTGGATCTATTATATCCTTTCCATTTCTCTAACACTATAATCTATATCTTGATCTCAAGACATTGTAATGAAATCTTGGGCAAAGTGAATATAGAAGACGGATAACCGGGGTCACGGCCGTACTTTGGGCAAAAGTGGACTTCAGTAGTAAACTAAGACAGGCCTTGGGTGGTCTAACAAGTCTATACTCTACCTAACGGCACCCACCTATCGTGACTAAACAAACAATAAACATCCATTTATTCAAGCCGAATTGTACATATAACATGCGCAAGAGTTTCTCCAGCCTCGCTCGCTCGCGTGTCAGAGGTCGGCTAACAGTTCTTTAATTTGCTATACTATTGCGCCGGCGACGACGCTCGCTATTATTGTAATGATGAACTGTTATTGTGGGTTGAGAAGGGCTGGCTAGCAAACAAATGATGAACTGTTATTGTGGGTTGAGAAGGGCTGGCTAGCAAACAAATGATGAACTGTTATTGTGGGTTGAGAAGGGCTGGCTAGCAAACAAATGATGAACTGTTATTGTGGGTTGAGAAGGGCTGGCTAGCAAACAAATGATGAACTGTTATTGTGGGTTGAGAAGGGCTGGCTAGCAAACAAATGATGAACTGTTATTGTGGGTTGAGAAGGGCTGGCTAGCAAACAAATGATGAACTGTTATTGTGGGTTGAGAAGGGCTGGCTAGCAAACAAATGACAATGTTATATAGTCCGCTTTTTGTCCTCTTTTAAGTGACCTGAATGACTTATCAAGATTTGGAAGACAGGATTGGTACGAGAGAAGTAGCAAGTGTGGCATATGGTGCTGCAAAAGCAAGGCACAGAGTTCTATGAGATTTAACTCTTGGATCGAGGTTTATTTATTTATTTATGATGATGGCATTTCTAGGAGGTACTTCAAGAAGAAGTAACATCTAAATCCGTAATTAAAAGTTATCCGCTACTTAAGCCTTTATAGAAAAACCCGACAACAACTGTCGGGCAGTAGCCCCTCAGACACAACACCCGTCTGGTCGGAGGATCGACCCCTTTTGAAGTCGTAGACAATCGTGGTCGATGATGGTCGACCACGATTGTCTGTTGGTACGCCGTACAATCGGTAGTGCGTATGACCCGATGACCGCAAACGACGCGCTCGGTGAGAAGGCAGTTTGGTTGACACAGCATTCATAGGTCACTGCGTCGCAGATACAAAGGAAATTGGGATATATTAGATGAAATCTACTATTGCTAACGATATATTCTTTTTTATAAATAACCAGTTGAAACATCAGGTATGAAGCTAAGACTTCCATCATTCTTGGCAAAACCGGCACAACCCGAACCTTTCAATCATGCATTGCCGTCTATCAAAATCTCACTGCTAAGTATCGGCTTCGTTCTGCAAGCTATCATCCTCAATTTTATGCTGGTCGACTCCAGGCGTTAAATAGGCCTCTATTTTGTTGTAGCGCTGCAAGACTACCTACTAGTCATGTCAGCTACAATCTGTTTACTTGATGTAGATATTTCCACATCAGGAAAACAGATCGTTGATAGCAGACAAGGATCGCTATAATTCCATAATCGAAACCCTTGACAAGGACCGCGAGATTTTCCCCATTCCAACCCGTGTGGAAGTTTTCTGAATCAATCTAAATCATTGTATAAGGTTTCTCGGCAATATTCAACTCCTACGCAAGTTTCAGCCAACAATGGCGGCCCACTGAGCCAGTTTTTTCAATGAGCGAAGTTTTTTCCATCAATCACCCCTTTGAAAGTTAAATTAGTCTGCCCCACTAAGTGTCCAACTATTAACTATGGGGCTGCGAGCTCCTAAGCTGTGTATCTATAGGTATACGTTAGTTTAGTTATCGAGGTTTCCGATAATCTTATACGGGTGGTTGGAAGTTATTTTGATGGTAGGGGAGTGAATTTGGGTCTGCATCTTTAGAAGCTAGATAGTGACCTGGGTTGTGGAGATCAAATAGACAGTCACTTCATGTCAAATACTAGTGTTCAGATGTATCTGGTTAGATTGAAAGCCGACTAGTACTTGGTTGGGAAAAGGCAGGCAGATTGATGATCTTTGGAAGCTACAGGCTTCGCTGCAGAAGAAGAAGGTTGATAAAGAGCTAAACATAAATCGTAAAGAAATTAATACTTAACATTTAATCCTCTCGGCAAGGAACTTCAATAACATATCTAGTTTTAAATCTAGTTAGGTCAGTAACATAAGGTACTTGAATGTTCAACTCTCTCCTACACGACAATACTAAAACAAACTCCTTGAGAGGTACCAGCAGTAATGGGCAGAGTTTAAAGTTAAACTAGACAGGGTTACCTATAGGCATGATAATTCAGTTAGTCGCTTCGTTAAGACTGAAAGCAGATTCTAAAAGCTTCTCAGGAATGTGGGGATTATTTACGTACAGAGTTGGTCTGGTCACGTTAGCGCAGGTATGTTAAGGTTTCAAACCTTTGACAGTCGAATCTAAACGCGTACATATAGGGATTGTTGCGTGAAGACGTGCTTAATTTGTATAAGTTAAGTCCAAAAGTATCAATTTGCACAAATACTTAAGTTAGTTTGTAGACACTTGTGCCCTCGGCCAAAACTCAAGTACAGGCAAGTCACGACTGTTAGCAATATAATGCGATGCAGCACTTCGTAATCTAAGTTCCCAGTGTTGCAGCAATAAACCAGCGTCGAAAACTGAATCACAATAGTTCCGTATTCCGTCCAACATATCACCATTGAGACGTTTAGCACCCTCGAAGCATGCATGCAAACTTAACCCCATGCCCTTGAAAGCCTATCACCGCCATGGTTACTAACTGCCGACGATTTTCCACCACACCCAGCCATGCATGCGAGTCAATGACCTACTCTGACAACACTTTCATTTCACTTCTCATCCATTGCTGGCTACATTCGCATGACGAACACACAGCTTCGCACCCACCCATCAATGTATGTGGTACACAGTGATGTGTCAATTATAAAAATGGAGGGGATCGAAGTGGGGGGGTACGTTGACATTCTTCTGCGCCCGCGCATTGGTAAGCGGTCGACGTTCATGCCGAGGCTGTTTTTTGACATTGACAATGCACTGATAAAAAGGTTTTATTGTGTTTTATGGTGGCTGAAGGTTATTCGTGCACGCGTGTGCAATAACATCGCGGTGCAGTTTGTAGAAAATGTAGCTAATGACAATGTTTATTGCATATTTTTGTTTTCTTTTGGGTTTTTCAGGTTCCAAGACTAAGACATCGCGAATATGACGAAGGGCCCGGTCCAAGATGCTTTGGTCAAGTGGTCAAACACTACTGCTGCCAATGAGGTCCTGGGTTTGAATCTCAGGTGGAACAAAGTGTTATTGGGTTTTCCATTAAAAAAAATTCTATAGCACACCGAAATCTGAATTTGTGCCCAATTGATGACAAGCTCACCCCCATTACAAGGGACTAAGATATTTAACTGGAAATGTGGATGTTCTTTCTATTGGTAGGTATACCTTCACTTAACCCTTCGGGGATTACAGACGGGATATTAGATATAGTGTTTATAAACTGCTATTAAAAATTTCCTAAACGCACAAAAAAACAAAAACCACTCGAAACTTCTTCAGACACCTGTCACCAACAAAAGTCCCGCCACCCATCCATCACAATTGACAGCTCATCATTACAGTCTACACAACATCTTGGGCACACGCTATTGGTTGCCGCGACGTAATCGCGTGCTTCGTAATCACAACTTTTCAATTAATTGCCGAGCACACGCTTCCTGTTATGCAAAACTTTCATGAAACACACCAATTGAATTCAGTGAAGAAACCAACCGTTAATGGCTGAATAAGTAGTGACGAGAGTTTTATTGTGTTGTGGAGTGAAAGTAAGTTCGGATGGCGGAAAACTTTTGGTTAAAGAATGCTTTTTGTCTGTGAAATATTCTCATTAAGTTATATCACACATTTAATTATAATACGTATATAGAAAATGGACTTTGAACCACAACATTAAAAAGTTATAGGTATAAGTAAATCATGTTTTTGTCTTAAGAAGGAAAAAACATACTTATATTGAAGTATTGACGTAATCACGAGAAAAAAGCCAAATAAATCCTCATTTTGAAACGATTTCTAAGTATTGTATACCATACCTACAAATAACTATGATTACTACCTTTTTTTTTACCAACGTGGCAACGCTGCCCGCCTTCGGGGTACTTTTCCTATTGTGTGATTCTTTACTCATTAAGATACTTGTACTATGATTGGAGTATTTTTATTGCCTTTTTTGAGACTCTACAATATTTAATTCCTGACACGCATATTTCCTTCGGATGAACACAAATTGGCAAGCAAACCCACAAACCGATGGGTCCAGAGCCGGGTACTATCAACCACACATCAGAACTAACATTTGAACTACCAAAACCGCCTTCACTGCTACGAAATAAAGGCCCTGCCAAAGTCAAATTGTTACCATGGAAGAGCGCTTGACTATACCACTTGGCCTAGCGGTTATACAAGTTCAAGGCGAATGCTTGCCAAACTGGTTCTACTCTCCCTCCCTTTCACTCACTTTAAGTATAGAGCGAGACAGAACATGTTTAGATACCACTTTAGAATGTTTTGAACTAACTTGTAGTAATTTGATGTAAAATCTTCAGTATCTTGGACCGGTTGGTATAAAGTTGGTGGAAATTAATTGGGCTGGCAGTGACAGATAGACTTACATTCAACTGAACTCGACAACTTGAGATAGTAACTGTCTGCGTCTTTGGATTTGATACTAAGTTAAATTCTATGGAACAAACGATACGACAGTCTAAAAAGTTAGGGCTCAAGAATATGATAGAACAGTTTTAGTCTCTAAACATAGTGGATCCAAGCTAGCTCAAAAATATCCATTACAATGAGAAAGAAATTCCTTTTCCCCTTTCGAAATTATGAGCCGTTTATATTCCAGCCGCTAAGCAACTATGTCTTTGGCTATTGATTCATGGCCAGTAAGAAGTAATTGGTTTAACATTTAATTTAGTAAATTGCAAAGCCTGGCTCACTTTACTAACTTGGTCTTTAGTTTTACAGGGCAAGATGCAATTAAGGTATTGTCGAGATAAGACATGAAGTCCACATTTTTTAATTCTTTTTTTGGAGCAGACACCTTAAGTTGTAATGCGGGAGAATTATTATGGAGGAACACATACCGCGCCTAGCCGACCCCAAATAAATTGGGATAAGGAGAGTGATGTAGACAGTCTCGACACAAGAACGTTTGCAAGTCTTTTTGCATTGGCAGAAATGAACAAAGCTTCCTTCCACTCCTAAGTAAATAAATGGAAAAAAATATTCCCTGACTAAGAGAGCTGCAGCACACTCTAAATATCAAAGTCTGAAAATAAAATTAGCTGAATCTGGTAGCTAAAGCGTGTTTTGCTTTTAAGAATGAGACGACAATTCTTTAGAATTCGTCTGCGGGGAAGACCCTATTCCAGTGTCAGGTATAAACTCTTGCTATTGTCATCATTTTAAATAAACTCTAAGACCTGACAAAGCGGATAAAAGTAGCATCTAATCACCGAAGTTTCTACTTTCTTAGCTCAATTGAGAACTCTGAAAACCCGAATTTCACAGTGAATCTGAAAACCTCTAGAGGTGTTACTGAACTTCTAAAAAGCGATTACGTTCGCTTGTGAGCGCAATGGGCGGCCGGCGCTGGCGGGAGAAAGTGCCTCCATTCGTGTCTATTGTAATTTCGACCGCTTTTTTCATAAAAAAACGCTCATCGAGGTAAAAGTTTTTGAAGTTATTTTTTAATTTCGCTATCACTGCGAGAAACGATTGTGTTTGTTCGGCTCAATGTATGTTTCAATTGTTATTTTTATCTTCCGGGTTTTATAGTTATTTTTTTTCCTGAGATTATTATACGTCATCACTTTTAATTTTTCTCCAAATATTCGTACTGTTACGTCGGATTGTATCCGATTTTTCTGCACAATTTGATACGACAAAAGAAAGTTATTAAAAGCTGTTACCAAAAGTTTGTTTCCAAAATAGTGACCTCCTACGAAAACTCTTTAAACCATGAACTTATTATTACAAAGCCTACTTTTACTGAGTGAGAGGTATCCGGCGACGACCGTGAAATCAATTAACGCAAAAAAAGCAAAAAATAATCAATTTGTAAAAAAAAAGTACTAAGCACGTAACCCAAATTCGCCGCCGGATCGCGGTCAGCCACACGGCAATGCAACTCTCAATTACAAAATGCAATTTTGTACTCTACAACGAGTGTGTTAAGCAACAGATTCGTCTGAGCCAATTCCGAAGTAGCGACTCGTATGAAATTTCAGACGCATCAGCGTTTTGGAGACTAAACATGTTGCATGCAAACGGAATGGGACTGTATTTGTTTAGTAGTAAGGTATGATGTTGATTGTGAAGCAGCCTCCATTGGGTCGTACTACCGGAAGTGACTTATTGAGCGGACAACACGTCGTCGCGACGAATCGTCTTCCGGTGGTCAATGTCGTCGGCTGTCCACTACTCGAGTGGTGCGAGACTCACGGTTGTGGACGTCATGGCCACAATGTGGGGAGATGGGCAGAAGACTCACACGGAAAATTGGGTTATTCAAAACTAATGACTAGCCCGCATATCATCAGTGCAGCGGTGGTGTGCAAGAGTACGGCATTTGCGGGAAAAAACTAGATTGTCAAATACAAATTTGGGCACACAAATTAAAAATGTCAATTTCAAGCATTAAACTACAAAAGGTTTGAAGAAGTAAGAAATGACTGAGAATGAATGAGAGGTTGACTGGAAGAGAATGCCTTGTGGCATTAAGTCCGCCTATGTACCACTATTGTACCTACATAAAGTTTAAATAAATAAATATAAATCTGGATATTTGAGAGAAAGAGACCCAATAAACCCCAGCATAAGGAAAACCTAAGCAAAGGTAGGTAGTGCCCTTCTTCTACTTGCTACTTGTCTGTTCGAGATGTCTGCGTTTTTTCCAGCGTTCATGCGGCACATTGGTTTCACTTCAAACTTCTGTATATTTAACTGTCTCGTCTAGTAACTACAGGACAATAGTGAGTACATTGCACGAACAATCTGAGTAGTGGCTCTGTGGGCCATCAGATTTAATTTGTGGGTTTATTCGCTCGGAGGCGCGTCTGAATCAGATCTACTAGGCACGTCCCGTTTGCCAATTTTCTATGTGTCATTGTACGGATCCTTTTAGCTATTTAATGACAGCACAGACTTGAATTTAAATGATTAAGACATTTCTTAGTGGAAATGGTAGATTGCAAACGGTATTACATAAAACGGTATGTCTGCCAGCTGCCTGTCTACATCATCATCTACATAATACAGTCAATCTGGTTATGTCTATTTAAATGCTTTAATAGGCCGAGATTGGAGAAAGATGTTAAGCTCACGACATGCATTCATAAGAAACTTAAACTAGTCAAAAATGCAAGAAACAAAATAATCGTTTGGAAGCATAATCATGACGGCAATCTTAACCAAAAGTGTGCCCAATTTAAGGATAAAACACTAAATTCAATTAGCACAAAATAAAAGAGATTAAAATAAAGCGATCTAGTAGAAAAACACTTATTTTTGCCCCTAAAACACCGAGATTTTAACGTCGAATTTACCTGAATGATAGTCAAAAACCTTACCTACAGGACTAAACCTGCTTAAACAGTGGGCCCCTAAATCAAACAAATGGCGAATTTGGCCTTGACGTCACCATAAAGGTCATTAACCCGTATCACAACAACGTCCTCAAAAGAACATAGGTTTGACCCTGATGTTGTCAAAATGACACTAAAATTGTACTCACTTTAAACGGTAGATCCGTTTAGATTGTTGCAATTTGATTGTGCATTTGACATTTGGGTCTCGGAAAAATACCTTCCGGCTAGTTGTAATAATAGGTCGGCCATTTTGGGGTTAGAGAGTAAGATCGTGATCGCATTAGCTCGTGTTTTGACATTTTCGGTACCGTCTTTTCTTATTTGAATGTGTAAGAATACCTTGAGTATCATATATTAGTGCTAGTATATCGTATATTAGTGCCTGAATCTTTGATTTTATACATCGCACTCGTAAAAAGAGTTTTAGGTTTTGAAAAGGTACAAAAACAGATGACTAATGAACTTAATTTAACGTCACCCAAAAAGAACCCTATTTCCTGTGATGTTAGCCAGATCTCTTGAACAATTGAACATAGCATAAACACCTTAAACAAAAGATGTTTTATACCAGTCTTTCCATGAGGTAAACTTCTCGTAAATTCAACAGCATTGTAAGGCACTAGTCCATGGTTCCTTATAAAACTATTTAAAATAAATTACCCCATTCTACGAATTCATTTACTTGAAGAAATCTGTTTACTCTTCAGTTAGAATAATGCTCGAGGGTAAATAAAAACTGTGCAGTGTAAAAGATTTCAACGAGCGCGTGTTTTAAAACAGTGAATTATTTTCTACTGATTATTCTAATAAAAAAAAAGTTGACCTGCTGAGAACTTTAAAAGTGAGTTTTCCTATCGTTAAAATTCTTTAGTTTAGTTATGATCACAATTCGTGACGATAAGATAATTCCCCTAAACCCTACTACCCTAACTTAGTTTGGAAGAATTCTTCCGATCTGATAAGACTTGATAACACAAAGTAGCTGACCAAACTCGGAGTCGAAATAACTTTTAATGTTTTGTTTGTAAATAACGAGATAATAAGAATACTACCTTATGATGTACGCGTTTTCGACCGCGGCTGTCTCGGTAACAAATTAATGATCCTACGAGAACAAACTTATGTGATAAAAAATATCTTATGTCCCAACCTTAAAGCCCGTCACAGACGAGCTATACTATATATTAATATGAATCATAGCAAGGCATATTACGACATATTTTCTATATAAATTTTCGAGTGACCGCAAACGCAGCTATTGCACAGCTGCGCTCGAAAATTCGATTCATATTAATATATATTATAGCTACGTCTGTGACGGTCTTAATGTTCGTCTCCATGCGCCAGGCTTGAAAAGGTAACAGACACAGTTGCTTTCACATTTTCTCATATTGTATGGATTAAACAACGTATTTTTTTTTTCAAAAATATCGCTGTGTCCATAACTTTTGGGGCTTTCAACAGTTATTTAATATTCACAAAAGATGTCGGACAAAAAACGCGGCAGTTCAACGAACACAACTGAGCCGCTATTCATTCTGCGATCACGTAGGTACATAGACCATTGTCTATGGCTTTTGTGATGCAAACACACCGTTGTTTAGTACGGCCAACATCGCTAATTATAGAAACTTCAAACCTCGTTGAGGGGATAAGCAGAAGACTCGTCTTTATTATTCTAAGAAATTTGGATTTGATAGTCTACCTACTCTATTTGGTAACCCATCATGATCATGTTAGCCAATCGATTTAGTGTTCTCAAGAATATTAATTATTATTCCTAACTCAGTTCTGGGCCGACACAATTTAGATTGCCATCGACACGCTAAGAAGATATTATAAATTGAATTTTATTAAGTGGAATCAAATGCCTAGTTTAATATGCTTCAACGGCTAAAACAACCACTAATTGGAATAATTCAATTTGTTATTTAAATGAGTTGTTTATTTTTCAAAAGATATCTCTGACTACCGAACTGTTTATTTTTAAAACGAATTCATTATCCACGTACGTTGGTTCGTCTACTCTACTCGTGGGTAGGTACCTAGAGTAGGTACCTACACAATTTAGATAGGTTAATTCTTTAGATTAATTAAAACCTGTTCTATTTTATAAAAAAGTATAAGAAACTGTTTTAAATTTCCAAAGACAACGGTTACGATAAAAGTTGCTAAGTAGGTTGCCTATCACGACAAAATATCTCAAGACTTTTACCGTTACCTACGAATCTTGTGATAATTTACAGTTTTTCATCCAATGAAACGTGTGCAAAATATATTTGCGCGGTAGTTTTGGAAATTATAAAAACTAGAATACATAGATTAAACTAAAAAGTTTTTAAAAAGTTGCGTTCTGAATTTGAACTGAGTTAAAACTGTATTTCAGTGTGTTGTAATTTCACAAGTTCTAGGTGTTTCTTTTTTAAGTAAGGTAATTTATTAAATTCTAACCTGATAAGTGTCTCGTGTCAATCTGTGCTGCGGCTGCAACAGCCAGCAACAGGAGGCAGAACGCCTTCCAGGCGCTCCGCATCTTCACTTCACCTCAAACCACATCAACACAATACAAACACTCACAATAATATCAATAAAAAATTGGGCACTCGCGTTATTACTTTATATTCGTTTAGTGGGACGTGAAGAAAGTTTGGTTCGGGTTGGAAAGTTTTGGTGACGTGTCGATGTGCACCTCGCGGCGATAGACGTGAGCTCGAGACGGGCGCGGACTGGCGACTGAGCCTGCCGGCCGGCTTCCACTCGCTTCACTCGGGGTGGCAAGCTGCACGACACTAAATTGCACAAAACATGTATTTTTCACGCGAGTTTTGTAATTTTTGAGTATGCATTGTGATGTCTAGGTTGCTCAAAACTTGCATAGAGCTATTGGTTAAGAATTAAACAGTTGCATTAGCCGGCTGCACACTTGCTTAAGTTACGAAATTGACGAAAAATTTTATGTCAGTGGTTAATCTGATTAAAGTACCTAGCCAGTAGGTACGTACCTTAATCATTTCATTCCACGCATGAAAATTTACTTCGTTTAGAAATTCTACAAATTGTTCAAAAATTATTTAAATCCGTTCAGACAGTAAGTAAAATCGTTTAATCAATCAATCAATTAATTTAATTCAGACACGACGATCCATAACTTTATTAGTAGGTACACTTAAAAATAATGTAAATAATAATTATGTTTAAATTTGTTTTCTTTTGTTTTCTTACCCACAAAAAAAAACATACTACATATTCACAAACATAACATATCTCCCCGATCGCGGGACTCTTTCTGAGCTAGCAACCCGCGACTCGCACAGGTGGTCGCAGGCTCGCAGGGTGCAGGTAGACGGTAGCGGGTAAACAGACTAGCTACACAGCCGCCTGTGCCCGACCCGTAGCCCATGCGGCCTCGGGAGCCCTACAGCAGGGATGGAGAACCCTTGCGCCACAAATTGTATAGCCTATTACTGTCCCACTGCGGGGAAAGTCCTCTTCTCATAAAGAAGGTTCTCATAGGCACGACAATAAAATTGATTACTACGCTTACTCAAGAAGGGTGGCGATTTCTAATTTGTATTGCCTAATTATAAGTCCAGTTTTCCTCACGATGTTTTCCTTCACTCATGCCTATTTGTTCAAGGTAAACTTAGATATTAAATTGAAAAAGTCACAACTGTCCTGTGATGGAAGCTTCCCAAAGTCAACGTAACTCAATTAGGCCATTAAAAGGATCTTTTGAATGTCAAACTTTAGAAGGAAAATATAAATTGATTCTTTAATTCACAAAAGAAGAAAGGAATACAATGCTGGACACCATTTTGCGTTTCCTCTGGCCACCAGCAAAAATCACAACCAACGCTTATAGCCACAGAAACGAAACCCAAATTATTAAAAAAACAATATCTACTAGGTATTTTTTTGCATGTTATCTACAGCAGTTCGTGGATGTTGTATGTTCGAGAATTATACTTTTGCGTCTTGCCCTTTTTTGCCTAATTGTATCGCTCGCTCAGATAAAAAAAGGTCCACCATGCCTGTCCTACAACAACGGTCTTCGCGTGCCCATGCTTAGGTAGCATAGTCGACATAACGAGGACGATCATAAACCTTTATAGCTGTTTATAGTTTCTCTGAAAACAAAAGACGTGTGCCTTTGATTGCTTTAGATGAGATAAATGGTACACACATGACGCACCGCCCGCCCCCTGGCTGTGGACAGTGTGTTTGTATCTTTATAATGCGTAAGATCAATGGTGATGATGTACAGTTGAATCCTTTGGCGGCTGATATGTATGGCACCTATAGTAGGACCCTAGATAGAAACATATTAATTATTGTGCACAAAATAATAAGCAAATACACGTGCATTCTTCACAGTTAAATGGGACGGCAGTCCGTCACGACCGGACAGAGATAAGGCGCAGGAAAGCTTTCCGAGGTATGCACTCACATACCGTTAACCTTATTTTTAAAAGAATAACCCAAAAACACGAAGCCCGACCTGGGAATCAAACACAGAACCATACTTACATACACAACATAGATGTGGGGTGACAGTGACTGCTCACTGCTGCGCAAATGCATCCCTTCTGTCATTATCAAGATAAAGATAAGAGTCCGTTCTTAGAACTCTGGTCTTTTATAATCTTGTCAGTTGGTCGTGCCGATGCCGCCGCCCCGTAACTCGGTAGCCGGCAGTGGATGGACAAAACATTCAGTCGTAGGGTGTATGGGATTAATGTAGATTTAATCTTTGGAAATTCATACATGAAAAATTGGCTTCAATCAGATTCTACGCTGGACAACGTGAAATGAAATAAAATACAAGGTATTTCGCGTAGTTTTTAGGAATGCCTGCAAAGTTGGATTTAATTTTACTTTTCTTCCATAAATACATATTTATTATTATTATGTAAATAAGGATCGTGTTGGAATTTACTAGTATGAATACATTTCTTTCTGCGTAGTGCGTAACTAAACACAAAAAAGTGTGTGATTATAATGTATTTTATAACGACACTTGTATAATGAAATACCATACCGACATTTTTTCAACAATGACTGAGTTTTCTTCGAAAAAACACAGTGAACGCTTGTTTTTTCCTCAATGTTTTCTAAGATCTCAATGTTGCTCAACGATGCAATACACCAACGAGTGACCTTTTGAGTGAAAGGTCGTGAGCTCGATCCCCTGCTGTTGCACTATTGACCCCAAGGTTATAGGTAGTACTTGTACACACATACCAAGAGCATCATCATTCTTCTGCCCTTATCCCAATTTATTTGTGGTCGGCGCAGCATGTTAACTTCTACCATACTTCTCTATTACTCGTCATCTCATCAGACACCTCCTTTCTTGCCATATCACGTACCCAGAGAAATTATAATAAACTAAATATACCATACTATAACTAAAGGCTTATTGAACACTTTAAAATGAAGGGTTGAACCTCATCTAGCAGCACGGCATCGCACTTTTCCATGCTACTACCTTTTGCGAGACCTATTGTGTCTTGATTAGTAGGTAATTTAGTTTTACAAGTCTAAAACAACAAGTGCAAAAAGCAAACTCGTCAATCATGACTATTCTACTGGGAAATAATTAAAGACTTGTTATGACCGCTTTTAAAAGTATAGCTAGGTGCTGTTACATTCAGCTCAGCATCGAGGGTTAAAATTCCAACAGTACTATCATATTTAGGCAATGACAGAACCGTTGCAGTTGGTCATGGCTCTGAAGAGAGCTGTTTAAATGTACCATCTTGGTGAAAGGATTGCTCAGCTACACTCTGCCTTACTGAGTGCTAGCTGTCCAGGGTGCAGCGGGCTTTTTGAATCGCAGAACTCCGAGCAAAAATCCTTTCATGCATTCATCTACATAGGTGCCGCCTAGTGTTATGCTGGAGCCACATTATCGGGCGAACATTCGTGTTGGGTTGCGCGATAAAAACTTCGTGTTCGGACATCGGCGATGCTCCTGTCCAAATTAGCGTCCAACCAAATCGCAATTCACGCGTATGGTGTCCGGGCGTTAGATCGGGTGTTACTATACTTAATGAAGGAAACGGTTGGGCTGTAATTGTAATACATTATGAGGGTAGCCACGTGAGCGAAATTTTTCACGGCTCGCGACAGATCCCATTGATGCGCGTCAATTTACCGACAGCGCTGCGCCGCGACGCCCGCGACAGGCATTCGTGTTCGCACGATGAATACTTCGCGATACAACGTATCTACTTCTAGGCAGTGTCGCGATAACGCAAACCTGCGTCGTATTTCACCAACGTGTCCCTAGTATTATTGAAAACGGGCACTAATGTTTTTACCAACTTTAGTAACTACGACGCATCGACATAATTTCTTTAACGATCATCAGCTGATAAATACAAAATTCAACGCTGTACAGTGCAGTCTATAAAAACTAGTAGCAAGCAGCAAGTTTTTTATGTAAAATCGTTGTGCTACATAATTACAATCAATCAAAGATAGACAGGTAAAGTAGCACGTTCTGCATCAGATTACTGTTAAATAGCTCTACAACCTGAATTTCAGCATTTCATTAGTATACTAATCGTAATACCTATATATTTTGTTCTAGCCAAAAACTGCCCGTATTTTTTTTGTATAAAAACGATTACCTACCAACGTATGTACGAGTATTCTTTGGAAATGGATAGCTCGTTTTTACCCGACTACGGCGAAGCCAAAAGGAGGTTTATGATTTTTCACTAACATTATTGACCCTGAATATTATTGCAGTGTCGTAATTTCAACTCTGGTGTTCTAAGTTGAGAATTGAAAATCTAACAGTGTGCTTTTACTAAGGCATTCATTTAGGTGTCTGTTAGTTTTCGTGAAAACGACCACTAGACGTCCATTAAGGTTCAGAACAGTCTTGGTAGGTACCTAGGTATTCTAGTTACCTAACATCAATCACAAAGCGAAAAAGGTACAAGGTACCTACATAAGAAAACAATACCTAAGTAAGTTAGTCCAATCACACTTACCTCCGTCCGAGATTCGTAGGCAGAAACATTGGCTATTGAAGGCAATCAGGCGCCGAGTCAGATCACTTCATTAATAAAACAGTGAGATCTGAACTCTAGCTTTTAGCTCTGATCTGTACAGGTAGGAATGATATGACTAAAACTAAATCTAAATCGGTTCACCCCTTTAGGAGCTACGATGTCACCGACTGCTTACACACAGATCCACATTACTTACTTAAAACATTTTCTAACCCTAGAGGAGAGGAGGTGTTTTTCTCGAGGGTGAGGTAACAACCTTATCTGATCACTGGCTATGGATAAACAATAATTTCATCAAAAACATAACATGTACGAAAATGCAAGTCTCGCAAAGCAGATCTTCTACCGTAAAAAGTTGTGAGATCTAATTAATGTCTTTAATAAATAGAATGACTTGTCCATCGCACGGCAACATAATCAAATAACAATAATCTACTATTTTAAATAGTCCTAACTACTGATTGAAAATAGCGCTAGCGGTCCAAATAAGATGTTGTTGTATGTAGATTCCATTGCACTTAGCGATTGCCAAGTCATTCATTAGATCTAAGAACTTTCTACGGTGTCTGATCACTAGCTATGATTAAAAATAAATTTTGAGCCCTCCCACAAAACACTTAGCCTGACCGAGGAACCGAACTCAGCAGCTTATGCTGAACAGTAGCGGTTGTGACCGAAACTGAAAAGATTCGGTTGTTTTTCTACCATCGAAAACAGTAGTTCACTTTGGCAACACAGCCTCATTTACTGGGCTATCCCCTTATTCGTAAAAACTCGTAGCAGTTCCTTATAATGAGAAAGGATATCTAATGATGACGCTCTCATGACGTGTATTTGTATTGACTAGCGTATGCTCGCAGCTTCACCCACGTGGAGTTTGGTAATTGTCCCACGGGATCGTACTACCGGGATAAAAAGTATCCTATTATAAACAACTCATACTCGTTGAGTGGTTTTTGAGTGAAAGAGTAACAAACATCAATCGGTTCATACATCCTCAAAAAGTTTAACATATTTATTTATGTACACACAAAATACTCAACAAGACAACATTAAGATAGAAGAGCACAAAGGTACTGCTTATTTCATGCGAAATCTCTTCCAGCAGACCTGCGAGAGGAAAGTAGGATAAGAAATGTAGAAACAGTACAGTACATATATAATAGTAATAAAAGTAAAAGAAGATAAGATTTAAGAAACCAAAGAAAAGGTTTTCTGAAGCATCCGCCTATTGCGTAGCATCATTCCTAGCCAGTATAAGATTATTCTGGGTAAGGTGGTAAAACCCAGCAGAAGAAAATTATCCAAGGAGGATGTTAGTCACAAGATTTTAGATGTTGCTTTCCTTGAAGAAGTCATTTGCGTAACGATTACCAAATATTTTAATTACGTAGATAGGTGTAGGTAAAATGAACTAAAAACACTTGAAAAATAAACTTGCTAATGTTGGGTTTCCCTTAAGGAATTTCTATTTCTTAAATCCTGGAGTCTTCCAGGATGCGATTGAGAAATTAGCTAATTGCATGACAAAATATTATTACACTGCTGTTTTTTTGGCAATAATTAGAGTGAGGCCATAACAATAGTGTTGGTTAAATCGATCATGACATATAGTGCCAACCGCTTGTATGGTGCCTACCCCTTACGGAAACACAGGCAGCGTGATGTTATGTTTATAGGTAGGTACTTATGTTTATAATGCTAATTGGTAATTAATTTTACATATTGTTGATTTATATTATAACACTTAGTGCATCATAAATTCATAATCGTAATAAAATAATTGCTTTGTTTCTAGATACGAAATGCTGCAAGTTGGTGGTCAAAACCAGTTTGAGATAGCCTCCTAATCTATTAAAACTCCGTACTATGCTAGGCCTGTAGGCCAGCGAAAGGTCATAGTGCTACCTCCGAGATTCAGCCTGTGCAGTAGGCTGAGTCGATTTATAGTTCCTTTAATATCTCACCTGTTATTATACAGTGCTAAGCTAATTATTTTTCATAAGATTGTGGTTTTCCCCATATTTTGACGCACATAGGTAACACTAACATGGTACGGCCCAGCACGGATCTACATGAGGAAAATGTAACTGATATCTAAATGTAAATACGGACTTGAAAGATTTCTTATTTTGAATGTTCTATTCATAATAATTATTATGAGTCGTTCGCACTCATAATAATATAATTAAGTCACGCTTGGGATAACAGGGATAAGATAGGTACAAGGACGGCGGGTTTGATTCCCGAATGAAACAGTAATTATTTTCAAGTCTATTTAGTAACCCCGATGGGAAAATCGTGTTAAAAAAACACTGACTATGCGTTTCGTTTCAAACATGGGATAAAAAGAAACCTTTAAATAATCTTTAAACTACAGCCAAGGAACTTATATACTAACTGGAATGATTACGTGCAACGGAAAGCCGTTCCGAGCGAGAAAACTTAGAGAGAAGACGTCATCTCTTTCTAGTAGAGTATCCAATATTTGTACTTACATTTGGGACAGTCATTCTGTTCTATCTTACTAGCACCCCGCTCCCCGCTTTGCTTGGGTAGCAGTTTATTAAAAATTACGGGGTATAAAAAGACAGGGTGAAGCCGAAACCTACTCATACTGTAGAACTCTGTAATGGGATAGGTCTATAAAGTACATGTTAGGTTACATTCTTCATTTGGAAAGAGATTTTAAAGCGTACAGGGCTGCAATATTCACATAGATAAAGCATGAGCATGTAGTTTAATAGATTTTCAAACAACTTAATACGTAGTATTTGATAAATTTATTAATCACACTATACATAATTAAATGTATGGTTTTATGGAATTGTTGGTTTTTAGTATGAGTCCGTAATCTTAAATTTAAGTGCGAAGATGCTGATGATGGAACACGGTTTCAAACTAGGCAATAGGTTGAATACTTCTTCTTTTAAGGGACAACTTCAAGCCACCGTTGCTGAAGATTCTCATTGTTAGGGAGGCTGCATGGAAACAAAACAGTATTATTAAGACACAAACAATAAACAGTATTTAAAAAAGTAACAAATAGTATATAAAAAAGTAAAGGTAGAAACATAATTCAAATGTTTATTTTCAAGAAGTTATTTTTGTTAATATAAAATTGATTAATTGATTAAGTTTTGCTACTGCATAATAATGAACAATGTTTTGTTTTTTGTACGCATTTGCACATGAATATAAATACCGATATGGATAATAGAAAAGGCGTATTCTTTACATTATTTTCATGATCCCCGTTTACATATCTAGAACATTGTCACCCTAGTCGTAATTTGTAAACAAAGTTTAAGGAACTTACCTGAAAAAATAAATTCCATCCAGCAATCCCACAAACAACACAAATCACTGTTACACTCTTTCACACAACTCGATTGCACGACATTTAAAGAGGAAGATTTCACTTAAGTAATGTAAAAAGAACTTGATAACGCAAAAATATGACTTCAGCGTGAAATTGTATCGGCCATATTGTTTGTTTATATGAGTGTCATCTATGTAGCCATTCCGAAATAACATAATTCATAAATAATTTAATTTATTTAAGCTTACTGTATCTCGCAAGAAATTATTATTTTAATTTCCTTTATTTATTTTTATACAAATCTTCGACACTTTTAAATATTTCTTAAACTAAAAACAATATAAAAAACATTTAAAAATATAAAAAAATTGTAGCCCGCCGGTAACGGAAACAGGGTCCAAGCTGCCGGCGGTCAGGGCTCCAGAGAGAGGAACCTCCTAACAATACGAGCCGTGTCCAGGAGTAACGCTTTCTGAATCAAACCCTTGATCCAGCTGCCTAACGAGAGCCTCCTCAGGTATTGGTCGAGGCTCAATTAAGCCATGGGCTGATACAACTATCGGCACAATGATCGCTGAGTCCAAGTCCCACATGTCGACAACCTCGTGAGCCAAGTCAAGATACTTGATTTGCTTATCTTTTTCGGCTTTCACGAGGTTCTCATCATGCGGGACCGTTATTATTCCTTAACACATACATTTGTTTTAACAGGTAAGACCCAAGCTAACAAATTTGTCATAAATTGCAAAAATCCAGTCCTAAGTAATGGGACTGGGTAGAGGCACAAGTTAAACAGCAGACAACATACCAAGTGCCACCCTCTGGAATTCCGCCAAAGAGCAAGAAAATATGTCCAATCGCCGAGAGACACTATTAAGCATTCTTAATGCACACAATACAGGCGCAAACTTTAATAAGTTTGTACGGGTTGCCGGAACCTTCAAAGGCCCCTCCCTCGGTCCTAACTGTAGCGTCCTGCTTGGAACAAGCAATCCCAACGATTCCAGTATTTGTGGATTATTTAGCATACCACGAAAAACCATAAAAACATATTTTACGAGAGCGAGGTTGCGCCTTACTTCCAACTTATAGTACCCAACCATCCCAATAACAAAGAGAGTTGGATACATAAGTGGGTAAAAAGGGTAGACACCAAACTGCTTCCAGTAGAGGTATCGGGTAAATTTGTTCTGCATCTTTTCCAGCATCTGGGAATACTTCACTGCATAAGGATTCCAGATAATAGAACTAGTTTCCAAGTTGCTTCGCACCAACGCATTATAAAGTGTTTTCACTGCTGCCATATTAGTGAAGTCACGAGTTTCACGCATGACAAAACCAAGATTTTTAAACGCTTTTTTGCATACCTGCACTACATGCGCACGAAACGAAAGATCCCAGCGAAAGTAACCCCGAGATCTCGGACTGACCCCACCCATCAATCATGTCATTTATGTCTTCAATCATTGCGCGCCGCTCTGACCGATCCACCACCACTATAATAATATCAGGTTTATTGGCTACAATAGTCCTGTCATCATTAATTTAATATTTATTATTTGAATATTAAATTAATCCCGATACGATTTATGTGCTAGTTTAGCTATCAACGTGATTTCCGAATAATTTATTAAAAAAATATATTTTTGTGGACTGGCAATTGTTAGACAAGGACACAATCCACTCTTGATCGCTTTCTCGTTATGAAGTTTTCTTTCCCCTTTGAATTAATTAAAGTAATAAGTACTCTATTTGTTTGAGATAATGTTCATTTTCAAACGGTTTTTTGGTATCAAAATTTTGTTAGTGCTCATTCCAGTTACTATATAAGTTCCTTGACTACAGCACTGACAACACTACTAAAAATATTGATATTGGCAACATTGAAAACCGTCAACGAAACGTCTTTCTTGCGTCTTTCTTTCTTTTTTGAGTTTGTTCCACTTACAATCATAGACATGATTTTAAGCATGAATATATAGACACCTTACTCACTCACGACACATTTTCCTCGTGCCAAAGTTATGCTTGAATGTTTACTATACTTAAGTCGTGAACGCACTGGCGGGCGAAAGCAGATAGCAGACGACGCGATTCAATGTGTTTGTTCGATTGCAAAATGTTTTAATCGACAAATTCAGGGAAGGGCTGACTAAAAATCAGCGAAAATGACGGCAAACGAACAGCCGGACCTTTTGTTTTTCGATACATTCTCCCATGACACCAGTGAGGTACAGAAAAACATAATTTTCAAAATGCAAGCAGCTATTATTTACCGTAATCTATGAGAATAAGAATAATAATAAATTTTTTTGAATTTCCTATTTCAGGAGCTTAATTTAGACTTGGTGCAGTTTCCGAAGTCAGTTTATGTGAGGGAAATACGTATAATTCCTCTGGGGGCACGCGTAGAAGGTGACTTTCCCGGCGGTGTGCGACTGGGCGCTACGAACCCCACTAAGTTTCACATAGACTTCTTCGTGAACGACCTGAGCAAGCCTGGAGCGTCCACATTTGAGGCTCTGGGCAGCCTGGATTACTGCCAGAATGGACAGATACACATGGAGTGCGGCAATGGACTGGATCAGCCTAGGATTCCCACAGATGGACTTGTTCTTAGAGGTTAGTTTGTATTAGATTCTGTAGTAAATTGGCAAAGTATTGAATTCAGATAAACATTTTAAACTTATATTCATTTTGTATTATGGTTTTATTTATTAACTTGCAGTCATGGGTATTGTATAGATGCCTCAACTGTGGAGGTTGTTGCTTACACATCTTAGCTATTTATTATTTGTACATCCACAACAACAATAATTCAGAAATGAGAGAATATGCATGTAATGTATGAATATAATAGTGGCAAAAAGCCTAGCCAGAAATCATCTAGGAGATCACGTAGGAGAGAAACAAGTGTTAACACAGAATACATTGCTGAATTGACCATGGGAGAGTCATATTCTATGTTAGCAGGTTTGGTTTCCGCACTTAGTCCTTCATGTGGATCATTTTATGTGATCCACTTGGAAGTCCTTGAACCGTCTCCGGACTCAAGTGGGAAGATGTAACTCCAACCTCGTTTAGTGGGGCTACCTCAATGTAACAGCAGCAGGGTGTGGTTGTGGAGCTGTGTCGCAAACCTTGCTCCACCTCCTCTCCTATCCTGCCCTCTTAGCCCAAAAAATACAGTGTGGTAATGACCTTTGCACTGCCACCAACGACGCAGTGGAAGTGGCGAAGTTCTGGGCTCACAAAATATATAAAAAAATCTTGTGTCAGTGACACAAAGAAGAATTTTATGTGATGGGTCAGCCATTTTTGCCATAGAATTGATGAATGCTTAATTGATTATTGGTGCAATGCAGGGTTGATCAGAACATATTATCATGAATCGCCTATTCATGAATACTTTTCCTAAAGTCATTAATTGGTTAAAGAAAGCAGACTTGATTAGTAATTTATTGTGTTTACTACTTGAATAAGATAATAATGTAACCTAATGAGTAATTCAAACATATTTTTCCTTAAAAACTTTTGCTTATGTTTACAGTCTCTTGCTTATGTGGTATGGAAAATGACATTATCTGTGTCTTGGCTAAAATATCTTACAGCTACTATTTTAAGATAATCTGAATAATATGAAAATAAATCTGAATATACATTTCTGAATTGACGTTTTCCAGGTTGGTACACTACAATCACCCTGGCTGTCTACGGCAACCTAACTCAAGTGCTGCCAGAAACCCCAGTGGGTGCCAATCCTCCTCCAGTTGTCCAAAGACCAGTAGTGGCTCGGGAGCCCCCACCGGCACCTCCACCAGTGGTCCCTCCTAATCCAGAATGGACTCAGGAACCTGTGGTCCCTATCCCAGCTTACACTGGCAATGTAGCTACTGCTAATCCTGATGCCTACGGACCTACCAACTATCCTGAGAACTATGACAATCAGATGTATAGAGCGGAATATTATGATGCTGAGCAGCCTAAGGATCCTCGTACTTACACGCATATTGAAGAGAGTACTTGGGAGAAACGAGATATCAGTATCGAAAGAGATGCTGACAGGCTGCGTCATAGTCCCAGGTCTATTGATCATGATAGGGACAGGGATAGGAGAGATGGGCGCAGTCGCAGACGTTCCCTCGATAGGGGGCGAAGTCGGGAGTCATCTAGACTTCGTGATCGAAGCAGGGAGATCGACAGAATTGATAGACTTCGGTCTCGATCAAGGAGTCGCGATAGAGACTACGTCGTGAAGGGAGAGTACCGCCCTCTTAGTCGTTCGAGGTCCCGCAGTATTGACCGGCGCGCGATATCTACTGACCGTGATCGCGACTGGGACAGAGGATCCTACAAGAAAGACGACTATCGCCGACACCGTGAACCATCATACGATCGATCTCGCGGCGGATCTTACGACAAAGAAGCCGGTTCCTACGAACGTCGGTCTCCGTACGATAAAAGAGCTCCGTCTTACGAAAGGAAAATACCGTTCGAGAAACGTTTGTCGCCATACGAGAAACGTGCATCGTCTTACGAAAGGCGTGCGCCGTCTTATGAGAAACAGTCTTCGTACGATAGAAAGCGACATTCGCCTTACAGTCGTATCAGGGGATCTAGTTACAGTAGCAGGTCTCCAAGCCGCGATGACCCTAGGAAGAGACCTAGGACTCCACCAGGAGAGAGCAGTCGAAGACCTTTGTCTCCAAGGGAAGTTGATGCTTCGAGTCCTATTAACTCCATCAGGTCTGAGGAAGGAGGAGAGTACGACAGAAGTGGAAAACAAATCCCTAGAGTTGACTTCTACCACCAGAGTTATCGCCACAAGACCTCAATACGCAGTCCTTCTCAAGAAGCCGAGAATGCTGCCTATGTCGAACAACAACAGCATACCAGCTTGGTAACTGTCCAAATCGTTGACAATGCGACTGCTAAACCTATTGAGTCTCCAAATAGGAACCCAGAAGAGGACAGGTCTATAGATGCTGAACAATTTGAACCTATCCTGTCTGACGAAGACATCTGCGATGATCTTGAAGGTCCAGCGTATATGGAGGTCGATTACGATGTAAACGATTACTGTGGTGTTGATGACATCATCAAGTATTACAATCCATTCAAATGTGATTGGAATAAATATGAACATGTGAACAAAATACATTTGTTAGGACCTAACAAGGAAGGTGTGAAGAATGTACTGAATGCTACATTTGATGAGTTGTGTGATGCTAGCCCAGAGCTCTGCAAAATCTCAGAATTAGCTAAGTCTAATAAGAAATTGGACCAAAAATACTTAACGAACACTTTCACTGAAATCGACAACACTGCTCGGGAAGAATGGGTCCACCAATGCGAACAACTTTACGTAACAATTACAACGCTTTGCAAGAACACCGATATTATATTGAGAATATTCAAGAATCCGAATAAGAATGACTCTAGTGATGAATTTACAGAAATATATCTTTTATTGATAACTTATTGCAAGATTGGCTTGAACTTTGAGTTTGCATTAGCTCAGCAACAACCAACATATAAAATAAGACACATGAAGTGTGGAACACGTCTCGCTGAAGCTTTAGTGGGTCACCGACATAATGGCCAAGTGACGAAATTACTCCTAACATCTGGCATAGATATGTCCATGTTACTACTAGAAATGTATTCAAAAGAATACATGGCTTTGAGCATACGCCTCATGATCTTAAAAGTTTTAGACGCTTGTCTATGTTCTAAGGAGTCCATCGATCATTTTATGAAAGAGACAGTATTTCCAAAGTTTGATAAAAATGATGATAGAAAACCAAGGAATGGTTACCAAGCGTTGATCACGATGATGCAAACGAATCCGCTCGCGAGATTGAAGTTTTCGATAAGTGCGTTGATAAAGAAACTGAATATTTATGAATTGTTAAAGAAAATGCATGATTTGGTAATTGACTTCAGTAAGTCGAGTAATGATGATTGTGAGCTTTCAGAAGCTGATTCTCATTATATAGTAAATGCGCTTGAAGAGGTATTATACATGTACCGGTCGCAGTGTTTCCATTTATCACAACCGAAGCGTTTTCTACCTGTCTCCGCTCAATTCGAGATTAACAAAGAATGCTCCAACGAAACTTTACTAGGGTTCTTCAATATTCATCAAATTCTAGAAGTATGTCTATATTTGTTGACATGTCCACAGACTTGCAATAATCTTGTTGTGGTCAGTCCGATTCACGATTTAATTTACGAGTTGATAAACTCCCAAAATGGCCTTAACTTCCTTTACAAGAATATGGAAATGAGCGGATTACTATTCAAAACTTTGACATTACCATACAGCCAGCAAAATACTGAGGAGTTTCTCTATCCTCATGATTTGAGTAACTACAGTGACCTGCAAATTCTGGGCCTAGAACTAGCGTATAGATTGAAAGCATTATATTACTTACAGTCGATCTGTGATCAGCAGGCAGGAAAGGCTGATGAAAACGAACTTATTGATAGATTACAGTCCTTATATTGCCTCAGCTTCGGTAGTATTGGTAGAACCGCAGTACCGGACGTAATTGTCATGGGAGACAACGCAGAATGTCTTATGGAAGTCTTTGAAAACGACTTAAGAAAAACCAAAAACGACTCTCCTTTAAAACAAAAATCGCCAGCTAAAGGATACGCCATTGAACTCATCGTTTCTGCAGTTAGATTCGCGGCTAACGTCCCATTCTTGAAGAAATATGGACAGAGACTGATCAACGTGTCAAGGGATCATGACAGATTTGAGCCTAGTGTTTCTAGCGTGCTACAAGAAGTTATACCTTACCTAAAACCTGTAGAAAAAGGAACGGTTTTGTCAGGAGAAGACATGGCAGAGTGTGTCGAAATACTAAAAGCGAGTTCTGAACATGCTCCGGACTTGCCAGGAGAACTGATGACGTGTTTGAGAATCTTGAGACACTACTGCATATCAGACTATGAGAACAACGTGACCATTGCTTGCGAGTCAGCCACTGAAGAGTACGTAGAGCTTAAATACAAGTACAATGTTTTGCAATTATTTTCTTTGGATGGTGTAGCGCATTTATCAGGAGTTCTAGACCTGTTGGCCACACATTTCGACCAGCCAAGCATGCATACGTCATTATTCGCATCAGTGAAAGGGTTACAACTTGCCCAGATATTACTGCCTTGTTTAAGGTTGCTGGATGCGATGTTATCAAGAGTCGTTCGCTGTCGAGGACCTAGGTTCCGAGATTTGACTGCAGCACCAGTGTTACTAAAGACTTACGGTATAGCAAAGGCCTTCCCAGTAGGATCAGTAGGATATAGAACTGCCGCTAAAGCAGCAGAAGCTTCAGTCAGAGCATTACTGGCATACGCACAACCGATAGCCGATGATGCAAACGATGGAGACTCTATCCGTCGAGGACCTTGGACATCCCTCTGTTCTGAAGTCATATCTTACATCACAACTGCTCCTTACACTTTTGTCCCTGGTCTACTAGTTTTTTCGGAGTTGTTACCTCTGCCGTTACCGATGCAGACTAAAGCACCACCCACAGACCGCGAATTAGCTGATGCATCCAACGAAAGACGTCTCTGGTCGGCACACCTTCACGCGTTATCAAACGACTTGACAGACATGATACAGATTATCTGTATGTCAACATATAGGCCTGTAGTTCACATGCTGCGACGGGTTTGCGTGCAAATAGCAGATTTAGCTCCTAATACAGCTGCCACGGTCGCAAGGGCTGCTGTCGGGGCTGTGACCAGAGAATTGAAGCCTGGAGAACCGGCGACTGCAAGCATTGCCAGAGTTTTAGGGTTTTTGGCGTGTTTAGTGTCCCATGCGCCTGTCAAATGCGCGGTGTTACATACTATGAATAGTGGAGGACCTAGGGCGGCTGATGTTCAGACTGCCCTAACTTCTGTACTGGGTCTTGCAAATTCTTCTAACGAACATGCCGCGGCCCAACAGTATGCAGCACATGCGTTAGCTGCCTTCTGTGATGCAGAAATAACCTTGACACCATTAAACGGAGCTTCGGATACAATCCTATCGAACTCCTTGCCAAATAAAGACGCCTTGGCTGCATTTTTGGACGCAACAGCCGACTGCCTTGAGTCGACGACCAAAACCTGTTCTGTTGCTTCATCCATACTCCGAGCTTACTTCGTGTTAACAGAACACGAATATGGTTTTCATCAGTTCAGGAAATTCGTGTCTAAAAGACGAGAAAGTTTGGGGAAGTTCTTCAAATGGGCGTTGGAAGGTCAGGGAGAAGATAAGGCGGAGTGTTTGAGCCTGTACATCGATCTGATCAGGATTCTTAAGATGGAAGAGGGCGAAGGTGCCGTTGGGCGGAAGACTATGCTCACCGTGGCAGAAATGGCTGACATGGTGGGGTTCTCACCTTCTGATGAAGAGCATCCTGTTTTGAAGTTGGATAAGATTTTGAGAGTAAGTATTATCCTTTATGTTATGCAAGCTTGTCATTTTTTTTGTTGAGACAGAGCAATTTTTCACAAACTCAGTAGCTTCTCGTTATTTTTATTTCTTGTTAGTGTGTCAATGGCAATTTAAATTGAGTCGGCCCAGATTGGGATATTAAATATTAGTAATTCCTCTATTAAATATTGATATTGTTATCAGGTCTAAATATTGATTAACAGGTCTTCTAAAGCCGCTACAATTGTACAAAAGGATGTTAAAGTTGAGCTTGATTTGATAAAATTTTGCCTGTTGTGATCACTCGACACATTTTGTTTTTATGTAACTGTGCGTTCGCACTGGTGAAACATACACATGGAAGCATATTGTCTGATAGACATAAAGGTTTCAACTAAGAGAAGAGAGAGAGAAATAAGACTTTCACAGGTTAATTTCCATGTTAATGTTTCGCCAGTCGGTACTCACGGTTATTGCTACGGTATGTCAACAATCGTGCGTGTTCATCTTTATTTTACAATTACTTATGACGTATGTCTGTACCGCCATAAACCTCACGAGTCAAACATATTCGATTTATCTCATAAAAGTGGACGTTTGATCTGAATTCTGAAGCAGGACGCAAAATGTATTTATTTATTTTAAAAGTTGAAGATAATAACACGACTGTAGATATACCAATACCAATATTCCTGCTGCATGCTCCTAATCAACACATTATTTGTAGGTAAATATTAAGAGTAGACTTTCCTTCCACAGCCAAGAGAACAGAACAGCAATTTTAATCACCGTTTTCAGGAACGAAACTCCGACGAAGATGCCTTGGCCAACGCCAGTTTCCTGGCCAGCCACCTTCAGAAGCTGAAGGTGCTGGAGGAACCGGCTACTCCTCCGGAAGGCCAGGAGCTGGTGCTGCCAGGTCCTGAGAGCTTGGTGGCTCAGTTCCAGGCCAGGACGATATATGCCATAGGGGAGGCGAGTGATGAAAGGCTGACGTCCAGTTACTGGTTGAATATTCCGGCGGCGGGAGGGGAGGAGGATGTCAATGATAGTGAGCTGGTGAGTCTTCTTTTATTTTATTCGAAGATTCAAACTTTCAATTATTGCAAATTTTTATTGATATGTAGTCCTGGGTACTGATCACTGATCACAAGTTTTGAATGTGATGATAACCCAAAGATTTAAATTTTAGCTTACTACTTCAGTTTAGCTGGTAAGTAAACTCGTTTGTATGTTTATAAATAAAAACATAGGATGCCGAAATCGAATTAAGAAATGACGTATAATAATAATAAAGACTTTTCTCAATATCAAATCAAAAAAAGTGTCTTTTATGACCTCTTGTTTATACAATCCCTTTAAAAAAAATTACTGATGGTTTGAATAAAGTTAATCATTCATGTTTTTGTATCCACCAACCCGCACTGGGCCCGCGTGGAGGATAACGGCCCACAAAGAGGAGGCATGTGTTCAAGAGAGTGACCGCAGGTGGCGTGCGACATCATGGAGGTGGCGGCGGGCTACGTGTGCGGCGGCGGGGACGCCGTGAGCGGCGCCGTGCGGCGGCTGGCCGGCTGTCTGCGCGCCGGCAGCTGCGACCCGGCGCCGATAGACGACAAGCGACCGCCTGGTAACACCACTGCTACTTACATCTGACATCGCTGCAAGTCTAAATCATTCAAATTAGTCCGAAAAACAGCACTTTTTGAAGGTCAACAACAAAAAACGGCCGGCATTTTGGAGGACTGACTCACTCCAGCTGCGGCGAAGAAATGGTGGAACAAAGTCCCTGGAAACACATCTGTCTGTTAGGTTAGAACCCTGGCCAAAGACAAAGCCTTGAGACTCGTTCTTGTCTCCGAAGAAAGAGAAGGTAATTAAGTTAAAATTGAAAAGTAAATGTGTTAATAATCGCCTTATGTTTCCAGTGGCTCTAACCCGCGTGCGCGCAGAAGGCGGCGCGGACGCGTTCCGCTCGCGGCCGCCCAACACGTCGCGGCCGCCGTCGCTGCACGTGGACGACTTCACGGCGCTGCACCAGCCCTACACGGCCACGCAGGTCACCAGGTAACATCCTACAGTTTCAACAATCTATCTATCCACTTGCGTACTTGTGCCGCTGTACTTTACTCAGCTGCGATTGGATTAATTCGCTGTTAAAACGAAATTTTTCTTGCTATATTTGACAGTGTTTTTTTACCATATTCGTAACAAAGCTCTTAGCTGCTTTCCAGGTTGTTTATCCAATAGTTTTTACGGTAATTATCAATGTACATTTAACATTATATCTGTATGATTACAGAGGTATGCGCCGGGGTATAGCGGTGGCGGATCGCGGTAGGTTCGCGTCGGCCGCACCCATGCACGCGCACTACAGGCATCTGTGAGTACACCACTATTACCTTTTACTTTACATTAACTCACACAATACACAGACATTACCTTGCCAAGATGCAATAAATGATATTTACCATCTTGAACGATGGCATGTTAAAGTAACAGTTTGCATGGCAACCCTCAACGTCACCGATAGATGGCGCTGTTTAACTTATTTTACTTGCCGATAGATAGAGCTACAAGTAGCGAGTTGGAGCAGACTCCTGTTTGTTTATATTGCCACTGGTACAAAGTAAAAAGTAAAACAAAACGTGTTAAATTGATAGAAAAGGTTGTATGACGTAGATCATTCCTTTTTAACAGGTTTGCTTGGTCTAGGAATCGAACCCTAGATCGTCCAGCAGTCTATTTATTAGATTTTTTTTTTAGATTTGTTTCTTTTTTGTTTATTTGTTATTTGTCAGTTTATTCGTTTGATTTCGTTTCAGTCGCGGTCGCGGAGCGTGGGAGATGGGAGCCTCACATTTCGGACACTTCCCGCCGGCAACACAATACATGATGGGTATGTTGCTATATTCTTATAACCCAAATCTAGCCTACCTCAATCTAATTCATATAGGAACTGAAATAAAAACAGGGTGTCAACCTCCAAAAGGACTAAAACCTACCTAAATAGTGAATAACACTATCCCACCTGAGGATTGAACCTTAGACCTCATGCTCTACAATTATGTTTGCAACCGCTAGACATCATGCGAGATGCGGTGCTGGCGGACTGCTACTTATACCATGGAGCACAATGAGAACAAATGAGTCTATACTGGAGCAGCTAAGTCAAATTTTAACTTGACTTTCCGTAACTTGCCTATAGTGTAGCTCGAGCTTTTTCGGACATAATTTATGCCTTCGCTTAGGCATTGCCTGGAAAGGCTAATGATACTGGAAAAACGCGCTCACCCAGAGCACCGACAAGATGGTCAGACGGGATCAAGAAGGCTGTCTGAGGCAGTCTGTACCGAGCGGCGCGGCACAAGACCGCATGGCCTTGAGACGTGTCATATTATTATGTGCTCCCGATTCTCGGCATTGAGGGAACAACGAAGAAGAGAGAGAAGAAGACATCACGCGAGGATGTAATAGAGTATGAGTAGTAAGAGGTAGTTAGAGGTACCTAAAGTAAACCCACCCTAAATTCCCACGTTCTAAGTTTTATAAATCATCATCGTCCTCTTGTCGTTATCCCACTATTGACCTTTTTTTTGCTTTTAATTTGCACAATATGTTGCTTGTTGTTGTGCTAACCATGTAAATATTCGGTAGCATCCGAAAACTGGTACAGTCGCTAACTGAAGTACATATAAAAGATTAGGAAGTTGATGACGATGCCTTCTCTTATTTCTAGACCGACCTCTTTAATAAGTCCTCGCGAAGGTATCAATTCTTCTTCTTCTTTATCGTGTGGTTAGTTCCTAACCTGGTGTCAGAGTTTTTATGCCGCCCATGGACTTGGCTTAACAAGGCGTCAAGAAGTATCTCTCAGGCATGCTGGTTTCCTCACGATGTTTTCCCTCACCGAAGCAAGTGATGATTATACAATACGCACATGAATCCGAAAAATCAGAGGTGCGTGCCTTGGGTTCGAACTCGAGACCTATGACTTGACAGTCCGACGGTCACACCACTAGGCTGTCACTGCTTCCAACCAATTAATCAAAAATCAATCAATATAAATGGAATATTCTGAAGGTTGATCACGTATTGTTTCAAATAGTATCGTAATACCTACGTGGATTATGGTTATTTTTAAGCAAATAACCTGTGGGGTATTGTTAGGACTTTGTGGACGCTTAATGTGCCTTTGATGGGGCAAGGCGCAGGACTTATTAAAGCTGTCGGTCTATAGCCCTAGTTTATCGTCTTTAACACAATCTATCCGTTATTCCATGGGTGCTCGTTTGTTTCCAGGCGGCATGGGCTGGGGCGGCGGCCGCATGCCGCGCGGCCCGCGACACCGCTCGTTCCTGCGCTGACGCGGCCTGTGCCGGGCGGCGCGGGCCGCATGCCGCGCGGCCCGCGACACCGCTCGTTCCTGCGCTGACGCGGCCTGTGCCGGGCGGCGCGGGCCGCATGCCGCGCGGCCCGCGACACCGCTCGTTCCTGCGCTGACGCGGCCTGTGCCGGGCGGCGCGGGCCGCATGCCGCGCGGCCCGCGACACCGCTCGTTCCTGCGCTGACGCGGCCTGTGCCGGGCGGCGCGGGCCGCATGCCGCGCGGCCCGCGACACCGCTCGTTCCTGCGCTGACGCGGCCTGTGCCGGGCGGCGCGGGCCGCATGCCGCGCGGCCCGCGACACCGCTCGTTCCTGCGCTGACGCGGCCTGTGCCGGGCGGCGCGGGCCGCATGCCGCGCGGCCCGCGACACCGCTCGTTCCTGCGCTGACGCGGCCTGTGCCGGGCGGCGCGGGCCGCATGCCGCGCGGCCCGCGACACCGCTCGTTCCTGCGCTGACGCGGCCTGTGCCGGGCGGCGCGGGCCGCATGCCGCGCGGCCCGCGACACCGCTCGTTCCTGCGCTGACGCGGCCTGTGCCGGGCGGCGCGGGCCGCATGCCGCGCGGCCCGCGACACCGCTCGTTCCTGCGCTGACGCGGCCTGTGCCGGGCGGCGCGGGCCGCATGCCGCGCGGCCCGCGACACCGCTCGTTCCTGCGCTGACGCGGCCTGTGCCGGGCGGCGCGGGCCGCATGCCGCGCGGCCCGCGACACCGCTCGTTCCTGCGCTGACGCGGCCTGTGCCGGGCGGCGCGGGCCGCATGCCGCGCGGCCCGCGACACCGCTCGTTCCTGCGCTGACGCGGCCTGTGCCGGGCGGCGCGGGCCGCATGCCGCGCGGCCCGCGACACCGCTCGTTCCTGCGCTGACGCGGCCTGTGCCGGGCGGCGCGGGCCGCATGCCGCGCGGCCCGCGACACCGCTCGTTCCTGCGCTGACGCGGCCTGTGCCGGGCGGCGCGGGCCGCATGCCGCGCGGCCCGCGACACCGCTCGTTCCTGCGCTGACGCGGCCTGTGCCGGGCGGCGCGGGCCGCATGCCGCGCGGCCCGCGACACCGCTCGTTCCTGCGCTGACGCGGCCTGTGCCGGGCGGCGCGGGCCGCATGCCGCGCGGCCCGCGACACCGCTCGTTCCTGCGCTGACGCGGCCTGTGCCGGGCGGCGCGGGCCGCATGCCGCGCGGCCCGCGACACCGCTCGTTCCTGCGCTGACGCGGCCTGTGCCGGGCGGCGCGGGCCGCATGCCGCGCGGCCCGCGACACCGCTCGTTCCTGCGCTGACGCGGCCTGTGCCGGGCGGCGCGGGCCGCATGCCGCGCGGCCCGCGACACCGCTCGTTCCTGCGCTGACGCGGCCTGTGCCGGGCGGCGCTGTAGGCAGCCCAGCGCTACTCGGACCTGGACGTGATATACTTCCACCTAGCGCGAACATACGAATGTACAAGGTTACCGTTTCGTGGAATGCTTGTACATTCCTACCTGGGGGTGGTTATCATTATAAACTCTTAATATTATCTTATAGTGGGCCACTGTGCAAATATGGAACAAAGATATATGGACCATGTGATTTTGGTGTATTTAATTGATTTTTCTCCAATAAATATGCGTACAACAGACAATCATAATTGAAGTAGTATTTTAGTGTTTCATTCTTATTGCAATATTAGAAACTTCGCATACTGCTATTTACTGAAATCTGGATGGATCTATACATAATACCAACATAAACTTTATGAAAATACGGTTTGTAAATATATCAATGTGTTTATGATCTCTAACAAGAACCCACGTTCTTATGACAGATTCGTCGGAATAAGTTCTTATGTATGTAATAGGCGCAAAGTCAATAAAGATTATTATTCTAAAATAAATATCTTGTTTTATTACGCGTTTATGAGTAACTACGATCGAGATGCATTAGCGACTGTTCCAGCCCTCTTCTCTTCACTAAATGGGTATAAAACACAAAGAAAACAATGTTAGAAAATTTAGAAACAAATCAACTTTATTATCAAGATGAAAAAGATCAAATCATATATTATAGTATATAAGCTTAAGAAACAGATATGTAAACCGCGACAATCACAGTCCAGCTCGAACATAACCCTTGCTTTATATACCTTACTGCAAAACAAAACAAACGTTCACTATACATACAAGTATATTATAATTTACATTATACATATCAAATAAAAACAAACTATTCATTTTCGCGTTGGAACTAAAGAGTAACGTTGTAAAATTTATAATTATAAGTATTATTAATACTCCACCGAGAATTTCCCATAGCGTTTCGTTTACTATAATTGTCTTTGTTTTTTCTTATTTTGTTTTAATCATTAAACGGTAAAACATCTCACTAGCATAAGTTTATATTTACAAGCCCGGGGGCACAGTCAGTTCAGTATAAAAGTATCACTCGCACATGGCAGCGGCTCCGCGCCGCACAACTAGTCTCCGGGGTGCTCGGGGCACGATCTGTTCACTTCGAACCATTGGTCTATGCATCTGGAACATGAAAAGAGGACACATGTTAATATTTATACCAAGCATATAAAAAGAGAATTTTGTGACTAGAATAGTGTCTATTCTATATTATAATCAGCACAAAAGCAGAAGGCTCTGACGACCCTTTGTGATCATACAAAATACTAACTCACTCTAGTACAACCTGCAATAAACACTTCAATGCACTCAACAGATGGCGTTAGCAGCAACAACTTCCTAACATTTCATACCCTCGCGCTTTCTCTCAGCACTAAAAATCCCACATAATAACATAGCTATCCACCAACAGTCTAGGTAGGGTACTAGGGTAGTAACATAGTTCAGGTCAACAGTTCTCAACGGAAGTATCGGTCGACCTAGATCGCTGAGGGCCTTATCGGAAGCTTTGTCTAGGTACCACCCTTTGAGCCCTAGGGAGGGCTGAAGAGGCACTGATGTTGCTAAGGGGGATTTAAGAGTTTTTCACGAGTATGGCAAATATCAAAAGTAAGGAATGTGTCACTTTGGTCCGAGTAGCACTCAAAAATAGAATAGAAATACCTACGCAAGCGTTTTAATCGATGGAGGTCAAAGGTTACTAGCAATTGTGTTGACAAGCTATAGTTAATGAAAGTTAATTACAGACAAAGGCACAATTAAAACTAGTTTTAAGTCTAATTGAAGTCCTATTGATCCTTTACAAGTGTTAGAACAAGAGCCTCTTTTAGTAATTCTCTACAAAAACGTGCTTTTACTTACATTCATAAATTAATATTTGTAGTCTTTATTATATGGGAATTAAACATAACAGGCGAGATGTGTTCGTGTACACGAGCATTTCTGCTTTCGGGGATTACAGGCGTGGTGTTAATTTACGTATGAATAATCATCATTGTATGATAAAATAGCAGGGTTGACTAGATAGCTGCATGTTTGATTCACTTCCCGGTAATCGAGGAGTTTCAATAAATAAATAATGAACGACTATCTGTCGGTACATCAGATAACGCGCTGTCGGCAAATTGATTGTGAAACTATCAGTTTGTTTTATCTAGCCTTCGTATTACATGAGTCTGAACAAGTTGTTATGTACGTACAAGCTAAAAATATAACCATATCTCTGAGGGTACAGTACCTAACTGAAGTAGTTTTTCCTTCGCTAAAAAGTAATATAATATATGTATATATATATATGTGTATATATAAGTTTAATATATGTATGTATATAAGTATATATTCTTATATGTTTTAGTTATAAATATTTTCTAGTCTTTTTTTTTCTGTTATTGCACCTACTGTATATTGTCTCTGCATCACCCTAAGGTAGACTGGTAGAAAATGCCTATGGCATTAAGTCCGCCTTTGTACAGTTTTTTTACTTGTGCATAAAGTTTTAATAAATAAATAAATAAAATGTACTGTTTTCCCCTAAAGGTTAGGCAGATGGGTACCCATAGTAACACCATCATCAGAGCACAAAGCCAGACTCGAAACCTACTTTTTTGATAATAATTTAGCAGGAAACTACGATCTAAAGCTGACGCTTACGTCATTTCGCGGTCTTTGAGTTCCATGATTAGCCGCTGATTAAAATCAGTTAATTCGCGTTAATTACCGTGTGTTGGTAAATAAATAAAACTATTAAATGACGTAACGATGACTATTCATGATTATATCCACTTAATCTCGGCGATTCAGTGACGCGGGGCTATTACTCGATGACTTATCGTATCGCGTGTGTCATCAGAAACTAATTGTACTGTATTAAGTACATTATTATTGTTACTGCGCATAACGCTGACTTTTGTGTTTCTAGAAATAGTGTAAAGTAGAAACTGTTGCGTTATTAAATTGCTTCCGCTTTTACTAACTACATTAGCTATAGTTGTGTCCTCTGGCATCCTCCACACGTGCGCTAATAAAGACAATTACTGTGGCATGTGGCAAAGTTTATATTTTCTTTCACTATTTTGCAAGTAACTAGAACCATCTAAATGTAATACGGATTCTCTTATCTAATCTGGTATCCATATAGAAACACATAAGAACCAAAAGAAGTACCAATTTTGTCATGTTCATATACATAAACTTAAAAGAACACATAAATATTACGTCTGTAATCCCCGAATTCCCCGAAAGGTTAGGCAAAGATGTACCCGATAGACACCCACATTTCGCCAGTTATGTTTACGTCCCATATAGTAAGGGGCGAGCCTATTGCCATCAACCAGACTCCGGACACTCAAACTCTGGAGTCTGGATTTATGCCCAGTTAACACTCTGTCTAACCCAGGACCCAGGACGTCATGTTCAGCAACAGCGCTCGCGACTACTATACCAACGAGCCACTCTACAATAATAATATAAGAACAACGGTCTTACCCCTTGTGGTAGATGCAAAGGCAGGGCAGGCGGGCTATGGTGTCTCCAGCAGAGAGCTCCTCCAAGCAGATCACACATTCTCCCTTGGAGTCAGTCAGCACATCCTCTGGAAACATATAACGGTATCATCAGATATGAGCTTCCTCAAAAAAAAAGATTATTAGGTTTTAAATAGTGTCACAATATAGGGCCAGTCCAGTTCATGGTGGATAGATCTAAAAAGAGGGATAAAGTAATTACTGAGTAATTTTGTAGAGTAACACGATTTGGGGGCTAGTCCAGTTTGTGTGTCAAGTATGTATTATTAAAAATAATACACATTGGACAAATGATCCAAAATGATGATCTATAATTAAAGTACCTAATTATAAATTAACACAAAGAGTGATTATACTTCAAGTATTGAATGAGTTTTGAAGTAAAATTAACTCGACATCAACCAAACATTTCATACTACTTATTAGTTTAGTTACGTTCAGTCTAAGTAAAAAGTCTAAATAATTAATTTGATAAACTTCACTGTATAAATTGTGATCTAACTTCACAGAGCTTTAACTTGAACTAAACACTTTTCTCAACATTACCTACACTACATTGACTCTTAAAACGTTTACCAGGCCAGTATTTATCATTCTAAGGATTCGGCGAAGGTGGTAAACCCACATGTCACTTATTACCATCAACCGGGCACAAAACAACCTCGGACTGCTTTCGATTGTTTGTTCTACACGATAGCTTCCTCACGAGTTTCCAAGTAAGACAAGTAATTGAAAATTATTACGTGTTCTCCTTAAACTTACGCGGAAACCCATAATACCAGCAATGCAAAGACAAACATAATTTTCCTACCAGTCTTGCCAGCGCCTACATAAATGCTTAATGAGGTATTTCACTCAAAGTCTTGTTGGTAATTATGAGAAAAGCCCCTGTCCAGGTCTAAAGTGATTATTTCCACTACTTCTTGGCGAATCGCATTGTGAATTATGTTGAGTTGTTTCGCAAATCTCGTTGGGAGTTACCGAGGTAATTTAACTTGATGGCTAATTAGTTTTAAAACAAGGAAGAAGCGGAACAAAAACAGGAGAATAATTTACAGTACCCGACGTTAATATGGCATATGAAAACGGCTTTGTAAAGCGTAGCCTCTATCACTTGAACAGCATGTGTTGCTGAAGCTCGAAAAGTTATACTAACTGCTAGATAAACAAAAAAAATTCCAAAATTGGAAATGTTCCAATATTGATTGAATATGGGAGAGTATTGTTCACTGTTTTAACTATTTGCAGTACATTTTGGTAAGAATCATAAACTCATTAATGACTATCAAAATAGTTCACTGGTATTTCTTGTAATAGTTGTACGTCGTTTGTGTTTACACGGAATACTAAGAAGCTGACTAAGCTATGGAAGCATACATAGATTGACGCATGGCATTATAATTTTCCCAGTTTTAAAAATACCCTATAGCATTCAACTGAAATTGTAGATTTTCTATTCAAAATTATATGCTTTAGAGAAAACCTGTCTGTAATGTGGTAATTTTGGTGCTCTGTCCAACCATCATCATCCAACCGTCGGCTCCCGCATCCAGCGGATTCCCGAAACTATCAAGTGGATCATCATCTGCGTAGCGTTTTCCCAATTACGTTGGGGTCAGCTGCATCCGGTTAGACTGGAACTAACTGGATGCAGCTGAATACCAATATTTTACATGGATCGACTGCCTATCTGACCCTCCACAACCCAGTCAGTACTGGATAATACTATTCCCCTTGGTAAAACTATCAAGTACAATGTACATATTCCTTATTAAATACATACTTAAAAAATTTAGTTATTATTAATCAGTGAAAGATGAGAAAATTTGGAATGTGCAAGCAGGACTTGGAAAGGGAATGAGTTGTATGGATGAGATGAGATCCTTAAGGTTAAAAGAGTATGCTTAGATGGGTTGGTTTTATGGAGAGGATGAGTGAAAGGCGTTTAACATAGGGTATTTACAAGGCAGATGTGAGTGGCAACGCGGGGAGTGGACGCCCTAGAGGGACTTTATTCTACTGACCTTATTGAAGAGAGTTTTGAGAGGGGTCAGGTGCGTAGTACTCGCAACCGGCGTGCGTGTAAGACCAGATGGATGAACGTGGATAAGGCAAAAGGAGTATGTGAGGATCGAAGCAGGTGGCGTTCTGCAGCTTCAGCCTAGCGCCATGGGACAAAGGGCTTAAGTTTATATATGTCTGTACTGAAAAGATTAAATGATTACTAACCATTATAGGAGAGTCTTGGCCTTGTCAGGCACATGACGAGATGGCACTCTATGTCGTCCGGCAACACGAACTTGCTGCATACCGGACATTTTATACCTGAAATATAAAGAAAATATACAAGTTAATGTTTATTCGGAATAGTTGCTTCTTGGGTTACATAGAATTTGCAGAAATGCAAAGCATTAACTGCAATAAATTGGTCAACCCTCAATTTATTGCTCAGTTGGAATTATAATTCCAATTGAGCAATTCGATTGAAAAATTAGAAGAGAAAAATTTAAAATGGTTTCTTCTAAAAAGAAAAGAAAATTCGAAATAGTGCTGAGTTAAATTTACCATCAGTTTACGAAAAGCTGTTATTTATAATTACGTGACGGTAAAATGTTCCACTGATGCTAAATGACGATATTTAGGTAAGTACCGGTTAGTAGGTAATCATACAAAGCGTATTGGCATTGGAACAGACAAAAGCCAACCGATACCATCAACTTCAAAACACAATATCAAACTAACGACCGTAGATAGCCGAGTAACAACTTATAAAATAATCCATCAGCTTTAACAAACACGTGTGCATACAATATTACGATACAAACATGTTTACTGAATAATAAACAACGCGTTAGTGTCAATACGTAAATAAATAATCAGCAGAGCTTTCCGGAGTTTATCTAAGAGTAATTCGATATGGCCGGGGTGATATAAAATTCTGTGTGTCACAGCATCGGGTAATCCGGTAAGAGTAAACCCAATTTAAAGCTTTATCGCATGTACTTGTGTACCTATGTACTGTATAGTGTACGTTTCATAAACATTTTCTTTATCGCTAACGAAGTAAACACAAGTCTCGAAGATGGGAGTTCCGGATAAACTTTCGTGTAATGGCAAGAAACTTCAAGTTAGTGTACTTTAAAAACGTGCAAATCAGAACAAATGCTGTACATTGTAAAAGGACAGTTTTCCAGATGATAAAACCAGATTATAATCCGATACATATTGAGGTTACACAAGCTAGGCTTGATATTTATGGCAATATTCACTTTAGGCTTCGAAACTATCTCGTTCTCAAATTTAGCATATTGCAGTTGATAGCCACTGCAGTAGACAAGTTGGAGAGGAAACAGCAAAGCTTGGCACAGGAAGTCTACCAGCAAGACGGAACGACGACTATAGCCTATTGGGAACTCTGAGCTGACTGGATGAGGAAAGCCCTCGCGAATCGAGTGTGGTTAAGCAGGTTGCGAGAGGCTTATGATACGACCAGCAGTGGGCTGTCATGATAAGCTGATCAAATCGATTGATTGTATTGCAGTAGAGACTAATTCAATGACATTGTATTGATGAACGCTAGTCTAAAACATCGTTATGTTCAATAGACTAGAACATAACGATGTCTGTGGTAGGCATCATAATTTAACACAATAGTATTGATCGTCAATTATCCATATGAAGTCAAGTATAATATGTTGGAGGCCACTGAGTACTGCTTGATACTGCTGTGCTACGTGCGTTTCGTTCAAATCGATAGTCTTGCTGAAGGGGGAATGAATTTGATGGGTTGGACGAGTTTAAAATTGTATTAAGACTGGGCATTGTCGGAGGGTTGGTGGAGCGACAGAAATATTCCCAATCGATGTATTTTGCGTACACCAAAGGACCTAGACGAGTGGCGCATTCAAAGCGTTTTAAATTCTAGGCTTTTGACTTTTCATCAGAAAATCCTGGTCAACCAGCACAATACCTAGCTAACTGGCTCCCACCAGAGCCTAATAAGCAGTGTGTGTTTTCATATTACTGATGCCTACACAAGTAAAGAAGAAGCACCGATTATTATAATGCATGTTAGTATAGGTACATATATGTTGTTTGTGTATATTGCCACCCAACTACTAAAGCTATAGATACATAAGAACATAGCCACGTTACACACCATGTTAATAGAGCGATAGTGAATCTAGTTAGGTAACACGCGTGTACATTATGTAATTACTCGGACGTGACCAGTCATCAATGAAATGGAACGTGTTATATACCTACGCGTCATGCGGGCAAGTCGGAGAATTCCATTTGAGTATATAAAGCGAATTGTTTCACGCCATGCCTCTTGAAATGTATTGTCGCGTCTGCGTTGTAGAATTGACTTATAAAACATCTTAAAATCACACCTGTAATTCCCAGAAAGGTTACCAGGGGTGTTCTTGTAGACACCCACATTTCGCCATTAATGTTGAAATCCCATTGAACAGGGGCGCGCCTATTGCCCTCAACCGGGCACACATACACACTCCGGGCTGTTACTGATAAATTTCGGATAGAAAACTCAAAACCCTGTGCCCAAACTGGGAATCGAATCCAGGACAGTAAAAGATTGAATTTATCATACAGCTGAGTGATTTTACCAGACGGAAACCTTTCCCACAAAAAAGCCTATCTATCAATATTCCGCATGCAAACACTGCGTTCTTCAGGCATCTGATGATAACAAGTCAATTACCACGCGCGGCCTAGCATACACACTCGCTATTGTAAAACAGTAGCAGGCAGAAGACCAACTGCAAACGCCAGCTCCAGTAATTCGAGATACATAAAATGGAGTGTTTCCATCTTCACCATAACTATTTGCTGGTTGCAGGGCAGGTCAAGTGAACAGTTAAAGCACATATCTTATGACATTTCGCTGTTTTTTTTTAATTAGCTTTTAGGCAAGGGTTTTGCGAATAAGTGCCATAAACTACGTTCCTATATGCAAATTACGCTTAAGTGATCTTCAAATAGTATCGACAAAAGTCAATATGCACTATATGCTGGCTCCACTATGGTTGTTTCATTCAACGTGTTTGTGTTAATGTTTCTTCTGCAGCTATTTGCGTGTTGACAAGCCCCGTCTGCGGGAGCACTAGACTGTGGGTAATAGTACTATGATGCTGCTAGGCATCGGGATATAGGGCAGACACTTTTACTAGGGGCTTTTTATATTATGAGTTAAGCGGAAATACTTACTGGGTTTTTAATACGGTAGTACCTATTAACGTAACGCAATTCCAGTGTGACGTATTTGAGTAAGAAAGCATGTATGTAGATAAGCAGACACCTAGCTCGATCTCTATGTCTGACTCATGATGATGATCACGATGACTTAGTCTGCACACAGTCTAAGATCCAAAATACACAAAGACCATACGGAACAAACAAAATTCGTTTCAAAATTCGTTCAGTCAAATCAAAATATTCCAGAAAATCATCATATCATCAATCAGCTTCTCAAACAAAGAACACCTCCACAGCTCTGAGATGTTCGTCACAACACTCACAACAAAAACACGGACACGCTTGAACTCGGCACCGCACGTTGGAAGTCCGGTCACGCGTGCGCCTGCGCCGCACCCACCGGCACATAGCTACGTGCGCCAACTTATGATCGACATGGAAAACAGGTGGATTGTGTTTACTATGCGAACTTGCTATTTTTATTTTTGTAAAAAACCCCAAGTTGTTTATTAGCCGAGTTTTTGCCAAGTTTAAAGACATGATGTGATGTGGGACCGTGTTTTTGTATAATAAGTAAACGAATAAGTAAACGAATTTTAATGTCATGTTTTGTATTATCAAGGAAAAGATTAGGTAGATCACCGATTGGAATAAGCAGCTAACTCCTTGACTAACAAAACTTGTTGACTTTTGGTAGTAAACCTTTGGTAGTACAAATTTTTTTATTGAACTTGTAGGTGTTAGTTCTTGTCATCAAATATGCAAGCCACTCCTTACAACCATATGCATGGTTACATTGTATTGTATCTACAGTATACAGAACATAACACTCTGTAACTCTATTACACTGGGCACCACAACGAACCGTTTAATTGGTTTTATTCTGTTACAGCACACAAACATGAAAAAGGTGGCCTTTTTACAACTTAAGAGAAGATTATTTTAATTAGATGTAGTCAGTAATCCAATACAAAATAGTGTTTAGTTTTTATGTTAACAGACAGTTAACAGGCAAATATTTTGCAGTATTAATATGAACCAACGACCAGTGGTCCACACTGGCCCTACATCGAAAGGTTTGGTGGTCATGGGGGGATACCTTTGCCCAGCAGTGGGATGACACAGGCTGACAGTAAAAGTAATATTAACCTTACTAACGTATTTCAACCAAGAGTAATACAAATTAACCAATTTAGCCTATCGTAGCCCACTGCTGGACATGGACATAAGCCTCTACCTATCTGCGCCACAACACTGTCTTTCGCCTTCCGCAACCAGTCTGATTCAGCCACCCGTTTGAGGTCCAGAGTTCATCTGCCTAGAGAGCCTCTCCCACACGACGCTCGCCGATACACGGTTTGCGACAGCAAACTGGTTTTAAATTGTGAATATTGTCCACCCTAATTCAGTTTTTAAACCGGACGTTATCCGAAGGTTCGTGAAAACAGTAAAATAATCATAAAACATAGCCACGTTTTCTCTTTCACTAGCAAACACTCGGTACTAAGCCCCTAATCCTATATCTGCCGAATAAAAACAAACCAAGTGACCCGTTCACTACACACGGCAGCCGAACCACCATGCAGTTCGATACAGAAGTTCCAAATGCTGTATGAAACAGAGAAAGTAAAAGGGCAGATCTGTTTGACGCAAAAACTTAGATTTAATTAGATAAAACCAACGACTTTATTCACTGCTATTGTTATTTTCTTCATTTGAGAGCATTGTAAGCTGTCATTCGTGTGAGTCGAGACGTCAATGGTATTAAAAAATCAAGTAAAGGTCAACACACAGTTTAAGAACTTCGTGGAGACCGATACTAATAAGTGCCGCAACGGCATCGCCATGGACCGGGATCAGCTAGTGAAAATGACGTGAGCTGATGCTGAGCAGGTTACATTGAAAAAAGCGCAATTCGACGTCGGTTCGTAGCTGTTACACTTTGATTTTTTAAAGTACACCTTCTGCAATCTCATGTTTTGTGATGTAAACCCAGCTCATCCGTAGTCCATACACGCACGGCCGAGAGTGACGGCCATCGGCCCATTGTGCCGGTTATGGCCCGGCTAACGACCGGCTCCCGGCGCGCCGCTCTCTTCAACTGATCATTGTTCTACGGGTTTTGTGATCAACACTATTTGTGCTACTAAATATACTGCCAAACTGTATGACACGAAGGTTGCTACTATAGTAAGACAGCCTTTATCTTGGAAACACCACGTAAACCAAAATTCCAAGAGATAGGAAAAAAGATCTGGCAAAATCTATGGAGACAAATGGATTTATTGCCGACAACGTGAAAAACTTGTATTGGTATAGATTATCGTCTGTCTGGGTCGATCTAAAGTCGGCTAAGCCTCTAACAATAGCCCAAAAGGTTTCGGTTCGACTCAGTATGTTAAACGATTCTTTGGACGACATTCTGACCGACCGTTATACGGTTATAAAATGGAAACTTAGGTATGTACATATTTGTACCATATTAATTATAGTTGTCATGTATATAGGTACGAGAATTGATGAAATACCATTAATCACAAATGTCTTGGAAATGACGGTGATGTACCATACAGCTAGCTAGCAATATAGCAAGCAGAATTGTTTGCATCGATAACCCAGCATATACCTGCCAAAGACGCACAGGAAAACTCGTACCCAAATAATTTAGGGAATAAGACAGGAAGAAGAAAAAGATTTGTTAGAGACGTTAGAATTGTCATCCCAAGGGTGCTTAAATCCTTTGCATACCGAAGTCACAACAACTCCCTTCACGTTCGTGGTTTCGCAATGGATGAAAGGGATCACCTCCATGTATTGCGTCGTCATCTCCTAACTACTGTACACCTGATGCCCCGATAACTAAAACAAATAACTTCGCGGCACATAAATTGCTTTAGCAATGTTTGCGTAACACGCCGCTGAAATATATTACACTCTGAACACATCAGTAGCACCTTGCTTCGAACAAACGGTACACAAATAGTGTTCAACTTTAATACAAAACATAAGTTTCACTTATCTAATGGATATTGGGAAAAATGATGCCAAATTCGGGTAAGAATTTTTATTTTATCAATATTTTGGTGGAAGAAACGTTAAAAAAAGTTATAGAAATGTAATAATCAAATTATAGTTTTATATTTATTGAAGGCAATGCACGCGGATGGAGATTCGTTTTTGGCATTGTTACATCATTTAAATAATATTTCTTGAATTCAAGAAAAAAAAAATAGTTCTCAGTAAGTGAATTATTGTTAATGACCAACACATCAAAATATTACTATACAAGTTTAATGCGCGTACTCGTACAAATAATAATAGTTCTTGTTATATCGAAATCGGGCCAGGATTTCCAAAGTTACAGTGTTATAAAGTATATTATTGCGATGACGTCACGCTGCGAGTGTCATGTCCGATTGCGGGTGATGCGGAGTGTTCACGTTCATAAAATTTGATTTGTGAAGTAGTTTGCACTTATTATTTTAACTCTACGAGTGTTTATGTTCATAAAATTTGATTTTACACGTTAGTCGAATTTTGCAGAGGAGGCCTTATTTTAACGTTTAATATCTCAGTCATTTTTAAAGATAGAAAAAAAAAACAGATTCTTTTTTCTCGAGTTACCTATTTTTTAGACATGCTGATAACAAAAAACATTGGTGTGATTCATTCTTGATGAGGAATAATAAAGTTCTTAAATTATAAGATCATCCAGTCAAAGTTTATAAAATAATTTTAGTCTTCTATAACCATTCCAATTGATGCAAATCCAAAGAAAACATCTTCAGAGTCTTAAAATAATACGAGATATGATAAACTATCAAATGAGGTTTTCTTTTTGACTCATTATTTTAATATTCTGTATCGCATAAGTGCATGAACCAAACATACTAGAGTCAACAAATAAATCACTCAACGCGCGTCTTGTTTTTCTTTGAACGCCAGATTTGCGTGAAATTAAATACTTTGCTGATGGCGTTGGAAAACAAACAACATTTCAATGTCAAGGGCTATTTTTGGTTTTTAGAGTTATTTAACTTCTTCTTCTTAGCGTATCGATGGCAAAAAATTTAAATATGTTTAGCCCAAAACTCAGCCACGCTAACCCCACTCACTGATGCAGTAAATAAATCATCAAGAGCGCAGGTGACGCTCTAGTCGATTGGTTAATCCTTTCAGTATGATGGCAAATATAAATAAAGAGGTAACTAGTGATTCCCGAAACCCTTTGAATTTTACTGTTTGTCATTAATGTTCAGTCTCGTCAAAAAATTGTTTGTTCCTCTGAAGCGCAAGAAATGTTCTATCTACTAGCTTATATTGATGCAAACGAGAAAGCTATCGGTAAATTGGAAATCGATTCAGAAAATCTAATCTGAAAGTAGACGAATTGTTTCTTGAACCAGCTCGAATAATGCTGTTTCAGGTCCCCAATATTGTTAACAATGGTATTACTAATCATCATACCCTCGAGTACGGGCTTCATAGACTGCAGGATATCCTGCAGAAGATGCCATGAGAACACGGAGCACCCAGCAGTACTGGAAGTGTACTGTGCCATGTGTGAAGAGTGCAAGCAGAGACGACGAGAAAGGTATTATATGACTATGCTTTGAGTTTCGTTGGGGCAAGTCTTGTACTCCACTTCTCTCAGGTCATTCGTTCATCAGTAAATAATAATGTCCAATTCTTCATTTTAAAGGATGCTGGGAAAGACACAGGGAAAAACAAAGCCAACAGCAGGCAAGCAGCAGGTCAGAATGAGGGTTGGCGTAGAAGTTAGTACCGATAACGAAGCGCTAATCTTAAGGCCGCAGGAATCATTACAACAAGCAGAACAGGATTCGCAGCTGCAATATCAAGGGCAGCCTCAGCAGCAGTACGAGCCACAGCAACAGTTTGAGCAACAGCCGGTGTATGAGCCACAGCTGCCACTGCTGCCGCAGACGATGCAGCCCCCGCAGCATCGGCAACCGCCCCCGGAAACACAACGGCCTCGGCCAGCATATAAGCGACATAAAGCACTACGAGGTTCGTATGGAAACTGTAAAACTGGACGACTCTGTAAAAACGAAATCTACCGGAACTCGACAACTCAACAACTGGGAACCATCCCGAATAAACTCTTTTTACTGTTAAAAACTTTTACATTGATCCTTTGTGGATTATCCGTTTTCTAATACTATTTGGTTTGATGATTAGGATGGGAGTATCCGCCCCACTGCCCGACGCCGCCGCTATGCTCCGACTATGAGGACGAGACGGTGTCCCTGACAGAGACCACATCGACCAGTACCACCGCGACCTCGACTACCACTACCACCACGACTACGACTACCACCACAACGCTAGCGCCGTGCCCGCCCATAAAAGAGTGCAGGAAAAGGACCACGTACCCAACGCGGCCCCCGCACCAACCGCACCCACCGCCACCGCACTATGCACCGGCTCCTTGCATGAGCCCGTGTATGGTTCCTCCGCCCATGTGCCCGTGCCCCATATACCCCCCATCGGGGCCGCCTATATGGCCGGTTACGTTCCAGCCGACGTGGCTGCCGTGGCCGGGCTACGATATGCAAACGCCGCCGCCGCCGTGGCCGGGCACAGATAAGCAGACGGACCACCCGACCACCTTGAATGAGGATTTTCATTACGTTCTTGTAGGACTGCCAAAGTAATATACATGAGAGAGTTAGCTGATGTCCATTTTACAATCATGTGTGGTTGGAGTTGCTTGTGTACTTTTTTACGGTTTTGTGTATTGTAAATTTTTTTTGTAGTTATATGGACAGTGTAATAATATTTGATATCGTTTGTGTCTATGTTGTAATAAAGTAATAGTTTTGTATTCGTTTCATGTTTTCCCCGTGTAGTCGCTGGTATATTTCAGCAGTGGACGATTCCATCGAATACTAGAAAACCTCCACGTGCTAGCGGATGCTTAACCTTTTACGACTGATAAGCTCAATGTATTGGATAACGTGTAATAACTGTGCACTACCACTGCCGCTTCTATATCGTGAAACATTGTGGAAATAGAGAAAACCCTCAGACTCGACTACTGGAAAAGGCAATTGATGAATGATAACTTAAAATATTAACTAATATTATAAATGCGGAAGTAGGTAACATTGTCTGTCTGTTATGTTTTCACGCCAAAACCGCTAAATCAATTTTGATCGATGTTGTTATAGAGATAGACAGGATCTTCGAAAAACACATATTACATAATTATTTTCGCGACAAAAAGCCTATAGCTACTTTTTGTCGCGAAAATAAAACCAGTAGTGGGGGAAATAGGGGATGGGTTTGTTTATCGCGATATAAACTAGATCCACGTGCACGTAGTCGCCGGAAGATGCTAGTTCTAAATAAAATACACAACAGCACAAGTAACACAACATTTAGGTTCATAACCAATAACACCGTTATACCTACATTTTATATTATTAAATACAATATAAGTTTTTAAACTGATAAGGTCAATAACTCTATCATTAACACTAAAACGGGATAATTATTTACCATGTTTACTATTTATTTTGAGTTCTCTATATGTCGGCACTTTTTCTTCTTATTACAAGATGGGATTGTTTTAATATTAATATTGAAGACTAGACCTTCGCGCGCGACATCGTCCGCAAAAAATGTGATAGCTCGGCTAATTTGCATGATACAAATATAATTTATAGCCTATGTTACTTTCTGATAATTACGGTTTCCATTGGTGAAAAAATGGTTAACATCGGTCTAGTAGTTTCGGAGCGTATTCGGTAAAAAACAGAGAAAAATCTTTCTTATTTATAATATATACAATATAATATAATTATATATTATAAATTATATTAAATAAATATAATATAATTTATAATATATACTTATTTATAATGTATAGACTTAGAAGTTTTTTTTTTAATATTAAATGGGCCTACTCTTGACTTCAATCTAGTCCTGAGGAAAGAGATGAGGTCGACAATGGAAAGCTAACCCAAAAAAAGCCTATTAAGAAATCTTAAGCCTAACGAAGAAAATTCTTTAAACCGGTGAAGGTTTATAAAATTCTCTCAAAAAATACTCTTTGAAGAATACTGACGTCAGATGTCACCAATTGCGTTGAATAGGACACTCCAACATAATGGTTATACAATCTATTGCAGTACCGGTGTTATCTAAAATTGCATATCGACGAAAAAATAATCGATGGTATCACTTAACACAGTTTCGTCCGGGAATATATTATCTGTGGTCCGGGAATATCCGACTACATTTCTACTGGCCAGGTCTACAGGTCTATCTAGAATTCTAGAGGTCCGATCAGTTGTTGAGTGTCCGACATCGATCGCTGTCGACGTCATCTGTATGTCGAGGTGATAGGACTTGCTAGGTGTCGACTGAGAGGTTAGTTACTCATCAATATGACTGGGGATGGAGAGATTCACACTAAAGTAAACCCTGAGAACTTAGTACTGTTATTATGATTCTAAATAGCAGCTGAAATATTACCTTTGTAGATGTAGAGTTTAGGGTAGTGAAGTCAATCAATAAAATTAATTAATTTAGCGTCTATCTAATATTTTTATTGTGTCTCCAAAAGACTTACTTAACTAATTGTGTATTTTCGAATTTAGATATGTATCTATGAGGATGATTGCGGATGTTCCCCAACTAAATATTTAAAGCCAAAATTAACACTTACAAAATTAACTGTTTTTAGGGTACCGTTGCCAAATGGCAAAAACGTACTCATTACAGATTCGTTCGGTCCGTGTAGCGTCTGTCTGCGTGTCCGCCCGTGCGTCAGCCTCTTGTCCGAGACAGTTGGCACCAAAAAGTTAGGTGTCTTCTACGAACAAGAGATGCGAAATTACGAATAAAAAATAGGGGTGACCCTCCATACATGTAACTGAAGGTTTAAAAAAAAACTACGTATAAACTGTGTAGGGATATGTATATCAGTCTCGCGCGCGAGTCCTGTGCGAGTGGTCGCGGATTTGTGATTGCCTGATAATGTCCGTTGATACAATTAAGTGTGCGAACTGTAATGTTGTGATTTCGGAAGTCCTTGCGTTAATTCGTAATAAGCATGACGTTATGGACAACGAAAGTCTCATTAGAATATGTGTGTCGGCGTTTTCTGAGGAGGAAATCGACGAGGCAAAGAAATTGTTATGCAGCACGACTAAGATTGGTAAACGACTGAAGTCGAGGCGAAAAGACAAGAAACAAAAGGATTTAGAAGACATGATAGCGGTTTTCAAAACTATAGACCCCGATCAATTGCCAGTTTTTGTCGCCTACGAGCTACATAAACTGCCCCCTGTGTGTTTCGACCACGTAGACGTCACGAAAATACTAAAGGACTTGTTGATTTTGCGTGCGGAATTAAATGATATTAAAGATAATTCTGTCACTAAGAACGACCTAGAAGTGGCCCTGAAAGAGAATAATATCAAACAAACATCTGCTTATCAGTTGCAAAATCCGATATTTAACTCTAATGTAAATAAAATTAGAGGTGGAGGGTATAACTTAAACAGCGGACCGTTTGGATTGTCGCCGCACCTACCTTCACAACATTCACAGCTGATTGATTCTGACTCACATTCGCTAACGCAGCTAACAAGTGATGATGACGGGCTGAAGTATCGTTCTCTCGTTCACTCTCATGCACAGGTGCTACCGGCTGTCGATGAGTCTGCTACCACGCCGATAAACTCGACATTTTTAGAAAACACGGATGACACGAATACAAATCTACTACAATCAATGCAGAGTAATAAAACTATGGTCGAAGTATTAATGCAAGGTGAATGGCCCAAAAATCGTTCTAAAGATGGTTGGACGCTGGTTCAAAATAAAAAGTCAAAGAACCTGTTCGAAGGAAAAACGGGAACCGCAAGCCCTAATGCGAACTTTAAATTTAGGGCTGCGGATTCAAAAATTCCGCTCTTTATTACTAATGTTGACAAAGAGACCACTGAAAAAGATATTTGTGATTACATACAAAATAAAACGCAAGAAATAGTGCAGCTTCAGAAAATCAATATGAAATCTGAACGACCGTATAATGCCTTTAAACTGTTTGTCCCAAAATACAAATTGAATAAATTTTTAGATGACAAAATATGGCCCGAGGGTATACGGTTTAGACAGTTTATTTACTTTAAGAATAATTCAGCAAAAGTAAATAAACAGCATAGTGTTGAAATTATAACAATCGTATAATGGGTTTTATGTCGAACGTTAAGCTATGCACATTCAACTGCAAAAATATAACTCGATCAGCGGATTGCGTTCGTCAACTATGTGCACGAGCCGACGTGATAGCATTACAGGAGACCTGGCTGCTGCCCCACGATGTGCCCTTCCTAGCGACCATTGATGAAGACTTCGCGTACACTGGGAAATCAGCCGTGGACATCTCATCCGGTGTTCTGGTTGGTAGACCGTACGGTGGTGTGGCGCTGCTGTGGAGGAAGTCGTTATTTGCGTCGGTATCGGTTTTAAATTGTGCTAGTGATCGAGTCGTGTGTATTAAAATAGCGCAGGGCGAGCGGTCTTTGCTAATATTTAGTGTGTACATGCCCACTGACTGTGCCGAAAATCGTACTGATTTTACGTGTTGTCTTAGTGAGATTATCTCGGTGATTGAGAGCAGTGAAGTGGAGTCGGTTTTTGTGTTGGGAGACTTTAACGCGCACCCTGGGACACGATTCTCACGTGAGTTACTTTTAACGTGTATTGATCAATCATGGTCTTGCATTGATACAGAACTTTTACCACGAGACTCGCATACTTTTACTAGCTCCGCCAATGGTTCCCTCCGCTGGCTAGATCACTGTGTTGTCACTGAGGCCGCCAGACATCTGGTGAATAATGCATCTATTTTGTACGGCGTTTACGTGTCGGACCATATTCCGTTATTAATAGAGTGTAACATTAATCTAATTAAACCTAAAGTTATTGGATCCAATATTTCTTGTAACAAGGTTGTATGGGGTGAGAGAGATACAGAACAGATAAATGAATATTTTGATTACTGTAATAGTAACTTAAAACATATAGATTTTCCGTCAGAATTTTGTAAATGTGCTGATAATATGTGTCACAAACGTGAGCATCGAGTTGTGATAGATAGTTTGTATAATAAATTAATTTGTATCTTGAAAAAGGGAGCTGAACTCACTCATGCTGGTTCTGTTAAAAAACGTAATAAAAGAAACTATGTAGTAGGGTGGAACAAACACGTTCGCGGGGCTCACCGTGATGCCCGACTGTGTTATCAAATGTGGCTGTTATACAACAAACCTACTTCTGGATTTATTTATGAAAATATGTGTACATCGCGAAATCTTTTTAAAACTAAATTGAAATACTGCCAAAACAATCAAGAGAAGATAAAAATGGATATGTTAGCATCTTGTCATGAAAGCAAACAATTTAATAAGTTTTGGAAATTAACGAATAAATTAAATCACAGACCGGGGATACCGGTGAGCGTCGCGGGCGTGAGCGACCCCACAGATATAGCAAATGCTTTTCGAAAACATTTTAATGTAAACTCGCGGTTGTGTGGCTATAGCGAACCGTCAAATAGCGGCGCGGGGGCGGCCGTGGCCGGGGCTCCTCCTGTCAGGTTCTCCGCTAAAGAAGTCGCGAGATGTATACAGAACATGGTGAGGGGTAAGTCCCCCGGTCACGATGGCCTCAGCGTCGAACATCTTAAATACGCTGGGGTACACTTACCGCGAGTGCTTGCTATGTTTTTTAACTTATGTCTGAGTCATAGTTACTTACCTGTAGAACTTAGTAATACAATCGTCGTGCCGGTTATAAAGAATAGACGGGTGACGCCTCCGATATCTCCAACTATAGGCCTATATCGCTTGCCACTGTCTGTGCTAAGGTGTTGGATAGTCTGCTTGATAATATTCTAGCTAAGCATATTGATCTCGAGGATGGTCAGTTTGGTTTTAGACCAAACTTGTCAACGGATAGTGCAATTTTATGCCTTAAGCAGACTGTCCAATATTATACAGACAGAAAGACTCCTGTAATGGCATGTTTCCTGGATTTATCGAGGGCTTTCGACCTGGTCAATTATGACCTGCTCTGGCATAAGCTCACTCACGACACTACTGTCCCAGCTGATGTGATATCACTGTTTAGATTTTGGTACAATAGTCAAAAGAATATAGTTAAGTGGGTAGGCTCATATTCTGATATGTATGGGTTGGAGTGTGGGGTGAGGCAGGGGGGGTTGAGCTCCCCCCGTCTTTTTAACTTATACGTAAACAAACTGATAGGTAGGCTCAGTAGCACTAAAATCGGTTGTCACGTAGACGGTGTTTGCGTGAACAACATCAGCTACGCTGATGATATGGTGCTGCTGAGCCCATCTATCGGTGCAATGAGAAGGCTTCTAAAAATTTGTGAAAGTTATGCGGTGGCTCACGGGCTCAAATACAATACCAATAAGAGTGAATGGATGGTTTTTAAATCGGGTACTTTAACCTACGAACAGCTGCCTGAACTCTCTCTCTCTGGTTCCCCTTTAGGTCGGGTATCGAAGTTTAAGTATTTGGGCCACTGGATCACTGATGACTTGAAAGATAATGTAGACATAGACAGGGAGCGCAGATCGCTGGCTGTACGTTGCAACATGCTGGCCCGCAGGTTTGCACGCTGTTCTGATTCGGTTAAGATAACGCTTTTTAAGGCCTTCTGCCAGTCGTTTTACACGTGCAGCCTGTGGACCAAGTATACCCAGCGGGCATACAGCGACCTGCGCGTACAGTACAATAGCGCATTCAGGGTGCTCTTGGGGTTGCCCTGGCGATGTAGCGCGTCAGGGATGTTCGCGGATGCGTGTGTCGACGGGTTCGCCGCGATCATACGTAAGCGATGCGCTACCATGATGGCGCGCTTGCGCTCCTCCTCCTGTGGCATCCTGAATGTGTTTGCAGACCGGTGGGATTCTCCCCTCTTACGAAGGTGGGTAAGTGTGCAGACACACTTATCCAAATAGACTAGTGACTGGTGTGCCATTGAACGAACAGTTCAATGGCACACTAGTCACTAGTTGTTTATTATTGGTAATTTTAATGTAATACTAATATTAGGCTAAGTTGTACTACTAACAATATATGGATGAGAGTCTGAAATAAAATATTTGAATTTGAATTTGAATTTGAATTTGAATATCAACAGCCCTTAAAAATATATTAGTATTTTAGCCTACAAATATAATCGATGAAGAATAACTTTAAAGACAAACAATAGTCGTCAATAAAAAGTAATGCCTCTACTTTGTTCGTGATCGACGGCAGTAAGGCGCCACCAGAACCGAGTACGAACGCGCGACGAACAGTTGGAACGATTTTTTGGTCAATTACATATTATCCTATAGCATACCATTCTGCCTTATTTTTTTACGATACTCTCAATCAGCGTCACCACATATGAATAGTCTCAAAACTAAGGGTACGGTCAACTCGACACTACCTTTTTCTGTCTTTCTATCTGCCAGTGTTCGGTGTCCGCAATCACTCCACAATTTCCCTGTACGGGTTACTTTTGGATATTCATTTTTTACATTATTTACAAACTACAAATCTATAATAGTAATAAAAATATGTACAAGTATCATTGCCACGGGCCAAAAAATGAGCCCGCCCTCTGTTCCCATGAAAAGTCGACCAACCGCTTGGCGATTTCCCGAAATACTAGGTGGGCACTCGAAAGCTTCAGTAAATATTATGTGTAAAACGAATATTCGACGATTCAATTTAAGGATCGTTCGAATTTAAGATCCTCCTCCTCCTGCTCCTCCGCATGTTCGTGCTCAGCCTTGAGCTCCGCACAACCGAGCCGGTTTCACTACCCTAGCACATAACTCACTAGACTTGCGTTTCAACTATTTTATTTCGATAATTTGGAATACATGGCCTTGTGAACGAAACATTTTTAAGGCTACATAGTTGAAACCTTCATAAAATATATTTTTGCGCTATCAAATTTAATCAATAGGTCCTCCCAAATAAAGTTTACTTGGACAGCAGTAGTGCTTGCGACCACTGGGACAAATAAGAAGTCGTTTCTTTTATTTTTTGGAAAGAATTAAGTTTATGGGCAGTAATATAGACAGAGGTGTAGTGCTGCAACGATCTTTCGGCCCCTGAATGAGATTGACAAGTTCAATTAAATTACGCACAAGACTGTGGCATTTGTTTCGGTTTTTGCCACGCGTTAAAATATCCTTGTACAGTTATACATGGATTAATTTCGCTTGGTAGCATCACTTTTAAAAGCCAAAAAAGACCGACAGAAAAACCTTTATCTATTCTTACAAATGTATTTGATATGGGACGACAGACGTTCTAATTTGACACCTAATCGGATGGACCGATCTTGGAGGCTGCTGTCAGGACTTAGGAGCAGTGTCGATAAGTGGGGACGTTGAGTGATTGGACCTACTGGCTAATAGCTCTGCAAATTACATGACCACGGCCAAAAGCAGGGGAATAACATCATCTATAAATAGTATAATTTAAAAATCGGTTTTCCTGTCTGCCTGTGTGGCCACGTTATAAACTAAAACGGATTAAAATGTCGTTCCGGAAGGTGTATGTTCATAATACATGTATGTTAATAAAACATGTCTATTCAAACTAGATATTTGTTGTTGTTTTTTTTTTTTCAAACTAAAATTATATAAAACTGAGCGAAGTAGAAGCGGGTCGTTAGCCTTGATATAAGTAAAGATTTACTAACATTGATTAAAACTTTGACAGAATACCAATCAAACAGAAAGCATTGCCAGTGGTTTTTAAACCTATCAATCACAAATTAATAAACGAACTCAATGAATCATATAAAAAACAAACAGAATACTACAAAAACGAACGTAATCTGCTAGGACCTAACTGAACAAAATTGATATATTCCTATGTTTACACAAACGACCTATGTATGTACTGTGCCTAGTACATAACAGACAAACTTTTTTATTACTTTCTCCATGATTGTTTTATTTCGATCGATATGTGTATACAGAGCCAACGATTTATCAGACTGGGTGATCAAATTATGAACTAACGTGTACACTACCTGGCCGAAAATATGGCCCATCGTTTTAAAAAGTTCACTTTCTGTCACTCATGTTTGTTTGACAGTATCTATTCATCTAAGGCATTGCTGATGTTAGGTGGAAGTAGACACTTTCTTGGGGTCGTTGGTAAAAAAGGTCAATCTTTGAAAACGCTTCATAATTGTCATAATAAAATAAAGCAGTTAATCTTTTTCACAGACGAGAATTGCCCAACATAATCGTCCTTGCTGACAGTTGAAATAACCAGTCGTGACTTGTGACGGCAAATTACATTTATTTATTTAAATACAACCGACGACGTAAAAGGTAAGCAGCCTCGTAAAGTTTCGATCAACGTCAAAATGACAACAAGAATCTTTGTGTACGGAAGAGTTAACAACCGGCTCGAACCTTGTCATTAATTTTAATAAAAGGATTTTGTCGTTGGACCCAAAATATGAATACTAAAAGAGTCAATATTACAGGAATTTTCATTAAAAAATAAATAATAACATTTTTATAATTGCTTCTTATTATCTTTCTTACATATTGAACTATGAAATGTTTTATGAGCGAGGGAGTTTAATCAAAATACCAGGAATGCATACCGTATAAAATCCTTCTTGGTGGGCGTCGTATCTGAGCTCCATAGGCGGAGTCCTGCTCGGCGTCAGGCACACAGGTTCCTATTATAATACCCATCGCCACCATACCACTAGTCCGCACAAACATCAGAAAACTCACTTTCACTTCATAGTACACATTACACTCGAGGACAAACTAATGTCACACCACACATTATTTTAATAAGTCATCACAAAATAATTACGATAAAGTTTTTATATAAAACTGGGTACTAGAACGTGCGTTCGTCGTCAGCGTTGGAATGTAACTGACTGTGGCTTGCTACCGGTGTGCTAGGTCGCGAGGTTCTCGTCACATTTGGCAAGCAACTCGTGACGTCACCAACGGCCAGCGCGCGTCACTTGTGCAGGACTACTTGGGCAGTCCTGCCTTGAGCGTGCAAATAAGGCGATATTAATAGACTCACTATACATGCGGAAAAACTACCTGACGTTCGATTTTCTTTGCGCAAACAAAGGGTCCACATTTCGACTTGGCATGACTACTTCTGGTTTTACATGGTTCTTTACTTACGGCGGTACGTCAAAACTACGTCAATATGTAAATATACTTACTAATACATGATTTTTATCAGAATTGAAGCTAATCAAGTCCTTATTGCTATTACTATTAATATATTCGGAAGTACTACGGAATATTTAATAGAACCAACATGATATGTCAGCCACGAGCATGAATGGCGAAGTTCTAACGGTCAGTAAGTTAATGAAACGAAAGTGTCCCTGACTGTACTAATAAGATTCATAGGCGAATAAGGCTGGCGCGGACGGAAATAGAAACGGATTTCGGTAATTTGATTTGTGACGTAGGAACTTGTGGAAACGACCGCTGAATACTGAAAGAATCAAGTAAACACATAAATGTATAGACGAGTGATGTCTTGTATAGTTGTGTTGTTGTTTTTGTGTAGGAAGCTTTCAATTTTGATGGTAGAATAATAAGTGTTCTGTGTACTTGCTTTATATTCCGGGTATTAGAGACACTACTCTATAATTCATACTAATAGTTGGAAAACACGTTAGTTCAAAGTTCGATAGATGACTACTCCGTCGTGGAAAACCACTAGCGGCTTCAACAATAAAGGTGTTGAAATATTATTTTATGTAAGATCCGTGTTATGGTAATATTACTTAATTTCGTGCCACCATTCAAAAACTTGTGCAAGAGAGAGGCAATGAACTAATGACTGAAAAGCGAGTCGAATCATTTGTCGCTACTTATTTTTCGACTTCGAAACCTTGCCTAACGATTTGCGCATACATATATTTTCATATTTTTTAACTGCTGACGTACAAAATAACAACGGCTGTATCAACGAAAAATAAAAACGATATGAGGATTGCATAAAAATATGAAAAACTAAATACATAGCAAATGACGTAATGTTGTATAACTGAATAGATACAATTGACGTTAAAGAGGCAAAACCCGGTGAAAGCGGTTGTTCAACAAACAACTTCAACAAGGAAAGGTTAGGTGTGAAGGCATTGCGTGCAGTTAATGTCTGACTACGACCTGGCACAGATCTGATACTCTTGTTATTTTTAAACCAAGTAGTTATTCAACTAAACTTTTGAAGGTAGAAACCTGAATGCCATTCAACTTTTCTATACAGAAGTTTGGATATATGAATGCATGTTGACAGTATCGCTTGCATGCGACCTCACTGAATGATGAAACAAAACAGTCTGCGCTACTTACATGCTGAATATATTTATGGACAATAGAATTCGAATTGAATGGCAGCCGAAAAACGGTGTGTTTGTAAAAGATTCGAGAAGGTCTGAGTTTGAAAAACAGAAACAAACCCAGTAAAAAGACAAAAGTAACAGTAATATAGTTCCGTGCTAGCTTCTTTTATTCAATACTGAATTTATAAAGAAATACTGGCAATGCAAAACTAGCCTCTAATGATTTAGTACCACTTGTGCCTACCCCAGAAACGAGAGCACTCTAAATAAAGACGACTAGCGCTCGACTACAAGCAGCGCTTGTTACCCGCTATCAAGTTGAGTACATAATGATTACCCCTAAGGGACCGCTGTCATTTGCGGAGCCGTGAATGAGGCCTCGTCGACACGCAACGCCACAAAACCCAACTTTTCACCAACAAACTTCAAATATATTTATTCCAAAGAACATTCTAATATCTCAGCTCGGAAATACAAATAATGAATACTTTATTTTGGCCCCAAGTGTATCCGTCTTTTCAGCTACAATAATTATTATTTGTTTTTATAACCCTAATAACATATTTCTTCATATTTCCAGATGAAAATAAAACTCGGCAAACGTACGCACTAAAACCCATTTCAATTCTTTGACTGTTCCGTTCATCGGTTATATCAGAATAACAACAACTATTATTATGTTGAAATAGTTCAATCGAGATCAAATTCAAGATCTCTTATACGAGCCATTCCAATGTTTTATCTGTATAGACCGAAGCAAAAGATCGGTATGAAGATAAAAGCAATCATTCGCTGCGTAATTTTGGTTATAAATCTTCCGTATCACATTTCAATTACATTTTCATCTTTTAGCGAACGTTATTCATCATTGTTCATTCGAAAATCAGAATCATACAATAAATAAAGACCATTAATAAAAACGTACACAATTATGAAAATTGTATGCGAACATCGATCGGTCGGTTTTCATTGGCCCCAAGTGTACGTAGAAAGATTAATACGGAACCATCGGTGGAATGACGCGGCTGTCACGGGGAAGTTGAAACGATTCATTTGACTTGTGGAACCCTAAAAGGGAAAAATTACTACAATCTGGGAGAAGTGAATCAAAGTGAGGCGGATTGTCTCCGTTCCGTGACGTTTCGTAATTTTTTCCAAGTAATATAATATGTATGTAATTTATGTTAGGAGTGGCACGAGAAAGATGTTAGATGTCTTGTTTGCTAAGTAATCACTTGCGGCAACTTAGTGGCGTGTCACTATGACTACAAGTTCTAAATGAAGAACAAAAGTAACATTAGTAGATTGATGGCGCAGTGTTACATGTTAGTACAACTTCAAAGGAGAATATCTCCAATGTAAGCGACAGTCTCATTACAGACAAAACCGCGCTCTAGATATTGTAAAATTTTACGACAACTAAATCTGAATTAAATCGATAGTCGATAAAGTGAATCGTATTGTTTCTTCGATCGAGAACTTATCGATAGCGAAGGAAATAACATGAATAGAGCTCTATTAAGAGTCACTGAACCTGTATCATAAATAACTTCAATAAGATGATTAGGTGGTTTTCTAACTAGATAAATAAGTGATACTACCCACAAAGAAGCCAAGTGATTCGTTAACCACAATTGTACGAGCACAGCATGGCGTTGACGTCACAACAAATTGCCCACCATTACCGCAATGGGGTTTATTAATATCTGTAGTGCTTCGTAACATGGACAATTGTAGACAAACGTATACGTAATTTAGAATTTTTAGCAAAAAGTGGAAATGCTTCATGATTAATATGTGGAAATCGCGACGAGTATGCACGGGATTACCAAGAATTGAATCAGACACCGGAAGCGACAAATGAGATGGATGATAAGAGGGAAAATAAAGTTAGTATTCATCATACAGGTCTAAAACTAGCTGCTGTTTAATTAATGCCATGCCAATTTAAGAATTTAGTTAATATCTTAACAAGATCTAAAGGGAAACAGAAATGACCTACATGAATACAGACAGTCACACAAAGATACAGTTCCATTCTTAACATTTTCCTCATTGATTACGTATGCATAAGGTCTCGACGCAAATTCTTAACGACAAGAATTGAAAGCCAGACTTTTATTTAACTGACAGGACAAAGAAAATACAAACTGAAGTAGTGTTAAAAGCAAAACTTCGAAAATAAATTTCAACATCTAAGTAAACAGTTTCACAAGTTTAGATAAACAGGTGTAAGAAAACCGTGACGTAGCTAATGTCAATGTACGGAGATTGGCCCATTTACATAGTGACAGCGATGCGTCATTTTGCACACATACTCCTGCGCATAAGGATGAGTGTAAAAAGACATGCGTACGAGTGTACGAGTCACTCTCGTCTTAATATAGATCGACCTTAAGGGCACTGAACTAGACTGGGAAGGTTTTTCGTATGAAGAAGCAAGGTGAATGAAACAATAAATGAGATAAATAGCGATAAACATGAATTATTGGTCAATGCGTTAATGTTCGTTAGAAGTTTGGAACAGTTGAAAGTAGAAGAGGAATTAACGAAAAAATATGAAAGTAAAACAAGGCTTAGAGTATGAATATTAATTAAAATCAACAAAGACTTGGGGGAAGAAAGTTTGTTAAAAGCATTTTAATTATAATTTTAAGTAAAGGAAATATAAAAGGCCTAACATCCAGACTTAGAAGCCTACAAATTAACACTGAAAGCATTTGTGAGAGTTTTCAAAGTTTTTCATGAAAAATTCACTTGTCGTAAGCCTAACTAAGACAAAATTACCATGAACGAACACGCATAAGTCAAATCAGAAACAAATAAAAGCTCAGTTCATACAACCAGATATATTTCGGGAAGTCGGAAGTCATTACCACTTAACTATGACCTGAATCTCGTCCGTTTGGATATATACTGTCGTGTTTTTCGAATATTTATAACCAGCATTTCGGTTTAAAATATTTCAGCTTGGAGATAAATACCCGCATCATTAAAATGAAACATTTTTTCTGCGTACGTTTCGAGTTCGCTGTAGCAAGTTTGTGGCAATTATCCCAATCAAGTACTTGAACAACCCCAAAACTTGTGTGTAACCCGTACCCGTCCTGTAACTACCCAAGTCCATTGATCAGAACGAATAGAACAAAAGTCTAATAACTCATGGGCGGTATTGATCAGTGGTTATTGCAAAAAGGAGTAGTGGTGCGAGCCAGCGTGCAGCGGGTCGAGCTGGCGGGTCGCGGGTCAATCGCTCCAATTAAAACATTTCAGGCACCAACGCCTCCGCTTATAGGTGATAGTTTTAGGAGGAAGTACTTGTTTGATTTGTGGAGATGGTCTGGGAAAAGTAAAACGAAATTCTAATTTGCAGGTTGTTGAAGTTGGGGGTGACAAAGCGAATGATAGAGGTTGAAGTGAGGAAATAAGAGAAAAAAATGGTGTAGTCCTGAATAAGAGCCCAGAGAAACACAAAGGATAAAATTGTGAGTCACCAAGCCTTACACACCAAAACAAGAGAGGAAACAATTTCATGTATATTTCTCAAAAAGAGAAATATACACGAAATTAAAATTACCATTTACCAAAACCACTTAATTCCGAAATCCGTCACAATCCGTCGCAGAAGTGTAAATTGTGCGACATTAAAACATGACACACGCCAGTTAGTAAGTCGACGTAATTGAAACACATCGGAGCACACAGGAACACTCGCTAATGCGCCGACGAGAATCCCACAAAACGCTCGTACGAGCGACTTCATTTCACCGGCTTAACCAGCCCCGTCATGTAGGCTCGCTTCGCTCATATTATGTCATATTTCACAAAACTTTCACGTTTTACACGTCAAATATAATTTGATGGGACCGCTTTTTGAATTCTCTTGCGGTTTTATTACATTTCAACGTTATAAGCTTGTGTGATAATGAAAGTTTCATATCAATCTGATTAGCTGGTTTATTTAATTTGGGTTTCATTTCTGATAAAGGCTTCACACTAATTGGATCAATTGATTGTATACCACACTGCGGGCAAATATCATTACAGTTTAAGAGACCTTTTGATTTCCCGGTATTAGAAGAATTGAAGCTATTTCTATTTTCATGTTAAGAGAAATAGGTTGGAGTAAAGTTTGAACTCAATTTTAAGCTCGACTAGAATCTTCAAACGCTATCGAAGCGCGCATTGCTATCTCACTTCACATTAGTTCAGCTCGAGGTTTAACCCGTAAAGGAAGAAAACGAAAATTCTAAGCTTTGGGTGCGGTTAAAATATCTTCGATGCTTTATCAAAAGTCGGTGAAAGAAGAAAAGACGAAAGTCAGCGCATACTGCAGGAGATTCGGAAGCAGCGCGAGTTTAAGAGATATTGGAATAGTTGCTGTTTTAAATTAATTTTACTATATTAGTTTGTACAATGAGGAAGCTCAAACTGAAAAGAATTGGTTGCTATTAGCTTTAAAGTTGTATTCGATTTCGAACTGTCAGTACTATTCATACAAAAGCGTAGCAAGTATCAAAATACAACAACGAAGATAGTAGTGAACTCTCCCCAATAAGTAACGGAGATGTGGCCGCAACTGATAGCTCCCTCTCTGTCAATTTATCGTTGCTTTTCCAAAAGCTCCCCCTAAATCGAGGGATTAGTTTTCTTCTGGAACCTTCCTGGTGTTAATGCGTCACGGGCTGGTAAACTTGCATTCTTGTTGACAGTATCAGTTCAAGGCACAAATTCCTTGTGCGAGATTTAGGTTCCAAGAACAAAGTATATTTTTGGAGATGATGAAGCTAAACACTTGTTTATTAACTATTTAGTTTCTGTTTAAGCAGAACCTTGAACAAAACAAAACATTTTTCTGGACTGGTGTTATTTTTAACTGAAGTTACCCCCCGGTTGAATAAAGAGGGCAAATTGTTTGAAGCGTAAAAATCCGAAGGTGTGAATAAAGCCGTTTATCTGTAAAAAATGCTATTTAGGTTAGTTATTCACAAAATATCTCAACGAAGCCTACGAGAAATAGCACAGCAAACTTTTCATAAGCGTTCTGTCAAACCAATGAACCTAAAATATAAATATTCTAAAGAATTTACTAAAAAATACCTAACACAAATCAAACATGAAGACGACACAAGAAGACGATACTTTGAGTAAAAGCATCTTAAGAATTCCTTGAGAACGCAAAGCTTTACCGACATATTTTTTCGCAAGTAACATTTAACAAAATTCCGCTACTTTACAAAAACGCAGACTAACATTATGAAAGTCTTGTGGAAATTCACAAAGCTCTCAAAAGTCGTGGGGTAACATTCAAGTAAAATGAGAACAATCAGCATAATTAAACCGCTTCTACGGATTATTTTCACCTGTATTTTTTAAATTCCCTTTTCCCATTTGACCCTTTGTCTAGAAGGGTAGGGTTTGGTAAGTGACACCTTATTGGTTTTGTAAAAGGTTAAGAGTATCTTGAAGTTTGGCGTTGGATTTTCCGGACGGCCAGAAAGTATGATTGTGTTTTTCCGCAGAAAGAAATCACGTTTTATTCCTGGATTGGATTGCCGAAGGATCGTCATTTGTCGGGTCATGGGGCTTAGCACCGTCATTGGTAAACGATGAGCTAAAGATGGCGTCAAAATCACAGCCTTTCATTTCGAAAAGGATCAAAGATGAGATATTTACGGTATTTATAGTAATGGCTTTGTTTTGTTCAAAAACATTGGTAACAATAACAAGGTTAATGTAAATTCCTTGTAATAATAAAGGTGTTCAGTTCGAATGGTAGCACATAGGTCAGAACAACAGAATTTAAACAATGTCACCGAGGCCAGCGTTAACAATGTGCAGTTTTTAAAAATGAATTACAATAACAAAAGCTGAAAGTAGAACGCTTCCATTAAAGGGAGATTAACAAAATACACTATTGTGATGCTAAAAATATTCCCAAAGTATTATGATCTATGTTATCTTATCACACTATCCCTAATCCAAGGATCATAGGCCAGATGCAGCTGAGTTTGATTTTCCCATGGAGCTAAGTCTTCTGACTTAAACCCGAAAACCAATAGCAACAATGCAAACAATATTATCTAAGCCACAGTACATAGGCAGCTATGAAATCATTAGATAGCATCGTAATCGCGCACTCGCTCGATCGATACAAACAAATTACGTTACACGGCCATATATTTATAGTGGTACGCTGTACGTGTGTGCGTAAATCAACAGGGTTCAATAATATTAGAAATGGAACCAAGGCCGCTGGTACTTTTGAACGTTTTAAAGCAAGTTTTGAATTTACCGCTGTTGGTTTTCTCTCCATCTACGATGCATTTTATTTGTCCAAGAAACAGTTGCCGAGTATCCGATGTTTACACAAACAAATTGCGGCTTTGAAGAAACTTCAGATGGAGCGGAGCTGTAGCTTAGCTTAAGTAATCAGAGGAGGTTCTGAGTAAGAAAAGCTTAGCGCTTGAGAACTATTCGAGAATAAGGTCCATCGTTCACGACGCTATTCAAATTGCCAAACAAATTTTCTTTGTAAAGTTTGAAGTTAAAAAGTGCCTTACTAAAATAAAAGGAGTGACTTTGACTTAGTCAAAAGAAGCCAGTTGCAAGCTCAAATCATAATTGAGTAGCCAGAAAGTAGTACTTGGTACTTCATTGAAGATTCGTACCCGACATGCGTATTTACATACATTGCAACCAATAACAAACTAGTTAAAAGATGTCTTACTAAATTGCATCGTGTGCCTACGAACCTCCATTGAAATACTAATGCTGTGACAATCTGACTACTCATTGGTGGGTGATCTTAGTTTGTAACACATTACATTTGAGTAGCGTCGTGGAAGATGGACCAATGTTGAAGATTTCTTCGAGCATAAAAAAATCAAGGGAACCCTTGAGTAGAAAATTGAAAATGACATAGAAACGCAGTCTTTCAGCAAAAAACCTTGAAAAATATCGCAAAACGCACAAAACGCTCCCAAATTAGATTTAGAAGATATCGATTTCTGCAATTTAGTTTGTACGATCGGCAACATGTGTGCCAATAAATCAATTTCGAAGAAGCCTGTCATGTAAATTGTATCTTCTGGGTTCAATTCTATTACCAAAATTGGTAACAAATCGTGATGATTGGGTTTTTTTTTCTTAATTTGATAGATTTTACTTCTTTAATGCCCGTTTTCATTGAAACTAACAAATTCCTAAATGCATGTATAAATATTAAGGAGTCTACCAACTACACGATGACCGTGCCGTGAACGTATCAGGGACGGAAAAAAAACATGACACGGACTACTATGCCCGGTAGAACGTATCATACGCGTTTATAACGGGTTTAGTATGGCCATCAAACCCTATATGTTGACGTTCCGTGCATGGCACGCCACGGTGACGGAACGGTCTAGTGGGCATAAAGAATATTTTTTGTCTGATATGTTCATAGCTCGGTCATGGTATGGTACGGTGTAGTGGGCAGAATCCTTTATTGCACTGTTGGGTAAGTCTCGGTCCATAACCAACAATACGCCTTTATTTGGGTCGGTACACATTCAGGTGTCGCTTACTGTTAATAAAAACGAGTACAAATCTCTAAAATTTTAACAGGATTTGGATAAAACCTTTTAATATTCATCGGTTTCGTTACCACTTAAAACATTATGCTCACATTCACACAACAGGCGTGCCTAGAAACTATGGACTTATTTTTAGCTGAAATAAATGATTCAGTATTAACTACATCATCATCATCTGCCTAGCCTTTTTCCAACTATATTGGTGTCGGCTTCCAGTCTAACCGGATGCAGCTGAATACCCGTATTTTACATGGAGCGACTGCCTATCTGACCTCCACAACCCAGTTAGTACTGGGTAATACGATACCCCTTGGTAAGACTGGTTGTTAGGTTTTTTGGGCCACTGACTGCCTAACGACTGTCAAAGATCTACAAATGACAGCCGGGACCAACGACTTCACGTGCTTTCCGAGGCACGGAGGAAACTCGGTATGTAATGGGCGGTCACCCATCCACAGACCAACCTAGGCAAGCACGGCTTAACCTTAAGATCGACCCGAGCGGCTGTTATTATTTAGCCACGAGCTCCTCCGTATTAACTACAACATTGGTTCAATAAAAAAGTCATATCTTACAATTGTTACGTACGAATGACAAGGTTGACATGTACCACTCACTTTACGCGTCAGTTATAATATTGTTCATGTCTTATTACAAACATGTCTGCCAGTTTGTTTTATAGGAAAACATAAAAATGCTTCTTCAGGAAAACAAGTTAAGAATAACGTAAGTCTTTCTTAAGTCAGTATAACTTAAGTTTAACCTTTCGCTATTTAATTCATGAGACTATTTTAGTGCGATGTTAACCTTGAGGGTTTATGTTACCTAGTAACACGCAATGAATTTTATTTAGTGCCAGAGCATCTAACAGTGGAAGGACCCCTAGACGTATAAGGCGATCACACATAACAGAGTATCCTACCTGTTTTCGGCAGTTACGTAGCAGGACGCTTTTCATGCTTTAAATAAAAACAAATATACAACTTGATATCATACAATTCTTTAATATGTTCAATTACCAAAAGATTCCACAATCAAGCTTAGCTTTCATCTTGTAATAATAACGACTGTTCTTTATTTGAACTTCTCTTTATTAAAAAACTATCCTCACGGTACTCAAAATAAATAAAGTTCATTTTAAGTATTTAAATTACTTTTTGTCCATTAATTAAGGTGAAACAACGTAGCTTTCATTATTTCAGCATATCATTTATTCAAACGAAAACAAAAAGTACTTTTCATCAGCGCTAACGAACACTATTCAACTATTCACATCAAACTATGGAAGCTCATAAAAAAGGGTCTCACTCCTCTCTATTATTTTTAATATTTCAGAGCGGTGTGTGGTGATAAAAGGCGGAAACTATCCGGCGCCGGATGCGGTCCCGCCCGCCCCTTCCCGCCGCCCGCCCAGATAGCGGAAGCGGAAATAAAGACACCGAGCGACACCTTCGGGCGACGACCTACGTTCGACAATACTCGTGTCTGACTAGTATATGCGTACTACTCACTTGTTACTTCAAGTTTGTACGACAAGTCAAGTTTTTTCGACTTTTTTTATATGACTCCTGAGCGAGGGCATGCTTGTCAGTTTTTCTATGTAGATTTTTATTCTGTCACAATAGCTCAGCTTTTGAGCTAGATACCTTTTTTCTCCGTAATGTGTTAGGCGAGCATGTTCTGACACCTGCAAGGACGCTGTTAGATCTAAAGTAACAAGCATAGAACCCAATCAAGGTACATCAATCTTAAGAAATCCATTGCTGGACATAGGCTTTCCCAGAATGGAGGGTAATGACCACAGCCCACTCTGCCGCAGTTTAATTTAATTTTCCCCTTAAGAGGTTTCACCAGTAACTTCACAGTCAGTTAAAAGAAAACTTGGTATTAAGAACCACGGAAGCGTAACCCATCTGGACATGTTGAAAGACAACTGTGTTCAAAGATCGCGCAAAAAATTAACAAACTCTCACTGAGGACAAAGGAATTCAATAAAAAAGGGGTCTGGGGTGACCTTATTCATTAAATTAAATAGAATCTAGTTTCCAAGAAGTTGGAGACATAAAAATTCTGGGACGAAGTGTACAGACAGTTCTATTCCACACCTAATGCGCAGAAATGAGGTTCTTTGTGTTGCTTTACTGGAATTATAGTCTGCAATGTCCTGCAAATGAGGATTTTTTTTGGTTGTAGCACTTGCGCCTTAAATTATAAACGTAATATGTCATATGGCATTATCTATATGAGCATATTAAGGCTTCAGTACCAAGTGCGTCTGCCGATTACAAATTAACATTAATTTTTGAAGGTTGGCTGTAGGAAATCGTTGAATAGTATTAAACTAAGTAACGAGTACTTAGTTTAATAGTTTCATTATTAATTTTATATTTGGATCTCTAGCAATAGACAATAATGAAAACAGCCGTAACTAGTAACCATTCATTTTCCTCCTTAGGGAAACAAGAAGGAAAAACTTTATTCCCATCGTTTGAGCCCACGATTACTAACAAACATCAATAATTGATGGTTTCTAAAAAGCAACAATCGGATCTTTTATGCATCAATAAAGCGCCATGGAGTGAATATCGAACATTTTACTGCAAACAAACGTCCCGAAGAGGACGCATTGAGGAAATTCCTGCAATAACACGACCAAACGAAATATTATTAACGCTATATTTTTGTACGCTCCAACAATTCCCCTTGAGATACTTTTTTAAGAAAATGCTACTTATACAGTTTTCCATTGTGGAGGCTTTTAATTAAATATAATTGTGTTTCTTACGGCATGTCTTAAGGTCACGTCGAGGCTTTGCATTATTTTGTGTAATTACACCGTAATACGGGTAATAATCCTATTAAATAAACTCAATCACGCCAAGCTGTGACATCCTTGACTTTACGAAGACGTATGGCATCAATCAAGGCATTAAACAGACTAACATGATACAAAGTACTTCGTCGAGCAAAAATTAATCAAAACTTGTTCACAAGTCCTCGAGTGGAACCCCAGTGTCTTTGTTTTGTTACCGTGCCATTGTTAATCAAACTCACATTAGTAGTATCTCAACTTAACATTGCCTTTTACAACCTAATGTAGTGATTAATATAGTACCTTTATACCTGGCACTTAACTGTTTAATGATTCATGAAACCACAGTCAGTTAAATTGTGTATAATAAATTACAACACCCAACACCCACATTTATTGAAGTATAGTTGGAGAATCGCGGATAATGAAATGGTTATTTGGATAACATAACAACATCAGTTATAGATGATGTCGGAACAGACAAGAGCGCGGCACGCGACCGGCCGCGAATAGCGCCCGTCGGCGACTGCCGCTCGGCGGGCTGGCGGGCTCGTCCCGCCTGCCCCCACGACCAAGAAAATATGGAAAACCCAGGAAACAAGGTACGAGGGTGCATTTATAAAGTGAGCCTTTAAGGATAAAATATAGCAGGCGAAACAAGACGCGTTTTTCTCTCCGAATAATATTTAATTAAAACAAAGGTGCAGTTAGCGAGACTTTACGGAATAATGACCATGGAGGATTTATCTACCGTCTAATTAACTAGTTAGTTACATTTTGTTTGTTGCCTTGGCACTGGGTTCTAAACCATTTTACCTTTAATAAGTATTATCTAGAACAATTCTACTTTTTCGTTGTTGGATGCGTATTTCAGACTGTTATCTCGACTACGGAGGAAGATTCAAGAATTCCTTTCCCAGACATAAATAACACAATGTTTTCGCCATTCAGCGATAATTCTCCGCGGGAGCTTTCCTCGGAGCACTCTTAGTGGGTGCTACCGTATAAAGTTATATGTCGCTACATATCGAAAGCGGTTTTAAATAATTAAGCTTTCTGTAGTATCATATTCTGGTAAAATTGTTTAACGTTGTTTATAATTATCAATAACGTTCTGGAACAGTAAATAAACACAGGCTTTGAGCTTTCGTTTTTCTGAGTAATCCAAATGGAATGCTCCCCAGAAGTCAAGTATTCCCGACATATGTGATACTTGAAAGATATTCTGACATTCGATGACGTGCTTCGCATTTGTAACCACTCTGACTGACATTGAACCGACAAGATTGAACTGCAACTGATTCACCTGTCTTTGTGGAGCCAAGCAGAGGTATACTGCCACAATAATAGATCGTCGATATCCACCGACCCTGTGAGAGGAAGGCTGTATCCGAACATTGGAAATATTATAGGATGACAATAATATGTCATGGCGTCGACCAATGGCAGGCTGATTATGTAATAGATCGCCGTATAACGATTGAGAAATCACTGTCATAGTCCTGTAAAATACAATTATACCTAGTCAAGGTATAGTCGTTTCACAGTCACCAATAGTGCTACGATTTTATCGATGGCCACAAAACATGTCGGTACAATTACGTGGTTTAGTTCTCCAATTTACATTTATAACAAGCCGTGGTATAGCAGTTATGTGGTATAATGTGGAGCCATAATCCGACCGTTCGACAAGTCTGCAAACCAATTGGTTTGTTTGCGAACAGAACAACACGCCGAGTGTCGATGTGGTGACGTCATTGCACACATGTACACACCACTATGGGGGTAGGGCTGTCATGTCAAGTTTTATAAGAGCTTATTAAGCCCCCTACTCAGAATAGAACGTATTAAATCATGGGATGCAGAAGATGGCGGGAGAATCCAGATCCAGATCTAACGATCAGTGGTTCACATAGACCCGAATAAAAAAACTGGAAGTCAGAAGCCTTTACCTAGCATCAAGATGACGCAGGCTAACAGTAACGAGTAACCATGGGAGAAATATTGCAGTTACCTGGCAAAATAAAATTGTAAAAGGATTTTTGGCATAAGAGTTATAATTCTTAAACCTAATGCAAACAACTGAGTGCATGCATTTACAAAAATCAAAAAATATAGTAAGTGGTATAAAGCAATACCGTGCTTGTAAGACGTACTTAGTTTCATGAAATAGTAGGAAAGACTTCTGTACAATTGGATCTGGCAGCCCTACCCCGGGAACAGAGCAAATATTTACTTTAACATCACATCTCTGTACCATTAGCGAGACCAGACATAATTATTAGGCAAATACAAAGTTCGCTGAAGATGTTACTATTCTGGATTGTATCTACGCACGATGTTGTAAGATTACTGTTAAAATGTCGTGATTGTGGACTAAATCGTGGGTGATGCAGAATGCGAACAAATAGTACAGTGAGCTGTGTATTGGGCGATTTAAAGTTCGCGCGAAAGTATCGCAATCGCAGCCAATTATATGACTGGGATTGATATTGTATTATAGCAATGATGGTAGATGGTTAAATTGGCTAACAAAGGAAATTGTTATTTGTGAATATACAAAACTACCAATATTACTCTTTGAGGGATATGGATTTCCACCGTAACTAAGATACTCAAAAAATAACAAGAGCCAAACTTTTAATAACCGCATATCAAAGGGTAGTACATAAAACACACTGTAAGCCGTAAAGTCAACAAAGGCGAACAACAAAAAGGCAACATACTTAATTCTTTAACTATAAAGAGAGCCTTAAACTTTTTTAATAAGACCGCCGAATGACAGCGAGGCTCCGGCCAAAAAGTTAGATTATTTACAGATTTCCAAACGGACGGGCAAGCTCGTAAATCCTGAGAGACTTGGAAAAGACAAATAAGTGGAAAACTTAAAAATAATGCGCTGGTGTGGAGGGTAGGATGATGAACTGGCCCTATCAGCGTGTTCCGTTCCCTGATTCAATTACGGCCTGTTCGGTAATGGCTGTTATTTTTCTCCAATTTTCGCGGAGTTTGGACGTTGTTTGTCGATTTAATGGTTCGGAAAACTGCGAATTATGGTGCTTTTAATATAGCTGGCGAGTGGGTGATGACGAGTTATTAATTGAACTCTTTCGGAGAAATTCCACCGATAGTTTACATTTGAATGGTCGTTAACTGACTTTATAATTTAAATTTCTGGACTTACAGTTACCTCTGAATATATAAATTCGCTAATTTACCGAATATAAAGTGCTCACAAAGAAGCATATAGTATTTGGGGCATGCGCTGGAACTGTAAAAGGGCACGATCGATACACATAACTGTTTCCTGTGCAATATTTCAGCTGGCACATGTGCACCGGTGCATTGTAAGGTAATTTCCTTCTCACATCTGTATTTTGACGTTTGCTTCAGCATTGTGAGCGAGCGAACTGAAAGGTATTTTCACATTGTTCGACAACAACAGTTCAGACAGATCGAATCTAAAAATCTTACAAAATTGCATTGCGTATCTTTAATAAGATATTTATTCTATATACCTCACCCACCTCTGTCTGAACTTTCGGGGATAACAAGCGTGATATTATTCCGTTTTAGATGCATGATAAGTTCTACAACTTTAGAATCATATAACTACACGTTCTCGGCGACACCATCGGCCTTGTTCATGATTTATCAGGGTTCCACGCGTCAGGTCGTGCGATTATCAAAATTAATTGCGAGGAAGACTCCATTGCTTGACACCGTGATCAATGGGCGCCGTCCACCTGGATGTAATCAACTGGAATAACTGACGCTAATCTCACTGCGACTACGTGTAGTCGTGTACTGACAACTGTAATGTAGGATGTGAGGTCGCTTGACGTGTGAGCTTTAATTAATGGGTTTTTCCTCGTGATGATACGAACATTTTAATAAGTTTTCCATTACTTCTGAAGGAGAATATCGTGAGGAAACCGGCGCATGTTTTGCTTCTTGTTCAAAAACTCGAAGACATTTAACATCCACCAACACACACGAGAGGCAGAGGATTGTACGCGGTGGACCCGCGTGGTGGATTACAATCATCTGCCTCTCGTAGGGAGGGAGGCCTGTGTCCCACTAGTGGAACCATTATAGATCATGGTTGATTATGATAACGCTTCTCATTCCTGCTTAAGTCCAAAGACATATTAAGGAGTCATGACTAAGTAGAAGATGACTTGTTTAGGGCAAAAGTCATTAACGTGCTTTTTGCACTAGCAGTTAGCGTGTTCGAGTCACACATGAGAACTAGTTTTTGTACAGAGTAGAACAGCCACGTGAGCTCAATGCTATTGTCTTTATTATTGTTAAGACTGTGTCAGTCTGATGATAGAATTGACAGGTTACCACCGCCATTTAAAAGTAACTGCTTATAATTGAATAGTCAAAATATTATAAAGTTACCGCTAACAGCTACTTCATCTTTTCCGCGCGTCATTAACCTAATTTTGAACTCACGTGACTCTACGTTATCAAATCAAAAGAAGAAAACATAACTGTCATACAGTTTAAATTGTGAACTCGTAACTGTCGACTTTGAAAGTGACGGCTAAAAGCTTGCATACCGTAAACATACATGTAAAAACTCACGCCTTTTCCCCATGGGAATAGGCAGAATGGACGGAACGCCACCTCCGCACCGGTTACCAGTACTACGCACCTGACCTGCTATGGTCAGTGTATGTCCTTCTCGTTTTCTCCCAGCGTTTCATATGCCAATAAAAAGGAAGGCTTGCGTCGTTTGTTAAGTGATTGCAAGCGCTACTGCTAAGATATTATAGTAATTCTGGCGTCTTGGGCATAATTACTAGGTCGGGCAGTGCTGAGTTTTTCCATTAGGTATTTCTCAGTGTTGAATTCGTGCCCGGTTGATGGCAATAAGCTCGCCTTATTACAGGGGACTTAAATATAACTGAGGAACATGTGGTTGTACTATGGTACGCCTATGCCTAACCCTTCGGGGAAGAACAGCCGTGATGTTATACCATGCTATGAAAGGTAATAACCGCCTCGTCAGCGAAGCATCAGTTACGTGATTACGTCACGTCAGGTCATAGTCGGGAATGCAATAAGCTCGGCTAGCACTGGCACGGCGCTCCGGCATCCCGCCAAACTGTCGCAGCACTTGCCAACGGGCCGGGTTCGATACCCTGCTGAGTTTGAGGGGTGCTACGTGCTCCACTTGAGGGCTGTTCAAACTCTTTGCATCTTTAAGCTAGTTCTTAAGAATTTTATACTGGATGCATCTTTATAAACCAGCATAAAATGAAAGACTAAACTGCGGGATCAATACAAGGAAGCCTTTAATACATTGTTATCTGCAGCAGTTATCTGAAAATATTCCAGTTGCTGACAAGACCGATTTACTTGCAATAGTTGTTCTCAAAACTAAATAACCTCACTCCCTAATCCCTACTCCCACGATCCAAGCTAAAGTTTAGGATAAACCAGTATGGACAAGTTGCGGATCTGATGCGGACACCGGACATTGACAGATATTTCAGTATATTATCTGTCAGTGTCCGGACTCCACATTCGCGTTCATATTTTTTCTGTAACGTAATTTGAAATGTAAATGCACAAGAGATTTTGTATTAAAGCTCCGTATCAACAAAGATCTCGTAGCAAGTTTTAAATTGTCAATAAAGCCAGTTGTAAGGATCTTACATAATTAAGATGAATTGCCTGGAGAACAGTTTTATTGCCCTGAAGTAATAATGAACTGCATGAGATATGGATGTCGTTAAATTAATCGTCTTGTTACTTACGCTTCCTGGTTTCAACTTCGTAACGAGAGATGATGTCTTACCTGTAATAAAAATAATTTAAATGAGTATAAATCTACTTAATTTAACATAAGAACAAGCCAGTAGTACACCCGGATTTAGTTAATTATTTTCAATTCCCATGTAAAAGGAAGCGAGCCTAATGCTATCAACCGGCCGCAAATCCAGACTCCGTGCTGCTACAAAGAAATTCCTCATGGAAAAGTCAATAACACTTTGCACGACATGGGAATCGAACCCAAAACTTCACAATCAGCCAGCAGTCACGTTTTGTAACCACCCAATCAACGAAGTATAATTTATAGTAGCTACGTATAAGTAATGGCTGGAAAATAACAACTAAGGAAAATTATGTAAGAACAGTTTATCTTTATTGTTACGAAATAAATAACAGAATACTAATTTATTTAAGTTATAGAGTAAATCTAAATTTATGGAAAGTCGAGGAATAATTTTGAGCGTAAACGTGTTCAAGATTTTCTATCGTATGCAGCATCTTTCTTCGTTTCTTTGTCCTGATCGTACCGTTAAGTCCTGCTATGAAAAAGGATCAATAAAGAAAGCTTTCCTGATAAATAAATATGTGTTTATTATACGATGCCGCGCCATGAATCATGTACTAGAAAAGCCATAGGAATTCCTTACTCTAGGATCTCTCTTTAGCTGAATATCCATTGGGCCTCTGGTCCTTGGTTGTAAAACAATTATGCTTTTTAGCAACTTTAGCTTCCGAAAAAGGAAAAAATATGTGTCTTGCAATGATAACGTTAATACTTGCCCGTAAAGTTGCGCTAAAACTTTAACATTTTCTATAACCTTTTCAAAAGTGTAATAAAGTTGATACGTTTAGTGGAAGTAACATCAACAACAACTAAATGAATAGACCTTAGATAATATTATATTCTGTATATCAAATACCCTGTTTCAAATAAGTTCTGACGGAACTAGCCTTTGGAATCTATTACGACATTATCAAAATACCTCGTACTCAAACTCAGTGTCTCAAGCGACGAACTTAGGCTTCGAGTTTGGGACCTAGGTACCAAGGTGTGAGGTACTGTATATGCTAATATAGTCCATAACTTTAGTTTCAAGTTTCAATTTAAAATTTAACTAGGTTTTGCTCGCGGTATCGCTCACGTGGAGGTTTCATATTGAACCCACATGAACTTGCTAACGGGATAAAAAGTTCTATATCTAACCCAAGTTCAGACTACTTGTGAGTCAAATTTCATCGAAATCCAATCAGCCGTTGGGGCGTGAAAATGCAACAGACTTACAGACAGACAGACAGAGTTACTTTCTCATTCATAATAAGTATAGTATGGATATTTAAACCGTCTATGTAGGTGCTAGGTAATAAATATCATGATAGTTATAGAGAGTGTATTTATTGAGCGGTAAATGGTAGTCTTGGTATTTTATTATTTTAATAATGTGAACTATTACAGGGGTTAAACAGTTGATCCCATTATTGCCAGTAGGGCACGGCAACGCTTCGGTCTTTCTTTTTGTAAAATTATACAAATTTTGGTCAATTTACACCCTAGCATAAAAATGGAACGCATTTGAGAGTGTGATTTTATTCTCCGAGTGTAAATAGTAGTAGTAGTAGTTTAAGGCTAAACGTGAGACAAGACTGACGTGTATGAATTTAATATCTTAGGACTTACTTGAAAGGAGAAATTCCTAGTGTGGGGCAACGTTTCTTATAAAAAAAAAAAAAAAAAAAAAAAAAAAAAAAGGAAAAAGAACACTAGATTTTCTTTTCCGATTTCCTTCATATGGGAAACTTACTTATAATTATATATAGCTATTATAATTACGACGATATAATACGTAACTTATGTATCATAAGTAAATGACCTGTTATTATTTAAGGAACCCGGAACTTTGTCGTTAAATATAATAACTATGTAATACGAGGGCATTGGGATCTTACACGTGTTATCTATTAACTGATAATATACGTAGTAGATAAATGATAAAGTTAATCTTTATCTGTTAAGACATACATTTGGTTATATAACTGATCAGTTTATCACAGATAAGAGAGATCTGAAAAATCATAACTAAAATACATCAACTGCGTTACTAGTCATCTGGTGCGGCTACCACTGGTGCTAATGCTGAAAAAGAGGTCTTGGATTCGACTCCCAGGTCGGAAAAAGTGTTATTCTTATATTATCAGCCATTTCTGTCCCGCTGCAGGGCTAAATCCTCCCTTCCCTCCTCCCACTTAAAGTGTGTTAATGGAATATTAACGAATTTTTCAGTAGCAACTCGCAGTCTGAATTTGTGACTGGTTCATGACAGAAGAGGTGGAATGGATAATGGATAACTGGTGAAATGAGGATGTAGGTACACCTCTTTTTGCCTTCCGGGATTAGAGGCGTGATGTTATAATGCTTGTAATTACATCAAGTTTTTATTAAACTACTTATTTTTGACATAATTTTCCTATTCAAGCCCATTTTCCCGGTAACGTTAGCAAGTTTGTTAAAATGTAAACCAGCTAGTGACGGCTACAGTCTCCACCCATCGGGTTAAATATAACTGCAAACGTGATGACTTACTCATTGGAACTTATATACGGGAGCGGCCGTAAGGCCTGGAGCACATGGACAGATTGTAGCAGCTGTGGTTTGTGATCGACTGAGTCTGCTTATGAAGTTCTAGTTTGAGCGACAGTAAGCTCATTTTAAACCTAACATGGGTGGTTTTTCAATGGTCTATTTATCCACCGAGGTTTGTGTTGAGTTGTATAACTGGTCTTCAGAATAAAATCTTGAAATGTACTCAAATGCAGTTACGATTATATCTTCCAATGCAGTTTGTTGTCTCATCGACTTGCTGAACTTATACCAATTCATTTGTTGTCGGCGCTACATGTCTTTTTTCAGACATCTCTACTAACTCTGATCTCACAACTCACCCCCTTTCTGGCCATTTCATTTTCCACACAATCCATTAGCTATTTAGGCCAAGCAATAGACCGACAACTTCAAAAAGGCGGTTGGGTCAGACTGAATGCAAGGGCGGAGGTCAGGGTGTTGTGGGACAGCTAAGGAGAGCCTGTGGGACAGCTTGGGACAGCCTGTGTCCAGCTGTGTACTGTGATGGACCGAGCTGATTCATTTAAAAATCTTCGCCAGTCGTAAAAGCTGATTTTGCATCCTTTGTGGTCCGCGCCTTATGTCAGCAGGAGCGGCCATAACACATTGTGTGCGAACACGATGCATTTGTGCAGTGACGTCAGAGCGATCGGTTTGCGGCCAACGGTCGTATATCCACATCCACACCTACTGCTACCGAGCTACCGAGTTACCGCGGTACCGACCCGATCGGGTCGATGGCTCACTGAACCAGGGCAAAAAATTGAGTGCAACAGATTAATCTTGCACTTAACGTGAGTGCATTAATCAAAGGCTTTTGTGTGTTACGGTTTTGCGTTTGCATTGGGTTATACGGTCAGAGATGTCGAAATCATAGCTATAAAGATCGAAGACTCAATTCTGGCTGCATTGCATTGGACAAATTAACTACTTTGGTATTTGAAAAGTTTGGTCTTTAGAGGCATTTTGTAACACTGAGTTAAACTAAGGACCAGTTCCTAATGCTGCGTTGTTCTTAAAACAAAACTCTATTGTATAAAATTAAATGATCATGCCTTTCAAACAGCAAGTTACGCTGTGTCACATTTCCTTCAACGCTTGATTACCATTCACCATACATTGTTTTAGACTGGTTAGCAAACAAAGTTAGCTTCAGAACACATTGTATACAGTACATACGTCCTTAATAGTCCTTATTCCACATAGGTACGTTAGACGAGTAGTTCTAGTGAGAGGCGGGTTAGCTGTGTGGCAGACTGGCAGTATGTACTTGCGCAGTGCGCTCACCGGTCTCGGAGTCGCTCCGGTGTGTAACCGCACAACTACACACACATCCGACCATAAGCATGTAACGGTGTACTACACTCTTTTTGTTTAGCTGTACGTTTGCTCTCAAATTTAATAAGGCGTATTTTTTCTCTTTCAGTAAACATACCACGGTAGTTTTAGTTAGTACATAGTTAGTTTTTGTAGTTATTTTCTGTTTTTATCACTTTACTACATTTTAATATTTAATTTGTGTTATAAAAACAGAGACAGGTTCTCTCATTTAAAAAACTTCAAGTGTTGCCAACACGTAACGACTAGCAAACTGAAATGGAAATACATTGTGTAAATTCAAGTGCAATTCAAGGGTCGAGCGAGATACAACAAATAATAACTTACTTTATGATACATTTTCAATAAAAACCTACGTTGTGTCAAGGTGATCTATGTGCTAAAGAAATAAGATTATCTTTTGCCAAATCCTATTTCGTATGAAGCCAAATGGAACTGTGTAGATAACTGAATGAGCCAGGATTAAATTAACACTATTACAACGTCGTTAGTTTATTACGTTTATCTCTTGAGTCTTCATGATTAGTTTGAGTTGTGTTACGACGGAAAATCACTAAGTTGCGTGTGGTTATATTGTCAAGTGCCTAGTGATCATCATCTATCATCATTCACTCTATCAATTCTGTTTCTTGTTATGAAGAGGATAATATTAGCCCCACCATCAGAAATATTTTCAGTAGCAGTCTGGACGCTGTATTTGTGACCCAGTTGATGGACTCTATAGCTGGCAATTGTGGTTGTACCCTCTATACCCAGCCCTTCGAGAGTTACAGGCGTAACACACGCCTGTAACCCTCGAAGGGCTGGGTAATAAATATGCAATATTAGTCCAAAGTGCAATACCCATTCAAAAAAAGTTATTAAAATATTGAAACTTGATATTTCTCTGGTTTTCAACAAAATGAAACTTCACAAGAGTTGCGACCTAACTTCGTTGCAAGAACTTCATAAAATCTGTATTTTACGAACAAGTCAAAGCCTGTGAACATTTTATCCGCATTTTCTTCAAAAACAACTATTCAAACGTTTCACATAACACGACCTACTTGGCGAAAGTCACCGTTACACCAGTTATTCGCTTTTTGTGGGATTGGTTTCATTATGTACATGCAATTAAGGCGCCTCGTATCAGTCACATACGATCCCATTTATATGACCGTAAGAGATCTAAATGCAAACACGTTTAATATTTCATAATCTAAGTCTTAGAACAGGATTGAGATAACTGTCGTCATATCTGATCTGTGATCGGAGTAAAACTTGTTTTCTTTCATGTTAATTTACTTAGCGAATCTATTAGCTCAGACACCAACTACGAGAAATAAGTAGATGCGGAAGTAACATTCAGAATATGCATAAAGCTAATAAAAATATCTTTCTAAAGGATAAAAAAAAATAGTTTTAACGAGGATGAATCACACCTGCGTCTTTTACATAGACGTAACAAGAATACATCGAGCTCGAGCATTCAACTAACGCTATTTAATTTAGAAAACTCTGTAAGGACTTTATACGATTAGCTAGTGAGAACTCGTTAGGGTTATGTGTAAAACACATGAAAGTAGACCTCTAGGAGTTCGTTCGGAAAAGTCATCGTCATCAACCACAGTCCGACTTCACCCACTGCTGGGGATAGGCCTCTCTGCTTTGTTTGTGCCAAGCTCCACACTCTTGTGCCAGCCACGGAGAAGTACTACCACCATACTCATAATATTCCTGCCTCCAAACTACAAGCAGCATTGCTGAGTTTCGGTTTCAAAGATTGTCGATGCAATTACGGGCACATGACATATTTTAACTTTGTGTATCGTACCTGGTATTACGCCTATGGGCCACTTACTATGAGGTAGAATGCATGTCAACCATATTATGCTTTCAGAGCGACAATATGACCTTTATAAAGTAGCTGAAGTTCAGACGAAGTGTTACATAAGTCCACACTCGAGATGAACTGCAGAGCTATCGTAACGAGCTGCACTTACATAACAATTCACTGCGACCTCACTGGCACTGCACACTGGCAGTAACGAATCACGACTTTAAGTCAGTTTTACTTTCTTTTCTTACAACTGGCCTTTTGGCTCCAAAGTTGGTTTAAATTGGAGACACGTTGATTTGCAATTGTTTGTGAATGAATGCATGTTGGACAAAGATGACATCATCGATTTATAGCTGTGCGCAGTACAAGGATCTATGTGTGTGGCTAAATTCGGGACTAACGAAGCTAATCTTGGTATTTTTAATAATCTTTCGCATACAATTTCACAAATATTTACCAACAGTGTCCCTTAGTCATTCGAGAGCCAAAAGACCCTTGTAGCACTGTACTTTGACTAATAAAGACTGGAATTTATTGACTAGACGATTGAACATGCAGTTTATTTCCTCAATATAAGCCATAAACGCCATAACAAGACATTGTAATACAAGGATATTGAACCATGAAAAGGTACTATGTTAACCGGTTTTATTGACCCGACGAGCTGACTACGAACTTATGTAATTTATGCTCCCCTGCAAACTCACGTATTCAGCGAAAAATACCGTAAATCTGTACCGTCCTACAGCTTCCCACTATTTTTCTAGCACTATTTTCTACTTTTTAGAGGAAAACGAACGAAAAAAGTTTGTTCTTTATGCAGTAGAGATGCTTGAAGGAGCATGTGCGGTTCAGAATCAGATTGGTAACACAGAATAACACAAGTGCTACGATGCAAGTGAGCAAAGAAGAGCATTTGGTACTTTGAGACTCGACGCCATTGTAAGATTACTGAAAGCAAAGTATTTGATGGAACGGACGCTACATTCACTGTAGTGAACTCAATCGAGAAGAGTGCTCTGGGAAATTGGTCTAAAGCGGGCATTTATAGCAAACGATATTTTTTGAAAGGCTCTCAGAATAAACTATTTCATATTAACTTGTTTCTGCTGTGAAAAGCACTTGAACACAATTCAGTTTTAAATCTCATCAAAAGCTAAATATTTCATGGAAACTACTTAACTTTTATTTACGTGCAAACTCTTTATGTGCCCTTATGTACCCCTTGCACGTAAATGAAAAAACACATGTGGGTACATAGTCGCGCAGACTAACAACGTAGTAATAGTGCGGAGCATAAAGCCGTATATTTGAGTGGTTCATTTTTGTGTCCGCCAGTGCATCCGGGTCTGTTAACCCTAGGGCTGCCACTAAGGGCCGATGTCACCACTGAAACTGAAAGTGGTTTAAACTATTCACATCTAAACTATGTTCAAAAGCTGTCAGTGTCATAATAGCTACAAACAGTAAGAATGATACTACAGGTATTGAACTTCATTTAATTGTGATCGGGATTAGTTTCATTGGTTTAATCCGCTTGAGATGAAAAAAATGTGAGCCGTCACGGGACGCCTGGCAGATGTGAAACATCGACATTATTTTGTAAAAGTAATATGCAGAAAAGAACAGATTGTGATAGGAACTAAATATGTCATCATCATCATCTTCCTGCCCTTGTCCCATGTTACTTGAGGTCGGCGCAACACGTTTTTTTCTTCCAATCTCCTCTGTCAACCGTCATGCTATCATTTTCTCCTTTCACCTTCATATCATTCCTCACACAATCCATCCATCGTTTCTTTGGTCTTCCTCTCCCTCTCCATCCATAAATGAACTAAATATGTCATAATGATAAAATAAAATATTACGATTTTTTTTCCAGATAACGATGACTATTTATTGAATAAACATTTATTTAATTAAATACAAAAATTTACGAATTTATTTCAAATCGTGACTACTTAATTCGTTTAATCAGTGACTTCGGTAATAGTTATATTCGATGTTGCCTCTGAGGACGGTATTACTGTGACAATTGGTCGATGGTAACTGAAGTATGTTACAAAAGTATTGGACATAACATTATCAAGATATCTAACAAATACAGCAACTATTGTTGTTCCGTATCTGGTGGTAGGTTCTCTTGGATTGTTATTAATTTGCAATTGAAATTCTTCTTGGAGAAACGTAATTAATTAATACATCCAGCAGGTGACGCACCATACACACTACTGCATATAGACTGTATATATATACCATCATATAGCGTGACGACGCGTCGCCACGGCATGCGTCGCCACGCCTTAAATCGGTTTTACGTGCGGCTATAGATGTTTCACATCAAAAAAAGGAAACAACTGGTAAGTGAAGAACAATCGTACGAGTATATAAGTGTAATTGGTTGCTTAAACGCGTAATATAAATCATTATGCTTTGCCTTAGTGTTAAATGTTTTTCTTAAATAAATCCATAATGGCGCGTATAATGGCCTATTTACGGTTCTTACAGGGTTTTATTTGTGTTACTCATATATGTATGTAACAAAAACGTTTGTAACATTTTGAAAGTACACTTGCCCTGAGAGGTCACATTTACCCAGGATTCGGGTAAAACTTTGTTACTGAATAATATTTAACAAACGACGACGGTACGTCAGTAGTCTTCAACCTAAATAACCCCATTTACTACAAAAGGTACTTAGATTACGACACCTTACTCCGTTTCACAGTACATTGGTTTAATCTAGACTATCTCATCGTTAGACAGCCAGTCGTAAAACGCAATGGAATACAAAGTGATTCAGATTTTCTATTGCGAGGCTGCTAATTTCATCTAATCTGAAATTGCTAAATAAAGCTTATTAAATGCGCTGATACTGCTGGGGCTTAGCATCAGATAAGGTAATAGAATTATTCTACAGTAAACGAATTTTCGTGAAGAATATAAAATAATGTGTTTATTCTGCTTAGTTTTTATAAGACGTCTTAAGAATGTGTTATTATGGTGAGCTGGCACAGCATAGACTCAGAAAATCACTCATTACATTTTTGCCATTGGCATGGGCACAATTTTGAATTGAACTCGCCAACCCTGCGGCTGCCGCTCTAGCCTCGAATTATGCAAGTGCACTGTAGTGCAGTGCAGTTTAGTTATACCAGCGTAGTATAGTAGCTTCACCTGGCGTCGCTCGCGATCGATACGTCGCGACGACCGGGAAGTGCTCCGGTCTGGGGTTAGACTAACTTTTAGTTTAATTGTCTGCTGATTTATGTATTTACGTGATGTTTTTGTTATGACGGCGAGGAAGAAAATGTTTAGAGAATCGTAATGCTCTCTGTAACCTGTCTTGACCGAAAACAAACCAAAATATACAGTGCTACAAGGAACTTTTGATACTCGAATGACTGTGACAGGGAGACAACATTTGTGAAATGTATTGAAAAGACGGTGTTTGTTAGTTCTAATTTTATTCAGGCACGCCAGGGCCATCTATTGCCACAACATTGACGCCATCAGCGTCACGAGGTGTGAACGATCTCGATCAATTTGGTACCACCGCGGGCTAACAAGGCCCCCGTGGCCGTGCGCGGGTTGAATCGATTACACAATTGGCATCGAGAACTTAATCGATGTGTATACGAGTACCAATCGTTTTGTTCTGTCGTGATTCGAGATGTATTCGATTTGAAATTGTGTGCTTGCACCGTATTAGTATATGTTTATTTTGGATTTCATTGGACTGCAGTATAATCAAGAGGTAGATCTATTGTTTTGTTGGATAGGATTCTGGGTATTACGTCAGCTCAGATATTTATAGATATAAAAATGGTTCTGGTTGCTGGTTATTATCTCATCACATGCCTACTTCTAAAAGCAATACAAGGTACCGAAGCGCAGTAAAAAAAATTCAACGGAAAAAAATCTTTGACCATCAGATCAGTCTTACTCGAACAAACATCATGGAAAACTCCAAACACCGTCCACAATAAACAGTCTAGATAAAATCCTGTCCAACAAGTGCCATTACTCGTGGGTATGATCATGCAATTGAGCGCACTGATCAAATTGAGCGTGCTGATCAAATCGCTGCGCGTGATCAGGTTGAACCGAGGCTAATCGTGGTCAAGGTCCTGTCATCAGACTAGGTAGTGTTACGTTAGGTGGAGCAGTTACTTGCGTTATATATTTTTTTTTTTTTTAATTCCATAATTGTGAACATTGAAGAGGCCTTTGCCCAGCAGTAGACTGCAGTAGGCTTGACCTATTCTTGTAAGGCCACCAAATTATTTTTCCCCTCAATCTCCGGTCTTTCAGTTCCTTTTGACTGCTGACTGATAAAGAGAGAAATGATCTGACAAGCTTATCAGTACCTCATTTCTTCTCTCGGGGACTGTTGTTTTGATCTAGGCTACGGTAAACAATACCGTGAGAATTAGGGCTCAATAGAATAAGTATGCTCTTTGTTGTTTGCAAGGACTCCAAGCTGGTCAAAAAGCCAATCAAAACAAAAAACAAACCAATTATCAGATACTCGTCTCACCATATATGGAGTTGACCCAAAAAGGCTCACCAACCACCCACTTATAATAAAGTAAATAAAGTCATCAAAGTGTCAAAAACATGATAATCATTGAGTGGTTCACAGCGGATCGGGGTGACCGTGTTTGTGTCATATTCGACAATGACATGACGTCGAGAAACTGCGCAGACGCACCGTTAACGTGACGTGTGCGAAAATTATGTGTTAGTTGAGTCGGGTTAGCGTAGTGATAGTTGTCGATTAGGAGGTTTTATTCGTGTTTAATTCATCCAGTTCAGAGAGCCCCACAGAATGTCTTCGTTAAATACAGAAGGAAACGGGATAGATAAGGATAGTAGTGACCACTTCCTTTTTCCAGTTGTACTTACGCGTTTTAGCAAAAAAATGTATCTTTTCTAAGAAATCATTGTCCCAAAATGTATAAAACATCAAACAAAATACCTGAGAAAAACCAAGGTAATCCTTTTTCAATTTAGCAATATCTCTACACAATAAACCTCATTTTGGCAAGCGTGACTGCTTTCTAGGACACACAATAAATAACGCGGACACAAACCAATTCCCCATCTAATAGGTATAGGTACAAGAAACACAAAAGACTAGACTAGACCTGTGTGAAGTTATGCGGCAAAAGATAAGTAAAAAGGAAAATATACATTAGTGGCCAAAAGGTGTATTATGGGCCTAGCCTAACTTAATTTTGAGCATGATTGACTTTTTAAAAGAAAACATAGTAAGGTGACTGACTGCTTAGTTGGTGTTGTGGTCGCAAGCGCGACTGCCGAGCATGAGGTCCTGGGTTCGACCCCCTTGTCGAGCAGTGTTATTGGATTTTTCTATTAGGAATTCCTTAGTAGCAGTCACGGAGTCTGGATTTGTGCCCGGTTGATGGCAATAAGCTCGCCCCTATTAAATGGGACTTAAAAAATAACTGGCGAAATGAGGGTGTACTATTCGGTACACCTCTGCCTAACCCTTACATTACAGAAATGGTGTTATATTAATTAAGGTTATTAATGTGAAATAGGCAAGATTTAGTGAGCAATCTGGATCCTATTGTGTGAGTACCTGAGATCCTGATATTAAACTCAACTATTCAAGCCCCTGCAACTGCCGGCCCCGCCACCAAAACGAGGCGTGAAGCAAACGATGATGAACGATTTAATAAATTCGCACCAGTCGTATAAATCACTCGCACGACTTATAATTACACGGGTGTGGGTAACAGGCGGAACCGCCGCGGTTATCAAACTTAATACTATTGTTATTGTTTTGCGTCATAATTACGAAAGAAGGACGTCAAACTACGAGGTTGAAGCGGTTATTGGGTCTTAAATTTTATGTCTCGAAACGATAGCTATGTGGTTTCAAACGGAATTCATAAAAATGCAGTAATAAACGAATCTTAATTTAGATAACGACTCGTGCATAAAATATTGAGTTAGTGACGTGAGATGACAAATTCACTATTATTTATTGATACTGACACGAAAAGCAAATTACTCACATAAAAAAACAATCTTTAATTTATAAATCTGGTTGTTAGTTGATGCTTTGTAATTCTACGATGCGTTGATGACAAAATAACAATACCAGTTAATTAATTTCCACACCAAGATCGGCTATTTACACTCATTGGGGTCAGTGGTTTAAAACCATTAGCGACGTAATTAATTCATGATATAAAACGATCATGCACTTATCAATGACCGCGTGTGACTGCGGTTCTGCGGGCTGCGGCGCGGGCCGCAATGTGACCCCGTGTGTTTACGAAGGCTAAGACGCCAAACAAACAAGAGTATGAGAATGCATTGAATTTACGTTTTCTTTCTTCGTTTTTTCTTTCGTGTTATTTGTAAAATATTTTGAGTCAGATGACGAATTAATCGCCTTTTGTGAACGTAATCACGTTGTTTCTTTACAATTTATTTGAAACGTTTTTACTATAATTTAATTTAAGTTTCGAGAGAATTAAGATCTAGTTGAGGTTCGCACACACCAGGAAAGCATGTCACAAAAGGAGAAGTATTCTCAGCAGTGGGTGGAACAAGACAATGATAATATTATTTGGTGTTATAGATACACTTACTATTTTATCATATTATATACAGATTACTGGTACATTTTACCTTTTAATTTTACCAATTTAACAGACTATTCATTACAACAAAGCATACTGTTTGGCTAATTAACATATTCAAGTATTTATTAGCAATTTAAATGCGGTGACATACGGCGACCTAATCATGAAAATGTACTGAATAAACAATTAAACAGAATAACGTATGTATCACAAAAGTGTTCTTGCAAAGTTTTACCTGAGCTTGCATTTTTTTAGAGCTCTCTTAGATGTCATGTCAAGCTCTTGCTTTTCCTTTTATCATTTCTAAATTAATTTACCTCTCAAAAAATACGTACCCACTAAGGTACGGATTTTTTTGTTCCCTTTGTTGGAGGATTCAAGTGGATTTGGCCAAATACATTCTGCATCATTGACTATGTAATTACTTTGTTTTATCAAGTCAACTGTACTGACTTTTAGAATTTTAATTGTTTCCTTGTCTAGTGTATGGGCTCAGTATAGAAACTGGTATTCGTTACTTATGTACTCTCTCAAGTTGTGCCACACCATTCGTCCATATTCATGAATCACTTGCACTTCGCAACAGGAACTTCAGCACAACTTTTCCATTACAAAGTTCATCTCCATCCTTGTCATAACTTTAAGCTTTTCCATAACTCTGTCATATTACAATGTATCAGTATTATCTCGCTAGCACCAGGAAGTGTCTAATGTATAGTCTCTAGCGAAATAAACGCAGTTCAGTGCGTTTCACGGTTTACTGGCGAACAGCTGCAAGTCTACGACAATGACATTGTATTCTAAACCAGGAAAATACATTTTGTACAAAAAGCTTGAAAGCCTTGAGCGGGTTCGTTTGATATGTTCCCGTGTTCGGCACATCAAAGGCAATACTATATCATACACTTAAGTGCACTGACGTAGGAAAATCTTAAGTGCACTAGAGTAGTTCCGGTATTATTGACATCTTTTTCATTCTTTGATAGTATTAAAACTGACTACTTATTTACTTAACATACAATAACATGGCGACAAGTAGCCGACATTGCACAATACTCTGAAGGCAAAAGCTTCATAGATCTAGACATAAACGTAAAACAACAGAACAAAGGATATTTAAAGTCGTCTTCATAGTTCAATTAAAATTTTCTATTACAGTCTGATACTACCTAGCAAGTTCAAGCGTACTGAATTACCAACTTACATGACATTAACAAAAAGTTAAGTACCTACGTATGAACATTGTGAGGGTAGTCGTTAAAAGCGGCGTGGTGGGGCAGACTATGTTAGATAAGGTCATTAATATTAGAGACTCGTCCGCCAGCGGTCGTGTCTAGGGCGTGCCGCCGAGCGGATTAACATTCACAAAAAACGTTCAGAATACTAATAATGACTAAACAAGGTTAGTTACTACATATTAACTGAATTCGCGTATCACTTTATTCTAATGATTCATTTTAAAGGATTACAAGTGTAAAATAACTTCATGTTTGCTGGAATAAGGTACGTACATCCGTATCAATACGTAAATAGGGGTCGACGTTTCCGTAATTTTATGTTAACGATAAAAGTAGCATGGCAACAGATTTCATTTTTGTTCTAGATCTTTTTGAAAAGAACTCTCATCGATGTTATTGTCAGGTAAGTCAAATCGTTGAATCCGGTGTCACACACTTTGACCACAAAAAGCCCAAGAAGATTGATACGCTTATGAATCACTTAATTATCTTTCTATGTCTCATTTTAATACGATTATCTTTTGAATTATCTCTATTAGGGTCTTAAATATTAGGTATTTTAGATATTTTCTGATTCATTACAAAAACGGAAGTGAAGTGTTTTATCCAACATTCCATCTTTGTTCCTTCTGTATGTAAGATCTGAGGCATTTTCCGTAACAATTGACTTGTCTTTTAGGAATTCAATCTTCAGTTAATATTTTTCAACTCAACATAGTGTTTAATTTAAGTGTTTTAATTCTGAGATTACTTCACTGCCAAAAAAGAATTTTTGGCAGTGTAGTAATCTCAGACCTCTGTTTATACTTACGATTAAATTAGATTGACATTTTTAAAACCAGAGAGGGCGATACTGTACAGGAAATGCAATGAAATGTTTACTGAATATTGCTTGGTAATTGGTATCGACTGAAGAAGTATTGAACTATTGTGTATTGTTTCATAGACATACAGTTCTTTAAGCTACAGTAGTCAACACTTTAGCCTTGTTATTTGTTCAGCTTTTAGTTTTCTTACGTGACATAAAAATGGTTTTGAGATTTATTTTTTAAATCATATATTATGCATAGGTGCACAAGATATTGTAGTAATGACATAAATACAAAAAAATTGAAAAGCGGTCTTGCAATGACTGTGAAGATGGCCAATGCATCCTTATCTTTAGTTTTAAGCTGTATGAAATAGTCCTTTCAAAATTAATTAAATAAATCAATTAGTGAGATGAACACATTAAATCCTTTAATTGAATATTTATGTTGCATTGCAGATGTAAATTAATTATTTCACCACATTTGCGCAATTTCGCAAAATTATCCGATTGATCTTTAATCAGATAGGTGAAGTTGATTGATTACAGGATACCACTGATAAAAATAAATGAATTTGGTGTAGAAAGTGGAAATCTTTCAAACCGTTCATACATACGAAAACAAATAATACACTTCCTCATTTCTCCAGTCACCGTGACAAATAAAGATATAAATTTAAGAAAACAAGGCTTATTTACACGTACTAAAACGTCACACCCAAATATACAGATTGACAAACTGAAACGCAAAACACTGCAATCAGTTGTTATCAAGACAACAGTGAAACGTAAGAAGGAAATGATAACAGGTGGAAGTACTTACGAGTGCATGATAAGGATTACATCGAACGATGGTGACGTCACACATTCATACAAACAAACAAATCACAATATAAAGGTAAACCGAAGGACCATTTCGTACAATTCAATCACTTGTGCGGATCACACTGACATTGTCATCATCTGCCTAATCTTTAAGTAATTTAACCGGATGCGCCTAAACCAGTATTTTACATGAAGCGATTAACTATCTGTCGTGCACAGCCCAGATAGTACTGGGTAATACGATACACCTTGGTAAGACTGGTTGTCAGACTTTTTGGGCCACTGACTACCTAACGACTGTCAAAGATCTACAAATGACAGCCGGGACCAACGGCTTAACGTGCTTTCCGAAGCACGGTGGAGAGGAAACTCTGTATGTAATGGATGGTCGTCCATCCATTAAACAAGCGCAGCTTAACCTTGAAGATCGATCCGTAAGGCTGTTATATTACATGTGATTCTTCCCAAGCGTATGGCTGGACCGCCGCCGCTGGAAGCCTGCATGGGAGGATGCTTCACTGGAAGGATTGCAGCTTGTTTAGTTTGAAAAAGAAAGCAGTTGAATACCGCATCCAGTTTTCGAAACATGTAACGTTCTCTTATCTGTATTTTTATTGACTTCTTCGTTCAGTAGCTTTCCATTCATTAATTTTATCTTAATATAGAAAAGACCTTCTGTACTTTTCCTGTCAAATATTTAAATCTTTTAAGTTCCTTTTCCTAATCAGTGATATTAATGGATCATTTTTATCAGCTGTACAAATACAGATTTCCCGGTGTATGTTGATTTTCATCGTTGGGGTGTACTTTATACTGTATCACCTGTAGGTAGACAGTCGCAATGTATGTTATTGCTAATGTCAGGAATATATGAGATCATCAATGCATTGTGTGGAACACTGGTCGAGTGAGTCATCGTGAAGCTTTATTATTTGGTGTATTCACTAGCTATATGGTTGTGTATGTGTAGCCACCCGTCCTAAACATCTTTCTTTCATAAAAAAAATTGCTACTGCGAATCATTAAAGGGTTACCACTGCTTTTTCCGAAAAAAAAATATAAGTATTCTAACATTTTCGGAGACTACAGTGAACGTGGGCCATTCGTACATGTTTCCTTACACATTTCTTATTATACGTTTGAATACATCCGTATTCTGTGAATATCATTTCAATCAACCTTTCAAATGATTCCTACATGTCTGTATTTATATGTTTTCATTGTCACAATGTGTGTATTTTATCATTTGAGTCATTTTTACCTTCCTTTCCACGTGTTTACTTCAGTTACTTATTTGTTGCCATAACTTACCTGAAAACAAAAAACAAATATTATTAGCATAAAGCTCAATTAAAATAATATTCAAGAAACTATTTCAACAAATAAAAATAATGATGGCAAAAGATGAAATAATGAACAAAGCTGAACAAAAAAATATTGGCCAACCACTGTTGAATAGCGAACTTAGCGCGAACAAGAGACGTAAATTGTATGAATTATTAACGCAATTACAATCGTAAATACATAGTTCTATAAAAAGGTGACTTTAATATACTTTACAATACGGTCAAGGACTACACGTACATGACCAGTTAATTGCCTAGAAAAAATGGCAATAAACCTATGAATAGCCTAAGATAAGCTTTATAAATCAAAATATCATGCCAAGCAAAGCAAATTGTAAATACCAGTGAAGCCTTTTCACTGAAACCAAAATTTTGGATCACGTGGACTCAATTGTAAAATATCCCTGAGTCCTGACTCGGCTGCAACCTCATCGCACAAAAAACTTATTCATGGCAGTTTTTTATTTAATATATAAAAGAACCTGCACCAGTTCGTTAACCGTTCCAAAGTTCAAAGAGTTCTTGAACCTGAATCGAACCGATGAAAAACCTTTGAATAACCAACTCGTTAATTATTGCTTCACTAGCGACTGAACTAAGTCTGAAGTCTGGGGGAAAATGGAAAATAGATTCTGTTGAATGTGAAGCCTTTTAATTAAGAAGCCTTAGAGAGGTTTATAATTAAAAGGTAATTTTCATTTCGTCATTCTAAGAAAGTGTTAAACAACGTTGCAAAACACAGATTACTGCCGTTGCTCAAAAAGCCGCTAAGCTGAAGTGGGACTGAGCTGACCACGATTTTCGTATGTCCAATGAGCTGTGGGCCAAAAAAACCATCGCCCTGACACAGCCAGAAGGTGGACAGCGTAGAATATAGCAGGACGAGCTGGACAAAACCAAATAGCCCGTATTAGCCATGGAGAGAGGCCTTTGCCCAGCAGTGGGATGACGCACACAGTAACAATAAGAATGATCAACATTAAGTGCTATCATATTACTGCTGATTAGTATGTTTAAATGGTCTTTAATAATTTGATCAAATATCTCATCATCTCTCGTATGAAATGTGGAAAACATCTCAATAATTTCTCAATTATCATTCTCACCAGAATTAGTAATCTATTATCCAGCTTAATTATTTAGTAACATGACAGTACATATATCACCACTTGTCATCTCGCTGTATAATTACATGATAATGAACAGGTGTACTTATTTATTTAGCTCTCCCTAATCTCTAGAGGACTGTGTCACCGTCAGCTTAGCACGTATGTAATATACCCTACGTGTACTAGAAAATTTACGAGATTAAATGGATTTCGGGTCTAGAAGTTACTGGAAGGTTTTGTAGAATTTTAATCTTTTATTCGATCGTTCAGTGAGATTCGATAAACTATGGCATCGTTTAGAGTGCGTGAGAACATTACACTATACTACGTTAGCACTTGCAAGACCGTTGAGGTCTCTCAGCAAAGGGTAGATAAAGGCTTTCCATAAATATCTCAACTTAATTGCTAAACTTTTTTTATTTAATTCAACCAGTTTCAATTTTTTTATCCCTATCCCTGCCACATAAGACCAACATTTAAATATGTAGCTCGTAAGTAGTTATGTCCAACCATAATCACTAATCTATTAGAATCCGCGATCAACTAGCAATCTGTAATGTTCACAATTTATTAGCCAAGTCCCTTACCGTTATCACAGCTGCAGCCATACCAGTTTCTGTACTAGCTAATAACGAAACTGTTACTACAACCAGTTTCATTTCAACAGCAACTAGTTTCAAACAAATGCTGCATTCATTTCTACTGTCACAAACAAAGACCTTCAAAAAATAATTCGAAATGTTTTTAAGACCTATCTAGAACTTTTATAGCAAGGGCTTACTGCTGAGACTAACGAGGGAAACTCTAAAATGGATTACCTAGACCAAGCCATAATCAATAGGACGCCTAATGAAGGGTGGTATAAAATACGACCTGAGTAATTAACGAAGTGGTTTGTTATGCAGAAGGGGATAATCTGTTGGAATTTTGCTTATAAACAAGACCAAGCCCATACTCAATATTTTTATTGCATTCCACATGAAGGTATTTTTAAGTGTAAAACTAAAATCAACAGCACAACGAATCCTTTATTTAATTAAAAAACAATTGCCAATCGCACAGTATCTTCAGCCAAATCAATATCAAATCGAAACATGTAACACACTGACTACAGACCAGCATCCATTGAATTTCTAGACTGGCAGGTCTGGCAGTCATAAATCCAGATCCAATCTCTCAGTATTGCGGCAAGCCCACTCCACTCTCACACAACCTAGCCAACGGTTCTGTCTGAGCATAACTCTTCAAAAGATAAACGGAATATAATTAAGATCAAAGAACTGGTTACACAAAGCTCTCAAAGCAGTTGCTAAGTGCAATTAATTCTCAACAACTTGCAACTTTGTTAACTCTTAAGGAAGGGAATGATGACAAAGCTATAGATGTCAGCTTGCGTGGTGATGCAATATTGATAATGCTGTAGTTTGAGAGTTTAATCTTTGACTTCAAAAACATGCAAGTAAACATTGAGAAAAGATGGATCATTAACATAACAACAACATCGGGAGTGTAATCCCCGAAGGGTTGGGCAGAGATGTACATTATAGTACGTCCACATTTAGCCAGTTATGTTTTAGACGCATGTAATAGGGGGCGAGCCTATTGCAATTGAATAATTAAGTGTAAAATGTACGAGTTAAAAACTCTGGCATTGAAAAGAACTGAGCCTCAGGTTACATAACATAACTTTCTGTTAAAAAAGTTTCAATCTGGCGTAAGGCCAATAATTCCCGCGATCGTGAACAACCAATATAACTTTATGAATAAAGATTTTAACAAACTTTGGTTTAAGAAAAGTCTGAGACACTCCATTGTAAATACATTTCAACAAGAAATAACAAGTGACATAAAATCTTGGAAGAGGAAAGTGATTATCTATTTGCTTTATATAAGATTGACGGAAAGAAAAACCAAAACAAAGAAAAAAAAAAAAAAGGTCGAATAAAGTACCAGTAAATAAAAAAAAAACCATGCACTAAACAGATTCTTCAAAAGAGAGGAGTTAAATCATGGAACCAGGATTTTGTATTTGGCAGATTTTTAATTTTTTTTCAATTAGCAAAAACACTACAGGACACCATACAAAACCGTGAAAATAATCGAATAGAAAAACACAAAGGGGGCGGCACAAAGCATGATCAATAAATGATTGCGCAATCGTAGCGCAGTTAGTTGCGCAACCATGACGCTCCATGTACTAAGAGCTCATGTCAACACGGTCCTATCACGCAGATTATCTTAGTGCACGATAATTTGCAGATCATCAAGGCACAGATCAAGGTAAACTAGTGTGAATGTCGACCTTGATGATACCCAAAGGTTGTATCAATGTGAAATGGTAATGGCGAAATTGAAAGAGTAAGAGTCAAGACGAGATTAAGGCTTGATTACCGTAGTGGGCTCAAAAGGATAAATATAATTGTTCGTATATTTACATTCTTAGGCAGTGTTTTGGATTTAGGGTTCGTTTTCGTATGTATTTCGAGTAAATAAGGGTCCTTGGGTCTTGTAGTTGTAAAATGTGTCTGAAACTGACATGTTTCCCGAATGTTAAGTATAAGAGGCCATTCATATGTCTTCCCGATGAACATCATTATTAATTAATAACTGTATCAAGTCGTTAACCAATCTACCGCAACAGACCGTTCATCACATTGTTCTGCAACTAACGGTTCAGAAACAACACGCACGGAAGTGTACCGCCAGGTTGCCAAAAATCTGGCAATTGCTCTCGTATGGCATTGGTGTCCTACTACGTTTCCGGTTTAACCGCGTCATTGGGACGAAAATAAATCAGTTCGACGACCGACCCACAATCAGTGTGATTACCTGTTAGTACACATGTAGCTGAAATACTAGTGACAATGTTAATGAACTGTAATTTTCACAATTGTAGAAAGTAGGTTATTTTGTCTATTTTCGACACGGACATTAAAGTGTTTTCCTCTTTCGATTCAAGGTGATTCGTACTATCGTCTTCAAAAATTTCAGTCGTGTATTTGATGAGGAAGGAGGAAACTTGGTGAAGGTTAGCATTAGACTGGGATAGATTAGCCCGATCATTTCATCTCACCGCAGGAAACGTTCTGCTTCCATTTCCCGCATTTCCGCTTCGCTCAGTACTCGGTTCCCTTTTCCCAAGGGAAAACAAAAGCGTAAACACACAGATAAGAATCTGTGAGAAATACTAGTAACGCGGTGTCTCCGTGCATTACTCACGTCCCTTGGGGCTCAGCCATATATTACGGCGGGCAAACTGTTTCACCGATCCCTCACGTCACTCTTTCGTATTAGATGGAACGTCACATATCAAAATGTCACAACTTCTACTCCCTCCTTGTTTATACCACACGTAATTTATTGACGATCCCTTAAGAGGACATTTTGTATCAGCCGTGTATACTGTAACTGAGTGTGTACTTATTTGTAGTAGAGCAATATTTACCGTGATCCGATGAGCAGAATTCGCAAAGGACTTGAGATCAAGACGATATATTATAAGAAATTGTTCATGTATACTTAGGTACTTAATCTTTTGCACGGGTTGGTAACTACACGGCTAAGAAGCTTCTGTTTATTACATATCCAAAAAGGATACAATTCTAATTATTACAGACAGACAGTGATTGGACAGCCTTCACTCACATTCCAAGTTATGTCAAAAGAACCCCTTTTACTACAGAAATAATGAATAGTGAAGCGAACTATAATCTCACCACATCATTAAGGATAGCCCACACCTCATAATCACGACGCTAAGGTATACAAGCAGTGTTGCCGTATCATTAGTGTTAAACCGAAGCATAGCAAAAGCTCCGGTCGTTAGGCGAAACTGCCGACGTGTTATCACGGCATCGTATCGTATTTTCAAATCGTCAGATTAATTACTACGTGTATTGCATATCGTTCATGATGACGTCGGAAGAGCGATTGGGATATTGATAGATTGGTTTGATATTATTTCACAACATTTCCGAAAATTCATGACAACCTCAACTGAGGTTAGAAAAGATATTGCAAGGAATCAAAGCACACATGCGTGCATAGTCCAAAACCATGGAAATCATGCGTAATTTGAGTATTACAAAATGATTTTCATTTAATTTTCAATAACCGATAAAGCAAGTGACCGACCACTTCAATTCCGTCGAAGACTCTCGGTATCATTTTTTTATTAGGACATCTATTTTTATGCAAAGCACTTAATACTGCCACTTGACTTTCAAACCTGCTATTATCCGATAGTGATAACGAAACAAAACAAATCCCACGTAGACGTTATCTGGTGACCATCAAGAATTCAAGAGTAAGTAAAATAAATGCAAGCCGCCATGTTGGTTGCGCAAACAAGTTGGAGATACTTGAGTAGCGTCAACGGACGGCCAAGGCAACGCTATTACAGGCCATCGAACCAACTTATCTCGCTGGACAGCCTTATATGTATTGAGTTTGTATCTGTTTACGTACTTTTAAAGTAATTTAAATTGTGCATTTGTTTTGCTGCTTCCCTAGTTTCGTGTGTAACGACCCATTTACTAATTAAACAATTAAGGGAGTAGGGGTTAGTTAATTGGAATAGGGGTAGCTATTTTTATGGGGCTTTATTTTTTTTTTACAACCGAGCACACTCTTTTGTTTTTCTATGAAATTGTGTTACTATAAAACCGAACTTCTCCTCAATAGCAAACAGATGAAATATTTCTTACACCCGAGTAAGAAGAATATCTAGTAATTTTTAATTAAGGAAATTCAATCCACAGTGACGGTCGGTGGAACTAAACCACGTATTTTAGACTTCTAATCCATCTAAACATTGCAGCCTATCAATCGCTCATTAATCAACAGGCTTAAAAGACAATTTCTTCCAACGTTTATAGGCAAAATTAACGTTGCAAAACTTTCTAAAACTATACGCAACAGCACTTGTTGCGTAAGTGCATGATCCTTTCTAACTGATGTGAAAGTGCTGGATGCTGCACAATCGCTCAGTCATCTCCTGATGATGACCACTGAAGATAACAGATGCTGACAAAAATTGGATACCTATTATTTCGACAGGATTTATCGTTATGAAGGACAGGTACAAACAGCTACAACTTGAGTCTAGAAAGAAATGAATTTCTGCAAACCAGTGCATACAAAACAATCAATAGTTAATTCATCACTGATGCAACAAAATATTAATTCTTCATATTGAAAGACATCAAAGACAGAAGATCTTTCGAAAGAAATAATACAAATCGAGGTGTTAGAACTTCAGCAACGAAATTCACTTACACGACCTCCAGACGTAAAGAAACAATTAGACGAGAGGCTTTAATATAAATATGAAAGGCCTCATATTTGTAAGACTTAGGGGATCATTCAGGCGCGTTTTATTATTCCAAGCAGAAGTCAATGACTTGGATAACATTCCGTCTGGGACAGTTAGTCGTACAGTTAAACGGTGATAGCTAACATTGGTTGTAATAGTGTCAACTGGTCAATAATATCGTCATAAATATCAACTTGTAGCTTTTATGGCCGGCAAGTACAGTAGTCAGTGTCCTACGTTTCCTGAAACCTCCTCTTTTCTTCTTCTTTGAAATAGAGGTCAGGTAATGCACTGTACCAATGTACTGACTGCAATAATGTAACTGAATTTGTAACGAGAGAGCAGAGGTGACTGACAACACTGAACCTTCAGATGATTCCAATATGCCTTTTACAACACAAGCAAGAAGGTAAGGAAGCAAATCTCATGTAAATTGCCAAACATATAGAAAGACAAGAAAACAGAAACCCTATTCAAACATACAAAATATTTTCACAAACAAAGAGCCAGACACTGAAACCGCTTTCTTAGTCCCAAATAAAAGTAACTACGCATTTCAATAAAGTGTGTCAGTGAGGTCATAGCCCCAGATTTAGGTATTTCACTATCTATCTTAATATCGTGATAACTTATCAATAGTAGGAATAATAACACCTTCGTTATCAAAAGACTTGTTTTCTGTTCCGTCTCTAGATAAAATTGTTTCGTCTATTTGCATATTAAAATAATTATCAGCGGTTTTGACGATAACAGAAAAAACTGCTTTAGCCACGTCTGTCGTATGCCTAATGACCTGTGGGCCAAAATAATGACTATCTGGCGCCCAGACGCAGCCAGAAGGCGACGCGGCAAGCCACATAGGAGATGGCGGGACGAGTAAGAAAAAACCAATGACCAGTGGCCCGTATTAGCCCTGGATCTAAAGTACTGTAAATCACGGGAGAGGTAGAGAGTAACAGATTAAAGAAACTGGGAAAACCACCCAAATTGTTTGCAGGACTAATCGAATAGCTGGCGTCACCAGAGCGAAAGGCCTGTCTGTGATGTCACCAATAGTATAATGTCCAGCAGTGGGTCACGAACTCGCGACTAGTTGAGTGGGCAGTTGTTGGATCTCAGAATGTAATGTAGGTGGCAAAGATTTGAGCAGCTTTTGTATGGATAAATGTAGCTCATAATTTGTTGATCTATGTATCAGACTTTGTCTTTCTCAAGGATTTACATGTATGCATTAACTTCTTAACTGGTCTCCCTCTGGCTTCTCTCAAGTCTAACCAAAATGCTACTACGATATTTGTGTACACTACGTCACCATGCACAGTTTTATAAAAAAAAGCAGTGCTACCTTCTAACAATACAAAGAGTACGGGTCTGTATACGATCGTATCTCGATATCCCATTGTACTTGCATCAGATAGACATTCACACGACGGACGTGATAAAACCAAAGTCAAAACAAACTCCAAGATCCAATGACGCGAAGGACGAACGTCTAGACTTTTCTACAACTGGCTCGAGTTACCTAATCTAGTTAGCAATCTGGGCTAAAGAGTTTTTATTTAAAGAATAGATTGTACATTTGTACACGTCATGCATTTAAGTCTATCTACTGTTAGGAAATTAATCTAAATTTTGGATTTGGGATGGCAGCGTTTGTATCCGATTTCTCACTGTGTATCGGTTCCCGAAATGATACAAAGTATTAAGATTTTGATAAAGATAGAGTTGATTAAGTAGTCGATAATTCGAAACACCTCATCGTACGTACCATTAGCAAAATAAATAAAGATAGCTATGGCCAATGAAATACTTGTTTCGTAAGGGTAGAAAGCCGTAGCTTTCCGAAGCACTTGCTACAATTTGTACCCGTCGGTCGCTTTCTCCACGTACTCGCAGCTTCCATTCAAGTGCAGACGCACTCGTGCAGTATTGTCAACAGCCGGGTGTTCAGTTCCGACAGACGCTTTAGCTTCAACTTGTTAAGCACCATTCAATTTACCTTCCGTATTCACTCTCGTTTTCATATCCGCTACAATTTGAAGCTTAATTGAAAACGCTAGAGCCCTTCTATACATTAGACTGAGATAGAATGTAAGATCCTTAGTTGGACGATTCGTTGAATCTAGTTCCAGTTAGTAATATAGGACTGAGACTCGTCATAATCGGTTCGCTGACCTCTCACAAAGGCCATGTCTCACCGAGATGACGTTACTTAGCCAGGAGGCGTGACTAGTAACCGCAAAACCAAACAGGAGACCTGAAACGGATATTCCATAAATAGAACATCTGTGAACCGCTTGCAACTCCCAATTCAGTCCAATTCTATCAGTTTAAGTTGCAAAACGTTGTCCGACACCCACATTTGGAAATTGCACAAATACATCGAATGCTCTGTGCAAACTGGATTATTCGCGAGTAGCCCAACTAAGTGCGAACCGCACTTAACCGGTATCTGAATTGAATACGTACCGCCGCCATTTTGTGTCATGAGTGGTGTGAGTGGAACTGTTTATTACTCCGAATGACATCCCGAACGGATTTCAATGGAGTAAGCAGACTTGGCAACAGAAAAGCAAGCAAGATTCGACTTCTTTTGACAATCTGAATATAATCTTGGTAATGCCAATTTTACGAAAGTTTTTACTTAGTTAGCCAATGAAAATTTCGATAATTTGAAAAAAAAAACTGTTTGGGACATTACTCTTTTCAATTTGTTGATTTGAATTAATTTACTGCTGCATCGTTCGAACGCGGCCAAAATGTAATAAAAAATTAGAATATTTTCATCAAAATAACTTCTTAAAAAGAATCCCAAAATAATATGTTCAAATGGCCTTCTGGCTTCTAGTTTGCCAGTCACCACTCGCTCTGAATTCTAATTTTATCAAATCTTTAACAGCCGTAGCAAACGGAAAAACTAAATACCGATCAGAATGTTTATAAACTACACGTTGAATAATTAGCTATCACCCTAAAAAAAAAAAATTGAATACTCTAAAGACTGAAAGAAGCCATTTTCGGTCTACATATGTATCACTTCTATCCATTTTATTTGCGATTCTGGAGAGTACAGAACTTTCTTTAAAACTCTTATTCATTAGCCTCCAAAACTTCTTTCCGCACAAAATCTCAAGTACATTCGTATAGTAAATGAAAAGCGAACCGTGTTTGTTTGCAGGCGAGCGGTTTGCCTTGAGCTGCGCCGGCGCCGCTCGACCTCAGCCACACTTCAGTACACAACGCGCGAATTGAACCTTTTTATTGTGTTGTCAACGCGATACATGATTCACGCTCAGATATTATTTTGAGAGCGAATGATCAAACGCGTGTGTTTGTCATGAAGTATCTACGAGTCTGGATTTGTGCCCAGTTGAGGGCAATAAGCTCTTCCCATATTAATTGGAACTTAAACTTAACGAGCGAAATGTGGTGTACTATAGGTAGTAGTAGTACTCTTCCGGCGTGATGTAATGTATGTCAATAATCATTTCAATAAAGACCTTAGTCTCTTGAAAAATTGCGGAATCTATTTAGAATTCTGTAAGCGGTAATGTCGCAGCTTGCGTCACTGTCATTCATTGCCGTTCAGCGCTCCGTCGACAAGTGCTGCTACTCACAAGTTTCAAGGCTACTCTTCAAACAGTACAATAACTAATCGGTTATCAATACTGCACGCTTGGAAGACACCAAAACATGCACCTTTTGCATTTTTCTTTAGAGTGAACACAAAGGTGGAATTAAGAAGAAAATCAACTGAATCGTGCAAAGCAGTCAATATTCTTATTGCATACATACGCAGATAGATACATTATGGGAGATATGGTTGAACGAACTTTGCCAATTACCATGCTTGAAGGAGCTACATATGTCAGAAAGAGATCTCAACATTCATCTATGCCCATCTAACTCAAACAGATTCAGTGATTATTCATATTCTGCTCTCAAAACAAGGAAGGACAACATCATGAAGTAAAAAAAATCTAAGACGTGTAGCATCTACGTATCCCACGGTGGATTATATCCCACTCTCATAGAAAGAGACATGTATCCTAACGGTTGGAATGTAGGCTAATTATTCTAATGCTTATTAAAGTACTATATCATACATATTTTTGCTTGCACTTTTAGCACAGTAACCGTATATATGCCACAACAGACGTCAAATGAACAGCAGTTGCAAAGATAAGTGCGCCTGCGACGCGTCGACGCGTCAGTAAGTATGCCTTGCATCCGGTGCGCGTGCTGATTCAGACTCGAACAAAGAATATAAACAGCCTGTTGATACATTGTATTGCTTTTTATAGCTTATTGAGGTGATTAAAGACAAATTATAAGTGATTTACGAATGGGGAATTGAAAGTTAAAGATATTGGAAATTGAAATGCGAAAAATAGAAAATAACGAGTGAGGTAATCTCCGGGAGTGGGAGAGAACCAAGTTAGCGAAAGAGGGTTAGCAAAGAAGTCCTGACTATTACGAAAGCTCAGGAACCAAACTATTTTTTTTTTTATGAACAGGTTAATGTTATAAAAGATAGCAGAATTGTTAATATTTTGAGCCATTACTGCCGAGTAGTGCTCTTTCACATTCATATTTCGGTTCTTTTGTGTAATTCACTGCACACACACTAGATCGTCCAGATAAATAATAAGCCAACAAAGAGAATGGCTTCAAAGTACTGGCACATAATCATAGATACTGCGAAGATGAAGTTCATGAATGCTTGATACACACAATCATGGCGGTAATTGCGCAGTAATCAGTTCACGCTCAAGGTGACAGCTGGTGCTAATTGCAATCTTTACATAATCTACAAGCAATGAACATACAGTAGGTTACTACATAGAAATATAAGATGACTTATGTTATTCGTAAGAAATCGGAAAAATCAACGGCAGTTATGTACAACTTCACTTTCAAGAAATAATCATCTGGAATTGACTAAAGGGACATTTTAATTGATTTTCGCTATACCAAATTATCAAGCGTACTGTTGAACCAATTAGTTTTACCATCAAACTAAGAATGGGAACCTCGGAATAACAAATAAATGAATAATAATGATTCTGATCCTGAAATAGTTTAGAAGGTAGCCTAGCACCTGTTTAGCACTGGTTCGTTTCGATCCTAAAGTTGGCAAACAGATTACCCATACCAGTGTAGTTATTGGGACGTTGGATGATTCTGCTCGCCACATTCTTGACAATACCTCTTAGATGAATTTAAAAATATCAATAAATAGACAAGGAAGGAAAACAAACACAAAGCATCCTAATAATAGACAGTAGAGCATTCTACTGTACCGTTGAATGATCTATTAACACTTCGATTAGTAAAGTGATTAGCGAGTTAAAATTAGAAGTATTGATCTTAACAAGAGCGGTGTACGCTGACTTTATTTGTATTGCTGGTTGTATCTATGTACTATTATTTATCGCTCTTACTGACCGTGCTATCGACTCGAGATGCTCCGACGTATTTTGTATGAGGTTCCATCAAATAATCCATACTACACTACATGCCTGTATGTTACCTTTTCACGCCTTAACTGCTGAACGGATTGCGATGAAATTTCGCACAGAAACAGCTTAAGACTTGGGTTAGGACATAAGATTATTTTAATCCCAGTTATAAGGTCCCGTGGAATAATAACCGACCCCACACGAGCAAAGCCGCAGCCACAGGCTAGTGAACTGTGTATAAAAGGACTTTAGATGCATGTTTATTAATGTGCATGTCCCCTACGTCATTCCGACCTAACTCCTTATTGATATCTGGCTACCTGAAAGCCAAAGACCTGATTAGTATAACAATCTCAGGTCCATAATACATAATTATCTTTTTATTATATTTTCTTGTTCCTCCTCTTTGTGTGCCGTCATCAGCATTCTACGTCAAATTAAAACAGGATTCAGACTATACTAAGTGTTTGTGTATATGTACGGTCACCTTCGGTTTTGGAGCAGATCACATGTCCTGACTACAGCACTACCTGCGTTTTTTGACCTAACTTATTTTTAGATTTTTTCATTTGCTTTAACATTAAAGTATCGATTGTATGTGTCAATAACCTGAACACAAGTTTCTCGAAATATTGATTTGCATGTTATAGAGTTTGAAATAATAATGAGGGACTGGACAAAATGGCGGAGTTTAGTCTTTGCATGCTGACTGAATCTCAAAATCTCGTTTTAAAAACAATTATGCACGATATTAAGACGTCAAACAGAGTTCTGGCAGCTATGTTATTATAAAATAAAATAGTCACAGAAGACACAGAATTCAATTTAAATCCAAAAATAGCTTCATAAACCTGTTTAGTAAATAACCAGATCCTTCCGTTATACCATTTGTAACGAACAAGGTTGGTACATAAGGAAACAACAGCATGTTCTCACACGGGTACGAGAATTATTCGTTGTTTTCCTGCTGTAGGTACAGGAAAAAACCTTAATTCGAGTTAATTATTACAATTTGATAATTATGTAAAGTCGATTAAGGTTATGTGCCTATTAGTCTCGCAAAAAGTAGGGTATCTTTAAAGAGATAGTGAAATTACAATTGCCTGTTTTCTTTTTAAAAATACTTTAAATATGTACATGGATCTTTGGGCGCGTGTAAAAAAATTGGGACTAACATATACGCTATCTTGTTTTTCAATAATTTCCACAATTTTTTACCAACTGAGCCATAAAAGTCTTGAAGTTCAAATGCACATCTTAATGATATCACACTAACAGATATATTTTTACATAGAGCTAAAAGAGTACCTATGTGTGTAAAAGAAGACACTGAACAGAGAAGTTGAAAGAATAAAAAAAAATCATCGTAAAGAAAACCAGTCCCAACCACTTGCGAGCAATTGCAGGAGTTATCAAATACCAAAGCTACATCCAGCTTTCGAAAAGAACAGGATTCAATCGCACGAAACCAAACCTCAAATCATAACAGAAAGTGAAGGAACAATTACATGGAACCGAAGTGAACGCAATATTAGAAGAAAGTGACCACAGGCTAGCAACAGCAAAGTAATCCGTGCAGCAATAAAACGGCTAATAAACCGGTTCCCTACCCGGTCTGGTTAATAGTGCCAAGTCGACTGACCACAGATTTGTTGTGAAACGAATGAACAGTTGGTATTAAATCATAGCTATATCAATATTCTATTATGTATTAGTTGAGTTTGGATTGCCTCGTTGGTTTAGAGCATGAGGTCCTGGGTTCGATTCCAGGTCAGGCAGTGTTATTGGAATTTCTCAAAAGCAGCCCGTGCATTGGTGGCTTTATGGCAATAAGATCGCTCTCGCCCCTTGCCATATGGGACTGAAACATAACTTGTAAAGTATGGTTCTACCTAATCCTTCCGAGATGACACGCGTGATGTATTGTTATTGAATCAACTGGTCACTGGTCAGTGGGAATCAAATCACAACTTTATCAATAATTTAATTATGTATGAGTTACGTAATAATACCACCGCAGCAGGCGCAGATAATCTGCGGTGACGGCCGGGTCAGTATAAATATCTGACGTATTATGTATACGTATTCAAGATTATAAGTGGTTTTATTACTATTATTATGGGAATTTTAGCTGAGTTTCTAATGTTCCTAACAACAATTGGAGAATTTACTTCGATCTACATGTGAGTTACGGTATGAATTCAAATAACAATATAAGTGGAGTAACAAAAAATAATGGACGATATTACTCCATATGCGAAAGCTAAGAATCTGAGATCACCATCGTCCTGTCCTTGTCCCGTGTTACTTGGGATCGGTGCCACACGTTTTCGTCATTCATTCTCCCCTGTCACCGGTCACGTTACCATTCACTCCCGTTTCTTCCACATCCTTCTTCACACAGTCGATCCAACTTTTCGTTAGTCTTGCTCTCCATTCATTAAAATTTATGTTCTTCACTCTTTAGGTAACATATGTGCTTCACTTGCCAGTAGAAACTAAGATTACTTCTGATATCGTAAGACTTGACACCTTTAACACTTCTGTTTGACCTTTCCTAAGATACAATGACTTATCATATTGAACAATTCTCTATACTGAATAGATCCTAGTTCATCGCCTTCAAAATCATTCAATAACAGGTATGTCTAATGCTTTGTATTCTATTATTTCTAAGAAGCATAGAATTCATTCTCAATATCAGAAAACACGAAAGAGTGCAATAAACTTGAATAAACATTAAAATACGATGAAAAATTCTCCATCTTGCATCTGTTTTGTGTCTTAAGAAATGTTAAAATCATAAGCAACTGGCTTCGGTTTGTATATTTTTAATTCTCGAGTTGATTTCAGTCTTCAATCGAGTAATTCTGAGAAATCAAGCATTTTACTTTATGTTCACCAATAACCAACCTAAATAGTAAGTTAAAGCAAAATTAATCGAACACTAACACTGGTTTGATCATCATTATCATCCGCCTAGCCTCTTCCCACCTACGTTGGCGTCAGCATCCAATCTTGCCGAATGCAGCTGAACACCAGTTTTTTGGAGTGACCACCTATCTAACCACGACCCAGTTACTATGCAAAACGGCACCCCTCAATAACTTAAACTGATAGATAGTCTTGGTACTTTGTCCGCATAAAATACATTTTTGTTTTGTTATAATTTGATATCGATAATCTTAATGTCTTTGAAGTTTCGCCAACTAATTTAAAACATACAGAAAACTTAATTTAAAAACATAATTATTTTATGCAAGAATGAAAACTATCCAAGTTTCGTACTTTTAAATTTGATGAATGTAAACTAGTTTTTAATTAAAACAATGCATACCGTAACCAGTTGATCTAAATATTAGTAATTCCAAGGTATTGAAACCTTGAAGAAATGTAAAACATGTTACTAATAATTCAATGATGTGGATTTTCGCCTATTTCGTTTATAATCAAGTAACTCCTTAGGCACCAGATCAAAACACCACTTCGCAAAATCACAAAAAAAAACGCAAAATAATATTTTCGGTCTTCACTCTCATAATATTATGATTCAAAATTGTGGGTACCAATGTTATTATAATGTTAACCGTTGGTTTTGGGAAATACTAAGTAAATAAGACCGTTACTTCAATCACAGAATAAATAGTACAAGCTTCAATGCCTAATGTATTTTAATCACTGGGTTATTACATAAAACAATAACATAAAATTACAAGAAACAAAAGATAATATTTATTCATTACTATTCATTTTGAAGTTTACAGTTATAGATTAACAAACATTAAGTTAATTATATTGACAAATCCTTTCCAGAACAACTCAAAATTATCTATTTTCTATACGCTTAGCCGATATCTGATAGATTCCATAACATAAGATAAGAAATGCATACTTCAGAAGTACAATGAGTGTCACAAAAATTCAAGTCTTATCAATTACAACGAAGGAAAAACAACTTTATTACGCGGAGATAAGATACGGGGAAGCGCAAAAAATAAGTTGTTTTTGTTCACATGATATTGTGAAAATACCGAAGAAGAACTATACGCAATCAGACTAACATACGTCTGAGGAGACTACAAGCACGTAGTTATGGACCGTAAGTGTTCATAAAGATAATGATAATGGTTATTAATTACAATTATTACAAATATTCCGTCGTTTCTCATTCTGAGGGAGTTATAACATCGAACGAAACAAGTTCATCGGTAGAAAAGAACTTAAAAAAGCAGCTAAGATCGAATATAAAACAGCATAGGACCGACTGTATGACGCAACTAAAGAACCAGCTACGTCCGCCAGTGGTCTGCCATGAACCGATTTGATCGATTGACACTTCACTTCTTATAATAACACTCTTACCGCAGATAGCGTTGTGTGAAATACTCTTAGGTACTGATGCAATCGTCCCAGACGTCACACCGGTTCTTTCCTTTTGAGAGGTTAATGAGTAATGGTCTAGCCTAGACATAACGACTATTGGAATTCCCCTAATCGAAATTTACTGTTGATGAATATTTTTATTGTTAATTGAGAATCAATAATTCTGGTCTGGTCTGGTCTTTTAAAGACCATACATTACTTTATTCTGAAATAATCATTGGCTTGAACCTAAGATGGCTATGAAAGCAGGTGAAGACCAAAGGAACTAAAAGGCTAAAAGGTAACTGAGATGGTGACAATAGAGAAGTATGGAAGAAGAAGACATGCTGCTCCGAATCCAAATACATTGAGATAAGGGCGGGAGAATAATTACGAATTTCATGGTTTGGACATTAAAATCTATTGATAAGTACTCTCTCTCACGCGAGGCATCTTAGAAGAAAACAATGCTGAGTAAAATTCATCAAAAGCCATTGAAATTTAAAACAATTCATTCGCAGTAATCTATTTAGAACATCTAGAGAGGAATAGCAAAAAATGTAGTAATGAAAAACATAAATGTGAAGTTAACGCCAAGATCTTAGCCATTTCAGCTTCGCTCCGGAACGCCTTTACCGACATTAAATGAATTCATCTTGACAGTAATAACTGTTGAAGTTTTTTTCTTACTAATTCGAAGCCACGGAGAGTTTTAAGAATAAATGTTACTGCTATTAAAGACGATGAATAATCTAAAAGTTATATAGAATAAGAAGTTGAAAAGTTTACAAGTGAGTCAAAGGATCTAGTTTCTCTAGAAGGACTAAAATTACTCGTAATATTTGTTTTATTCCACAAAAGTGTGAGAAACTTGTGCAAACAAGTCATAACGGTAAATATAAATATGTAGCAGTACATTAATTATACATAAACATTATAGAGAAAGTCTCTGTTTGTCCGCTGAATAACAGACTTTTTGGGTTCTGGCAACTTTCTCGGCATAACTTTGAGTTTACTTCAACTTTGTTTAAATTATACAACAATTTTACATTTTTCCAGAGCTGCTTCAAGAAACTACAGTTCAGTAAGGCTACATGTTTAAAGTAAACATTGGAAAACATTTTGTTAACCACGATCTTATCAATAACATCCGCAATATTTTCCCACAAATGGTTACACTACTATTGATTCCCTTAAATTATTATAACTTTTCCTTCATAACAAAATGCGAGGTTTAAACTTACTTTATTAGTCATATTATTGTCACATCATTCACCACTCATTAGGAGTGCTTTAGTCCTTAAAATGAGATAAGAACATGAAGAGAAATGAGATATGGACTCAATAGATAATAACACTGGGGACAATAGAAATAATATAACTAAATACCAACCTAAATTGGGTATCAGCAATACTTTAGCCTATTTAGAAGGCATTATGGAGTTTTTCATGAATCTGCTAGAGCTAGTTATTTTAGAGACAACGAAAGTCGAAACTTTCAAAAAGTTACAGGAACCCGAAGTATTTCCACTTTCAATCATTCTAATGAACCCTATGGTCAATTCACGGATGCAATTAGGGAGACCGCAAAGGTATTAGGGGTTACGGGAAAAAACTTTTACTCATGTACATATTAGTCAGTCGTCTAATTATAGGGCTGCTTTAGGTGCTCTATGGAAATAATAATGACCGCATTTTTATTGTGAGCTGGTCCATTCCCACTGATGCTTGCGTTTGTGGCTTGAATTAATAAAGTTTGCTTCTTTAGCAAGATTTTAGGACAGGCCAGAAGCTGATCCTGAGTAATGAACTGGCTTGTATTCCATAGTTGTCTTTTGGATTTCAATACTTGGCCTGCAGAAGGCAGCACAATGCCTATAATAACATAACAGAGCCCGGCCCACCGCCACCGTCCGCGCAGTTCAACAATAACAAACAAGACAATTGACATACCTATTTCTTTTCTGGTATAATGCCTCTGCTCATCATTGTGAGAATTCGTCGTTCCGAACGCCTGACCCATCTTTATATCACAGCACTGAGATCACAAATAGAAAAATAACAAAAAACAATGACAATCAGCTGATTACACCGAACGTAATTTTGCGTTTGTACGCATGCGCGGGCTCATATCACGGGAGACGTGCGCGCCCCGCGGCGTCTCATACAACACTGGCTGGAGTTTTGTTCAAAGGCTCGCGGCGTGAGAGCGAGACAGGTAACCTGTGACCGATAAGCTTCTCGATGACCTACATACAACCGACGTATGAGTGAAAGAGACGGTACTACTTAAAGTTGCACAGATGCAGGCAGACACGGTCTGTTTACATTCTGGGTAAGCGCAAAATGGCTACCGGCTGAACGTCTCAATTCTCAGACAAGTTGCAAAAACAAACTAACACTGTGTATTCTGCTTAGTTTCATCAACGTCACAGTAATTCTAAACAAAAATAAGGTTTGGTGCTACTAGTAGAAAAGTAAGCCAGCTTGAGAAAACTCAGTGAAAACTTTTCCAGTTAAAAAAGGATTTATAGTTCACGATCCTTCACACTGCTTGCTGCTTAAAATTCATTTCGTTCACAAGAAAAGTTTGCTGAGATAAATAATTCGGAAGAAAACTTGTTATACAAAAGAAAAACAATAAAGTAATCGATCACGATTCTCCTAGATAAGACACTTGTCAAAAGCATTTAAATTGACACACCACAAATAACCGACCGTAAAATAACTATAGAGCTACTGTATCTAATTATAATTGCCAATTAGACTTGAGGTCAGCAGTAAAGTCTGACTTGGCACAGAGCCTCGAAATTCGTTAACTTATTGGCAAATTGCATTTTTGCTATCAGGAGACAATCGGAAGGAACCTTCGCTTGGTAGAACAGGTCAAAGAGACAGATGACCTGATGAAGTCAGACGGAGTGGTTAGATTAGGAAGTGAAGACCTAGATGCTGTGGCTGAACCTAGAAGACATACTTGGCCTTGTGACATACTAAACCTCATCCAGATTCATATGCAGGACATAAGGACACAACGGTTATCTAACAAAATCTTTGGGTCTACAAGAGTCAAAAACCTTTTGATTAATCCATTGTGACATTACCCTTGACATGATTGAAATAACGTGAAAACTTGAAAACTAACAATGCTGGTGTATCGAAATGTATTGTGGAAATACTGAATTGAATTGGGTTAGAAAATACAATAGTTGTGAGAAAAAGGTTTGAATAATGAATGACTTAATTTAGATCTCATTTACAAATATTTAACATTTGAATTTTCTTAGAATGTTTAGTTTAGAAAAAAACAGTAATACAATTATTGTAAATCGCCTACATCAGTTATAAAGGCAGCGCTCCTAAAAGTAGTGTGATGAAATTCAGAAAAAATTATAATAGTGGACGAAGAAAACCGAATGTGACGATAGTAGCAGGTGGCGTTCTGAGGCTTTTCTCTGTCTGTCCCGATGCGAAAAGACGTCAGTTTATGTAAGTAGATTTATAGAAGGTTATTGGATATTAGTAGAAACAGCCAAACAGTTTTGTATACTGCAAGGCTTTTACGTAGAGGTCTCCAAAGCAAAGCATACATTACAATTTTGAGCTATTGTAGAGCTAAACAGAAATCGAGATAATTATGGTGATGCATACACCATAATAGTTAATTATTGTGATAAAACAAGAGAAAATTATCAAACTAATGGCTCGACCACATTCGCAGATTAGGAACTCGATGCACAAACCGCATTCAGATGATATAACACTGAAGTTACCGAAGCAGGCCATCCCTCGAAGTCGGCCAGGTGGAGTGCAGGATCGCGTTACTGGTGCCATTGAACCGATTGTGGAGCGAGGCAGCTGGAACGCTGCAGCGGTTAGCCTACATTCTGAACATGTTGTATGTTTGTGTAAAGTGCTTTTGATTTTATCATTAAGGAATAGCGGCGTATTTAGTGCTAAGAGGGTGTTCAACTGAGTAGGTCGGGTTTCGCTGACAATCTTGATCAAAGGTAGTTAGTTACATTTCTTGGCATATTTGTTTTTCGTTACAAGTCTAAAAATTTCCACCTCAGGTCAAAGAATTTGACGCTTCAATAGCAATTTCCGAAAAACCTTTTCCGATGAAAAGATTTTCCTTATCTAAATATTTAAAGTAAAAGTCGTTTGCTACTGAAAGGACCAAAGAGTTAGTTTTAAGTAGAGATAGTATTGTAACGACTACAAAGGATGTTTGTTTAAATAGCATCGTTCTAAGTAACTTTTGTATATCGCCTTGGTAGCGTGACTAGCGTGTCACCAACTTCTCGACCAGAAAACCGGTAGATAGTAATTTCTACTGATAAAGGGAACTACACTTCTGGTTATTAAATCCGGTTAAATCTAGTAACTACAAATCATAGAACCAAGTCCATTTCCTAGTACGTACGGTGATTTGGCTAGATTTTCCGCGCTGAAACAAGGGACAAAGCCACTTGAAGCATACCCTACGCAACGAGCTGATAAGGACGGCCCTGAGACGGCACATGTGGAAACGCTACGTACCTATTGCGCAGTTTTTCACATATCAACGACATCGACATGAATATGAATGCATTTGCATAAATGGAAACAGAATCTTTGAAGGCATTCCTACAAAATGTTATCGGTTGAGGAAATCGACTCATATTTCTAAGAATTTAAAGAATTTCCATGTATTCATACAAGTAAAGTTTCTATTTCTCTCGGCCTGAGATATCCTGGGGACAAAATGTCACCAATGACCAATTTGCACCACCTCTCTGTACTTGTCCCATTTAGCTTGGGGTCGGTCAGTGCAACACGTTATCTTCTTCCATTCTCCCCTGCCCACCGTCACGCTGTCATTTACTCCTTTTTCTTTCATACCTATCGTTCTTCACACAACCCCATACATATTTACTTTGCCTTCTCTTCCTCTACATCCATCAACATTTATAGACATGACCAATAAGCAAAAGAAATTGAAAAAAATCTGGTACGTAGTATTTGCCACCAAACATGAATATGGACAAGGCCATAGGAGTATGTAAGGACCGTAGCAGGTGGTGTTCTGTAGTTCCTGCCTACCCCCATGGGAACAGACATGAGCTTATGTATGTGTACCAATTTGCATCTGTCGTAAAGAAAATTGGCAAAACATTGAGCAAGGCAAGTATGAAGGTGCAAACTGTCCTTCTAACAATACTATTGTTTTTCTAACATATTACACGTGGCTTCTGCTTATTGTATGTGCGATTGTTATGGTATTCATTGTCATCCCTTCCAGTGCGTGTCGTATCGTACAAACTGACTTATGGCTGTTTGTTGGTCACGTCTCAGATATGTTAAAACAAATAATGTACCTTGTAATACTGGTTGCGACAGGGAGCATAGCGAAGCTACGCGGTTGCCAAAACAAAATAAGATTATTCTAACCATTTTATCAGATGAACAGAGCTAAGAAAGATATGATGTTTTGGTCAATTGTAACTACGAAACCTAGGAATGACAATTGCGCCATAGGCAAGCCTGTTTGAGATTTTACAACATTCTTGTTTACAGTTAAGTAACCATGTCACAAAGTTAACCTTTACAGGCTTCCAATATTTACTTCACACTAAAGTAACATTAATTTGAGGCCGAAACGTTCGGTAGATAACTACATACAGAAATAAGTTGTCCTTGAAATATTGTTCAGTCAAGTGAGACCCAGTATTTATGCCAAATCCTGCCTTAACACATGAAGAATAGATACCAAAGTTGTGTACAGTCTTTCAGGCTATACATGGCATTTGAAACCGTATTAAAGTCGGTATTAATGCCGTGTATCATTAATCCTCTTGGAAGAAAACCTTTTATATTAGTTGCTTGTCATCTGACGCATACTGAAAGAGCCAACTGAAAGTTAATCATAGCTTAGACTGAGGCGAGAGATGTGAATACCACTGGCTATAGAATTAGTACATGGAATCCAACGTATAGCAATATAAGTTGGAGTATGAGACAACCTTGAAATAGAACAGCACGGTCAACTACGAAACAGCGACAAAGATCATAAAAGGCGAGATAGTGATAATTATAATTACGAATATACATTAGTAAAACACACAATGTAATGGAATACTAATGTAGTAACCATTGCTATCAATGGTTAAATGATGACGTAGAAAGATAAGAAGCCTGTGAAAGATCTGCAGTAGGACGAAATTGATGGGCTTGCTAGCAACCAAAACAAGGCACAATTACTTCTTAATATAGTCATCTGTATTGATGTCGAACGTGGTTCTAATTATCACATCGGTGCTAACTTTACCCTAGTCCTCAGGTTACCCTTTAAAGTTCATAATTGTATAAGTACATATACGTTTTCTCTCACAAGGACTGCACGTTTGAATGTCATCCACCTCTGATCCAGCTCTGTCTTTGTTCCAAAATGGAGTGGTGAGTAAGCGTTCGTGCAATACTTGTCCCTACAGTACCTGCCGAGTGGCTGATGACATCCTTCTTAAAAACCTAGCAAACACTGCTGTGCCAAAAGATAAGACAACAATAGCACGCCTGCGATCCAAAAGGGTTAGGTGGAGATGTACTCAGAACACTCACATTTCGCCAGTTATGTTTGAGTCCCATGTAATAAGGGGCGAGCCCATTGCCATCAACCGGACACGAATCCAGACTCCGGGCTGCTACTTAGAAATCCCTGATTAAAAAATCCAAAAACACTGCTCAACCTGGTAATTGAACCTAAGACCTCATGCTCAGCGCTTCCGACCGCTAGACCAAAGAGGCAGTCAAGTCGAGCAAAACTAAGACATGTGTCGCAGAATCAGTTCTAAGTCCTTGGGAATACATACCTCGCGGTAAGCGCGATAGTTTCTTATTTAATACATTGACATGTAACATGGTACGAACGGTCATTGTCTAAGTATGTGACGTCAGACGTGATGAGTCAAAGTTCTAGGAATATGATACCGTTAGCGTAATGATTAATGTTAAGACGGGAAGCCTGTACTTAGTGTAGTGTAAAAGTAACTCGGACAATGTCAATTATCATGCTACAAAGAAGAGTCTTTCTCAATGTTTAAACTTCACCTTAGTAATCTTTTTATACATTCACCTTAGTCAGTCGAGTTCAGCCGAAATAAAAATCAATGATATGAATGTGTTTAAAGTTATACAGTGTTTACAGTGTTCTATTAGTCAATGTCTTGTCGATCAGGTTAAGGGAATTCTTAAAACTCGGTTGCGTTTATAAGATTTAGAGACAATGATGATTTTATCATAATAATCGTCAGCCTAAGTATAGCAGTCGACTGCAGGATTTAGGTCTCCTTATTTATTAACCAGTGTTTTGGTTATTCACATATTTTCATCAAAACATTGCTGTGATGTTTCCCATGCTTTGAAATATTAGTCTACCTCGGTTTTTCTCCTGTTAACCAGTGTGGAAACAAAATTACGAAATTCGTAAAACTACAGTTACTAGCACTTCTTGGAAACAAACATTACAGACGCTAGCGAGTTTTTCGGTCAGACCGCAAACATGTTCACGATTTGTTTTTTTATTACTTCACTCGATTCTCGACTCCATTTTGTTATGTTTGATCTTCGATGAGAGACGATGTTATAAATAATAACAAGTCTTACCTGAAACAAATAGAGAATATAATTTAGTAAACATAATAAATACGAATAAATCAAAGTCAAACAATCTTTTGTTGGATTACGATCATGACGTCTATGTAAAAAATAAACATGATCTTTTTATACGAAACATTCCGATTACATTTCCATTGTTCTAACAATGGAAATATTTTCATCGCAAATAACATAACATTGAACAAAATACCTCTAAATAACATCAGTCTTTCCAGTTTATCGCTGCGAGCGCCTGAACATTTGGTTATAGCAATGAGTTGGACATTTTTGCTCTTACTTTTCTTGTAGGCGTTCTAAAATATTGTAGACGTTTTAGACGCACAACAGCAAACAGAAGACTTATGTTTATATTATTTTACTCAGTTCCACGTTAAGCTCTTAATAATTCAAATTTATAATTTCCACTCTAAGTGCCTTTAACAACAAAAAGAACAATTATAATAACAGCTCACCATAAATAATATTTAAATGTATCACCACATCACACTAATTACGTAGAACTTAAATATAAATCAGAGGTTTAATTGAGCGTTGGTCTACAATGAAACGCGTGTAAATAGTTGGCGGGCGTTTGTACGATTCGAGACTTTAAGCGCCATCTAGCGTATACATGAGAACTCATAATTTTAACATGTGTTTTTCAACGCAAGCTGTGTTTTATCCTCTCCTTAGAAAACTTTATTTATAATTTCAGACAGAAAAAAAAAATTGTTCTATCAATAGCGGATTTCCAGAAAAAAATGCGCATAGCAATATTTCTTTTCTACTTCCTCTGCCACCCCTACCTTGGATCCGGTGTGAGTATATTTTCACATTTACCCGTCTGGCCTTCCGAATGAATCTCGCTAAAAGGGGTGTATGAACTCATTAATCTCCTGTTTTCCCATTCTATATCGTTTCGAGTGCTCTATGTACTGAACAGCCGACTGGCGAGCTAATTCTGTTGCTTGACGTAGAAGTAACTAGATGTAGCAGGTAGCTATAGCATAGTAAAGTTATAGACAATGCAATACGGCTATTGAAATATCTTTGACATTTTCTATAACATAACATTATGCCTGAATTTGGCAGAAATCCCTCCGTGGTCGCTACTGAGAAATTTCCGAGGGAAAAACCGAGACCACTAGTAGGTATAGGTATTACTAACTGCTAAAAGACCTAAGTAAATCAAACGGGGTCTCAAAATTATTTAGGTACTGCAAAATGTATTCTTCTACCATCTTATGAAAACCCTTGAACACTTCTAGGAATAGTCAGTATGTCTAAATCGGAATCAGCCCAGATATCCAGTTTAATAAATTCAGAATCCTATGCAGTATTCACTCATTCGTATGAAGAGGTTCAATCAGCGAGCTGCCTAACTAAACAAAATTATTCCTTCGCTATCTAGCTCAGAGCGAAAATGCATATCCGAGAAGACGTACAGGATATAACTAAAATTTATATATATGTATATTACATACCTAATTTACATGCTGATCTGCAGTATATAATTAATGCAACATCCGCTGCCAGTAATCAAGGCCGCAGTGCCTATCTCGCATTTTGAACGAACGGTATTGAGTTTATTCCTAGCAAAGCTGATCGGATTTTTTACTCCGGATTTGAAAAACATTCCTTTACATTTCAATACTAAATCTGTCCGTGAAAAATTTTGTTATATAAGAGAAGCAGACTGTAAATTATCGGAGTTTTTGCAGCTTACTCAGCCTGAACATAACGTTATTAATTTTGAAGAATTTTGTGATTAAATCTCTCTACAACCACTTCTGCATAAGAGCCACCCAATGCAAGGTGTAAGATAAGAAAAAGGCAGATGGTTGTGCCATAAACACCAAGCTACATAATCGATAATACATTGGTGGATTTGAACGAATGTTTAATTGAATGTTTATTATTTGCAAATAACCAAAATGGTACAATACAACACGGATGAAAGTTGTTTTTATGTATTATATTAAAGTTTTTATTGTTTGTTAGCTATGTCAATGACACGCCATCTGACGTCAAGCGGAGTAATCTAGACGCGTTAGATAAAATGAAATATTGAGATTTAAAACTAATGTCGTCCACAAATCAAAGTTGTTTTCTTGATAGCCACGAGGAAAGAACAAACTGTTGATGTTGCTAAGTGGAATCATCATCTCTCTTGAAGATAGATTGAAGAGGTTGTGATGAGAAGTGTTAAATCAATATTTTGGATATGGCAGAGAGAACTGTCATATAATTAATCTGTTGACTTAGAAAAGCGTTCTCAAAAAATCTGAATGGACTTGGTATCCAGGAGGCAAATAAGTTCTATGTGCAAAACCATTGATCCCAGATCACTATAACTTGATAAGTCGACTTATATTTGTATGGGTTCAGATCAGACCTAATTATTTATTGATCATGGGACTTTAACATAACTGGCGAAATGTAGGTGTCCTATTGATTACACCTCTGTTAAACCCTTACGGGTATTCCATACGTGTTATGTTACGTGTACCATGTTTTTTTCTTTTTATTAAATAAGGAATTTAAAAAATAATTTTAGGAAGTTTTAAATCTTTCAGCTACGTTATTATTAGCCGTAAATAATAGAAAACCTACAAAACCAACCAACCTACCTTCGCAGTTGCAAAAAATAACATGACTTTACGAGTTATTTACTATAGTTTACGTCGTGTCTTATCGCTGTTTACCATACCAATTCAAGGAAACAAATGGGGCATAGGTTCTGCCTATATTTTTAATGGAATGGAATCACCTGATTCCATGATATCAGAATTTTTCTTTTATCTGATAACAGAAATTCGATACTAGAAAGTTAGGAACATAATTATCTAGAACTGAGCTCTTACTGATATTTTAATTCATCCTTCGTAAAAATAATGTAGAGAAATGATAAGGATTGAGGACTTGAAGAACAATAGGTAGCTAGGTCAGGTCATTAATTATGTAATCAATTATAATAATTGAATTAAAAATATGATGGGTTACATTTTTATAACGTTTGAGGTTACAGTTGGAATGTATTACAAAAGCTATCAACCACAAATGATTCTGGGATTAGCTTTCACCAAAAATTTTAGATGATGATATGTATACTCTACGGGCATAGGGCAGGCCTATAAACAACCAATAGCAGTATAATAACACGACTGTCGATGGCACGAATGCCTATAAACGTATGTAACGAAACCATAGCGACTTCTAATTTGACGTCAACGCCATCTAGTTCTAACATTGGAACTAAAAGACGCGAAAATTTTCTTTACAGAAAATGCAATGGGAATATTTAACTCGTATTTATCGTATTAGATTTTTTAAAATAAATACTATAAGTATTAGAATTTAGACGCAGGTGTTTTGAAGACGTAAATTCGCTTAGATAAGGCTTATATCCAATAAATATGATGCGATTTAAATTTAGTAACTTATTTACATACATAATAAGTTCATAATAAATAAGCGAGGAAGGTATTTTACAGCAGCAATAAATCTTCTAATTGAAAGTGATTCTGAGACAAAGACTTGAACAAATGTACATTATAAGGACAAACTAAGGCGTCGGAAACATATCGTTATGAGTTCATTGACATAAAGCCGGTTTATTGGGCATACCATTTACCATTTTCTGATTAATTATGTATGATCTAGACACTAAGAATAGGAATATATTTTCCGCTTAGTTACACGAAACTCAAAAGGCAACCGGGATGCAGGAAAAGATTATGATCGAAAAGGGGGTTCCATGAAATAGCCTCAAATCTAGACTCCGTGGCTGCTACTCAGTAATTGTTAATGTAAAAATCCAATTTATACTTTGCCCGACCGGAGAATCGATGCCAGGACCTAACGCTCAGCAGAAGCGCTACGTTTTTCTCTTGTATCTAATATTAACTTAACGTTATAGGTACTAAAGAAATAAATTCGACTCTTGGCAGACATAAACAGAGTTCTCAAGGAGGAAAAGTTTAAAGACGATTGATTGAAAGCCATTTGTTATTGACTTATTACAAAGCTGAAAGATTTTCGACGAGTCAGTAGAATCTTGTTACCTGATTTAGATTAAGACAAATATCGTTTTTTTTAGAGCTCCAAGGACAATTTTGAGGTGATAAGGAAGAAGCAAAACAATCATACATAAATCCTTTTTCCATGTGTGTACATAGAAACTAGAGATCTACACGTGCTACAATTCTACATGCTCATGTTTGCTTCACATCATCCTAGATCACTGAATGTTCTTCTCTTCTAGGGCGAAACTACACGCTACTTCATTTTATTATAATATATATAGTATCAGCTATCATATTATTTCGTCATCTTGTGAATACAACCTTTTTTTTTTTACCAAAATTGATTTATACAAAGTACGTGGAGAATCTGTTAATTTTTTTTTTAAAGTTAAAAATGGTGTTTTCCCAGCTTTAGCTCGATAAGCAATGGCGGACAAACTACCCAGCAATATATCTGTTTGTGACAAACTCGAAAGAAACACCATTACAAAGAAAAACCATTATCAACATACATCATCATTCTTCTGCCCTAATCGGCGCAAAACATCTTCTTCTCTACTTGTCTATTACTCGTCATTTCAGCATTCACCTCCTTTCTAAGCATATCATCCTTCACACAGTCCATCCACAATACATAACCTTACTAATCAAATAAAGACTATCAAATGGAAGTCAGTTAAAACCACCGCATTGTTTGCTAAGCCACGTGATTGAACAAAGAGTTGCATGCAGGCCACGCGGCTATATATAGTCCTCCCCAGCGTTGTCATCACACGGCCGCTGACCAGGCCTTGGGGTATTTGTGGCCACTTGGGAACTTCGCGGGTGATTATTGTAAGTTATTGGATGATTTATTGTTATTGTTAGCAGTCCTGCTGGACCTGTTGCTACGTCGTCGTCCTTAGAAGGGTGAATGAGTTTAATCATCGTTAAATTTGTAGTTAGTGAATTAACATTTGGGAGAATGAACTAATGACAAAGCAATGTCAGAATAAGAGTTGAGAAAAACTACTACTAAGTAGATGAGTGGAGAAAATAAAATGAGGATTTTCAAAGCAATAACTTCACTGCTCTAACTTAGGAATGAAAAATAGAGGAGCTACCTACTATTATATTTTTTGGAATGAGATCAAAGTGACAAAGATTTGAGTTTTGACGCAGAGACTGTATGGCACATCATAAGCTGATGCCTGATATGATCACTTCTATGAAAGGGTTAGAAATTAAGTCCTAAACTCGATAATAATGAGAATAGTAAGGTAGCAATTTAGATTGACTAGCTAATGAGACGTTTTATTTCCTTACGTTACCTCCATGTTTATTAATGTCGAGCAGTCCAATCACCTACTTACATTTTCTACAACCGTTTCTGGGAACATGAGAGGCAAAGAACCTCACGTCCCAGTCGCCGCGGGAGACGCCCCGGGTGTCGGTGGCCACGTCGTGGCTTCCGGCCACCCTAGGCGTGAGCCTGTGGACGGTGAGGAATGGGCTAGCTCACCATCCGGCCGTCTTATGACGACAGGCCGTGTCGACGGCGCATTCGCGTTTCACGCGCGCCTCAAAGAGATGGCAGTAACCAGGAAGGGTTCCGCAAGGGCCGATGCCTACCGGGGCTGCGGGTCTGTTCGAAAGAGATACCACTGCTCTGGAACACAAAGGGCATATATAGAACATGGATGGGTCTTAGTCAGTACAACTCTGACACTCCGCCCAGAGCGGGAGGGGTCATTTAATGATTTCCCTTCCTACAAAAAAAGAGGCTGTTCACTTTTATCTAAACTTGTTTAGTCCAAATAAAGGCAAGAAAATGACCTAAAATTGTCTTAAACCGTCGTTAGGGAAGCCAGTACCCGTTTAATATTCTAACGTTCTACTATAACATCAAAGACAGATATTCGGTGACGATTACGACGATACTAAATGTACCATGAATTTTAAACAATTTAAATTCACTGCTTGAATTTTAAGTTTTAGGACGGAGTGATGGATTACCGATAAAAGAAACATAAAAAAACATCACGCCTGTAATCCCTAAGCTGACGGGTTAGGCAGATGTGTACCGATTGGTGTGGTAAGATCCTAATAGACACACATTCCGCCAGTTATGTTTGAAGCACCATGTAATTGAGGGCGAGCATATTGCCATCAACCGGGGACGAATCCAGATTCTTGTTCTAAAAACCCAATATTAATTTGCACTTGTACAGCTTGAATAAGTAATCATAACATTTTACGATTCTTACGGCTTGCCGATATAAGATTCCTTTTGTAATAGTTCAAATACTCAGAGGGCTTTTTGAAGGAAGGACAGAATTGACGTCATTGGCTCGGCGGCGGCGGTAACCAGCACGGAGGGTGACCTGCTTTTCCTGAGACCATGACCGGTTACTGTATGGAACTATGCCTTAATGCTTTTGCCAACTAATCTGAATTGCCTTATGAGCTATAGCTGCAGCCAACATGAGGTTCTTGCTGAATGCATTAGCTTGAAATCGAGTATGGAAATTCCAAGGCACATTCCCGGAATAAGATTTCAGAAAAACTTCTGAGAATGTGCTTAAATACCAAAACTGATTTCTATGAAAATAAATGTTGAAGAACCCTTCTTAGCCTGCTGTCTAACCATAGCAGAAAACAAGCGTGATAGTTAGATACATAAAGCATGAAATAAAACGCCCTTTCATACCCGCATTAAAACAAAGCCAATTACTCAAATCATAAAAGAGTACGTTATTTTTCTTTTCCCTCATACGATAAACAGAGCAATAACACACACAATAACATTAGAAGACGCCGTTTATTCCGCACGAAGTGTCCTTGTACCGGCGGGGTGCGGGTGTCATGCGAACAATCAAATGTAGCATTCGACTAAATTCACATTTGCATTGCAAAGCGTTTGGCATGGAACAACTCGGGTAAAATGTGTTACAAGTGGGGAAACAAAGGATTGTAATTTCCGGGACGTTCGAGTTGAGTTTGTGACTTCTTCAAGTAACAAATAGCATGCGAATTCTGTGTGGGTTACTGTAAAACACATTGATTTTATCATATCATTCCAGATTATTGTTTTGTTACGATAACTTTATGTTAATGTTTTCTCCAACGAAATCACTTTCGAAATAAATTGCAAGCGACAAAATTATCATCATAACAGCAACACATCTGAATAACATTGCAAGCATGCACGATATAAATTGTTTCTAACTGCTTTTACGTGTTATGATAATCGTCTCGTGTTTCACTGAATTAAATTTATTTTGCGCAGTAGAACAGACTAAAGCCTAAGAAACTGAGATGAAACTTAATTTTTATGATTTTCCTACGAATAAAGTTGGCAAAAGCTCAAAAAACGATTACTGTGGTAAAAGAACAAGCTTTACCACTTTAGATATAATGCTGGGATCGGATCAAAAACATTTCTCATTAAGAAAACTGACTAATAGACCACGTCAAACCGAGTGAGGTCAGCGACGAAAAAATATTGAAATAAAACTCCGGGCACACTTCGAGTTAAATTCAAAAAACTGTCGAAAACGTGGCAAAAATACAGAACATGCAGATAATGTAAACATTATAGACCTATAAATCAATTGAGAATATTTAAGTTCTGCGAAACATGCAGATTTGATGTTCAAACATTTAGTTTTTATGGATTCATTTGAATGCGGGTCATGATGCAGACAAAAACCATGATGTTTGAAAGCAGCTTCATATTCATGCGCACATTGTACAATTGAACCGATTCATAAAATCATACCATTCAATTGGACTCCCAAGTCACAACACGTGAAGTCGGTGACTGCTATTTTAAGACCTCTGTTATTATGACGTTTGTGGGAGCAGTAGACTGGTCGTTGGCATAGCAACCCACTATTTGTACACTAGTTACCAAGTACTACCACTTGTACAAACCATTATTGCATTAAAGCAACCACGTCAATGAAATCTAACGTTCAACTTTTCATATCGACATCATCATGACATGTAATCACTTAAAATTCAAGAAACGAAAAATTGCTTGACTGCGTATCTATAATTTTATCTGCGTTAAAATTACTACGCCGTCACAAGGTCACTGCCTACCGAACATGACCGAAGATTGATTCTAAGCAAAACAAATGAATTAACGGAATCATTAATTACGAACTATCTTTACATGGAAACTTGTGGATGTTGTTCAAAGTGTTGAGGTATATTTTTGTGTTGTTCAAGTATTCCGAATACCGAATTAATCTTGGAATAAAAGGAAACAAGGAAAGTTTATGCTTTTGAATAGATTTCTAGTAACTTTGGCGTTTCACTAAGGATTTCTAAGTTGTTTATTTATGGAAATCAAAGGAAAATTCTCAGTTACCATAATATTTGTGCGAAGATAAGAACTTTCCACATTACTATTTTATACATTTACGTAAAACTCTTCATCAGAGTTACTGATCAAGAGTTTTACGTAAATTTATTTTTTTCATTCACCGATTTATGAATGAAGAAAATAAAATTTGTGTTATATTTTTTACGATCACACGGCAATTTTTTAACCAAAATCTGGTCATCGGCCAGAAAAACTATTATTGTGAACCCAATGTCGTAAAACACCTGTAGAAGGGTCAACACACTGAAAATTATTATACCTTGACCGACTTGTCAAAAAAATCATACGATCAGCTCAAGATTAAACAGCTGATGTAAGTAATATGTTGCTTGAATAAACAACCAAAAGAAAATGCTTTAAAACGTATAAAAGCAGGTAAAGATAGCAGAATATCTGTGGCAAGTAAACAAAAGAAAATATTGTGAGAAAACACTCATATTCCGAGAGTCAATACCGGCTTATGAATAAACAAAGAGGGATCTGTGGATCTGTCTGGAATTCGGCAGTATCCAATCTCGAAACAGGAGACTTTACGAGAGTCGGTGCACTCGTAAAATGGCATCTTAGTCTAGTTGCTTTGGAGCAATATTAATGAAGCCGAAGACTTGATCCGAAAACCTCCGGTGAATCATAAAGCAGTTTGGGAAATTGGAACGCAATTTTCCAGTTGAATTAGCTAAAGAGTAAAATGTTTTCTGGGAAATCGCAAGTCTAATATTCATTGTGGAGTAGTCAAACCCAATTCTCTGCACAAAGATTTGGAAACAGAATAAATATCTGTGGAACACAAGAGCCAAAATAATATGCCAAAATGCAGACAATTGAAGCTAAACATTCTGAGTTTCAAGTCAGTAAAGTATGGTTCAGAGCAAACAAAGGAGCCAAATCCCCCACAAATCGAAATCGTTTGCCAATTCCTTAAAACAAACATCCACATTCATTCCTTGTTATACAGCCCACTGTCCCATACTACAAAGCAGTCAGTGACAATAAAATCAGTGGCACATTGAAAAACAAATGAGAAGTGTTGAGATCAGTTGAGATTAATGACTCCCAGTGACATCCAATGAAAATGACAACGCAAACGAATTGCCAAAATCCTCAGGTTTTTTAGAAATGATTTCCAATGAGCAAGTTAATATTTATAAATGAAAAATGAAAAAAAAAAAATGTTTTTTTTTTGTTTTGAATGAAACAAAATGTTTATCTGTTATCATTATCTTCCTGCCGTTGTGACATGTTACTTGGGGCCGTCACATCACGTTTTTTCTTCTTCCATTCTCCCCTGTCAGTCGTACTATATAATTTACTAGTTTTTTTTTTTCAAATCATTCCTCACACAATTCAGGTCTTCCTCTCTCTCTCATAGCTTAGAATTTTTACGGATATTTATAGAATTGCTTTAAGTAATGTACGTGTAATAAGGCATATTATCGTTGTCTGGTTTTAGTTTTTAAGCTCATTAGTCACTTGAAAGGCTTCGTCGTGCGTAATCAGGATTCCTGCGATTTGTCTTTTCAACGTTATGTGTAAAAGCAAATAAGTGGAAATGACTATAGAAAGTAAATTATTGGTGAGTTCATCAGCAGCGTCATACAGAAAGGAGTATGTGAAAAGTTCTGGAAATTGTTCTTGTTTACACATATTTGGAAAATTAAGTGTTGTTTCTTCCATATAAGTAACAAAAAGCAATATAGGCATAAAAGTAAGCTTGAACATATTCGTCCCACACGTAACTTAATTCTCTTTTCATTTATTACTTTGTTTATACGACAGAGGTTCAATATCTTAGAAATATCTCGTAAACTTTTACAGCTCTGGCGCTTTCTGCCTTAAACAAGTATTAAGTAATAATTTATTTAGGCAATCTTACATTTCTCGGATAACAGATGAGCTACTAATTTGTTTTACATGTAATTTGTATTCCCTTCCTAACCCATCCACCGCTCAACAAAAGAATAGCCATTGACAGATCCAATTAATTACCCTTGAGGATACATGGAAGACAGAGACAAATTTAATTAGTTATACGTTTTAAAAATTCGACTGAAACCGGGACCAAATGCCAGTTTAGATTAGCCTCATAAATTATAGTCACCAACTCCCAAATACTCTAGACTAAACCACTTAACAACTAGAATTTAGATTCTAGTGCATAAAAATATAGTTAAATCCCAGACACTTGTAAATTGCAAGCGTTGACAAATGACACGAGACAGAAATTTCTTGAGAAAAACTACGCAATGCAGCTGCGTTATCTTGAGACCAACTAGTGTAATCTGTCATCAGGTAAAGAGTGGGTGTACACTGTACAGATCCCCTCTATTGCGTCAAATGAGCTCCTGGCAATATATATCAAGCCATGTGGACCCTGGAAACGCAGGTTTAATAATGAGGCACCCACTGCTGAGTCAGGCCTTCCCTTTCTTCTGCCATACCTCCCGGTGCCGTGCGTCCCTCATCGAAGTATTGCCCCAGAATTCAGCGATATCAGCAACAAAATGCGCTTTAGACGGCACTGCTAATTTTTTCAAATAGAACCAAAAATTCTATTTTCCATGGCTGATTTTACCATAAAGTTTGGAAAGTCGGTCTTTAGACGTGTGTCAATGACCTGCCAGGCGATCTGTGCCAATTTTAACAGGCTTTCTTATACAAGGTGGAAGGTACACCGACGCTTTCAGAATGATGTACTGAATACGTGGTAACTGTTGCAGCATCGGTGTCCCTCCCACCTAGGGTTGCCAACCATACTTTATAATAAACCTTGTGCTTTTTTTTTTTGAAAGTTTATGAAAATACTTTTCCTACCTTTACTGTGATGCGTAAAAAAAACACTCATTATGGGTACTTAACTATTTAACGGTACTCATAAGTTAAAACGGATGATGGAAACGATTTATAATTACTGAACGAAATGTTAGATGTCAGATGTGATGTGAATGTGACAAGACAGTCGACATTCTGACATTTGTTGTACATGTTACTATCGACGAAATTGTACAAAAATTGTCCGTTGTTTCTGTATCTAATTAAAGAATCCATTTTAAAGTAAATATTAATGCTTAAAATGACGAGTGACTCTGATAGTAATACACCAACACCAGTGACCCCTAAAAAAGCTAAAATGACCAAAGTCTTACAAAAGTACTTAGCATGTGCTAAAATCACACAAAAATACGTTTTTAAAGCAATAAAAACATAAAATTATATAAGATACTTTTTTTTCTTGTAAATACTTTATTTTTTTCCTATTCAAACCATTATATACGGTTTTATTGGCAAAAAAAAGTTGGTAACCCTACTTCTACCCTGTATAGCATGCATTAATACGTAGTAGGTAGACTCCTAAATAGATCCTATGCGGTCAAATTAATAATGATGTATTTTTCTCTTCAATTAACTAACGACAAAATAAAGCCTATATTTATCCAGTTCACAGCATGCATTCGGCCATTTTGTGCGGCAAACATGGCGGGTGCTGGGAACAATGAGTTGCAGTAAAAATAGCGAGTTAGCCCCAATACACAAGGCCGAGTGCGCTTTATTTTAGCCCGTAAAGTGACACGTACGAAGAAAAACAAAAAAAATAACGGCAGAAAGTTTCTGTTCGAAGTTTTAAAGTCTGGCGAGAATTCAAGGATCTGTGTGGTCCTATTGACGTGTCAAAGTATTTAAACCAACTTGTGATTTTCTATGGTCTAAAAAGCAAATTAAGTTATAGAGAGAATCGATATGATCAGACCTGGAATAAATTAGTTTAACAAACAGGAGGATTCCGCCAAGAATATTAAACAAAGCTTGGCATTTGCGAATGATACGAGCTTAATAGACTTACGCAAGTAAACGCAGTATTGTCTGTAAAGGAGAAAACTAAAGACTGGTCTACATAAAACGTTTTCATTATTTCTTCAAACTAGCCCGCATTATTGGATTTATCACTAAACATAGACAAGTAAATCCGCAACATTTTTACTTCGACCTAAATCAATTTTAGAGCAAAATTCGAAGTCGAACAGTCTTAGCCAATTCGAAGGTCGAGGTCGCTAGTGTCAAGGTCATGTATGAAAAATACGTGGGCTTGCGTAATACCCCCATATTTGATCTGTTAAGTCTATTTGTGAAGCGTTGTATGGCTGCCATGTTTAGGCTTTTTATCAAGCAAAAGCCCTTTATGTTTTTTGCGAGGATCCAAATTACTTGTTTGGTAAAAGATAATTATAAATGGTAAGGTTCCTGTATTTATCATTGTTGAGAGTTTACCGCGTTCTACGAATATTTTCTTAGAACGTTGAAAACTCAGGACTAGTCAGGACCCAATAAAGATGATTATACTTATATGATAGATACAACTCTGGGTGTAAAAGTTATGTTAAGACTTCTAAAACTTTTCGACATGTAATAAAAAACAAAGAGTTCTAATGCTATGTCAACAGATGGCGCTATTACAAACAAGACGTAACACGAAGGCCCTAACTCGCGCAAGCAAAGTTTGCATACTCAGTCTGTTTGTTTTAAACACGTTACGTGATTTTAATCCAAATTATATCAAACCCAAGGATGTAGGGTTGTTTTCTATTAATTATTACATTTATAGCTAAAGCGTTTGCATGCGCCGTACGGCGTACATGCGCTTGATTACTTGAAATAAGGCCGATATTTGCATATGCGTGTCTACGTGGGTTAAGTCTCAAGTTTGTTCGATTTGTTAGTATTTATAGTTTAACGGTTCTGCAGGGTTGATGTAACTTGTGACGACGGAATAACAACTTGGAAATGCTTATTGAATTTATACGGACTTTGGACTACTTTTTAGTTTAAGTTGGGTCAGGTTACAGCACTGTCTTGACTTTTAGTATTTCTAAAGTGTAGAGACGTGAAAGGTCTTTGGAATTAGTTCCGACGTAAAGTGGTGTTTTGAATTTTTTTTTAAAATATAAGTTTGTCCAAAACAAAGTAAGAACCAATTCAGTGTTTATCGACAAATCCCGATCTCGAATTCAAATTAATATATTTATTGCTCAACACAGTACATAATCATACATTTCCAGATGTCAAGTGAATGCGCACTCCAATGTGTTACCAATTCAGGCATGTAAAATTTATCATTATAGATATACAATTTCATATATTCTAATTCCAATTCCAGCAGTGTCAAAAATTCAATATTGATACCCTATCTATGTAATGTCATAAATTTAAATTAAAACGTTATAAAATCTCCTTTCTAAACGTTGGATAGTTCCCACATTACCACATACCAATCATGTTAGTTTCCATCTTCCTTATCAACTCACAAGTATTCAGAGAAATACTCCTCGTATTGTGATCGGCCAGTCGTATATGATTCAGAGGTCCGCAGCAATTTGAGGTCATTACGAGCGCCCACGCAGGTTCTTTATGGTTATTGACTCTACGCGATTCCAGCATTGAGGTTTAGGACCCACCGTATCTTCTGATTTATCTTTTTGTACGGACCGGTTTTAGGAATTTCATAATGGAAACTACATACACAATACAATTGGAACAAAATTTTTTGAGTCCTAAAAGGGTTTTAGGCCCGAGTCGTCTTGGATAGCCGTCCCATCGGACTATGACAGTGCGCAAACATTAGTGCACTATACTTATACTTACACTGTACACTTTACAATGTGTTTGGCTACCGGTTACCAATACTTTAAGCAATGCTTACCAAACCAACCAACCAATGCCTACCAATGCTTTACATTATGGAATGCAATAAAGTATTGAGTATACAATTCTATTGATTAATATATCTCAGTTTCTCCGATCCGCAGCCTCGCTCCGCTTCAATGGACAGGCAGCCTTAATGCGGGTTACCGACCAGAAACTCAGCTATGCCGAAGCTAAACTAAGCCAGCCAAGCTAATCTGAGCTAAACTTGAAATAGGTTCCTTGCCCACCAAGACCTAAGCGAAAGCTCGCTCAGTGTTGTGCAGTTCCTTTGCTAAGGCAGTGCCAAGGGGTGCTTAGCTCGTGTAGCTGCGCATCGGTATACTTAGCTTCGCATATTTTGGTTAGCTTACGTAGTTTAGTTTGCAGTCTGCACATAAGCAAGAAAAGCTGCGTCAACTATTCGAACTAAGTTAAGTTTTCGGTCTGCAACCCGTATCACTATGAGCCAAAATATATTAGTTTTGCCCTAAATATCGGGGGGGAAATAAACATCGTGAATACATTGAAGAAGTAATTTATATGTTTTGATTATAACGCTCTACATATAAAATTAAAGTATTAATGTACCAGAATGTAATACGGAACTACCATTAAACAAGACAGTTCTGGCAGTAGAACACGATATTAATGATATTATAACCCGTTGCTTATCATATCTTTAACTTCATTTCACAAACACCATTATGTCATCACTGTCTCAACTACTTTATTTTGTTTTGCTGTCAATGTCGTGTCGTGGAACTCGGAACAGAAACACCAATGAAGTTAGCACATGTGGTAGTATCTTCTTAACTGCGAGACCCTTCAGGGACTACAGGCGTGATGTATAGTTAACTACAATTCGCCCCGGCCGGCCTTAACTGTGTTCAGTAAGCTTTTACTGTGGTTATATTTGAAATAAGCCCTCTTGGCTTATCTATGATGCCTCTTACGACATCTTCGTTAACTGTTTGGTCAATGTCATATGTGCTGGTAACCAAAACAAAAATACCAATAAACCTGTCATCAACAATATCTTTTTAAGCTCCAATATCTTTCACAAATTACCCAACATCGCACTCCAGAATACTTACGGCCTACTTCTCCTGACTCCTGACCTTCACACTACAAAATATATTTCAAAAAAGATTAACATCATCTTAATCTTAACTTTTAAGAGTCTAAAATAATGATGGCATAGTCTGGCAACTGAACATATAAATCAACCAAAGAGTAGATAATAATTACTGTAAGAGACGTTTTTATATAAATCGCGGAGAAACCGACGGCGTTTGCGTCAAGTAATAAATTGCAATTTGGCTTTTTACCAAAACATGGTGTAACTGGGTAAGTGATGTGTCTTACTCTATTAACGGATTGATATGAGACGAGTTACTGAAATGTAACTATGTAGCCGGCAGTAGTTTTCCATAAAGATCATGAAATAAGAGAAACATTGCAGTAAGGTTAAGGCCATTGCGGCAGGAGAGAGAAGATGGCGAGACGAACTAGACTCCTTGGCCACAAAGAGTAATAGATAGAGTAAGTGGAAGGAGCGAAGATGTCTTTGCTCTACAGTGACACAAATGACAATAACTGTTTAATAATTGGGTAGATGAGATTCTCTGCTAAGTTAGCAATCTAAACAGGAAGATAGCATTCTATCACAAATTCAACTAAAACATCGAAGATACATAACTATAGAAAGAAATCATAGCCGGCAGCCTCTTTTTTTTTGCCCCACACTAGGAATTTCCCCAGTATCGTGGGTGCGTTTACAAACATTTAAACTCACATACACAAACAGCCAGACTCGGAATAACTACCTGTAGGTCATACAAATATTTTTTCCTTGTGGGGGATCGAATCCGCGACACGCGACGTAGCAGCTAGTCGCTTAGCCACTGCGCCAACAGTGCTATTAAAAGTGTTTGAAAGGTACTACAGTATAGGATGTAGATGCAAACAGTTACAGGTTTGCAGCTACACCTCACACCACAAATTCTTCTCATCACAGTACAACCAAGGACAGCATCCCTTTACTTATTAGATGAATTCCCTCCTTCATCATTCAATTTCTAGTTTAGTAAGCCTTTGTTAAATTACTTGTGGAATCTGCTCATAGCTATGAACAGGCAGCTAGTGAAAATCGAATATGTGATTAGTTGGATACACTTTAACTTTGTGGTTTCTTGCCCATTCTTCTACATAACATGAAACTGCCTTTACGAATGGGCATTGCAAAGTTTGACATTCAAAAGTGCCTTTTACTTGCCTTCTTGAAATAAATGGTCTGACTTTGACAGGGTCTTCCAAAGGCAAGTTATCACAACCTCGTCTCCAAAAAGCAATAATACCAAAAGAGAATCAGAACCGTCACTGATTTGAGTTAACGACCTTCGATAACTTGCTCGTTATTGTGGCAGGTCGTATCGATCAAAAGACGCGACGTTTGTTTAAACTCAGTTTAAACCAAGTCTTGTAATGCATTCAGCAATCGATATTTTACTGGGACGTGCTGAGAGCTGCCAGATTCCTTGCGTGTGGCATTTATTGTCCACAAGATTAATTACGTTTACCGGAAAAGGCTTAGAATATCTATGGGTATCTTATATCTAACTAAGATATCTATAGATTTTTTCTGATATTCTAGACTTTTTGCAGTATCATTGCAGATGCCCGTAGCATCCTTGCAACACATGGGTGTTGAAAGGATTCTATGCAGCTGCAACCCATCTCAACATCCGGACAAACCTATTGAGGTTTTTGTGATGTTTCTGTTTATATTTTGTTTTATTCTTTAATTAATAAACAATAAAAAATGTGCTACATAATGTAATGAATGAAAGAGATAACTATACCCTAAAAATACTTTAGTCAAAATTAAATTTAAAATTTAAAAAAACCCCAATCGCAATAAAGAAAAGCGAACAAACATTTGAAAAGTCAATAAAATGTCTGAGCCGGTTTTGATAAAAACATGTCTAATTGTAATATACACATGCCCTTTCATTTGATACCACTTTCATCCTCCATAACTAGTAAATGCTCCGATAAAACGTATCTAAGAACCAATGTAAAGAAACTAGCTTTCAAATAAAAAAAACGGCATCCAAATCGGTTCACTCGTTTAAGAGCTACGGTGGCAGAGACAGACACACACACACACATTGCGGTCAAACTTATAACACCCCTTTTTTTTGCATCGGGGGTTAAAAATGAAACCCATCAGCACCAATCAGTTCAATAACCCATTTAAATTCGACTTTGATCTTCACTAGTGCACATAACAGGCAAAACACCATCATAGATGCAATAGAAATAAATATGATAAATGGAACACCATATATCAATAACTTTGCGGAAAAAACCCAAGCTGATGACGTCAATCCACTAGACGAGCCCAGTGACGTCAGGAAAGCAATGTGTTTCCATTGATGTTATCATTTCATCAAGATACGCGAAAACCCCTTAGTTAAGCTGTTTAGAACAAAAAGCTCAGGGACACGTGCTCGCACAAAGGAATCGGCACAAAGAGAATGAGGCGTAATTACATGAGGACAACATCCTTATCATAAGGGAGACTAACCGACATCAAACAAAGAAGCGTTGCAGCAGGATCAGAATGGGCTCAATAGTGTAATCGCAATAATTTTCTATTCTGTCAATGCGTACAAGCGGAACGGGAACCACAAAAGAACAGCTTTTCAAATAATTGGACAGATCCAATTTTGTACATGTTTTGTAGAAAATAACGTTCTAATATTACCAATCACTTTTCGGCGGAGCATCCATTACAAGAAACAGAGGAAACGAAGTTACGTATTTTGAAGATTGAAATATTTTTGCCAGTCGAAGAAAATTTTCTCAGATGTTCCCAATTATTGGATAATACTTGGAATATATTTTTGGGAAATGTCGAAATTACTTTGGACTCAGTATCATCATCTGCCTAGCCTTTTCCCAACTATGTTGGGGTCGGCTTCCAGTCTAACCGGATGCAGCTGAATACCAGTATTTTACATGGAGCGACTGCCTATCTGACCTCCACAATCCAGTTAGTACTGGGTAATACGATACCCCTTGGTAAGACTGGTTGTCAGACTTTTTTTGGGCCACTGACTACCTATAACGACTGTCAAAGATCTACAAATGACACTCGGGACCAACGGCTTAACGTGCTTTCCGAGGCACGGAGGAAACTCGGTATGTAATGGGTGGTCACCCATCCACAGACCAACCTAGGCAAGCGCGGCTTAACCTAAAGATCGATCCGAGCGGCTGTTATTACTTAGCCACGAGCTCCTCAACTTTGGACTCAGTAATTACTTCAAAAAACGCAACTGAGTTAATTTCTACAGAACGCATCATATAAATAATTTCTCAAACGAGTTACGTATTGAAAAGTTCTCATCTGTAAAGATCGTGATAAAAATGAACTTCCTGTAAAAAAGCTGTAAATCAACGTCGACTTTTACAAGATCGTGCTAGCCTATGTCATTGCCAAGGCGACGTTTCCTCTTTCTATAAAGGCCTTTGTGCACTGGTGAGTAACGTTATGACTGCAAATGATGAAACGCAAATAATTTCATCAGAGAATTGAAAATAAATTTGGGACATCAATAAATCAGGAGGCAAAGATATTGAACCTACGATGCTCGAAGACTAGAGTATAATACCTTTCTCGATACTTCTTTCGTAAGATTGATACAATTCGTCTGCTCAGAAAATTCTTAAGTAGTAACAAGAAAATATCACTCACTGCAGAAATATTTAAAATCGATTAAAAAAGCTTCTTCAAACCAACAGCCACCGCACTCTAGTGAATTGATTCACTAGAGTGCGGTGGCTCAAAGATATGAATCTGAAAGCTCGGAGAGACATCAAAGATTTGGCATAATTTCACATCTGCCGAGATAAGAGACAAATTATCTCTGATCTATTGTTACAGGCTGGAGCTGCTGTGACTGCGACACATGATTTTATTTATATTGAGATACAGGCAGGCAGACATAACATGATGGTAGATAGTAAACGCGAGTTTACTAAACTTCGTGGTAAAAAAATAAACAAGCAATTTTGTAGTTCTCGCTAAATTGTACCGAGTGCGTGCTACATAGCTGCCTGCATGTGGCAAATTATGTTTAAACATGATTTATTCTTTGACAAGCATAATTTAGGAAATATCGTTCTTCAAAACGAATGTGTTGCGAACATTTTTTTTTTAATAAGTGTGGGAAGCTTTTTAATGAAACGCACTATAGTAATTTTTAGGTATTATTTCGTAGTTTTATAGTACTCTAAAACTACAAAAAAAGTTTAGAAATAGTTCTAAACGCTTTCAATCTAAACCATAGCGTTCCAAAGATACATTAAACATTTCCAGAGCCCGTAGCAATAGCAATGAGCCAAACAAAGGAGTTGCTTTAGGGCTTTGGGTGTTTTAGGGTAAACCACTAGGTTTGTGAACAACTCTCATGTAACAGAGCGGTTAACAAGACGAGCTAAAAATACTTGCGCGACACGACAGCGCGGCCTTCAACACAATTTTTATATAAACCGGTATTGTAATTCGATTGAACAAAGAAATTCTGTCAATTTCTTTAATACTTTAATAATCATGATCCTCCCTCAAGGTATTTCGCAAGGTACAAGAATATTCTCTATTCATTATCGAGTTTTAATCTCTTCATGCAAAATCTACTTTGAAGACCCTGAGGGATGACCTTAGGGTACAACCTGTCGTTTTATTTGGTCAGGTTCAGCAGATATTGATTTAGCAAAAAACAATCCAGTACTTCCTTTTTAGGCAGATAAATAGTCCGAAACTTGATCAACTTGTTTTACCAATGGACAATATTCATGCTAAAAAATTATAAGGAAAATGTTATCTGCAAAATAAAACTTCATCACGTATAAAATCTGCCCAATGCGTAAAAAACAGTATTCAGGAAATACCACGTAGTTTCGTAAATATAGAAGCTACAAATCGTACACCTCACGCAAAGCACGTGTGAAGGACTAACAAATTATTGCGAATAATCGGAATATAAACACAATCGCTAAACGTAACAGATCTGGAGTATTTCCAAATGATTGACGAATAAGAAGCGAACTATTGATGGAGATAGTAGCGCAAACTGTGGCAAAGACATCGTACGAAGAAGAACAAGCAACTGAATACATGCAAGTGGTGCAAAGTACGGTTAAATACGAAAAATCGTTGTGACAAACTTCAGTCCAAAGGATAAAAGAAGTGGCTGTAAGGCAACCCTACTTCAAAAAACCAAAATCCGCGTTTCGGAAACCTCGAGAACTCAAGACCAATGAACCTGATCACTTATTACGCAAAGAAACACGTGACGAATCTAAATGCAGAACTCTTAATTCCTGGCGAATGCACAGGCTGAGTTCAGAGACCGGCGACTCGGGAGTCGCGGAGACGAAGTTAAATCCCGTCGAAAAAAATACGGGAACTGGCGGGGATCCAACGGGATACGAACCGCACCCACTGGGGAACGAGCCCACAATAAATGCTGGTCTATTGTTTTTGTAGATGTTAATGGAATTGGGAAGTTTCGGTTGATTTGAAGTTCGGTGTCTGTGAATACAATACCATCGTACCAGTCGAAGGTGAAAGATTGCGAAAGAAGCAATGTTTAAGCTTTATAATAGGGACCACAGGTACAAAATTGAAAAGCTCAAAGGTGTTTGCACCACCTTGTGTGTGTGTATAACTAACTAGTCTTAGTCTATCTTATTTTGCAAATCAGTTCCACATTTTCGATTCACACGATTTCAAAATCATCAAAACACATTCATGGAAACGAAAGGCGAGTAGTGTTAGTGAACTTGATTTTTAATTTTGGACATCCGGAGAAAATTCTGGTAAATATAGTCCGCGTTCCTTTATAATGTTCTTTAAATAGCTTTCCACAAATATTTTTCCCGGTACAGAGTTGAACCTGTTGTATTTTTAAATAACTCTTGATGTTCGACGCAAAAAAGTTAGTGCTTTAAGTAGGTACACTTGACATTTTATTTACGAGGAAAACCGGGAAGTTTTTGGGAACTTTTATCCCTGAAAAAGCATGAAGAAATTTATATTTTCGGAAATTAATCCGAGGGGTTGATTTTGTCACAAAATTGATTATTTAAATATGCAGCATCTCAAGTTTCAATAACATCCTATGTAAGTTTTGAGCAAAATCGACATGTGCCAATAGCGGCATGGTAGATGCGCGTACGCATTATTTAAAGCGGATGTAGGGCAAGTCAGTGGGGCGGCCGCGTCCAGCCTAGTGCCAAATATTGGCCAGGTGGCAACCGCACACAGTTACTGACTATTTTAGATCTTACTACAGCGTTTGGGCTCGGAATTAATAAAAGACAAAATATATGAATGGATCAATTTTAGTGCTTTATTTTGAGTGTTGCGTACTCTATTTTAGACCGCCGCTTTTATTGATATAAGGTCTATTTTCGATTTAACTTCAATCTTCACGATAAAATATTTTCCGTTCTGCTAATTCCTTATGCACATATTGGAACTTTTCGCCGCCTGCAGTCAGAATGAAGCGAAATTTAACTGTCCCCCTGCATTCATAAATCAATTCATGCCTAGTCTAAAGCTATGTCTGACCTAGTTTTATTGTTAGCGCATATAGGACATCGCTGGTGCTAACTATACTAGTATTTGGAACACACGGATGTTTAACTTGCGCTCTAAAACGTTTGCAGTTAAAATATATATTGGAGCAGCTTTTATTTTTTAGTAAGGAATGACCCAATCAGATATTACGGTGCCAAAAATGCTAGACTAGAGTGTTGAGTTCATAAAACTTTAACTAAAAGAGTGGATTTTAATCTCAATCTTGTCAGTTATAATAAAAACTTTATATCTTCACTAACTAATTAGCCAATTAGACAAAAAATGCGCTAACTAGAGTTAAACTAGTTTCAGACACGAGACACCGGAACAGCTCTATCAGTTAGCACCTAAACGCGAACGCTACAGCTAATTAGACACCATTTCGTGCAGTTAGCACTTCCGACACGCTGATTCACTTTATGCACTTAATTCGACAGTTATTGAGCAATTTTCTGGTAAAGACACAATATTTCTTCCAAACAATGGCACGTTGCAAGAAAAATACTTTTTTGTTCAGATGAGTGGAGAATTGGAACCATTAGATTGCAATCCTTGGGACATGACCATAACTAGCGAAATGTGGGTGTACCACAGGCACATCTGTGCCTAACCCTACGGAGATAACAGGCGTGACGTTTTGTGCTTCATGAATTGGAAGATCAATTGGAAAGTAGACTATTGTTTCTAGCTATCAGTAAGTACAGCAGCTGCATCCGGCCAAATAGGAACGCTTGCGCAATCCACTTGACTCTAGTATGATAATGTAAGTTCTTACATTCAGTTTCCGACCTAGTGGATAATTCAAGCAATTTTCAACTGAACAAACGATTGCAAGCTATTCTAACCATTCCTAGAACATAACTTGGTTAGAAGCACAGAGAAAGAGAGCTGTGAGCAGGGTGCGATGGTCTAATTGGTTAAGACGTCCGGTGTACAGAAATCGGAAGGTCGCAGGTTCAAACCGGTTGACGGCACGGTTGGCGCAGTGGCTGAGCAATTGGCTGCTGCGCTGCGTGTCGCGGGTTCGATTCCCGCACGGAACAAATATTTGTATGATCTACAGGTAGTTGTTCCGGGTCTGGCTGTTTGTGTATGTGAGTTTAAATGTTTGTAAACGCACCCACGATACAGGAGAAATTCCTAGTGTGGGGCAACGTTTTTTTAAAGAAGAAGAAGAAGAAGAAGAAACCCTGCTCGCACTCGAATGTTTCTTTCCATATCAAAAACAGCACAGAGAAGACATTATAAGGAGCTCAGAAATAAAAATGTGATCAAATGTCTAGTAACGCCTTGAAGAAAAATTACATAATTGCCCATTTTGACAAGTTACATCAGAACTACTAAAACTAGGCGAGCGAGCAATTGTCAGTTGACTTTTGCAAGCAGATTACGATTTCGTGCGCGCTCTCCCGAGTATCTAAAATCTCTTTGGTTAGAAGCAACCGACAAGATTATGACAAAAGAATGGAGACCCGCAGTCCGTACGTAACGTGAGAGGCAACTTATGACACCCTCGGGATCAATATGGGGTGGTATTCATAGTCGGCACGTGTGTGTTTAGGCGGATAACGTAAAGTTTCCTAGGCGTTGCGGTAAATAGAAACGAAACATACAATATTAAGCTGTCTATCTTTCTGCTATATCGCTCTACCTGACGGTCTATGTCTGCTTTCGTTTATTTGCGTTCCACTGGATAGGTATAAAAGGCGTTACAAAAGCTAAGCCATTATTATTGTCTAGGTATTGTTTTACTCTGTACTGAGAAACTCAAACCAACAACTTATTTAAAATTGAGGAAGGTCCGGTTTAAGTTCCGCTGTCTATTGAGAATTTGAGATTGATTGACCTGTGTAGTTCAGTCAAGGTCATGGGCTTGAATGTGTGACCTTGTGCACTAATATTTTATGATTTTGTTCCATTCTTTTTTTTTTAATTCACGATGCATCGTCAGTTCTCTTTTGTTCAGGGCTCTCTCAATCAAAAGTCATAAAACATGCCAGTAAAGATGCTGATTGCAGAAGACAGATGTTAGTCTTTTTTAAATCCGACGCTATTTAGTTGTAGAAAGACTGAGTTGATGAATTGCATTATGGCTCCATAAGTCATATGGATTTGTGAACTCTCCTTCCTTTGGTCTAGTGGTCGCAAGCGCTGAGCGTGAGGTCCTAGATTCAATTTCCAGGTCGAACAAGCCAGGAATTTGGATTTGTGTCCGGGTATGAGGACAGAGAGTGCCTGAGACTTACAATATAACTGTACTACAATATAACTGATGAAATGTGGGTTAACTATTGGTACAACTTTTCTAAACCCTTTGGAGAAATACAGGCGTGCTGTTATGTGTGGATTTATGTGCAGCAGTTTATATGACGTATTTCCCTCCAAACGTTGGTATGTCCCTCCACAGCACAAACTTGGAAAGCTCGTAGTTGAACGACGTCGCAGGTGCAGCCACGTGGGTAACATTACATGTGAGGTTTATGTACTGTAGTGATGCATGAACAACTTCTGAAGTTATGTCCTCCGTTTACCTGCTGTACTTACACGTTTATGACTTACGTTGGTGTTGTGGGAGACTTGAGTAAAGAGAAGAGAGTATACGGCTTTCTTTAGCTGTCTGTTTGTGGTATGTGTGATTGCCAGAGATTGCAACGGGTAGAATAAATTTATCTTAACCATAACAAAGTAGAAGTAACGTGTGGATAAAATCTGCCTCTAATTTAACAGATTTATTACGGAGTTTAGAAATACTCCCGAGATTTTAGAGGGAGGCATCCACAAGTGACTTACTTAAATAAAATTAAATATACTGTACTTATTGCGGTCTCTGGGTTCTCTGGTGATTACTCTAGAATTTGGAAAACTTGTTTTAGAATATTATCATAAAACGTTTTGGTCTGTGGAGATCCGATTCTCAGAAAGTCTTAAAAAGCTGTGTCAGCAGTTTCCCTGTTTTCCTCCTGAAACTGGGTTCATGATGAGGTCAATGTTCCAATTTCGTTAGTCTAATTACTGTATTACAACTTAAGGCCAAAAGCTGATTGATTGGCAGGTTGTTTTTTCTATGAGAGTTTTCGTTCACATTATTACCATTTACTTCTTCTCGAATATTTAAATATTTGTAAAGTGCGTCATTTCCTAGGAGAATTGGTGTCGCGTAAACATTGCGATAGCGGATAGGATAATAAATAGAACATTATTGAGGCAACTTCCTCGGATAAACTGCTACATTTCCACTAGGGAAGCGACCCTGCGGATATGCGGATAATATGAACCGAGGCGCGGATATAGATACGAGAATTGTGGCGGCAAGCGATTACGTTGTTGTTTGTGAAACTGTGAATGTTACGGGGGTTTTTCAAAGTTCTGTAAACACACACTTTAGCTTATTATTCTGAAAAAATATTTCGGTGGAAAAATTCAAAGTTGTTGGTCTTCCTTGTTTTGTAATCCGGTATAGTGCCCTCAAGCGGTTTCCAGAACGTACCCAGATGCGAAGCAAAGCTCGTTCCCGTGACGTTTAAAATAAATCGCAGTAGTAATTTATAGTGACAGGTTGTTAGGCTATCCACAATAACCTAGTTCCCACAGCTGATTCCTGAAACTCGCTGGGGATAACAAACAACAGATACACCGTCTAACTTCGAGAACAGTGTGGAAAACAAGAGCAATATAAAATTAACAACTAAAACAGAATAAGACGCAAAAGCTGATAGTCATGATGATGCAAAAACATTGTTATGATAACACGGTAACCTAAAAGTTCTTTACGGCAGTAGATAGTTCAAAAAAATACGCGGTATTTGTTAGTTTAAAATATAGTTTAATATCATTCGGTCATCTAATGCTGTGAAAACTTATTCTAAATTTAAACTTGCGGATATCTAGCTGTTTACAAGTGTGGTTACATCTCTAGTTTCGTCTAAATCGTAAATATTAAAATTAATATCTTAGCGGAGTGACGCGCTATTTGATTTAGCTTTTACGACAAATTGGGATCAGGCGCTAGTCAAATGTCAGACTTATTTAAAGTCTGGGCGCTTGTCATCTACAGCGTGTTTACATTCAGCCTGACTATAGCTGGGCTAGCTATAGCTATATATTTTAATGGCAGACATAATTATTCAAATGATCTGTATCAGAGGCTGTCGCGTAAATCTCTTGTTGTTTGCTAATGCTTATGAATATTTTAAACATTAAAAGACATTAAGGTCTATGTTTGAATGAACTGATCCGTTAGTTTTCTCACAATTTTATTAACGAAGTCAAAACAATTCTGCCCCTATTATCCTACAAGTACTGATGGAAAACTACGCATAAAACCTATGTAATGTAAAACAAGATAGTTTAAAGCACATTAAGCTTATGGCAACGGAAAAGCGCTCGCTCCTAGAACTTCATTATGCAAAAAAGGTAAAACACGCTTAAATTACAGATCATAAAAAGTAGAATAAAAATATTTGTTGATGAACACAGGCAAAGGTACACTGCCTGTGTTCAGTTAATTTACTTTAAGGGTGTGTTTTAGCGTTATGGAACTAGTTAAGACCTACAGGAGTTAGGATAAGTATTAAGTATGCTTTTGTGGAAAGCTTTTCAATTTCAACTAAACCTGTTTATATTATTATTCTTTCAGTCCAAAATTAAATATAACAAATACTACTATTGCTAATCCTACTAAAAAAAAACTTCAGTATCGCAATAAAACTTATTTGCGAAAGCTGTGCTTTTCTCAAAAGAGATGTCAATAACAGTCTGTTCCGTCAACTTTTTCGGACAACCTTGAAAGATTTTCTTTTCGTTTTCATTGACAGTTTTTCGTGCTAGCTCGAAAGCTCTAGGTTGTCTAGTCTAGTGATTGTCAGATCAAGTTGCTCTCCGTTCTCAATGTTCCCTCTTCACTGTCCGACACAATTATGTCAAAGCGTACTTGTCACAGAATTCGAGCAACTCCACTATTTATAGGACTTGTTACAGCTGTATGATTTATTAACCAAACATCAAGGAACTAGCTAGCTGTTAGGTAGTGGAACACTTTGTTTCATTTAAGTTATCTTTTAATTGAAGTCTAACTAGAGAAAGGTTAATAAATGTACGAAAAAATCCCCATACAATATTAGTTTAAGCACTTCAGTAGCCCTGATAAAACGTTAGCATTAAAAGCTAACCAAAGTTATCACATTTTTATCTGGGCAACGAAAATTTTGCTTCAGTTGGGAAATCCATGTTATCAAAGAGGAAAACCATTACAATAAAGGGCGGGGAAACAAATATAGTTGAAATGGGCAATCACAACGAACATCCCTCACATAAGGAAAACTAACAAAGAGGCTACGACCAGCCATTACTCTCCCGATATATGCGGGGAAAATAAACACGAAAATATTCTATTAGTTTTCCGAATTCACTACAGAATGGGTATTAGTGGCACACGTTAGTAACACACGCACCTTGCGCTGTGCCGGCGTTTTCATACTTCGATTTGAGTTTAGCGGCAGTCGCACGCGCATCCGACCGGACCGTGTCGGTGGCTGACGAGCTGGTGGTGGTGGTGGTCCTGAACGACAGGGTCGTGGAGAACGATGATGAGAAGGAGGATCCAAGCCCGAGGCCCAGGGTGGTGCGGTAGCGACGTCTGTACATAGTAGTGATGTGAACGCTGCGGTAGTCCGAACGCGACTGAACGACGAAAGCGCGTGCGCCCCAACCCGGAAAAGCGGCCGCGATTTATTATAGTACGAGAAAGTCGCTCCCAGACGCGTAGACGCACGGGAGTTAATAGTGATGTTGCTGTCACTGTGGGGTAGGCAGAAATAGCGCGGTAATAGCTCAATAACATGACAAGTGATGATACTGTCTGTAGCACTGTTCATATAGCTGAGGTGAATAAACTATTTGAATAGTTTTGCGCCAAACATGCCAGAAATATCTTACGATATGACGCCAAGATACCCCCGCGTGGATGTTGTATTGAAATCGCGACCCTGAACGCAAATGTTCCGCCTTAGCTCCATTCAGAATATCATACCAAAAGGGCTTTTTGCGAAAAATTAAATAGCCCAGGGAAAATAAGGATAAACATAGCAAAAATTTGTTGAAACCAATATCTATTATATTCATACAATTTCACCTGTCAGTCCCACCTTTTAAAGTTAATATTATCCTTATTTTATTAGAGCTATGACCAAATGCGATTGACATTTATCTCTTCAGAAAAACTGATTTTTTAAAATTTTGGAACGCAAAATAAAATTAATATGAATAAACAAGATTGATCCACAATAATGACATAAAAAATTTTGAGTCTCTAACATTTGTTATGATTTAGCTAAATGACTCATGAATATTGTAATCAGAAAATAAATGCAAGTCAGCACTCAGACTGTCTGAGAGAGGTTTTTAGAGACCAATGATAAGGGATTTTAAATCAAATTCATTCTCCTACACAGAAATATTTAAATACCTAAAATATTATTATTACTAACTATTCAATTCAAGTGGTCCACATTGCATAAGACTGCATAACTTGGAGCGAGATTAGTTGTAAGTGGTCAAAATTCTCAGCATTGACAAAACAATACTGAATTATTTAACTGGATTAAAATGACAGAAAAAAACCCAAGTAAATACTTAGTACAGTTATGAAGTGTGTGAGTAATTTTAATTACTAGTCTGACAATAAATATTAATTACCAGTAATTTGACTGTTTTTGGGTTTCCATCACCTAACACACAAACAGCCTATAATTTCAAACACAATGACCCGCTGATTAAATATTCTTTTCAAGACTATTAGTTAACAATTCCTTAAAAGATGCTTCATTACCTATTCACAACACATTATTTTTGCTTATAAATTCCAAGGTCAATGTTAATAGGTAATGAGTAAAACCAAGTTATTTTTAACACTACATGCATAAACTCACGCCTTGCTCCCATGAGGGTAGGCAGAAACTACAGAATGCCACCTACTCCTCAAATACTCCTTATGCTTTTTTGATAATGTTTTAAAGGCATTTAGCTAAGAAACTATTGCACCAGTTTGTTTTGACCAAACTACATTAAAAATACTAGCTTATGCTCACTGCTTTTCCCGCATGGAGTTCCTTAACTGTCCCACAGGATACAAAGTATCCTATATGTTAGTCCAGGTTATATACTATCTACATGCTAAATTTCAGCCAAATCTATTCAGTCGTTTTTACGTGAAAGAGTAACAAACATCCATCCATCCATTCTCACAAATTTTTGCATTTATAATATTAATAAGAAGTAAGATTACTAGTTTTTACAGTCTACCCCATTATTCAATTAAATTGCAAGATACCTCAATATAAATAAATGTCATACTTTAGAATAATATGCCTTCAGAATAGTTTGATCCCATGCAGTTGTCTCTTCACACACATATCATGATTTCATCCTTCTAGTACAAGGATTGTTACATTTGACCTTACATTCTGTTGAATTTCAATTATATTAGACACTAAATTAGTGTAGTCTGAAGAAGATTTACTGTTCTCTCAATGACAAATGACCATTGCCATTAAAAATTAAATTATTAACTTTTTATCAAACAAGGAATATTGCATGTGATCTTTATTAATATGATCCGATTCATACGATTTGCACCAAGCAAACAAAATCGAAGTGTTAATTTATGCGTTTTAAATTTGTCATTGCAATTAATTTTAAATCAATTAAAGAATAGATATCATCAAGTCCTGTCTATGATAAAGTTCTAATAGTTTACCAATAAGAATAAAATTATATGTATAGTATTCAATATTTAGTAAGGAAAAGAAAAAACCTAATAGGACTAAGAATTATAAATAATAGAAGGTATTTTTTTAAGAAAGATAATGTGTGTGAAAATAGAATTATTCACTTACTCCATACTCATACACACTTCAATTGTACACAGAACAATTTGTAGCCAGAAATAGACCTTATCTATTACAGAGAACTTGTTAATAAGCTGATCAAACAATGTTCTAGTCATGAAAACATTATCATTTATCTCACAACTGTGCCACTTGGCTGCCTCAGAACAGTTCAATTTAAAACATTACATGATATCCTACCACATCACGCAATGTATTCAATATTTTAAGCACTTTGTATGCTACACCTACTTGTGCTCATAAAACAACTAATTAATAATAATAGTGTTCAACAGCATTGTTGTTGTGTAAAGCAGTCATTATCTTGCAAAATAAAAACACTGATGATTGACAGTAGATAAGACTGACTGAGTATATAACACTGAGTGTTTAGTTAAAAATATGTAATGAGAGTACTCACCGTTTATAGACCAGATGTGTGAGGGCAGCGAGTGCGCCGCGTACACCCGGCCCAGCGCCAGCGATGTGCCCGGCATCGGGCCCGCCTCCTCATTGGAGCTGGAGTCCGTGTCGGGGCTGGCGGCCGCCGACGCTTCGTAGCTCGCAGAGTTCGGTGGGATCGCGATCGCTTCGTGAGACGCGTGCAGGTCCGGCACAGAAGACAGTGATCTCGCGCGCTGGCGGTCGTTCGTCACCTGTATCCCCGGTATCGCCCTCAGCAGGCTGAATCCTGCGCCGCCCGACACCACCTCCGAGCTGGAGCTTGTGGAGAATGTCCTCGTGCGCGGACTCTGCCCCCCATTCGCGGTACTCGCCTTTGCGCCCATCGCGACTCCGTTACGCAAAATTCACACCTGTCACGCACTAAAACAGAGTATCACGACCACACACGGGAACCGACCACCGCACCGGCGAAAGACATCGTACGACACACAAAAATTAGATAACTTTAAGCTAAAAAAATAACTCTGTAACGACAAACACAAGTATGTTGCGAAATTGTAAACAGCCTTTGCATGTGCCCTGCTGCAAAATTTTGACAGGTGTATCTTTTTTTTTTAATCAAGTGAAGTTAGAGAACGGTGTCTTGCGATATGCGCAACGTTCGTTCAGAAACAATTTTTAGATTTGTTTTGCTGCACAACTATTCTTTAAACGTGTTTTAGTACAAAACAGCCAAATAATAACAGTAAAGCTATCAAAAGCATTTAATTATTAAATTAAATTAATTTCCTACACTGAACCGACTTAAAGCATAATATTTTTCTGAGTCACTAGTCGTTTCGTTCAACAATGGAATTAATAGATTCATCGATTTATTTTTGTTTGTTTTTGTTCTCAACGATTTTCGGGACAAGTCAAATCGGTTATGCACGTATTAACATAAACGATAGTGTAATATTATTTGAGCACGAGTTCGTACAAACACCAATGGCAGAAAACTTGTGGTACCTATTTACGTAACACTTAGTTTCTTTTCTATGTAGACAACGTCTCCAGCTTCGCAGCATTTGTAGACATTAGATTTTGAAATATAAGTCAACTTAGGAAACCTCCGGAACCATATGAAACCATTTAGAAATACAACTGCACCAAGGAACCCTAATTTGACATGTCATCGCTGTTTTGACTTGACCAATTTGTCAGTGTCAAAAGCATTCCAGATATTTGAAAACATGCTACTAGTAGTGAAGCATGTCTTGTGTTGTTTTGTCTTTCTGGAAAATAAAAAGAGTATCTAGCTATCGCATGTTAGCACGACAGCTAATGCTTCCAAGTGAGACACAAAAAAACTTGTTGCCAAAATAGTGATCGATGACGAATTAGTAGAAGTGTGTTAATTCCATTTTAGTTAAAAAATACATATTATTTATAGCGTAAAGTGAAGTAATTTGGAAGCTAACTAATATGAATAATCCAGGAATGAATTCAGCGACGGTAAGTGCTTTGAATATCAAATTATAACTAGATTTCTATAACATGTTTTAGAAGCAGCGATTGATTTTAGTTTTCATAACATTCCCCTAATTTACTAGACCATTATCATCTACATTATAATTAAATCATAGCCTGTATGAGCCCGTTACTGATATATAGTCCTTAGCTGTTTTGTTTTGCGAGTAATTATGTAGACAGACGTTAATTTGAAGCCCGATAGCGATGTTGGTTTGCTTTGCACGGCTTGAGCTGATGTAGTGTTGTTACCGCGCTACTTACAGCCAGGTGTGCCGCAGGTGCCGCTGCTCGACGACGACACCCTCGCCTTCGGAGAAGAGGATAACGCTACCAAACAGTTTGTGTAAGTGTCACTTTGCTATACCAGCTGTTGTTAATACATTGCAACATGTTATCTTCTTGCAGTGTATATGATATGACACGTAATATATTTTAATGGGTGACCTATAATTTCATATAACAATAGTACCATACCGACAAAGAAAATTTACAGATTACTACTTGCAAGGAATAATAATTTGACTGCACGGTTGGCGCAATGGCTGAGCTATTGACTGCTGCGCTGCAAAATCAAAATCAAAATTGCACTTACCGGGTGTCGCGGGTTCGATTCCCGCACGGAACAAATACTTGTATGGCCTATAGGTAGTTGTGCCGGGTCTGGCTGTTTGTGTATGTGAGTTTAAATGTTTGTAAATGCACCCATGATACAGGAGAAATTCCTAGTGTGGGGCAAAGTTTAAAAAAAAAAAATTCCTTGCAAGTATACAATAAATACTCTCCTACTATTTTAATTGCTATCCTCAACAAACAAGAAAATGGATAATATTTCTATACTGCTTATTTTAACTTCTACATAATTATAGCATTATAATTGCTATTAAAATCACTTACAAAGACCGCATGGCTGGTGCAGTGGCTGAGCGATTGACTGCTGCACTGAGTGTTGCGGGATCAAATCCCCGCATGGATCAAATATTTTTATGGCCTACAGATAGTTGTTCCAGGTCTGGCTGTTTGTGTATGCGAGTTTAAATGTTTGTAAACACACAATACATGAGAAATTCCTAGTGCGGGGAAATCTTAAAAATAAAAGAAATCTCAACTTGTGTAAATACTATTTCTGTTGTCATTACATACCTATGTACAAAACTAGCAAGATTCCACTAAAACATTATGAATCAACTTCCAGGCACCCATACATAGTGTTCTTCCACCTAGTATTCCGGTGCTCGGCCATCGTGGTATACATGCTCTGCGGATGGTTCTCCGATTCCTTCATTGCCAGCTTTGTGCTGGTCATCCTGCTGCTGTCTGCTGACTTCTGGACTGTCAAGAATATTAGTGGTTTGTATTGTTAACTGCTTTAATGAAGGATGTTAATGCTGACATAAGGATGCATGTATAGTAAGTAATATACACCCATGATGAAACTTCATGACTGCAGAAGATTTTTATCAATAAAAATGACAACCTCCAATTATCTTGCTTGTTTTCTTGGTTGTCTCAGAGTATTAAGAAATTAACAAATAATTTAATGGTATTGGTAATTTCTCTGTAAATTGTCAAAATGTCAGTAGGTACTTATTCTAATAATAAAATCCATTTTATACTTCCTGGTAGTTCATGTTATAATTTAATTAGTAGATAACTGATGTCTACATTAAATATAAGGTATTGTATGTATAGTGAGATTTATGACAATTTTTCCAGGTCGTCTTCTGGTTGGTCTGCGATGGTGGAACTATGTGGACGATGATGGCAAGTCACACTGGGTGTTTGAGACAAAACAGGTAAATGTGAGTGTTATGGTTGCTTCTACAGCATTACTTTAATTCAGTATAGTTAAAACAAACTTTGAAAAAAAAAACTAACAAATATGTCAACTCAAGAAATGAGATTGAATCATTATACAGTAAGTGACTTTGTAGTAACAAATCAACTGCTACTGTTTCCAGAATCGTGTGAACCAGAATGAGAGCCGCCTTTTCTGGATGGGTTTGATCCTGTGCCCCACCATCTGGTCAACATTCTTCATCTTCTGTTTATTTGGACTTAAATTCAAATGGATGGTAAGTTGTCAAGACACAGAATATTATCATGTTTGACCAATACTCTGTACATTTTGTCCAGCTAGTTTTGCCAAGCTGTGATTTTTCCTTTTCAGAATTTCTTGTCTAGACTAGAACTGCAACTAACTTACTATTGACTTCAATTCTGAAATAGTGAATAACGCGGTCCATTGGCCTTACATTTTTTTAGTTGGGACACCTCTGCAGCCGCGCGAATGCACAGTTAAATGCATGCTGATGTAGTACATCAGTATCTTTAATCGCGCATTCGTAACAAATTGTTTTAAGCTTTATCCCCATGTAAATACCGTAGTTAATTAGTGCCATAAAAAGTGTTGTTATCAGATAAGGAACAAATGACACGATTTACCTATTAAAACAGTTGAACGACTGGTATGATTAGTTTAGTGCTATCATTTTGCCGAAATCTACAAAGGTCTCTACTTCTAAAATGCAATCACTATTTTATAACCTGTTTGTAGCTAAATAATAACAGCCGCGCTTGCCTAGATCGATCCGTGAATGGGTGGACCATCTATCACATACCGAGTTCCTCCCTGCAATAGTACAATAGGCAGGATAGGATAGGATTACCCCCTATTACATGGGACTTAAAACATAACTGGTGAAATGTGGGTGTACTATTAGGTACACGTCTGCCTAAACCTTGGGGATTGCAGGCACGAAGTTATGTTCCTCCGTGTCTCGGAAAGCACGTTAAGCCGTTGGTCCCGGCTTTCAATGTAGATTTTTGACAGTCGTTACAGCCAGTGGCCCGAAAGTCTTGACAACCAGTCTTACAAAGGTGAACCGTATTACCCAGTACAATTGGGATGTGGAGATCAGATAGGCAGTTGCACCATGTAAAATACTGATATTTACTAGTATTCAGCTGCATCCGGCTATACTGGAAGCCGACCCCAACATAGTTTGGTGTTTGTGGACTGAATGCTTCAATATATAAGAATCAGATTCTAAGGATCAAGCAAAGCAAATCCCTACACTTCCAAAATGTGAAAACAGGGACCGTAATGCACTTTTTTCCAGCGATAGACTGAATCTATTCATAAACAAAATTTATTTTCCAGCTGCTAGTCCTCATCGCACTAACCCTGACGGGCGCCAACCTGTACGGCTACATCAAATGCAAGTTCGGTGCCAAGGAGAACCTCAAGTCTGCCACCACGGAGTTCGTGAAGAAGCAGTTGTTACAGAACGCGACCACCTTCATGTTCACACAGCCTGCTCCGCCCACTACTGGCAATACGGGAGTCGTGTAGAATACTTACATAGGCCTGTACACAATGACTGTAAGAATTTTAAAGTCGATGAAGTTAAGCCTAGTTCATGCGATGTTTGTTTATAAAAATGTTGATCGAATGTGAATAGAGCAGCTGCATGTATAGTTAGTTGTGCAGCTGTTGTGTCAACGAACTTATAGTTTTATTTCTATTCAATTCGACCTTCACATCTTTGACCGAACTGGTTACTATTAAATAAATCCGAATTTTCGTGTTCACTATAAGAGATTTCTTTGCACTTTTACAGCTGTCACTATTCCAATATTTCTCATCATCTCTATTGTTCCTCGATATTGTGTTAGTAACATTCAGTAAAAAATTGCTTAGACTATAAGGCCAGCTTGTACCACAAATATTAAGACGACGTGCTAACTAATACTTTGATAAGGAAAGAGTCAGAATGTTTTAAACACTTGGCGCTAAACTTGTTTTGTGATTTCTGGTACAAGTATGCCTAAGTTTTAAATAATTATTTCTTACAATATGCAGCTACAGACTACCCCTAAATTACCAACGTGTTTGAGTATAAGGCATCCACGGGTTTTAAGCTTAAGTAGTTGTGTGTACAGGCCTTTAGTATTTATAGTTTTAAAAGATTATGTGATGTAGTTTTCATATTACGACGAACGCCGAGTACGAGTATGTTCGGAGTTCCTTGTTTGTACTTTATTTATTTGTAGTCAAGTCAGTACTTCTGTCCAAGCAAAGTAATTAAACTGCACATTTCAAATAATATATAATAATATTATATCAGATGGCCTGTTTCGCCACGTCCGGAAATATTTGGCCAAACTTACATGGCTGATAATGTCACGCAAATGCCATTTCTGCATTTTATAGGTAATGCCTATCGTATCCGGAATTTGTGAAACAGGTACCTATTTATTAGTTTCGGATTAAAATATGGAGTATGAAGGTATAATGATGTGATTTGAGTCAGTTGCTTGTCATTTGATCTTGATGTTCACCTATCTTTTTATATCTCATCGTTTTAAGATCATTAAAAGTATAGCCGCGTCGCATAAGACGCAAATGCATGGTCCTGCCGACCAATGACGTCTTTCCGTTTACCGAAAAAATGTGAAGGATGAACGCGACGCAAGCGTATTCACGCGACCAACCGCTTTGGTGAGGACGCGGGCTAATGATGCAATCATGTTTTCCAAGGGTACTTTAATAAACGGGGATTCGTAGATATACGAAAACTTCATCTATCTACTACTATGTGATTTGAAACAAACGAACATTTTATGATTGCTTATTTGTACGATGTATTAAATCCCTATCATCCATTATTGTGTTTTTGTATCAAATATGTTTCATTGAAGCATTGCATATTTTTATTAAAACTATACTAAGGTACTGATCAGCTATGTTTTGACAAACTTATTAATTTAAATTGTATAGTGTTTTGTGTAGAATGCTTTGTGTGCATTCTACATTTATAAGTAAAATATGAGCTTATCAAAACCCTAATATTGCTTAGTTTAATTCTTCGATAGCAGTGCTGTGCATTAAGTGATTTCTATCTGAAATGATCTTGTAAACAACCCTTGGATTACCCTTTGTAGCGTAAAAAATAAAGGAACTCTGATTTCCAGGCTGTTATAAATAAGGATGTTATAAATAAGCATTTAAAAATATTATTCTGTACTTCCCTTCGAATTTATTTGAATTTGATTCTAAACTTAAAAAAACCTATTGAACAATTTATTTTTATTTTTATTGGAATGTCTGACTGTATATTGTTGAAGGCCCGATAGTTTTATTGTATTGTATATAATTATTTTAAGATAATCAATAAATTATATTAAATATATATTTACTTTTATTTATGTATTTTTGGGTAAAATATTAAGTAGGGCAAGCAACTAAGTAAGTAAGATTTTTAAAGGGGAAATAATAAACCTTCCGAAAAAAAAAATCTAACGATCTGTGGTTGACTGTAGTACTAAGCTTTGTTAAAATGAATTACCAAAAAATTAAACATGAGCTTATTCAAATGACAATTCTACGAAAAATAATAAACTATATTTAAAAAAAAAATACTAATTTCCAAAAAAAATACTAAGCGCGAAAAAAATACTAAGTTGCCAAAAAAATACTAAGTTTTCGAAAACATGTTCTGCTAAAATAATCGTTTTCTTAAGCTCTATAACTTAGGATGCAAGAGCGAGCGAAGCGAGCTCTGGACTTGGGGCACCCCGATGTTAGGTTAGGTTACTTTAAACCCTGTAGACAGAAATAGGAGCTCCGCGTAGCGGGGCTAGTTACGTCGACTACGCCTTATTACATTTTGATAATTATCTTAACGTTGATTTTATTTATTTTATAGGTATGGGCTTAACCTAAGGTATGGGCTTGATGACGAGAGATGAAAGCTCAAACATGCTTACACTGTTCTATGATCACAATATATATTTTTTTCTTCTTTGGTGTAAACCAAGTAAGCTGCGTCGATCCGGAAAAACAAACTGGAAAAATAGGTTTGACTCACATGATCTTAGCTAAAAAGGATTTTGTAAATCTCCAAAGGATTACCAAAAAAGCAAATAAATAAGCTTTAACCCCCACAAAAAGGGGGACACATACATACATACACATCTATCTATGTAATAAACAAAAATTACAGTCATCAATTGCCACTTACGTACCGTACGTATTATACTATAGGATGACGCATCGGTATAACTATCTGGACAAAACATGCCCTTTCACAATATCATTCTTTGAAATACAAATTACATTTTCTCATAAATTCCAGCTTTTAATCGTAAATATAGAATACTATTATTTAATGTTCAACAAAACATGCTACAAAAAATATTGCTCCAGGTGAGGCTCGAACTCACAACCCCGGCATTACTCACACGAAGCACTGTCTTATAAGTACCGTGCGCTAACCAATTGCGCCACTGGAGCTATGGAAAAAGAGGCGAAAAACCGGAGCGGTATCTACATCACCACTAAAGTCAAGCGACGGCCCTTTATATGATTATCAAACGTCAAATTAGTCGCACATATACTTTTCGGGGCACTTGTCCTATCTGAAAATTTTAGTTTAATTTCCTAATAGTTCAAATGGTAAATTCTAACACACATTTAGCCTACCTGTGAAGTAAAATACATTGACAATTTGCTAAATTCTTTCGAAAAATACATAAACAAAATGGAAACGTCATCTGGTTTGTTGTGATAAGTTGAAGTATATTTCTATGGATAATCTCATAACAATCACGTTATTCAGGCTGCTTTAGGAGTTTTACATTATTGAGTGTTTTGATTGACCTGTGGTTCGTGCTGTGTTGTGTCTAATGCGCCGACAAAATGAATTGGTTCGACACGTCAGGCTTCACGAGCCTCGCTAAGAACGCGCTGAAGGAGGCACAGAAGACTATAGACAAAGCGCTGGACATCCAGGACGAGAGCGGAGAGGAGCCGGAGGAGGAGGCGACGCCGCAGACCAGCGCCAAGTCGTCGCCCGGGCACAGCAACACGTCAGTCAATGACAACTCGGATTTCTTTTCCTCCTGGGGTCTGACAGTCAGCGCGGAGAGTGAACAGAATACTCCAATCAAAGACCAGCCCGTCGTCACCGAGAGTCCGTCCAAATCCACGTCTCAAAGCATCTGGGGCTCATTTGCAGGCTCTTTCTTTGAACAACCCAAAGAAGACGACCCTACAATCGTGAGACCACCGAAAGCTAAGTCTATGAATGTTATTTCAGAAACTAAATATGACAGTCATGATGATTTATTCTCTAAAAGTCAGCTAATAATGTCAGATAGTGAGGCATTAGATCACAGAATCACTAAATCCTTGAAAGATGAACTACCAAAAGTTGAAGAGAGACGGGATTCAGCAAAGTCACACAGATTGTCTCTTGTGTCAAGTAGAAATAGTTCAGATTCAGTAGAAGTCTTATCTCAGAGTTTAAAGACAACTCCTGACTCCGAGGCCTCTGTTCATTCCATATCACACTGTAGTAGTACTGGCCAGAAACATAACTCAGAATCTGTAGAAATATTACCCGACAGTCTGGTGAGTCCTAGTTCAATTGAGTGCCTTGGTTTTGATAGTTACTCTAGTGATAAAAACAGTAGCTCATCCTCCCTCTGCCTGTCCCCTGGAGACCTCAGTGATAAGAAGTCCACACCCATTGGTGATAAGACTGAGAAAGCAGAAACTGCTGACAGTGTCAGTTTAGTGGCTGATGATGATGAAGACACTATCTCCTACAACTCCATATCAGAATGTACAGCACCCACTGTGTTGGATACTGATGATAAGTCTGCAAGCCCATTTCCCAAGCTAGTCAAATCAGATACAGGGCGAAAGGTTCTAGACAAAGAATTCATACATTTGGAGCAGGCTATTCTGCCACAGAGAATGCAAATGAGTGAGAACTCCTCCAACGATGGCTCTTGGTCCGATAGGACCCTAAATGCTGACAATGACAGTATTAACTTAGACATAGCGGTGGAAGAACAGAAGAAGGAACAGGAAGACATTCTCATTGACAAATTGAGTGACTCGTCATCATTTTACAATGTTAATGTTTCTAATGATATGCTAAGATCTGAAAGTTCTGCATTTGTGAATGTTGAAAAGCAGCAATGCAATGAATCTAGTAGTAGTTCTTCACAGAAAGATGGCAGTGTTAAAGAAAGAACATCTCCAATAAGTTCTGACAGTAAAAGTGATTTAGTCAAGATCGGGTCAGACCGGACTTCAGGCCACACGTCTGGGGATGACTTAGAAACAGCTACCTCTTCAGATATTGAGATAATTCCTAGTCCGAATGGGGATGGTCATGGGTTCAGAAGTAGTCCTGCTAAGTATGCATTTAAACAGTCAAAGTTTGATGGTACAACATCACCTAACCTGGTGGACTTGGTATTAGGGAAGTCTTTAGCAACGAAGATAAGGGGGCACAATCGAGAGCTATCAGAAGCATCCGTACAGAGTAACACAAGTGATGAGAGTCAGGGTTCAGAGAATGAGAGGTTGATGCGGAGGCTGTGTGAAATGGCAGAGCTTCTGGAAGCAAGAGAGAACAGACTGTTGGAAATGAGCAGGAATAATGCAGATTTGGCAGAGAATAATGCGGATTTGAAGACTCAGGTGGAGTCATTGATGTCAAAGCATGAGGGTGGCGATATTAATACTATCACAGAAGACTACACTCAAAGGATGTCTGCGCTGGAGAAGAAGTTTCAGCAAGCGATCAGAGAAAAGGTATGGATGTTTATTAGTTCTAGCATTATAAAAAAAAAACTTGCAATTTGCAGTTGACCTACATTGTAGATTATTTTAAAATGTGTGCTAAGATATTTTAAAAGATTTGATTTAATTTACACTAATGATTTGATAAAAGGCTTCAAGGTTTACAATATTGAGTAAATCTTTTAAATCCATATTTGAATTACACAATCTTGATATTTTATTACAATGAAACATAGAACATGTAATCAGATAATGTATTTTTGTTTACCAACAAAACTTGTAAAGTCAATCCTAGTTTGGTGCTAATACTTTGACTTTAAGCTGGCCTAGGATAATACAGAGTTTCAGTAGAATAAGAGACCAGCTAATACTAGTTTTGTTACCCTTGTTGACTAATCAAAATGCATCAAGGGTATCAGTTTTACCTTGTAGCTCTTTGTTTCTGGTTATTCAAGTGTTACTACTGTCATGCACTTGATCAAAGAATTATTTTATGACTAAAGGTAAGGTCGAACCGTACACCAGACTCTGACAAGATAATGTACTGAATCATTTTCAGTGTCTGAGGTGCTCAGCCTGTCGGTAACTGAACTTAAACAGAAGTGTATCCCACTTTCAGGATCAGCTACGAAAACAACTTGACACCTTCAAATCCGAGTCTTCCGCTCGCAAGAACTCCTCGGAATTGGAGAATGCTCTCAAAGAGAAGGACGAAGTGATAGCCCAGCTTCAAGAGGAAGGCGAGAAGTTGGCGCGACAGCAGCTACAGCAGTCCAATATTATCAAGAAGTTGAGGGGAAAGGAAAAGGACAATGAACAGGTCATTAAGAGCTTAAGGTGAGGCGACTTCTTCTCCTGCTTTACGAGTCGATTACACTCAAATTTGACCTGTGGGTGTGTGGTGTATGCAGAAGGTGCAGTTGGTAAGACAAAATCATTGAAACCAACCTCAATATAGTTGGGATCTCGGTAATCCCCAGAAGGTTAGGCAGAGGTGTTCCTGTAACTACCACCAGCCCCATAACTATCTATACACCAGCCAGCCAGGCGACCAGGCCAGGCCAGGCCAGGTGTCCTATAGCTACCTATACATTTCGCTAGATAGGGGTGAGGCAATAGTGGTTGAAAATTATAGCAGGAAGCTTGTATTTTTGAAAGTGTAAGCAGAGGCGTAAGGTTTACCAATATTACCCACTTACATCAAAGCTAGTGAACTGATTGCCATTAATCGGACATCAATCCAGTTGAATCCAGACCCAAGGTTGCTATAACTGTAAAACTGATTAAAATTAGTAAAAGTAGAAATCCGTAATTATTTTTTTTTAGGCAATAAGTACTTTTATATACTTATCATGTTAAAGTATTTTTAATTTTGTCATCTTTTTCAGAGACAAAATAGCAGAGCAAACAACAGAACTAGACAGACTGAAGCGCTCCATAGCTGCTAAGGAGGAGCTGGAAGTTAGCCAGATTGAAGCAGTGTACCGGCTCACTACGGCTAATAAGAAACTTGAGACTGAACTGATGGAGGTATTTATTAATTAAACAAAAAACAAAAACTTTTCATCATGTGGAGGGAGTAAACTAGTATAGTATGTGCAGAAAGAAAGGTTTATTTTGTCCAAATTCAATGCATGAACTCAGCGTCTTCGTGTCCACCGCTGCAAGTAGGAACCTCTCAAATGACTTGGTTAGACTGACTGTTGACATTTATGTGGTGATGATTATAATCATCACCACATAAATGTCAACAGTCAGTCTTTATTTGCTATAGAGCTTTAGTATTCAACCAACTATTCAACTATTCCAACTTCCAGATTTTAAATCACCATCATCATCTGCCTAGCCTTTTCCCAACTATGTTAGGGTCGGCTTCCAGTTTAACCCGATGCAGCTGAATACCAGTATTTTACACGGAGCGCCTGCCTATCTGACTCCACAACCTAGTTAGTACTGAGTAATACGATATCCCTTGGTAAGACTGATTGTCAGAATTTCGGGCCACTGACTTCCTGTAACGGCTGTCAAATATCTACAAATGACAGCCGGTACCAAAGGCTTAACGTGATTTCCGAGACACGGAGAAAACTTATATGTAATGCGGTGGTCACGCATCCACGGACCAACTTAACTTCTAAGATTTTGAATTGCTGTTATAATTACATTTCGACATTCATCGCCTTCATATGTGTATTCAGTTGTAAGGAGATCTGTGAAAAGTTATAAAATGTCCATTGTGTTTTGATGTATGTGTGTTTTATGTTTTGCTTATCGCGGCGCGAGAGTTCTTATCAGTTGAGTAACACGACACTCAGGCGCGACAAACACACGGAATTCAATGTATTTGTTTGTGTCGGTAGAGATTTTATTTCCCGTTAGGAGAATAGCAGTTAATTTAAATAAGTCAGCACATCTAAGGGCAGTCTCCCCATCAGGCATAAAATAGAATAGGGTTTATTGTGTACAGTCATAGTCGAACACGAAATAGCTGTAACAACAATTTTCACTAAATTGAATCTTCACTAAGGTTGAAATTTTAATTGCCGCATAGACAGACCTTGTCGTTATGATTATGACGTGCAAGTGGCACTTGCAACAACCTTGCGGTGATTAAGTAGTTACGAGGTCGAAAATACAAGAAAATAATAACACAACTCATTCATTGTTCTGTTTGTATAATTAAGGTCAGGATCTTCATTTGAACTAAACTTCGAACTTCATTACACGGTTCACGATACCATTTAAGTAGATAATTGTAGTTCCTTTTACTGCATAGAATTTCAGTCCCATATACAAACTTATTCCGTATTACCCAACATTAACTGGATTTTGGAGGTCAGATAGGTAGTCGCTCCAAGTAAAATACAGGTATTCAGTTGCATCCGGTTAGACGGGTAGCCGACCCCAACATATTCGGGAAAAAGCAAATGATGATACAAACTTAAATCGAACCCGGTGACGGCGTCTCTTTAACTCTTTAACGAATATGTGAACTAGCTTTGGCCCGCGACTTCATTCGCGTTATGGTTGCTAATTATCCGACGGCACCATTTTAAATATCACCTATGACATTTGGGATTAATGTAGCCTCCCATTAGTGGAAGATTTACTGGAATCGAATCAGTAGTTCCAAAGTTTAGCCTACGTTAGTGTAGAGATAGTATGCCGCGGGAGACGCCCTGGGCGTCGGGGGTCACGTGGTGGTTCCCGGCCACCGTAGGCGCGGGCCTGTGGACGGCGAGTTATGGGCTAGCTCGTCGTCCGGCCGTCTTATGACGACAGGCCGTGTCGACGGCGCATTCGTGTTCCACGCGCGCCTCAAAAAGATGTCTGCAACCAAGTAGGGGTCCACATGGGCCGATGCCTGCCAGGGCCATGGGACTGTTCGAAAGAGATACCGTGGCCCTGGAACACAAAGGACAAAGAAGGAACATGGCTGGGTTTTAGTCAGTACAAGTCTGACACTACCTTCCGCTCCGCCCAGATTGTGGGGAGGGGGGGGGGGGGGGCTGTCATTTGAACCCAATAAAAAAAAAAACTGTAAGTGGTTTTCAATAGTTCCACTATCTCGTTTTGTCAATGGTTCACATGGTTTGTGGAACTATAACAAGTATAATTATTATAACAAACCGTTAAAGCATCAATATATCACGCAGTTCTAATTTCAACTTTAACAGACAAAAAGCCAACTAGACGATACGACACACAAGCTGGAAGGCAGCCGCGCGTCCTTAGAAGGAGCTCGTCGGGAACTGACCGATCTTCAGCGAACCAGCGCCGACCTGGCCCGAAGGAGCGCCAACCATGAGCAGGCGCAGGACAACCAGAAGAGGGCTGATGAGGAGGTGCAGAGGCTAAGGGCGGAGCTACAGCAGCTTAGAGTTGAGATGGTCAACGGTCAGAAACTACTCAATGACTAGTTTAGGAAGTGACAACAGTCACGCTTATCAATAACCTGTTCAGAAATGGATTTCTGTTTATTTATTTATTTATTGGATCTCCAACAGAAACTACACAATTACATGCAAGTATACATTAAACAGGGACAAGTACAAGTGAGTGCTTCCAATTATAGGAGACCACATCATTCACTTATAATCTAGGTGCATATAGTCAATTTGATAAGGTTAAAAATCTAAATGCTCTGCTCTGTTCATCAGGGAGTAGTCTGATGTGATATCGATTCGCGATCCCTTCTGAAACAAAACGTACTAAGTCTTGTTTGATAAGTGTGGTCATTCCCTTAGGGAGTTAACTTATTTTTATTTTTTTTTACCTTTAAATTCGCTGTAACTTGGGCTGAAACATTGCACAGTCTTCAATACTAACCCTAAACGGTAAAAAAGAAATACATTGTGCATTTAATGATTTTGTGCAATGCAATTGTTCGTTTAGGGCTCACCTATAACCGTTATTGTATTTTACAGAGGAAAAGAAATGGGTAGCTCGCGAAGAAGCCCTGCGTCGTGAACTGTACGAGGCTCGCGAGGCCTGCTCAGCGTTAGAGAGTAGCTCCAGTGCAGGCGCGGCCGGCGACAGCGGCGCGGGCAGCGTACTGTCGCAGCTGGCGCAGCTGCAGCGGGCGGCGCTGGAGCGGGACCAGGCGCACGCGCACGCACTGCGGCAGAGGGCCGTGCAGCTCGGTGAGTGATCCTCAGCTGCAGCGGGCGGCGCTGGAGCGGGACCAGGTGCACGCGCACGCACTGCGTCAGAGGGCCGTGCAGCTCGGTGAGTGATCCTCAGCTGCAGCGGGCGGCGCTGGAGCGGGACCAGGCGCACGCGCACGCACTGCGGCAGAGGGCCGTGCAGCTCGGTGAGTGATCCTCAGCTGCAGCGGGCGGCGCTGGAGCGGGACCAGGCGCACGCGCATGCACTGCGGCAGAGGGCCGTGCAGCTCGGTGAGTGATCCTCAGCTGCAGCGGGCGGCGCTGGAGCGGGACCAGGTGCACGCGCACGCACTGCGGCAGAGGGCCGTGCAGCTCGGTGAGTGATCCTCAGCTGCAGCGGGCGGCGCTGGAGCGGGACCAGGTGCACGCGCACGCACTGCGTCAGAGGGCCGTGCAGCTCGGTGAGTGATCCTCAGCTGCAGCGGGCGGCGCTGGAGCGGGACCAGGCGCACGCGCACGCACTGCGGCAGAGGGCCGTGCAGCTCGGTGAGTGATCCTCAGCTGCAGCGGGCGGCGCTGGAGCGGGACCAGGCGCACGCGCATGCACTGCGGCAGAGGGCCGTGCAGCTCGGTGAGTGATCCTCAGCTGCAGCGGGCGGCGCTGGAGCGGGACCAGGCGCACGCGCACGCACTGCGGCAGAGGGCCGTGCAGCTCGGTGAGTGATCCTCAGCTGCAGCGGGCGGCGCTGGAGCGGGACCAGGTGCACGCGCACGCACTGCGTCAGAGGGCCGTGCAGCTCGGTGAGTGATCCTCAGCTGCAGCGGGCGGCGCTGGAGCGGGACCAGGCGCACGCGCATGCACTGCGGCAGAGGGCCGTGCAGCTCGGTGAGTGATCCTCAGCTGCAGCGGGCGGCGCTGGAGCGGGACCAGGCGCACGCGCATGCACTGCGGCAGAGGGCCGTGCAGCTCGGTGAGTGATCCTCAGCTGCAGCGGGCGGCGCTGGAGCGGGACCAGGTGCACGCGCACGCACTGCGGCAGAGGGCCGTGCAGCTCGGTGAGTGATCCTCAGCTGCAGCGGGCGGCGCTGGAGCGGGACCAGGCGCACGCGCACGCACTGCGGCAGAGGGCCGTGCAGCTCGGTGAGTGATCCTCAGCTGCAGCGGGCGGCGCTGGAGCGGGACCAGGCGCACGCGCACGCACTGCGGCAGAGGGCCGTGCAGCTCGGTGAGTGATCCTCAGCTGCAGCGGGCGGCGCTGGAGCGGGACCAGGCGCACGCGCACGCACTGCGGCATAGGGCCGTGCAGCTCGGTGAGTGATCCTCAGCTGCAGCGGGCGGCACTGGAGCGGGACCAGGCGCACGCGGACGCACTGCGGCAGAGGGCCGTGCAGCTCGGCGAGTGATCCTCAGCTGCAGCGGGCGGCGCTGGAGCGGGACTAGGCGCATGCGCACGCACTGCGGCAGAGGGCCGTGCAGCTCGGTGAGTGATCCTCAGCTGCAGCGGGCGGCGCTGCAGCGGGACCAGGCGCACGCGCACGCACTGCGGCAGAGCGCCGTGCAGCTCGGCGAGTGATCCTCAGCTGCAGCGGGATCAGGCGCACGCGCACGCACTGCGGCAGAGGGCCGTGCAGCTCGGTGAGTGATCCTCAGCTGCAGAAGAGCGGGACCATTTTGATAGTGTATATAATCCGATTTCTAAGAACTTCTTTCTTTCAATCTGTTGCGTACTTTTGATATTTATCATAATTCGCACGTCGTCTAAAAACTGTCATAACACAAAATATGTATGTTTAGATACCCCACTCGACTTAAATTTTCAATGTTCTATAATTGAAGAAAAAAAACCGCCATAAATATACAAAAATAAGTCGCCGAATGGCACAAGCGAAAAATTTTTACGCAAAGCATCACTAAGAACACAAAGAACTTTAAATACGTATACCTCGAAAATGAAATTTTTGTGTTATGACAGTTTTTTAGAGGACGTGCGATATATCGTCTATTGTGTGAGTGATGAACCACTGTAACTGTAAATATGTAGATTAATACTAATATAATCCTCTTGTCACCCCGAGGCCCGAAACTCTTGACGACCAGTCTTACCAACGGGGTATCATATTACCCTGTATGTTGGTAACTAGGTTGTGGAGGTCAGATAAAATATTGGTATTCAGCGGCATCTGGTTAGACTGGAAGCCGACCATAACATAGTTGACGAACGGCTAGTCAATAAATAAATCTGTCTCCATAGCGGAAGTCGAGCGCTCCCTAACATCGGCAACAGAACGCGAGCGCATATCCCGCGAGGAGGTGACCACTCTGCAGGAGCGACTCGGCGAGGTCGACGCCACGCTGCACGACACGAGAGACGAAGTGAAGAGACTGTCTCTGAAAGATCAGGAGCATTTAAAGGCTATACAGCGGTTGGAGGATGAGCTGGCGATGTGAGTGCTAATGTCTATTGTGATACAAATAGATAAAGTTTGTATGTTCGACTGTAAGGGGTAATCTTCGGAACTTGTGATTTGATTCTGAAAATTCTTTCACTAATTTGTATCTATATTCTTGGAAGCAAATAATCTCCTTTCGTCTTCACAACTTTACTTTTACTAAAAAAACATTCTCAGATGCAGTTTGACACGAAACTACTTAAAGACAACCGACGAAAGGGGAATCCCACCTATGTTCCACGTATGAGCCGTTAGGTTTAAAGATATTGGAAGCAGTTGAATCATTTAAGATTCAATTGCTTCCAAGATTCAATTGCTTCTTTGCTTCTTTGAATCTTTTAAGATTCAATTGCTTCCAATATCTTTACAATAAGTTAAATAAAGCCCTAAACCTATATCCAAAAACTAGGTTAATCTGTATCAAAGAAATAAAAAATACTTAAAAACCCTTGACTATCAAAAAACCGAGAATCTTTTGACCATTCTGAAATAAAATTAACTTTGACCATCTCCACACATACAAACTGTCCCTCACTCCTACTCGCTTTACAATTGTTACTATTTAAAAACACTTGTTGCACTTACTCCACAAAAGTCACCCTCGCTCATAATGCACATTTTCATCAGAATCACACTACAAGTCTAACACTTCACACTAGATACTCACTCACACACATGACTCCACAACTTCTGCAAGATTTTTGTTATGTTGTTGTTACTTCTTCTTATGTTTTTGTTATTCATATTGTTTACCTTCTACTGTGCTTTTAATTTTGTTATGCAAGACGGGATATTTATCATGTTTATTGTTTTCTTTGAGTTCCCGGATATTTCGGCGCTGTTGCAAGCACCATGATCACGGATAAACTAGTAGTCTAGTTATAATAATTTTAGTGACCATGAAAGTTTAAAATGTTATGCTTATTGTTTAACTTCTCGCACACCGAATCTCTGTACAAGCTAATTCTAGCCTGGAAGGGGCCTGGTTATCTGTAACACAGATTTTTCCCAAAACCCTACATCAGGCAAAGTCAACAAAGTCTCAGCTGTATTCAACCTTTCTGAGAGACTGGCTTCTCTCACAAAGGTTGAATACAGCTGGGACCTTTTTGTACACATTAACTTTAAGTCAGGTTTGTGAAGAGATAATCAATCATCATCATCATCATCATCATGATGACATAAATAATTAACATTTTAAATAATAATAAATGATATATTATCCCCGAGTGAATATTTAAAATGTTCTCTCTGGAATAATTCCTGACCATTAAGCGAGCGAAGTCGCGGGTATAAGCTAGTAAGCATTAGATTAATGGACAATATTTGACAAAAAGGAAGGTGGTCTTGTTAAGCCAAGCTATTTTGAACCTTGTGTGGCCCTACGAGTGATTAAAGTAACAAGGAAGCTTGACAAGTCTATAAATAACCACTGACCACTTTTCTTGCACAAACGTTACTTGGAGAATTTGATCAGATTGGTTGAATCAACCAGGTGCTGCCCATCCTCTGTGCATTTCCTGAAGACTGCCCAGAACCACACTATACTACATTATCATACACAGCTTTTAACGCTAAACGTTTTAGAATCATTCTTTATCTGGAAAAAAAAAACCAAGACAAAATTATTTTAAATATGTTGCGCTTTACTGTAAGCATGTTGCACCACTTTCTGATCCAATCAGTTATCTTATCTTGCTGATAACTTCATTAAACAAACACTTAATTTTTTCACTCAACAGCAAGACTCAAGAGCTGGAGACACTCAGAGTTGAGCACACGAGTCGAGTGTCCGAGCTGCAGCAGCGACTGAGCGATGTTGAGCATCAGTTGAGCGCCGAGAAGAACGCGCTCGACACTGAGAAGAAGAGGAATGCTATACTACAGGTAGAATTGTTGTTCTCATCCTGTGTAGGATGATCGCGCTCTGAAAAAATCGTAAAATGGTTGCTAGACACATTTTTGGAGTGCTGCCAAATACAACTTTTTATTTTCTATGACAACAGCTAAACCACTATTTTATAAAATTCGATATTTGGTAAATATTTATTGTTAAATGATGTGTTTACAGGAACAGGTATCGACCCGCGGCGATTTATCTCCTCCGCATTCTGTCGCCTCAGATTCCCTCTCCGCCTCGCTGTGGCAGTCCGTAAGTATACACATTCCCGTGAGACTTCGTTGCTGACTGTTCCTAAGTTATCCACGTGTCATTTGCATGATCACGGATCAAGTCAATAAACAAATGGGGAAAGAGACTGGAGAACAATGTGTTTTGCTTGCGTTAAAAAAAATCATAACACTCGCAACACCAGTGCCGGAGTAGTTTAACGAATTTTATTGTTTGTCTGCACACCAAACTCTCGGTACTATGTATTTATAGAGCTGTGCAACGTTACAGGAAGAGGGTTGCACGACGCCCACAGCGTCGTCCGCCATGTGCGTGGAGGAGACGCTGGCCACGCTGACGCGCCGCGACGGCGAGCTGCGCGCGCTGGCCGCGCAGCGGGACGCGCTGCTGGCCGAGCGCTCGGCGCTGGCGCAGCAGCTGGCCAGGCTGCAGGCGGCGCTGGACGACATGCAGGTGAATAAACTTATCAAGTATCTACATACATAACATGTAATAGGAAACGAGCCTCTTGTCATCAGCCGAGAGATAATCCAAACTCTCTATTTACGAGAAACATTCGTTTGCACCTGCAAAAGAAAATACTGATATATCTCCTTTTCACTTATCAAGGATATATTAGGGACATCATCATCATCATCATTTCAGCCGAAAGACGTCCACTGCTGGACATAGGCCTCCCCCAAGTGTCGCCACATTGACCGATCCCGTGCGTCTCGCATTCAGCGGATCCCCGTAACCTTTACCAGGTCATAGGTCCACCTAGTGGGAGGGCTTCCAACGCAACGTCTTCCAGTTCGCGGTCGCCACTTCAGAACTTTCCGGCCCCATCGGCCATCCGTTCTGCGAGCAATATGCCCTGCCCACTGCCACTTAAGTTTGACTATTCTTCGGGCTACGTCGGTAACCTTGGTTCTCTTACGGATTTCCTCATTTCTGATTTGATCACGCAAGGAAACTCCGAGCATAGCCCTCTCCATTGCCCTTTGGGTGACTTTAAGCCTTCTGATGAGGCCCATTGTGAGCGACCACGTTTCGGTCCCGTATGTAATCATTGGCAACACACACTGGGTCATAGACTTTCGTCTTGAGACACTGCGGTAAGTTGGACGAGAAGATACCACACAACTTCCCGAACGCTGCCCAGCCGAGTCGGATTCGACGATTAACCTCTTTCTCGAAGTTAGACCTATCTAACTGGATCGTTTGTCCCAGATAGACATAATCGTCTACAACTTCGAGTGTAGAGTCTCCGATCTTGATAGGAGTGGGTGTTACATGGGCATTCAACATGACTTTGGTTTTGTCCATATTCATTTTAAGACCCACTCTTCCGGAAGCTCTACTGAGGTCATCGAGAATCGGACTGAGGTCCTCCATGGTCTCAGCCATGACCACTATATCGTCGGCAAACCGAAGGTGAGAGATGTACTCGCCATTGACGTTGATGCCTAGCCCTCTCCAGTCCAGAACCTTGAAGACATCCTCCAGTACAGCGGTGAACAGTTTCGGAGATATGACGTCTCCCTGTCTCACACCTCGCTGCAGAAGGATAGGTTCCGAGGTCTGGTCCTGAAGTCGGACTGACATGATGGCGTTTTTGTACAAACACTTCAACACCTCGATGTACCGATAATCAATTTGGCACCGTTGGAGAGACTGCAGTACAGCCCAAGTCTCAATCGAATCGAAGGCTTCCTCGTAGTCCACAAACGCCAAACAGAGAGTCAGGTTATACTCTTCGGTCTTCTGTATAACCTGCCGCAGCGTATGTATGTGGTCTACGGTGCTAAAGCCTTTTCGGAATCCAGCTTGTTCGGGAGGCTGAAAATCGTCAAACCTGCGCGCGAGACGATTCCTGATGACTCTTGAAAACAACTTGTAGACATGGCTTAGAAGTGAGATGGGCCTATAGTTCTTCAGCCGGGCATTGTCGCCCTTTTTGAAGAAGAGTACCACCACACCCCTGCACCATGCCTGCGGCGGTTTCCCCTCGAGTATGACGGAATCAAACAGCTTCTGAAGGGCCTTAAGTACCGGTTTTCCACCTGCCTTCAGGAGTTCGGCCGTAACTCCGTCATCACCCGGTGCCTTGTTGTTTTTTAGCTGTTTTAGAGCCATCCTAATCTCGTACGTCAGTCTAGCTCTTGGGTCGTTAGCTAGATTTGCAACGGGTTTACTGGTGTAAGTGAAGTGTACAACTGCCCATAAAAACTCTCGATCTCCCTCAGCAGCTCCGGTTTGGCGGATACGATCCTGCCATCGTCGGTCTTCAGTTTCGTGAGCTGGCTCTGCCCAATAGCCAGATCTCTTAAAAATACCTTTTTTTTTTCTTTTTCGGATGGGAAATCATCAAATGACCCCCCCCCCCCCCCCCTACTCTGGGCGGAGCGGAAGGGAGTGTCAGACTTGTACTGACTAAATCCCATTCATGTTCCTTCTTTGCCCTTTGTGTTCCAGGGCCACGGTATCTCTTTCGAACAGTCCCGCAGCCCTGGCAGGCATCGGCCCATGCGGACCCCTACTTATTTGCTGACATCTCTTTGAGGCGCGTGTGGAACATGAACGCGCCGTCGACACGGCCTGTCGTCGTAAGACGGCCGGACGACGAGCTAGCCCATAACTCGCCGTCCACATACCCGCGCCTACGGTGGCCGGGAGCTACCACGTGACCCCGACGCCCAGGGCGTCTCCTGCGGCGGCTGGGACGTGAGGTTCTTTCCCTCTCACGTCCCGCCACCTCCTTCACTAGCATGACTGCTTCGCAGAAGGAGGTGACGGCTTCCCATTCCCTCTCGCTCCGGACCATGGCTTGAACCAAGGCCGAACGCGAGAGATCGCCGCCGCCACTCGCCGCTACGAGGACACGGCGGTGCTCCGCCCAAGCGGGGCAGACCTCCACGGTGTGCTCCACCGTGTCCTCCGGACGATCCTCGCAGTGGAAACACCCGGGCGTTTCCTCCCGCCCGATTCGATGCAGGAACCTCCCGAAACAACCGTGTCCGGTGAGGACCTGCGTCAGGCGGTAGGTGAGGGCGCCGTGGTGCCTCTCTAGCCACTCCTCAAAGAGCGGACTTATCGCCACTATGGTGGCGTGCCCTGCACGGGGTTGCGACAGTCGCTCTCTCCATGTCGCCATGAGATCAATAGCGTCTTTAATACGCTCGGTATTAAAGCGGCGTAAGTCGCTCTTCAAGGATTTAGAGATCCGTCTATTGAGCTGCCGGTATTTCCACGCCTCGTCTGAAGACTAAAGGATCATCTCACGCCGCTCCTTCATGAGCTCGAGATTATGATCAGAGAGTGTTTTGTTCTTGTGTGCACGACGTGTCTTGAAGAACTTAGACCCAGTCGTATGGATAGTATCCACGAACCCATCGTTGTAATCGTCCACCGAGCTTCCTAGGCACTCGAAACGATTCTGGAGTTCAAGCTGAAACCTCTCGGGGTTTTGGATCTGGATCTGTGCTGGACGGAGCGTAGACTTCATCAGACGAGACCTTTCAAGCTTGATATTGATGTTCAATGTGCCTCTTACTATGCGGTGATCGCTCCCGGTTTTCACCGAATTGATCACAGAGACATCATTGAACATTTGCTTCTTGGTTGACATGATGAAGTCAATCTCATTTTTAGTTGCACCATCGAGACTCTGCCAGGTCCACTTCCTGTGCTCACGCTTTTTGAACAAGGAGTTCATCATATAGAGGCCCTCCTTCTCCATAAAACTAGCTAGTTGGTGACCCCGGTGGTTCCGACGTCCAACCCCAAATTGCCCCACCTGCAGCTCATCCCCGTCTCGTATGCCTAGTTTCGCATTGAAGTCCCCCATGACAACGGTTCAGTGAGTTTTGAAACCATGCAGGGCTTTGAAAATATCCTCATACATGGTCTCCACTTCATCGTCGGGGTGTGCCGAGGTCGGGGCGTAGACCTGTATGACCTTCAGCGAATATCTTGAGGATATTCTGAGTATAAGGTACCATCCCTGGTCGACACACTCTCGATCTTCACCACGTTATTCACGAGGGACTTGTGGACGATAAACCCAACACCACCCTGGGACTGCCGGTCACCCTCTCGGAAATAGAGCAGGTTGCCGGATTTCAGGATTATCATGTCCTCCCCCTCTCTTCGGACTTCAGATAATCCCACAATACTCCATCGCAGCCTGCTCAATTCCTCTTCGAGTTCCGTTATCTTCTCGTCGGTCCGGAGTGTACGCGTGTTGTATGTTGCCAGGTCAAGTCGTCGGTATAGGCAGCCTGATCCCATCCGGAGATTCTTAGCACCCCTTGCCACACCGCTACCATAGTAGAGGGTAGACGGGCTGCCGGGTACTAGGGGCCATTTTTGTGTTGCGCTCATCATTGGGGGGGTTTTGCCATAATCGCCACGCTTGGCAGGCGGGTTGGCGATCGCAGTACGGTTGTTAAAAACACAGAGAACGCTGCTGCCCATTCTCTGGTAAGTCCCTTAGTCGCCTCTTACGACACCTACGGGAAGATATGGGACATGTTGGGTTATATTGGTGTTTGATATTCATCAACTCGTATCCTCTTTTCCGATTGGCCCACGTGAAATCTTTTAAAGGCTTTATTACATCAAAACTCAACTATCCATCATATCTTTCCAGACAGTACAAGAGCAGTACGACGCCCTGCTCCAGATGTACGGCGAAAAGGAGGAGCAGATGGCAGAGCTGCGCCTGGACCTGCAGGACGTCACGCAGCTTTACAAGGCGCAGCTGGACGAGCTCATCGCGCTCAAGCGATAGCACGAGGCCTGTGGCGACCTGTGCTAGGGCACGGGCTCAGATATACATACCTGATACTGAAAAACACAAGAAAAAATGGGCGGTTACGATATGAGCTCAACAATGGATGGTCGAACAGATCCTATAATATACAACAACCGCCGGGCTGTAGCCCACTAGACAATGCCTCCTTTTCAATGGACAGTTAGAAACTTCACAACATAAAATCACACCTGTAATCTCCAAAGCATTAGACAGAGGTGTATCTTATAGTACAGCCACAGTTCGCCAGTTATGCGAACGAAAAACGGTTCGATTGTATAAACTTTACAAACTGTACTCTAAACCTCTATACAAGTCTGCTTTTGGGGATAATATGAGTGGAAATAAAAGAGATAAGTAACTCATCCCAACTCATCATCATCATCTGCCTAGCCTTTTCCCAATTATATTGGGGTCGGCTTCCAGTCGAACCGGATGCAGCTGAATACCAGTATTTTACATGGAGCGACTGCCTATCTGACCTCCACAACCCAGTCTGTACTGGGTAATACGATACCCCTTGATAAGACTGGTTGTCAAACTTTTTGTCAATTTTAACTCATCCCAACTCATCATGAGTTAAAATCACAATATCTTTTCTATTTATTTATTTAAACTTCATGTACAATAGTGATACAAAGTGGTTGCCAATGCGTTGAGCAAACACTATTTAGGTGCAACGGCCACTAAACCAAACAATAAGTTTTTTGGACACATTACAGTTCGATAAGTACGTAACGCTAGCGAAACATTCACATAATACACGTTGAAATCTCTTTCTCTCTCCCTCCCTCTTCTCCTAGTTGAAATCTTTTATCTTATCAGACACGTTCTAAGTGAATTTTTCGCCTGTTGGAGCATACAGTCATGTACAACTTTCAGCACGTTTCAGTCAAATGCTTAGACCTCGTGACAACTATGAAGGTCTGGGTAATTGCTTCCAAAATATAGCGTGCTAATACCGGACTATTACGACGTAAACAATGCATGATAGAATTGATACATGGTTGAGTTGTTTGCTGTATTGTCAGTACGGCAGGCAAACTGCATATCAATGAGCAATAATCAGCAAAGTTGTGCAAATATTGTCAACAAAGTCTTTAAAATCCAGTTTATTTATTTGCACAGGCGACCTCATATTTGATTTACCATCCGGAGGTGGAAAGCCGAACGATACGTGAACGAAGAGTCCTATATGTCTTCGTGACGATGATTCAATGAAAGGAAAAAGGAAAAGGTGAAGTTTCAATGTACTGGGACTACAAGATCTTCCATCATCAAGAAATAGAAGCGTTTTGTAGAACCCAGTGTATTTTATGGACGTTTCTATTCATTGACGTCCGATTATTGTTATCACGAAAAACTGTTCTAACAATATTATTGCCCGTTTTCACTAACACACAGGTGCCGCTTAACACATCAATATTATTTTACTCTTGGAATTGCAAAGTTCGGCTCAGCGTCCAGAGTTGAAATTACAAAAGTACATTAAAATTGTAGTGTTTCTTAGCGGTCGTTAAAATGGGCATTAGAGGAAAGTATTTTAAACTAACTAAGTATTTTATTTAGACATGGCGCTAAAGTATAATGGCAACTTTATCTGACTAAATAAGTGAATAGTAATACTATAGATATATTGACTATAGATGGCGCTACTAGAGAGTTTTATCTACTAAATTATGTATAGAAGTAAATAATCGCGCTCGCGATGTTTCCTATAGATATTGTTTGCTTCGTCTGTATAATATTATATTTGCCAAACGTTGAACGTTCCTTTGTATTTGATCTTGTCATATTGTTATAATTGTCACCTAACGAAGTGACCGCACTTATCGACGAGGATCTACTTGAGCCGATCACGTTTCACCACGTCGAAACAAGGCGAATGACATATTTTTCGTTTTTATTGCATACATTATTTTAAGAGCGGTTTAAGCCGATTCCTCGTCATTAATTGTGGTCACTACCTAAATGCTCTATATGAAATATTCTAAAAATATATTATTGAAATTGTATAACATGAGTTTATTATTGCACATAGATGTAATTATTATTGTGTACAGTTTAGTATAGTTTTAAATTCTTCGTGACATGTTGGACTGTGTTATAAGGCTGCGGGGATATGCAATTGGGAAGACAAACAGTAAATATATATTTATATCTCAATCTTTCGAAGGACTCGAAATTCATAAACACCTTTTTTACAAGCTTTTATTTGTCTTGCCATGTTAGTTAATATGTATTGGTCAAATCTTGTAACTGAATTTCAGCTTAATCGGTTTGGGAAAACTGGTTTGAACAGTTTCCGGTTAGGGGAAACTGGTTTGAACAGTTTCTGGTTAGGGGAAACTGGTTTGAACAGTTTCCGGTTAGGGGAAACTGGTTTGAACAGTTTCCGGTTAGGGGAAACTGGTTTGAACAGTTTCCGGTTAGGGGAAACTGGTTTGAACAGTTTCCGGTTAGGGGAAAGTGGTTTGAACAGTTTCCCCTAACCGATTAAGCTAAAATATTGCACACACTTTTGGATCTGGTGACAATACATTTTTATGACTGACAAGACTTGATCCTGCAGCCAGGATCGTCTCCTCACTAGAGAACCCCTCAACGTTTAATAGCGCGGACACAAAATTTTGTATACGCGTTTAAATTTGATAGATAATATAGTTTTCATTTAAATAAAAGCTTATTTAAAAAAAAAAGTTTAATTTTTTAATCAAATTTTTTATATATCTTTACAAAAATACTCGCACAAGCACTCATTCGTTTACTTAAAAAAGCTCATTCTTTAAAAGGTCTCTATTTAATACTCAACAAAATGTATTCATTTGCTTATTTGTTTTTTGATTTCAGGCTGCTATTTATCTCGATATTTGTTTGTCTTCCTACATTCAGCGTGCATTTGTGTTTCATAACGGAAGTATGAAAAAGACGATGGGAATTTTGAAATGCGCTAAGAGGGTGCGCTGTTAGTTATGCATCGTCGGTACAGCGCCCAAAGTCAAAAATACTACAGCAAAATGTCCCTTACGACATTTCGAATTTCAACCGTGGAACTGTACTAGTGACGTCATTTGTTGTTGTTGATTGTGCACGAGTAGATGTGTGACGTGTGTTATGTGATATGCGCGGGACAGAATACTCAGTAGCAACTGAGTATTCTGTTTTAATTCATAGCTATCGGGGGTAAGGGCGTGTTTATAGATGTATTCTGAGGAATGTAAAGTACAGCAGACAGACGTTCGTAAGGGGACACCCGGACACACTTGACGCTCTTGTGTCAAGTGTGTCCCCTTCGTGTGAAATTCAATCTTAGCAAGATGTAAGAGTGAATTTCATCAATGGAACTGAACGCGATTAGCAAATCTAAATAAACCAGAAAACCGTGTTTGAGGTCAATATTGCGTAACAACAGTGACGCTGACAGCTTTTGAACATGGATGTGATGATAGCGTTTTTTTCAATTGTAAATCGACCTTAAATTCCCTTAAACTCAGTAGAAAGTTAGATTGCCTTAAACCGAGGTTAAGCTTGTAACATCACAAGATTCTCCAGTTTCCGCTCTTGAAGAAAATTATGGAAATGAATGTAGTAGTAACTTACTAATATGAGTAGTGGGCCTGCCTAGCATGGACGCGCGAATTAACACTGTCTGCTGTATTTCACGTAAACTGTAATTTAGTAAACATATTTTATTGCGCATTACCATCTTATGAAGCAGGTTCAAATTATTACAATATTTAAGTTCCTTCACGATTCATCCCACTTGTGATTATTGTTATGTAAATAAATATAATCTGCCAATTATACGACCTGAGTTTCATTTATCTTTTCGATTATTATAATGTCCAAATGCCTAACTAAGAGAGGGAGTTTAAATACTGGTATTTAGCTGCATCCGGTTAGACTGGAAGCCGAACCTAACATAGTTACAAAAAGGCTAGGTTGATGGCTAGATGATGATGGTGATAGCCAATTGAGAAAATTATAAACCCCGGAATCTTAGGAGAACGGCAATATGACAAAGTATGTTCTCTTCTAAAACACACTACAGCACTAAATAGGATCAACACTATCAGGGATCTGGGAGTTACCTTTGACGCTAAGCTCCTGTTTGAAGCGCACATAGACAATGTAGTCAAGAAAGCATCAAAAGCACACTTGGTTTTCATTCTCCGGGTGTCCTCGGAGTTCAAAAATTCAATATAATCGCTAGTCTCCAGTTAGAGGTATTCCCAAATCAAATCGAAGTTATGGTTACCCTGCTGGAACATTGTATGAGATAACATAATTTTTAAGATTACACGCGTTGAAAATTGTTCTGAGGGTAAAACGATATGTTATTCTAATGAGGTTTATTTGCCGAATAAATGGATGTTCACACCGAAATCCTAGCAATTACAGATAATTATAGATATCAGCGTACAAAGTAACGTTTCGATCGCGCGGCCACGTACTTTTTGTTTTGGACTTATTTCGTCTGTTTAACTAAACTTAAGTAGTATTTAATGCTTTCGTTAGTTTTGACAAATTAAGACCTTTATTCTTGTAACTGTTTTAATGTATGAAGTCTTAGGTTTAAAGAAAAAATCAACAATAAAGAAACAAATGGAGGATTGCGCGGCCATAACTTCCAAGGTGAATATTTCGTGAAATATTGATCCAGAGCTTATAATTCTTTTTTCGACAATTTTTGACAAATTCGCTCTTCAATTGACAAAAAGAATTAGATCTCTAACACAACTAGTTGCTGAGATATCCATGGCCACGCAATCATCCATGTTACGTTCGCGCGGCCAACTTAAAACCCTTATAACTTTATTATTCCTACTTTGACAAATTTTTGGTTTGTACCCTTCGATTTTGACAAATTTCGACAAATTTTTTGGCGAAGTTTTTTTTTGTTTTGATAACTTGGCGGAGCAATAGTAACGCACACGGTGAAGTGCTCGGGATGCCAATGTATGCTTTATTCCAAAAACTGCGTCTTGTTGAAAATTGTAATCCAGTTTCCAACATGATGTGCAGATTTTTAATTTTGGAATTAAACTTTATGTTAGAGGATTAAATAGGAGATTTATTTTATGCGCTACAAGAGTGCTCTAGAGGTAAACAAGTAACGATGATCATGTTCTAACTATAAAGTGTACATGTACATGCACATGCGTGCAGTATCAGTTTGCGGGGATTTTTTAGATATAATCTAACTAAGTAGAATAGGCAAAACATAAGTGTTGTGTAATATAAGCCTTTTAAAGGCTCTTCAATAAATTTAATTGAATAGTTCCGACACCTGTGCCTGTTGGAATTTGAATATTAGAACGTTGACGCTGGCAGATAGATGACACTTTTTGGCGGGAAACTCTGCAAAGTGGCATCACGTATTACAATAGATTTCGTTAATGTTCCTGTAATTAGTAAATTAACATAAGTGATAAATAGCAATCGCAATTGACTCGTGTCTGTGTTCGTGTCTTTTTTTGTTTATTTAGTTGAGTATGTGTGCGTCCAGTGTTTTTATTTTCCATTTCTGGGCACCCGTCAATCATCAACCATGATCATGCTCACCAAGTGTTAAGGGCATGTGAAGAACCGCTTGCTTCATGAAGATAAAGCTCTAACATCGCTAGTCTACTAGTGACCACGACTACCACCGGCGCTGTGCAAGTCGCTCGGCCGATACGTCTGGGTGACGTAAATCTATGTAAGTAGGTATATTAGGTTTATTTTAAACTAATACCTAAATCTTAAAATCTAATACCTCTTAATAATTAATAATAACAGCTACACGGCGATCTTCAAGGTTAAGCGGCGCTTGCCAACGTCGGTCTGTGGATGGGTGACCGTTCATTACGTATCGAGTTTCCTCCGAACGTCAGAAAGGTAGTTAACCCGTTGGTCCCGGCTCTCATTTGTAGATTTTTGACAGTCGTTACAGGTAGTGGCCCGAGTCTTGACAACAAAACTTATCAAGGGGTATCCTATTACTCAGTACTAACTGGGTAGGGAGGTCAGATAGGCAGTCGCTCCATGTAAAATATACTGGTATTCAGGTGTATCCGGTTAGTCTGGAAGCCGATCCCAACACACTTGGGAAAAGGCTCGGCAGCTTTCGATCTGGGTCCTTGGGGTACGAGAAAAGAATGGAAAGTTCCTCCGTTTAAAGGGGACCTTCCAAATGATCAGACAGACAGATGTTGTGTCAGATGACTGATAGTTAACGAATAGATGAACTCCCGCAAAAGTTAGAGCTTATACACGTGTGACGGTGTTTTATTTTATGCGCCGACGACTGCGTGTGAATGCCTACAGATTTGTTTAAGTTTAGTATGACAAAACGCTTCGTCGACATGTGAGGCGAGTGAGGTTATTTGCGCTTGCCTAATGGCAATCGTAAATAAAAACGCCGTGTGTGGCCCTTAGGCCTCGTGCAGAAAGGGCTAATTCAGCACGATCTCTAGCGTGTACTACGAGCCAACGTTAAGTGCAGAGGAAGCGCACAACGTGCGTACAATGTTGACTCTCGGTTTCCTTTGATACGTGCACTAACTCTGAAGTTCGCGCGTAATTTGATTTGGTAAACTGGAAACAACTAGGCATGGGTCATTGACGGTTTTTTTCTTAATGTAATTTAACTGTTAATCATTAATGGTCAACGGGTTAAAAAAGCTGTTAAATAAATAACAGGTTTTAAAACTTCAATCGTTAGTGGTAATCGTCAATTTATTATGTCAACGTTTTTGATCAATGACAATTTTGTTGCAGATTAAGTTAAAGATTATTGATTTGATAAGAATTTAGATTACTTTATTTTTTTGAACTGGAATGACCTTTTCTTCGTACTTTTTCCAGGCTTTCCATGCTTTATCCAGCCAGTTAGGACTGGCGAAAGATCCAGGCGTGCTTAACGAATATTTCCGAAGGAGACTAAATTCTCAGAAATTAATAAATTAATATTGAAATAATGCATTGAGTCCGTTGACGAAAATAGACAGTTAATATTTTCAACCTGTTTTTTCATTAATGAATAACAGTTAACACATTGACGAATGAAAAGTCGTTAAAAAAAACCGTTTATTGATTCAACACCCACCTCTAGAAACAACTAGGAGTCTGTATGAGTTCGAGAGTCTAACGAAGTGCACGCGGTGTACACGTGAATTTTCAACTCGTGTGATGTTTGTTGTTGCGATGTATTCGCGCCCAGTAGCTCGCCAACGCGTGCGGTAGTTTTTAAAACATGTATATCAGTTTAGTATATTATTGTATAACATAAATATCGTACGTTTCGCAATAGCTTGAAACGATTCGCGGGGAATTCGTCCCTTCTGGTCAAGGTCTAAAGTTATTAGTTTCGTGAAAAGAAACCATTCTCCTGCCATACCTCGTGGACTCTTATATTACAATTCAGGAGGATAGGGGATAGTTTGAAATAAAACATCATCTGCTACATACACCATTTATTTTAATATGAAGCGATACAGTCACACAATCGATGGATGCATTGTTACGATTTAGACCAAAAACTACGTGTTACAGGAAATACATTCAATGAGGGTTCTAGTTGCGTCAGTTAACGACAACGTTTGGGTACACAACATTCATCGTATTTTAACATCCAATTATTATATCTATGAGCTATTATTTTCTATGAAACAGCAGTCGCTGGAAACAATTCGTATTTTATATTAAATTGCTTTACGTATAGGGCCGTATAACACGTGTACGGCATGTCATTTATATAGTCCGCTTTTGGAGTGATGCCGATGATTCGGGGAAGTAGTCTAACATTTGCACCCGTATCTATTAACAAGACAAATTGATTACTTGAGTAAGTCATTATTTAAGATGCGATTTTTATTCTGATGTTTAGTAATTGCTTGAAGTTAGACCTGTCAAAACTTAGAATTCTTAGCTTTGCTTTCTTTGACGATTCTTACTTCGTTTAAACTCTGGTCTATTGCATAAAAATGTTTGCATAAGTAATAACTTAAACTCGAGTAATTACTTTACCTTGATTAAAGATACGGGTGTTCACAATTACAATCACCTAATCTATGGATCCGTATTACACAAAGTACGGCATCTCCTTTATATAGTCCGCTTTTGGAGTGATGCCAATGCTTAGGGAGGGTAGTCTAACACATAGAATTGCCTTATCTATGGATCCGTATAACACAATTATCGGTATCTCCTTTACATACGTGGTGCCTTACATAGTCCGCGTTTGGAAGATAGTCTAACACTTAGATCGTTAACCTATCAAGTCTCGACTACTGATACATAATTATCTAAGTATAGTTTGTGGCTCTCTTTGGAGTCTGTATCTATAAATATTACATGGCTCTTTTTAGAGTCTTCGGGTTTTGAAAGGTTTAATGTGGTCTAAATCTAGATGGAAACAGTATTAAAAGCATCGAATGCATCCTCGTTACAAGTACACTACGTCCTAGCGACGTACAAACACACTATACGTCCAAGAGACGTGCGAAGGTGCGCACACTCACATGCGTGCGTGAAGTTACATAATGCGGTACGCGATACATAATATTATATGTTATTACTATGTACTCATCTCCTGTAACAGTATTGTGTAGGAAATATGTTTCGGAATAGTTTCTAAAACACTGTATTTCAGTAAACCTTAATTTTTTACTATTAATTAACCTTGATATATTACTATAGAAAACACTCAGGATTTTTAATTTTTAAATGTCAATTTTTTTTTTGTATGTTGGTTTATTTTTTATTCTAAAAGAAAAACAGACTACAGAGAAAATTAACACTATGTTTAATGTAAATTTAGATTTAAGTTACATAATATTAGCCGAAAGACTTAAACAAATTGGATATGACAGTTTTAAATAAATTAAAATAGTATTTTTGTTGTATTGTAAATACATCAAAGTTCGCTAATGCTTGATAAGGGAATAAACTTATAAGTACGGAATGGCCGCCACTAGATCAAATAAGCGACTTCTTTACAAACTATCACCCACAAAACCTTTAGGTCACCGTACTCACCAAACTATTGTGGTGTACCACAGGGAAGTGTCCTTGGCCCCTTATTGTTTATAATATATATAAATGAACTGCCCAACCCCACGTACCACTCATACTATATTATTTGCAGATGATACTACCATTGACAAAAGAGAAAACTTTAGATAACAGTAAAATAGTTACGATATTTGAACATTGACAGATAAAATCAATTGGCTAGATAGGAATAATTAAAAAATAAATATAAATAAAATTAAATTTATAACATTTTTGCCATATAATAACCACAAACAATTAGGAAATGAAATGAAATTAAGGTTAAAATACAATAATACGGACATAGAAGTCATAATATCCTATATTTAGGAGTACTTATGGACAGACATTGCAATTGGAGGTCAAGTAGATAGTGTATGTAAGAAAATAAAGAAATTCGTATTTATACACCATAGCCATGTTTGTTCTGTTTTAAGGTATGGAACTGAACTGACATGTAAGTGTATGGGGGAAATCAACAGATTCGTAGCCCAAAAAAAGTGTACAAGGTAAATTTTTAATCTTAAGTGGACAGACTCTTGTAAACCTGTATTTATTAAGCAAAAGTTGCTTACCCTCCCGTCTCTAGATATGTTTGAAACCTGCAAATTTGTAAGAAATAAGTTTCGCTCTTTGAAAAAGATGAAGAGGCTATGTCAAAGAAGAAAATAGCACAAAAGCCACTAGTAGTCCAGCGTCCCGGTCTGCTTTAGAAGTGCTGCAGATTTGGAATTTAATAAAAAGTTATATAACTAACTAACTTAGTTATATAACGTTGTGTGAGAGATGTTTTTATTTCATCAATGAATATTTTGAGTGTAAAATGTAAAACTTATTTACTATAGTTATTATATTTATATGGACATTACTTAAATAATATTCAAACATTTGCATTATCCTTGCTATTTTTTATTGACTTGACATGACATTTATTTATTTATTTGACGTCATTATTATTGATCGCTATTTTTAATATGAATTATTATTTTAAATGAATTGATTTGTATTTAATTTTAATTTATTAATTGCATTTTAATTTAAATTTAAATTATGAATTTTTTATGTCTAGTTACTAAATGTGTACTGCAAGCTATAAATAAGTATAACCAAGAAGTAAAATCTATTACTTAGTATATTATTCATTCATATATAACTTTTGTCTTCCTGGGAGCTAGAAATTCCACTGAACATTTGTGCCAATAGATAGAAATACAATATTTTGAAACATTTATTAATAAAGTGGTGTGGGCCATTCCGTACAAATGTGTGTCGTCCCTTAGCCTGGTTGCATATCAGGCGCCATCTATACGGGCGAGTATTTCGTACCATGCCCTCGCTTCTATAGTTTGGCACGAGTTCTCCACGACTATACGTCGAGCACCAAATGAAAGCGGGACTAGGCAAGCGTAATGTGAGTCACTCAAAATTAGTCACGGATTTTACGTTGCGCACAATTTGATAATTTTGCGAGGATCCATTTGGCGTCAATTGTGATGCAAACCGCAAGGTGGTATTAAACCAAATGTAACGTAATGCCGGCGACTAAACTTGAGGGGCGTAAACGACGCTGAGCCAAAGATCTATAGAACGAACTAAGACTCAAGTTAAGTACCATCCTAAATTAATCTTATTCGTGTGAAGTTAATGTGCATATTCCTACATGCGACTACCGTCAAGCATATAATAAGAAAATATACATTAATATGAAGACAATAAGGTTCCATTTTCTGATGAAGCACTACTGTACTTAGCTTGAGATAAATCAAAGTTCGTTTTACAGATCTCAGCCTGAGTTACGCTCGTCTGGCCCCGCTGTAAGCGCTGTAACTTCGTATTGAGCGTATGTCCGTAGCGTAGACGCTCTGTAGATGAGGCGTACGTGTAAACTGTATCAAACGTGAGTATGGGAAATACGTACAGATCAGCGGAAGCGTCTCTACTGCGCTGGTGTAGCATCTACACTGCATATATGCACGACAAAAGCCTACGCATAGCCAAAGTGCCCGAGGGAGTGACCACACGTACGACGCGGAGTAGCTTGCGCCGGCGAAAGACCGTTATGTTCATGTGATAAAAGCGAAAAAGACTTCATTCGCCGCATTTCTGTTCGGATGACGCGACTCAACACCGCGTTACACTAAATGTGACAAATGGTGAAAAGTGATCGGTTTAAGCAGATTCCGTCAATAAGTGAGGTCACTCAGTCATTTCCATATGCAAAGGTCAGTAGTAACAGCGAGTCGAATATGGGTCGAGCCGGACCTTATTGTTCCAAGTGGCCTATTCCATAACTCTATCCCTTTCTGCCGGAAACATCCCTCACAAGACCACGAACGAAGTGGCCACGTGGGCAGCCCGCTGATGTTCAAGAGAGCTAAACGTTATGATTAAGGGATAGAATTGCAGGAGAATGCGAATTCGAGCAGCTCGGTCTTGCTCAGTCCTCAATGGGCACAGGTCGAAAGTGCCGCCTACAAAACAGCAGTTTCGTTAGCACATTATGAAACAGCGTTGAAGCTATTCTTGTGACATTGAAAAAGTCAACTCGCTGTTACTACTTATGAGTGCTCTTATGATGAAATCGGTACAAACATAGCCAGTATAGGTGGCGCCTTATTCATATATTTATTTTTATAATACCTACAGGAAATGAGTACAACTAAATTAATGCCTACATTAAGATACGTTTATGTGTTAGAATATATCGAAGTTTAGATATAAATGTTTGTGTTACATGAATACGTTACACAATGAGAGCTACAGAGTAACGTGCAGAATGTAAATGCTATGTATTCAGTTTTCTATGTTAACGGGCTATGAAATGGAATATAAAGCTAGCTATTATAATACCAATCGTTATATTCTGAAACAATATGTTTTATTTTATTGTTCAATGGAACTGTAATTCTAGACTGCAGTGTAGTGCGCGCTACTTCAGACAAAATGACATTCAAATTACATCTAGAGAGGAAAAATGAATAAATCAGTATCGATTCTGCACAGTTCGTGTCGTTTAATAGAACTTATATTTTTTTTTTGTATTTTTATAAGTTTTTATATAAAATATATCATAGATGATCTACAAATACATTGCGCCAATGATGTCACATAAATGTTTAATTTCGACGCCTCGACTTCAAGATGTTTATAGAAATGATCACAGTAATCGCACGGATACTATAAAGAACATTGACTTAAGTTTACTTGAAAATAACACCAGATCGGTATTTTTATTTTGTGTAACGACTATGTTTCTGTAAATATATACTACATACGTTTATATACTGCGTCATATTTCTGATACAATACAATAACACGTCGACACATTCGGTGACACAGCAGTCACATTAGTTCTAGATAGCGCCACCAGTCACGACTCATCGTGGTGGATAGGTCTTAAAACTACGCCGAATATATAGTTGTACGATACGATACGATACGAGTAGAGTACGCGACGCCTCGACTCGGCCTCGAGGCGCCGGTGCGACAGTTGTTCGGGATCCGACGCTCTCCGGCTCGACTGGGCTGAGCCTCAGAGCTTCTACAGAAACCATAATCTAACCCTAATGCTCGGCCCGCAGCGAGCGGCGTCACGGACGCGCTGCGCTACATACGAAAACGAACAAAAAAGATAAAACTAGTAAAAAAACGTGGTACCGAAAGTGAGGTTTAAACGAGTTGTTTCGCGGTGCGGCAGCGTTTGTCCCGCGGGCGTGCCGCGGTACTGCGTGCTGCGGTCGCGTGCGTCCCGCTCGCGGCGGGCGCGGCGCGGTCGTGGGCTCAGTCGGCGTCCGCGGGAGCGGACGGGCGGCGCGGGACCTCAGACCCACGCCATCCAGCCCTCGTACATCATGCACAGGTTCCCAGAGCATACAGCTTCCTTTATCATGTGGTCCACCTGCGAACGCGAGACGACAATCAGTCATGTGATCGGCCAATCTGAAACTATATACAGAGTTAGTCAGTACGTACTTGGTCGTGTAGCGCGTACCGGCGCGCGGCCTGCGAGTCGTCGCGTCCCTCCAGCTTCAGCCGCACGCGCTTCCACACGCCCGCGCCCACGGCGTTGCGCTCTCCTCCTGCAAAACAATGTGGACTTTAAAACATCACGATTTAATCATGACTACAACGCAACAGTTAATGCCTATGGCATTAAGTCTGCCTCTTTACTTTTGTGCTTGAAGTTTAAATAAAAAAACAGTTAGACGCTCCATCTTAATTGCGCAATTTGACTGCAACATGTAACACTACACCCCGCACACCGCAGTATGTTAGCACAAACTATTTACGTATGCAAGTCGCTGCAAGCTCCTAACGTGGAGTATGTTGCGGCTCTCGAAAATCTAAACTATTTTTATAAATCACAAAAATGATTGTGTTTATGTTTGTTACAGAAATAACAAATATAAACAAGTGAATTTTGAAATATTGGCGAATCTAGTTACGAACCTTGGAGAGGTCCTGCACATCAGCCATGTTGTGGCTGAAATCTAGATCACAAATAAAGATGGTCGCAATATCGCGGGTACAGTGACTCACCGTGCCTGTTGTTGGCGCTAGACTTGCCGGCGGCCACGGCGGACTGGCGCGTCAGTCTGCGGCCGCTGGCCTCGGACGGCCAGTTGCTGTGTAGTCTGGAACACACGAATATTATGTTAGGTGCTAATCTTACTACTATTATAAATGTGAAACTTTGTGACGATGGATGTTTTGTTACTCTTTCACGCAAACTGACTGAACGGATTCTGATGAAGTTTGGCACAAATATTTTAACTTAGATAAACACATAGGGTACTTTTTATCCAGAAAGTACAATCACGTGGGACAACTACCAAACTCAAAGCGCCAAAAATTGACATCATTTGCACGATGGACAGTAATAAGTTTGTTGAGTGATTTTTAACAATTTCCTATTTTCAAGAACAGTCATCGAAATCGAACAATGAAAATCTCATAAAAGAATCCGGCCTCACAACATTTGGCTTTGTGGGCTATGTTTTGTTTACGCTAGTATACTGACTGTTGCAGCGCCTCGTGATGGTCCGGCAGGTTGGCGAGCAGCTGGGCGGCAGCGTCGCGCGCGCAGCTCACGGCTGCCTCCTGCTCCTTCACCGACATCAGCGCCGCTATCTGTGAGCTGATGCTCTTCTCGCGGGTCAGGAAGTCGGCGGCCGGGTTGTTGCCCTGGGGAGACGATAAGAGGGCCAATTGTTAGCTTGTTTTATTATTAGTAGAAAGGTAAATATAAAATTGACATCGAGCAGTTTCAACCAGTGCTACTCTGCTATTTTCTCTTTGTATTTGAATATCCGTCATGGATGTCCTTCAGACTGGAAGCGTGACGAAGGGGTATGTCAAGATTTAATGATTAAAACAAGACGGTGTTTTTCAACTATTTTCAGCCGAGACGCTGGAGTACTTGCGTAGTTTGTCACACTACCCAAGTGAGAGTGTTTTACAAGTGGGCCTTGTCATCTTTTGAAATCGTATCTGGGCGCAGTTTCTTAAGACAGGCGTGCGTGGGAAATGGTGTCCTATCTATGGTGTTGAGTCCATATCACTTTAGGTGACAGACTCTCCTAATCAGTCACCAGCAAACCACATCGCATGGTGGCAGGAGACCGTCGTGTGCCCTGCGGCGCCCGGTGCGTTTGCTGCGGATAGGAAGGAGATTGTAGCCTCCCGCTCCCGTATCTGCCGCTTCCTTTGCGATCAGCACTTCCTCTCAAAAGGCGGCGACGGCGTCTAACGCTCTCTTGCCATGACTGGTAGCGAGCGGCTATCTGCAGCAAGACCCGATTGGCAAGTATGCGTATGCGCCGAACAATAATTTAAATAATGCACGCTGCGCTCCGCACCTCATTAACTCCCTGCAGCGTGTGCAGCTCGGCCCGCACGTCCTGCAGCAGGTGCTGCCGGCTGCCGTCGGGCGCGGCTGCCCGCTCGGCGGCAGCTCGCAGGCCCTCAGTGGCAGCGCGGACACGGGCGCGGCGCGACACAGACTCCGTGCTGAGGGACGCTATCATCTCGCGGAGCAGCGCCGATACGTTATCCACCTGCGAACAACATTACTTATGTTATAAACCATTTTCAACAAACATAACTAAAAACCATCACACTGGCATTCAGTTTCATATAGTTAGACTTTACTGATCCTATATGGTAAGGAAAATATCTATGTCAAAGCGTTCATTTCTAACCATTTATAAGTAAGACTGTTCAATAGTCCAAGAACACGATACGAACGATATATTTAAAGATGACTTACCCATTGTGTATCAATGTTCCCTTCAGGATGTAACATCTCCATGAGCGACTCTTCGACGGGTGATACTTTCAATGAATATTTCTGTGCCAGTGTGCACGCCTGCAGGTAAAAATAACATAAAACAGGTGCTTGTTGATAAATAAATTGGGATAGTGAAAGGTAGATTTCATTTACCACAAAGGCAAACATTTTTAACGACCATTTTGTATCAAAAATGATTTAAGGTGGAAGCGCCAGGGTAGCGCGAAATTCAAATTTTAACATTTAATCTGACACTGACCTGCACATTGCAAAAAACCTAAGAAAATTTGATTTTCGCGGGCTACCCTGGCGCTACCACCTTAATATGTTTAGCGCTAAAAGAATTCAAAACATCGTTTTGTTTTTGTCATTTATTTAAAAACGTAAAATGATTTTTTTAACATGTAAAGCGTTATAGGCTAGATGAGAAAAAAACCCGCTTGCAGCGAGCAGGTTTTTTTTAAATAATTTTCTTGAAAAAGTTAGCCGTGATCGATTAACGTTCCATCAGCAAAATAAAAGATCTCTTGCGTACTTGGATAGTTTACGTTAACATTTGGAGGACTATTATTAATGAGAGTATCTGTAGAGCGAGTCGCTCACCTTCTCCCAGTGGTGCAGCGCCGTGTGCAGCGCATGGTGCTGCTTGGCGCGGGCCCGAGCCACGCGCTGCGCGCTGGCGGCCCGCGCGTGCCCCGCCAGCGCCCGCGCGGCGCGTGCCAGCGCGGCGGCGCGTGCCGCGGCCGAGGCGCCCGCGCGCGCCAGCCCCACGCCCACGCCCGCCAGCGCCGGGTTAGCGCCCGCGCCCCACTTCACTCTGGAACGTAACGTTACACATATTTTATTACAATTACTATTTGCTAACCGACTTATTTTGATTTTCTCTCCACCCACCACGTTGAATTTGTCCCTATACAGGCAGATGAAAAATAGTAGATTACACGACTGCAAAAAAGGGAAATTAATTCGAGGGTCTGATCCCGGCAGCAGCGAAGGATTCTGCGTTGAATCTTGAGCGGAGCGAGGGATACAAGAACCGAGATTAATTTTTTTTTCACGAGTTGTTTACTCTACTTTTTGCCTTTGACTGCGAGAAAATAGGTATTTATATTTCTCGAGGGTTAATAATACCAGCCACTCGGATCGGTCTGTGGATGGGTGACCAATAATTAATTACATACCGAGTTTCCTTTGTGCCTTGGAAAATACGTAAAGCCGTTGGTCCCGGCTGTCATTTGTAGTTTTTGGCAGTCGTTACAGGAAGTTAGTGGCCCGAAAGTCTAACAACCAGTCTTAACAAGGGGTACCGTATTGCCACCCCGTACTAACTGAGTTGTGAAGGTCAGATAGGCAGTCGCTCCATTTAAAATACTGATATTCAGCTTTGCAATTTGCATTACAATTAGACTTGTATTATCAAAATCAGTTCAGCCATTTTAGACATGGGGGTGAAAGTGGTGATGAATAATCGAATATTTTCAAATATACCCAAGTGGGGTATCAAATGAAAGGGCATGATGTGTATGTCAATAAGACATGAAATTTTTAAATGTTTGTTCGCTATTCTTTGTTGCGATGGCGGTTGTTTTAATTTTTATTTGTTTATAATTCGGGCTTGCCCCAAATGTTCTTATTCACTAAGTGAGTTAAAGAGAGTTTTATTCACTGTAATGAATAAAATGCCCGTTTTTGAGTGGTAATGGTAAAAAAAAAATCGGACAAGCAGTTGCAAGTAAATGAAATGCTGAAATTCTAAAAATATGTAATCAATAAAATACCATACCTTTGATGTGCTGCAGTGAGTAAGGAATGCGCCTTGTTAGTGGCGGCAGTGAGACGTTCCACCGCGGCAGTCAGCTCTCGCGAGCGACGCGCTAGAGTCGCGCTGGTCTCTTGATTGCTGCCTAACACCTGAAAGTAAACACAAGTATGAAATAAAATTTAGTTTATTAAATCGTTGCGGTAATAGCAACATTATAATGATATCCACTGTCTTATGTTGTTGCAGTTACACATAAACATTTGTTGAACAAGTTTGAAAAGACAATATATTTATATATGGTTTTTTCAAAGCCATGATAGATTAGATATTTTATTAATATGAGGATAGAATTGGCTAGATAATTACTCATTCTTAAATTTGCTTTATATAAAACACCTTATCTGAGTTCGATAATTTAGTTTTATTGGGTGAACGTGATATTACAGTAATACATGCAAAAAAAATTGCGTGAGCAACAAGTTTTTGTGTAGTTGTTCTTTTTTACCCGACCTCGGCGAAGCAAAAAGGATGCGTTTTCACTAAAACGGAAACGGTCTTAGCTGAGCGAAGACGTATAGGAATCGACACATGCGCACGTACCGGACTGGTAGAAAATGTATAGGGCATAAAGTCCGCCTCTGTACTTTTGTGTTTGACGTGTTAAATAAATAAATAATAGAACAACGAAACCCGTCCTTAAGGCGAGGTTACCCCGAGCGCCGTATGCATCAATCGCTTACCCCAGCCCCCGCACGGAGAGGCGATACGTAACAAATTACGCGGCGCGGGAACGCGCGCGCTTAGCGCACTGGTCATGAGTTCACGAAATCGGTTAGGTACTAAGTTGCGTTACAGGGTAGAGCGATGCAGTAACAACTTGAATTGATATATGTATAAGTTCACTTTGTTTTATTTTTCTAGAAAGTATTGGTTATAGATAGATTAGGAACCTACGTATTCTACCAACGTAAACCTAATTACTAACAATTAAAATAAGTAGATATAATTAAAAATAAGAAGGTATACTTATTTATTTTTGTGAATAAGGTGAATTTAAAATCTGACTGACACTAAGATCATGAATACGGGTATGATTCAAAACTACACGCTACGCACCATTCGGTTTAAAAAAAAAATATGCTTTCCTTTTTTTTCGGTTTTGTTGTCATGGGTTTCGTTTTCGTGGTTTTTGGGGTCGCTGATAACTAAAATTAGGTCAAAATGAAAATCCAAGATGGCGGCGACGTAAAATTTTCGATTTTTTCTTCATGAGTGTCATTTTCGTGGTTTTTATGGACGCTGATAACTAAAATTAGGTCAAAATGAAAATTCAAGATGGCGGCGACGTAAAATTTTCGATTTTTTCTTCATGAGTGTCATTTTCGTGGTTTTTGTGGTCGCTGATAACAAAAAAGATGTCAAAATGAAAATCCAAGATGGCGCCGACGAAATTTTTTATTTTTTTTTGTCATGGGTGTCATTTTCGTGCTTTTCGGAGTCGCTGATAACAAAAATGAGGTCAAAATTAAAATTCAAGATGGTGCCAATGAAAATTTTAGCTTTGTCGTCATAGGTGTCATTTTCGTGCTTTTCGGGGTCGCTGATATCGAAAATGAGTACAAAATGAAAATCCGTGATGCTGCCGACTAAAATTTTCTGTTTTTTCGTGTGGGTGTCATTTTCATGGTTTTCGGGGTCGCTAATAACGAAAATAAGGTCAAAATTAAAATTCAAGATGGCGCCAATTAAAATTTTCAGCTTTGTCGTCATGGGTGTCATTTTCATGGTTTTTGGGGTAATAACGAAAATTAGGTCAAAATGAAAATTCGATAGCACCAAAAATTTTTTTTGTTTTTACGTCATGGGTATCATTTTCATGGTTTTTGGGGTCACTGATAACGAAAATAAGTTCAGTTGTCAGCGACCCCAAATACCATGAAAATGACACCCATGACGAAAAAACCGAAAATTTTCGTCAGCGCTATCTTGGATTTTCATTTTGACATCTTTTTTGTTATCAGTGACCCCGAAAAGCACGAAAATGACACCCATGACGACAAAACCGAAAATTTTAATTGGCGACATCTTGAATTTTAATTTTGACCTAATTTTCGTTATCAGCGACTCCGAAAACCATGAAAATGACACCCATGACGAAAAAACCAAAAATTTTGGTCGGCGCCATCTTGGATTTTAATTTTAACCTTATTTTCGTTATTAACGACCCCGAAAAGCACGAAAATTTATGGTTTTGTCGTCATGGGTGTCATTTTCGTGCTTTTCGGGGTCGTTAATAACGAAAATAAGGTTAAAATTAAAATCCAAGATGGCGCCGACCAAAATTTTTGGTTTTTTCGTCATGGGTGTCATTTTCATGGTTTTCGGAGTCGCTGATAACGAAAATTAGGTCAAAATTAAAATTCAAGATGTCGCCAATTAAAATTTTCGGTTTTGTCGTCATGGGTGTCATTTTCGTGCTTTTCGGGGTCACTGATAACTAAAAAGATGTCAAAATGAAAATCCAAGATAGCGCTGACGAAAATTTTCGGTTTTTTCGTCATGGGTGTCATTTTCATGGTATTTGGGGTCGCTGACAACTGAACTTATTTTCGTTATCAGTGACCCCAAAAACCATGAAAATGATACCCATGACGTAAAAACAAAAAAAATTTTTGGTGCTATCGAATTTTCATTTTGACCTAATTTTCGTTATTACCCCAAAAACCATGAAAATGACACCCATGACGACAAAGCTGAAAATTTTAATTGGCGCCATCTTGAATTTTAATTTTGACCTTATTTTCGTTATTAGCGACCCCGAAAACCATGAAAATGACACCCACACGAAAAAACAGAAAATTTTAGTCGGCAGCATCACGGATTTTCATTTTGTACTCATTTTCGATATCAGCGACCCCGAAAAGCACGAAAATGACACCTATGACGACAAAGCTAAAATTTTCATTGGCACCATCTTGAATTTTAATTTTGACCTCATTTTTGTTATCAGCGACTCCGAAAAGCACGAAAATGACACCCATGACAAAAAAAAATAAAAAATTTCGTCGGCGCCATCTTGGATTTTCATTTTGACCTAAGTTTCGATATCAGCGACCCCGAAAACCATGAAAATGACACCCATGACGAAAAAACCAAAAATTTTTGTCAGCGCCATCTTGGATTTTCATTTTGACCTAAGTTTCGATATCAGCGACCCCGAAAACCATGAAAATGACACCCATGACGAAAAAACCAAAAATTTTTGTCGGCGCCATCTTGGATTTTCATTTTGACCTAATTTTCGATATCAACGACCCCGAAAACCATGAAAATGACACCCATGACGAAAAACCAACAATTTTTGTCGGCGCCATCTTGGATTTTCATTTTGACCTCATTTTCGTTATTAACGACCCCGAAAACCATGAAAATGACACCCATGACGAAAAAACCAACAATTTTTGTCGGCGCCATCTTGGATTTTCATTTTGACCTCATTTTCGTTATTAACGACCCCGAAAACCATGAAAATGACACCCATGACGAAAAAAACAAAAATTTTTGTCGGCGCCATCTTGGATTTTCATTTTGACCTCATTTTCGTTATCAGTGACCCCGAAAACCATGAAAATGACACCCATGACGAAAAAACCAAAAATTTTTGTCAGCGCCATCTTGGATTTTCATTTTGACCTAAGTTTCGATATCAGCGACCCCGAAAACCATGAAAATGACACCCATGACGAAAAAACCAAAAATTTTTGTCGGCGCCATCTTGGATTTTCATTTTGACCTAATTTTCGATATCAACGACCCCGAAAACCATGAAAATGACACCCATGACGAAAAACCAACAATTTTTGTCGGCGCCATCTTGGATTTTCATTTTGACCTCATTTTCGTTATTAACGACCCCGAAAACCATGAAAATGACACCCATGACGAAAAAACCAACAATTTTTGTCGGCGCCATCTTGGATTTTCATTTTGACCTCATTTTCGTTATTAACGACCCCGAAAACCATGAAAATGACACCCATGACGAAAAAAACAAAAATTTTTGTCGGCGCCATCTTGGATTTTCATTTTGACCTCATTTTCGTTATCAGTGACCCCGAAAACCATGAAAATGACACCCATGACGAAAAAACCGAATAAAAAGTAAAGCATAAAATGCAGAGGAAGTAAAAAAAAAAAATTAAAGTGATTTTATCTTAAATATGTAAATAAGTCAACTAAATAAAAAAAACGAGTAGGTACACACAGCGGCACATGAAGTTGTCATTTCCAGTATAAATTACCCTCGCTTTGTATAGATTTCCTATACAATGAGAGATCCGCATAAATTGGTTTTGTACAGCTTGATCGGCCGTGCGTCGTGCGCACAAAATACGATATCGACCACGACCATTACTCATTCTATCTCGTTCTCCCCTACATACTTTCTTTTTCTGCCCATGTCGAACTCGATAATCTTCGGCAAAACAAAACCCCTACAAAACTTTTAGAACTCCTTACAAAAAAAAAATTGTGGAATAAATGTTTTGATTTTAGTAGGCCAGTTACAGGCAGTTTTGAATTGTCGAAAAAAAGATAATAAAATGAAGCTACAGTCCCATTCAAAAGGCATAATAACTGTGAAAGTACTGTAGTTGCCCATTCCAAAGTTACCGAAATTTATAAATAATATTGCGAAATCATAAATAGCGACTTTTGCTACGACACAATAAAGTTCAATTCAGGGCGCGCAGCGCTAATTACTTACAGTTATATTCTTCTAGAAGCTGCATCTCTTTCTATTGCGTAACTCTTATCTTCTACCTTCTGACTACGTTCCCTATTAGGTACCTACTGTACTTTTGTGAACAAATGACATTTCAAATAAACCTAGGCTCGGTGTTTACTAAGTATTATTTTTTACAAACTATTTTTGGCTCAGCTCGTAACAGAACTTAGCGGGGGTGGGGTGGCGGGTTCGAAAAATTGGCACACATCCGACCTCCAATGCGTTCCGCTCGGGACTGAAGCACGCAATGCGAGTAAGAAATGATGAAAACAGCACATTTTGGAAATGGTTGTTTAGGTTTTTTTAAGTATTTAAAATTATGATTGCCGTGTACTGTCACATTTTTTACGACCTTTATAATGGTATAAGTTTTATTGTTTAAAACCTAATATAACTCAAATGATATAATATTAAAAACCATCATTTAGACTTGTCTTTGCGATTTAATTGGATGCAACAAAGTGCAAGTAATCGTGTATCGCTTTGCCGGAATATCTGGATCGAAGTGTGAAATATGTAATATGTTTTTTTCAGAATTTTAATCCGTGCTATATAGGAATAAAACACAATACAAAACGACGTTTATCTGGATAACCTCGCCTTAAACCAGCACAATACCTCAGCGTGTAGGTGCGTGTGCGCCGCGTGCGTGAGGCGCGCGCGGTGCGCGGCGGCGGCGCGGCTGGCGCGGGCGGCGTGCGCGCGCGCAGCCCGCGTGGCCCGCGCGCGCGCCGCCTGCAGGCCGCGCGCCAGCCCCGCGCCCCGCTCGCCGCCCGCGCCGCGCCGCCGCGCCTTCTCGCACAGCGACTCCAGCGGGACGCTCCACGACGCGCCTGCCGACACCGACCGAGTGTATTATTAAATGCCCGTCATGAAACGACTACTAAATATGTACATTACACTAAATCCTAAACATTCATTATAACTTCCTTATCCTCATAAAATACAGAACTTTTATGTTCCCAATTTTTTTTCTACAGAGTCAAAATTTACTTGTAAAATTATTATAATTTATTTTCAAATGGAAAACTAACAACTTCCAATTTAAATTTTTGTGTTGCTGTTTTCCGTTGTGTATAATCTACACAGTATTTCTGAATTTATAATCCAACTTTCTTATCGCAGGTCTGCGGATAGAAATTTCTTAAATAAGCAGACCCTATGTGCTCTACTATCTTGATGTAATATCCTATTAAGTATTTTATGTGTACATAAATAAATAAACTCAACTCACCGATCTCTTTCTGTTCCACTTCAGCGTGTAAATCTAGCCTGGCTCTTCGCAGCAATAGACACAACACGCTGGCGAGCGCCTTGGAGTGCACACCTAACACGCAGCGTGACACGTACTCAGCTGTGAACCTGGGTGGAACATAAACAACTGGGTTGTTACAATACCCGGAATGAAATAATGCATTACTCAACTAACTACTTATTACTTGCATTAATTCAATATACAAAGCAAGCCGGACTTTTGGGCTTGTATGAAAGCACTACCACTGCCTAGAATTACAAGTGACTTGTGATGTGTAATATGTATGTCTAGTATGTGAGAAACAATGACGACGGTCTCCAAGGTCAAACTTTATCTGAAACTGTTACGTGTGTAGACACAACGGGAACAACAGCCCTCTTACCGTCGGACCGGCTTGCAGAGCGCGGCGTCGTCGAAGAGCGCGGGCGGGCCGCTGCCCTTGAACGCGCACGCGCACTGCGCGCACATAGCGAACACTTCGGCCATGACCTGTACGCGTCGGACTAGGAAAATGTCTTCTAGTACTCCGCGTAGTACGGGACTTTGTAGCGCCGCCTGGAACATGAAGACAAAATGATTTCTTAATATAAAAAGGCATATTATTAAAATAGCCACGTAGAAATCTAGGTTGGCCGTTAGCAAGACAAATCTGTACACAATCTGTCAATCTGTAATCAGTAAACGTTTCTAGTGTTAATGTTAAATCTGTACAGGAGGCGATTCATGGAAGACTGCCCTGGTATGTAAGTGGGACAGTTAATATCTCTACTGATCTGTCTACTGTCTACAGTTACAGGAATTGATGGACGCTAACTGACACGATAAGAATAAGAAGGAATATTTTATCATCTTCTTTTCTAGTAGCACCAATCTCAAACGAAATAGCACATGCCGAGGTAAAAAATATTAACCAATTAGCAAGCTAATAGGTTTGCCCAGAGTGCGACTGACATACATTTACCTGTGATTCGCCATTGCTGCAGACCTCGGTAACATATTATAAACCCTAAAAATCCATACCAATAATAAGAAATATATAAAAGTGATTCTGCCAGTCTGACCTTACGTGTTACCTTAACAGCTGAACGCACTTCGATAAAATTTAGCACGCAGTTAGAGCATAACTTGGGTAAGAACACAGGACAATACTACTTCTTCACTCGGTAGGATGCTCCTGTGGGATAATTTCCAACCTTCACCCGGGCGAGACCGTTGGCCAAAGCTAGTTCAACATAAAAGTTTCAAATAAATAAGTCGACACACTCACCGACATATGCATAGACTCGCTGATATGGTCGATCTTCCTCCACGCCGGCGGTATAGGTATGGCCAGATGATCAGCCAGTTCCCTCGCTCTCAGCTCCACGGCCGCGAACAGCCCGTTGAAGCCCATCAGCAGCATGCGGCCGGCGGACTGGCCCTCCGCTTCGGTGGTGGGCGCTGAGAGTAGGGTTTCGTAGCGGGACCGCACTTCTGCGGCTAGGAGCGGGGCAGTGCTGGCTGGGGACTGGAAAACAAAGTTTCGAGTTACATAAAAACAAAAAGTTAGAATACATCAGTTAGGCCGAAACCGGCTTTAATACTACTTTATAAAGACATTTTCGAAGTCTATCTATTAACAATGACGTGCGGTGACTGAAGATGTCTTTTCTGAAACATCTTGACAGTACTATTGAGGCCTTAATGTAGGTCTGAACATGCTATAACTTATTCAAATTTCATGTTTTGTACTTTAATACATTAAATCTCACCTCCATATCCATAACCAGATATCTAAGATGCAGTTCCAACTGCGTCAGTAGCTCGTTGAGAGGCACGGGCGAGTTCATGATGACGGCGTTCAGCTCGCTGATCATCAGCAGCACCGATGGATCCTCGGAGTGCACCTTCTTCATCGCTTCAGGTAGTATGATGGTGCTGAAGTTGTAGTTCAGCTGTACTAAGTCGGCCAGTAAAAGATTCGCGTTCCTGACGCACTCGACTGCGACGGGCATAGCCGCATCTTCGGCAGATGCTGATTGTAGAGGCAGCAATGATAACAGCTCAACTGCTTGCATAGATAATGCACTCATATCATCCAAGAACCATTCGCCTTCTCGTGAAGTCAAGTCTACAAGACAGTCCCCAGCGCTTTGGGCTCCATTCTCCAACATCAAGTATCGTCTATTCAGGTTGCACAGCATGCCAACGACCACACCCTCTAAAGCTGCGCCAGCACCTTCCTCAGTCCTCACCCAGTTGCTGATGTTCGTCTTCGCCTCACGGTAAGCTTCTTGAGCCAATGCTAAGGCATCAGTACCACCTTCTAACTGTAGTCTCTCTATGGCTTTAGTTAAATTGGCGTTTGCTTCAACATTCATGGTTTGTAATCGGTAGTTGTAGTTTATAATCTGTTGAGAGGTGTCGCCTTTGTTGTTGTCGGCGTTGATGAGAGCCGTCACTTGGCTGGACACGTCACGGCACACTTCGGGAGACTTGCTTTCCAGCGCTGCAGCTAACAATTTTCTGAACATCACCACGCGATGATACTCTGTGTGGCTCTGAGGGTAGTACTGTGATACGGCCACGTATTGTGAGAGGAGTTCCAGGCAGGATCTGACAAGGTGGTGCGTCTGTTTCATGCTCTGATACAGCTCCGTCTCAGCCTGCTCACATTGCGATATCATAGCGCCTTGACCAGCATTGGTAAGGAACTCTTTTATATGTTCGAATATCGGTTGCTCCTCTTCATCGTTCCCGGAGAACTCTTGCACCCACGTTATGAGTTGTGGGCCGTTGATCGCTTCTGTGGTGGTAGCGAAGTTTTCGATCTGTGTGTCGAAGTCTTTGAGGATCTTCATGAGCGCCTTCATGGAGTCTTCCACGGCGTTCTTGGCTTGTTTGTACGACGTGTATTTCTGTGAGATGGCGTATAGCGGATGGTTGTTTAGGTTCGGTCCGTAAGCTTCGATTTCCTTGATAAGGGCCATCTGTTGGTGACAGTCTTGTAGTCGAGTTTCCACTGACTTCAATTCTTCGTTCTCTTTCAGCCAGTTTTCCGCACACTGCTTGATTTCGGGCAGCACAGCCAAAAATTGCTCCCTGAAACAAATATTCGGCAATAAACAAACAGTTCGCGTTATGAATTTTTAACGAGGCATATTGAACGCGTTGCATTAATAATTCAGAGAAACCGGGAAGCGCGTTATATTGACGAGTCTTTTAGTTGAACATTAAAGTGGAGCACGAACACAAATTGACACGAAACATTAGGCGGCGTGTCTTGTACGCCTATATTTCGTGGAATAATTGTTATTAAAGAGAAAATGACACCATAAAACCTTAACGACCACACTCATACTCATTCCATATGTTTCTCTGTAAATCAAAATGTAATATTATAATTATAAATATAGTCCCGTGAGAATTTCTATCAACATGGCGGTGTAAAGACTATATCGTACAAGGTCGAGTCCATTAATCAAGGACACTAAGTAATTAAGCTACCCACAAATGGGCATGCACATTAGAACTACGTAGACCTTTCAACAAATTACTGGAACATTAACGACAAAACTTTAAATAGGTGTGATTTTGTGTCCTGTCCTTACTTCAAAGAAGTTTAAGAATGTTTTGTGACCTATTTTCAGAATACCATCTTTTAGGTTTTCTATTGTAGGTAGTTATAGGTATATATTACCCTGTTCCGCAGGCTTCTACCTCCCTACCACGATGGAATTATAGGAAGGCGGACTTCCATTCTTTGTACTTGGGACTTGCAGGGGTAGACTGGAGCGCCCTGTATGAAACGAGCAATGCCGACGAAGCATATAGAATATTTTATGATATATTTTATAGGATTTTGGATGATAGCACTCCAAGAAAGAGCTCCAAGGGTGATTGCTTTCGTTATAACTACCCTGAATGGTTCACTGCTGACATAATAGGTCATATTAAGAAGAAGGCTTTGTGGCACAAATCTTTTAAGAAGACTGGTTCCGTCAGCGACTATGTTAAATTTTCTCACTGCCGTTCTCTTGTCAAAGACAAAATCAGTACCGCATACCGCGATTATCAGAGGCGTACGGAGCAACAATTTGTGAAGGAACCGAGTTCCTTTTGGGGTTTTATTGGAGGCAAGCGCTCGAAACGTAGTAGACCAAAGATAACTAGGAATGATGTGCCGTTGCCAGAGCATGAGTGTGCTCAGGCGTTCGCTGACTACTTTCATTCGGTTTATGGGGCGGTGGCACCGCGGTTGGATGCAGCTGCTGCTGGGCAGACGGCGCCCGAGCGCGGCACACGCGTTCACGTGGGTCAGCTATCTGTCGGCGAGGTGAGTGCCGCGCTCGCGCGCCTCAAGCCCAAGCGTTCGGTTGGGCCAGACGGGGTGCCACCCTTCGTCGTTAGGGATTGTAGGACAGTACTGGCCCGGCCGCTCATGCATTTATTTAATAGCTTTTTACGGGAATGCTCGTATCCGGACGGCTGGAAATTGACTAGGGTTACTCCGGTACCGAAGGGGACTCCAAGCTCGGATGTTAGTGGATATAGACCAGTTGCAGTATTGTCAGCTTTTGCTAAAGTCTTCGAGTCCGCGTTGTGTTCAACTATCCACTCGCAAGTAGCCTCACAGCTTACCGACGCGCAGCATGGGTTCCGTGTGGGCCGTGGCACAAATTCAAATTTAATGTGTTTTTTAAATCAGGCCACCACAGTGCTGGACTCGGAGACTGGTGCCCAACTGGACGTCGCTTACTTCGACTTCAGGAAGGCATTTGATAGTGTGGATAATGACATACTTTTAAATAAATTTGCGAGGGTCGGTTTTACCCCAGCCCTCCTAGAGTTCTTTGCTAGCTACTTGGGCAACCGCAAACAGATGGTAGAATATGCTGGTTACACCTCTGACTCGTATTTTACTCTTACGGGGGTAAGTCAGGGGACAAATTTAGGACCTTTAGAATTTATAATTATGATTAATGATCTTCCTGAAGTCATTAAAGACGCCAGCTGTTTGTTATTTGCTGACGATCTCAAGCTATTCTTGCAGATTACAGAGGAGTCACACTGCGGAATGCTCCAGCGTGACATCGATCGGGTAGTAGCGTGGAGTGTAGAGAATAAACTTCAATGTGACGAAGTGCAGCGTAATGTCAATCACGCGGGCTGTGGTACCCCGACGCCATGATTATTGCATGGGCGGTCACGTCATACCGCGGGTGGGGTCAGTCCGAGATCTCGGGGTTACTTTCGCTGGGGATCTTTCGTTTCGTGCGCATGTAGTGCAGGTATGCAAAAAAGCGTTTAAAAATCTTGGTTTTGTCATGCGTGAAACTCGTGACTTCACTAATATGGCAGCAGTGAAAACACTTTATAATGCGTTGGTGCGAAGCAACTTGGAAACTAGTGCTATTATCTGGAATCCTTATGCAGTGAAGTATTCCCAGATGCTGGAAAAGATGCAGAACAAATTTACCCGATACCTCTACTGGAAGCAGTTTGGTGTCTACCCTTTTTACCCACTTATGTATCCAACTCTCTTTGTTATTGGGATGGTTGGGTACTATAAGTTGGAAGTAAGGCGCAACCTCGCTCTCGTAAAATATGTTTTTATGGTTTTTCGTGGTATGCTAAATAATCCACAAATACTGGAATCGTTGGGATTGCTTGTTCCAAGCAGGACGCTACGGTTAGGACCGAGGGAGGGGCCTTTTAAGGTTCCGGCAACCCGTACAAACTTATTAAAGTTTGCGCCTGTATTGTGTGCATTAAGAATGCTTAATAGTGTCTCTCGGCGATTGGACATATTTTCTTGCTCTTTGGCGGAATTCCAGAGGGTGGCACTTGGTATGTTGTCTGCTGTTTAACTTGTGCCTCTACCCAGTCCCATTACTTAGGACTGGATTTTTGCAATTTATGACAAATTTGTTAGCTTGGGTCTTACCTGTTAAAACAAATGTATGTGTTAAGGAATAATAAATAATAATAATAATAAATAATATTTACATTTGTTTGTGAATAGTTCTTGAACTCGTTTTTAATAGTTATTACGTATAATTTACAACTATGTACATAGTCGTGTCTATAACGATATTCATAGCGTAGTTCAATAGACAGCTCAGTGAACTATCAATAACAATATCCATTCATCATTTACTCTATTATATATTACATTGGACAGTAACTGCATTGGTCGACCTCGATGTTATTTTACGTGCTGGGCTGAAAGTAGCTTTCAATTCTCTGTTGAGAAATACACTTGAAAACTGACTTCATACATTCGGATGGGCACGATGCCGACAAGTTTTAAAATATAAACCTTACCCATACGTATCTTTTGAATAAATTAAGAATAATACAGGTAAATAAAATAATTTAAGAGCGTTAACGTCCTACGGCATTTCATACAAACTTTCTAGTAATTTTGTTTCGAAATGACTGAACTGATTTTAATGTAACTTCGTACGCATAAGCAGGATACATAAGTCTAAAGATTTGACAGAGAACTTTTCGAAATGTCTTTTTAAAAAAAAGATAATTGGAAATTTCTGTTTCTATGGAAAATCTAAAATCAGTCTAATTTAGCTGTAACTCTATTTTTCGAAAAGTTCTCTGTCAAATCTTTACACTTATGTATCCTGCGTATGTGTACGAAGTTTCATTAAAATAGGTTCAGTCATTTCGAAACAAAATCACTTGAAAGTTTGTATGAAATGCCGTAAGACGTTAACGCTCTTAATAACCTTATGTTCATTAAAATAACTACATAAACGTAATACTAGTAATATTATCGATTATGTTATATTTGTTTAACAAACTTGCAATCCAGTACACCTTCTCACTGGATGCTTGTTTTGTCCAATCTATAATGTTGCCGTGCCCTAACCAGGTTTCATGTTGAAACTTACTTACATATATGTAACAACTAAATGTGCACATGAATGCAATAAAGAGTTTGCGTTTAATTTGAATAATTCAATTGTAATTTGACAAGACAAAAGTGGTCTGAATTCAGTTCTCAGCAAGTCAAGTCATCCATCATATTATTAGGTGTCACGCAAAGAAGAAGAGCAGGTATTCCAAGGATTGCGGCAGGCCCATCCCTAGTGTTGATATAAATAAATGCATAGTAAGAGCGTCCATCTCGGCATCGCTTCAGATACTGTGCAGTATTTATTGTTATATCGTGGTGTAACAAAGCACGCGGCGGCGCACCACGTTTACTAGTATACGTCTAGAATAGCCATGTGTTATACATGCTATATATCTTTACATTGAAGAGGAGTCGGAGTTATGATTCGATGCTCATGTGAGAATAGACTGTGCAGTGTAACACTATACCGAACAAGCAAGTCAATATCGGCTTGGAATGTATGTCCAGAAATAACTCAAGTGATGAAGATGATTTTGGTCATATAATAAGCACCAAGTTTAGAAACCCAGCCAGCAACTGATAATGGTCATAACAATCATGACGTTGGTCAGTCCATCATCATGTTTGCATAGTTAGCAGAAATATAAACCTGAGACGGATTTGCCGCGGAAATCGATAAAACGAGAGTCAGGAACAAAATCTCATATTTTAGGACTGGAGGATTTTGAAAAGACTAGGGTGGTAAATCGTATCTTTCCTGCATGAGAAGTTCCAGATGGAACAATAACACATCCTAGTATTGCAGTATGATAAAAAGACACCCAACAATACTCACGTGACTTCAGTAAAGTGATGCTTCAGTTCCTGCGCCCTGACAGCCATCATGGCCAGGGCTGCGCGTACGTCCCGCGCGGTGCAGCGCCGCTTGCCGCCCGAGCCCGCGGCGCCGCCCCACTCCACCAGCGGGTCGTACACAAAGGCTTCTAGGAGGGTCAGCAGAGTCTCGCGGCCGCGACGCATCGTGCGCAGGACGTGCTCACAAGCCAGACGGAAGATGCCCTGCGGAAGAAGAGAGGACTTTGTTCAAACTGTTTTATAGTGGAGAGAAACTTCCGAGTTATGTAAAATTAATAATGAATAAAACATAACATTATGCTTGTTACCGATGGTTTAGACACGAACGACGTATACCATACTACACCCCTGTAATAGTGGGCGAGCCCATTGCCATCAACGGGGCACATATCAAGACGCTGCTAATAAAATTTCCTAATAAAAAAGCCCAATAAAACATTCCCCGATCTACGAATTAAATCCAGGACATCATGCTCCGCAGTAGCGCATGCGCCTACGATACCAACGAATTCTCTAAATCAAGTTTGGCAAGTTATAGAAGTTTACACATTAAGATGGCGATATGCGGCAGTTCGTGTACTAAACTTATCCGATTTGGTTGCTTAACAAAGGCAATCTAATAGATCGGCCAGCCATCACACAAGACTAGCTAGCAGGAGCATCGCAAAACATCTTAGCACATAGTCACGCATACTTTGCGTACTTCCCGAGACCTGAGAGTTTATAAGAAGGTCCTCAACATTCAATTAACGAGGTCTATGTACACGACGTAATAAGGCTGTCGATCTATTCAAAGAAAGTTCCCAAGTTTGAATTTGTTCTAAATCGTTTGCTAACCGCTCACCTATAAAGCCTGAACTTGAATCGAATCTAGGTCCATATTAAAGCCACAGTTAGTAATAATTCGCGGCGGTAATAAGCCGGAGCAAACTGTTAGCCCACGGCTGCCTAGTTTGACCTAATTCACTCGTTGACTCTTAGCGGAGGCCTCAATAACTAATAAACTACATTTTGAAGCCATTCTGGATCAGGTTAATAGGGTATAGAGCATTGTTAATTACTGCTTTAATGGATTCATTAAAAATAACAATACTGTAACTATAAACTATGCACTATATATTGCAAATACAGTTTCAAACAAAGCTTTAAAACGTACACTAAGAAGACTAAGCTCGGACAACCCGCATGGAACGTTTGATACGATTTTCAGTATGAGTGAGTACTACTGTACAGTGCTTCATAGTTTTTTGGCACTTAGCTGATACTGTCAGGAGCGCGCTGCTCGTAATTATTTTAGAAATTATATTGAAATAAAAATAAAAGATGGCGGCGTTAGACCAAACTATTATCACACACAAAAAGCATCATGTAGCGCTGTAATCAATTTAAAACGCGGTACAGCGATTTTTAGATACAAATGTTCGTTTCCAATGAGTTTACCCACTACAATGAAAGTACAACAAGCCATACAAAAGCACATGCGACTACGTCTCACATTAGACGCCTATAGCAATCTTAGCTGAGAAGCAACTAACACGAATATTGGTGGCAACTTGTACAGCCTCCGCGTATAACATTATGGATATAAGCCACAGCGCGCCACAGTGTAGCGACTTGTTATGAGTTCGCGCCTTGTTCAACTGATTATAACTTGCCTGTGTATAATGTAATGAGCAAGAGTTATACTGAAGGTTGAACACAGGGAAATGGCAGGCTTTTAGCTAAGACATTGGTACAGTCCATGGAGAGTATAATGAAATATGTTACAGAATAAGGAAGTAAATCACTGAAAACCGAAATACTGGCATTGCCTGTTACATTGGCTACATCCATTTATTAGAAATTAATACTGCCAAACTATTTTTTTGTAAACTATTACTAAGTTTTTTGAGAAATAAATTTATTACCTAAAAAAAGTCAACAGTTTGAAACTAAAAGACATTAAGCAAATAAAGGGTTCATACAAAAAATATTTATTAAAATTTCGAATTTGAAGTGACCTCAATTTAAGCTTAGCTAATACCCCAACTATTTAAACTTTAGCCTCACAGCTTACGTTAAGTGCAGCAGCTTGAGTGTTGCATATTATAATATGTCAAGCACAAAGTCGGCGCAGCAGGAAATATTCCCGGTTGAGCACAAAGGAGCTGGGGTCGCTCATTTCGCTCCAAATATGTTGAGCTCAACCTTTACCTGCTGAATATTTAAACGAGACCTAGTTTATTCTTCAGAGCGACCGACAAGTGATCGGTTTTGTTTATCTACTAGTTTGTGAAAGTATTTTTGAGAAGGATTGAGTTGAGTTATTTTTATAAGTAATGCCTATATCGGATAAGGGCTGATTGATTGATTGGTATAACTTTTGGAGACTGTTTCTGGAAAGTTGGTTTAGGGTATTCATGCTAAGAATCCGCGCTAAGCTAAAGTTCTGTCTACTAAGGTTAATAACCTTTTTTTTCGGATGGGTAATCGTGAAATGACCCCTCCCGCTCTGGGTGGAGTGGATGGGAGTGTCAGACTTGTACTGACTAAAACTCATCTATGTTCCTTCTTTGCCCTTTGTGTTCTAGGGCCGCGGTATCTCTTTCGAGCAGTCCCGTAGCCCAAGGTGCAAAGCCCTAACCTAACTTAACATATTATTTTGTTACGTTTTAACAGCAAGCCTGCTGACAAGTCAATGACAGAATTTTGTAGAAAAGGGAGAGGAAGGCCGTTGCTCTTTAGTGGGACAGTACAGATTAGTTAGATAAGCAGAATCGATTAAAGATTGGTCAGAAGTATTACTGGCTTTCTTCTAGATACCAAGCATGACTCAAAAGACATCAGATACAGAAAGAATCTGCGGCCATTTTAATCTCGTCTCACATAACAACTAGCCGTACATTACTGACAAGATAAGGTCTGCAGCCTCCCAGAGGAGCAGTAGTGCACAGACACATTCGTTCCCACACGACGCGACGCGTCAATTGAAAAATTCCACCGTTTGTCGCCGACAATACAACTACAGTGCACTGGGGAGTACACACGGGGAAATAGATAGAATTACAGGCACAGTCACAGGCAGCAAGATTTAAACTGAATAGGCAATATCTGTTATACTATTGTTAACGTACAAAATACACGACAAAGCAGTTGAAAGATAATATTTTGAATTGATTGATGTTTTTTAACTTGATAACATACAGACAAACTCAGACGAGTTATTTCAGAAACTCAATTGCCCAACATGTCACTACACAATCACAAGATTAAAGTAAAACACAAAGAGTGTAGTTAAAGTGAGTTGCTGAGCACTGAGCACTGTTGCTGTCTGTACGTACATGTATTGCGCGGAATGTATGTGTAGTATAAACCACAACAATGACAGTTTAAGTGTGTTCTTTCAGAACTCGGAGATAAGTGAGAGACGAACGCGGGCTCGTAACGTCTCCTGAACAGATGTTATCAGATGCTAAAGATTTCTGAATGGAGAATTTTAAGTTTTGAACTTGTCAAACTCACAACTCTAGTTAGGTAGGTTAGGTAGGTACGTAGGTAAGGGTAGAGTAGTAAAAAGTATAAGGAGGTAGCACAGCTTACTTTTACCAGTTTTTAGCATCAAATTATCAAGAACATGAAAACGATGTTCTTCAAAATTTGATGTCATTCTTATTCCCAAATTTCAGTTCGTGTACATACGTGTGCAAACTTTTTCACCGCGGGCGCAGCTAGTTTACTATATATTATGACAACTATTTTATGATGGCAGTAGACTCGCCCCCCTATTATATGGGACTTTAACATACCTGGCGAAATGTGGGCGTACTATTAGGTACACCTTTGCCTAACCCTTCGAGGATTACAAGCGTGATGTTATGTTATTTTAAATAGAGTGTTTACCGTAAATACTTTGAATTCGAAAAATGAATTAAACAGTAGATGTACCGGGTACTTTTTTATCTCAACTATTGTATAATTTATGACTTTATAAATAGTAATCCAGCCATCGACATCAGGCCAGACATATTCTTGTTGAAGCTGTGCAGCGAAGGTGATCGCCGCCGAGGACGAGATCGCCTCACACTGCGGGAACCATTCGTATATTTTATTGCCGATAACTTGACACACGACACATGTGATTTCTTTATCGAAATATTATTGTTTTGTTAACTCAATAAGGCACGTTTTACAACATACTAATAACGTATTTTTTTTTATTTTTGCCACGTTTTTGTATTTGCTACTTACGTTTCTATAATATTAATAAAAACTAAAAATTCAGCCTGTCCTCAAGTTATTTCTTATTGATTTGCAACATACTTTCACTACCAGATTGCATTCCAGAAGTAAGTATTCCTTGAGTTCTGTGCAGTTGGTGCACCCTGAATATTTTAATGTGACCAGGGAACCAGGACTTACTTAAACTATGAAAAATACTGTAGTTATACCAGAATATGTCATTTTTTCAAAGCGTGGTGTTTTTGGGTTTTTCCATCAGGAATTTCTCAGTAGCAGCCACGGAGTCTGGATTTGTGCCAGGTTGATGGAAATAGGCGCGCCCCCTATTACATGAGGCTTAAATTTATTGGCGAAATGTGGGTGTGCTATTATTAAGTACACCTCTGCCTTACCCTTCGGGGATTACAGGCGTGATGTTATGTTATTCAAAGCCACTAAAATCCTGTACACCCTAATAAATGTTTATTAGGTTATAACGTGCAAGGAAAATATCTAGAAGCACAATACAGTAGTAAATTGAATTCAACTAGCAAACCTAACAACGATTGCAACATGATAACTCGTAGTCGCGTAGCAGTGCTACGAGTTACGGCGTAGCAACGTAGTGCCGTAGTTTCGTAGACTCGTAGCAAGATCTTTGAAATTGAAGAGATTTTTTGATAAACTGAGGTCCGAATAACACAAAACTATAGAGACTGAAAGAAACAATACATTCGATGGCATGATGTGGCCAGATGACGTAACGAGATTTTTATTTAATAGTAAAACTAAACTAGTGTAAGTTCGCGAATATGGTTTGGCTCTCAAACGGCCAAAATTAATAAAATTCTTAAATACACAAACAAACTTTTTAATTCGTTGGCAGACACACCCACGCACAGCTTAAGCCGCTTGGCCTACAAGCTTGAAAGTTTGTTGAACACTAACTGACAGCACTTAGGAAGGATTTCTGAAAATACATCTTCTAATGGCGCTCCCTTACCGGGAGCATTCGCCTGTAATGTAACCAAGATTCGATTTTGTACAGAAATAAGTGAATCCGAACTGTTACATTACAGGCGAATGCTTCTGGCGAGGGACCGCCATAAGAGGGGAAATGTGTAGCGTTGAAATGGCTTGTTTCTTATAACATCATAGCCAAAATGTTACCGCATCTCCTCTTGTATTCTATGCTCCTGGTAGATAGGCCATCGGTAATACATGTTGAGTGCTCTCGGCGACCGGACACACGAGCTCGACACAGCCTTGTTTCACTTCCGAACACTACTTGTATTATACGTTTGACTCAAGACAATGCAATTTCCATATAAGGGTCAAATTCGAGTAGGTATCAAATGTCCTCTTATGGTCGTTTCAGCTTAGGATCGATTCAAGAATTACCAACATTAACAGATACACACTTCGAATATAAAATCCTGACAAACTGTCATTTATTTACATAGTTCACGATTGAAAAAAAATCTGCCCTAAATCCATTTAACTATGTACTAATAACCTCCAGGGCATCGTGTCGCCTTAACAGTAATCTGGTCGACCTGACACTATTAGGTTAGTTTTAACCTCATTTTGAGCAATAAATTTGTATTTACACTTGGCAACCTGAAAATTATCGTTCATTAATATCATAATAATAATCCTGTGACCTGAAACATTTGTGGGATTTGCGTAACTTACACAATTGTAATAACGTTATAAGTTATCGGGAACTGCTCACTACTATTACGGTGTTAGTTAACCGAATTTTGAAGTTCATTAGAGGGTATACAGGGTGTTTAGTTAGGGCACCCTGAGGTTTGAAGGGTAGGTACAGGGGGACAGGACAAATAACTACATCTCTTAATAACATTATATGCAAGTCAAATTATTTTGAAATATGAATTGATAATGTATTAGTTGATATACAAATTATATTATAGTCGCAACTGCTTTGGACGATTTTTATGACTTGTCAAAACATCGAGACTTTTTAGTATAAATGTCTTGTGCGCATAAACCTTCCTGAATAAACTATCTAAATAAGAAGTCTAAGTCAAAGTGTAAGTCTCTTAAACGATCGATGGAAAGTGTTAGAAGGTTATGTAATATGAGTGATATTGTATGCCTCCAAGAAACTTGGCTTCTACCCCACGATATTCCTATCTTAAGTACCATATCAGATGAATTTGAATATACGGGTAAGTCTGCCGTTGACACAACTGCCGGATTACTGATTGGAAGGCCGTATGGGGGAGTCATTCTGTGGAGGAAAGGTGTTTTTGATACAGTCACTGTGTTAGAATGTAACAGCTGTCGCTTGGCGGCCGTCAAAGCTAGCATTGGCGGGCGCTCGATTATTGTAGTATGTGTGTATATGCCGACTAATTCGCCCGATAACTTGCCTATGTTTACGGAAGTGTTAGGTGAGATCAGTGCAGTGGTTGCGGGCGGTGGGGTCGAGAGTTTGTTTATACTGGGTGATTTTAATGCACATCCAAACGAGTTATTTTTTAGGGAACTCACTAGTTTCTGTGCAGATCAATCGTTTGTTTGTGCTGATGTTGAAAAACTAGGAAAAAATTCTAGTAGCTATACTTTTATCAGTGAGGCACATGGATGCAGGAGGTGGCTTGATCACTGTATAGTCTCTCTGTCAGCTTGGGCTGCAGTGAATATCGTTGTTATAAAAGAGGACGTGTATACGTCAGATCATCTACCACTTTGCATTGAGTGCGACTTAAATATAGTAAGACCCAAGGTGGTAACAATTTCGTGCGGTGTTCCACAGGGATCGGTTCTAGGACCGGCCCTGTGGAACATCGGTTACGACTGGGTGCTGCGCGCCGACCTCCCTACCGGCGTCAGCGTAGTTTGCTACGCTGACGACACGCTGGTACTGGCACAAGGGAGGTCGCACGAGGCGGCGGCCGAAAACATGACACGCGGGGTTGCGATAGTCGTGGATAGGATCCGGCAATTGGGTCTCGAGGTGGCATTGCACAAGTCCGAGGCCATGTGTTTTCATGGGCCTCGGAATGCGCCACCGTCGGGATCCCTACTGACGGCAGGAGGGGTTTCCATCGGCGTCGGGTCGACGTTGAAGTACCTAGGACTCGTCCTCGACAGCCGGTGGAACTTCGTGGAGCACTTCCGACGTTTGGCTCCCAAACTGGAACGGACAGGGGCTGCCTTCAAGCGGCTCTTGCCCAACCTGAGGGGTCCAAACGCCTCCTGCCGGAGGCTATACGCGGGGGTCGTGCGGTCCATGGCCCTTTACGGGGCCCCGGTGTGGGCGCGTTCTTTAAGGCGGCAAGCCGCCCACTACCTGAACACGCCCCAAAAGGTGATAGCCATAAGGCTAATCCGGGGGTACCGCACGATCTCCGGCGAGGCGGCTAGCCTCCTTGCCGGATTGCCGCCATGGGATCTGGAGGCGATAGTCCTCGCGCGTCTGCATGAATGGCGCGCGGAGGCACTACGTCGGGGGGAAACTCCGCTGCCGCGGCAAATTGCCGCTCAGCGGACAGACCTCCGGCGTGATATCATGGCGACATGGAGAGAGCGACTGTTGCAACCCCGTGCAGGGCACGCTACCATAGTGGCGATAAGTCCCCTCTTTGAGGAGTGGCTAGAGAGGCGCCACGGCGCCCTCACCTACCGCCTGACGCAGATCCTCACCGGACACGGTTGTTTCGGGAGGTTCTTGCACCGAATCGGGCGGGAGGAAACGCCCGGGTGTTTCCACTGCGAGGATCGTCCGGAGGACACGGTGGAGCACACCGTAGAGGTCTGCCCCGCTTGGGCGGAGCACCGCCGTGTCCTTGTAGCGGCGATTGGCGGCGGCGATCTCTCGCGTCCGGCCCTGGTTCAAGCCATGGTCCGGAGCGAGAGGGAATGGGAAGCCGTCACCACCTTCTGTGAAGCAGTCATGCTAGTGAAGGAGGTGGCGGGACGTGAGAGGGAAAGAACCTCACGTCCCAGCCGCCGCGGGAGACGCCCTGGGCGTCGGGGGTCACGTGGTGGCTCCCGGCCACCGTAGGCGCGGGCCTGTGGACGGCGAGTTATGGGCTAGCTCGCCGTCCGGCCGTCTTATGACGATAGGCCGTGTCGACGGCGCGTTTGTGTTCCACGCGCGCCTCAAAGAGATGTCAGCAACCGAGTAGGGGTCCGCATGGGCCGATGCCTGCCAGAGCTGCGGGACTGTTCGAAAGAGACACCGTGGCCCTGGAACACAAAGGGCAAAGAAGGAACATGGATGGGTTTTAGTCAGTACAAGTCTGACACTCCCTTCCGCTCCGCCCAGAGTGGGGGGGGTCATTTGATGATTTCCCATCCAAAAAAAAAAAAAAAAAAGGTGGTAACAATTCCTACTCCTTGCAATAAAGTAATTTGGGGGGAACGAAATGGTACGCAAGTTGACAGATACCGTGAGCTTTGTAACAGTAAGCTGCGTGACATTGATTTCCCTCCTGATTTTCAAGAGTGTAGCCATAGTTTTTGTAATTCAAGCGAGCACAAAGCTATTTTAGATGACTTATACAGTAAAATATCATATGCATTATGTGATGCCGCCGAGCAAACATATGAAAAGGTAGGGACTGTGGGTAGGTGTAGGAACCACAGGACAATATGCGGGTGGAATTACCATGTAAGAGATGCACACCGGGAGGCCAGGCTTAAATACGAAATGTGGGTTTTACACAATCGGCCAACCTCTGGAGTTGTTTTTGAAGAAATGCGAGTGGCCCGTAACATCTTCAAGGCTCGGCTAAAATGGTGCCAAAAAAACCAGGAGCAAATAAAGATGGATACGATTGCAAAAGCAAGAGCAACAAATAATTTTGCTAAGTTTTGGAAGTCCACGAGTAGGCTTGATATTAAGCCTGGCCTGTCTGTGAATGTCGGTGGGAGGAGCGATCCGGGGGAGATTGCAAATATGTTCAAGGAACATTTTACAGTGCAGTCTCCTCTGGGTCCCTAAGTTGGTGTGATCAATGCTGGGCCTGAAATGACCGGAGTGAATTCTTTAATGTTCTTTTCGGCCAGACAAGTTGCAACAGTCATTGAAAATATGAGCAGAGGCAAATCTCCCGGCCATGACGGGCTCAGTATTGAGCATTTCAAGTTTGCTGGGGTTCATCTGCCAAGGGTTTTGTCGCTATTTTACACCATGTGCCTAAGTCACTCTTACTTGCCCGCAGCGCTAATGAAAACACTGGTGGTCCCCATAATTAAGAATAGGACGGGCGACATTTCAGATAAGTCGAACTATCGACCTATATCTCTCGCAACCACAATGGCAAAAGTACTGGACGGTATGATTGATTCTAGTTTGAAGGAATGTCTATCCGTGCATGACTCACAGTTCGGGTTTCAACATGGACTGTCAACGGAAAGCGCCATAGTAAGTCTCAAGCATACGGTCCAGTATTACACTGATCGAAGGACGCCGGTATACGCCTGTTTTCTGGATCTCTCCAGAGCTTTCGATCTGGTAAATTATGATGTACTCTGGAGAGAGCTTGAAGATAGGGGCGTATCGGTAGGTGTCCTCAGGATCCTACAGTATTGGTATGGGAACCAAGAAAATGTTGTTAGGTGGTCCAATGCACTCTCTGGGACTTATAGGTTAGATTGCGGTGTGAGGCAGGGTGGTCTGACCTCCCCTAGGCTATTTAGCACATATATAAACGGCCTAATCGTGGATCTCAGCAATATGCGAGTCGGATGTAGCGTCCATGGTGTAAAAATAAATAGTGTCAGTTACGCTGATGACATGGCGTTGCTGGCACCGACGGCAGGTGCTGTAAACAAAATGCTGCGGGTCTGTCAGGCGTATGCTGCCTCGCACGGACTTATTTATAACGTCAAGAAGTGCGAATACATTGTCTTTAAGGCCGGCGGTGAATGCCCAGATACTATACCTGACATTACCCTAAACGGCTTGAACGTCAAAAGAGTGACAACATTCAAATATCTAGGGCATCTTCTCGCCGACGACCTTAAGGACAATGTTGACATTGAAAGAGAGCGTAGGGCACTGGCGGTCCGAGGTAACATGTTGGCCCGAAGATTCGCTCGGTGTGGCAGTCAAGTAAAAGTAACACTGTTTAAGGCATATTGCCAGAGCTTTTACACGGGGAATCTTTGGGTCAACTATACCAAAAGAACGCTGGATGGCCTACGCGTTCAGTATAATAATATTTTTAGGATGCTGTTGGGACTGCCTCGATGGTGCAGCGCTTCTGCGATGTTTACGCAAAACCGAACTGACGGCTTCCATGCCGTCATTCGCAAGAAAACCGCGTCGCTGTTGTCAAGGTTGCGGGCGAGTGGCAACAGCATTCTTAAAACTGTGGCGGAGAGTATCGACTCTCCGATTATTAAAGGTTTTGTGAGAAGGACAATCACTCAACATTAATTTGGGGTTGTCCTTTTCACAATATTATTATATATCCTATTCTGTGTCTCTATTTTAGTTTTAGTACTAACACTAGTAATAAGTTATTTTATTGTTTTACTAACACGTTGGATCATTGTTGTCCGAAAAATAAAGAATATTATTATTATTATTAATAATGGTAAAAACCGCTTCAAAATCCGTTAACCACCAAGAACCACCTGGTCGCCGGTCACACAGACTGACACGGAGAGCTACTTCAATTCATAATAATACGTGTAAGTGTCCATTCCTTCCACCACCCGTTTGAAGATAACGATAATATTCTATGTAATTTATAGTGAAATTAATATTTATGTGTATGGCCGTAACACCTACGTGTGACCGTTACCCTATTTACATATTGTATGTACATGATATATGTTTTATTTAATATTCATATTTATACAGCTTCCCTTGAGTACCTACATACCTCACCTGAATAAATACATTAATGATGAACAGATAATTACTAGCTTGTGTAATATGAGATGTGTATGGAGCAGTTTTAGAACTTAGCAAAGTTTTAAATCGTTAGATTTGCCCTAGTGTGTCAAAAAATGATCAATTGAAAAGAAGTCGTCTTGGTATGGGCATGTCATGAGGAGGAATAAAATGTATGTGATTAGAAGAGGAGCTCGTGGCTAAATAATAACAGCCGCTCGGATCTATATTTAGGTTAAGCCGTGCTTGCCTAGGTTGGTCTGTGGATGGGTGACCACCCATTACATATCGAGTTTCCTCCGTGCCTCGGAAAGCAAGTTAAGCCGTTGGTCCCGGGTGTCATTTGTAGATCTTTGACAGTCGTTAGGTTCGTTAGGTCTTACCGAGAAGTATCGTATTACCCAGTACTAACTGGGTTGTGGAGGTCAGATAGGCAGTCGCTCCATGTAAAATACTGGTATTCAGTTGCATCCGGTTAGACTGGAAGCCGACCCCAACATAGTTGAGAAAAGGCAAGGCAGATGATGATGATGATGATGATTAGAAGAGTAGGTGTACTACCGGGCACAGCTCTGCCTAACCCTTTAGGTACCACATAAATGATGTTATGTTTACAATATTCTCGAACAAGAAACTAAAGGCCCCTTAGCTTCCCGAATAGGGTTACCGAACATTCGAGCAGGAACATTGAGACACGCAGAGACTTGGCCCGGCTCAAGAGACCAGATTCTTCTGACACGAAGATCGGACGCACAACCCACGCACTGACTTCCACATTAATAATAAATGTGGGAGATTTAAGAGCTTTATTTTGTCCCTTTGCCGTAATGAAAGTCCGTTGTATACTGAGCAATGTCAGTAATAAAGTTTACAGGCTTTAATTTATTTTGAACTAGGCGTGATGGTAGAAAGAGTAATTTAAAAAAGACACTTTATTTTAGTCTAAAGAGTTTTTCTTTCATAAATTTAAATCAGTCCTTGGTTTGTCGTAGTGCTACAGAAAATAAACCTTCAATGTTTTCAACAAACCCCGTAGTGGTAAATGAAATTTCGTAAGACCGAGAACATTTTAAAACTTTGTCCGACATCGCAGACTCCAAATACTAATGTACTGTTGACAAGTTTCTTCGCTAAAATGTAGTTCACTTGAGTTTCTCTTCAGTGAGATTCTTTGAATTAACTTTGTAGCTTGTTAGGTTAATATTTGAGATGTGGAAACGCAGCTAAATAATTAACTACGGCGAGAATGTACGCGGGGAAAGTTTGCACTATGTGTAGAACTTTATTTGTGCTAACATTGTTTAAGATATTGTTTGAAAGTGCCTACTTGTTTGTAAGAACAACATCACACTGTTTATACCACATGAGATGAGCAGCGAAGTATTTAAACACAGTATTTTTTAATGTCTGATAAGCAGTGTTACTAAGGGGTACCGCTACGTGTTACTTGGTAACAGTATATGGTATAGTATATGCCTATCTTAGATTTTTCTAGGGTTAAAATAAAAACTAAGATAGCAAATTAGTGAATTATTTTACTTTGTCCTAAAAATTCAAGTCTCAAATAGAAAGTTACACGTCTCTGTGACCCAGCATTTAGTAAGGCACCCTCGTCTGAGTACAACGTGTGTACAATTACGCAGCTAATTACAGGTCAAAGGTACGGCGGCCATGTTTTATTCACGAGGCGGATCCCTTTGTAAGAACTGTTTGCGTTGCCTTTGAGGACAGCCCACCTGATCATCTATTTGCATGCGGTTATGATATTGTGGTCGGAATAGTAAAGCAGGTACAGTGAGATAGATTTGTTGGAGAGGAATATGATCTGGTCGACCTACCATTGGTAGATCGACGTAAAATAGCTGACTGTTTATTCGTGCTCAAAATCCTCAAAAACAATATTGATAACCCTGAGTTATTGTCAAAATTTTATTTTAATGTGCCAAGTAAAACATTTCGTTTTAAGCCACCCATAAGTGTACCTCATACATCTTCGAATTATAGGCAGAACAGTTATATTGTGCGCGCAGCAAGCAGATAATTTGAATGAAATATGTAAGGAATAACATGATTTAGATCCATTCACAATTACTGTGAATTCGGCCAGAAGGTGCTTAGCTTAAGCCTCAAATTTTTCAAGTAGCTGTAGGTTATATATTATTGTTTTTATTATTTTGCTTTTTTCTCTATTATTTTAGTCATATAATTGCAAGCCAAATATGTATCTTCTTCTTACTTTGATTAAAGCGGTGTAATTTCTGTTTTTGTGCTCACATCATAATTTTTTTATTCAAAGTCTATACGTGAGGATTTGTAATTGGCTTTCTGGTGACTATGGTTTCCTTGTTTGTTTGTTTTTATTAGCTGTAAAAAAATAAATAAAGAAAATAAATGAATAAATAAAAGTCTATGGGACCCACAGTCGAGAACGATAGCTTTGAACTAGATCTACTTATTTTTTTAAAGATTTAATTCCAATATAAAACAAAATATTGCTGGGAATAAGCGTCAAATTCCAATATAAAACAAAGATTGCTGGGAATATGCGTCCTCTTCTGCCGTCCAGACAAAGAAACATAGCGGGTTGCAGAATTGATTAGGGATTAACCTTTTCAATACTTCTTGACCCACATGCGTTAATCCATCTCACCACCCACAGATGTCGCTGTTCGTTCGTAAGTTCTAGTCAAGCGTGAGTCGGTAAGCAGTTGGCGCTAGTTTTAAACTGGAAGCTTGGGGGGCGACACTTCATTAAAACTTGGACGCGCGCTCAAAAATATCTCGCCCGGAGATATTGCCCCAATTCCGCGCAGCGCTGATGAATTGCGGGCTCTTAGATATGGAAGAATTATGTTGTAATTTGATGGGAGGAGTAAAGAAGCGTGATTTATTTGGTGGACTTAGGTCTGCATTTATAAATATTTGTAGTGCAAACTTAAAACATTTTTAAAAAATCACTAGATACGATTCATTTTGGAACTTACTTTATTTTGTTCAGCGATATTTCCCAATTAAATTGGTACCTTATCTTACTTTCTATTCTCAGATTAAAACTAGTGGAAACCGTTCGACAAAATAGAAATGCCAAACCTTTACGAAATCCGCACATGAGCAGTGCTCTAAGAGCGCTGCATTATTGCAAACAATAGCGATCTTTTTAAAATAGAACGCGATATAATCGCGGTGAAACTACATTATACATTCAAAGCTTTTCAATGCTTGAGAATTTTAAATTCGCGTTCAAATATGGAAGCTTTAAAAACAATATCAAGGTAAAACAATACAGAGTTCAGTTCTGCGTTCTCCATAAGCGATGAAATAATAATGAGTACCTAGTGAAGTTTGTCGAAAGGGTCGGAGGTCGGGAGGTCGGGAGGTGACCCAATGCAATATTCATACTATCTTCTAGTCACCCGGTCTAATAATCACTGAGAAAATTATCTTGAATTGATGCTGGAATAAAACGCAGTATTATGCAGATTAATTCCAATAAAGATATTTTTCTTCCTTTTATATTAAATGTGGGTCATTAGGAGTAATAAATCAAGCGTCGATTTCTTTGCGAAAGATTTTTACTTAAAGGTTTAGAGAGTTGATTGTGTTACGCAGGTACGTTTCAAGGTCGTATTGTTTCATTATGCTGGCTCCTTTGAGTATTTTGAAAGGTCATCGTGTCACGAAACGTGCCATCAGTAAGAGATTAAGAGTACTCAGTCTATTACCCACACCTGAGACAGGGACCTTCTGTTTGAGATAGGAAGTGGGCCACGATCCACCACGCGGGCCCAGTGCTGGTTGGTGGACGTCCCACAACTTTACACAAAGAAATATGCATGCCTTGGGGCAAACCCACGTCTTTCAACACTGCACTGCACCGACGAGATTACAATCAATTCAATTCCGTGAAATCTCGTAACAGCTGAATTGTTAATTTAGTCTACTAATTGTTGAACAGAGTCGTGGAAAGAGGGCAGGGAGGCCTTATAATGGGACGACATGGGCGAATAATATATTGTTGAACAAACAATCTTCCACGACAGATTATCTACGTTCTAAACTGTATAACATCATGACACCTTGTATTCCGACCCATATTTCGCCAGTTATGTTTGTTCCATGTAATAGGGGGCGAACCTATTATGTACTACAAATTCAATATTTTCATAATATACTCGTGTATCTAAAATTATCCCCCAGCTTATATAGAGTAGGTTACTATCACATAAACACAAATAACTCGAACAGGTGTGATTTAATGTCGCGTGTCTCTGCGCGAGGGCTTTGTCTCCGCAACTATACACATAGGATTATATTGCCCGACGATGAATTGTTTGGCGGTCTCGCGATTGATAACGTTGTATTGATAACTATTCTCCTTGGGTCCAATATCGTAAATGCGAAAAAATTATCAGATGTCCCATACAAAATTTCAATACCTACTTGACCCAAAGGTCAAGGACAGTTGATAATTTTTAGTTTGATAGTCTACAGCATATCCTTTCATATGACTATACCCTTACTGTTGCATTCTGTCTATGCTTATAAAGGCTATGTACTTTTAAAATTATTATTTGTAATACAATATCTAATACAAACATCAACAAAATACGATGCGTGAAAATTTTCTACAGAAAGTCAGGTGCGTGGTACTTGCAACCGGTGCGCGTGCCTGATTAGATATTATGAACGTGGACGAAGCAAAAGGAGTATGTAAGAATCGTAGTAGGTGGCGTTCTGCAGTGTCTGCCAATCACCATGGGAAAAAGTCGTAAGTTAGTTCATTTATTTATGAAAAAGTTCTGATTCTAAAACCTAGCGAATCTCTATCGTACTAAGATGCAAAACACCAGACTTGCACTCGGTGCTAAAGCTGACTTATTATCATCTCCAAAGCCTTAAATAAGCAGCAAGTCATCATTATTATAAATCTATATTTTATCAGCTTTAGATCTACTGAGTTGCTGACAAGGCAAATAATGAGCATAAAATCCTAAAATATTTCAGACTAGCTTTTGCCCGCGGCATCGCTTGCGTGTAGGTTAAAAATGATCTCGCAGGAACGTACTGCCGGGATAAAAAATATCCTACGTCTTAACACAAATCATGGTCTTCCTGTGTGCTAATCAGTCGGCCAAATCAGGTTAGTATTAAGGCATAAAGGTTAACAGACAGACAAAGTTACTTTCTTATTTATAATATTAGTAGGGATAATATTTATCTCCAATGCATTATTTTTCGTTTATCCCTCGATCAGCATAACTTGTCATCTGAACGCGATTCAATTATCAAACGAAATATAACGCCTATTTAGATTCAAAGTAAACTAAAAGATTTCTATTTGATTGGAAATTGATTCAATGATAATAACCGTCGTTACAATTTCAACGTAAAAGCGTCTTCGTGTAAAATTGATTTGATTAGGATTACAGATTCTGTTGATTCGCTTTTTTAATAAAAAGAAACCAAGCCTTGCTTATTACGTTGTATTAGTATTTTTGAATTTAATACTTATATTTTTATAAAAAAATACAAGCTCTGATGGCCTAGCAAAAAGTACAGACTTAAGTCCCGTATTTATTTCCTTTAGGGGATACATTTTCAAAAATATTCCTGGGAGCTCACCTTCGTCTTACAACGAACTCTTGAGCAAAATTTCATACTTCAAGATCCAGCAGTTTAGGATGAGCGTTATCAATTACTTAAAGAAAACGATCTCTTTATTGCCTTATGTTTAATTTAGCTCAGCAACTTGAAAATAAGCTGATTTGAAGACATTTTTGACTTCTTAAAAGCATTATAAAGCATATTTTCATTTTCTATTAGGAGCACTCACAGTAGAAATTTAGTTTCAGAAAATATTCAAATCACAAATGATAAGAATCCGTTCTTTACATAAATAATGGACGTCTGGCACATAAACAAAATTGGAGATTTGCGCCGTTTTCATATAAATACTTGCGACACATCTCATTTGGTTATTCCTGTGATACTTAGCTTATTTTATCTATTTTTGTAGAAAGCTATTTGGATGAAAGATAAATGTTAAGAATTTCGAACATTAGTTTGAAAATCTTAAAAAGTCAGCTCACGTACATCCCATTACATTGCGAAATAAACAAATAGTAAATAGCTTTAAGACTTTAGGTAATACAACTTGACCACGTTTTAGTTTCACGTAATCGGGGAGGACCCAATTTTCATCCACCGGGTACAAATCCAGACAGGGCTGCTACTGAGAAATTTTTTGTAAAAAACACAATCACACTTTGCTGGTAACTAAATATTTTATTAGGTTTATAATAAAATAAAATAGAATCAGATGTTGCACTTAATTATTAAATGAAACATTATGATTCTGTTTTCCCGGTACCGTATGACAACTTCACAAAAAACACAACATAATAAAAGCAAATATTTAAAACAGACGAAAGATATAATAAAGCGACTGTCTATATACTCAGTAGTCCCACGTATACTCCAGCCTCTATATTACACACGTCAGTCAGGAGCGTTATAAGTAACGTTCCTTGCATCACGTCGCGTCGCCGTCGCGTCGTCGTCGCGTCACACACATCCTCATTATAACTGACAGCCAATACCAGCGACACTCACGTACCTGACGTCATCGATTTATCAACTCACGCAACATAACATCACGCCTGTAATCCCCGAAGGGTTAGGTAACGGTGTATCTAATAGTACACCCACATTTAGCCACACATGCAGCCATTTATGTTGAGGTGTAAGTGTTACATGTCCCTGTCCATGTAATAGGGGGCGAGCTTATTGCCATCAACCGGGCACAAGACCAAACTCCGTGGCAGCTACTGAGAAATTCCTAATGGAAAAACCCAATAACACTTTGCCCAACTCGGGAATCGAACCCAGGACCTCATGATCAGCAGTCGCGCTTGCGACGACTAGACCAACGAGGCAGCCAAACAAACACAAAACAAATACAAAACTCTCGTCAGTACCAAGTTACAACATTTTCAGGCTTTAACTGACGATTTTGAAACAAAAAAACTAGTTGCACCATCAAAGGAGAATTAGTTTAGTCGATCGTTTGATCCAGCAATACATGCCAGTGCTACGTGGCTACGAGCGTAGACTGCTACGCTCGTAGCACTGTAGACGGGCTACGAAATTATGTTAGATCACTTTTAGAATACATAATAATGCCTATGCCTTTGAGTTCTAAAACTACATTTCTACTTGAATTTGTGATCGCGTATCCGAGATTCCTTTTGATGTTACAGTTAGAAACATGGTTATTATTCAATGAGTTACAGGAACTGACTGATTGTTTGTACAGTACATTAATTCGTTTGTAACAATATTACGGAAAGGGTGGATGATATCTGACTTCCTCTTAGTTGCTTACCCCAATCAATGTGACAGCTGTTCTGAATTGGTTCTAAGATGTGATGGCCATTGTGAGCTTGGACGATTGTCATGATGACGTACCCTCACAAACACACGATCTGTTTTACCGATACGATCTGGCATTAATCAGATTACGTCAAACGGTTTTATGCAGACGAGGCCTGAAAGGGATCCGTTCAGTGGATATATATATCGGCTCATTATGGGCGTCTTTGTGCGACTCAGGCGAGCGAGCGCTGATAACAGACTTATGCGTCTTAATGCTGAGGATATTAGGAAACCTCGTCATATGGAGATTGAGGAGATAGCTGAAGCATTCATAGTTTATGTATAAAGCTGGATGCCTGAATGGAACAAACTTTAACATAATATCACGCCTGTAATCCCCGAAAGGATAGGCAGAGGTGTACAGTCACGAGCACCAATATACCGGGTGTAAACAGACCCTTCACATATCCGTCAACCAAGCATTCTGTACATCAAACTAAGTAACTTTACGTAAAAATTATTGCTGGGAATCGACTTTTTTTTTGGGGTGAAAAATCACGTTTTACGGTAGGACTCGATGGAAAGCACTCATAGCATTGTGAATTGATGAATGGATTGAATAGTACGAGGGTCGTGGAGGTGTGTAAAGTAAAAATCTTACATTAAAAACATGTATTTAAAAAAAAAAATGTGTAAAAGTTGGAACTTTGACCCCCAATATCTCCGTAACTAGAAGGTTCCCAGGTATGGTCTTAAATAAAAAAATGATCGCAGTGACGGGGAGAACAAGTGCCTTTCGTTTATGTTAAGGGTCTATTTAAACCCTTTATAAATACTTAACAACCTTTAAATCAATTTTTCTCCTACTGTTCTTATTAAAATTTCATGTTGTTACGAACATATTATTCTGGAACTCATATTTTAATGAAAAAGTTAAATCTCTAATTTAAAATCGTCAGTTCTCGCGAAAATTGTTTTTTTTTATTTAAGAAAATGTATACATATTGGTGCTCGTGACTGTACTTATCATACACCTACATTTCACCAGTTATATTAAAGACTTCTATGGGGGAGTCTATTACCATTAACCAGGCATAACTCCAGGCTACGAGTCGCTACCGAAAAATTCCTGATAACAAAACTTACTAACACTTAGCCCGACCTTGGAATCAAACCCAGGATCTCATGCTCAGCAATACCGCTAGCGACCACTAAACCAACGAGGTCGCCACAGGATACTACAATATACACTATTCATCAACTAAAATAGTTTCAAATTCTATTTGTGTTGCTTTGTACGATGTAACTCCGCTCAAACAACGAATAGTTTTCAATGCCATTGTGTCGTGTAACAGTCGAGGTGACTATTCTTCTCGTGACTAGCAGACAGCACTATTGATTCGTCGAGGGCTTCAAACGGGACGCCTGCCCGGACAGGTAGACATCAAGAAACATGCAGAAATTATTTAATACGAAACCTCCTAATATAGGAAATTCTATGTCATGTATAAACAAAAGTATAGAGAGAATATCAGAAGAAATAACCCGTGTCTTAGTGACATTTTCGAACAAAATGTCATCATTTCTAAGTTTGACACGTTGCACTTAGATCGACCGCAACCAGTTGCGACCTTGCAAGCAGATAACGATTTAGTTAGCGTTGTCCTGTCTATTGGGAGGATAGTAAAATATATTTAAACTACACGAGAAAATACAGGCTGACGTGCTTTATTAAGAAACCAAGAACCTTCCAATCTAGTGGTTTCTCCGTCATGTTTAAGTGATGTGGACCTACAATCGAGGAACGTGTATGTTTGTCCACTGGTGGGCACATAAAGTGGGCTAACATTACGGCTTTATGTCCTCCAAGTGTGTAAACTTTTAACTTTCTGGGTCACCGCCGCTTTTGATTTATTTTACTGCTGCCCCCGAGCTATTTGTTGGTTGTTTGGACGATTGTTCCGTCTGTAATCATAAACTATAGTGTATGTTGTTATGGGTAGTTTGATGTTTAAATGTTGTTCTGTGTGGTGTCCATAAAATAACAGGGTTCGGTTTGTAATATGTGAAGCATCAAAAGTTTTGCTAAAGCTTTCCGGTTTGCGGCAATAGGCTTTATCCTAATTACATGGGTCCTAAAGTAACTAGCCGAAATGTGGGTATACTTGTACATACACTTTCGAGAAATACCGGCGAAACGGTATATATGTAGTTAGCTTTGCCCAAATTAGTCTGCAGAATATAGTAGTTATGGTAAGACCGTCAACACGTAATGTGAAGAAAGAAAAGTGGTCGCTGATTAAGTAATAGTAAGTACATACGTATACGTGGGAGTGAGGTGAAGTCGTCCGTCCGCGAGCGAATGGAATGTAACAACCGACGTTATCGTTGTGTTTGTCTGTTCAACTGAGTCATTGCTTGATGAATGAACGACGGAAAAGATTGGACTCTCTCTAGCTACGCTTGAATATATCTTAAATACGGAATAATATTATGGGGTAACAGTACAGACGCACCTTCGCTATTTATAATACAGAAGAAACTTATAAGAACATTGGTTAACATAGAAGACACCGACTCATGTAAACCACACTTCAAAGAACTAAACATCCTAACACTACCCTGTCTCTATATATTTGAAATTTGCAAATTTGTAAGGAAGTACCCACAATTCTACAGCAAAAGAAAAGACATACAAACAGAAATCAAACTTAGACATGGAAATAGACTCAACCTGCCAACTTCACGATTAAAAATGCACTCCTCTAGTACGTTTGTCACGTCAATAAAAATCTACAATAAATTACCTGAACACATAAAAAACACAGAAACAAACAATATATTTATAAATAAACTAAAACGATTTCTCTTAGATAAAACCTACTACACAATTGACGAATACTTCAAAGATAAATTCCTCCTAGAGAAACGAAGATAATTAGAATAACCAAGTAGTACCTAATACATCTATTTACCTTATCTACCGTGCAATATCTTTAATTACTTACTATTTAGTTAATAATAAATTACAGCTAATATATAAATAAATATATAAAATAATTACCTAATTTATAATTTAGAAAATATCTATTAATAAATAATAAATAAATATATAAATAAATAAATAAATATAGAAATATTAATAATAAACAAAATTAATATAAATGTACTCATAAATAATATCTACTTAAATATCTAAATATAAGATTTACTCCTTAATTTCAATATTATAATTTCAATATTATTATGTTTTTAAACAAAAAGCGCTTCATCCTCTCCTCTAAAAACTAACTTGCTGTGCCCGACAGGGTCCATAATTGTTTCTCTATAATTTACCTACCAGCCTTGTATACATTATGGAATGCAATAAAGTATTGAGTATTGAGTATTGAATTGACCAAGTGAATAATGGGTTCCGTATATAGACTACTGTATAGACTTCTTGAATATTGAGTAAAGTTGCCACAATGCGTGCTTAATTCTATAGGTCAAAGTTGAAATGCTGTCACATGCTTGTAATTTTACGCAGCTGAACAAAATTTTAAATAGAGAAATATAGTTTTCAGCTAATACATGCAAATAGTTTGTTAAAATTCCAAGCGAATAACACAATAATATCTCACACAAATCCGCGTAATTAATTGTATTTATCGTTTCGTTTCGCGCTTGTTATTCACGGCCGCGTCTCGTTTCCAATCGAGTTGCAAATGAAAATACGGAGTAATATAGTAATTAGATTTCCATATTTCCCGATATTGCTTAAGTAACAAGTGGAGCCATGACAGGTTTGATACGAATTTATGTTCATTCTTGTTTCAATCCAATGATGGAGAATATGCAAGGGGCGAGTGTAATTGCAAATCAGGTAGAACCGGACACGGTGGCTAACTTGGGCGGTCGTCGGGTATAGCTTAAAAAGCAAGGAAGTGTGCGCAATAAGGGCAACATTTTTGTGTTATTAGCAGAGATAAATATTAACCATCTATACTACTACCGAAGTGCGAACGGGCAACTAAAGTCAATTCTATTTCCTTATTGACGTTCAATAGTCCCGTTTAAAGTCCTAATTTATCTAAATAAGAGACTTTATAATTTTAACATCAGTTTGCCCAGGCTATTTGAGGTCGGATGCTCCAACTGGCACAGAATCATCTGCCTAGCCTTTTCCCAACTATATTGGGGTCGGCTTCCAGTCTAACCGGATGCAGCTGAATACCAGTATTTTACATGGAGCGACTGCCTATCTGACCTCCACAACCCAGTTAGTACTGGGTAATACGATACCCCTTGGTAAGACTGGTTGTCAGACTTTTTGGCCACTGACTGCCTAACGACTGTCAAAGATCTACAAATGACACCCGGGACCAACGGCTTAACGTGCTTTCCGAGGCACGGAGGAAACTCGGTATGTAATGGGCGGTCACCCATCCACAGACCAACCTAGGCAAGCACGGCTTAACCTAAAGATCGACCCGAGCGGCTGTTATTATTTAGCCACGAGCTCCTCCAACTGGCACAGAATACTAACAATATAATATAAACGGTGATTTGATCGTTGCTTATAATTCCGTGCGATTCGCGGCTGTTGTGAATTTGTGGCAATACATTTCTGTATATCAAATTGTACCGTACCGTACGGGCGAGGTTTCAATGTTACATATAGATACTATTACAGACCATTTAACCATAACGTTTTGCGTAAAAGATGTAAGATTTAAATATTAAATTCGTATTTGACTTTAGTCTAACACTTTAGTTAAGCAAGTTTCACAAAGACAAAGTAAAACATACTTTCAATGTGTTTGCTAGAATATAATATTTAATAAATGAAATTAAAACTATAACACAAAGTACTTCGAGTTCAGTGCTTTGTAAGGCAATCAACTGCAGTGGGGAGCACCACAGACCCTGCTAGTGCAGCACATGGTACGGAGAATTACTCTTCATTAACACTTAATGTACAGGATCATTGTAACGTGGAGTTAGTTGTGTTCTATATTTGTTGGATGCCTGAAGTGCAACTTTGTTAATGGAAGACACAAAACTAAAACGAGGCGAAGCATCCACAAATAGTTAATAGTTCTATTAGTTCACGAATTCTCCTTCGAAAGAAACTTTGTAAGTTTCGAATGAGATAGTTGTTAGTTTTAGCTATAGCTTTGACAGTAAGGAATTGATGTTTGTAATTATTTGACTGTGTTTGCTTACTTAACAAAAAAGTACAGCATTAACATACAACATCTTCTACTTTATCTTGTACCTCCTATTAATGTTAATAACACTTTCAGCGAGACATACCTAGCAGTTCGAGTAATTCCACACAATTATCAAATTGGAGTTCCAACTTCACGAATTTATAACTTGACATTGTAAACGGTATGCACCGCATCATCTTTATAATAGTAAACTTATGAAACTACTCTGCAACTCTATTGTTCGCATATTATTCAACAATAAACAACATGAAAATGTTAAGAAAGAAAGTTCAAAGGAACTTACTTCATTTCCTCTCATGAGTTTCATGATAGAACCCATACCGGACGAAATTCCTTTTTCTACAGGACTTGATGTTCCTTTTTCATTCTAAAAATAAATTACCAATATTGCACCACGTACAGCGCATCTTTAGTTCCAAGTTGTTCAAGACAAAGCTACAATAATTGCTTATAGTTTCAACGTGAATAGCTATTCTGAACATCTGCCCGTACTCGGTAGCCAGAAAACTGCCAAACTTAAAAACTTCCACTATTTCCGTCACAAGTTGATATTTTATAACTTGAAAGGTAGAACTGATAATGTAATGCTGTATACTAACTGCCTGCTAAGTAACTTATGTGTAATAAAGGAAAACCATGATTAAATGATGCATTATTTATTAAATGCTATCTAGATCTGGCACACATTCGGGAAAATTAAGCTTTCTTGAGATTTGACGTATAACACAATTATGATTAATTCATGTGCGAAAAGATCGCATCACGTCTCCTGGTTCTAAAGAAAATAAGAAGCCAATGAATTCCCAAAGAAATTAGCAATTACTGATATGAAAAGACGTCTCGGTACAATCTGTAATTGATCAAAGCAGGCAATTACGCGACAAAGCTGAGCGACATGGCGGCACAACAATGTATAATAGATGTCAGGTGTTCCGCTCAATTATTCGAGATCCTTTAGAATATTATACTACATACGTCCTTTCAGAGGAAGTATGTTAAAGGAATCAAAAGGAAATATGTTTTGTATGTGTAGGCGTCAAGGAAAAATATATAAGTACGTTTCTTCTTTTGGTGCTCCCCCAATTACTGAAGGTTTACCATCATCTCCGAATGTTTTTCCTTGTCTTTTGCGAGATGGTAAGTTACTATTAAACTAAGTGGAATTAGTCGAGATTTATTTATTACCTATTCAAAACTTTTGAAAATAATCGTAAGACAGAAACGGCCAATCGATTAGAAGTTCTATGAAAAACATCCTCATAAACATTCATAATATAAACCCTGCAATCATCCCATAACCGTCCTCCCTGATTACCCACGTAATATTTTCAACAAGCTCACAACTTAACTACAAGTTCAAGATTTTCACTAGGAATTTCTACTGTATCGTGGGTGCGTTTACAAACATTTAAACTCACATACACAAACAGCCAGACCCGGAACAACTATCTGTAGGCCATACAAATATTTGATCCGAGCGGGGATCGACCCCGTGTTATGCCGCGCAGCAGCCAATCGCTTAGCTACTGCGCCAAACGTGCCGTCAAAAGATTACATCATGTTCAGACTATTCTGCAAACTCTGCTGACCCCCATCCAATTCCAACCGCGTCATACAAACACGTAGCATATTGAATATGGAGGTCCCATAGGACTGGGGGTCTGGGACGTACCTTAGAGTGTTTATAGCATCAGCTTTTATATTCGTTATCTTGTTTATTTCGTCAAGGGCTCCGAAGGTTCTGAATTGTGTTAAATAAAGACTGACAGTCGACTCAAATCTTAAAAGGATTTCTTTTTGAAGACTAGGTTGTTTAATATTTCTCTCACAAAATGTTTGGAGTAATCTTGGTTTAACTTTATGATCAAGTAATAATGAGTAAGTAAACTTCTATGGTTTTAATTATTCTGGCAGTAAACTTGCGGCTAAATCTCATATAAATTAGTAATTTTTTTCGTCAAAGTTTATATACATTATTTAATTAAAACACACAAACTTCTTTGTTTGCACGTTGTGGCTACTATTTTCAGTAAAATTTTAGGAGTTAGTTTTAAATGTGTATTTTCAATCCAATTACCTAAAAATATAGGTAACCTAAGGTTTACTCTCCAGAAGTAATCTAGAATAACTCTAAGCGGTCCTCTTTTGTACCTGACACTTAGATAAAAAATCCTTGACCACCGCAAATGAAAGAGTGAGGAAACTTTTGATTTAAGTTAATGACATATTTTCTACAGCGGCTCGGTAAATAGAGAGCAGACTTAGTTAATTGGACACCATTAGGGACATTTGACCTGTGGACAGGGCTGCCACCTGCGTTATTCAAGTTTAAAATCCCTGGAAAACACATGCACACATAATTCCGACTGGAATCGAATGCAGAGAAGACTATTCAAGACTGCACATGTGGAGTTCAGTGACCTCAATAAGAAATATTTGTTTTTAAATAGTGTATTCATAGAAATATAGCAAAAGTTATTTGGGAATCTCATCTTTGAAATGAGAAGCTGTGGTGACGGTCCTGCTTTTTTTTTATCAAACATGTTTATAGGTCGAGATTTATACTACGTTACTTAGCACGTGTTTTTGACAGTTGTGCAATAATGACAGGTATAACGCATAAACACAAAATTCTATTTGGAAAGACGGGACGAAGAACATGATCATGAAATACTAAACATGTACGTAGCAGAGTGGCAGCCCTACCCGTACTAGTCCACAGCGACTTAATGACGGACAAGGTAATTAAAAGTTTGCAAAGTACACTTTCAGGGCATGTTGTGTCTTTTGGCTCCATTCGGAGACGAGAATTGTGACTTTTTACGTTTTTGTACATAATTTTTTAATTATTCAGTCGTCGCTGAGCCGGTTATGGCGTCTTTTTCCGAAGAAGTCTACAGAAGAGACTACGTGATGAAATAGATAGAATACTCAAAATGTTACAACCCACATTAATATTACAAATAAGAAATGAAATCTCTCCGTTAACTTTTCACGCCATAACGGCGTAATGGATTTCGGTGAATTTGGCGCATGGGTAGACATACCTGTGTAAGGACATGGAATATTTTTTATCCCGATTGTACGATCTCGTGGGGCGGCGTCGATAAGTATTATGAAAGCTAAAGTAGCTAAAGGAACCAACATACCTTTTTATACCCCCGCAATATCAACTTTCTAGATGCAGATCAATATTAATATTTCACAGAACGATTGCAATCCGAGATCTGCGTTCCAATCATAGGGTAATTTCAATCACATACATATTGCATATCTTTGCAACGGCAACGGTTCAAAGCTCATAGCACAACGGTGTTCCACAGGGATCGGTTCTGGGACCGGCCCTGTGGAACATCGGTTACGACTGGGTGCTGCGCGCCGACCTCCCTACCGGCGTCAGCGTAGTTTGCTACGCTGACGACACGCTGGTACTGGCACAAGGGAGGTCGCACGAGGCGGCGGCCGAAAACATGACACGCGGGGTTGCGATAGTCGTGGAGAGGATCCGGCAATTGGGTCTCGAGGTGGCACTGCACAAGTCCGAGGCCATGTGTTTTCATGGGCCTCGGAATGCGCCACCGTCGGGATCCCTACTGACGGCAGAAGGGGTTTCCATCGGCGTCGGGTCGACGTTGAAGTACCTAGGACTCGTCCTCGACAGCCGGTGGAACTTCGTGGAGCACTTCCGACGTTTGGCTCCCGAACTGGAACGGACAGGGGCTGCCTTCAAGCGGCTCTTGCCCAACCTGAGGGGTCCAAACGCCTCCTGCCGGAGGCTATACGCGGGGGTCGTGCGGTCCATGGCCCTTTACGGGGCCCCGGTGTGGGCGCGTTCTTTGAGGCGGCAAGCCGCCCACTACCTGAACGCGCCCCAAAAAGTAATAGCCATGAGGCTAATCCGGGGGTACCGCACGATCTCCGGCGAAGCGGCTAGCCTCCTTGCCGGATTGCCGCCATGGGATCTGGAGGCGATAGTCCTCGCACGCCTGCACGAATGGCGCGCGGAGGCACTACGTCGGGAGGAAACTCCGCTGCCGCGGCAAATTGCTGCTCAGCGGACAGACCTCCGGCGTGATCTCATGGCGACATGGAGAGAGCGACTGTCGCAACCCCGTGCAGGTCACGCCACCATAGTGGCGATAAGTCCCCTCTTTGAGGAGTGGCTAGAGAGGCGCCACGGCGCCCTCACCTACCGCCTGACGCAGGTCCTCACCGGACACGGTTGTTTCGGGAGGTTCCTGCACCGAATCGGGCGGGAGGAAACGCCCGGGTGTTTCCACTGCGAGGATCGTCCGGAGGACACGGTGGAGCACACCGTGGAGGTCTGCCCCGCTTGGGCGGAGCACCGCCGTGTCCTCGTAGCGGCGATTGGCGGCGGCGATCTCTCGCGTCAGGCCTTGGTTCAAGCCATGGTCCGGAGCGAGAGGGAATGGGAAGCCGACACATCCTTCTGCGAAGCAGTCATGCTAGTGAAGGAGGTGGCGGGACGTGAGAGAGAAAGAACCTCAGGTTCCAGTCGCCGCGGGAGACGCCCTGGGCGTTGGGGGTCACGTGGTGGCTCCCGGCCACCGTAGGCGCGGGCCTGTGGACGGCGAGTTATGGGCCAGCTCGCCGTCCGGCCGTCTTATGACGACAGGCCGTGTCGACGGCGCGTTCGTGTTCCACGCGCGCCTCAAAGAGATGTCAGCAAATAAGTAGGGGTCCGCAAGGGCCGATGCCTGCCAGGGCTGCGGGACTGTTCGAAAGAGATACCGTGGCCCTGGAACACAAAGGGCAAAGAAGGAACATGGATGGGTTTTAGTCAGTACAAGTCTGACACTCCCTTCCGCTCCGCCCAGAGTGGGGGGGGTCATTTGATGATTTCCCACCCGGAAAAAAAAAAAAAAAAGCTCATAGCACACTTATAAGTAGTGCACTGGATCGGGAACACCTGACCTCTTTTACTAGATGTTCCTGGTTCGAAGTAAAGCCAGTATGGTGCTATACAGTAAACTTGCGGCTTATAAGTATGCGTTGCAGCAGTGCAAGTTTCATAGAAAAGGTCCCGAACGGCTCGAGTCGCGATCATGCTTAGCCCCTGCTTGCAGTGCTTATAACTGTGCGTTACGCTATTTTTGTTGCTTTTTCGAACATTTCAGTACCGTAAAGGTTATGACTTCACTTATGGTGTCGTAAAATAGTTCGATAGTGGCACTTTTACGGTTATATTTTTCTTCCAATCGCTTTTGAATAGCTTCTATAGAGATACCACCTGCTGAGGTAGAATCAAATTGAAGATATTATAGGTTTTTTTTTGTATTGTCGATTAACATGACGGATTAATTTCATTACCACTGCGCTCAAACCGGTGATGGAAAACATCGCGACATGTTCTAGAAGCACAAGATTTTTGAACTTGTGCATAAAGATTTAAAAAAAATACATAATACATTAAAACGAACATCTTTAGATTAATTTTACATATTATATGATCGTTCGGAAATGATGCCTGTCTTAATATCCTGGCGTACGTATTACTTTTGCCACAGAATAGTTAGATACAGAAGGTGCACGTGCACATAGCCGCCAGTCTTTTTGCATATCGGAGATTCTGCAATTCGGACGTTTTCGTCGTTCACGACATCCAGCAGTCGCGCTTCAAGACCATATCAGTATGCGCGCTCTCTGTTTGAAGTAGGTAGAGTCATTGTGCGTGAATTTTCGCTCGTTGTATGAATCTGGCCGTTGGTCCCGGCTGTCATTTATAGATCTTTGACTGTCGTTACAGTAGTGTAGTAGACAACCAGTTTTACCAAGGGGTTCCATATTACCCAGAACTAACTGGGTTATTCAGCTGCGTCCTGTTTGACTGGAAGCCTCAATATGCTAGGCAAAAAGCTAGGCAAATGATGAAGTATGAATCTGACCTTCTGTTTCTATTTTGTGGTGTCGCTTTTGAAGCTCAGTGCGCTCAATTGTTCGGCAGCATGTTGTTATAAATAAGCTGATTAATTAAAACGGTGCACGGTGGCTAAGTTATTTATGGCTGCGTTACGGGAGTTCGTTGCTGTCACGCTTGCTGCTCAACACAACTGTACTTGCTCATATAACTTTGAATTTGGAAATAGTAACAATTGAGTTTATTTATTAATGGAGTTTTTTTAGAAAATAAAATGATGGAAATTACGGGAAAATCCTAATTAAACCAAGTCATTATTTTGTATGAACAACACCAACGTTATGTAGCTCTAAACCTCTTGTAACTCGGACCACAAAGATGAAGCATCGAATCAATCAAATATTCAAATGGATAACGTCCTCCACCAGTCTCAATATTAATATTGTATCAATCAATAACACTTACACTGATCAAGCAACACTTGTCGCGAGAGGGGCGCGACTCGTAATTGATTTTTAACTCGATTATCTGAACAAAGCGCGGACGCTCGAATATTGAACGAAAGCATCGAATAATCGCACAATTTTGTCGGAAGTATTTCAAAATAAGATAGTAGCTACCTGATTTAACTAGGGAAAATAAAGACTGACTAATTTATTGACTGATGAAAAAATGGATATAAAACATGTTGAAAAACAACTCTTTTACAAACTGTTAGAAAGGTTTTTAACACCACTACGCATCATCATATACTCGATTGCTAAAGACAGAGTGGTGGTTACGCGATGCGTATAGTTACCATCCATACTATTTCTTCATCCCTCTGTGGCAGCTTGAATCAAAATGTCTCCAACTATACCATTTTGTATTTACCCAAGTTTACAAGTTTGGGGCCGCGTCTTCCACTAACCAATTTAGTATTACGAAAATGCTAAGTTTTAGTCTAAACGTTTAAAACACGCCTATTTAACCGGTCTGGAACGACGCGAAAGATTAAATTAAACGCTATTATTTTACATTTGTTGGGTTGTGCTATTCGCGCAAAGTAATTAGGTAAGTTTCCAGGAAAGCTGATTTATTTCTTAGCTTGCTGTTACCGCGACTTTGCTTTTGTGTTAAATGTTTGTGTACCGGAATGCTAAGTTAAACAAGTCGAGCTACATGTGTTTCATTAAAAACTAGGTTCAAATAAATCGATACCTACAAAAGCAGTTCAGTTAAGTCTTTTTATTTGTTGTATCGTACTTGAAGAATTGTTGACAATATAAATACCTATTTCTACAGTTGACTGTGCAGCTAATGATGAATAGAAAATTAGCCATTAGAAACATCAAACCATATATTCTCAGGCCATTACGGACTATGATGATATAACTAGGTAACAATTTGTCGACAAAGGTCACAGAACATACACAACAATTTCAACGACTCTTGACTAATTGAAGTGGACCGTGACATATCAAGGACTAATTGAACTAACTACAATAGATTGGTTAACGGTTTTAAAGAATTATTTCAATAGTGACCTTTCTATGGCCTACGGGTAGACAGGTGAATGCAAAAATGCGTGCTTACGCATCAGATTTGATAGCACTTCACTTGCAGTTTGGGCTTCTTGAGATTTAAAGTTTAATTGAAGTGCCTACTTATTAAAAGTGTTAATTTTATTTGCTAATAGAGTTTAATTTTGCACTTACTTTATGTCCAATTTGATACTGAACATGTTTTGTGTTATAAACCAAACTATGATTGTAATATATGTTCCTATTTACACAAAATTACTACTACCTCGCCAAAGTGCAGTGAGCGGCAAGAAGGTCAAGAGTCCCACGTCGGGAGCCACTTGCGAACACGCGTTTTACTACTGCGCCCTATGTTCTGCGACACAGCATACAATACTTCACACAAATAATGCTCACAAAATGACAACTACCCGTCAAAGCGCAGCGAGCGGCAAGAAGGTCAAGAGACCCACGTCGGGCGCCACTTGCGGACACGCGTCACTAACTACCGCGTTCTAAGCTCTGCTACACAACACTTTTATTTGCTAAATAAAACTTTATAATCCTTACTGCTGGGGAAATTGAGAGACGATAAAATAGTAGAATAACGCTTTCGCCTCGTTCTCTAGAATACTGAAGTAATTCTAAGATTTAAACGAATGTTTTGCACTAAAGACTTTACCTTCTAAAACATTGTTGCTATAATAATATGTGGGCATTATAATCTTATAATTATATCAAAACTAAATATTCTCAAATTGTTAATCTGTTCTGCTTGAGGAAATAAACCTTCACCAAAGTTTTATATTACAAAGCAATATCGTCGTCTGTACCAACAAAAAAATCGAAACGTAACCCAATTTTTTCGATATCATCCTTTGTTACACATAGGCTTTCTCATTCGGAACTTAACCGTTCCTACCTTTTCTTTCGTCTACCATAGACAACCTTGAAATTATTTACAACTACCCACATTTGTGCAACGTTTGAACTTGGCTTGCAAGTACAAGGCACGTATGTTATGGTTATAGAGCGCACATTAGTACTGGTTCAGCTGCGAGGAGCGACGGATAACGTGAAGTCACAAGTACATTATTCAACCTGTTATGCACTACGTATTCTGGTTTAAAAGTTGGAACTAAGTGACAGCGCTGTTACAAGCAGTTGGGGACATGCTATAGTGGAGATTAACATTTTTGTAGTCGAAAGACTAGATTAGCTGCCTTCAAGGAGATTAATTTAGAGGACGAAGACATTTTATGGTCGAGTTGTTGTGTTAACAATGTTGTTTCGATCAATAGATAATACAAGAAACATGCAGACTGGATGTCAGATTATGATAAATGCCGTAAATGGTGTCAGTAAGTGATAGAACTATTTTTAATTATTAACCTTACAGTTGGAAATAATCCATTCTTATTATGAATAATTCAGATAGGGTATTAAAAAACTCTTTTCACTATATAATTAAAGCCATACATTGTAATATACTCATACAATCTACCATCAAAACGCTGAGTGCTGGTTTTATTCGCCATTTGTGAATCATAAATGTAGCTTGATTAAAATTAACACGGAGAGTATTTCGGTGAAGCCGGGCTATGATGAATTACATCAAATAATCCTGGGCTGAGCTCCATGTTAATGATACGTTTTAATGTGAACCGTATGAATATGTTTATCTTGATCCTGACTACGAGTATGTATTATGATCTCTTGTCGTCTATTATCAGAACGTATATAATCCCTCAAACTCTAGTGTCAATAAACAAATACCAAGATGGCGCTTGACAGCAAATATTACAAAATATGGTGTCAAAATATTCACGGTCTTTCGTTTTTATTAGTTTTCATAAGAGATCAGTTTAAAAGTTGTTTATTGTAACACCTGTTTTTCGTGTAAGCTACGATTCCATTTATTTCCCTACCGTCGTCGACCCTTTTTAGAGGCAGTATACGTACCACCAACAAAATTATTTTTTATACGGAAATATCACCACTTTAGTAGTAGCACATATACTGTTAAAAAAAATTCCACACATCTTCCAGCGATTAAAAAAATGAAATAAAATATGTATATTTTTATTATTTTTAGAAGTTAAAAAAATATATACTTAAAATTCATATAAAAATATTCTTATTAACATACATAATTTTTGTTTTAATACCACTTCCGGTTTTCTCCACCTTATAAAGGGCTAAGTCCATCTTCAGACTATTTCTACAAGAAGTACAGCCTCCCCAGACACAGCGATGAGTCTTTCTGTCACTTCAGCTGCTAGCCTGCACCGCGCAGCCGATCGATCACAACCAATATCCGAAACGATACACATCCGAACAAACATACATATGTGTATAGCGGAACTGCAGGCCTGAATTAATGAAATATAGCCAGTCACACGGCATATTTGATGGAACGGGTTTTTGGACTGTATCTTTGTTTATTATGTACACGTATTTTTTCCAATTAGAAATGTAACGAACCATCTGTTATTTTTAAAAACAAACTATTTGAAACGTTTTGAAACTTCGCTTATGCTTGCTAAAGTAAAAGTACCTAACCAAAATTGAAATTCTCAATGCAACCTCATAGCATCTTAGGGCCTTTAAAATATGTAAAACGAATTCAATAAACCACTATTTGCGAAAAAAAGTAATCTATTTTAGAGTTCCACTACAACAGTTCGGCCAAGTTGTGATGATTGTGTAAAAGCCCCGAGGGACGGCTGTGTTGCCTGTTGTCGGTTTAATTCAGCCATTACTGCAGGGTTAGGTCTTATTTAAATATTTTTTGAGGTTGTAAAGAATTGTATTTTCTCTCATACTTCTGATATTGACAGGAGGCCAGCAAAAGCTGTATTGGGATTGATAATGGCAGACAACGCCTATGAGTGCAAACACTCAAGTTTGTTAGGCGTAGATGAAGCATAAAATGCACGAGAAGAAACATCAAGCTCGTCGTTGAGCAACTTAGGGCACAATGGACATAATTGCATATTCTTGTTACACATGTGCACAAAGCTGAAAACAAAATGTCGTCGGCTCTTCTCGTTATATCTCTCCTTTGCCGCGCCGCGCCGCGCGAATGAATAATGCATGCCGCTTGCAAGCCCACGTGAACTACAATTGCCGCGACGATGCCGCTTGCATGCTTACTGTATGTATTATGTAATTGTACATGCGTTTGACATTATAATGTTACTCGTTTTTTACAATGTTGTGGAATATTGGAATGGATTCTTAAGTATCCGGATAGAACCAACTACAAGTTCGGAAGACTTAATCTGGTCGCTTGTATGAAGCAGTTTCATCCAAGATTGGATGTGAAAACAGGTTTGACCGTACTAATCGTTTTTCAATTCTTGTAGCAATAGAAGCCACAAGCCTGGATTAAAAGCCTATCCGTCTGATGAATTACCTGACTAAGGGCCATCCGACGGGATCCAGTGATTGAGTTATCAGTGCAGAGTGACCGTGTCACAATATAACCGGATTGCATGGTCCATGGTGGCATGAGAGAGCTTCTGAGATTAATTAAGCGATATCTCGCTTCAATCACTCATCAATCAACTCTGCCTCCCGCAGTCTCTGAATAGACACTCGGCTACAAAACATATGCACTTCATATACAAATGAGTTGGCTATCATCGAACTCGTCAGTAAGTCAACACCATTTCGCAATATTAGCGTTTTCATAAACACATTATTAGGTATATGTGTATTTGGCACGAGATTTCATAATATTATCAGTTTCAAATTTGCTTTAAGTGATCATTGTTGGATTGGCAAAAAGTCAACATGTAAACATTTGTGTTGGCTGGCATGCACTAACAACCTGTCACTATTGCGTCAATGTAGTCTACTAAACTCGTTTCTTAGTGTACAGAGATAAAAGGTAATGCTTCAACTTTTTATTTCTGTCTCGAGTAGTATGGCATCTGAGAACGGCTCCCTTTGGCGTTGTTACACGAGATAGTATTAAAATGCGCGTACTTTTGACTATAAGCTTTAAAAACATGTATCTACGTATAAAAATATAGTGCTGAGATTGTCATTTTCAATGTGAAGATTCTGATTTTCTGACTGAGTTATATGCTCAAGTTGTATGCAATTTCTATGACTATCGTGACAGTATTGATTGTTTTTGGAACAGGTACGGCGACCACAGACAGACATAGTGCAAAGAGCATACATACATAGTGCATGGCAACGAGAAACCTATTTATTTGAAAAGAAAGACTATTGCTATGTGTCCCAGGTGGAATGGTAAGAGCAAAGCTCTTTTAAATTTTAATAGTGTACGCAATTCGCGATAAGTACAGTCTAAGTCGTAATTGCTCTACCATTTTAGACACACCCACACACGCGCGGGGTATTGAAACTTCGATAGGGTTGAAACGTATGAAATTGTGATTAAGACAAATTGGCAGTGTTGTTTATAACGCCCTAGTGACATTCAACCTAAAGGTTGCAGAGTACCCTTAAGGGCGTAGGTGGGGTGAGGTTGATTGAGGTGTCACATAACCAGAAACTGTGTGAGCTCAAGAACAAACAAGCAAACGTTACCGAGTCGCGTGTAACCTACTTTAATTTACTTTATAAATAGTATGAACACTTGAATAAACCGTTTACAGTCCTATTAAAATATAATTAGTTGCAATGAAACGAAAATTACTTATTAGAAAAAAGTACCTGTTTCATGTAGCTGTTGACGGCTGTAAGTTACTAAATCTAGAACAAAATTAAAAAAAAAAAAAGTTGAAAACTAGACAAAGCTACTGACCTTGAAAAGTGTCTGGAACAAAATTAGATTATTCCTTTGAGTTGCCTACTAACTTTATAGAGCGAAACCCGGACAGTGACGGCTTAGAACTTTACACTTTCAAGCTGTTATACTAGTTAAGGTTCAAACGCCTGCGTGCTTTACGATGATCTGACGCTTTCTCTGAACTCTAATTAAAGTTTTAGTTTAATCTAATTTGATAGTTTTGATTTACGCTCCTTTTTCTCGATCGTCAGTTAGAAATAGTCGTTAATTTAATGCTGCACACAAAACCGGAGCCGCCATCACAATTATCTTTTGTCTTAAGAACTCCATAACACACTTATCAACCCCGAAACCCGGTGTAATCTCAAGCAAATCACAGTCAAACACGGGATCCCATTGGCATCCCCCCATTTATTATTCCAGGTTGGCTCAACAAAGTCGAAGTACTGTTGGAGTTCCCAAAACATTTCAATTCACTTAATTGAACATACGGAACCATTATACGAAACATCGAAGGGGGAATTGTCACAACAAAGATCGGGGCAGAAGCGCCAATATTGCCTTAGTATGAGGAGAAAAGGTCACGCAAGCAGAGACGACAAAATGAGACATGAAAATGTCGCAGGAGTACGTGTAATCTTCAACCTCCATGTTCTAGGACAGTTCCAAATTACTTCTTTTATTGACTGAAGTGGGTTTCTGGCGTAATTTCGGAGGGGCTTAGCTTAAACTAGCTATAAGATGTATAGTGATGTCGCGATTTCGTTTCCAAACATTTAATCAAACACGTGTTTTTGGAAAAACAATTTGAACCACCATTTTTATGAGATTTCCAAATTGTAAAAGTCATTAAAAATAAACCTAATTTGCACTAACAAATGTTGATACCTTTTCAAATGGAAATAGGACCAACTGGAAACAGCAATTTGAATTGACTTTAGATAGAAACCATTTCTTTCACAGTTATGAGTGTAACTTTTGCATATTTCCCGCTGAGTAGTATTATGCAATCGTCAGCAGTTAATGCCTGAAACCAATTACTGTTTCAGGGGTTTGTCCTTCCGTAATCGAGGATAAAAAACGTACTGAACCCGGTGGAAATCTCGAAATAATAGGCATGTGTTTGTTTGGCGATGGAGTTGTAATAGAACTCTAATCAGCACCATGGATTGAACCTCGTAACAAATCAGGATTTAAGTGATTTGTTGTTTTACATACAGACTCACATGTCTAACTTTAAGGTGCTGCACTTGGATTAATTTGGTTTATTTTGTAATAAGGCTGATTTGATTACGATGGGGGTGCAGTCATTTTATGAAAACTTCATTGTTATTCAGAAAATAATATGTTTTAAATAACAGCTATAACTGTAGTAGCGTGATAGTGGCCGATAGCTGACACCATAATGGGTGACTTTGGCAGCTTTAGTAATCTCCTAATTAAAAGGAGTCGTTATGGTTTGCCGATGGCGTGCCACTGACAAGTCATTGCTCATAAATCTTTATCACTAAAATGCCAATTCTAACCGTTCTTAATGACTGTGAGATTGCGTGAATACGAAAGCAGTGGAGCCTAAAATTTGTCAGTCCAAGTGCAAAGCTAATACGGACGTGGGTCGAGGTCAAAACTCGGCACGTGCAGCGGTGCACTACAGAACTAGCTACGTAGTCAGAAACAAAAAGATATTTTTAGCAAGACCACAAAATTCATATTAGGGAAAATGAAGAACAAGATTTTGTTTAAAAAAGAAATGAAGGTGTATGCAAAATTATTGCAAGAAATAAAATTTAAATCACCAAAAACTGTACAAAAAAGCTTCGCTGCTTTCATCGTTCCGGAGGTTATAATGAGAGACTCTGAAAGAATGAATTCAAAAGGAAGGTGATGCAAAATTTATTGCAGCGCGAAAATAAAGGATGTCCGGGAAGGCTACTTCACCACAAACCCGGCGAAAAGAAAATTCGTGTGACTTTTTGACAAAATAGAAAATAACAAACGATACTGGACGCCGCTATTAACGTGGCCACCCACTGGGCAAAATTATAATAATAAAACTGTGCATTTGATAAGACGTACCATTAATATGAAAGAGAAATAAGACCGATAGGTACCAGTATAAAAGTAGAATTGTTGAATAAGATATCAATGAAAAGGTAAATCCTGATCGTATGAGAAAATGCTTAAAGTTTTCAGTTTAAGATAGTTTCTGCATCGTTCGAGATCACAGTCAGGCACGTGTACGATTAGACGGGGATGCGCAACCGCATCCAAGTGCAAAGGGATGGGCTATACGGGGAGATGCGACGGTACTTAACATAATAACGCGGTTAGTCATGTGCACACGTAGATTTGAAGAATATTTTATGGTTTTGTTTCTGCAATTTATGATCGGGAAATACAAGTGGTGGAAAATATTGGAAAATTTATGTTAATGTTAAAAACATCTGTTCAAGATTGGTTCTGTGGATAAAAACTTTGATCGTCTCCTTTGAAAATTAGACAGTGTTTCCTGTTTTAACAAATAACACATGAACGAAGAGTAACTTTGTCTTACAATATAAACGCCCGCAGGTAAGCAGAAGTCGTGCTTATCACGGCGCGTTGAACTTAGCTAAGAGCAAAGTTCTACACGGAAACTTGGGCCTTTGTTGACTAAAACAGATCGGAATGCGTTTAGTGTTGATGTTTTTCAACACACCGGATAAAGGTTCTATGGAGGGCTTCTATCCCTACACAACAAATAAAATCTAACTCTAACAACTAAAGTGAAAAGTCGTAGATATCAGCTGCCGAATAAAACTAGATAATTAAATTGGGCGTCAAACTCTGCCAGACACCACTTAAAAGCCTACGGATATTCGGCCAAACTTCTGCCGAATATTAGAGGATTAATGCCGGATATTCGGCCTCGCCGGGAAACTCGCCTGATTTATTCATGGAGAAAATTGTCGAAACTACACATTGATATATTGCCTGTCCATTAGTAATCGTTCACTCGAGCTATTTATTTTGAACGCCGAATTAATATTAATAGACTTTGTTCGGCCTGAATGCTAAATAAATATACATTTTCGTATTGTTGGAGGATATATATATATATACGAATATTTCATGCGGGGATAAAACAAACAGTGTGTGAATTATGAAAGGTTGCATTTATGTAATAATAAAAATCAAAAAGCTTTATTACAGTGAAACATGTTGCGCCGACCTCAAATGAATTGGGATAAAGGCAGGAGAATGGTGATTTTGTTTAGGTAATTATATTTTCAGAACACAATCAGTTTGCTAGCACTTTAACAGTGCGGAAACTACTAAATCAGTTATTGCTCGAAAAGGAACAAACTACCTATAAATCGGCAATAACCGTCCTGCTCTATGAATAAAGTGGCTCTCAGTGCAGCCCCAGGGGCCTAGCGGCATGCATATCTGGCCCCATTTCCAATTTGCCATCGATATTTTCCCGGGAACTCCTGCAATTGTTCCACCCCAATAATTTTTATAATAAAATCCGCAATCAGTGACCGCGGGAATCTGTTCAAATAACCGGTTATAATAATAACCTGGATATTTAACGGGAATCCGGTCAACGTGATGGAAAACAAACGATTATGACAACGGAATGGCGGAATAAATAAACCGTAATATGTTGGGAAATGTTTCGGGGATATCTGAAAGAGATATAATGACGCAGAAGAGGTAAGAGGAGATTCACACAAAGGACTTGATTAGATCTAGCCTTGCCGCGTTGTGTAGGTGTTAAATGACTAAGAAAATAGTTAAAAATATATCAGAAACCAAATGTAATAACACCAACCGCGATTGCATCCACTTGAACAGTTTTCTTGACGTTAGCTTCTGAATATCCATCGTCCTGTGGCAATCTTGTGACAAGAATATTTGAGGATATACCTTCTGATCTTTGTGACAATATGCAAGAGAGAGAGAGAGAGATAGATTTGACGATACATTAGCCGGTAATGTGCACGTCTAGGACATGACATGGCCTGTCGCTCGGGTAGACAGTTCGACGATATGGCGCCGTTCTGAAGCAGCCCCGTTTCCGTAGGTAAAGTTTATTATGTAACCTTAGCTTTGAACGACGTTTTCAAACCCAAATTATTACTAAGGCAGTAATAATTTTTCAATAGGAAATGAGTTAAGCGACAAATAGTTCCTCTAAGTCTATCAAGAAAATTGGGAAGGGTCAGAAAAACTTCACTGTTCCTTGATGCATGAGTTTCCGTACAATATAGGTACCTATAATGTATGTTTAACTCTGAATGACGTTTTCACAAAACAAATAATGGCTAAAACTTTATGAAGACTCTACGGTAAGGGGTGCTAGAAAATTTCACTATCCCTTTAAGCTTGGCCACTCCCGTAAAATCGATTTTTCAAAGCGTCTGCTGGATGCAAGAGTCAAGACTACCGCACGTGAAAAGCCTTGTGTTTGTTACGTAACACTAATAAATTGTAAGCTGGCGTAATGTTCTGCGAACTGCGCTCGTGGCGCCACCTAGCGCCTCTAGTAAGTTACTGCCACCACCAAGCGTTTGCAGCTCAATTTATTTGTAAAAGTGGCAGAAGTGGTCAACGTGACGAACATACTGAATGGTTTGGCAGGAAAGAAGAGCAAGAAACTGCAGTTATAATTGTCAGGGCAGCGAGTTGTTGGTAACCATATGTGAAATTGTCCGTGGAACTTGTATTGATAAACAAGATGGCGCCGTTAGTTTCGATTACGGCCGCACGACAAAATATCCATGTACAACTTTACACACATTCGGCTTGTTATTATTTTGTGTAGGGAAGTATTATGATGGCTGTATTTTAGAATAATGATGTGAGACTATAAATGAGTGTGGGTGATGAAAATAAGTGGAAACAATGGATGATTAGTTGCGGCTAACTATGACTACGACGTCAAAGGGTTTATATAAATGTCAAACAAACAACCCAGTACTCAGCCAAGCACTAACACACACAAACAATCCCTAAACAATATTGTTACAAAGCTATTAATAGAAATCGGAACATAGCCATATGTACTCTGGCGTAATAAATAGTTCACACATTTCGGTTAACACATAAACAGACTCATCATAGAACGAAGTACAGAGCATGGAGTCGCCACGGCAGTGTCGAGTGACGGCAGGAAGTAGTGTTAAAAGAAAATGAGTGGCATCGAAAGTGCGTTGAGCGCAACCTCGCGCGGACCGCCTTGAAAGCTGTGAGTTTGCTATGTCTAAGAATCGGAATGTGAGTATAGTGCTGTGTAGTCCTTTTGGCGCATCAAATGACATTTTCAGGAAGGTATATTTGTAGAAATTGTAAAAGAAAAAAAAAAGATGGCGAACCTACACGGTTCCGACAATGAGCACGTGCCAAAAACCGTGTACCACTAAACGGTTGGTTTGCATGAAAATTGTAGACAATGCCGCTTCTAGCAGCGACCGCCAAGGCATCTCCGGGCTCTGAAGAATAAAGTAACAATTAAAACTAATGTTTGTGATGTAAACGTGAAGTGAAAGCAAACAGCAAGTTCCATTTAAGTTTACAATAGTTTTAATTTTCGTTAGAATCTTAGCGGAGCAGCTACTGGCGAACTTCTAACTTTCGTCTGGAGTGGAGCTGAAACGGAAATTTACGTTTTCTGAACTTAATGGAGGATTGAATTTTAACGCTTTTTCTGAACTATTACGATTTATGAGTGGGAAAAGTTCCTTCAATTAATATACTGAACAATCTTAAAAAGGTTGTTCAGTATATTTATTTGATTTTTTAATTTTGAGTTCCATAGCTTTCATTAAATAGAAAAATAACATCTCATGGTGTAACTGTTTTACCCTAAACTAGATGAGCACTGAACTAACGTTCAATATTCCACCCGTTCGAGCTGATTTGAATAATGTGGGCTGATTGTCTCTGCCCGGTTACCGGTGTGCAGTTAATTTCGCTGCCAAAGCGATGAGGGCTCGGGAACGAACAATTTTCATAGTCAGCACAAGGTTAGTTCTTAGGGTCTAGTGCTTAGGAGCAGATAGATATTGGTTGTAAGGATAAACACTTTAGTGCAGTGGTGAAGCATTTGTCGCATCATTGGCGGCAAATAACTTGCATTTGGTCTGTCACATTAAATCTTATCATATTGGTTATGTACTTTTGCATTATTATTGATAGGATCGCGTTTAACCTATCTCACGCGATGCTAAACTTACAAAAGAACAAAAAAAAGACAAAATAAAACTAAAAACGAAAAGACAATAAAAACTTAACCAAGCCCCCGGACATCCAGAAACATTTATTAACAGCAATCAATTGTCAGTACCGTTAATGAACATAATCATCTCATTTCTAAAGGCTTACGTAATCATTTAGGACCTACGAATACTAACACAGTTATCATAAAGTCAAACAGCCTATCTACCTAACACGCGAGTATCGGGTCTCATTAGCGACCGCTGGAGCACTCGACCCGCTTGTCGCCACTTGCAGCCGATCGATTGTCTTCAACGTACTCTGTAATATACATGTGTGTCAAACAACACGCTTGTCAAACTCAGGGACAGTTAACACAACATAAACAATATTTAGATGTATTGATTAGTCAGTTAATATTGATGGCGATGTTAGCACAGGTCGTGCTGTAACTATGAATACCAAATGAAACGCCGATATTATAAGTGTGGAAGACATATTTCTTTCATTTTGTATGAGTTTGTTTAAGTGGTATAAAACTACTATGTTCTCTCATCTCTTTAGGAGTATTAGGAGTGGGAAGTTGTATGATTGATCATATATATATGTACATAAACTAACTGCTGTGATTACGAAGTCTAATGAGTTATGAATTGATTCACAAATATAGCCTAGAAATATCGAAATCAGTCTATACTGGTTTGCCTTTCTGATGGCTAGTTGTCACTGTATTTCTTTTACTTTCTGTTTATTACTTTAACGAATGCTTTTGACACAATATGTAATAATTATGAGCAGCTATAATGTCAAGTAACATTAAAACTTATTCTTACATGAATGGCGGTGTAACGTTAGTTTCATTATTTGCAAACAAGAAAGTTGTTACTTTCTTTCTTTACATTTGCGCAATAAAAGCTCAAGTTTCACAAACAAATATATCTGTTCGGACAATCCTTTAGTTGCAAACTTGGCGAAGCGTCTATTTTCGGTTTCTTTTATTTTCATCCAACGAGTTTGGAGCACTCTCCAATTCTCTCTTTATTGATGTTTTAGTTCAAATATTTTTGAAAGTTGGATCAAGACTTGCGTTTTTTGGAGATTGATTTATTATCAATCGAGAGATGAATTGAAAAATTGGTTATGAATGTCACATTCAATTTTTTAACTTTGGACGATAATAAATTACAGTCTGTTGCAGCTATTAATAATTGTGAGAAAGTAGCTAACACGTTGAAAAATAATAGTTATATCCATAATGCATACACTGACGTTGTTTCAACATGACTATATGTCATTCAGAGAGCGCTAGCTCAAATTGTCATAAACCAAAACCAAAAATATATATTAATTGTAAAGGACAGTACCCATATGCCTGTGCGTATAAAGTGACACAATAACAATAATACAATTGACTGGAGCGTCATGTAAGAGTTTAGACCGCGGGTGGCCGCCAGGGAGCGAGGTTATTACCGCCGACATGACCAAGGATAGCTGCAATACAGATACTGGTTCATATAAAGCGTTTTGGCTATGTATGGAGTTTGAAAGTTGCATGTTAGGTAAGTTCTCATTTGTGTCCGTATACTCATTCGAATGCTTAATTCCACGGTCAGAAAGGTTACTCCGCCCTGCTCAAGCCGATACTGTGTCGACAAATTACCTTTAAGCTCTCCCTAAATAGTGATATTTAAACCTTACTCTTGAATATTCAACTCATTACTGATCCTACTGTTAATGTTTCGATTCAGCTGCATGCAGTTACACTTGAAAAAGATCTCATCATGATTCGCATAAGGCAGGTAGATGATGATGATTATATTATAAATCATCCGCAGCTAACCTTTCCACCATATCAAGACTATGTCATTACACCAGCGGTCAACGAATACGGATGACCCCATATTACAGCTTGAGACCGTTGAGACACTAACTCCATCTTAATAATACGCGTCTAATTTACATGTGAACCTTCAGGCTTAAGAGGTTAGTTCCCCAGGGCTAAGGAAGTGACCGATGTTATACTCTGAAGTCATTTGTTCGAGGTCTTTCTTATTAGCATAATTTGAGGAAACGTATTATGTAAGTAGGTGGTAAACAACTTAAATTATACTACTTCTTAGTTAATCTTTGCATCTTATTTGGACTTACAATATAGTGACAATTCATATCCAACTTTCTCAGAAATATCTATCCCTTTAGGTTGTCATCATGGTTTTCCTGCCATCATCGCAATTTAATTGGAGACGCCGCAGCATCCCTCTATATTCCATACTTTTCATCAGAAGTCATCTCAGTAGTAACCTCCTTTCTAGCCATATCGTCTTTTACACAGTTCATCCATAGTTTCTTTGGTATTCCTCTTATTCTCAGGAAAACTTATCCATATTTTCGAAAAAGAAAGATTACGCGATAAACACAGATTGCATCAACCATTAACAAAACACACCCAACACTACAATGCGCCTTACAAACTAACACAAACAGCAACACCGAAAAGAACCAGTGTAAAGAACCACAGCCAGGAATAGCCTCAAGCTAACACAATTATCTAATCCAACCACCAACACACGTAAATATTTAGTTAACAATAACAAATTAGGTAGTTGCCCTTGTAGCGTAAACACAACGACTCATGCATAATTCAGCGGCTGAAGAAGAGTGATTCGCACGCTTATCAGCAAACGCCTTTATTTATGTAAGGGGCTGATGTATGCTGATGATATGTTTAACACCTATTATGTTCGATTGAGCGATTATGTGAGAGGCTTATGTTTTCGAGACTAATTTCCCGTTATAATCTTGTGTTGCTCCCAATTGTGTCTGAAATTGTGCACGTAAATTTAGTTCAAATTGGGGGTAGAAAACTTAAGAAGATATATTAGATATCTGAATTCAGTATAATTATTATACCGTCCTTATTTATAAGATTATACAAAAAAAAAACTGGCAAATTCAATTCAAAATCAAATTACAGTCCGGTTTTGAAGAAACACAATTTTATATTAAGTCTTGAAACGTCATCAAAGAACTTCAACTCGATTCTAAAAATTGTCCCAACTTAAAACTGCAATAAGGTCCCGAAGTAAATACTAGTGTAATATAAGACAGAAGCACAAAAGCCTTAGTATCTGGTGTTTGCAGCCCGCCAGCCAATTCAGAGGTATCATCGTTTCCACATCAATGGAGCCTTCTTCCACTCCCGATAGATCCACGACTTAGTGGATCTCGTTTAACTTTCTATTGGATTCTATTGTTGGCTTTTATCATGTTAAAATGAGCTGTATGAAGAGGTAGATTATAAGTTGGCGTACATTTTTATGATTTAAAATGTTTCTGTGGTCAAGGTACTTTATGATCAAAATATGTATAGTTGGATGACCTTTTTGCATGTGCCATAAAAGAAGCCATTGACATAGCATTGTCAAATGTTAACCATGTCATTTAGCTATTATTAATCTTATCCGCATGCATGCCTTACAAACTATTAATCGTGAAAACATTTTTATTACAGCCATTTAATATGCTAAATGACTTAATAGGATTCTAGATAATAGTCGTAAAATGTTTAGAAGAAGAATAATGTTTTCAATATACAACCCGTTAAGCCGATACGGGACGTTAAAAGTTGTTTGAAGTAAAATACGCTTACCGACCGTGTTGTAACATTCTTCATATATATATATAGCGATATTTCAAACAGGATAGATATTTGTGGACACTTACCTGAAAACAAGAAAGAAACTTTAATTTTGAACCCACAAACACTGATAAATCAGACGAAATATCTTAAACAATAATAATCCTATCTCATAGCAGCACACTGTCTTACAACAACAAACAATCGTAGCTTGCAAACAAACCTTACTTATAATTACCATACAAACAGGGAAAACAATCTACCCGAATAAACAGACGTAACTACCCACATGTAAAATTCACACGCGTAGACAAAAATACTACGTTTATGTATACGAAAATACTCGTTTGGTTAAACAAATAAACTGGTTGCATCATTGTTATTCACACGGGCTCCGGGGTGCCGCCAGCTACTATTAAAAACAAGTTACCACTACACAACCCGCTGCAAACCGAGCGAAAAACTTTTACGACCTTTTGAAAAGAGTTTAATAACACTATACACAAAATTTAATATTTTCTAGACTTCGACATGCGCAAGTTTTTGTTACACTTAAAAAGCTTTCAAGAAAATTACATTGCATTTCAAGTTTGTTTTCTCTAATCTAATAAAGTGTTGTTTAAAATGACAAAAGTGATAGATGTTACATTCAATGATTTATGAACTGAAAATACAGAATAATGGAGAATACACAAAAAGCTGCTGTCGTTAAAATAGATGTAGTAAAGCCCATCAATAACTGTAAAAACTGAATATAAAAATACTGTAGGTTATGTTTCATTTTTATGTATGTAAAACATCGAATGTGAGCATATAAACCCGCATATTATGTATCGTCACGGTTGTTTCCCCCGAGCGTTTCAGGCTTAAAATTTTAAGCGGCACCAACGTATACGAGCCTTAATTCTACCTACTTTTAGTTGCAGACAGCGTTATCCACTTTCAACAATAAGGAGTAACTTTATAGCTGCAAATAACAGCGACAATAACGCCGTTTAAGTGGGCCTTGTTTTAAGATACTGAATGAGATCACAAACTTGAGTCAATAGGAGAAATGAATCGCAAGTCTCCATCATAACTCTATCAGCATCACCGCTAGAGTTGAACGCGTGCTTAAAATGTCAACTGCGACGAAATTGACACTTCAGACATTCGCATCAAGTAAGTTTTACTGCCCACCCGCGCTTCTGGGACTTGTAATTCAAATCAACATAAGTGCTAGGGACTATGCAGTATCAAATAGAAAAATTCCGAACCTCCTGGGCCCCGTTGGAGAACTAGACCGGAGGACCGAACTAGATATTGCAATGAAATGCAACGCAATAATAAAAGAAGAGTCCGAAAGTAATATATTTGATGGCGCCCGACGTGGGACTCACAACAACATACCTACGAGCGCCACCGTAGATGAAAATTTTAATTGGATGCATCTAATATTTTTTTTAGCATGTTCACTTTAATAAATGCGAAATCTTTAATCTTTTAACCCAGATAGAAATATTTATATATTTTGCTGCTTGAAAAGCACTTTTCACTTGCGTTTGTTAATCACTACATCAAAATCAAACACGATTTAGTGGTCCTTGTGATATAATTAGGTGCTAAGTAAAATTTCGAGTCACTGCCATCAAAGTGTCACCTTTTAAAATAAAGTATTATTGCCGCACTAACTTGGCTTGTCATCTGTGACATTGAAATATTTCAAACGGCTCATTCATTCAAAACAAGTTCGAAACATGGAAAGCAATAACCATTTATTTTGGCGCCCAACGTGGGGCCCGGCGCAAATGAAACTGCTCTATACAAACGTATACAGGTATGTATAGAGATAACGCGGCGCCCCTGGATATGTAAATGCGTGTATTGTGCCTACTTCGGGTGCCTACTTGAAATGATTACTCGCATAATATGTGTTATTGTTGCGCGTATTTCGGTTGAATTACGTTGGATGTACTATATTAGAGCTTGAATCGATAGTGATACTTAATTAAAACTTAGGTCGTTGAAGTTGTAATTATTAAAGAGAAAATTACATTATAAGCTCATTAAACAAGAATGTACATACTTCTAACATACGAACCTACTAAGACTAGTTTATATTTTGAATTAAATGAATACTAAAGAAAATCATGCAATCAAAAATTTTATATTGGATAATGCGCAAAACGTTTTAACTGTCCCGTCATTGTACAATTTAATTCCTTTCAAGCTTAACTCAAATATTCCGTTCACTAAAAGCACGATTATAGCATTCGCGCTAGCTGCGCGAGAAAATTAAAGAGCTTTCTATTAAAATAATGAGAACATTAACTAACACGTTTATGAGAAACAAAATACTCGGCTTTAAGCGCGTTTGAAGACCATAATGTGTATTTAAACACGGGTTAAGGGATTCCATTCGTTTACAGAATTAATTAAGTAAATTATGAAGCAAAATTAATACGCCCAAACACACGAGTGTGTGTACTACACAAGATTGTGAATTTGTGATACAAATAAGGTAATAAGCAGTTGAAATAGAAATTATTATCTAATCTTAATTTTTCCTCCAAACCGAGTAAAACATCGAAATATTTTAAAAGCCTCACCTAAATCTAAGCCAAACATTTTGTAAGCTCCAGATTGGAACTAGTTAATATATTTACGTACACAAAATCTTGATAAACACATGACGTAAAGTTAGATCGTACTGCGCCCATAAAGCTGGCGTGTAACGAGAAAGATAAATATGTGCCGAAATGATTTGCGTAAGCCTATGTCTGTTTAGGATGAGGAACACCACACAAAGCGGATGGTACCAGCTACTTACCAAATAACGCTCCTCCATAACACTTATAAGCCTCGTGAAGAGTTTCTATTACATAATAACTTATCAATATACTCAATTATTCTAGACTTCCAACATATTTTATAGACATCTACGCTCATTATTCTACTTCGTATTACGAAATAGGAGACCTAGATTCGTGATCCGTGTATCAATACTCATAAATGTAAGTAGCTTCTCAGTTTGTTCGACGTACGTCGCATTACAATGACGTTTGTACACACAGGTCGAAGTGGAAATGAAGACTAGGTCGTTTGGATGTACCTCGTATCTAACAACATCCAATCTGGATTTACAATGAATCTAATCTGATATATCTGACGAAAGACCTAAAGGTTCATAAGTGGGAAGGGCTAGAAGATGAAATATAAGGCTAATGACATTTAAACTAAGGAATAGAAAAATATATATGTGTTAGTAGTCGTAACGCCAAACTTTCTGCACTCCTTGCGGGAGCAATTTGGTACAAGAAATATGACGTCAGAGTGAAGTTTAGCAACACGAACTGAACCCAAACATTTTGGGTATTACAACCCAGGAACATTTACCGTGATTGACTTGTTTTTTTTTATTTGGACAAAAACAAACCTTCGTGAACTCTGTAGGGCCATGTTAGTGGGGCCAGATGTTAAGCAATATTCATGTAATTATTGAATAAGCTATTTACAAAAACGAATAACCATTTTCGAACTATTAACCACTCACTTACACTTACATAATTTTCCCATTTATGCCATCCTACATTAACAATCATTTCACCGTTTTACGATGCATTGCATTGTTTTTGCAAGCAAGTCTTGCTAGTCTCTCTCTGAGAAAATGTAGTCGAGGAGATAACCAGTAACTAACATTCTCTGCCATACATTTTCCAGTTTGAGGCCAAACATTTGCGTATAAATCTCAGGCGGGAGAATGCGACAGAACAACGGTGTGCAATAAAGGTGTCCCGGAGGACATACACTTTGATCTGGGTCCCGGGATTGAGTGACTGGTGGCTGCCAGTAGCGGGACTATCCAGAATTACCGGCGTTTCACATTCAAATCTATTTCTCATACAACGATATATGGAGATTCAGGAAAAGAAACATTTCTGTTGCTGGAAAACAAAGAGAAAATGCATCGTCAACTAAATAGTACTATTATTTTCGCTAGACTATTTATTCTCTTATCTCACGAAAAAGACATATGCGAGCATCAGTTTAAAACGCGACACAGAATTTTAAAATGCTTTTAGTGTTCCAAGAAGTACTGAGAGTGAATGCATTTGAGTCGTAACTCATATCCGACATGACGGCTGTCTGTAGCTATCGATGTTTCCACATCATTACGCACGTTTGGCACGTGTTAGTGTCCTATTGAGTCAGATTTACCTTGGTCATTTGACGCTGGACTCAATTCAGGAAGGAATCCTTTACGACAAGGGTGTTAGCTCAGTTTATCAAAAGAACCTGAAATAAACTACCATGATCAAAATATAAATGATTGTCGGTTCATCTCTGCCTCCTTAGGGATCGCGAACGTGACTTAGATATGTGATACTTTCACATCTCAAAGAGTACCTAGTCTCGTTTCTGTCCGTTCGTATATTTAGAGTGTACTTCAGGTTTTAGTTACGTATTTATTGCCTGCGGCTCTCGCGTATGATAATAAATATCCGTAATTTGCAATTGAAATAAATTCGCTGTTGTAACGGGTGTGCAATTTATTAGTGCAGCGCGGTATTGCCCGCGCCGTGCCGTGCCCGACTGACCGTTGACTAGTGCCACTGACTAGGTACTGACAGAAGGATAACACGACAAATTCTATACATTAGCAGCAACAAGCCACGACTATGTGAGAAAATAAGATATATTTCTATCAACGCATCTAACTCACACCCAGGAAGCTAAGCCTTTGACACACCTGATAAGCCCGATAGGACCACGCAATAATGGTATCTGGATCCACCTTTTTGAGACCGCACCATGTCTTGTGCCATGAGCCATATGTTCACAGTAGTCGCAGCTCTTACTGTGCGTTCCCACTGGCGAAACAATCAAACAATCACAATAAACATGTTAAAATCTCTCTCGCTCTTTATTTCATCAGACAGCACGTTTTAGTACGCACAGATACACTGTGCGCACCTCTCTGCTCTTCTGTCTCTATGTTATTGCCTGTATATGTGTTTTGTGTGTATGTAAAGATGTTCTCCTCTTTTTTTGAAGTCGGTTAATAAATACTCCATATTAGCATCTGTGTTAAGTGAGCCTTCTGATTTGCCTTCCAGTGCTTCTTCGCCAACGTGCCACTGAGCCGTAATGTTGCCGCATTAGCTTCAAACGGCGTTAGTCGGTGATATATCTGCACTATATTGTTCATTAGAACGCTGTACTTGCTGCATACTATACCCCCACCGACCCAGGCACCCAACATTGCGTGTCAAACCATTTAATCCGCTCCATATAATATAATTTCTCCACTACGAGAACAGCTGGCATTACTAAGAAACCTAGTACCTTGGAATCAGTATAAAAGCAAGCATGTACCGTATCGTAACTTCAATTAGAACTCCCCAGTCAATATTTAAACAAGAAAGTAAGAGGGTCTTGTGTATAAATATTTATAAGTCAATCTGTAATCCTGAAATATGATCCATTTCCGTCGGAATTATCGCTTTATTTCTCCGGTTGTGTGATTCGTGGCTCCATTAAGTCATAATTGGTACTTGTCGGTTTTTTTGTATTGCGTTGATTCAGCTTTTTGATTAGCTAGGTCTAGTTCGACGCTCCGACCAATAGTCGTACGGTTATTATAGCCAATAATAACACATACCAAAACTTATTACGATTCCTCATGCCAGTAAATTAGAAAAATAAATGAGAATGATTTCTTGTAGTACGTCATCCTAATAGATACATATTTTATAAACCGTCTTTGTCGTCCACAGCCTTTATATAGCAAATATAGTTAAACTAGAAAAGGAGTGCGCTTCGGCAATCTACGTGTGCCCGAATAAGCACGGACGTCGCGCCACAGAGTGCACAAAGAAAAAAAATTACAACTTTTGTCTTGTCACGCTTTGTAGTCTAGCACTATTATTTCGTGTGTTATGAGGTTTTATTTTTTCGGTTTACCAACTCTGGTCACTCAAGCCTTGGTAAGTTACTTAATCGAGGTAATTTAAAATAGGCAAGTATTTTAATGGTTGGAACAGCTCTAGATTAGATTTCAACATCGACCGTTCGTATTTCCGAAAATAGACGATCATTCCCGAAGCGCATACTTTCCTTTGATATTTTTACTTCGCTGTTATCCCGTCAGCCAACGCTAGAAAGCCTGCTGCCGCAGCATTCTCAGCTTAATTAATTACAGCAGCAATGTGTACCAAACTACCGAGTTGTTTCGTAAATAAGTGCACAATTTTTCCGTCTACTACAAACAGGCTATGAATGTTGACTCTACGGCGATGTGGTGCGGCGCCGGCGTCTAAATACTCTGACCGGGCAGTTCGGTTGCTCTTTGTGTTCGACACTATTTTCTATACCGATGTGTGGTACTGCCAATTATTTTTGTGTTCATTTTTTTTGATGACGTCTGATCGTTTGCATATAATAGCTGTGACCATCGTAGTAAATATATAAAATTAGATAGATTGACATAGATCCAAATAGTATAGTATAGTTCTTTGTTCGTCACAAGACCCCTACTCGCCCACTATACCAATGCCGAGCCACACACAGCGTCACGTATCACCCGAAATATTCACTAAAGGCGCTAATGAGTGCGTTTTAATTAATCGTTTGTACTGTGACGGCGATCGCTTGTTAACACACGCCCCACAACAACGATTGAGTTACGAATGCAATCATGCTAGCAAATATTGAACGATTCACTAGTTTAGGCACGTTTGTTTTTGGGGCTAATTATAATGAAGAATTTTCATGATGTTGATAACATATATTTAACTAAATGGAATTGGTAGTTGCATAAGTAGGTCCTTACTTGAAAAACTAACCTCTTTTTATTTCAGTACTAATACATGACGGATTTAAAGAAAAAAATCATAATTCATTAATAATCTATTGTCAGTCATAAATTGGCCAATATATAAAAAAAACATACAACAAGACGGATAGCAAGACGGGTACATGTTTTTAATACGAAATGACTCGATGTGAACCCATGTGGTAGATATTGACGTGAACGTCGTCAGTCTAAGTCGTGGTATTACGTAGAACAAGCCTATTAAGCTAAAGCCTTCGGGAATTCTCCCTTCGCAATTCATAAATCCCGTCGGTATATTCCCAAATGAAGTACGTAACATGCAAACCATTATATCTGAAGTCACGTCTTGCCCGAAATAGCCCGGATTGAAGGCTGCGTGATTATGTACAACCGACAGTAATCGTACCGCAGTTTTATGATACTCAGAATATCCCAAAATAGACACGACTTTTATGAACTCGTAAATAAAATAATCTGTCCGGTTGCTATGTTGGTTTCATGAAAGGGAAGGGAGACCAGTTATTTCGGTCATTTATCACTAAAATATTGCCGACAAATTATCTTTCGATTGACACTCTACGCCACTATACAGGGCAATCATTAGTCAGCGAGAGAGCCATAAGCACAAAGTTTATCTAAGACACACTGTATGGTGTACGCGTACGTAATGCGTCTACCTCACACGTGGCTTTACTGTGTCTACAATACTGTTTACTGCCACCGTAAATCTAGTGTACCGACAAAAATAACAATACTTTATGACACTTTGTTTATTGCATCAAATAAAGCTTTATTCCCGTCATAAAACCTATATTTGCTAATCCTTAGTCAACACTCGTTAACTCTCTCTATCGCAGTGTCCACAGCGGCCATTTTTCCTCTCATTTGCATAACGGTTAACCTGACAATGATCGTGGTGACAGCTTCGCATAAATACGAATACATTATTAGGCACGCATCGTCCGTATCGACCGGACAGTTCGGACGGCGGACACGGATCCCGGACGCCGGACACAGGCGCCCTCTTAATTTACATTTTAATTTGCTAGCACGTTGTTAATATACAGATGTGTTAAAACAGCTGCGTCGGTTATTGCTGTGAACGTAATACTTGCACGGTACTGGGTCGAATTAGGCTGGGACACTCTGTATTAACTTGTGTGAGTCACAATTTGCACGAGGTTCGACAACTCTGGTCCAAAACCACGCGACTGCTATCCAGAAGTTGGTCTAATGCACTGAGTGTTGTCTTACTTGAAATTTCGCTCACTTGCCTTATAAGCTGAAGTTAAGTCATATGCGGTTTCTGCGAAAACTACAGAACACCACGTGCTCCTGTTAAGATACATTAGCTAAACTTTTGAATGAAGACAAATCGACAACAAAATACATCGAATTATTACCATGCTATTTCCTCGCATCACATATACATAAAGATGGACTTCCAATCCAACCCAGATTCTGTTGTACTCCACGTGGAATTTAGCTTGACTTCAGAACTCTACACCACAACCCTAACTACCTCCGTTAAATATCATCTAGATCCACCACAAATCCGTTTCTAACCCGTGTTTAACCCTGAAATGCATCTGCACCGCAACTCGGAGACTCGAGCGCTGCATCACAGTTGAATTCCTCGCACTTGCGACCTCCGCGCCGCCGGGAATTTGCGCCAAATGTAATGGTGCTTCACACATGATCGCTCGCTCGTATTGAGTGGCGGCTGTTGGATCGCTGCGTTCCAATTTAAATGCGGTTTCATAACCACATGCATTATAACAGAGTTGTGCGACAATTTCGGAGAAAATTTCGGGTAGAATGTTTAGTAAAATTGGCCTTTAAAACTCACTTTTATTGCAGCTATTATGTTCAGACGCAGTCGCTGCATCGAACAGGCTTCAGTTCAGTGCTATTGTTTCGCGAAGTAGCTTAATTAAATTGCCCCGAAGGCTATCACTTAAACAGCTGCATTCTATCGAGCACAACTCTTTAGCACGGCCGCATTTATCCAGCGATATTTCACACAGGGTACATATTTGTTTCGACCCAGTGTTCATTTGAGCTTCAAAACGCTACAATTTGGACGCCAACAAATGTATGGAAACTAGGTTTGTATTGTACATGTGCGAGTAACCTTGGAGCTATATTTGGTTCAAAATATCGGGCGTGGAATACGTGGGCAGGCCGCAGGGGCGCAGGGGTACTGAATGCGCGACTTATGTAACTGGATTAAAGATTATTATTAGCCTCGGCTTGTTATGTGACTGCACGTTTATTATTTTTGACGTGAAAGGGGCTTATGGGATTTCAATCAATGTTATTACGTAGACTTAATATTTCAAAAGCTGATTTTTGATCGAAGTCTTTAACATCTGCTATAGAAACATGCTCAGATACTGGTATATGATATCCATACTATATACAGTTTAATAAGCAGCAAGACCAAAAAGATCATCAACACACTAAATTACAATACGTGACATTGACTTCTTACCCCGACTCACACACGCACGCTCCCCAAACCCCCACATATCCATAACGTTACCTCATCAACACCAACTGAACATCCTCAGCGGCGGACCTTGGCCGGGGCTGGCGCGCTGCCAAAGGTCGTCCTTGCCCACTTTCACCGCTATCGATTTTGGAAGATGCCCCGAATTGAAGCTTATTGCCCCGGCTAACAAGTGCAAGTTCACTTGTTATTGCTGAGCGGTGCCAGCTGCTGTGGCTGTTGCTTTTATGCTCATACTTGCTTTGGAGTACGCTGTTTGTATACCACAGTGCATTTTTAAATTGTTTCTAAGTTGATATGAACATTGGTACATGTTGAGATACATAGTTTCAGGGAGCTAGGTGTGTCACCGATGTGAGGCATAGTGTAATACTAGCCCATTAATTGTTGCTTTTGTTTAGTGTCCGACAGGAGGCGTATTTCGGCCAGAAATACGGCTCCTAATCTCTCTGATTTAAATTACCTTGCATAGCATAGCATAAGCATAATCAGCCTATTAATGTTCCCACTGCTGGGACGCAGGCCTGCTCTCTATGATAGGGAATGGGCTATAATCCACCACACGGGCCCAGTGCGGGTTGCTAGATGTCACATGTCTTCGAATTTTTGGTTCTAGGACATGCCGGTTTCCTCACGATGTTTTCCTTCAACGTTTTGAGAGTAGTGGTGATGAAATAACTTACACAAAGTAATGCGCCTGGCTGGGTTCGAACCCACGACTTACTGCTCGTAAGTCGGGGTCTCCACCACTGGGCCACCGCTGCTCTCCAATCTCCAATTACCTTGCGCCTTGACAAAAATTATAACACTTCGAAATGAGTGACCCTTGCCCCCCACCCGTTGCCTCTTCCAGCGCACTCTCGCGCATTAGTAATAATTAGTAACGTTGCCTCTTCCAGCGCACTCTCGCGCATAGTAACAATTTGTTTTCAGCGCTTGCTAGAAACCTCCGGCTTCAGCCAAAACTTCGGCTCATCTTGGCGGAAGCTAAAGATTTGGCCGAAGGTGGTCGAAGCCGAAGCTTCGGACAGACACTCCTTATTTTTAACTTCCAGTCGCAAGATCGGTTGGGCGAAAGACATGTTATTTAAGCAAGATATTTGTTATTATTTTTTTATGTATTTTTTTGGATTCTAGTGAGAAGAGTAGTATGATAAGGGAATACCCACAATTTAAATTGAGTCCAAGTTCTTCCACAAATTCATTTTGTTACCAGAGACTAACCCCATCCCAGGGGCGCGTAAATCACTTGAACTTTTACTTCCTACACGAGTAAGAAAATCCTGCAGAATAGATAGATAACACACATTTTTATACACGCCAGAATTCCCAGCATTTTTCAATCGTTAGACACTTCTCTCTGAATCTAAATTCCGTTCAAGTTTCTCTACAAGGTTATCGAGTGATTGAACAGAATTTTATTCTAAAAATATATCTGTTTCATGGCCTGTTCGCCGAAAGTACTTCAAGAACAAAGATCACACGACACGAGAAAATGAGAGAAAAACTAACTTGGGGAACTAAAATGTTACATTTTAAGTGAATCGCGAAGCGAAGTAATTTGCATAGCTAATATTATTAAACAAAAGTGGGGCGCAAAGAGCGAAGGATTGCGTACAATCGCTTGCACGGCAAGACGTTAGCCGCCGCGAACATTCAGTGTCACGGAGCTACCGAGGACGGACAGGAGATAATTCTAGCAATTTGCATTTTAATCACTGTGTCGCCACCCCCGGTAATGGACAGAGAAAAAATTTATGAATTTTAAATACACATTTTGCATATTTTACATGTGACGTGATGAGCATCTCTATCAGACACGAAGATATTCATTTAAAAATAAAATCGTTGACCAACAATGTAAGTTGTTCGTAACTTGTTCCGACTTTCAATCGAATCTATTGTTTACGCCATGAGCGAACTGTTCAGCTAAACAATTTTGTCATGGAATACCTTACATTTAAGAAGAATTCAGTAAAGTAAGTCGACTCAAAACGATCGCATACTTCATTTTGATTTATACCCTCCACTAAATTTTCGTGGAAATGTAGAGTAATAGAATTTATAATGGTACCGAGTGAACGATGGAAATAATTTACTGTAAAACCTGTCACCATATAGGACCTATACATTTTTAAATCTACTGCACATCATACCCTTTCAGAAGTTACCGATTGTTTTAATGAAAAAAAAAACAGTCCACATTCCATTCCTTGCCAATGTGATTATTTTAGGAGCACTTTATTTATAAAATGGGAATCCAAAAGTACATAATACGGAGGGTATTACGGTACTTTACCCGTATTTCCTGACAACGTCAACCCAAAATGTTGGTATAAAATCTGTGACGGAGTGAAACACTCGTGTAATTACATGGCCCTCTCAATATGACGTAATTCCCTCTTAAAGCTCCGTTCTGACGCCTCACTAATCCCGCGGGAATGTGTTTTACGCCACTGTATCAAAGTTTTAAGTCCTCACGTCAAGTATTAAGAAAATTTAAAGGAGTTTTCTTTTTAAAACATTTTAAAATTGGGTTGACTTTAATCCTTGATAAATAAAACTAGAGCGACGAAGTACAGGTCATCATCATCATCATTTCAGCCGAAACTTCCACTGCTGGACATAGGCCTCCACCAAGTATCCCCACATTGACCGGTCCCGTGCGTCTCGCATCCAGCGACAAAGGAACAAAATAAAAGAGGGGGTTCAAGTACAGGTAATCACAGTTTATTATAGCTTAACGTTGGTCTAAATCTAAAGACTCGAAGCAATCGTAATCTTAAATATATCTACAGCGAGTATTTATCAGAATAGTGTGCTCATATTTAAGGGTCAGACCATCAAACTGAACCACTTTCTCCATGAGAACATCATCGCAAAACATATTTGGTAAACACATTTTTTATTTACTTTAACTATACAGCGTGTAAACCAAGCCATAAGGAAAATGTTAGTAAATAACAGCGAACTTACATAATACTAGTGTCGCACGAGATTTAGGCAAACCCATCTGAAAGTATTTCGCGCGAAGTGTCACATGGATCTCGAAGTTCGTCAGAAAGCATGGATCAGCGCGAGGGATCATCGATCAAACACGTCCCGCTGAGGAAATACTTTTAGCGAGACATTTTCTTTCCGATTGCTCTTATGACCTGTGTCATAACATATTAACTTTCTTTATCTCTCTATCGCGCAACCGCAGAAACTTCTCTTACTATGGCGTTAACTTCTTGAAAAGAAAAACAGTAGTCATATTTTCGGGCACAAATTAACGCTCATTTTGCGAACTGAGTCGCAACTTGCGTCAAGCGACACGTGTCGCGTCGCAAATCGTGTTGCTAGTAGTGCTAGGTTAGTTGTGGCATGTCCTAAAAAAAAAATATGTTTGCACCAGTCGCCGCACGACTTCGCACAACACGTATGTCGCTTGAGCGTGTAGATTGTGGTCGTGGCCAAGCCACTATCGACATTGCATTTGGAACACAGCAATTATAACAGATCTTGATATCCTTTACCTAATCTGGTCTAGTAACACATAAAGCATTCGTAATCCTCGAATCTAGTAACAGTAAAGAGGCCGTGCATATCACGGGATCGTCCCGAATGTATCAGATATCTCGATAGAACCCTAGATCACTAGGTATGTGTGTCACGACAGCCTTCGGCATATCTGGTCGTATCTCACTCCTCGCCAGATGTTCCCGAATTGGGTCAATGTTCTAACACTAGTATTGACTTGTGCATACAGAATTCTGCACATTTGATGCGGATTGCGATTCTATTTTTAGCGAGTTGTGGTATCGATTTGTGTGGAAGATGGAACTATCTGGATTTATGTAATAACATTTTCGTATTTGTTCAAACTGTGAGCAAATTATGTATTCAGATCAGGATTGTACCAAGTAAACTCAGGTTCTGATTTCAATCACACAAACAACGAAACTTGGTCTATGTTCTGTTAAAATAAAATATAAATAGTTCTGTTTTTAAGATCCACCTCCCTCTAGAATTTCAAAAAACAGGGGAACAAAGCTTTCAAGAGCAAAATGTATTAAGGATTTCCTCGAAACAACATTTTATTAAAATTTACGAAGGTGCTGTTTTACATTCTTTTTTCCTTGACTAAAATAAAATTCATATAATATGTACGGTGGGTATCCGCCTACTAGGGTGTCAAATTGACACCTAACCTTTGGCCTTCATGTATTTTCCAGTTTGCCGTTGAATTATGAACACATCGTTAGCACAGGGGACGGGGCAGACGAGCAGCTCGTCATTCAGTCTTTGTTAATTAACGAACACCTCGTCCCAGCCGGGATGGGAACCGACGGCCCGTGGCGTAGATTGCCTATTAACGCCACTATGTCTGGATTGTGAAACATGTGACACGAGAGATTTTGAAGTACTTTGATCGCAACTTCCGACTTTGAAGATCACGCTGGTCGAAGTTTATCTTAAGTGAAAAATTTGTTTAAAAGTACCGTCCCTTGTTCAAAAAAAGAAAACGTTTAACCACATATCTATATAAGACGAACACAACACTTTAAACACGAGTACTACTTCGCCTTTGCACTTATTAATTACTGCTAGATTATAATCATTTCGATTGGACTCAAGACGGGTTTTATCAAATACGAAAAATCACTTATAAGTATCTTTTTGAATAATTAATTTACTATTGTTCAGGTACCCAATTGAAGCATAAATAAATTACCAACAACATTTATACATTAAACACAATTGGTCTAGTCATAAACTCAAACAGCTCTGTCCCACAGCATCCGGTTTTCGACTAGCCGGGAGTGGAACCGGCGCGGCGGCTCGTCACCCGACTACCTAATAACGTAGCCTTGTCAACTGATTACAAATCAGTAAACGCCAGAGTAATCGTGTGTAATCGATCGCCAATTCTGCTGCTAACATTATTATGACGCGTTAATAGAAATTATATTTGTTCCAGTGGTCGATGGATTGTCTGAGAAAATATAAGTTATTTATATATAAATTAATGTTTTCATTCAATCTATAAATATTCTAGTAGCTCAAAACGCTGTTGGTAAACAGCGTATATACCAACTGAACACTGTTGATCTAGTCATAAACACCAACGGCGTCCAGTTTTCGACAAGCCGGAATTGGAACCGGCGGCGGGCGGACCGATACCCGACGTCCTATTAACGTCGCCTTGGCAACTGATTTGTAACGGCAGTGTTATTGTGTGCAATCGACCGCCAGTTCTGCTCATAACATTATTATGACTTGGTGAGGGATTTGTCTGAGAATTTAGAACTACTGAATTGGATACAGGAGGAGATCTAGGTTAAAAATCTTTCTGGCCTGATAAATAGCGGTGAGATGAAAAGTGTTAATTAGTAAACAGGTAGACGATCTGTTTAACCGCTAAGGCGTGGACACGTAATAGGCAGATTTAACTTCAGTAAGACCTCAGAGGGGAACCTAGTCCACATTTGTAGATACCTACCTGCTTAATTTGACAAAAAATACGGTCCGTTTCCCTCAAGCGCAGTTACAACCTTAGAAGTTCTCAGAAGTAACGTAACATCCTCAACAGAATTTAATCAACGAGTAATTTGGTCTACAAACTCGTAATGTGTGGTCAAAACTAATATCTGGTGGTTACGTCCAACCAGACAGGTGCTTTGTGAGTAATTCCCTAATTGCCATAGTTGTGGACCTCCGTCAGTCACAGGCCATTTCTGTCAAATCTCCGCTAAGAAGCTTGAAGCTTTGATGTTCGTAACGTGGGATGTAAACCTCGGGTTGTTTCACGTAGTTGCTGTCCTACAAACTGGTTGGTTATGAACAGTCGTCGTTTTCCGTTGAATTCTGTCCGGGACTAAGCTTACGGTGAGCAGTGATATTTAAGCTTAATGTTTCATTTGAAAGGTGAAGTTACGCAGCGTCACAAGATTTGTGAATTTGGTTTTAGGGTAAAATGGCGACACTAAAGTCAAGCATGCAAGGTTGATAGTAAGCGTGGTAAAGGAAAGAGCCCCTATTGCTTGGGAATAAAACATAGCTGGCGAAAAGCGGGTTTACTATTCAGGGTACACTTCTACCTAACCCTTTGGGGGTTACACGCGTGATGTTATGTTCATTTTCGTTGCAAGAATATAGCAACTTAAAATTACTAGTCTTATCTTGCAGATTAGCTTTCCAAGCAAAACATTTTAAAAAGAAAATCCGATAATATTAGAACGACATATTTTAAGTATTGAAAAGATAAAGATAAGCTCTCTGATATAAACGAAGTCGAGATAAAAGGGGCCACCGGAAAATGAACACAATAATTTTCTAAAATAAGACGCAATTTCAAAATAAGCGACTATCATGAAAACTTGATTTTTCGGTTTATACTAAACTTCTTAGAACGGACTTCTTAGGACGGATTTCACCAATAAAACCGCTTTCAATGGCAGTCAGTTTCATAAATGCTACAGAATATTGACACTGACAGCTCTAGAACGCCGTTTAGATGTTGATTGCGTTTAGTTTTATTGGTGAAATCCGCCCTAAGCCGAATAGTGAATATAAATGAGGCCTAGACTTTAGATTACTTTACACAGCTTTAGCCGTAGTGAGTATAATAAAGGAAATTAAATGCTAAAATAAACTCAGACAATGTTTCCACAGCGAGAGATATAACTAAAGTCAGTCACACCAGTATTCAGCTTTTGATGCCTACACTAACATTATACCTAAATATGAAAGTGACTTAAGTCTAGTGAGCGAATTAGCTGCCTATCATATCGACACACTGCGGTAACTTGCTGTGAAATATTTGTATATACGGACAATACAATACAAAAAGTTGGTCGTCACTTTAATAAACAAATAATTTACTTGCCTTGACATCATTGCACAACTAAAGAACTGAAAATAACGAAGGTAACTAATTAAGGAAGGTAGCTCTGTACCTACAAAAGAAAAGCTTCGTCCTAAGTACCTTTGTATTACTTTTAGCACAGAAAGTTTAAAACATTTAACGTGGGCAGGCACACCATAATGTCTGTATTCTTTTCTTAAATTACGTAAATTAAAAGCCACAGCCATTCCAAATAAAGGCACGTTTTGAAAAACCCCTACCAGTCGAGTAAAATTACGTAAAGGTTTGTAAAATATCCCCTCATAACGCGAGAAGCCCTACAACTACCATGAAACATAAGACCAAAATTCACCCGTATAAAACACAAACTTTTCCCTACAAACGGTAACGAAATAGGAAAAATAAACAGCATCAAAGCTAACAGGGTGTACAGGGGGTACAGTGTACATGAATCTATTTGTGTAAGAACAGTACAATGGCGGCGCAGGCCGACTACGTAACGACTACGCAACGGGTACGCTTGAGTGTCGAACAAACAGGTACCATTGTGAGCGTAAAAAATGTGGCAGCTAGGGAGAACATTGAAAAGGAAAAATAGGAACGAGTACGTACAGTATACGGTCGTTAATATGACACAGAGACCTTAAGTAAAAGGTAATAAGTCATATGTGAGTGGCCAAAACTGACCTTATGGTGATGTTCTTCAGAAAGGTCAAGTGAGCAGTTTTCGTGCGTGTATGGGCAGTTGTGACCGAAGACGAGGTGCAAGGAGTATGTTAGAAATCCAGGCGGCGGTCTCTAGTTTCTGCCTACCTCCATGGGGAAGAGGCATGGGTTAATACATGTTTGTATGGAGCTTTAGAAAGAGACTCAAATAGATATGAGTGACAAAGACAATGCTGTACAAATACAAAGCCCAACTATTTAGGAAACTCGATGGGCCATTTTTACAGTCATGATGATTGACCGTGAAAATTTAAATAAAGGTTGTTTACATCATTTATGGACGTGTTTTTTCTTCATATTAGCTCGTTAAACGTTCGTAATGAGCCTCCTAACAGCTCCACTATAATAAGCGGTCGTAAAAAAGGTATTATCGCCCCGAGTTGACTAACTGATTAGTGATCACAATGTTGTTATTTTCGTCCATAAGCCCTTATCGCCTTCAATAAAACCCTAAAAGGGGTGGGTTATTCACCACAAACACTATCGCAACCAGTTCAATGTATTCTGTGCTATTTGTTTGAAATGGTAATCAAAAAAGTTTTGAATAGCCCTTTGTCTATGGTTTCAATAGATACTAACAATAGAAAAGAGTTGCTTTTGACCGCGGTTTCGTTTGCGTGGAGATCGAAAGCTATCCCACGAGAAAGTACTACCGAGATAAGAAAAGAAAATTGATTCTATGTCTTAACCCAGGGATATTTTCATTCATCCGTCAAAACGCGAAATGTTTACAGACAGAGTTACTTTTGTATTTAAAATATGAATATGGAAGAAGGTAGTTTTGATGGAGTGATTTTTAAATTATTTGTGTATCGGTTGGCAGAGGGCTTCGAGAATGATCTCCCGAATAATGATCTCGACAGAATTGGGTTAATTACTCGCTGGCAAATAGCTACTTAGCACCGCAATCTTAACAACAAATCTTTACTTAAGCCTGAAAGATGCCACTGCTTTTGTTTTAATTTTAAAGAGATTAGAGACCGCTATTGTGTATTTAGCTACAACAGTGGCATTTTGACACAACAGATAGGTTTGAGGAAGACCAAATAAACGGTGTATGGATTGTGTGAGGAATGATATGAAAGATAAAGGAGTAAATGATAGCGTGACTGTTGACAGAGGAGAATGAAAGAAAAAAACGTGTTGCACCGACTCTAAGTAACATGGGCAAGAGCAGCACGCGTAGCATGACCACCGTAGAAAAGGGGTTTTGTAGACGGAAGAATCGAGAAAATGACAGATTCCTTTTGATGATCTGTCATTTTGTCGATTCTTCCGTCGACAAAACCCGTTTCTACGGTGGTTATGCTACGCGTGCTGGAAGATGATGATATAGGTTTGATAGAAAAGTGGATATGTTAATAATAACAATGAAAGCCATATAACATGGCCATTTAATTCCAGTCAATTAAACGCATCCGACAACACGTCGGAATTATTTCGACAAACACATTTGTCCTGATTGTTCAATTACAGGAAACGCACTCTCAGAACAAAATTAATCCAATGAATTTGGCTAATAATTTGCCTATTAATCACGCATAATTAGCTGTCTGCTGCCAGCCTAGGTAGCAGAACAGACACGGACTGTATAGAGACACAATTAATCTGTGTTTCAGTCTGTCACCCCGCACCCTCTGTCGGGGAGCGTGCCTGTCAAGTGCAATTAAATGCAGATACGAGGGGCACTTGCACATACATATTCATTAATAACGCATTTCTCAATTACTTGTTTCAGATCAATCAATGAATCCACCAACACGTAGTTTGAAACTTAAATAAAAGTAAGATAAGAAGAAAACAAAGTTTTAAGTATAAAGATAAACGTAATCGAGTAATTAGTAAACAGTTCGTTAAAAGTTGTTAATGAACTTTCTGATATTTAAATTTTATAATATTTAAAGCTAAAACTATCAACTTTACCTTGTGCGTCAACACGTTAACAACTTTTATAATCTTAAAACCTTGTATAACATCTTTTTGTGAAAGTCTTCCAACATTATTGATCAGGATAATGTGTAAATCAGCAAGACAGACACTTCAAAAGATTTAGAAGCACTTGTACTTCAAACAGCTGTACTGGACCCGTATAAGATTTGATTAAACAAAGTCTGCAGTGTTGATTAAACAAAGTTCAGTGCCCAAGAAACCCAATATTTCGGGACCTATTTCATCTGAAATAATAACATAAAACAGTATCCGAGTTCAAAGGCAACTTGCTTCTTATGAAACAATGCTCCGTCAAGTTTTCACGCTCGTTCGGTTGTTCCGTTACGTATAATTTGGTGTTCCGAAGACGGCCGAGTGTTCCCGACTCCAGCCGAAATTTTCATGCTAACTTAGCATTGTAATCTCTCTTTGTTCCGGCTTTTGAGAGGGTTCTTCATTGTGGAAAATTAGTCAACATTTCTCTCCTATTTGGACACAAATGCCAATAACCTTTTCCGAGATAAGTTATTTTTTATTGCGGTATGATGGACTGGTTTTTGTGATTTTTGACATTTTTATCGGATAAATGGAGTTCAACAGTTCAGTTCACTAGAAATGGAATAACAATAGAGATCAGAAGCACCACGAAAGGCTTTAACGGTGAACAATGTTCCGACAAAATGTACAGCAAATCTTCAATATTTGTCGTCAAACTCATATCGAGCTAGTATAGAACAATACCCGCCACTGGCAGCTACCATCACATAACCCTTGAATAGTTAACGTCCTAAAACAGCTCCATATAGCGACAGCACTCCAATTGAATATTGCATCGAAATAGAAAGCTCTATGCCCCCGGGGAGTCGCTTCCGCACAACTGATGCAAATAAACTATTGTAATTGTACAGCGAATGTAAATGAATGATGAATAGTAATGTAGTGCAGCTCCTACTTCTGTTTCAGACCAATGTGATTGAATCTTAATATAAAGTAGCTAGTGTAAGTGAAAGGGGTTGTATTCACTATGCCGCAGTTGTGTCCACGGTAAAACATTCATGTTTTGATAAATAGCTACTATTGCCAGTGACACGAAGGTATTATTTTGACAGGCGCGATGGCACTGCGGCGCCACCTGCGTATGCGCCATGTTTATCAATAAACTTCCATACGGATTCAAACAATACTGAACCAAACCTAGACCCGGCAAAGCAACGGTTTTTCGCGGCAAAGTCTAGACATTTTAAATGTTTATTTATTTATTTATGTACACACAAAATACTTAACGACAATTCATTAAGATAGAAGAGCACAAAGGTGCTGCTTTTTTTTGCTTAATGTTCTGACTGATATGAATAAAAGTACATACGATTCCAACGGTTTAAGTAAAGCCTAGCCACTTTCAAGAAAACGAACCGATTAGCACGAATTTTCCCAAGAAATCAGCTTTTATTTTTGTTAGCTAGGCTTCCTTAATGCTAAGCCTTGTTACCATACCATAACATAATGACATGACACTGAATAATCGGTTATTCCTCGAAATGCATCGCCAAACACTGGTAATCCCAAAAAAGTAGTACGTGTATGGGGGCGATAACCTTGGGAGCGATATCAGTAGATTATTTGCGCTTTTCATTTTCACTCGTACGGAAGGTGACATAATGATATTGTTGTAATGAAAATTTGAATTCAGGATAAGTAAATACAAAGATGGATGGATAGAGATTACAATAAGCTTCAGCTTTTGTCTAACTAACCGACTCCTTGACAAACGTTTCTGTATATAGCAGTGGCGAAGGTTCCATACAACTCGATTCCTACTATGATTTGTGTATTCTATAGACAAATAATATAATCACATTAAAAATATGTAGTCCGGCTTATCTATTACAAAAATTGACCCTTCGGTACTAGTATACATATATAGTTTAATTGAAATAAATTGTTTTGAGTTCGAAAAAAAATGTGAAAGGCGAAGCTAAAAAAAAACATACCAAAGAGCGCAATACTCCATGTCAAAGTCAATAAGTTCTGTAGTATTGTTAGAATGCTTCTGAACTATGAAAATTTAAGACAGAATCGATATGAAAAAGGGAAACGTAATTATGACTACAAAAAATTTAGAATCATAACTCCATTCTCTAACAACAGCACATCGCTTCCATCAGCAATTTTTTACGGAAATAACAAAAATTATCCTCCTGAGACACAATGCTCATTGTAGATATCCATTAGGACATTAATTTACCGGTTGATAATAATTATGCTCAGGTAATGGATTACCTACACGTCTATTATTGTCGTTTCATGAATTCCAATCAAGGTCACACAGCTTTAGTACTGGTGGCAGTAGGTATAGAGAAAATATTAATTTCCTATTGGTACTTGGAGCCACTATTCGTGTATTTGTACAGTAAGTGCATACTTTTAGCACCAATATGTATGGACTTAGCCACTTTAAAAAATGATTTTCTTAGACTGTAATGATTGTAAATTTGTTTTGTTACGCCTCGTATTATTAGCCAGTTTTTTTTGCCCCTAAGTCAAAAAACACGTGACACATTTTTTTTGAGACTCAAACACGTGATTGCTATCTTTAAGTTGGAATCGTATTCCATGCAGATGGTCGCGTTTGAATTTAGGCAAGGGCAGTTACAGTCACGACGACGACTCAATCCTCAAAAATAAAACCATAATACTGAATTACCCACCAGTCTCCTACACAAAGGCAGCTAAAACAAAGCAAATTTTCGAAGTTATCGTATTGAAAAGAAATGCAATTATGAATGCATCGGGCACCCTTTTGTTTCGAACACAATCGTCTCTCAAACAGAGAGCGCAGCGGAAGGGCTATGATTTTCTTGACGTTACCTAACTAACTGCCTACTGCTGGATGAATCTGATTCTGTATCACTGTGTTATTCTTCGCACAGTTTTAGGAGGAAACAAAAGCCGAAATAATTATTCGCTAGTGGGAGCGAGTGGCCCTACTTGACTGTGATAAACCTAACAAAAGTCAACGCTAATTGAACCTTTAATACTTGTAGTTACGCAACCGTGATATTAGCCTTGACCAAGGCAGAAGACAATAATGCCACCAATGTTAAATTACTCGTTTAAATACCACAGATTTTATTTATTTGATCAATTAGGCTCTTTTAAATGTCAAAATGAACAAGGAAATGTAATTGATTTTAATTGCAAAATACAATACATACTTTAACTTGAATTCTTGAACTCACGGTACCCCAAACTGAAGGTTAATAATATATTTAAACAAAATGATTTAGACTACGAATAAATTCAGAATAAGATAGTTGTGTACAGGCACAGTATTCATGAAATGAAAGTAGATTGGTATGCAGCATTTAGGGCAAGTGCCTCGAGCACTACCTTCCACCCAATTAACATGGTGGCTGGATAAGTCGACCAATCATCCTAAAATCATAAACGCCTTCAGACACAGAATAATTTGAACAAATCTAATTAATTAACAAGCAGTATAAACAGTTACACTGCGCATGGTACCGATCTTCGCGCGGATTTCTCTGGTACGTATTCATTACATTCAAATTCATTCGGATTGGTCAGGTCTTAATTGAAGATGAACCGTAAGTGGGTCCTTGACTTGTCAGTCAAATTTAGATACCTATTAAGACTGAGACTGTTAAAAAATACTTTAACATTATGGCGGATTTACACGGGTCGATTTTCGCCATGCAGCTAATCGCTTCACACGCTAGCCCATTTACACTTACCAGTTGACCGAAATCGCAAGCGACTAGGTAATTTTCTTCGAAAATGTTAAGTAGAATAAGTTTTACGTGGCGTCCAAATAGTTAGTCATTCAATTATTCAAGAATTGAAACAGAGACAAAGAAGAAAATGTATAAACCACACACCTCATGCGGCGGACGATCGCCTGCAACTGACCATTTACACGATCGATTTTAGTCATCAGCCGCATGCGACCGGTCGCCTCGCGGCCAACGTGGGATGCTACTTTGGGGTTTGTGACGTAAGTTACTTGCGGTCTAACCGAATTGCCATTTAGACGGTCATCGACCCGTGTAATCCCCACATAAACGGACAAGAATTCGCCATCAAGGACCAGTACATTAAGACCTTGAAGAAAATCAACATCAACATCTCCCTGCCCTAGTCCCATGTTGCTAGGGATGGGCGCAACACGTTTCCTTCTTCCATTCTTCCGCCCCTCTCAAATATAACCTATAAATACGGTTTCAAGAAAAATACATTCAAACCTTGTCCTACTACATGGTAGTTACCTGAGGGTCAGACTCCCTGTTAACTTCCAAAGTAAGTATATTCAAGTAGGGGCTCCTAACTCGGGACACTTTAACTTTCTCTAAGTTTAGCCGAGACAGGCTTAAGTTTTTCATTATTTTAACATCATAACTAAAGTACTAATACTACACAGGCAAGCAATTTTTAAACTTCAGAAAAATATAACCAGTTTTCATCAAAACGACGCAGTAATTTCTAAGACACGATTGCTACTGCTTGCCCCTATCACTGATAACGTAAAAATAACATTTAGGTAGATTAGACGATTTTTGACAGATTAAGACAAAGGCCCGAATATCGCAGGACTAGTGCCCTGAAACAGCTAGACGGGGTCGCGGTAGACCGAAGAGAAGATGGCGGGACGTCTTGGATGGCTTTCTCGCGAATTGGCGAGAAGAAGCACACCATCTTGAGAACTGGAAGGAATGGGGGGAGGCCTTTGCTCAGGGGTGGGAAAAAAAGACCAAGGTAGGCTCAAAAATACAGGTATTGTCTCTATCTCTCAAAAAAAAACTCCATTTATTATACGTTACAAGGCCAGGCAGATATCAAAGTCATAGCTCCCTCCATATTTCCAAGAAATAAACCAAAACACATGATTTTCCCTGACCATCCTAGCTCACAGAGCACTGGCGCTCCGCCAACACTGGCGCCCCACATTTCATATTCAAAGCGACCGCTGTAAAACACTTGAGCTAGGCGGATAATTCAGCTCCAGGTGAATAAGTAAACAAATCTGTACGAGTTTGTTTACAAGCATGGCGGCTATTGATTTTGTAAGGGCTGTGTGTGGTAAGAAAACATGATGTTGTTATGTGAAATTAAATAACTACTGGGTTTGATTTCGACTTCTCCATGTCCACAGTTAGTCCTGACAAATGCTTGCACTGACTGGACAGATCTTCAGGTTCTTTCTTCAAAATACCATCTTGACTCCAAGATGCATGGTCCGCAAGTGACTTGACCATGATTGTCTGGACTTTAAAAGCGAAAGAGACCTCCGAGTTTGTTTTGGCTGTTTCTTCTCAGAGTAATCAAGGCACGAAACACCGGTCTCATCTAGTTTTAAAACAATAAACAATAAACAAAATCTAGCGTGTAAAAGAGTTGTTGTTTTTATTTATTTCTGTTAATAAACAGAAGTAAATATGATTTATAGTTGGAAGCGGTGTCGAGTCGAGTTGTCTGAGCCGAACCTAGGCGAACGACGACGCATTTTTTTTTTTTCCGGTTGCGAAATCATCAAATGACCCCCCCCCACTCTGGGCGGAGCGGAGGGGAGTGTCAGACTTGTACTGACTAAAACCCATCCATGTTCATTCTTTGCCCTTTGTGTTCCAGGGCCACGGTATCTCTTTCGAACAGTCCCGCAGTCCTGGCAGGCATCAGCCCATGCGGACCCCTACTTCATTGCTGACATCTCTTTGAAGCGCGCGTGGAACAAGAACGCGCCGTCGACACGGCAGGCGAACGACGCCTTCTTCACTTTTGTTGCATCGAATCAAAGCTCTTTCTGACCAGCTGAAGCCGATAAGCCGCGTCGATAAGTTTGGTCACGCCCTTATAGTGTACTCCCCCTCACAGAGAGGAGGCCTGTACCTATACCCCAGCAGTGGGAGTCTTATGGGCAGATTATATTATTATATTTGTTATGCTGTTCGGCAATACAGAAACATGAATGTTGGTAAGACTTGCAAATACCTCCATCGCGATGTTCTCTTCTCGCAGTAGCGTCCGGCATGAGTTTGGAAGCCTATACAACTGTAGATGATCCATCATCTGTATTCTGTAGTCCATCAACCAATGTCATCATATTTATATCATTAATTTTATCATAATGATACCACTTGCCTCTTTCGACTGCTAACCACGACAACAATAATATTTCAATGTGGGTAAAACGTTTATTATTCTTTTAAAGCGCAGTTTGTAAAACTCGCAATAATTTCATATTTTACTGCTATGCATTGGCCATTCAAACTCTAGAGCAAACAAATTCATTCAGCACCGTGACTCAGCCCACTCAACAAACACCTACGAGTATATTACCCACTATAAACTATAAACCCGACGTATCACCCATAAATATCCTCCTCACACTAATAACGCACTCAATTTCATTTTACAACGCAGTGTGGACCGCGTGCAGGCGTACGTCAGCGCAGCATCGTACGGTTTGATCTCAAGTGTTCGCGTCATGGCTGACCACGACACTATCGCGTGGACTATTGTTATGAATGAACATACTTTCGCAGTAGCAGACCGGAGTTTGAATTTGCGCCCGGTTGATGGCAATAGGCTCGCCCTCTATTACATAGGAGTTAAAAATTACTGGCGATTTGTGAGTGTGCTATAGGGTACACCTCTGCCTTATTCTAAAGGCGCTATGTTTAACTCAAATTCATACATAGACTCACACCTTTTTCCTATTGAGGTAGGCCGAAACTACAGAAGGACACCTGCTGCGATCCTTAAATACTCCTTTTGCTTGGTCCACGCCCATACATCTGGTTCTTACAACTTTGTTCCCACTGCAGACACACGCCTCCTCACTGTGAATGCGAGTCAGCCATAGTCTACCAGGCCTGGTACAGGTTGATGGATGTCCTATTTTTTTATCTATGGTTCTAGAACACACCGATTTCCTGACTATGTGTGTTCTTTCGCCGTTTTGCGAGCAGTGGTGATGATATAAATACCACAAAGTAAAGTGCTTGTCTGGGTGAGGACGTTCGACTGGGCCACTACTGGTAAACACTACCTAAACTATGATATCCCTCGTACAGTTTTCAAAAACCGCGCTGTCTTATTTCACAATATTGTAAAATCAATTAAAACACTCATAAATAATCAATATTCAATATCTCCTCAATGTATTTATATTACAATTACACCGAGTGCTTTAGTACCTACATAAATAAACCTGCATGTGTACATAGATAAGATAACTCCCACATTATCGGCCGCTTATCGTTTACCACTGCAATTACTACAAGAAAAACACTCACGAATATTTAGTAGGTGCTAACCATATCATTACGACATGATAAGAAAGGACCGAACTTACACAAACATATTTAAAAGTTAAGAAGCAGTCACAAATACGGACAATGCTACACGCTCCACGTAGCAAAAGATGCGTAGTAATTCGTAGAGGCGCTACGAGTTTTCGTAGCGCTACGAGCTACGAGTTTAGTACAATATCTACGTGAGTTAAATAAATATGGGCTGCGTATTTTATTGCAGAACTGTCTGTATGACACTACATATGTTTCCAATAGTATATATAATTTTGGGAGACTTACAAATCTATTAAAACTAATTGGTATTGTAAGTGATACTGTGTGAGTAGCTAAGGATTAAAGATTTAACACTTGATAATTAAAAGACTTTAATGTAATTAGAGATAAACTCCATTAACAGCAGTATCACGTGTAGCAAGGGTTTCTGAAAAGACCTCTAACTTGTCCCGCATACAGAAACATAATTTACTAGAACTCATCAAGTTACTGCCTCGTTGGTCTAGTTAAGCGGTCGCAAACGCGACTGCTGAGCATGAGCATGATGATGTCGGGTTCAGACATCCATAGGCAGCCACGGAATCAGAATTCGTGCTCGATTGATGGCAATGGGCGCGTCCCCTATTACATGGGACTTAAACCTAAATGGCGAAATTTGGAGGTACCATTATTTACAACGGCGTGGTGTTATGTTATCAAGTTAAAACTAACAAACTGGTAGATAGTAGACTAATACCTGTTTTCACTAACACATCTAAACGAATGTTTAAATATTTTTACAAAGTAGGTTTTCAAGCTCTCAACTCTCTCTTTTCAATCCAACATTGCGCTTCTATAGCATACAAATTAAAATCAAGCATGACAAAGGCTAAGTCCGCACCTACCAATGTTTATGCTGTCGATAGCAATTTAACTAAAAACAATCACTGCTCAATTCTTTGGAATTTATTTAATATTCAATCGAAATAATCTGTTGGTTTTCGATACGTTGCGCGCAGTATCTATTGTCTGCTTAAAAAAAGCGGTCAGCTGTGTTAATTGTTCACGGAATAATAACAAACTGCGCAGTCACTGACGTCCTATTTAGACGAGATAATAAATCTGGGCTTTTTAAACAAAATCAATTGTGAAACGTGCCAAATTCATTATCACTCATCACTTTTAGCGATAAGACAGCCCACTCAATGTAAAATTTCTACATTTATTTCATCACCACTGCACTCAAAACGGTGAACGAAAATACATCGAGCAAACCAGTTTTTCCTAAAAAAAAAAAAAAACAGGCATGTGACATCTAACAATCTGCATTAGGCCTGCCTAATGGATGCAGGCCCAATCCTGCCTCCAGGGTCTGTATCCCAGCAGTGGGAACACATTAAAGTCTGATTATTATAGTCTAAGTCAAAGTCAAAACCATTTATTTCAATTAGGCCATCACAGGCACTTTTGAACGTCAAAAAAAAAAAACAATAAGAAGCGAAGCGAAGCTACAGTCACAGTCACAGGACATAATAACCTGAGAAAGTACTGTAGTTGCACATTCCAAAGCGTAGATCTCTATGGAGAAGAATGGGCAAGAAACTCCATGGACACTCTTTTAATTCAAAATATTTTAACAAGATCTTAGTTACATCATTCATGTTGAGATTAAACATATATGTGAGAACGATGCAGAAAGACTTGCACATTAAGAGCGTCCAGAGTAAAACATTAAATCATAATGAAAAAAAAAAAATAAAGTAATTAAAATAAACCGTGGCAGCTAAGAGATGACCAGTTCCAACTGACAGCGCCCGTTCACGAACATGACGCATGGATCAGCGCCATTCAACTCAACCATATTGAAGGGAACTAAATGACCCGACACACCCGCCACCATCAGCGAGACATTTGAGTGCGCATGACATTCTCTCAGCCACCAAGGCACATTCCAGTCAATGAAAGAACAAAATTTAAGATGTAGCCTTACAGTACATACCACTCACACATGTGATATGCAGTTATATAATACTAACATGGAATCTATACAAAGCAAGGATATTTTACAATATTCTGCATATATTATGTTCATCCACTGTCTCTCCTTAAACGCAAAAATATCTTCGTTAACAAATGAAAAGTGGTTCTTAACTCCAAAAACACATGTTAGCAACAGGTTCGAAAACAATAACTAACAAAATTCCTTTATGAAACTTCACAAACTCCGCGTTCCCTTTCCACACGAAAGGAGCTTCACTCACAATCTAACACACTCCGAGTAACTGATGTACAGTCAACACAACACAAATGTAGGGACGAACAGAACGGTCAAATATAATGAACAAAACGAAGCATCGGTTTGTACGACAGCAGTGGCTGCCACATAAGAGAGCACTTTGTATTTTAAACGTGCTAAGACGTGTTTCACGTTAATTTCAGTTTCAATTTTGCACAAGATTTCCTTTGACAGATTGAGCAGAAGTTTGTCATATTTAACACACGGCTTGTAACATAATTAAGTGTTCATATAATCTTTAACAGCTTGTTCGTCGTTATATTGTTAACGCTGCCTGTACACAACAACAGTAACAGAAACAAGTGAGCGCTCCCCGTCGGCTGCACACGCAACAGATCTCATTGTTGTACTGTGAACAGTGCGCACAATACAACAGATTGCTTCACAGTCATTTACTGAAGTATGTCTGGTTAAAAGACTAACTTTCCAGTGCTTATAACATTTAATAATTTAATTTGATTCAAAAGGTCGCTGTGGACAAATGGGGGTAAAATATTCTTCTGTCACACAATGTGAATGAGTGTGCTCTTGACCAGATAATGATCCATTTGCTGGAGTATCTAAAGTGACCCTATACCACCAATTTAGATGATGAAAAAAGGTCCCTATCACGTTCAAAAGACGAGACCCTTGTTCTGATTGTAATTTTTTCTGGTAACAGAACTACCAGATTACTATACCATAATTTTAACCAGTAAAACATCCTGCAAGGTCAATAGCACCCCATGTGTCTAGAGTACCGTACCTCAGCCAAAGCAAGATTTTGAACTACAACAGGCCGCATTAAATTGCACCCTGGTGAAAGGGCACCGGTACAAAGGCGCTACCGTGCACTTTTAATTCAGAGGAACCGTTGTTTTCAGGTTAAGGCTGTACACAATGTAATGTCAAACGAAGTTATAACGGTATAATGCGACTAAGAAACTTGTCAAGTAAAACTATTGTTTTTAATATTTTTATACGCAAACCCTGCGTAGGGAACTATCGCTGTTTTGATATGGAAAGAAAAATTCGAGTGCGAGCAGGGTCGCAGGTTCAAACCCTACTCGCACTCGAATTTTTCTTTCCATATCAAAACAGCTAAAACTATTGTTGTCAAAGAGATTTGGGTTGACCTTAATAACCCATTGCATTTGCAACGTATAAGGGATTTAAAATTTCTAATCCAGTAGGCAAAAATCTGAGTGAATCTTTAGAAATATGTCTGTCATTACTAGTGGATACCTCATTTTCCGAATTCGACTGGCCACACTGGTCACTGCTCAGCACCTAATTCCAGTGAAGGAGAGGAATGGCTATAACGTTATTTGGCTAGTTCCCTGGAGGCAAGTCTCACAATTATAGCTGTCTAAAATGTTACGTTCATCGCGTCGACACAGAGCCAAAATTCGCCCAGTTCAGTTACGTAGTTTGCATCAAAGTTAGGCTTAACCCGTTCTATATATAGCCTGTGTAACGCGAGGCTGGTTCGTAAGCCAGTGCTGAAAGCCAGTTGATGAATACCACTGGCTTATCGCACTGCACTGCCTTACCAGAGTTTCCAACAACGCGGCGGCGCGCGGCGGGTGACGTTATGCCTAGTATAGTGATTTTTGTACATAAAAAATATACATCTAATTATACAAGACCAAATTCAATTCGGTAGCCAAACTTTGCACGTGATGTTCAAAACAATATAAACACGGTAAAAACAACAAGAAAATGATGATGATACTTCGTGTAACTAAACACGACCAGAGGTCGTAGACCCCAAAAAACTTTATGTTTTTGTGTGTTATTATTTTATTTGATCGTATTTAAAAACCGATATCCAACAAGTGTGCGAAGTTCCGCTAGCTAATTTAATTTGACCTTGTTTACACGAACAATCAAACCATGCACATTCGAGGTGACGTAAGTCCGTTAAACGTGAATAATTGAGTATCAAACACTAGTTTAATTGCGTGATGCGGACTACAACGGTTACAAACGACATTACTCCATTTATCACATTCAGGCACAACGCGCACCTACTACCAGCAATAGACTAAATTAGTCGCCACATTAAACGGTATGTTACTGCCATTTAATGTGCACAATTCATTATTAATTGCTTTGAGTTCCACTATGAAATAGTTACACTAATTTATAAGTTTTTAAAATCTTAGTAGGCTAACTGCAACATCACTGAAGGACCAACGAAAAACTAAGAAGTTCGCAGAGCGGTGGCAAACTCTATTGAAAGAGCCAAAATGGTTTCCAACGCGAGGCACCCTTTACACAACATCTTCGTGCCGCAAAGGCTGAAAAGCCGAATAGACTCCGGACACAGGTTGGCCGAAGCAAGGAAAACCTGTTCAGGTGGAGATTCATATATGACTCTGCCCTGGAGTGTAAATGTGGTGTTGCCCCACAAACGATGGGACACTTGATATCGTGTCCTGTGTGTCCCGTTGATTGCACATCACAGGAGCTGATGGACGCTACTGAAAGTACAAACTCGTCGCCAAGTTTTGGGCAGACTCAATTTAAATTGTCATCGACACGCTAAGAATAAGACTAAGAAAATCCACAAAATTAAATTCTTACACGGTTCACGACTTGTAGCCTAAGAATAACTAAGAAAATAGCTGACGTCAAATGGCCACTCGTTTGATGATTCAATTTATTTTGGGCATCTACACAAAGAAACAAGTTACTGAAGCGAACAAAGTATAAACAAAAACATGCCCTTTTCTGGGAATGTTTTACTTTTAATACAAACTCACAAAGTATCGAAGTAACTTCTTACACAAAGGTAATGTATTAAAATACTTCAAAAATTAAATAAATTTCTTAGATTCCAAACAAAAAGCAAGCAACTGGGAACTTCACGCTTGAAATATTAAAAGGTAAATTCCAAAGTAAGAACTAGGTAAGGAAACTATTCGGTAATCGGGAGAGAATTAAAGAACTTTCATTGTTATAGGACTGGAAACCAGAACGAATAGTGGGCAGCGAGATTTATAACAAAACTAGAATAGTACGATCCAGGGAGAAACTTTGGGAATTGTTTATTTCATCTCTTTGTTTATAAGGAAAAGGACAGAAAATAGATATACCGAGAATTGTAGTAGCTACGTATGCGGAAACATTAATATTATTTGTGTCATAATAAACAAATAACAAGCAGGTATAAAACGCTCAACAAATGGCCCTACAAACAAATGGCACAATAATTTGTATAAACGCAAACCTGGCGATAGTACCCGATGTCAAAACTTGTCTTAAATCCAATATTTATGTGCGAAGGGCAGTAAAGGTCGTACGTAACGTAGAACAAATTCTGTTATGAAACCTCCGAGTACAAACGAAGTACAGTTACGTACAAAAACCAAAAGAAATATAAGCTTGTGGAATTTTTGTCTGAAATTTTACTTTTCATGGTTGTGAACTTGCGATTCCGTAATCGCAATTTTACATGAAGTGTTTTGTATTCTGTTGGAACATGTCCGTGCTTCAGCAGGTAAGGCACCTGAAGCGTCTCTGGTTTAGAATAAATTTTCAATATTTTCAGAGGACTGCTTTATTAAAACGCTATTTCCATGCGTCGTACATCCGGCAAGAAAATTGTAAAATCAATGCTTAAGTTTTAATAAATACGTGTGAAAACCAAAATCTTTGTCACTGAGTAATAAGCCTGAATATTGAGGTTCTAACAACGAAATAACATTTTTTATAAATCTGGATCCTCCTCCATCTCCTCGTTATAAGTAATATAAGAAAATCAGCTCATCTACAAATCTCCATAGCAAAGCAGACGAGACAAGAAAAACATCTCCGGCGTTGTTTTGAAGGAAACTCGTTATCTTTATTAGGGGTTATATTGAGCGCCCTAAAGGGGTTAGGGGCCAGGCAGAAATAGCGCTAGGTGTGCCTGAATACCGCATGAGAGAAATGGACGAAGTTCGATGACTTGTTTAAGGCCATTCAGGTAAAGGCCAGCTTTTTGTTGGTGAATAAAGAACCTAGACTAAGCAATAAAGACATTTTATGAGATGTAGTTGAACGGAAAATGTTTGGGCTTGGTTTGTTTTCTTACATAAGTTCTATACGAGAAACTGACGTGTTCCAACCTAAGGAATATGACACAAAAAAAACAGTTTACGATCCAAAAGACATTTTACTATAAAACTTTGTGAGCAGGATTTCTAAGTTTTATAGTGTAGTAATTTCAAGTCTTCAGAATTGTCTAATACCTATCTTGAATTTAGATTAAAGAGTGTCCTTGGAATTTCTTGCCTGTTCGCTCCATAGAGACTTAGGTTTTGTAACTAATTTCAACTTTCTGAATAATTAGCAGATTCCTTGTGTGTATAAATAGTTTCATAGAAATTAATGCTTTGAGTTTGAGTAAAAACAAAGTGAAAATGATAATTGAGCATATGCAGACGCAAGGACATCAAATATAATTGTAAATTCAAAGACATTTACACAACTGTACTAAGTAAATATTGATTCTATCAAAATCAATTTAAATATAGTGAATCGTTAAATGTAAATAGCAGCGCAGCATCCCCAAGGGCAGCAATATCAATCAGACGAGACAACGGTAGTGCAGATTGTACTGCACAGTATCAATATAAACCAGTCACCAACCAGGCCCTTTTGCAAAATCAAATGCTCTAAGAATCTTTTGCGAAGCATCCTTACAATTCCTGTTAGTGCTTAGTACGTGGTGTGTGAGTCGATACCGACCATTTGTTCCTAGTCGAAATACTGTAGTAAATCAACAGTGCCTCCAATCGTACATTGACTATGCACGGAGCGGCTCACTGCCACAGAAATGTTACGAATTCATAGCCACGGAATGTCGGACGGTCGATGAAACTAGAATACTTGCACTACATTGATTTTGCTATTGAAAAAGTGATATTTAGTGCATGCAAATGTAAGCAATTCCTAATCATTAGCCACTGTACGTTCAGTAGCCACTGAATGTCAGCCATAGATGTTTTGCTTGCTGACTACTTGCACATTGATTTTGATATTTAAGAAGTTATTTATAAGTTTTGCTAATACTAACAATTCAAGATTATTTTAGAAGATGATGACTTCAGTACATAAGTATGTTATGGCAAAGTGCTTATAAAACCTTATAAGTGCTAGTTGTGCTAAACACTTTCGGCTAGACAACTAGGCACAGCCGGCCGGCATAATCGATTATATTCAATAATTGATTCGGGTCGCTTTAAATTGGTGGTAGAATTAATACTAGATTTAAAGGAAAGTTAAAACTATAATGTATATTGCAACCTTACTAGCTAGATACTAAATACATATAATAAGGAAAAACTGAATTTACATTCATCTATTCTTTCAGCATTGTTCCTTTTCGTCGAACCATGAAAAACACAAAATAAAAATGGTTATAAATGACCTTTCCAATAATACCCTTTCCATTGTTACTTCATTTCGTGGCCTAAGTAATCACTACCAAGTATAATGAAAACATACATTGCGGTTGGAAAAAATGCTAGGATAAAAGCAGCATCGGGGCGGACAAAAAGCCCGCAGGCGCTGTTTCAACTGTGGTGGCGTGGGATGGACAGAGATTGTAGAAATATGACAGATATGACAAAGGTACCTTTGCAATATGTCTAAATTGTGCTTATACGAAAAACGGTACACGTAAATGGGTTTCGAAAAATAAGCTGGTTGGTTTATGTCAGTACCTACAATAGTTTCGTTCTCATCGCGGGATAGAAAAGTATCGAATTCCTAATTCTTTGACTTATAACTCTACTTACATCAATTGTGTGTTATAGTAATTTTATACAACTGTTAAAGATCGGCAGTAAATTCTGATTTGAATACACTGACAGTTGGTAGTCAATTTTCAAGAATTAATTACCCCGACTTTACCTAAGGAGCGACATATTCCCCTTTATATGTATATCTTTACCTACAACAGCAGTGCTTAAAAACCTTCCGAATTTACAGCATATTTCCCTCATTTCTTTATCTTCAAACATGCATGTTCAGTGCAAAAACAAGCAAATCAGCTGCGGCTAACGAGAGGAGGCTCGCTCGCTGAATACCAATGTATTATATAAACGTAGGTCATCACATAGATTATTATCTCGCGATAGTTCATCTTTGTGAGGAGATAAATCTGTAAATTCAATTTCTATTTAGATTGCAATCTGAGAAACGATCCATGTAGGAATAGGGCCTGTACGTTATTATTCTTATATTCTTACTCTTAAATTTAGGTTACTTTTAATAATTCTTAGTCCTACAAAAAAATGTCACAGTCGGGGTCACGGTTTACATGTAGTGTCTTTTTTAATTATTATAAGCTGCTACCCATGGTGTGGTTTATACCGATAACCGAGCGACCAGTCCACGATCACAATCCTCATTAAAATCTAGATGACATTAATTAACATCGCTAATACTGTGTTATCTAAATATTACCCTTCGTATTTCGTAAGCGAAATACTCGGGCAGGTCGGACTTAATCCTATCCGCTACGACACATACATTTCTAGAATTAAATTAGGACGAAATTCGTGACACTTTTTAGCGTAACACCAGTCTAATTTAAAATTCTGTGTTTGTGTGGAACAAGGAAACCACAGAGCCGACATGCTCAAGTTTATTTTTGGACGAAATATTTTCGCAAAGCATATTGTAGGCTGTTTCAACTGCGTTTGGCGCGCCAACTTAGTACCAACATTATGTAAAGTAAACCGCTAACTGGCACACGTGGAACTTGCCAGATTCTAGAGGTTTGTACTTGTTGGGGACTGGCTAATTTTACTGCAAGAATTTTATTTTAGAACAGATACAGCGGGTGTTTGGTTATTCATAAACGCTGGTTAAAATTAAGAGATGTTTAAATAAAACACACAAAAAATACGGTTAAACGCTTATCATTAGTGTTTACTAACAGCTACATTTATAAATAAACCCTTATGGAGAAATATCAATGTTTTGTCTAGTCGTAGCAGGGGGGCGCTGCTAGTACGATAACGATGAAAAGTCTATAGTTTTCCTTGTCAAAATAAAAGTACAAAAGAGCACATTAACATGCTCGCCCTCAAGGAGACGAGCGCTACGTGAAGCATACGTTGTTTAACATTTCCCTTCATTCAATTCTTTTGATCCGTTTAAGTAACACTCGCGATACATAAAACATCGTATAAACGGTATCTTTCTATTCATCCCCTCAATAAGCGGTTACATGTTCAATCCAATATTTCATAAACAGGATAATTTAATCATTTATTTCGGAATTCAATTACATCTAACCCTCCTTACTGATTTCGCATCTCATTTAATATGGCAACACAATAAATATTGAGATCAAAAGAGCAGCCGTAAAGACCAAAAAGTATTTTGATGAGAATGGCGCTGGGCGGACCGTAAACAGCCGGTTGATAGCGATTAGGGCGGGCGGCCGGCTTCCGGTGAGATAATATTGTGTAAAAAAACACCCCCATCCGGTTTTACGATGGAAAAATTAAATGCCCACCAAATTAGATTTGTTTCACGGGAATCTTTAAAGAATGGTAGGAAAAATAACTCTAATTCTTGTTCATAAAATGCAGTCATAATGAGCGACAACAGGTTCTTTATGCGAGTTGTATTTCTTATTTGACTGCTAATACGGCAATAAAACATAGAATGTATGCGCTTGTAGCGCACACACGCAAGGCAGGCGGCGAAATGGGTCACCGAGGCTCTCATAGTGCCGCGCAATTTTTCACTACAAATGCACGATTACAGCTCTGTACCCGACATGCATTTCTTATTCATACCGAACTCAGAAATTACAGCCAACAAAAGAACAGGGGGTCGCTGACCTGCAATTTCCCTCGACGATAAACAAATGAACGAGCCTCACTCGTGAAAACGCAAAGATACGCATAACGCACCCTCTTGCGGATGGCATAATAAACAAATCTCATACACAAACCACTGAGCTCGGAACAAATATCTATAAAGTAGGAAAAAATGGCTGTACAAATATTTGAAGTATGCCCTAAAGATATTGGGGCCGATATAGCAATCGAACTCACATCAATAAGTTTGCCAAGCGAACATCGTACGTAGGCCGACACGCCCACATATTTCACTGGTGAAAAAGTGCGGAAACTTTTCCAAAAACTCAATAAACAGATTCGAACCCATAATGTTTTTATGATACGCACACAGAAATACTGTGCAGCTACATAAACAGTTGTTATCGCGTCTTTTATGACGGTTTGCCGATCGACAGTAAAGATATGGCGGCGTAATAAAATGCGTTGGCTCGTGGTGGCTCCCGCGACAAATACATGGGGAACGTCGGCATCCTGACCTTCTGATGGACGACCTCCAGTTATCAATCAAAGCTGATAAAATTGTTATTGACTATCGATTCCACGGAACCCTTCTGGCTTCAGAGAATGAGTTGTCCTTCTCATTTTTTGCTATAGCGCTATTAATATTAGAAGAAGGCAATTACACGTAAACACGGTATTAGTTTTATAACGATTATATTTAATTTTATAACGATTCTTTGTGATGGACAGTCAATAACGTAAATTATAACCTAGTTGTACATTAGGTCCTAAGCTCCACGAAATCATGGGAATCGAAGAAAAAATTTCAGTCACTTTTTTACAATTAGAATGTCAAATAAATCTCCCCACTCGAGAGAGAAATCGAAAGGCACATGTACATAATAGAGCCTTCGGATATGCTGCATATTTCAGCGCACGTGCCATCTACTATAGGTCAATTAACCTTCACATTTGTAGGCGAAGACACGTTCCACCTTCCGGGTTGTAAAGGGGAAATATTGAGAAAAAGAGACATTAGTATTACAGATCTTGTGACAATGTTACAGTTCAGTCACTTTCATTTTCAACAGAAATACGTTGAACGCGAATGTTCAAAAATGAACTCAATTGTAAAGTACGCAAGTTTAACTTTAATTTTTCTAAAATGATATTATGGTTAGGCAATATTGAAATACACCTTCTAGAGGAAAAATCTTAGAAACAAACTACGACCATCAACTGCGAACATTTAAGCGGCCGAATGACGAACAAACGTAATACAACCAGATACCTGAACATTTTGCTACAACAAGGAGTATTCTGCCAGTCCAGTCCCAGCCGGGGCGCGATAAAACTCCGAAAGTGAGCATGGCATTTGGCTCATGCCATTGACATTGGCTGTTACGGCTGGCACCGTGCCAAGGGCGAACACCATGCCAGTTGGAGGTCACTGTCTTACCATTCCATACCTTCACCCTGCCATGGGATTGTAGCCCTTATTTCATTCGTCAAAGGGTCGTTGGCGTGAAATTTTGTAGCGTCGAAGTGTGTCGCGGCTTACCAGGCAAGTTTTTAATAGTCTCCGGTAGACATGTGGGCTTTATCGTCCAGTTTATTCGGGATAGTAGCCGAATGACATCCGCTGAGGACGCGCGGACACGTGCTGTTTATGAAGTGCCTTTACTTGTTCTATTAAATGTTCAGCACTTTGGTCAGTCGTTGATCTTAATTAGAAACTTACGAGTTTGTTTACGAGTAAATTACATTGTATGTAATGTTTGGGGTCTTTATTTTAATTAACCTTCTACGAGTTTAATCTGCTCGTCTATAACTTTGAAAGCTTTACTTAGATTAATGGCGGACACTGAAGATTGCATATTAGCACTGGTAGTGTAAAATGGCACGCAGCCATCACTAATTTCAGCTGAACATGATCTATCATGCCTTTGAGAACAGCCCCGGAAGTAACGTGCATTGTGCAATCAAACCTGGCTTGTCCTCCTCAACGGACGTGTCTCCTGCATGCTGCTGGCGTATTGAATTAGTACAACTTACCTGAAACAAAAGGAACACAGTTATTTATAAGCTGGCAGTGAAACAGCGAAGTAAATACAGTAAATTAAAAGCACATCTTGTCACATCGACCACAATGGGTAACATAGTAGGTTTATGAGCCATTAAAGACGTTGCGAGCAGACTGTTATTTGTGAAGAATCACAAAATGAGTGATCCACGGAATCTAATGGCCTTGAGTCACAATATACGACAATATAACAAAAAAAGAATTCCAATTACACCGCCTCACTACAACAAACATAATTCCAGCCGAGACGCACTTTACTTACATTTCTTTACTACGGCATTGTCTCGGTAAATATTCATAAAGTATGTTTCAGGTACTCCCTTGTTTTACCAATTTATTTTCTTGTTATTGTTCTACGATGAACTACTGAATATGCATGTATATGATTACGATAGATTAGTCTGTTTGTGATAGGTCAACTTTATCGAATCAATACTCTGTCTAGATTTCTTAGTAAATTATATTTTTGTTTTCCCTAAAATATGTTTAAGTTAATACAACATAATTGTTGAAACTCTCTCGACAATAGTGATGAATCATAAATTGAAGATGTAGGAAACAATTCTCATGCATATGTAAGAGGATTCTCCCAAAGTTTGAATGTTTAAGTAAAGCAATCAGGCTGGTAACATTAGAGGAATAGTTGTAGTTTCCATCCATCCTCCTTCCTCCATCCACGACTGCTGAGGGCCATTCTCCGGCGAAGTAACTTAAGTTAGCTCTTGACCTATTATGTGACACTTGGCAACACAAGTGGAGCACGCTTGTGTAGCACACTTTTTATTTCTCTGAGACGAAGCCAAAGGATAGTAAAGCTATTTGTTACGGCCGAATATTTATTGTTTTGGCGTTTCTTTTCTACAGCCTTCAGCCTTGAAGCTCAAGTTTAAGTTTAAGCAGAGGACGTAGCTTATTTGTTTTTGTCTGTCCTTTCTCTTACATAAAATATACAAAACATTTTAGACAAATTGTAAATGGCGACTGTGATACCAAGACACGCATGTGGAATTAAATATTAATCATATTCGGGAGAACTTTATCCGCTTTTGACAATTGAAATATTACCCGACTTATCTAGGTCACAAAAGAAACATGACTAAAAAACACTAAGGTTTAAAAACGTTCGCAATGAGAATTTCGTACATTTTGTGTTTCACGCAGATCTGTTTGAGTACTTAGCTACTACATATCATCATCTGTGCATCTGTTTGTTAGAGACTGACTTCCAACGAAAGTTCCTGAAAATGATAACCACATTCATGTGACTGAAACTTGTATCCACCTTCTCCGTATCGAAGCTTTACCAGCAACTATAAGGTAGCTCATAAATCCCAGTGTATACTATGATCCCTAAACATCAGGGTGTAATCACGCAAGTGTCACAGTGTTCTTGACATTAACATCGAACGTCCCTGGACAGCAGCCAGGGAACGAATGCCAAGCGCCACAGATGCTCCACTACACTATATATTAGCGTAAATTGATAAAGAATAGTATCGTGAGATGAATGGAAGAGTATTGAGAACGTAAATACGAATAACTGTCGTTTTCAACACCTGCCGCAGGTGGCTTGCCAACATATTTGCAAATAAGTTTTAAATGTTCAGCTTGACACGGAATGTAGGCACGAAAACAATGAAGGTACAAGCTTTAACTAACTAACAAGCCTTTGTTCGTATTCGCTATGAAAATTAGGTTTTTTTTGCTTAAGTCAGACCGCAGTGCTACTAAAGTAACTTAATTAAAACTAGTGGAGTTTAGCAGCAAAAACACGAGAACGTATGGAAAAATATACTCCATTTTAAAACAAAATATAATCCTGAATAAATTAGTGGTCAGCGGAGCGAGCTCGTTAGAGAAAATAAGGAGTGGATCTCATTCCACTGTGCCATACATCTAAGCCGATTTAACAGAAAATCCATACAACCTCCCTGTACAGCAGGGAAGTATCTCTTTACTTCTCTTAATAGCCTATTTGTCTACATCATTAATCTCCTTTAACAATGCCAATCCGTACTCTCTATATAGATAACAGGAAAAGTAAGTAAATGGCTACCATCTGCTGAGAAGTAAAGCTAGCACAATATTGTCTCAAAAACTAACAAAGATTGATTAACTACAAAGAAAATACTAAAGAACCTAATTAAAGCACCATTAGTCATCGCAGTTTCAAAAAGAGAGAACACTAACCTCATAAATCTAATACCCGTCCCACTAACAGTAAACTAAATAAAAAAAACGAATGGCTAAATAAGAGTGCATTGTTGGAATTTAAACACTCGGCTCAGCATCGAGAATAATAGTATTGGTGAAAACAGGTATAAATCAACTAGGATCCCTCACTATGAATCTAAGCTCGGTAACAGGCAACTGCCCTTCCATTATAAACTACCCACGAAGCAATTAATACAACTTGTACTCCCTGGGGTAATAAATTCTACAGGGTTCTATATTATTCACAAGTCATTGACTGCTAACCGCGATCAAATATAGGCAGCTTTCTGTCAGCAAACAGAAATCACTGCAATGTTCGACAAACAAATTCGAAAATCGGGGCCACGGAGTAAATAGCAAAGGTGAACATAATGAGGTAACCAGTATGTCTTAGAACTAAAAATTCGAAGACATGTGACGACTGGCACCCGCACTGGGCCCGCGCGGTGTTTTGTAGTCCACTCCCTCTTACAGAGACAGTGGCAACGTTATAGGCAGATTTATTTGGGTTCCACGAGACTGCCTACCAAAATTCCCAAAAACAATAAAGTTCTATTTCGACTCTAAAACCATATTTTATTAGAGAACCAAAAATTGGATATTTCCGCAATAAAAACACTTCGAAAACAAACATTTGGAAGATATTTGATGCTAAACGTAATAGGAATACTAAAATATTCAGGATCGCTTAAGTTTTGTTCGTAGGCGTAACCTTGACTTTTCTGTGTTTAGTGTACGAGGATAAAAAATATATACAGCTATAAATTCATAAATAGGTGTAGTCTGAAAGTTTTTATGTTCTACATCCCTGCTTGCTACGAAAAACACGTAAACCTTAAACAGTGTATGTATTTTACATGTGTACACGCACGTCTGAATATAAGACTCTCAAATACGTATTTTTTTCTATTTCTTAGAAATTAAAATTACAAGTTGGACCAAGTTGGAAATTGAGAGCTCTCTCGACAGCTAAACGTTCAACTAATCAAAACATCAGTCATCATTCATCCCTAAGCCATCGGAATTCTCGCTGCAACGTTCACTTTATTAGACACAATTTCGTAAGCATTACGAGTATTGTAGTCTTGTCTCATAAAATAAATGATAATACAATAATTTTGATAAAATCCCAAGGTTATATCAAGGATCCCACCCGAGGGGAAAGAAACTGACAACATATAAAAACGCAAGTAATTGGGCTTCATTGCTGATGTTGCAGCGAAGGCACTAGCAGCCTTGGGCTTACGAGCCAAGAGACCTTGTTCCAAGACCCTATAATCAACAGGCTAAACATACCAAGAGATAACGCGCTAAGTTTAGATCGTTATATTGGTTTTTATGTTTAAATGGGAAGTATATGTAGAAATAGAGAATATGAAAGTAAAAGTTCTTAATAAAAATGAACGAACTTTTGTCGTCAGATATATTAAAGCGAAGAATATGCAGGCAGGATAAATACCTTAAGAATAGTTTTAATTTCGACGTGCACGGTAAAAGAAAATGCTGAGGTAAAAGACGCAGCTTCCCAAGACCAGCGCGAAGGTAGACTTTCATTTAAATTTACGGTAAAGGCACCATGATATCATCAAAGTAAGATATTCTGAATGTCAAAATATAGCTTTGTTTCGCAGCGGCCCGGTCTCCTTTGTGGGCTGTTTATTCAGGACTGCCAGTTTTGGCGGTTCATATTCTTTATGTTTTAGTTTTCCCTTTTTGCTTCCAACCCTCGCGTTTGGCGTCATTCAGTACAGGCGGCAGCTACGTAGCTATACATTATGCTCTGTGAACGGCTACTGAATTTACCTATTTGAATACATTAGGATCGTTTCATAAGGTGACAGTATTCATTTGATTGTTGCATCGTTCTTTATTTATTTATACTCTCGCACACACAAAAGATACTAAGGCGGACTTAATAATGTCATGGACTTTCCCTAGCGCTCAACCAAGGGTGGAAGAGGTAACATACGTTTTAACGATTGGTTAATTAGAATATTTCCAAATATCATCACAAAATCTAGCTTTTATTTATCCTTCATTATAACTTAGTAAAAGTTGTTTTGACATGGAAAGAAAAAAAAAAACGACGTTACTAATGACGACGACGACGAGACGATATTAATTGAACGAAAATTTCGAGAGCTTTGAGCAAGGTGCGATGGTCTAATTGGTTAAGACGTCCGGTGTACTGAATCGGACGGTCGCAGGTTCAAATCCTGCTCGCACTAGAATTTTTCTTTCCATATCAAAACAGCTGTAGTTCCCTACGCAGGGTTTGCGTATATTATTTGAAATCTATAACTAGGAAGTAGGACTGCCTCGATGGTCGAGTGGTCGCAAGCGCGACTGCTGGGCATGAGGTTCTGGGTTTCATTCCCAGGTCGGGCAAATTAATATTGGGTTTTTCCATCAAGAATTTCTCAGTAGCAGCCACGGAGCCTGGATTTGCGCCCGGTTGATGGCAATAGGCTCACCCCTATTACATAGGACTTAAACATAACTGGCGAATTGTGGGTGTACAATTAGGTACACCTCTGCCTAACCCTTCGGGGATTAAAGGCGTGATGTTATGTTATGTAACTAGGAAGATGAAGACATAACTATAGCGCAAGTAATAAAAACATCACACGATATTACTCTCAATCTACCTTTCAATCAATCCTTGTAAAAGAACAGTTCTAAAAGCGGAATATTAGCGTGTGAAGCTGTGGGCTGAGGGATGAACATCGCAGCATTCAGAGCACGTAGATGAGATTGATGAGTGCACAAATAGCGCAGGTGTTGCAGCACGATCTGAACTGACGATCAACACGAACTTTTGAATGTCTTTTTTTATTGATTGCGTGGGCTTGATTGGAATAAAGGAACATATGCGTTTGGAGTGGGAAATATTGGATATTGCCCTTGTTCACTTGACTGCTATGAGAGTAGGGACCAACGAAATTATGAATGGATCGTGTGAAAGGTGACTACTGAGATGAGGACTAATCGAAAAGTATGGAAGACAGAGACATGTTGCGCCGACCCCAAATAAATTATGGATACGGGCAGGAGAGAGATAATGGTGAAGAAGTAAACTACTAAAGCCCAAATCAATGAATCATTCGTAAACCTTTTTGTACTTCTCATATAATTACTCGCTAGTAAAACTTTGTTAACTTTCAACCTACCTCATCATACAAAACAAATCCCCAGTAGCACTGCCTTGGCACCACATACGTTTTTATAATTGCTTTACCCACCAGAGCGTTACACGGGTACATATTAATGTACTTTCAGTGTGTAAATTACCCCCAAGTTTTTTTTTTTTAACAAAGCAGCCTTCTACCCTCCAACCTGGATAATGTGTTGGTAATAATTGTGCACGGGACAAAAGCTAACCCAAGTTACAAAGCGCAAGCTGAAACTTTCAGGTGTTACAAAATTTAAGAGTGAGGTCTCCAACCAATCTGAGCTACTTTCGTACTGACCTATTTATTGGCGACCTTTCCGATAGATGAGACTTCGGTAGTCAAAGGTCACTAGATCATCTGAGTATACTATTACAAGATATGCTATATTATATTAGGCTGTTTTCGCAACCATGATATATGGACCGTCTGAGTGTAGAAGTTCAACTAAAACTGAGTAATAATACAGATTTGTGTGCTCTCATCTGTCTGATGTCTTTAAGTTCGTTCGGGCAGTGCTGAAGCAAGCGCAAGTTTATGGTAAACATTCTATACGTGTTTCTGTTTTTTTGATAAAAGTAGACAGAATATTTGATCAGCTGAATAAAAAATATTAATAATGTATAAAAATGCTGACACTACAAACATGAAATTCCTGAAGAAGTGAGTCTTCAACTATGAATAGTCAACGCATTTTTAACGTGGGAGTTATCAGTAGTATCTATTAATAAATATCCAGATGGATGCAGCTGTGATGTCGGTACACTAAAACTATAAAATGTTATCGGTATTTTCGCCACAGAACACTGGGAAAATGTTTTCGCCCAGCCATAAGCCATAATCAGCTTATAATGTTCCCATTGCTGGGACACACTCATACCTTCTCTCTACTGCATTTCAGGAAGCGGGCCGCATTCCACAACAATGGCACATCAAGGATTGGTGGATGCCGCACCTATTTCAAGAGCAAGTTCAACAAATATGTAACCGTTACATGACACTAAAATTCATTGCTGTTAGTAAAACCAACAAAACGACATAACAATGAGATAGCTTTTTACCCCACCAACACACGGTGCTCAGTTTCCACTCAACATCAAATAACTGAGCGCAGCACACCTCTGGTTTACTCAACTAATGAAACTCCAGCGACGAGCAAAAATCCGAGGTGACAGAGTGGACGGAATTCACTTTCAAAAAGTAACTGGTACTGTGGTTACTTGGGAATTGACATTGTAGAATATACCCGTGAGATAACTACAACTTTGAACTAAGAAGAAAAAAAGATAACTGAAAATAAAAGTTTAAATGTTATCCTACAATCGCTACAGGCGGTTGTGAGGTGGCTGCAGAATAACCTTCTGTCACTAAATTTGGCTAAAACCAATTTTATCCCTTTTTCTATTAGTCATAGGACCAAAGCTCCATCCGATATAAATGTTCTTGCTCATACCTGTCTGGATTACTCTTCGTGTTCATGTACAGCACTATCTCGTGTCAGCCAAACCAAGTACCTGGGTGTAGTGATTGATGATGGACTAAAGTGGTACTCCCAAGTTGAAAGCCTAACATCAAGGATCAGAAAACTTATTTATATCTTTAAGTCTCTAAGGCAATGCGCTGACCCCAAAACACTAAAAATGGTGTATCTTGCACTTTGCCAGTCCGTCATCAATTATTGCATTCCGGTCTGGGGTGGCACCGCTACAGCTCTTTGTGCTCAATGCCACCCTCAGGAAGCACAGACAGGTTCCTCCACTAGATCCAACCACTCGTAAATCCAAATCTGCATGTCCATCTGTCTCTCACAAAACAGCTTTCGCTGGCCGCCAGCTTTATGTAATAAGCTCACTCATTTACAGAAAGGTCTACAAGTATATCCAAATAAGTAATTTAAACAAACATGATTTAAAAAACAAATTACAAAACTGGCTGTACAATCAGGATTATTCCCGTACAGAAGACCTCATTTCTAAAATAAAGTAGGCACACAAACGTATATAGAAACACATGCAACATCACACGAACATACCGTACACGTCTCCACACCCCCCTTCTCATACACCACACCACGCCACGCCACACCAGACCACACTACACTACATCACACTACACCACACTACACCACACTACACCACACCACACCACACCACACCACACCACACCACACCACACCACACCACACCACACCACACCATACCACACCACACCACACCACACCACACCACACCACACCACACCACACTACACTACAACACACCACACCACATCACATTACATCACAGCACATCACATCCCACTCATACAGCCGTCCCTCCTTACACACTTCTCACACATTTATAAGCAGAGTTAAACCAGGTCATTGTAGGTTTATTAACACAAATAAAGGTTTTTTTGTACACGAAGTTACAGTAAAACACTGACTCCTAGGTCACAGGGTCCCCCTAGTTTAGGAGGCAGGGTTTTTAACTATTTGTACAGCCTTCTACTAAAATTTCAATGTACCTATGTAGAATGTAATGGTATTGTAATGGTATTGTATGCAAAGGTTTTTGTGCCAATAAAGTTATTTTTATTTATTATTTTTATTATCCCCAACATTGTCGTGTCTTTAGAAGGCATTTAGTGAATTCATCAGGTTCTTCTTCTCAATTTACTTGAGAAAAATATATATACAAACAGCCGTGAAAGCCCAATCAAATAGTTTGATATCAATATCATGAAAACGAACACCTGAGCTAAAAATAAACATTCCACAGATGTCTCCAAAGATCCGAATTAATTCGATGTTCAAGAGATAAAAATAAAGCGATCGCGACTTATCTATATAAAGACTTGATGAATATTAACGATTGGAAACCAGACGCACCGGTGCACGGTGGTATCCCGAAATATAAATGCTGCTTTGAGCTTTTACGTTTTACCGGTTCCATCCGATTCAAATGGACTGTGACCACAAAGTGTGACGTCACTGCCGGTAGCCACCCACATGATAGTACAGCAAACCTGTGACTATCGTTGGACAGTAATAAAAGCCCCAGCCTCGACTATCAATCTTTATGTCCGGAAATTTCTTAAATTCTTGCCCGCTTTTATGCCAGAACTATTTGAGGAAAAATTTGATTAATTCCAGATAAAAAATGTGATCAAACTCCTAAAGACTTCCAAACATAAACAATGCCTAGCATAAACAAAAGGCCTTAAATAATATTTCAAGAGAAAACATAAGAAATTAAAGGCAAAAAACACAAAGCGGGTCATTTGTACGATATTATTTCATTACTCTGCGGAATTCTCTTAAAAATACAGTCGCGACGTTTCCAACTTGCATTTCATAGTATTGTGCACATCTGTTTGCTGAAGAAAAAAGAAAATTCTTTCAGTATAGTTTAAAAAAAAGACAACAATTTGAAAATCTTCAGTCTCTTATCGTAAAGATTGGCCACACTCAGCAGTGGATAGGGATAAGTGGAAAGAGGGTAGGCAGACCTTTGCCCTGTAGTGGACACAAATGGCTTATAGTAATAATAGTTAGTACCCTTGAAATTGTATGGTGTGTTATTGCTGGTTGTTTTCACAAGGGACAACCAAAATCTCTCAAATACAAATGATAACTTCTTTCAGAAAAAAAGCCCTGCGTCCCTCCAGGAAACCCTAGAAAGGTAATTCTCAGTTGTTTATTCTTCTACTTAGCTTAATAAGCTTCCCGAACTACCGAAACTCTTCCCTATTCCTATCACGCACTCGCAGGCCTGAAGCGTCCAATTATTCCAGAGTCAAAGTGTATTGTCCAAAATATATTCGTTGGTTGGCGCACAATAGGATAATGTTAGTTAGCGTAATCTGCGGCCGCGCCACCTAGCGGCGATTTATGTGCCGGGCCGGACACGCGGAATTAAACTCTCCGCCGGGACCTGCTAGTAAAAAGGAATCGCACTCACTAGTTAGCTACGTACTTTGCTTTATTAACGAAATATTTACGTGTAAAGCCTTTGATAAATTGAAACAATATTACCAGGTTTGCAGGCATGTGGTAATGAGAATAATTCCATTCACTGATTGTTTTTACGCGACCATGCGCAAGCGGGGCGCATCGCTGATGCGTAGGGTGTGGGGTAGTACCAATGCTGTCCTGGCGATGATCGCGGAAAGGATGGACTGCCCATACATAAGGCACCGTTGTGATAGGCATATTGTCGCCAGCAGGGCCGGTAAGATGTTAAGTCTTTTTAGTTTTATTATCATTTGTGTGTTGTCTGTATTTGTGTGTACTTACTCCACAAATGAGTTAAGGTTGCTCGAAATAAATTAATTTTATTTTTATTTCTTCCTTTTCTTTAACATATTATTTACATTTTTAAATATTCCTATACAAAGTAATATAAAAAAAAAAACATTTAAAAACATAAAAAAACAGTAGCCCACCGGCAACAGGGTCCGGGATACCGGTGGTCAGGGCTCTTGAGAGAGGAACCTCCTAACGATACGCGCCGTGTCCAGAAGTACTGCTTATTTATTTTATTATTACAGCAGTGTAAGGTACAGGTCTCTCATACAGAGAAGACACGGGCATCGGTCACCACGCCAGCTCAACGTGGACTGAACGCGTTTTCAGACTAAGTAAGTCCAGGTTTTCTTACGATGCACGATGTTTTCTTTTACCGATGTCAGTGATATCCAACATAAAGTTGAGAAATTACATAATTTATGAATAGTTAAAGACACATTGATAGTCTTTACACTGAGCACATACCTACAATAAAATTTTACAACACAAAGTGACTGACTGTAATACAAATGATATACTCAATTGTCACAACGAAGCACTGAAAGAAGAAAATGTTCGTGTCTATTTCAGAACTCATGAACCAGTCTTCCAAGTCGTGTGAATTAGAGGAGAGGTGAAACAGGTAACACATGCGAGCAAGCCGCGGCAAACAAACAAACGTAGCGTGAAGTGAAGCTTGTCAGTCGTCAGCTTGCCAAACACCGCTGAATTGGCTAACGGAGCCCACTGCCTATTTTGTAAGAGATAAACTGGAAGTTGCCGACTGCACGATGAGATCTTATCCAGTTTTGTAATGGTAATACTCAGTAAATCGATAGCTGTTTCTTCAGATCGCTTTAAAATTTATCAAAAGATTTTCGCTGGCTATCCCGTCAAAAATAAAACGCCTCCAAATGAAAGCAAAAATTATCGATAAAAAACCGGCCAAGTGCGAGTCGGTCTCGCGCATGAATGGTTCCGTACCATCCTAGTAGGCAAGCCCAATTTAATTTTTAATTTATTTTTATTATTATTTGTTTTAGCGGCAACAGAAATACACATTCTGTGACAATTTCAACTGTCTACCTATTACGGGTCATGAGATACAGCCCGCTGACTGGCAGACAGACGGACGGACAGCGAAGGCTTAGTAAAATAGGGTCCCGTTGTTTACCCTTTGGGTACGGAACCCTACGAGGAGAGTTTTAATCACAATTGAGTTGCAATCAGAATTAGCAGATGTGTTGGTTAGCGCGGTATAATTATGAACGACGACGTTGGTCCCAGCCTCTCAGTTCTTTCAGTGTACCAGTGTATAGGTAAACAACGAAATATTTACATAGTGAGAAACTCTTATCACATTTTGTGAAAACTCGGCCGAAGGAAATAACTTACAATAGCGCCTGTAATTAGAGCAGTTATAAAAGCTTTACTGTATTTTTTACATCCCATAAAATTCAGTAAACAATGAACTTCCAAACTGCAAAAGTGAAAATAATAGTGAGCTTGATTTTAAAGTTCTCTTTTTAAGCCAACAGAACAATTTGAACAGGCCAACACTGAAAATTAAAGTTCTGAAGTATTCATGGATACTATCTGAGGAGTTCATTTCAGAAAACCGAAAAACATTTCTGAAATGATTACGAATCTTTAATAAAAGCAACTAAAAATACCGTAACTGCCGAGAATATGCTAGAGTTCGTCAAAACTTTTTCCATTTCGGTAATAACAATATTAACTTTAAGAATCATAGCTGTAATCGCGAAAAACATTTCACGAACTCCGGCCGACAAAAAGTCCGAGTAGCGCTCCTATATCTTCATTACACAATAACGCGCTACTGAAAAAGCTGCGTATATCATCTCAGTAATCCGCTTCAAATACATATTTGTAGCAGTAGAGAGTAACCACGAAAAACCATGACCTTTGCCACTGGTGTTTGTCCACTAATGCCTTCAAAGACCTCGAATTTCGTGTTTGGAAACCGGCGGCGGCGAGCGCGGCCGTTAGTTGCGTGCCGAACGCCGACGCGAGCGTACGTCACCACGAACACTCCACACCCTCGGAGAGAACCCTCCAACACGAAAAAGTTGTATCCAGTGAACGAACATAGTTCGAGTGCCAGTGTTGTTGTATTATGTAGGTGCGTGATGTTTACCCATATCAGACCACTTTGGTAGTCTGTTCGCGCCAATGGCAGTATCGTCGTGAAGGTAAATATTGACGTTAGCCGGCGCTGGTGAGTCCTCGCGACCACCGTCCGGTGCCAGATGAGTATTTGCCGAGCTTTCGAGCGACATCCATTCCATTTCCCCACGATTTCATTTGCATATTTGCATGATCATTGAAAGCAAATAGGGTTCGGACGCGTTCTTTCATATAATCCTCAGCAAAGCAAACACTAAAACATTTGAACTCGCTTCACGGACACACGTTGAATTCTCGCAGTTTGTCGCAATAAACGTAATTTCAAGATAATTCCGGACGTTTAGAATTTAGCACGTCGTTTAAAAGCTGTTACTGGTTTTGTCGCGTCCGATATGTAAATGCAGGATCGTCCAGCGAGCCGCACGGAACCACGCACGGCGAGTGTACTCATCGCCACCACTAGATATGAATTAAAGTGCTCTTTATATTTCACGGGTAAAGTTCCAGACGAGCTTACGTAAGCTTTCGACGGACTCCCCGCCCCCACTTATGTAACTGATTTGGTTCGAATTTTATCTTTTTGGGATTCAATTTTAGGTAAAATCGAAATTGCTATCTAAAAGAATATCTCAAAGTTGATTGTATCTCCGGGTCGTGAGTTCGGTTTAGAGAAAACACAGCTCAGTAAATAGCTCAGCTCAGTGTTGCTCTGTATTCCGTGGACAAAAATCTTTTCATTTAAAAGCTTTTGTTTCTTTAAAACTGTAGAGAATTGAGTCGGTCGTGAATAGGCTTCGGGGGGTTTATTTCGGTAAATAGGTCGCTGCAACCTTGTTACTTGATGTTATTGTTGCAGACCGCGACTGGTTCGCTATTCGGTTCGTGTGTAGAGCCAGACATTCGATGCACGCGAGCTAATGGGGCTAATGCAATCGTATTGCGCCCTTGATCGACTATCTCTGCAGCATTATCAATGAAGATTGTAACGGATTCTAACTGCCTATTAATTCTCCATCGCGAGCCAAATATATCTGTTGAATTAGTCGAACAATTGAGATAGGTGATGAAACTGGCACGACAGCTAAGTTTATGTTAGAAGGATCTTCTCTTGTATGTGAAATATCTAAGATCTCTCTTTGAGGAGAGCGAACGTTCACGGACAATGCACACAGAGTTTAGCCCCGACATCGCTCTGCAGAAGTTTCAGATAAGCAATCGAATTAACATTCAAGGATAGTGGAAGTGGTAACTCAGGCTTCCAGTGTTCGTAATCCAGGCGCTTTGGAAGGGTTAGATTTGATTGTGCCATTAACCGGCAAATCTCGTTAGATTTGAGACTTATTATCAGGTGCGCTCGGTTTACGACCTCCCTGGCTGGTGCCAACCTTGTGTTTTAAACGGCAAATAAAATTATCGTTTATGTAGGCTATTCCAAGATAATGGTATTAAATAAATATTAGATGGGCAGTATAAGGTTAATGGTATTCGCGTCGAGAAACAAGACAGGTAAAGTACCAAGTACCGTATCATAAGACCAGCAAATTACACCCTACTTACGAATTAAACGAAAGTATGCCGCAAAACATGCGAAAAGCGTCAACTGAGGCTCAACGGTCGATAAGAAGCTTCGAACTATCTATTCCATTACACCGGATGGACTATATCAATATTGCCCTAGGGGAGGCTTGCTGTATGACCTCGTATAATTTAAGATACACGTTAGCGTCGCGCGCCCAAACCACGGTGCGATGACCGCTTCACTTTACATACGCACCGCCTCGTAAACATGTGTCCTTACTACCACACTACAACATTTTATTGGATAAAAATATACAGCCAAGGAGTTTTCAGGGGCAAATAAACATTGATCAAATCCAATTTGCGCCCAGCACTAAGTTACACCGAATATTTTCGACAGTAGCCTAAGGCAATAAACCCATTTCTTCAACTATACACATAAATCTTTACAGAAACCATTTAAGGTGCGATGATTACAGCCTAGAATGCCGGCAATTTTGATCACAGAGTACATCCATTATAATTTCACGGAGTTATGAAGTCAAATAAATGTGTGAGAAGGGTCTGCTCCCCTGGGGTCAGTTATGACTCAACTTTTCTCTTGATTTTACTTTACGTGATCCGAGTGACAAACATACACTCACGTTGGATATATCTTTCATATATTTTGACATCAAATAATATCTTATCCATTCTCATGCTGATATGAATGGAAAAACAACATAACATGAGTAAGCTGTTTTTATCGTACCTACCTAACCAATATTAGGAATCAATTAGAAGATATAAGTTATTTATTACACGAGCTGCGATTAATTTTATGAGTCAGTTATGGAAGAATATATTTTAAAAACACATGCCATGTGAAGCCATAGGAAGGAAACCGCATACCCGATACGTGCGAAGATGCGTTCACTGTCAATTTGATGAGAGAAATAGCCAATATCTGTGGGGTGGGGTCGAAAACCCATTATCCTACTAGGTCAACAGAGAACACTAGCGCTTCTGGATTGGAAGCTTACGAGCAGTCTATGATTGAATTCTGTGCCGACTCTTCCAATGGATAGCGATAAATGAACTATCGATACAGAACTGACACTTTTATTGAAAATCAGACGTAATTTTAGGAGCGAAATTAATTTCGATTCAACGTTATCGGTACGTAACCGAAATATTTTGCGATAGAAAATTAGATGACTAATAAAACACATATTACTGTCTGGGACAAGCTTAAAATAATAAATTTCCATTTTATGGTAGAGTAAAACTCCAGCCATTTGTCGCATCAAGCAGGCTCACGCCGCCCGCCGTACAAGCTTATCTGTAGCAAACTTTATGAATAACAACTTATAATACACAGCTACAGCTACAACTTATAATACTCGCCATAATTCATGATAATACATGGCTAAGGAAATACTATTGAATAGATAACGTCGATAAAAGATTCATATCGATAGCCTCATAATGAGAACATGTTTGAACTAGCACATGTAGGTAAATACTTAGTATTCATATTTGTAGAGAGGAGAGCCAAGTTACACAAAAAGCTATTTGGACAAGACACAAGACAAATTAAAAAAAAGGATTTCATTAAACAAATGAACGTAGAAGGTTAGAAAGTGGAGAAGACGTGGTGGCAATGTAATCTTGGATCTTCCTTTGTATACACACAACTAGAGAAAAAAGTGACTACATAACCTTTATTTACCTTTGCAAGGAAGAACACTTGAAATATCTTCCGATATATGCGAGGGATAGTAAAACTTCAATTTGTGAAGCTCGATCGTTAATTCCGATCTCGGTTGGACATATTGCCGACAGTTAGGCAAATTCATATCGCCTGGAACTTGACCTAGAAAATGTGAAAAAAAGGTTCCCGACTATCTATCACAGTATCATCTCGGGGCTTAGAAAAGGCGTTCTTGTCGAGAACACTTCACCAACAAAAATGTTTTGATCAAGATCTAACATCAAACGTCGAAATGGTCAGTGGGATATTATCCATTGAATTTTAATTAGTAAGCACTATAGTATTTAATCAATTGATGATTCATAAGATACGGTACTCCATCTATCTCTTGATAAAACCCCTTGGAGGACTACAACAACAGGTCGTAATCCTGAACAGTACATCCACAATTTGTAAAGGGTGAAATTGGCGCTGTTTCATGATAAAATAAAAGTTAATGTTTCAGCAATTAAACGCAGCCGGTCATTTCGGGTAATTTCGACAACGTGGGCGGGTAAAGCCGGGTAATGCCGTTACGCACGGCACGATACTATTGCTTGATAAACATCAATATTTGTCTGTGGAAATTAGCGTTTTATTATTAAATTATAACTGGAGATTTATCGGTAGTAGACATGAAATGAAATAACTTAGATGACAAAAGATAGAAAGCATAATGTGGAAGTTAATGGACAGTAAAGTTGGACAAACAGTAAAGTTTTAATGAAAAGAGCTATCTGATGCGGAGTAGGCCGTACTCCACAATACGACCACATTCACACATAAAGTCCAACTGATCTTTTGTGCTGACTCAGATTGCGTGGAGAATGACCAGTCTTACATTCTCCAATACTTTCTTTTATGATCATACCTTTTTCTATGTAAAAGCTTAGTTGTTTCGTGAACAAAATGCTTTTGCACTAATACTAGGGTATAACTAATTTCAACTACAACACTAAATCAACGCGTGTTAACTGCATCTGCTCGTAACATGTCGTAGTTACATAATATTAGATAATAGTTCAGAACAGTTTCACAAATTGTGAGCTTTTCGCAGCTGCAATGAAGCATACAACACCTATGACGAAGTAATTATTTATTAGACACTATATTAAGGAAAACATTATGGACTCTAGTTTCACAAACTAGTTAATACTTGATAACTTCTACACAAACACACTCCCTATTCTTTTCTAGCAATTGGTTAGTAATAATTAATTACGAAAATTAAACCGGAAGCTCTATTGCACGAATTCCATCTACAATGTCAAAACATATGAAGCACAAAGTCAAGGTAGTTTGTTGAGTTCAAGGATACAGTAGCGTGTAATTTAATACAAGAACAAGCCGCCATTATAAAATATTTAGCTGTACGTTGTGTTAGCCCGCCGCACAACAACCCAACAACTCTCAACAAAGCGAAGTTCACTCAAGAAACAATGAAACTTATGAATAAAATATCGCAGCACCTTCGAGTTACACGGTGCCTCGTTTAGTTATTTAGTACAACTCAGAAAAGTTCTAAATCTAAACAAAACAAAATCTAGATAAACTTCTAGATGAACAACTTGCTCTTGACAAAGAAAGGCGAACCTTTTAAATCCATCAGCGCCATATGACGCGAGTGTGGCAGACTTCAATAAAAGGGGCTCGATAAAAAGAGGGTACAATGTACAGCTACAGAACCATAAATTCTTCGTGGACATTCGTAATATGTGTCTGGCAACGAAGCGAATTCTTTTCATTTAGAAAAAAACCGGTAATCACACAAAAATGTTAATAGCCAAATTATTGTCTCAACTAGATTAAAAGCGTCTATTATTAGAGTTAATACAATAAAAAGCTTTCTTAAAGCGCTGTCCATTACAAGGTTATTTGCTTTCAGGGGAATGTACACATTGACCGGCGCACCCTTAACACACAATGTAACTTTTATCACTATCATAAAGATGACGGTGGATCTGAAAGGGTACCACAGTCACCCGGCTGGGACCACTATTATTGTCAAGAACATAAAATCTTTTAGGAGATTAGTAATAAGAAAAAAGTAGAAAAGAAAACGAAACATTTTACACGGCCATCATTGTAAAAGAAACTCTAGTTTGAAATTATTTAATGCAGTGTATTCAGACACCGCAATTGTACAAATAAGTTTATGAACAAGTAACGCTAGCAGAAATATAAAAATGTTTTCGCTCTCATCTCGTAGATGACCTAATAAAGTTCAGATAAACACATTATCGGTACTTCAATCAGTTATCTTGTCCATTAGTGCGCAGAAGTGTGTCCTGATTGTATCAGTTACTTTTCGACCTAACCTGACGTCTTACGGTGAAATAGATCTGCACATCAAAGGAACACAACCGGACCCTCTTTGATGTTTTGTCAATTTGTGTCGGCATTAACGAAGCGTACTATATCTATACAAATAAAAGATTCGCGTTGCCGTCTCGGGGGCGTTAACGCAATTTCCTATGAGCTCCCAGCTGAGACTTGTGCCAAACATATCACTTCTAACTTGCTTTATATAGGATCGTGGAAATAAAACTCGTGATTATATTCGACACCAGCAGGAATCGTTAGACCGGTTACGATGAAACGAAGTTATGTCCTACCTTGGCTCAAAGGGCCAATCTTCTACTCTGTTTCCGAGTAAACTATAAAAGGAATTTGACGGAAAGAAAAACTGTTTTAAGACAATTTCGAAAAGTCTCTTTTGAAAGAGATAAAAATCAATGACGCTGGTTATAAATAAACGTAATAAATTTTCCCTAATAATTACCGTAGTTCGCCTTCGATAATATTTACATTAATAAACATCCAAAAATGGTACGAGCAAAATTTTCCGCGAACGAAACTGTATCACACTAAACACAGCTAACAAATTGATTGCGTTGAAGTGTTTAAAGTAAGCAAATTAACGGGAATTAGCGGCTCACATCTAATCAATTAAGCGGTCTTAATGAAAAGCGCCGCTTTACCCTTGCGACGTAACGCGGTAACGTGTGAGATGTCGCCTGTCGCGGCTGTCGCACGATGAGATGACGAAACTGAGATCACCGGCTAATTAGGACGCGGTCCATTGAGACGCGCCGATGCGGAACGCCTTTAAAGACTATTAAGCTTCCCCGTTCAATCGAGCTTGTAAATTGATTTATCGTCACGTGGCGTTTGTTGTTAGGGAGGTTAGTCCATGTAATATGAGACGGGTAGGTGTATCTTCATGATATGAAAACGTGATAGCGACAATATTACCTACAAACAAACATTGTGGGAAACATACAGGCAGTGCATGTTCTAACATTAACGAAATTGAACTTGGCTAAACTTTACTATAACTTCCGAGTTCCTTACTTTCACTATAACTCTGCAAAGCAAACTGCAAACGTAGTTGAGTGTTCAATAAACATTGACAATCGAAGATGGCCGATGTCGACAGATTCACTCGCGACGCCTTTCTACTGTACTCTTTCGTATTAAATGTATTGCGGGACATGTTCGGAGAAACCCCGACATCACCTCACACGAAGAACACTTAAAAGTTAGCAGTAATCAGAGTGATAAAGTCGACGACTCCGGAATGTCCCTCAGATAGTTTCCTGTTTGTTAAGTGACTTTTTAATTCGATCGGAGTTTGTTTTTGTTCCCTCAAACAGTACAAATATTTGGAAGCTTTTTTATTTGAGCGGCAATTCGTTTACCATCAATTTCAAACATAATTTGATGCTTCCAAAAATAAAATACCAAAGCTCCTTTCAGGTTATCTAAATTAAAATTTTAAATGCAAACAAAATTTCGCTGACGTGACTTCAAACGTACCGTAAAATAACCGCAGCAAAATGAAAATTAACTTTCAGTTAACAATTTAGATATTACGTTATGATAGCTTAAAAATACAAAATCTAGTAACTACAGTTGTGGAACAGGGTTTGTGAAAGGGCGAAGTTTATTCGTCGGCCGACGACCTGTCGTTCACCCTAGCCCCATGCAAGACAGTCCATCATATGGGTATACGATCATATACGAATGCCACCACATTGACCCGCCGAGCTCTCAAGATACGATAACGTTAAAATATCCCAACTCTATAAACTAATATGATTTAGGGCACTAAAAGTTTCCTCTCTCCCATTAATTGATTAATCAAATTGGACATTTTGTTATTCAAATTCTTAAAACCCCGGACTAGGCTATCGTCAAAGGACTTTTTAATTGAGTTACAGAAAAAAGCTTCTTAATTTGACTTTCGTTTTCACTGATGAGGAAAATACAAGACTTTTCATAGACAGACTTAAAAAATGTAATCACGAAAAACATTCATTATTTGTTAGAAGTCTGGTAAACAGTGCAGGCCGAAACTCTACAATATTGCATTAACGGTGTTTGGTTGGTTGTGTCATGTTAGTTTGGCGAGTAGATATTACTTTTGGGCAGTTCTTTGCATTGATGATGTCGTAACGACAACCTTGTGACAAAGTGCTTTAAGGATATTACTGACGTCACTAATACGCATATTTCGTTATATTTGCAAGCATTGAGCAAGTGCCTATTTAAGAGTTTTGGTAATTTCAAAGCTCTCATCGAGTCAATAATTACGTAATGTTTGAGTTTATTCGGTCTTTAAAAAGGCGGACATATTATGTGTTCCTCTCGATTTCGGCGTACATCCGGCTTTGATCAAATACACATTGTACCATCCACGTGTTAGGTTACTTTCTGTTTATTCGCCATTCACGTGCGGTGGAAAATATGAGTAGTTGTAATCGTGACTCGGTATCAGTAACGGTCGGGGAGCTGCACTGTTCGCGCGACGCCGGCAGTTTCCTCTCTCGCTGATAACTTCCAGCACTTCGGAGCTGCAGCTACAGCTCCTCACATTGAGGGGACAACGTCCTATATTTTTATCGAGGCCATAGCGTAACTCGGCTACCGCTTCTATTTTTGTATTTATTCCATTCCGCCATTCACTTCTTTCATGCAATTAAATCGTAAACTTAATTCCACAGAAGCATTCATGAAAATTGGATGAAAGTTTTTCCTCACTCGTAGACGTTGGCTTTAGAGAATCCGACTGTTGCGGTGGTTCACAAGTTCGTAACATTATTACTGAAGTACTAACGAAGTAATGAGTTCGTACTTTCGAGGGCACCCGCCCTATTAAACATTTCGTGTAATTTAGAAGGATTATGTGATAAAGTTTTCAGGCGTTCAAATGAAGCTGGAACCGGCAAGTACGAGTATAAATCAAAGTTATTTGACAGGCGAGATACTCCAATAAAACGGACATTTTCGTTTCTGCCAGCTCTTCGGAACGCGAACAATGTCGTCACGAAACTTTCTTAGTCTCTGGCATTATACTGTGTTACACAACACAATTCTTAGGAGAATGTTTGTGCTCGTGTGGTACCATATTGTGCGATTTATTTATGTAGATACGGCTACAAGACATTATTTTACATGTGACTGCACTAATAACCACTAATCAATGAGTCAGAGGCGTCATCGTTATCGCGCGACCTCTAACCACGTCATTTGATAACGATGCGTAGTAAACCAAAGATCACAAAGATCTAACAACACACATAACCAAACATATTGGCTCCCCTAGCCGGCACATTACCACTGCAATAGAAAGACTTTTGCTATCTTGATTGAATTGTGGCCAGTAATAGCCGGGCCATTTGTCTTCATTTTTGACCTTTGCCGAAACAAATGGGAGTTTACCCAAGATAGTATGTTTGTGGTCTTCTCTGACTGGGCGTTGTTTGGATTAACAATATCTGTTTGGTGAGTGATTGGGATTGCACGTATTAATAGTTGTCGATATCACCGGGGCATGTAAACTAACCGGTAAGTGTCCGACGCTGACATATTTGTTTAAAACGTGTTGAATTATTTCATAGACATTCACACATCAGTACCATGCAGTTTGAACAGTGACAAGCACGTTATGTTGCAGACTTTAGCCCTGATACTTACTTAAACATATATACGTTTGTTCTATTTGGAGAAACACTTATTCAAACTTGGTTTCCATGTCAGGAATGGTTGGGCACCGTTTGTTATTTCCACATATAAATAGAATCGTGACATTGAAGCACTAATGTACTCAGTACAAAGAAAAAATAAACATTCATTAAAATCGAAATGTAGTGAAAAATTGGGCAATTAAAATAGTTACAATAGTTAGTAGATCGGAGTGCAGAGGTCGCACGCGACCGCGCACGGCACGTTACGTAAAGGACGATCGTGGATATAAACACAAAAATATTTATAAATCGATACCAAGTGCTGGAACCACTTTCTACTGTTTTCTCGATTAACTTTTTTCAGTGTCACAACGTTATTTTCCGATATTCAATAACGGTACGACTAGTTCAAAGAGTAAAGTAAGAATAGAGGGAGACTAGTCGCATACGTTAATCGAATGCGAGTGACTCTACTGTTTCAAAGTATAATGTTATTTAATTACATTTGTGCCGTTCTTGTGTTTACATAAGTTCAGACCAGCGAGTTTAATAAACACGAACCTTCTTGCAATGGTAACATGATAGTAATGTATTACCCGAGTGTTACAAATTATTTCAATTTAATTTTCCTTTCCCTAATTCTCACACGGTAGCAGCGTCGGTGTTAGGTCATATATAGTCCCGCGAGTGAAGTAAGTTGTAACGTGTGATCAATATGGCGGTTGGCGCCAAATAGCTTCATATTCACGAACATGGATGTAAAACAGCTCAATCAACTCGTATTAGCACACGTCGCGGTTGATTTATTATTGTTTGTTTGTTACCTGCTCATCCGACAGCTACGTTGAATAGTTCATATTTTCTATTTTTAGAAAATCTCAATTTGTTCAAGAGCCTTAACGTATAAGCCCTTGGGCTTTATGTCGAAAGTTCGAAGAAATAAAAAGTGGTCTTTAAGTCCACGTAACTTCCAATGAACTTATACTGGGAAAAAATTGTTACAGCTTCGGTTATTGCTACTTTTGGACTTCGTGTAACACTTTCGTTTGCCTCTTATATAGATAAACACACCAGTATCGGCATCGACCCTAAGCGATGTTTACCGACAAAATCTACTTAAGCTTGCTATCCAGCTTTGAAGTAGGACGTGTGGCTAACATTAGGAGTGCTCCGACCAAATCGATCATAATCGAGAGTCCGCAAACCGGCGCCATGAGCTGAGCATAGACAAACGACATTAGTCACGGTGATGGCTGCGCATGCTAATGCACTAGGCATTGGAAAAGGGCATTCTAGTAGCCCTGTGCGCCTGTGACCAGAATACCAGCACAATCACGCATCTGTGTGGACGACGCCTACTCCCATATCTGTTTCATCTACTTTGTCCATTTCAACTTTGAAAACAGTTCGTATTTTGAGCTTGTAATACGTAATATGTAGTTATCATGTTGATGGCTTCTTTAGAACTTTGGTGTTTGCGTACCGTGTTGCGTAAGTAAACGTTCTTGTTTAATTAATCAATATTTCATTAGAATTTTTCCTTTCCGAATTCTAAGACAACGGGACTTTAATCAACAAGACTTTAACTTAATTACGGGGTTATTGAAGCCAAATTTTCCTGTTCAATATTTTGTTTAGATAAACACGCGTAAAGAAGCTGATTTACATTTAATTATTCATACTCATGAAGAACAACAATACGAAAGCACCAAAACACAAGAGCTAAAAGCATTAACGTATTCTCGGAGATATCCATAAATAATTTAACGCTACAAACTAATCCAATACGCAGACTACAATTCGCCGACACGCGTACGTACGAACGAACCCGCGCCAAAATCACACGTGAATAAATTCATCCATCCAATCTGACAGTCGAAATCATCGCGTTACAAATTGCTATCTGGAACCCGTGGTCACCGTTGCCACACAAAGGCCTACAACCAAATTGTAAAACCACTTTTAACATTTCATTTATCAAAACTTTGTTTGGCTTTAACGACCAATTACGTAGCAACAATCATTCTGTCGCATCAAAATCTCATTTTGATGAGGCTCACTGCTCTCTTATTTTATTAAAGCGGCCCTCAATGACAACGAACCGAGATATGATATCCAATCTCGATTCCAAATTGATCGCTTTATTAATAAATGCCAATGAATTGTCGTAATAAGCCTGTCGAACTGTCGAATCTGCGTAAGGTAGGACCAATTCCGTGCAAAAATTCTCAAGCCGTTTCCGCGTCTCAGGAAATTTACGAATACTACCGCGTAGCTACTTCATTATTTGACCGAACATAAATTGCCATCAAATGAACACGGCATCGATTCCACTTAACCGAAATCGAAACAAATGGAGCCGCTGTAATTTTATTACTCATTTATACTCAAACGTGTTAAAAAAGATATTTCAGAAGCTTATGGCACGTTTGGTACTACTTCATTATTTTTATTATCGTTCAATTATAAATGTTTATGTAACAGATTTTATAAATTAAATAATTGTATCTGAACTTATTTTAAACGATTTAGAAAACTCAGATAAAGCGGCATTAACCGATTTGTCTTTATAAAAGTAGATTAACGACAGAAGATCAGCAAAATGGTGTTGATGGATTAAAATTAATGGAGTCAGCAAAGTGTTTTGATCCGTGCTTATTTGTAATTCAGATGGCCATGTTACCGCTTGGTCGAATATATTATAATTGACGTTGTCAGTTCCAGCGGGGCGAAATATTTCATCGGTAAAAATACGCGCACCGAATTCATTTATAAGAAGCTGGAAAGGGGCATTTGTTATAAAAAATAAATCTCGTTACTCTTATCTCATGTCTTATCTTTTTAATCCAGCAACTTCAGTGGGTTTGTGTTAACTAAACCTGTTTAAAATTGAATCCAAACGTGTCTATCAGAAACAATCTCGGCGTTTTCTGCTGTTTTACTACTTTTATTTCAAGAGCTTTCAACCACGAGCGTCTACATTTTCAATACACAATGTTCCATTGCTGAACTTTACACGTTTGAAAGCACTCGTAACATAAATCCATATCCAGCGATCAGTCGCACTCGGTGCTCCGAATCATTTACCGAGTTTCCAACTTGATGGAGCTGCACATGAATAAATAACCTGCCTTTGAAGGACGCCACCTTCAAACATTACCGATTATAATTGTTACAAAACAGTCGCGGGTTTATGAACCGTGTGGCCTTCGACGTCTGGAAATAATTCATTTATAGCGGCACGGCATCGATTAGGGCGCCGACAGACAGGGCTCGTCTCACACTGCAACATAAATAATTCAGGGGCGGAAGCGGGTGCGGCAACTTCCGACGCTCTCGGAGGCGATCCCTTGAAAAAGTTGATAATGTGATTGAGGGAGGCGTGCGAAGTGGGGCGCTCCTGGCGACTCATTTGTATGGCGACGCGCCCTTGCATACTGAGCGCCGCCTCACCGTCACACCGCCACACCGCCACACCGCCACACCGCCACACCGCCACACCGCCACACCGCCGCGCCGCATTACTTGTGCTCGCTGCTATGCATTTACAAGGACCCGTCGCACGTGCACCCCGCACAGCACATGCGCTCAATACCAAATCGACTAATATCTACAATTTGTTCCAGGTGTTCGACATCAACAATACAGTGCAAATAAAATGTGCGACAAGTGCAAACGGGAAAAGACCTCCGTAAAAATATCTAGTGTATCGCGAGTGACGGGTGAGGGTAACAGTTAAGAGCATGTGCGCGTGAGTCGTACCACGACGTCGGACTACTCGGAGTGGGGGGCGCTGGCGTCCGCGGCCAGCGATGGTATGGACGTTGTATTCGGGAATGATAGCGACTTGGGGTGGAACGCGACCGAAGAGAGGGCGAGTACGAACGTGTACAATCACTGGGGATGGAGCATCGTGGACGGGTCGCTGATGCTGCTAATCGTGAGCGGGAACACGCTAACGATCCTGGCGGTGACGATGAGCCGGCGGCTGTCGTCGCTCGTGTCCAACCAGTTCGTTCTCAACCTGGCCATATCAGACCTGATGGTGGGGCTGACGCTGCCTTACCATCTGGTCTTCTACTTGAACGATGACTTTGGCAAAATCAAGTGGTCGTGTCTGATGCGCTTCATCCTCATAATCCTAGCGTGTCTGGCGTCCATTTACAACATCATAGCGATAGCTGTAGACAGGTAAGTGGAATGCTCTCCGTTTTGAATTTTTATATCAAAGAATCTTTTTTTCACTATAAATAGAAACTTCAATGTCGTGGTTTTTGTCACGCCATGTGAACTTGAATTTGGAATTAAAAACTGTTTTCTGTGTAACTGTGTCTGTAACTGGCTGTAACTCTAGTACAATTTTGTTTTCCGTCCTGTCGCTGTATTAATTTGAATGTTTTATATTTGCAGATACATAGCAATAGTGCACCCGCTGCACTACAGCCGGTACATGACGAAGCTGGTCACGCGGCTGATGATGAGCTTCACGTGGTCGGTGGCCGTCTGCATCAGCTGCATCCCCGTGTTCTGGAACGATTGGCAAGAGGGAATCGCGTGCGAGATGAATATGGTATGCACACCTTGTTTTCCAGACCCCACCTAGTCGTAAGAGATTTGTAATAATAGAATGGGTGCTTTGAACCTCAGAAAGGGCAAATAATCCTCATACGTGCAAAGGTTAGAAAGCAGATTTTTCGACTTAATTATGGTAACATCCCAACTAGCAAAAAAGTTATATAATATTAGAACTATACAACAGACATGTAAGGGCTTTATAACAATTTTGCAGCAACTAAACAGTTGTAAAGTAGTATTCAGTTCGACGCATTAGTTATAATAATTTAAGTCATATTAATGTGTCCTGTAAACGTCATCTCAATAATTTATATGACGGTCATATAACGTTAAGTCGAGTAAACGGTTCAGTCAGTAAATAGTGATGAGTCGCCATGTTTTGTAAATTTAGAACCTTTTATTCAACACTTAAATAACAAACTGTTATATAACGATTTTATAGTTAACTATTATAGAATCGCCATAGTAGGTCGTATATACCACCTTTAAGTAACTTTTAGGTTGAAACGTTATTCTAATATAACTTATGAACCCTAATTGCAACCGTCATGGTGGACGCCATAGATGATGCAAAAAACATGTATAATATCAATAGTTATATAGATGTCTAAATGCAGTCGCCCAATGTCTATTGACAATATGGCGGAAATTATTGATGACAATTATGTATTTTATTTTTATAAATAATATTGAAACACCAATATTATGGAGGCCCATTAAAATATTAACGAAGATAATCAAACATATCATCGAAAATTTTAAATTCCCAACTATAAGTCACCGCTCGTCATCTTCCACCACAATAAGCTTTCTTTACATTAAATTAATAAATTATATTAAAACATTTGATTTATACTTTTTTTTTAAGTTTTATAACAACACAATAGATTGTCGCACAAATTGTCTAGCTTGTACCACAGACCGACCACCAGCATAAGAAAACGTCAATACGATGATATAGTTACATAAGAGTATTACTAGAAACTATTATAAACCTTACTAGTTAAACTTACAATGTCTACGTGATTTTTACTCAACGTTATTGTTGCTGACGCGACTGCAAAACGACCCCTACACGATTATAATGTTGTATAATCTGCGCCCAAACCCCCGTTATATTTACGTATAAAAAAACTATTATAAAACCATTTTAATATGCCTGAAAGTTAAATAAAAAACGTTATTGTACCATTTATATGACATGATTTTGCTACTTGGGATACAACCTCATACGATAATCCTTTTCATATGGCGCTTAAAAGTTTTAAGTTAAAACATCGACGCTTTGTTATTCATATTTTCTTTGGATAGTTTACGGTTTGTGCTTATCATATTGTGCATACACGTAGATTTACGGCAATTTCATGACATTCAACGTCCTCTAGACATCTAAACGCACCATAAACCATGATATTGCTTGTTATAGAATCTGAACATGCTAACCTTTATATTGCCTACGAATATAAAGCATGATAATATAAATATCTCTGGGGATGAACACTCTGTCAACACATTCCGTAATAAGACAACATTATCCGAAATTCATAGTGGAAAGAAATGGTATTTTCGGGGCACGCTCTGCAAACCCAGTACAACATAAATAGTTAATACAGTTGTTTCTGGGGAGTATATCTTGTTACCGAGTACGTACTTGTTCGCCCGAAGAACCATCTCATACATTAGTGTATTAGTGTAACCATACACACAAAATAGTATATTGCTGTTTGATGTTATGCAAGAAGGAATAAAGTCACGAGCTATTCTTATGAGAAAGTTATAACCAGGAAAATTATATTTGGCGCTAGAATAATTTCTATTACAATAAATATTTGGACCGGTGCCAATATTTGTTAACATTACATTAAAGGGTATATAAATATGCTGCTCTTCGATGATATATCTGGTCCCGAGATAAAGTTCATTACCGAAGTCGTTTAAAACTGGAATATTCAGATGAGATCTGGCTATTAAATCTTTTGAGTAAATAAATAAATTGAACTAAGTACTGCTTAACGTATACGTGACAAGTAACACGCGTTAGGTGGTTTTTGAACGCGACCTGTTGAACCTCAAATATTTACTAGTGTAGTACTGTTTGCCCAAATGAAATAAAATAAAGCGAATATTTAATACATGTGCAAATGTTGGTAAGGCGAGATCGCTCATTATCCTCAACCTATATTTAAGCATGTTAATTTGGATATCGGGTTATTAAAGCCGCCATTACCCACTAAAAATAGAAACCAAACCGAAAAGGCATAATTTCGGGAGCGCACTTTTCCCTTTCGATAAAACTATTACTATCTGGCAATACGCCTATAATCGGCTATTCGCGACGTTTCTCAGGGATCAGGGAAAATTGTTGGTTGTAGCACTATTTGTTAAAACCTCGGAGACATGTAGACGTGACGTTTAGGTACGTAAAAAGACACTCTATAGCTCCCTGTAGTCCAAATGCTTTGCTTAGCTAAGGTTTTAATCGAATTGTTGTAAATGTTACAGGTGGTGCCGACGAACTACACAACGAGCATCTTAGCTCCAATGTTCTCTCTCATCTGGATGGTGATGTTCATCCTGTACTGGCGGATATGGCGGGAAGCCACCTGCCACGCGCGCCGCATGAGAGCCAACACCTGCTGCCCCACCGGAGCCAACGATTGGAAAAGCATACAGGTGATAGGAGCAAGCTTTTACTACTGCTACCTTTCGTGAACGCTCGAAAATAAACAAAATTGGGTTTGGAAAATCTGTCATCCCAAATTATACTGCCTCAAGATGCTACAGACAAATACACAATCTGGTTGGACACTTATACAGCTTCAGAGATACCGCCTACTAGTAACGGAATAGAATAGTCAATTAAGTATCCAAACGACAAAACAAGTACATTACCAAGACACAAAACTCCAGATAACCAGAATTAATCCAAAACGCTACTAAAACCGTTGCATTATACTTGGCAAGGAAGTTTTCAGTATTATTAACTGGGTAATCACTTATCTGATAATTAGCATAACTACGCGATTAATTTGTATGTGTACCTAAAGTATTAATTACGAAGAATGTTTATTCCGTTATAAGATGAATGCATTATTTCAATGACATGTTCATATTTTACAGGCAATTGCTTCTAGAACCGTACCAAAACTTGAAATTAACTCAAGATAATATTTCCACAGGTGGTGCTGCTAGTGCTAGGATCGTTCTCAATATGTTGGATGCCGTTCGTGGTGGTGGCGTGCGCCCAGACGCTGCCCATGATGCCGCTGAACAACCACATAGCGTACCGGGTCACGTCGTCCCTGGCCATGTCCAACTCGGGCATCAACCCCCTCATCTACGCGTGGAAGAACGCCGGCTTCCGCGCCGCATTCGCTAAACTACTGCGGTGCAAGAGACCCGACACATCGGAATACCGAGGTTCACCCGCCCCGGAGAGAAAACGAGGCTCCGTGGCGCTTCGAGAAGGTTCCATAACCCGGTCGAGCGCCCCCAGCGCGCTGTCGAGCCTCGGCGGGCGGCCGGCGCGCCTGCTGTACATGGAGCACGAGGCCGACACGGCGCGCTGCCGCATCATCGAGAACGCGGGCTACGTGGAGGCGGAGCGCGGCGACTCCAACCCGTCGTACGCGCCCGACGCACCCACGCCCGTGCACCGGCCCGGCCCGCCCTCCGCGCGCGCTGACATAGTGTAGTGTACAGACGATCATTAGACGTTTTGTGGAAAACGTGAAACGCTTCTAGTATTTAAAGTTGTTAGTGACTGTAGGTACCCCTTTCGCATTTAGGTACCTGTTCGAATCTACGCTCAAGTTTTTAAAAGCTTTATTGTTGATTTTTATTGAGAGATTATAATGAGTTCCCTGCCATAATGATGTTTTAATAAGAGGTTCTCTGTCAAATAAAGATGTTTAAAAGATATAAATATTAATTAAAAGATGTTCTATGTAATAATAAAGTATGTAAATAATGTGTATTATTTAACTCAGACCTATCAACATAAACATTATTTGTCCAGGGTAAGACTCACAACGCCATCTATATCAGACCGCAGGAATGTATAAAAGTGAAAAAACGAAGAAATTCGTACCACAGATGGCGCTACACAAACTTATTTAAAGATGTTTCTATCCTAATTAGGTGACGGATAAGCAATTGTGTGAATAATTTGCAAAATTGCAAAATAAATGAAGTAATCAATCAATCACCAAATACCAAGACAAAAACTTGGAAAGTAGAATTTTAAAGAACATACTATCGAAATGTTGCTTTGAATATTTATGATTTAGTTAGTGACCTAACTAAATTAACGAATCATTTGACTGTTGGAGTGATAACGTCGAGACCGTATTGCAGCCGATAAAATCCTGTTTGTCCGTATTGTGAAATCTAAAGAGGTCAGTATCAGACGAGAATCACGCTAACTCTGAACTTGTTGCAACATGATATTTAGCATTTTTATGTCATGCTTACTGCTGAACTGGACATTGTATCGAGATTTCCATATTAATAAGTAGGTTTAATCTGAGGGCCATCAAACAGCTATTATATTAATCACCGTTTCTTTATCCAATTACTTGATATTGAAAACTCGTGTCATATCTTGAAAAAAGAAACATCATCTGAATTCGCCGTAATGCAACGTCGACCATATTACAGATACTTATTAATACAAATATTTTAATTGCGAAAGTAACTCTGTTTGTTTGTTTGTTACCTTTTCACGATTAAACGGCTGATCGGATCGTAATGAAATTTATCAAGGAGATTGATCATCCGAGGGAAGGACATAGGCTATCTTTTTTTCTCACACAGACACATCAAAATTTCCACGCGAAAGAAGCCGCGGCAACGGCTAGTTGTATATAAAGTATGTATAGGAGACCTAAAAATGAACACTAGGTTGAGATATGCCGCAAAAGTAGATTTATTCACTCAAGTGTATCTTATTCGTGTAGATGTTAGAAGGAAGATATCTTAACAGAGAAACTTTAAAAGAAGTATGAACCACAAATATTATAAAAGCCCTAGCAAACCGCCCCTCCAACGTACAATCTACTGATACGGTCTCTACGTGTCAAAACATCGAGAGTCCCGTGTTATATATATCTTCCGGAAAAAATCTCAAAATGGTTGGGTTGACCCAAAAGCCACTTTGTTTTATATTATTCGCAGATATAAAAGAAAGAATGTAGACGAACATAAATATAAAGCTGTGGGCTCAATGCAATTATTTGAAACTTTAGACACATGGAACATCAGTGTTGGCCTACATTGAAATCAAGCGCGAATCGCGAGAGCCTAGATATGGCCGGTTGGAACGAGGTTACGCCGAAATGTGGCCATGGCCAACGGTCTGCCGGCACGCGAACAAGAGCTACCTTCTCCGATTGTCACAACTCACAAATGACCATTTCGGTACATCTTTGACTTTTTACACCTTTACCTAAATCGCAAGGAACACAACAACATCTATTCTGCATCTGCTCGCCGCGCATATAGTAAATACAAATAGCCCAAGCCGAACTAATTAAATCTGGATTCAAATGAAATTAGGTAAATCTTTGAATAGGTTGCTCGTACGTCAGAAAGTTTAAATCTAAATGTTTACCGCGTTATCAGAAACCTGCAAGAAGCCTAAGAGAGATATGAAATGGGGAAAAGTTAGAAAAGAATGAACCTGTGTAAGATATCACTGCTAAGTTTTTGCTTTATCATGCAATAATATCTTGTAAAACAAATTACATTTTATGCCTCAAATTTTTCAAGTAGCGGTAGGTTATATATTATTGTTTTTACTATTTTACTTTTTTCTCTATTATTTTAGTCATATAATTGCAAGCCAAGTATTTTTTTTTTTTTCTTACTTTGATTAAAGCGGTGTATTTTCTGTTTTTGTGCTCACACCATAAATTTTTTATTCAAAGTCTATACGTGAGGATTTGTAATTGGCTTTCTGGTGACTACGGTTTCTTTTTTTATTTGTTTTTATTAGCTGTAAGTCCTCCATGTACTAAAATAAATAAATATTAAAAACTATGATTACTGATATTCAATGTTCGTTTACGTGTTGCACCAACATCAAGTTACATGGGATGGGAGTAGGAAGATGACGATGATGATTAGTGTTACTTTGAAGTTTATGGCCCTATAGAGCTTTGAGCAATCCTATTAGATTATTACTTTATAATACGTCTGCTGTAAAACGGCAACTAAGACCTAGAAAACATAACCTTTTTACCAAAAAATTACATTACAAAACAAAGTACAATAGAATCAGCAAGGAAATTATGGTTAAGACACTCACCTCGATTCCAGTCACGCCAAGCGCTGTCACCATGTTGGGCGTCATCCTGAAGGGCACCTTCTCCGGCACCCGCAGCGTCTTGCCCTTCTCGAAGCACACGTTATAGTCTATATGCACCACCTCACCCGATGTGAGGTCAACCAACACATTGTCCATGTGCCTGTCACCGAGCCCGATTATATAGCCTATCGTACTCATCACGGCCACCGAGTAACTGTACCGACGCGTGATCTGCCACCACTGCTCCGGACTAACACTGCTGCACCACAACTCCCTCCATAGTAAATCCCGAGGAGTTTCCGCCTCCAACTCTTGCAGAACTTGCTTCAGTATCGACACTGGCCACTCTTTTCTGTTTTCCGTTGATATACCCGCTTCTTTTAAAAGAGGATTTAGCTTGTTGTAGAATAACTCCGATGGACGCAAGATGTTGACTGGCTTATTGAGTCTGGCTGATAGAATAGCAGCTTCTCGATTTTGCCAGCGTTTATACAACGCAAATAGTGGAGTCACGTTGTCTACCCAGCTGATCAGACCCGATCGAGGACCTAAAGGTATCACCGAGTAATGGCGCGCTCTATACGTTTGATTATCATTATTTTCAGAATCTCTGGCCATCATTGTATTTGTTATCGACAGCAGCTGCATGATTCTTTCGTCTAAATGCAAGTCTTCCAATCCTTTGAACAAGTACGTGTAAGCCTTGCCGTCTGACCCATTAAATACCAATTTCTTTGGCCTTGTCTTTGTTGGCAGGATCGCCACATTATTTTCAACCGCTTTTATTGTAACTCTGACAGCTCTCTGATTTGTATGTACTCCTGGCATAGTGATCACAGTATTATTAAGCTCTGCTAAAACGGGGCTGATGTCCGACATCTTTAAAATGTATGAAGTTCTTTTATTTACTTTCTGTTGAAGTCTTATTTGAAGTTGTTTAAAAGGCGCCCACGACTCCTGTGGTTTATCAGGATTGGCAGGGTTCTTCAACTTGTCGATCACGTCAGTGATGAGCGCCTGGAATTTATTTTGGAATGACACTTCATGCGGTGTTTCAGGTTTCGCTGAGGTAACTTGATAGAGTTGCTCCAACACACAAACGACTGGCTCAAAAAGAATGCGATGTTTCTCTTTGATAAGTTTTTCTTTATCTTCTGCTGACAAGTGTGAGTTATTTTTTACTTTGGCAACTTCGCTTTCCAATTGCGAAAGTCGTTTCGTAAACTCAGAGTGATGTTGGACTAATGTGCCCAGGCATAATTCATCCCATAGTAAATTGATTCTTTGCAATTCCTTGACTAACAGCTTCACTTGTTTAATCGTTTTTGGGGCTTGTTTTGAAAGTGTTTCCACCATATCCAGGAAGCAAGAATTAAGTTCGTTATTGACAACTTTATCGCTGGCAGCATCTTCTATGTCGAGATTCCCTTCCCCACTTGCACCATCATTTGACAGGAACGATCTTGCAACATTCAATTCCATTAGATCATTCTGCTCATTTTCCACCGCACCAACAACTGCTGGGAATGTGATCAGATGCGGTGTGTCCTCTGCCAATCTGCACAAAAGATCAGATACGCATTTTCTGACGTACGTTTCCGGGTGGTTAAGACGAGAGAATAACTGTGGAATGATAACTTTCCAGGGTTGGGTAGGTGTGTTTGCCAAGCCGGATTCCAGTACTGTCTGCAACTCCATTGCATGTTTAACAATCAAACGTAGAAGTCTCAAAGTTGCATTAACTACCGCGTTTTCTCCGCTATGGTTGATGAAGTCTGACGCACAAATAAGCTGCAGGAACTTGAAATAAGCATCAGCCGAAAGTTCAAAGTAGGAAAATACTCGTTTTTGTGCTTGACGCCAAATATCCACTAACAGCGCAAGGTGTTCAGGAAAAGCATTGCTCAAAGATGGAACGGTTCGAAGTTGACTTTCAATCATTTCAGATGTGTTAATTTCGTTCCAATCAATGTCTTCGTCATCACACGTAGCTTTTGTCTTCGACAATATTTCACAAACCTCCTCAAAATCTTGAGGTGAGCATCCAATCATAACGCTCTCTATCTGTAACTTATCATTCTCTGTTAACTGCTCTCGAGTTTTTGAACTAAATTCAACCATTTTACGGCCCCATCTGAAGCACCAAGCTGCAAAGCTTGCCCAAGCTTTAGCAAGGCCTGGGCATTGGTTAACACCAAATTGTAGTAGCTTACCAACGGCGGAGTCTGAGACAGGGATAACATTCTCCGATATATTATTGTCAACCAAACCTATTTCTGGCAAAGCTGACACCAACTTTAGTAAGGGTGAATCTATGTCCAGTATATTTTCCGTTTCGCTTTGCACCCACTTCGATAGGGTGAGTAGTAATCTTGTACCTTTTTCCCGCAGTTCGTAACTTTGTTCACTCATTGCCAATCTTTGAGAAAATCCAAAGGAAATGCTTGCGCAAAGATTGACAGCGCGTATTTTAGTCTCTTCTTTCGCGTAAGTCAATTTGCAAAGCTCAGCCAAAGCAGTGGCATTGTTAAGCGTCCAAATTTCAAGATCGTACGTATTAGTAGACATGAGAAGTGCTTCACTTAAGTCATCCAAGTTATTAACGCTGCCTAAACACATTTGGAAAGCAGAATTTTGTTTGAAATGATTCAACAGTTCTCTTTTTGCCATTATCAAATTAGAGTTCTTCCTCGCACTTTTAATTACATCTAGACGAAGGCATTCTGCATAGAAGACGTTTTCTTCTGTCATATTCAGTTTAGTAAAATATTGATTCCACCATAATATTCTACTTAGGTTTTTAAAATTAGTTCCGTACTTGTACTCCTTAACTGTTGATGGTTTAAAAGGATTCGGAATAATTTTCCCAGACTTTACAATGTTGGTTAACCCATGATTTGCTAATTGTAACACTGCGACCTCTTTTAAAAAGTGTACGGAGTTCGTTCTGGAGAATTCTTCGGCTTGTGATTTAAGTAAGATGTCGCATTGTTTTAATAAGTCCTCATATTTGTCATTGTAATCGTTGTTATACATCTTAACTGCAGTACATACAAGAGTTGATTCAATTTTGTTTAATAAGCCTTGATAGGAACATGTATTTTTCGATATCTCATTGGTTTCATTATCAAGTATGTCCCAGTTAGTGAGTTCAAGCGGGATTTCTGTGGCATCTTCGAAAAATTTCAAAGTCGAAAAAGAGCTCCATTGCGATACATTTGAATTAAATTGATCACTGTCTTTCCACGTTTGCATGTCGTCCCAGCTTTGTATGTGTTTGTAACTTTCCATGAGCTGTTCGTCAATGAACCTGGTACTCTTGGCATCTACATAGGATGACGTTTCACCCTCTTTTGCATCTTCGTGTGGTTTCAAGTTGGTTATTTTTTTATAGAACTCTATAGCTACTTCATGTCTAGAATTCGCTTGTTCAGCGGCTCCTTTCAGCCACAGTAACTTCTTGTCAAAATTCTGTTTTATCCAGACATATAAACCGTGCAACACTTCTGGTTCTTCAATTTTTATAAGTGCTCTAGCAACGCTATTCGCTATCGCTTCGATATCAATATTTGTATTCGAACTGGCAGCCGTTTGTAATACTAGTGAAGCGTGATAGATGGCAGCACCGAAATGTCCAGCGTACAGGCTAACAGCGAGCGCAGCGAGACGTACTCTAGCGAACCATTCGCGGCAAGTCGGCCTGTTCGTATGAAAGAATGTTCTTACAGGTTTAGCGACAGCTGGTAATACTGTAGCAGTTCCCTCTGCAGCATTATAAATGTACTTCTCTAAGAAAATCATGAACTCTGTTATCCAACGCGTCCTTGTTTGTTCCGAAGTTACAACTTCCACCAGTTGCTGTTGGTCAGTGCCTATGTACTTAGTTTCATGGGAAGATATTTCTCTTGCTATCCCTTTCAAAACTCCTTCGATCCTCGTGAAAGTTTCCTGTGGTTTGCCCAGAATAGTTCTTAATTTCAACGACACACAAGTTTGAGCCAGTTCTGAGAGTGCCCAGCCAACGCAAATAGATGAAAAACTTGTAGCACATTGTCGGAAGAACAAAAGATTGTTTTCATCAATGTCATCAGTTTGTAAAGGCCATGATGTTAAAAATGCATGTGCTAAGGGTTTCTTATCATCCATTGTGTTTTGGAGAAGGCAATTCATTATCATTTTAAAATGCTGGTTAGATAGATTACAAAAAGATCCCCGCATTAGATATTCTTTAAAAGAATTAGCCTTTGTATCACTATTGAGTACATTTAGGCTCATTTTCCTTGAGGTGAATACTTTAACTACTTGTTTGTCCAACTCCAGCTGAACAATATCCCAAGGCAATTCAAATAGCACATCTTTACAAATGTTTGACAATGTTTTATTTTGACTATCAATGTGTAATATACAAAGTACTGCCATTGTTTTCAACACCATAACATTCCAAGTGAGAGTCTTATTTTGCAATAGATGTTGAGAATTCTTCATCACAAGCAAAACTATATCTTCATCAAAATTATATGCCAGCGATAACATGTTTGTTGTTAATACAAGGAAACCTTTTGACATGCTTACTATGGGTAAATATTTGTCTAATTGACAAAATATATCAGATATCCAATTGAGGACTAAAATTAAAGTTTCTTTAGGAGCATCTTCATCTAATACCATGCTTAATGTATTGAGGATCACAGCTAAATGCCCAGATGTGGGGCTGGAGCTAGACACATCCCCAAGACTCAAGTTTGATAGGCCAAATATGTCATTCGCTCTTTGCTGGGTATTTGTTACCAAGTCACTGGAAGCAATGAAGTGATTGTTCTTTTTGCAATGTGAATAGAGCAAGTATAGCACAGAATACTGAAGAGCGGGTTTCTCCTTGATTAGCTTTTCATCATGAGGGCTCATTTTTATGGCCAACAGTTCTAGTATACTAGGTTGTAATGCCCACATCCCAATTATAGAGTTACTAGCATTAGCCAGATCTGATAAACATTGTAAATAAAATATTACATTTTTCTCTGCATCATCTTTCTCTACTTCTTCATGATACTCTGGGTTTATTATTTGTATGTCAGGTATTATAACTGAATAGGAGTTTTGAATATCAGTCAAAACGTATTTGTATGTTTCTTGCAAAAGTGGAATATTCTTCAAGTTCAACAAGTTACTGTATACTGACATCACACTGTTTAAAATGTGAGAACTGTCCGAGTAGCGCAGGTGACGCAAAAGTGATTCAGGCCCTATTGTTTGTGATATAAACTCAATGGGGAGGTTTGAAGCAATCTCCTTTATAACAGTGGATACTAAGTCAATGACACTGAGGCTAACACTTTCCTCCCCTTGCAGAAAGTTACTCATCTCATTTGTTACCAATGCAAACAGGGCAGGAGAACAAGATGATGATTTTGACTGCAAATATTTTAAAAGCAAAGCAATACATTCATTACCTGCCAGTATAAGATCTGCTTCGGCGTCATCCTTCAGGGTTTTAGATAAAACTTGCAAAATCTTAGCGAATGCTTCTGTAAGAAATGACCATGACACAACTTGTGAGACTGTAGGACTCAAAAGTGTCCCCAAGCTCTTCACAACAGTATTGAACACATTGAGGAATGATGTGATCTTTTGCTTACAATCTTCAGGTGTTGTAGCATCACTTTGTTTTTCAGAACGATTTGAATCCATATCAGTAGAATAAACCACCATGTCTTCCACAAACTGATTCAGGAGGTTTACTGAAAATCCAACATCTGCTTGCCAGTGGCGGCTCAGTTTGAACAATGATTGTAAAGCAAATTCTTTGATCTTCTTAGGTTGTGCATTGTCAACATGCCAACCAACTAGAATGTCTACCGTGTCTACAAAATGATTAGCAAAGTGTTCAGGATATGAATTTGACATGATGATCATGGCATTTATAGCAGACATAAACACATCAGCTGAGTCCGTGTTTTCAATGATAGTCTGAAGCCGATCTAGAGTTAATTCAGCAAAGTCTACTAGATTAGGACTTTGATAATCCAGTTGAAATGTCTCAGAAAATGAGAGAGTCAAATAATGCTTTATAGTTGAGTTATGCACCGCAAAACTAGCTGCAATCCAATCTAAATGTTTCCTGAAGTCAGGACCCATGACGTAGCCGATCCTCCCAAGCACTATAGATGCACCTTCCTTGGTCTCAGGGCCAGGAGCATCATAGAGTACATCCAGGAGTGACTCTACTAGTATGTCGTAAGAACGACGTATGTAGCGCGCGTTTTCCGGCAACATGACGGCGTCTTGTAGTTTACTGCATATGACAAGCGATTTTTCCATGTCCACCTCGGCACATAGTCGACGCAGCAACTTAGAGATGCGAGGGTCCTCGGGGAGATTGACGACCAACTCTGACCGCTCATAGAACTTGTTGCTGCTGTTACCTTGAGACCAGGTGTCATTGGAGGACTGGTTTAGCGGTTCGTGATACTTATAGGAATTATCAAGAGGTTCACGATCACCGCGGGGCGGGAATCCGCCGCGGCCCCTGCCTCCGCGCCCACCGCCTCGAGACGGCCTGAACTCGGTGACACGACCGCGGGACCGATACCTGCCATCTCTGGACGGCCCCCCAAATGACGAGGATGCATCGTACGCACCAACATAACCTCTGACCTTATCGTCCGTGTTTTCTTGTCCAATTTCGTCCCTTTCCGGAGTGTCGGTAGCCTCCGTTCCCTTTGGGTTTTTCACTTTACTGTTTGCAGTGGTGGATATCATCACTAGAAATTTTGTCTAACACGTAATTGTAAACACACATGGCCGTAAATTTACGACAAAATACGGGCAAAACAGACACTCTTCGCCAACAGTCACTGTGTATCATAGACAAAATTGTAAATCTGTCACGACTGTCACTGTTATTGTTGATGAATCTGTCAAGGTCTGTCAATTCATGTGCATAGAGATTGTAGAGATTCATTTAATTTACAAAAAAAAAACTACATATTTCAGAACGAAAAAAATATTAATTTGCAATATCTCTCTATTTGAGCAGCGCTTTTAGTACTTTTTATCGGTTATATCGTGTATTATTAGATACTAAAAATCAACATAATCATGTTGAATGAATTTGATCATTCAAAAATAAATGAATAACACTTAGAATTCTATTTTTTATAGATCTTGAACGACGATGCAATTGTCATCAAACATAACCTCAGTTTGTTTGTGTTGTATTGTAACATGGTGTTTTAATTTCAAAAGAAATAGTTGTACTGTCTTGCTTGTATTGTATAACGGGCTGGTGTCCGCAACTCCACGTCAAAGCGCGTATTTTGCATGCCGAGCATACTGTCTTGTCTGTCTACTGTCTTGCTTGTCGAATATACAAGTTATAAAAGATAATAAGAAACATGAAGGCTGCAAAACGTACTCAAGATTTTAAAGGTAAGAACCAATTCGATGGTTTTGGTTAATCAGTGTATGATTTAACCTTAACAATCATATTCAGTGTTTCAGATGTAATTATGTCGTTTCTCTTTGCAGCTTTAGGGCTACGGTTAACAGAAAATTCAGAAGCACCACACACAGTATATCTCAAGGAGCATATAGTCAGAGAACACACAAAAGACAAGCCACAGGGACGCACATTGCTAGTAGTGAATGTACCACCTTATGCTGATGAAAAAGGATTGATTAACGCTTTCCGAGAAGCTGGCTCTGCGCAGTCAGTTCAACTGTATTTAAAACCATCAACAGCTGACATAAAGCATGTTACAAGGTTTATACCCGAAGAAAACAAAACCACATTTAGAGCAGCATACATAGTTTTCAAGAAGGTTGCAGAGTTAGACAAAGCATTGAAATTAACTGAACTACAACCACTGAACTCAAATGATCACCAAATGAAAGTCGGAATCAAAAAATGGATTGATGAGTACAACACTACTATTATATTGCCCAAAACACTCAAGGAAAATGTAGAGACATTTATGAAGCAGTTTGACGAAAATGCACAGAAAGCTGATAAGAAAGAGAAAGAATTGGAAAAAGAGGATGATGAGGGATGGGTCACGGTCACTAAGAGAGGTAAGGTCCAGAGCTTTGCGCGAACAGAGAAGGTAGAAAACAAAATAATGCAGAAGGAAGAGAAGAATAAAAAAAGAAAAGAGCTGAAGAACTTCTACACTTTCCAAATTAGAGAATCTAAAATGAAGCACATTGTATCACTGAGGCAGAAGTTTGAAGAAGACAAGAAGAAAATAGCACAGATCAAGCAGAGCCGGAGATTTAAACCATTTTGAAATAAATAACAATCAAGGTTAACAAATTATCACAGTATTTTATTTACATTATGTACACATATCATCTATTTCATAGCACTTAAAACTTCTGTAACTTAAACTTTAAAATCAATTCAAAGAACCATTACTTTGGCCACTTTGAGTCAGCCAGTTACTATGATACTATTATAATTATTGTACATTTATGTTACTATGTTTTCTAAAAAGCAAGTTTTTCAGTTCAGTTTTTCACCTTCAATACACTATAGAAACTCATGGATAATATTGAAAGCACTTGAGGATTCTCCAGTGTCCAATGTTTGTGAACAGAACAGCTTTTATCACTGCCCATGATTGAGTCAAAGCACTTGTCATATGGTCTGCTGATGGGTTTTGATGATGATGTGCAGCAGGCGGTTCTCTGGCAGTGTGTCTAATGCAGCAAGGAGGTTGTTGATGTTGCCATAGACACAGCCATTTGCTAGAGCCACTTGAACTGACTGCCCTATCCTGTCTAGGCAATCCTGTAATAACAAATTTTAAGCTTTTTATATCCCTTTTTTGGATTGGTAAGAAATAATTAAATATAAAAATCATTTATTCAAATTAGGCTGAGAATCAGCACATTTTAATCTTTTGAACGCCAGAGCATAAAGGAATGCGCGTGCCCTCCACGCCAAACAACAATTTCTCGTACCATTTTGTCACATACATACATATTTTTTCATCTATATGTTAAATGTAATCAGTTAAATGTCAAAATCACTTAAGACAGTGTCCCAATACTAGGAGTGTTTGGGAAGAATAAGTGGTGGAATTAACTCCACAGCAAAAAGAACTAAGAAAAGTGCACTCTTTTTCTAAAATAGAGTCACAAGTAGAACAAACCTGTAACTTATAATCACTGTGCAGCCTGCCCCCCCTCTTGAGTACAGTGTGTGCGTAGCCCTGTACGACGGGCGCCAGTGCGGACAGATGCTGAGCATTCACAGCCGTAGGGGGCCCGTGCGTGCGCCTCCCCGCCCTCAGGCTATGCAAAACGCCCAGGTGAAGCTTTATATACAGCTCGCACTCTGTCAGAGGCTTGTGTGTTACAGATTTTATGACTGATCTGTCTATGTCAACTTCCAGTTTTATTTTTTTAACTGGTACTGGTACTTCTACCATTTCTGAATCTGTAATGATAAAGTTAACTGTAATCTATACTTAAACAAATAGCTAATGCTCTCTGGTTCATAAAGAACTGAGAGGTTCATCATCAATCAACATGTTGTACATACAATGAATGACAAAAAGCCAATGTAAAAGCTTACAAATGAGCTACTGAATACTATGAGTCAATCCCAGCGATGCTGATGCTTCATGAATCTGGCAACATATCTGCTGTATAACACATATAAAAATCTTTTCTAAATACACTTTCTATACCATAAAATGTATACCTTCATCAATGTAAAGTGGAGCTAGTGCACACCAATGTATGAGGCCTGCCAGAGGTGTAACAGCAGCCATTGGTATGGACCCACTGGGCAGAGCTGCAGGATTCAGTTGTGCTGACATGCATAGAGTAGGGTTTGAGTATACCTGTAAAACCAACAAGCTTATTAAGTGCCCTGTTGTTCGGGTAGGGTCACTTCAGTAGTCAGCAACAAAAGCATGACTAGTAAGCTCTATAGTTGTGTTGCACCCACATGGAAAAAAAGGCATATTGGTTTGTACCAACTCACACCCTTATGCCATGTGGGTCAGGAACAAAGCACCCAAAGTTTGTTGCTGATCCCACAAAGTAATATGGAAGAAAAGAAGTTAATTACTTACATTGGTTATTTCGATTTACAAGCATAATTTTAGAGTATAGTTCTAAAAGAGTTAAAATGACTAACCCAAGCTGTAATCACTTCTAAAAGGTTCTTAGGTGGCAATTTCGTGGTTCCTTGAGCATCCCTCATGTACAGCTCAGTTACTGCTGTAATGAAGTTAGACACAAACTGTGAGGCCGTGTTGGCCAGAGACTTCAGAGCCAGCTGGTTTGATGTGTTTAGGTAGAAATGGTCTCTAATCACATTCTCAACCAGCTGCAGGGACTGTGCTGATGAGCAGCCCATTTGTTGGAGCCAAACACCAACTGCTAGTAACACCTGTAATGCAAAGTAAGGTTAACAAGCTTGATAATAAAGTAAGATAGTATGCCATGATCTCTGTTGTTGTTTCTCTGATGGAAAATTATTTGTTTGTACTCACTGGTGTACTAGATGCAGACACTGCCATGCTAGCAAGTATGCTCAGTATTTTCAACCTCCTCTGACTCTCCATACCACCAAACAGTGACAAGAACACTGTATTCTTAGTTGTATCATTAGTACATGCAGACAGGTAGTCACATATGATGTCAATGAGCTGCAAGTCCTGAAGCGGGGTCAGACCTCCACCCCGGCGACCACCACGCCGGTCTGACTCGCAGAATACGAATTCCGATATGATGTCCATCGCTGTATCTAGTTGCTTGTTGGATGGAGCCGCCCGACCAACCAACAGTTGTTCTGAAAACAATAATAACTTTAAATCCCTACTAGAGTCTAGTTAGAAGAGATCTGGTCCCGATCTGTATGAAATATTGATATAGGACAGAGGTAAACTTGTTTCACTGCTCTAAGGGCTCGTGGATGGTTACCTACCAATTTTGCTTAGTGCTTCCTTAGCACATATTGGAAACTCATACTTCCTTAAGGTATGTTTTAGATCGGAAATAGACATTTTGAAAACAGTTCTTTCTGTGTACTTCCCCAAACAACAAAATAGAATTAGAAATACAGCAAACGGAGAAAACGATGAACCTGCCAGCACCGTACCGTACACAAAATCTTGGACACATCAATATTTTTCTTTCTTTCAGTTTTGGTATAAAAAACTAAGATAGTGACAACAAAATGCTAAAGATATTATTTTTGGAAACTGGAACGCTTACTTTGCTGTCAATAGTTGCGTTTAGTTCGATGTTCGGATACAGTAAGGTGTGAGGGTGTGAGTCGGTATTAATATAATCATTTTTACAACTAAACGTTTTCATTATTGTTGTCCAGCCAGCTGTCATATTTTTTTGATATATCTGTGCCGCTGTCTGTGCGTTGCGTTTTTTCGTTGTGATCTCTGCGATTTGCGAGTATTTCTCTATATTTCCACAAGAAAGTAAAAATAATCTGAGAAAACATGGAAGTCATAGTCGCTAACGTTGACCACATAAAGTTTGATATAGATTACGCTTTAGAAGAACAATATGGAGCGCTACCGTTACCATTCCCGGGAATGGATAGTAAGTTGTTTTCTTTCCAATAAACATTCAGTGATCTAAGGTTATTTGAAATATCCACAAAATTACATCTATAACTACTGTTTTACTGGAGTAACTAGTGTATTCGATCCTAAAAAACTCGATTGTTTTTCAGAGTCAACCGCGGCAGTGTGTGAGTTCTTCAGCCAACCTGGAGGTTGCGGCAATGGTCCACAGTGCCCCTACAGGCACGTTCGCGGGGATCGCACGGTGGTCTGCAAGCATTGGCTGAGAGGCCTCTGCAAGAAGGGCGACCAGTGCGAGTTCCTGCACGAGTATGACATGTCCAAGATGCCTGAATGTTACTTCTATGCTAGATTTAATGCCTGTCACAATAAAGAGTGTCCTTTCCTTCATATAGATCCTGAGAGTAAAATTAAGGATTGTCCATGGTACGTATTCAAAAATAGATATAAGATTATTGTCTATCAATTAAAATTTAAGTAAAAAGAATATCTATTGGTAATAGTAGGAATATTACCAAAAGTTGTACTCTTAATAACATGAGACATTGGTCTATATCAGGGATACCCAACCAGTGGGGTGCGCCCCACTGGGGCCGTATAGTGATCAAAGGGAAGCTGCGCCGAGAACCTCAAAGTTTAAACTGTATTATGTTACTTTAAAAGCCTGTACTACATTATATTACATACAAATATTTTCCAGTAATACCTAAGATTTACCAACTCTTTATGGAAAAAGCCCAAACTGAATTTTGGTTGGTCAGTTAAGTATTACAGAATGTCATCATCAGTTGCTGATATTTAAGAAATAGTCTTTGTTTTATTCCCAAAACCAACATTTGCTAACTGTCATTGGTATAACCTACCATGTCCCAGACTAATGGCAAAACCCGGAAATGGTCTCTTCTGTATAATGTCCTTATATTTTACTAACTCATGTTGGTCAATCCTACAATTAACTAGTAAAACCTAAGATGTGTACAGGAAAAAAAATTTGCCACTTCCTAAAATATTTCTACAAGATAAATAAACTTCAAAACTAATTTTAATAATTACTTTTTTTTATTTGATAACATCCCTCCATTTTGGCCCCTCTTAAAAATAAAATTAAATATTTTTTTTAACTTAACAGATAAGGGGTTCATGGTATTTTAGTAGAAATTTGAGTTGCATAGGGTAAAAAGTTGGCAATCCTTGGTCTATACCATCACAAGCATAAAAGATACTTGGCTAAAGCCTGTTGTGAAAACATTATTACAGAATTAAAAATATCACTGTCTATCTTAGCAATCTATAACACTATTTTGCAGGTATGACCGAGGTTTCTGTCGTCACGGCCCCCATTGTCGACATCGACACGTGCGCCGCGTGTTTTGTATGAACTACCTCTCTGGGTTCTGTCCTGATGGCTCCACCTGCAAGTTCATGCATCCACGGTTTGAGCTGCCTGCCCCTCCTGAACAAACCAAGGATGCTAAGAGACTGCCCGTTTGTCATTACTGCTCAGAAGCTGGCCATAAAGCTTCCTCTTGTAATAAGATACCAGCAGAGGTTAGTATTTTTATACAGGTACAAAAATCTGTTTTTTTTTTATTATAACTTTGTGGGATATATTTATAATCTTAGATATCAAGTAATGGTAAGCACCATATTGATGTTTCCATCAGGCGTGATCAAATCAAGAGCAGGCCCATTTTGTAATAAAAAAAATAAGATGTTTAAATCTAATTACAGCAAAGAGAAGCAGCTCAAAGACAAGAAGAAGCAAGATACCGCGCCCTTGGCTACGTCAAACCAGCCAATGAGAATGATGACTCCAATGTACCCGCCCCAAGACTGCAGCGTATTGTCCACAAACCACTGGAAGAAGTCACTTGCTTCAAATGCGGTACCAAGGGACACTATGCCAACAAGTGTCCTAAGGGTCACCTGGCTTTCCTCTCCAGCCAGAATCAAAACCATCAGAACAATCAAAACCAACATCATAATCAGAACATGCAAAATCAAAACATGCAACATCAGAACATGCACAACAATCAGAACCCTTTCAAGAAGCCTAACTAGTATAAATTTGTGAAGCCCCCAATTAAGAGGCTTCAGTGATGAACTTTATAAATAAGTTATGTGAATATTTTAATTACTATGTTATGATGTGACTTTCAAACTTTGGCAACACCAAAATATCAAGGACATTAAACCTGCGCCGTGCAGTATTGAACACTAAGGGCTTTACTACACTTATCGAAGGGGAATTGCCTTAGTCCGTCTGTAAGAACTTTATGTCGATGTTGATAGCAATACTCCGACGACGCGGTGTCGAGTCGCGTTGATTGTACCGAAACGAGACCCATGACATTTTCCGCTTCCGACGGGCTCACACAAAACGATTCCGCGTCGATAAGTGTGGTCACTCCCTATTGGCGCCATTTCTAGATGTAGATATTAAATGAATTTTGCATGTGTTCACCCAAGTTTAGTTTCCTACGCTTTCAATCGTTACGCAAACAAATTTTGATCTTGCTCGACTGGGATGTGATAGACCCTTCCCTGAATGCTTACCACAGACCAAATTTAAATATTTTAATAACGGTGACTTAATCCCAAACGTGGCTACGGAAGCGGGCTCGGAGTTGGTTCATTTTTGCATGTGAGTAGAATGTAAATCCTCTGCTATGACGCGGACTTCGTCTACGAAAAGTGCCCAACATCAATCTGATATTTTATTTGCGAAATAGTTATATTATACTGCATGAGTTAATGAGTGTAATAGAATAGTTGAAAATATTATATGAATGAAGCTAAGAAGTATGTGAGGATCGTAAGCACCGCCGTGGGAGACGCCCTGGGCGTCGGGGGTCACGTGGTGGCTCCCGGCCACCGTAGGCGCGGGCCTGTGGACGGCGAGTTATGGGCTAGCTCGCCGTCCGGCCGTCTTATGACGACAGGCCGTGTCGATGGCGCGTTCGTGTTCCACGCGCGCCTCAAAGAGATGTCAGCAACCGAGTAGGGGTCCGCATGGGCCGATGCCTGCCAGAGCTGCGGGAGTGTTCGAAAGAGACACCGTGGCCCTGGTACACAAAGGGCAAAGAAGGAACATGGATGGTTTTTAGTCAGTACAAGTCTGACACTCCCTTCCGCTCCGCCCAGAGTGGGGGGGGGGGGTCATTTGATGATTTCCCATCCAAAAAAAAAAAAAAGGATCGTAAGCAGACGGCGTTTTGTAGTTTCTGTTTACCCCCATAGGAAAAAGGCGTGATTTTAAGTATGTAGGTAAACATCATAGTTGGTAGCAACATGTACAATTGTACAGAATTATATTTTAATCGTAATGAACCATATTTTTTTATATGATATGATTTCTGTGGTGATTAGAGGCAAGCCTGTCCAGCTGCGTGGATGTCTGTAATATTATATGTGAGTAGTCACTGCTACTGGCCACACTACCTTATTCGTTGTAGTCGAGTTAGATTTAAGGGGGAGTGCTATCTTACGCGGCAGCATCGACGATGCGCTCAGCAACACGCTCTTTTTCTCGCTTTTGCAAATGACGGTTATGACTTTGTGAGTGACAGAAAAGGGTAGGAGCATGGAAATATACGATTCCATGCTGATAGATGTGGCGCAACCCTTAGGGGTCCGTTGTTAAGCAAAAATTGTCGTTATGCCACACGATGCGCTCCGGCGCGGCGGTGGCGCTGAGCATCACGCGCATCGGGCTTTTAGGACGTCCACTAAAATATAGTTCGAGCAACGCTAAAAGACGCAGGCGCGTGTGACTTGTTTTCTTCGGATAATAATATATTGACCGCGGATACCCGCTTCGTGCCCGCGCAAGTTTTAGCGGACGCCATAAAACAGCGTGACGAAGCGGAGAGACGGGGTGTAAGGCTCAATCTACACCGCCGCGGAATGGAATAGAAAAGCGTCAATTTAGGCTTATGACGCGAGAAGAATGCTCGAGAATTCTCGATCATTCCAGCATTTTTCGTAAACGCTTAGCACCGCACTACTGTCCCGACCGACTACCCGTTCGCGCCACTTCTTGCGGGTTCCACAGACGGCACCGACAGTAGCTAGGGGAATTCTCCGAAAGACGCGTGACCTTTTTTTTGGCTCGTACCTATTTAGTTTGTATGTCAATCGACATAATTATAGTACATTATGCTATGTATAATTTCGTTGCAAAAAGTCGCTTCCATTCCATTTCGCGGCGGTGGTAAATTGAGCCTAAGCGTTTTCAAGGAGTTAGAGTTTCTGGAGTTGTTTTATTCGTCGCCCAACGTTTTCCTAGCGTCGCAGCGCCGCTGTACTGACAAAGTTTTAAAAGACCCACCAAAATTGATGCGGAGATGCATAGGAGAAATCTACAATGTATCCACCGAAGCTGTATGGAGATGCGTACTGGCTAGACCGGAGCAGATATGGGTGTACAGGCTCACGCCCAGTGTAGCGCGATCTAACACGAAAGGCGCACACCGCTCACCTCTCTTCTCGTCTCCGTAGTGCGCTGCTGCCTGCTTTACCCCCGAGTGCAGAGGCTGGCCTGAACAAATAAGGGACATCTCTTCTCCCTGCTCAATCGTTTCCACTGAAGCTAGGCGGAGACAAGAAGTGTAAATAACGAAATTCTATTGGTGATTTACAACACATCTCCTTTCGCCTCGTCTCCGCTTGAATGGAGGCTGGGCTTTAAGGTCCACGTGTCCGCCAATGCGGAGAAATCTGCGATGCGGCGCCGCAACGCATCCTGTACGTCGGCTTATACATAGAATACCTACGAACGTAATATAGAATACAGAACTTAAGCAATATTAATCTTCGGTTTTAGTCATTTAATCTACTATAAATAAAATTATAATTAAGCTTAACAAAGACAGTGTTAGCTCAAGGCCCTTCTTGAATAGTGAGATTCTCATGTGTCCTTCAAGCCATACCACTACCACCTAAGAAAGTATATTTTACTACATGAATTACGGAATAATATTTGAATAAATTATTTATTATAGTCAATTGTTCTTTAATTTCTACTAGCTGTAGCCCGCGGGATCGTTTTTAATTCCTTGCGAAACGAACTTTTAGGGAAATTAGTAAAAACTTAAAACCATGAATTTCTACCTGAATTAAAACTGTTATGAACTTGGGCCCTCTATTCAGACGCGTGCATAAAGTGGTATTGCCTAAATCTCAGAAAATACTCATCATATACCTAGCCTTTTCCCAACTATGTTGGGGTCGGGTTCCAGTCTAGATGCAGCTAAATACCAGTATTTTATTACATGAAGTGACTGCCTATTTGCCTCTCCACAACCCAGTTAGTCCTGGGTAATACGATACCCCTTGGTAAGACTGGTTGTCACTTTCAGTCCACTGACTGCCTGTAACGACTGTCAAAGATCTACAAATGACATCCGGGACCAACGGCTTAACGTACTTTCCGAAGCACGGAGGACCATCCTAGACAAGCACGACTTAACCTAAAGAGCGACCCGAGCAGCTGTAGTTATTTAGCCACTAGTTTCTCAAATCTCAGTAAGTACCAAGTAGGTATTGCGTTAATCATTTTATTTAAGAATTTAGTTATGCGTTTCTTAAATATTTTAAGAAATTCCCAAGTCTGTAGAATATGACATTACAGATTTATGGCGATACCCAGGTCCCTCAATTCATTAATATGAACTGAGGAATCTGCAAAACATGTATTTATCTGAAGAAATACATAAATATGACTTTAATATACAGGATGTAACAAGACCCTTAACGAAGCCGTCAACCAATCATTCTGTACATCAAACTTATTTACGCAATGTAGCGCTCTAAAAATGTGATGATGGATGGATTGAATAGTACAGAGTCGTGGAGGTGTTTAAAGTAAAAATCTTACATTAAAAAATTGTATTTTAAAAAATCTTGTGAAAAAGTTGAATCTTTGACCCCATATCTCCGTAACTAGAAGGTTCCCAGGTGTAGTAGGGAGAACAAGTGCCTTTCGGCTTCGTTAAGGGTCTTGTTACACCCTTTATTTTACTTAGATACCTCTGTGAATTAGTTAAAAAGAAATAATGACACAAAAGTAGTGATTAAAAAATAAATGAAAGTTGAATTTTACTAAAAACGTCTGAACCGAGAGCCTTATATTTTCGGCTTTGTTGACTAGGCTCAACCTCATAGATTAAATTAGAATAAGTTTTTTTTATTTAAAATGCAACATATCGTCCGTTCTTCGAAATGCCGTACTTTATGAAAAAATTGAATTTCAATTTTCTAAAGGAGAAAATTTTGTAAGGTACACATGATTTTGTTACTTTTTTGGACGGTGTAATATATTTGCGAGAGACGTCGCAATTTCATGGGATTTTTGTTTTTTGCACGGAACCGTAATCCTTTTTCTAAAATAAAAGCCTAGGAAGTTAATTCTTCAATAATAACATCAGCTATCTGCCTGTATTTTTTTATTTGCCTGATGTGTCCCACTGCAGGGCAAATGCCTCCCTTCTCTCTTTCCAAAATAGTAAAAATCTCGTCAAAATCGGTCCAGCCGTTTCGGAAATTAGCCAGAACAGGCGGACAAAAAAAGAAAAATGTTTTTATTTTAGGTACCGTATCTTTATACTTTCATATGCATTTAGTAAAAAGCTGTAGTTGACCAGCTTTTGAAAAAATCTTTTCGAATCAGTCGATGTCGCTAGGTGTACCACAATTTTTGATAGCTACATGCTTTTTTTTTATTTTAGATATTTTATTTTTATTTTAACTGATGTGAGCTAGCTAATGCTAACAACATTTAGTTAGCGAAAACTACATCCGATTCACATTAGATGGCCGAATGCATCGATGCATGAAGCAGAGTATATCGATGTTCCAATGTTATTCAATTACATCTACGAGGATTTAACATCGATGTTTTCCCGCTAAACATCGATGAATATCGAGCATCAACAGCACACTAATGTCAACAGTGTCAAACTCAAAGAGTGCGTGTGGTGCTTTGGCGACTTGGCGTCTATTCCTGCGAAAATCACAATTTTTAATTGTTATAAATTAACCGAGTAAGATTAGGACATCAGTCTCCAGTTTTATTTGTCGTACCAGGTCCTCAGTGAAGCGAGCAATCGCCGAGAGGTTGACTAATAAATCAACACTCGGTACCAACAACAAACAACATGGTAAGCACGTGTTCCTATTTCGATATATTTCGTCATAAATCTTATAAACTAGCAAAATTATTGTTATCAGTGCATTTGTATGAAGATGTACAGGTATAATCGATACTAAAACGCGTACGTATAACTTCACGCGGTGAATATTTTTAGGTTATGTTGATGTTACCGCCAATCTTACAGTTGACTTATTTCTGTTTTTAGGGTGATGAAGCTGCAGTAAATCCTAAGGCATACCCCCTTGCGGATGCAGCCCTCACAGCCAAGATCTTGAACTTGGTCCAACAAGCATCCAACTACAAGCAGCTTCGCAAGGGCGCCAACGAAGCTACGAAGACGTTGAACCGCGGACTTTCCGAGTTCATTATAATGGCGGCTGATGCAGAGCCATTGGAAATTGTGCTACACATTCCTATCCTCTGTGAGGACAAAAATGTACCTTATGTATTTGTTAGGTCGAAGCAAGCCCTGGGCAGAGCATGCGGAGTGTCCCGCCCAATCATCTCTTGTTCCATTACGATCAATGAAGGCTCCCAGCTGAAGCCGCAGATCCAGAGCATTCAACAAGAAATTGAAAGACTCTTAGTTTAAGTTATGTGTGATAACAAGTGCTATTTTTGTATTAAAACAATTTGTATTCTGAAATACTTTGATAGGTTGATTTGTAATCAATGTGTTTAAAATACAAAATCTACTAACAAATACTTGTTTTATTATACTTTTATAATGCACTCTATATCCAAACCATGCAAGGCACTCTTCAATATCTGGTTTATTAAGGCACTAAAAAAAATATTTACAAAAAAGATGTCTTTTTTTGGGTTTCATGCATCACTTGCAATTAAACTTGCCCAATATCTATGCTATGATAGACTGGAATCTGTAACGCAATAAAAGACTACCTTACATTAATAATTTTCCCGCACGCAAAATACGCGCTTTGACGTGGAGTTGCGGACACCAGCCTATTATACAATACAATAATAATTCAATAACAATTTTCTTAAAATAATAAAGATATCATTTACATATTTTTTTTATTTTTTTTTTTAACATTGGACCCTAAAATTAAAAAAAAACACTAGACCGACCGCTTTAATGGGTCCTCGCAAAGGTATCAATTTAAATGGAATTTTCTGAAGGTTGACCTACGTCGATTATGGTTATTTTAAAGCAAATAACCAGTGGGATATTGGTAGGACTTCGTGGACGCTTAATGTGTCTTTGATGGACCAGACACTGTTGTTTCGGGAGGTTCCTGCACCGTATCGGGCGTGAGGAAACGCCCGAGTGTTAGCATTGCGAGGATCGCCGGAGGACACAATGAAGCACACCGTGGAGGTCTACTCCGCTTGGGCGGAGCACCGCCGTGTCCTCTAGCGGCTATCGGCGGCGGCGACATCTCGCGTCCGGCCCTGGTTCAATCCAAGTGTGTCAGTACAAGTCTGACCCTCCCTTCCGCACCGCCCAAAGCGGGAGGGGTCATTTGATAAATTCCCAAGCTAAAAAAAAAAATGGGGCAAGGCGGAGGACTCATTAAAGCGGTCGGTCTATAATAATCAGGAGGTAAACAACTTTTTGATTCTGAGGTCCCAGTTTCCCTCCCAGCTGGTTTCTCTGAAAGTGGCAATTTCCTTGCACATCCTCTCTGATATAAGGTTCTGTCTGGCATTGCTGGGAAATTCTTGGAACCAGCTTGCTAACAATTTGAAGAGTTCATCACTAGATCTGAAGGTATACCCGTTGACGCCATCTTCAACAAGCTCATCGAGGCTGTGGGCAATGAATAGAAGTCAAGGTTGAGTGTCAGTGCTAAGAAGCAGGAAAAATTTCAGTATGTTTGAAATAAAGCCAGTGCTTTATTTAATGTTTATTATGTAGTTATCAGATCATTATAAATACATAGGAAGCCAAACCTGTACATGACATTATATTTTGCTTTAAACTAAAATTTTACTATAGATATTATACTTACCAGAGGAAATCAAATGCACAAACTGGGAGTCCAGCACCAAACATATCAACTACTTTCATTGGCAGATCCAAGCCTGATGAGCTGGTGTGCAGACAGACACCCAGGTCTGCACTGGCCACCATCCTGGGGTAGTCAGTGGCTTCCAGCCATGGTGTGTAAACCTGTATATTCTTCCACTTCCGTCTCTCAATTTCATTCAGATACCGCTGTTTCTCAGGGCCTTTGCCAGTGATCACACAGACCAACTTTGGTAGAGTTTTAGATAGCTCATAACTTGTTTCATAGACTGTAGACAACAATATTAAAATTAATTCATAATAATAAATAAATAAATTGTTTATTTATGAAAAAAAACTGCATTGAATTGAATTGAACATTTTCACCTGTACATGTTCTGATTAAAATAAACTTTACAAATGAAGAAATACAGTAATTATATTTGAAAAAATAATTTCTTACGCTGTAATGCCTCCATCAAAAGACTGAAGTCTTCATCTGGGGTCCAACTTGTGCTGCTAAACAGAAGGCCCGGCCTGTCAGGCCTCAGTTGCACTTGACCATTAGTCTCTTGAGTGAACAACGTCTTTGTAACAGTCTGCCTACTGCCCTCATTCAGCTGCTCACGGCCAGCGCCAGCAAACCCTGAGTATGTCTTGCTTAGCTCCACAAACCAATCATGCTTTTCTTGTAATGTAAGAGGCTTGAATATCTTAGGTGGTCTGTCATAAAGGACTGTTGCATTGCTAAATTAATAATAAAGACATATTTTAATTTCCGCAGGTACAGAAGAAGTCATTGAGAATGAGATAAATCTAGTGTGAAAAAGAGGCTAACAAAAAATTTACTTAGTTGGCAGCAAAAATCAGTAGTTAATATAACATAACTTATTGTTCATTCATTATGAACAATTAGTTATGTTATTCATAAAGTAAAAAACTTAGTAACAATATTATACCAAAAACTCATAACCCTTCTTTTTGGGTCTACCATAAAAAAATACTTACTGAACATTCCAATTCATTATCAGATCTTCTTTCATAGAATATGTAACACAAATGTTATGTTCGGCTGATTGACCAAAGAACTTTTCTATAAATCTTGCTATTCTTACAAATACGTTATCAGGAGACAGAGAGATAGCCATAATGGAATAAGCATAGTTATGCCAGTCTATTATGAATTTGGCTTTACTAAATAAGCAGTATAATCTACATACTGGCAATGTGGGAATTGCTGGGGGATTCTGGCAGAGCACATAATTACATTTTCCTGTGATACATAAAGTAAAAAGTAAGCTTATCGTCTGCCATAACGTTTTGGCGACATATCTCACTAATCTGGGGCCAATATTTATAGGCTGAAGCTCCGTTATCGTGATGTGAGGGTGCTCTAAGATTTCTTTGAGAGGTTGAGACTCCAAATATCCAATAATATTCACTTCCAATCCATTATTTGCAAGAGATAACGCATGATATTGCATACGTGGACTTCTGCCGATATCACCCAAAACTACGACTTTCACAACTTTTCTTTTTGGTTCTGATGCCATGGTGCTGATAACACAAGTAAACAATCGCAAGTCTCAATTTGAACTTATCACTTGGCGAATTTACTAAACTTATCCTGATTTACCGGTCAATAAATACGAGTTGTTTTCAAACATTTTCGGCATATCGCCACAGCCACAGCCACACAGGACTAGGGAAGGTACGGATTTACGCGACCAGGTTTTTGCACCAGGTATTTGCTTCCAAGTACGTACACCAAGTACCGACCCGAAATACTTGCAAGACTTCAAAGTATTTTATACGGCTTCTCGGACTGTTGTTATTGACGAATGAATGTATTTAATAATAAGTAAATAAACAAATAAATGATCTATTAATTACGCATTTTTATTCTACCTACGGCCTATAAAGTTTGTAAACACCGCTACCCAGTCAGACCATGTGGGTCTGACTGGGTAACAGTGTTTACAAACTTTATAATCCAATCAGATTTTCAATAGTTCAATAACCGCGTTACTTTTCGCAAATGCGATAATGCTCCTTATCAGTAAGAGTTTACAGAACAATTTCGTATGCAAGTATTTCTACTTTATTGGTTAACCTTTGCAAGTATTTTTTTTGTAAACGCGATTATGCTTCTTATTTATAAGAAGTCACGCGATGGCTTGAATGGAATAAAAGTAGAAACTTTCGTCTTTATGTAGGTATTTATTTGTAAACGCGATTGTGCTCCTTATTCATAGGACGTCACGGTTCAATTTCCTATGCAGGTAGAAAATACTTGAAAGTATTCCGAGCCCTGGTTTTAGGACCTGGTTTGTTAAGATAGACTGACTTGAAAGCCCTGGTACTCGATTTTGCAAGTATGACCCATGTCTACACAGGACATGAGAAAATGACAGAGACAGACAGTCACAAAGTCAGACAGAATGACAGGCTCACTGGTTCCCAGTTCCAGGGCTGCCAGATTGTATAATTGGATACAAAAACTGTATAATTTGGTTACTTATTGTATCCTGGACCCTCATGTATAATTGGATACGGAAAGTTTAAATTCTATTATCTGAGTTTTCTAAGGTGATTATTTTTGATTCGCCATATGGATGCGCGTTAAGCCTGTGACTACCATAATAAATAAATAAAATAACGTATGTAACTTCACGTGATTAATCATTATTGTGTGTTTAAAAAGTTTTAAGCACTGTTTGTATCCTGACATTAAATTTTGTATAATTTCAGATACATTGCCGAATATTGGCAAAAATAACTTCAAACCCAAAATATTTCACAAAAATATCTACTGGTAGCCCCCTGCCCAGTAGACACTCACTCACTCATTAGGATGAAATAAAACGTCATTTTTGGACACTAGGATATTTAGCTCCTTTTTTGATGATTTTCTTTTAATTTATTCTGCAAAGTTGGTGTATTTTATTACTTACTTACCATTATTGGGCACTCATTTATTCCAATAAATACAAAACATTTTTAAAGTTTAGTTTAGTTCTGCATAGTTGCATATTCCGCTCTGTTGATAGCAGTTTCAAGGGTTCAGCATCTGTCAAAAACAGCTGGATTTGCTATTGTCGTAATGTTGACAAAATATTAGAGCGGGCTATAGTCCGTTTTTTAATCTCTGAGACTAAACTGACATTACATGGGTTGCCAGTTTTTTTGCAATTCTTAAATAGTGATGTGCCACTACCGTAAATTGCCGTTAATAAAATCAAGTAGTATCGTTTTTTTTTCTAATAAGTTATCCTGAATAAAAGGTGTAGGTGGTTATTTAAAACGAAATAATACAAAAGTAATAAGTTATAGATATATACAATGTGAAACATACATTAAAAATAATAAAACGGCGTCCAGTGTTGTTCCTGTTAAATTTAGGGTTGCCATAATCAAAATCACACACTAGCTGCCGTATTATGATAATTATTTTTAAATTGTAATTGTTTGCATATTGTCAAATTCCAATAATTGTCGTATTTTTTTAAAGTTCTGCCTTTTAAAGAGAAAAAAGTTTATATATCCATTTCACCCTGTACGGGAACAACACTGATGGCATCTGTATTTTTTTTCTAATCGTCTAATAAATGTAAAAAGTTACGATTCAACAAACCGGTATCGTAGGTACGACACTACACAAAAGAACTGGCAACATTATTATCTTGTAAGTTTGACATTTGCATGTGTTAATTTAGTCTCATGGATTAAAAAACAGAGTAGACGAGTTTGCAGAAATATTCCGGAAAACGGTGATTATTAAAGTGACAAACATGTCTAAAGTGCTAATGATAAGACATTTACCAGCTACGCTATCGTTTGAAGACAAGCAAAAACTTCTAAAGCATTTCGGAGCTGAAAAAGTTTGGGAGACGAGATCCAAACGAAACTACATTTTTGCCTCATTTAGTTGCGTAGACACTGCAAAAGCATCGCTTTCGCGCCTTCATCAACTTGAAATAGACAACAGACGTCTAGTGGTTGAATACTCCATAGAAAAAGAACCGGTAACAAGTGATAAGCCAGAGGTAGAACAGAATTCGGAGAGTACTAATTTGGTAAAGCAATTTCTAAAACTTTTGAATGCATGGAACCCATCTATCGACTTTTATCAACCGCCACCAGTACATTTAAAATACAAGTACCCAGACATCAATCCAGAAATAGCTATCAATATAATTCATTCATTATTTTCTCACAAATCATTTTATACACAAACTTTGCATTTGATGAACAAGATATGTCTTGATATACCCTTCCAAGAAAATCCTAAATCAATGGAGTTTTTCAAAGAAACATATCGGCATTTGTTCGTGGGAGACATACAATTACCACCACCACCTGTGAGTGAGCCAGAATCTGAGATATCAAGTGCAGAGGATGAACAACACAAGGTTCAACCGGTCAAAAAATTAGTATCAAGAAAAAGAAAACTAGCTGTACCCAAACCCAATCCTTTCAAATTGCTACCTACTGTACCAGCTAAAATAAAGAAAACTGTAGTTCAGCAAGAAGAGGTATTTGAAACTATTACTCCAATTCAAGAACCAAAGAAAATATTGCTAAATATCCATCAAGATGCTTTGCAAAAGCCTACTGAAGAACCAGAAATTATAGGAGTACTTGGGAAATTCCAGAAAGAGGAACAACCAGTTGAGGTTGACCAAAAACAAGAAGACCCAGAACAACCAACCATTACCAAGGCAGATTTGTTACAAAATAGGATATCATACAGTGACATGAAGATTCTACCAGTGTTCAAAAATTATCATCCTGGGCAACCATCAATGAGGTTATACATAAAAAATCTGGCTAAATCTGTGACTGAACAAGATGTTAAAAGTATTTATAAGCGTTATGTTGAAGGATTGACTGATGAAGAACTAACAGGCTTTGATGTGAGAGTCATGCAGGAAGGCAGGATGAAGGGGCAAGCGTTTGTGACGTTACCATCAGCGAGCAGAGCAGAAACAGCACTGAATGAGACTAATGGATACATGCTGAAGGAGAAACCAATGGTTGTACAGTTTGCTAGAGCGGCTAATAAAAAGACTATAGAGTAACCATTTGTGTAGATTTATTTCATTAACCTAGATCTTCATTTCCAGGAGGTAATTAAAGTACAAGTCAACAGTTAAAATATTATATTTGCATTAATTCAATGGCATATGACATAGACTCTTCATCATTCTCAATCATTTTACCAGACAGCAACTTGTTAATTACAGGCAATATGTCACTGACTCTATATAGCTGCTTTATAAGGTCTAATACAATATTCAGTGTGTTTTGCAAAACTGAAGTTACTTTCTCATCCTTAGTCATCAGGTACTGCTGGTAGAATGCATCCATCAGCAGCGTGTACCAATCAAACAGCTTGCTCTCATACTCTGGGTCCATTTTCTTATCTGAATCCACAAGTACATGTGCCATGTATGTCATAAGAAATAGAGTGTCATCCAAACAGAGTCCACTTCTCAGAGGGGGAATAATCAGTGCATCACTGAAAGAGATTTGAAGAGTAAAGTTGAGTACAGAATTTTGCAAATTCTTCAGCATCAGTGACATCAATATTATTTGGGTTCACAAGTCTTATAGAATACTTCAGCAATGCCACTAAAGTTGTTTCTGGAATGTCTTTGAACTGCTTGAGAGTTTGGTACACAGCTCTAAAGTCATTTTTTTCTTACAGTGGAGGTATGAAATTGCTGCATATTGTTCTTTCTGTGAAACCTAGTTTCACAAGGTCTTTGGTGTCATTATTGACTGGGAACTGAGGTTCAGTTGGTGAATTCCAGTCTGCGATCTCCATACAAGCACCTTGAATGAGTTCATGGGTTCCTAACAGACTTGACAGGTTCCTCTTTGGCTCTAGGACATACGGCAACATGCCAATATGGTTTGAGGCTTCTAATATGTTACGTCCATGGAAACAATATAACCTTGCACCTTCTGAATACATCTTCATGGGGTATTTGCACGATCCAACACCAAGAACTATGTTGTAAGCTATAATAATGACTCCGTCTTGCTCTGTGTTACTTCCAAACACTATGAGGTGCTCCTTGCCCATCCAGGCTAGGGATGCACTACACATAGTGAAGACCCAGGGTACACTACCTATTGTTTTCCAGTCCTTTCTGCCGATATCACCCAAAACTACGACTTTCACAACTTTTCTTTTTGATTCTGATGCCATGGTGCTGATAACACAAGTAAACAATCGCAAGTCTCAATTTGAACTTATCACTTGGCGAATTTACTAAACTTATCCTGATTTACCGGTCAATAAATACGAGTTGTTTTCAAACATTTTCGGCACATCGCCACAGCCACAGCCACACAGGACATGAGAAAATGACAGAGACAGACAGTCACAAAGTCAGACAGAATGACAGGCTCACTGGTTCCCAGTTCCAGGGCTGCCAGATTGTATAATTGGATACAAAAACTGTATAATTTGGTTACTTATTGTATCCTGGACCCTCATGTATAATTGGATACGGAAAGTTTAAATTCTATTATCTGAGTTTTCTAAGGTGATTATTTTTGATTCGCCATATGGATGCGCGTTAAGCCTGTGACTACCATAATAAATAAATAAAATAACGTATGTAACTTCACGTGATTAATCATTATTGTGTGTTTAAAAAGTTTTAAGCACTGTTTGTATCCTGACATTAAATTTTGTATAATTTCAGATACATTGCCGAATATTGGCAAAAATAACTTCAAACCCAAAATATTTCACAAAAATATCTACTGGTAGCCCCCTGCCCAGTAGACACTCACTCACTCATTAGGATGAAATAAAACGTCATTTTTGGACACTAGGATATTTAGCTCCTTTTTTGATGATTTTCTTTTAATTTATTCTGCAAAGTTGGTGTATTTTATTACTTACTTACCATTATTGGGCACTCATTTATTCCAATAAATACAAAACATTTTTAAAGTTTAGTTTAGTTCTGCATAGTTGCATATTCCGCTCTGTTGATAGCAGTTTCAAGGGTTCAGCATCTGTCAAAAACAGCTGGATTTGCTATTGTCGTAATGTTGACAAAATATTAGAGCGGGCTATAGTCTGTTTTTTAATCTCTGAGACTAAACTGACATTACATGGGTTGCCAGTTTTTTTGCAATTCTTAAATAGTGATGTGCCACTACCGTAAATTGCCGTTAATAAAATCAAGTAGTATCGTTTTTTTTTCTAATAAGTTATCCTGAATAAAAGGTGTAGGTGGTTATTTAAAACGAAATAATACAAAAGTAATAAGTTATAGATATATACAATGTGAAACATACATTAAAAATAATAAAACGGCGTCCAGTGTTGTTCCTGTTAAATTTAGGGTTGCCATAATCAAAATCACACACTAGCTGCCGTATTATGATAATTATTTTTAAATTGTAATTGTTTGCATATTGTCAAATTCCAATAATTGTCGTATTTTTTTAAAGTTCTGCCTTTTAAAGAGAAAAAAGTTTATATATCCATTTCACCCTGTACGGGAACAACACTGATGGCATCTGTATTTTTTTTCTAATCGTCTAATAAATGTAAAAAGTTACGATTCAACAAACCGGTATCGTAGGTACGACACTACACAAAAGAACTGGCAACATTATTATCTTGTAAGTTTGACATTTGCATGTGTTAATTTAGTCTCATGGATTAAAAAACAGAGTAGACGAGTTTGCAGAAATATTCCGGAAAACGGTGATTATTAAAGTGACAAACATGTCTAAAGTGCTAATGATAAGACATTTACCAGCTACGCTATCGTTTGAAGACAAGCAAAAACTTCTAAAGCATTTCGGAGCTGAAAAAGTTTGGGAGACGAGATCCAAACGAAACTACATTTTTGCCTCATTTAGTTGCGTAGACACTGCAAAAGCATCGCTTTCGCGCCTTCATCAACTTGAAATAGACAACAGACGTCTAGTGGTTGAATACTCCATAGAAAAAGAACCGGTAACAAGTGATAAGCCAGAGGTAGAACAGAATTCGGAGAGTACTAATTTGGTAAAGCAATTTCTAAAACTTTTGAATGCATGGAACCCATCTATCGACTTTTATCAACCGCCACCAGTACATTTAAAATACAAGTACCCAGACATCAATCCAGAAATAGCTATCAATATAATTCATTCATTATTTTCTCACAAATCATTTTATACACAAACTTTGCATTTGATGAACAAGATATGTCTTGATATACCCTTCCAAGAAAATCCTAAATCAATGGAGTTTTTCAAAGAAACATATCGGCATTTGTTCGTGGGAGACATACAATTACCACCACCACCTGTGAGTGAGCCAGAATCTGAGATATCAAGTGCAGAGGATGAACAACACAAGGTTCAACCGGTCAAAAAATTAGTATCAAGAAAAAGAAAACTAGCTGTACCCAAACCCAATCCTTTCAAATTGCTACCTACTGTACCAGCTAAAATAAAGAAAACTGTAGTTCAGCAAGAAGAGGTATTTGAAACTATTACTCCAATTCAAGAACCAAAGAAAATATTGCTAAATATCCATCAAGATGCTTTGCAAAAGCCTACTGAAGAACCAGAAATTATAGGAGTACTTGGGAAATTCCAGAAAGAGGAACAACCAGTTGAGGTTGACCAAAAACAAGAAGACCCAGAACAACCAACCATTACCAAGGCAGATTTGTTACAAAATAGGATATCATACAGTGACATGAAGATTCTACCAGTGTTCAAAAATTATCATCCTGGGCAACCATCAATGAGGTTATACATAAAAAATCTGGCTAAATCTGTGACTGAACAAGATGTTAAAAGTATTTATAAGCGTTATGTTGAAGGATTGACTGATGAAGAACTAACAGGCTTTGATGTGAGAGTCATGCAGGAAGGCAGGATGAAGGGGCAAGCGTTTGTGACGTTACCATCAGCGAGCAGAGCAGAAACAGCACTGAATGAGACTAATGGATACATGCTGAAGGAGAAACCAATGGTTGTACAGTTTGCTAGAGCGGCTAATAAAAAGACTATAGAGTAACCATTTGTGTAGATTTATTTCATTAACCTAGATCTTCATTTCCAGGAGGTAATTAAAGTACAAGTCAACAGTTAAAATATTATATTTGCATTAATTCAATGGCATATGACATAGACTCTTCATCATTCTCAATCATTTTACCAGACAGCAACTTGTTAATTACAGGCAATATGTCACTGACTCTATATAGCTGCTTTATAAGGTCTAATACAATATTCAGTGTGTTTTGCAAAACTGAAGTTACTTTCTCATCCTTAGTCATCAGGTACTGCTGGTAGAATGCATCCATCAGCAGCGTGTACCAATCAAACAGCTTGCTCTCATACTCTGGGTCCATTTTCTTATCTGAATCCACAAGTACATGTGCCGTGTATGTCATAAGAAATAGAGTGTCATCCAAACAGAGTCCACTTCTCAGAGGGGGAATAATCAGTGCATCACTGAAAAGAGATTTGAAGAGTAAAGTTGAGTACAGAATTTTGCAAATTCTTCAGCATCAGTGACATCAATATTATTTGGGTTCACAAGTCTTATAGAATACTTCAGCAATGCCACTAAAGTTGTTTCTGGAATGTCTTTGAACTGCTTGAGAGTTTGGTACACAGCTCTAAAGTCATTTTTTTCTTACAGTGGAGGTATGAAATTGCTGCATATTGTTCTTTCTGTGAAACCTAGTTTCACAAGGTCTTTGGTGTCATTATTGACTGGGAACTGAGGTTCAGTTGGTGAATTCCAGTCTGCGATCTCCATACAAGCATCTTGAATGAGTTCATGGGTTCCTAACAGACTTGACAGGTTCCTCTTTGGCTCTAGGACATACGGCAACATGCCAATATGGTTTGAGGCTTCTAATATGTTACGTCCATGGAAACAATATAACCTTGCACCTTCTGAATACATCTTCATGGGGTATTTGCACGATCCAACACCAAGAACTATGTTGTAAGCTATAATAATGACTCCGTCTTGCTCTGTGTTACTTCCAAACACTATGAGGTGCTCCTTGCCCATCCAGGCTAGGGATGCACTACACATAGTGAAGACCCAGGGTACACTACCTATTGTTTTCCAGTCCTTTCTGCCGATATCACCCAAAACTACGACTTTCACAACTTTTCTTTTTGATTCTGATGCCATGGTGCTGATAACACAAGTAAACAATCGCAAGTCTCAATTTGAACTTATCACTTGGCGAATTTACTAAACTTATCCTGATTTACCGGTCAATAAATACGAGTTGTTTTCAAACATTTTCGGCACATCGCCACAGCCACAGCCACACAGGACATGAGAAAATGACAGAGACAGACAGTCACAAAGTCAGACAGAATGACAGGCTCACTGGTTCCCAGTTCCAGGGCTGCCAGATTGTATAATTGGATACAAAAACTGTATAATTTGGTTACTTATTGTATCCTGGACCCTCATGTATAATTGGATACGGAAAGTTTAAATTCTATTATCTGAGTTTTCTAAGGTGATTATTTTTGATTCGCCATATGGATGCGCGTTAAGCCTGTGACTACCATAATAAATAAATAAAATAACGTATGTAACTTCACGTGATTAATCATTATTGTGTGTTTAAAAAGTTTTAAGCACTGTTTGTATCCTGACATTAAATTTTGTATAATTTCAGATACATTGCCGAATATTGGCAAAAATAACTTCAAACCCAAAATATTTCACAAAAATATCTACTGGTAGCCCCCTGCCCAGTAGACACTCACTCACTCATTAGGATGAAATAAAACGTCATTTTTGGACACTAGGATATTTAGCTCCTTTTTTGATGATTTTCTTTTAATTTATTCTGCAAAGTTGGTGTATTTTATTACTTACTTACCATTATTGGGCACTCATTTATTCCAATAAATACAAAACATTTTTAAAGTTTAGTTTAGTTCTGCATAGTTGCATATTCCGCTCTGTTGATAGCAGTTTCAAGGGTTCAGCATCTGTCAAAAACAGCTGGATTTGCTATTGTCGTAATGTTGACAAAATATTAGAGCGGGCTATAGTCCGTTTTTTAATCTCTGAGACTAAACTGACATTACATGGGTTGCCAGTTTTTTTGCAATTCTTAAATAGTGATGTGCCACTACCGTAAATTGCCGTTAATAAAATCAAGTAGTATCGTTTTTTTTTCTAATAAGTTATCCTGAATAAAAGGTGTAGGTGGTTATTTAAAACGAAATAATACAAAAGTAATAAGTTATAGATATATACAATGTGAAACATACATTAAAAATAATAAAACGGCGTCCAGTGTTGTTCCTGTTAAATTTAGGGTTGCCATAATCAAAATCACACACTAGCTGCCGTATTATGATAATTATTTTTAAATTGTAATTGTTTGCATATTGTCAAATTCCAATAATTGTCGTATTTTTTTAAAGTTCTGCCTTTTAAAGAGAAAAAAGTTTATATATCCATTTCACCCTGTACGGGAACAACACTGATGGCATCTGTATTTTTTTTCTAATCGTCTAATAAATGTAAAAAGTTACGATTCAACAAACCGGTATCGTAGGTACGACACTACACAAAAGAACTGGCAACATTATTATCTTGTAAGTTTGACATTTGCATGTGTTAATTTAGTCTCATGGATTAAAAAACAGAGTAGACGAGTTTGCAGAAATATTCCGGAAAACGGTGATTATTAAAGTGACAAACATGTCTAAAGTGCTAATGATAAGACATTTACCAGCTACGCTATCGTTTGAAGACAAGCAAAAACTTCTAAAGCATTTCGGAGCTGAAAAAGTTTGGGAGACGAGATCCAAACGAAACTACATTTTTGCCTCATTTAGTTGCGTAGACACTGCAAAAGCATCGCTTTCGCGCCTTCATCAACTTGAAATAGACAACAGACGTCTAGTGGTTGAATACTCCATAGAAAAAGAACCGGTAACAAGTGATAAGCCAGAGGTAGAACAGAATTCGGAGAGTACTAATTTGGTAAAGCAATTTCTAAAACTTTTGAATGCATGGAACCCATCTATCGACTTTTATCAACCGCCACCAGTACATTTAAAATACAAGTACCCAGACATCAATCCAGAAATAGCTATCAATATAATTCATTCATTATTTTCTCACAAATCATTTTATACACAAACTTTGCATTTGATGAACAAGATATGTCTTGATATACCCTTCCAAGAAAATCCTAAATCAATGGAGTTTTTCAAAGAAACATATCGGCATTTGTTCGTGGGAGACATACAATTACCACCACCACCTGTGAGTGAGCCAGAATCTGAGATATCAAGTGCAGAGGATGAACAACACAAGGTTCAACCGGTCAAAAAATTAGTATCAAGAAAAAGAAAACTAGCTGTACCCAAACCCAATCCTTTCAAATTGCTACCTACTGTACCAGCTAAAATAAAGAAAACTGTAGTTCAGCAAGAAGAGGTATTTGAAACTATTACTCCAATTCAAGAACCAAAGAAAATATTGCTAAATATCCATCAAGATGCTTTGCAAAAGCCTACTGAAGAACCAGAAATTATAGGAGTACTTGGGAAATTCCAGAAAGAGGAACAACCAGTTGAGGTTGACCAAAAACAAGAAGACCCAGAACAACCAACCATTACCAAGGCAGATTTGTTACAAAATAGGATATCATACAGTGACATGAAGATTCTACCAGTGTTCAAAAATTATCATCCTGGGCAACCATCAATGAGGTTATACATAAAAAATCTGGCTAAATCTGTGACTGAACAAGATGTTAAAAGTATTTATAAGCGTTATGTTGAAGGATTGACTGATGAAGAACTAACAGGCTTTGATGTGAGAGTCATGCAGGAAGGCAGGATGAAGGGGCAAGCGTTTGTGACGTTACCATCAGCGAGCAGAGCAGAAACAGCACTGAATGAGACTAATGGATACATGCTGAAGGAGAAACCAATGGTTGTACAGTTTGCTAGAGCGGCTAATAAAAAGACTATAGAGTAACCATTTGTGTAGATTTATTTCATTAACCTAGATCTTCATTTCCAGGAGGTAATTAAAGTACAAGTCAACAGTTAAAATATTATATTTGCATTAATTCAATGGCATATGACATAGACTCTTCATCATTCTCAATCATTTTACCAGACAGCAACTTGTTAATTACAGGCAATATGTCACTGACTCTATATAGCTGCTTTATAAGGTCTAATACAATATTCAGTGTGTTTTGCAAAACTGAAGTTACTTTCTCATCCTTAGTCATCAGGTACTGCTGGTAGAATGCATCCATCAGCAGCGTGTACCAATCAAACAGCTTGCTCTCATACTCTGGGTCCATTTTCTTATCTGAATCCACAAGTACATGTGCCATGTATGTCATAAGAAATAGAGTGTCATCCAAACAGAGTCCACTTCTCAGAGGGGGAATAATCAGTGCATCACTGAAAGAGATTTGAAGAGTAAAGTTGAGTAATTCAAATTTAGCTTTGTGCACTATCTGTTCCTTCTTAGTTTTGTGCTCACCAGAACAGAATTTTGCAAATTCTTCAGCATCAGTGACATCAATATTATTTGGGTTCACAAGTCTTATAGAATACTTCAGCAATGCCACTAAAGTTGTTTCTGGAATGTCTTTGAACTGCTTGAGAGTTTGGTACACAGCTCTAAAGTCATTTTTTTCTTACAGTGGAGGTATGAAATTGCTGCATATTGTTCTTTCTGTGAAACCTAGTTTCACAAGGTCTTTGGTGTCATTATTGACTGGGAACTGAGGTTCAGTTGGTGAATTCCAGTCTGCGATCTCCATACAAGCATCTTGAATGAGTTCATGGGTTCCTAACAGACTTGACAGGTTCCTCTTTGGCTCTAGGACATACGGCAACATGCCAATATGGTTTGAGGCTTCTAATATGTTACGTCCATGGAAACAATATAACCTTGCACCTTCTGAATACATCTTCATGGGGTATTTGCACGATCCAACACCAAGAACTATGTTGTAAGCTATAATAATGACTCCGTCTTGCTCTGTGTTACTTCCAAACACTATGAGGTGCTCCTTGCCCATCCAGGCTAGGGATGCACTACACATAGTGAAGACCCAGGGTACACTACCTATTGTTTTCCAGTCCTTTCTGCCGATATCACCCAAAACTACGACTTTCACAACTTTTCTTTTTGATTCTGATGCCATGGTGCTGATAACACAAGTAAACAATCGCAAGTCTCAATTTGAACTTATCACTTGGCGAATTTACTAAACTTATCCTGATTTACCGGTCAATAAATACGAGTTGTTTTCAAACATTTTCGGCACATCGCCACAGCCACAGCCACACAGGACATGAGAAAATGACAGAGACAGACAGTCACAAAGTCAGACAGAATGACAGGCTCACTGGTTCCCAGTTCCAGGGCTGCCAGATTGTATAATTGGATACAAAAACTGTATAATTTGGTTACTTATTGTATCCTGGACCCTCATGTATAATTGGATACGGAAAGTTTAAATTCTATTATCTGAGTTTTCTAAGGTGATTATTTTTGATTCGCCATATGGATGCGCGTTAAGCCTGTGACTACCATAATAAATAAATAAAATAACGTATGTAACTTCACGTGATTAATCATTATTGTGTGTTTAAAAAGTTTTAAGCACTGTTTGTATCCTGACATTAAATTTTGTATAATTTCAGATACATTGCCGAATATTGGCAAAAATAACTTCAAACCCAAAATATTTCACAAAAATATCTACTGGTAGCCCCCTGCCCAGTAGACACTCACTCACTCATTAGGATGAAATAAAACGTCATTTTTGGACACTAGGATATTTAGCTCCTTTTTTGATGATTTTCTTTTAATTTATTCTGCAAAGTTGGTGTATTTTATTACTTACTTACCATTATTGGGCACTCATTTATTCCAATAAATACAAAACATTTTTAAAGTTTAGTTTAGTTCTGCATAGTTGCATATTCCGCTCTGTTGATAGCAGTTTCAAGGGTTCAGCATCTGTCAAAAACAGCTGGATTTGCTATTGTCGTAATGTTGACAAAATATTAGAGCGGGCTATAGTCTGTTTTTTAATCTCTGAGACTAAACTGACATTACATGGGTTGCCAGTTTTTTTGCAATTCTTAAATAGTGATGTGCCACTACCGTAAATTGCCGTTAATAAAATCAAGTAGTATCGTTTTTTTTTCTAATAAGTTATCCTGAATAAAAGGTGTAGGTGGTTATTTAAAACGAAATAATACAAAAGTAATAAGTTATAGATATATACAATGTGAAACATACATTAAAAATAATAAAACGGCGTCCAGTGTTGTTCCTGTTAAATTTAGGGTTGCCATAATCAAAATCACACACTAGCTGCCGTATTATGATAATTATTTTTAAATTGTAATTGTTTGCATATTGTCAAATTCCAATAATTGTCGTATTTTTTTAAAGTTCTGCCTTTTAAAGAGAAAAAAGTTTATATATCCATTTCACCCTGTACGGGAACAACACTGATGGCATCTGTATTTTTTTTCTAATCGTCTAATAAATGTAAAAAGTTACGATTCAACAAACCGGTATCGTAGGTACGACACTACACAAAAGAACTGGCAACATTATTATCTTGTAAGTTTGACATTTGCATGTGTTAATTTAGTCTCATGGATTAAAAAACAGAGTAGACGAGTTTGCAGAAATATTCCGGAAAACGGTGATTATTAAAGTGACAAACATGTCTAAAGTGCTAATGATAAGACATTTACCAGCTACGCTATCGTTTGAAGACAAGCAAAAACTTCTAAAGCATTTCGGAGCTGAAAAAGTTTGGGAGACGAGATCCAAACGAAACTACATTTTTGCCTCATTTAGTTGCGTAGACACTGCAAAAGCATCGCTTTCGCGCCTTCATCAACTTGAAATAGACAACAGACGTCTAGTGGTTGAATACTCCATAGAAAAAGAACCGGTAACAAGTGATAAGCCAGAGGTAGAACAGAATTCGGAGAGTACTAATTTGGTAAAGCAATTTCTAAAACTTTTGAATGCATGGAACCCATCTATCGACTTTTATCAACCGCCACCAGTACATTTAAAATACAAGTACCCAGACATCAATCCAGAAATAGCTATCAATATAATTCATTCATTATTTTCTCACAAATCATTTTATACACAAACTTTGCATTTGATGAACAAGATATGTCTTGATATACCCTTCCAAGAAAATCCTAAATCAATGGAGTTTTTCAAAGAAACATATCGGCATTTGTTCGTGGGAGACATACAATTACCACCACCACCTGTGAGTGAGCCAGAATCTGAGATATCAAGTGCAGAGGATGAACAACACAAGGTTCAACCGGTCAAAAAATTAGTATCAAGAAAAAGAAAACTAGCTGTACCCAAACCCAATCCTTTCAAATTGCTACCTACTGTACCAGCTAAAATAAAGAAAACTGTAGTTCAGCAAGAAGAGGTATTTGAAACTATTACTCCAATTCAAGAACCAAAGAAAATATTGCTAAATATCCATCAAGATGCTTTGCAAAAGCCTACTGAAGAACCAGAAATTATAGGAGTACTTGGGAAATTCCAGAAAGAGGAACAACCAGTTGAGGTTGACCAAAAACAAGAAGACCCAGAACAACCAACCATTACCAAGGCAGATTTGTTACAAAATAGGATATCATACAGTGACATGAAGATTCTACCAGTGTTCAAAAATTATCATCCTGGGCAACCATCAATGAGGTTATACATAAAAAATCTGGCTAAATCTGTGACTGAACAAGATGTTAAAAGTATTTATAAGCGTTATGTTGAAGGATTGACTGATGAAGAACTAACAGGCTTTGATGTGAGAGTCATGCAGGAAGGCAGGATGAAGGGGCAAGCGTTTGTGACGTTACCATCAGCGAGCAGAGCAGAAACAGCACTGAATGAGACTAATGGATACATGCTGAAGGAGAAACCAATGGTTGTACAGTTTGCTAGAGCGGCTAATAAAAAGACTATAGAGTAACCATTTGTGTAGATTTATTTCATTAACCTAGATCTTCATTTCCAGGAGGTAATTAAAGTACAAGTCAACAGTTAAAATATTATATTTGCATTAATTCAATGGCATATGACATAGACTCTTCATCATTCTCAATCATTTTACCAGACAGCAACTTGTTAATTACAGGCAATATGTCACTGACTCTATATAGCTGCTTTATAAGGTCTAATACAATATTCAGTGTGTTTTGCAAAACTGAAGTTACTTTCTCATCCTTAGTCATCAGGTACTGCTGGTAGAATGCATCCATCAGCAGCGTGTACCAATCAAACAGCTTGCTCTCATACTCTGGGTCCATTTTCTTATCTGAATCCACAAGTACATGTGCCATGTATGTCATAAGAAATAGAGTGTCATCCAAACAGAGTCCACTTCTCAGAGGGGGAATAATCAGTGCATCACTGAAAGAGATTTGAAGAGTAAAGTTGAGTACAGAATTTTGCAAATTCTTCAGCATCAGTGACATCAATATTATTTGGGTTCACAAGTCTTATAGAATACTTCAGCAATGCCACTAAAGTTGTTTCTGGAATGTCTTTGAACTGCTTGAGAGTTTGGTACACAGCTCTAAAGTCATTTTTTTCTTACAGTGGAGGTATGAAATTGCTGCATATTGTTCTTTCTGTGAAACCTAGTTTCACAAGGTCTTTGGTGTCATTATTGACTGGGAACTGAGGTTCAGTTGGTGAATTCCAGTCTGCGATCTCCATACAAGCACCTTGAATGAGTTCATGGGTTCCTAACAGACTTGACAGGTTCCTCTTTGGCTCTAGGACATACGGCAACATGCCAATATGGTTTGAGGCTTCTAATATGTTACGTCCATGGAAACAATATAACCTTGCACCTTCTGAATACATCTTCATGGGGTATTTGCACGATCCAACACCAAGAACTATGTTGTAAGCTATAATAATGACTCCGTCTTGCTCTGTGTTACTTCCAAACACTATGAGGTGCTCCTTGCCCATCCAGGCTAGGGATGCACTACACATAGTGAAGACCCAGGGTACACTACCTATTGTTTTCCAGTCCTTTCTGCCGATATCACCCAAAACTACGACTTTCACAACTTTTCTTTTTGATTCTGATGCCATGGTGCTGATAACACAAGTAAACAATCGCAAGTCTCAATTTGAACTTATCACTTGGCGAATTTACTAAACTTATCCTGATTTACCGGTCAATAAATACGAGTTGTTTTCAAACATTTTCGGCACATCGCCACAGCCACAGCCACACAGGACATGAGAAAATGACAGAGACAGACAGTCACAAAGTCAGACAGAATGACAGGCTCACTGGTTCCCAGTTCCAGGGCTGCCAGATTGTATAATTGGATACAAAAACTGTATAATTTGGTTACTTATTGTATCCTGGACCCTCATGTATAATTGGATACGGAAAGTTTAAATTCTATTATCTGAGTTTTCTAAGGTGATTATTTTTGATTCGCCATATGGATGCGCGTTAAGCCTGTGACTACCATAATAAATAAATAAAATAACGTATGTAACTTCACGTGATTAATCATTATTGTGTGTTTAAAAAGTTTTAAGCACTGTTTGTATCCTGACATTAAATTTTGTATAATTTCAGATACATTGCCGAATATTGGCAAAAATAACTTCAAACCCAAAATATTTCACAAAAATATCTACTGGTAGCCCCCTGCCCAGTAGACACTCACTCACTCATTAGGATGAAATAAAACGTCATTTTTGGACACTAGGATATTTAGCTCCTTTTTTGATGATTTTCTTTTAATTTATTCTGCAAAGTTGGTGTATTTTATTACTTACTTACCATTATTGGGCACTCATTTATTCCAATAAATACAAAACATTTTTAAAGTTTAGTTTAGTTCTGCATAGTTGCATATTCCGCTCTGTTGATAGCAGTTTCAAGGGTTCAGCATCTGTCAAAAACAGCTGGATTTGCTATTGTCGTAATGTTGACAAAATATTAGAGCGGGCTATAGTCCGTTTTTTAATCTCTGAGACTAAACTGACATTACATGGGTTGCCAGTTTTTTTGCAATTCTTAAATAGTGATGTGCCACTACCGTAAATTGCCGTTAATAAAATCAAGTAGTATCGTTTTTTTTTCTAATAAGTTATCCTGAATAAAAGGTGTAGGTGGTTATTTAAAACGAAATAATACAAAAGTAATAAGTTATAGATATATACAATGTGAAACATACATTAAAAATAATAAAACGGCGTCCAGTGTTGTTCCTGTTAAATTTAGGGTTGCCATAATCAAAATCACACACTAGCTGCCGTATTATGATAATTATTTTTAAATTGTAATTGTTTGCATATTGTCAAATTCCAATAATTGTCGTATTTTTTTAAAGTTCTGCCTTTTAAAGAGAAAAAAGTTTATATATCCATTTCACCCTGTACGGGAACAACACTGATGGCATCTGTATTTTTTTTCTAATCGTCTAATAAATGTAAAAAGTTACGATTCAACAAACCGGTATCGTAGGTACGACACTACACAAAAGAACTGGCAACATTATTATCTTGTAAGTTTGACATTTGCATGTGTTAATTTAGTCTCATGGATTAAAAAACAGAGTAGACGAGTTTGCAGAAATATTCCGGAAAACGGTGATTATTAAAGTGACAAACATGTCTAAAGTGCTAATGATAAGACATTTACCAGCTACGCTATCGTTTGAAGACAAGCAAAAACTTCTAAAGCATTTCGGAGCTGAAAAAGTTTGGGAGACGAGATCCAAACGAAACTACATTTTTGCCTCATTTAGTTGCGTAGACACTGCAAAAGCATCGCTTTCGCGCCTTCATCAACTTGAAATAGACAACAGACGTCTAGTGGTTGAATACTCCATAGAAAAAGAACCGGTAACAAGTGATAAGCCAGAGGTAGAACAGAATTCGGAGAGTACTAATTTGGTAAAGCAATTTCTAAAACTTTTGAATGCATGGAACCCATCTATCGACTTTTATCAACCGCCACCAGTACATTTAAAATACAAGTACCCAGACATCAATCCAGAAATAGCTATCAATATAATTCATTCATTATTTTCTCACAAATCATTTTATACACAAACTTTGCATTTGATGAACAAGATATGTCTTGATATACCCTTCCAAGAAAATCCTAAATCAATGGAGTTTTTCAAAGAAACATATCGGCATTTGTTCGTGGGAGACATACAATTACCACCACCACCTGTGAGTGAGCCAGAATCTGAGATATCAAGTGCAGAGGATGAACAACACAAGGTTCAACCGGTCAAAAAATTAGTATCAAGAAAAAGAAAACTAGCTGTACCCAAACCCAATCCTTTCAAATTGCTACCTACTGTACCAGCTAAAATAAAGAAAACTGTAGTTCAGCAAGAAGAGGTATTTGAAACTATTACTCCAATTCAAGAACCAAAGAAAATATTGCTAAATATCCATCAAGATGCTTTGCAAAAGCCTACTGAAGAACCAGAAATTATAGGAGTACTTGGGAAATTCCAGAAAGAGGAACAACCAGTTGAGGTTGACCAAAAACAAGAAGACCCAGAACAACCAACCATTACCAAGGCAGATTTGTTACAAAATAGGATATCATACAGTGACATGAAGATTCTACCAGTGTTCAAAAATTATCATCCTGGGCAACCATCAATGAGGTTATACATAAAAAATCTGGCTAAATCTGTGACTGAACAAGATGTTAAAAGTATTTATAAGCGTTATGTTGAAGGATTGACTGATGAAGAACTAACAGGCTTTGATGTGAGAGTCATGCAGGAAGGCAGGATGAAGGGGCAAGCGTTTGTGACGTTACCATCAGCGAGCAGAGCAGAAACAGCACTGAATGAGACTAATGGATACATGCTGAAGGAGAAACCAATGGTTGTACAGTTTGCTAGAGCGGCTAATAAAAAGACTATAGAGTAACCATTTGTGTAGATTTATTTCATTAACCTAGATCTTCATTTCCAGGAGGTAATTAAAGTACAAGTCAACAGTTAAAATATTATATTTGCATTAATTCAATGGCATATGACATAGACTCTTCATCATTCTCAATCATTTTACCAGACAGCAACTTGTTAATTACAGGCAATATGTCACTGACTCTATATAGCTGCTTTATAAGGTCTAATACAATATTCAGTGTGTTTTGCAAAACTGAAGTTACTTTCTCATCCTTAGTCATCAGGTACTGCTGGTAGAATGCATCCATCAGCAGCGTGTACCAATCAAACAGCTTGCTCTCATACTCTGGGTCCATTTTCTTATCTGAATCCACAAGTACATGTGCCATGTATGTCATAAGAAATAGAGTGTCATCCAAACAGAGTCCACTTCTCAGAGGGGGAATAATCAGTGCATCACTGAAAGAGATTTGAAGAGTAAAGTTGAGTAATTCAAATTTAGCTTTGTGCACTATCTGTTCCTTCTTAGTTTTGTGCTCACCAGAACAGAATTTTGCAAATTCTTCAGCATCAGTGACATCAATATTATTTGGGTTCACAAGTCTTATAGAATACTTCAGCAATGCCACTAAAGTTGTTTCTGGAATGTCTTTGAACTGCTTGAGAGTTTGGTACACAGCTCTAAAGTCATTTTTTTCTTACAGTGGAGGTATGAAATTGCTGCATATTGTTCTTTCTGTGAAACCTAGTTTCACAAGGTCTTTGGTGTCATTATTGACTGGGAACTGAGGTTCAGTTGGTGAATTCCAGTCTGCGATCTCCATACAAGCACCTTGAATGAGTTCATGGGTTCCTAACAGACTTGACAGGTTCCTCTTTGGCTCTAGGACATACGGCAACATGCCAATATGGTTTGAGGCTTCTAATATGTTACGTCCATGGAAACAATATAACCTTGCACCTTCTGAATACATCTTCATGGGGTATTTGCACGATCCAACACCAAGAACTATGTTGTAAGCTATAATAATGACTCCGTCTTGCTCTGTGTTACTTCCAAACACTATGAGGTGCTCCTTGCCCATCCAGGCTAGGGATGCACTACACATAGTGAAGACCCAGGGTACACTACCTATTGTTTTCCAGTCCTTTCTGCCGATATCACCCAAAACTACGACTTTCACAACTTTTCTTTTTGATTCTGATGCCATGGTGCTGATAACACAAGTAAACAATCGCAAGTCTCAATTTGAACTTATCACTTGGCGAATTTACTAAACTTATCCTGATTTACCGGTCAATAAATACGAGTTGTTTTCAAACATTTTCGGCACATCGCCACAGCCACAGCCACACAGGACATGAGAAAATGACAGAGACAGACAGTCACAAAGTCAGACAGAATGACAGGCTCACTGGTTCCCAGTTCCAGGGCTGCCAGATTGTATAATTGGATACAAAAACTGTATAATTTGGTTACTTATTGTATCCTGGACCCTCATGTATAATTGGATACGGAAAGTTTAAATTCTATTATCTGAGTTTTCTAAGGTGATTATTTTTGATTCGCCATATGGATGCGCGTTAAGCCTGTGACTACCATAATAAATAAATAAAATAACGTATGTAACTTCACGTGATTAATCATTATTGTGTGTTTAAAAAGTTTTAAGCACTGTTTGTATCCTGACATTAAATTTTGTATAATTTCAGATACATTGCCGAATATTGGCAAAAATAACTTCAAACCCAAAATATTTCACAAAAATATCTACTGGTAGCCCCCTGCCCAGTAGACACTCACTCACTCATTAGGATGAAATAAAACGTCATTTTTGGACACTAGGATATTTAGCTCCTTTTTTGATGATTTTCTTTTAATTTATTCTGCAAAGTTGGTGTATTTTATTACTTACTTACCATTATTGGGCACTCATTTATTCCAATAAATACAAAACATTTTTAAAGTTTAGTTTAGTTCTGCATAGTTGCATATTCCGCTCTGTTGATAGCAGTTTCAAGGGTTCAGCATCTGTCAAAAACAGCTGGATTTGCTATTGTCGTAATGTTGACAAAATATTAGAGCGGGCTATAGTCTGTTTTTTAATCTCTGAGACTAAACTGACATTACATGGGTTGCCAGTTTTTTTGCAATTCTTAAATAGTGATGTGCCACTACCGTAAATTGCCGTTAATAAAATCAAGTAGTATCGTTTTTTTTTCTAATAAGTTATCCTGAATAAAAGGTGTAGGTGGTTATTTAAAACGAAATAATACAAAAGTAATAAGTTATAGATATATACAATGTGAAACATACATTAAAAATAATAAAACGGCGTCCAGTGTTGTTCCTGTTAAATTTAGGGTTGCCATAATCAAAATCACACACTAGCTGCCGTATTATGATAATTATTTTTAAATTGTAATTGTTTGCATATTGTCAAATTCCAATAATTGTCGTATTTTTTTAAAGTTCTGCCTTTTAAAGAGAAAAAAGTTTATATATCCATTTCACCCTGTACGGGAACAACACTGATGGCATCTGTATTTTTTTTCTAATCGTCTAATAAATGTAAAAAGTTACGATTCAACAAACCGGTATCGTAGGTACGACACTACACAAAAGAACTGGCAACATTATTATCTTGTAAGTTTGACATTTGCATGTGTTAATTTAGTCTCATGGATTAAAAAACAGAGTAGACGAGTTTGCAGAAATATTCCGGAAAACGGTGATTATTAAAGTGACAAACATGTCTAAAGTGCTAATGATAAGACATTTACCAGCTACGCTATCGTTTGAAGACAAGCAAAAACTTCTAAAGCATTTCGGAGCTGAAAAAGTTTGGGAGACGAGATCCAAACGAAACTACATTTTTGCCTCATTTAGTTGCGTAGACACTGCAAAAGCATCGCTTTCGCGCCTTCATCAACTTGAAATAGACAACAGACGTCTAGTGGTTGAATACTCCATAGAAAAAGAACCGGTAACAAGTGATAAGCCAGAGGTAGAACAGAATTCGGAGAGTACTAATTTGGTAAAGCAATTTCTAAAACTTTTGAATGCATGGAACCCATCTATCGACTTTTATCAACCGCCACCAGTACATTTAAAATACAAGTACCCAGACATCAATCCAGAAATAGCTATCAATATAATTCATTCATTATTTTCTCACAAATCATTTTATACACAAACTTTGCATTTGATGAACAAGATATGTCTTGATATACCCTTCCAAGAAAATCCTAAATCAATGGAGTTTTTCAAAGAAACATATCGGCATTTGTTCGTGGGAGACATACAATTACCACCACCACCTGTGAGTGAGCCAGAATCTGAGATATCAAGTGCAGAGGATGAACAACACAAGGTTCAACCGGTCAAAAAATTAGTATCAAGAAAAAGAAAACTAGCTGTACCCAAACCCAATCCTTTCAAATTGCTACCTACTGTACCAGCTAAAATAAAGAAAACTGTAGTTCAGCAAGAAGAGGTATTTGAAACTATTACTCCAATTCAAGAACCAAAGAAAATATTGCTAAATATCCATCAAGATGCTTTGCAAAAGCCTACTGAAGAACCAGAAATTATAGGAGTACTTGGGAAATTCCAGAAAGAGGAACAACCAGTTGAGGTTGACCAAAAACAAGAAGACCCAGAACAACCAACCATTACCAAGGCAGATTTGTTACAAAATAGGATATCATACAGTGACATGAAGATTCTACCAGTGTTCAAAAATTATCATCCTGGGCAACCATCAATGAGGTTATACATAAAAAATCTGGCTAAATCTGTGACTGAACAAGATGTTAAAAGTATTTATAAGCGTTATGTTGAAGGATTGACTGATGAAGAACTAACAGGCTTTGATGTGAGAGTCATGCAGGAAGGCAGGATGAAGGGGCAAGCGTTTGTGACGTTACCATCAGCGAGCAGAGCAGAAACAGCACTGAATGAGACTAATGGATACATGCTGAAGGAGAAACCAATGGTTGTACAGTTTGCTAGAGCGGCTAATAAAAAGACTATAGAGTAACCATTTGTGTAGATTTATTTCATTAACCTAGATCTTCATTTCCAGGAGGTAATTAAAGTACAAGTCAACAGTTAAAATATTATATTTGCATTAATTCAATGGCATATGACATAGACTCTTCATCATTCTCAATCATTTTACCAGACAGCAACTTGTTAATTACAGGCAATATGTCACTGACTCTATATAGCTGCTTTATAAGGTCTAATACAATATTCAGTGTGTTTTGCAAAACTGAAGTTACTTTCTCATCCTTAGTCATCAGGTACTGCTGGTAGAATGCATCCATCAGCAGCGTGTACCAATCAAACAGCTTGCTCTCATACTCTGGGTCCATTTTCTTATCTGAATCCACAAGTACATGTGCCGTGTATGTCATAAGAAATAGAGTGTCATCCAAACAGAGTCCACTTCTCAGAGGGGGAATAATCAGTGCATCACTGAAAAGAGATTTGAAGAGTAAAGTTGAGTACAGAATTTTGCAAATTCTTCAGCATCAGTGACATCAATATTATTTGGGTTCACAAGTCTTATAGAATACTTCAGCAATGCCACTAAAGTTGTTTCTGGAATGTCTTTGAACTGCTTGAGAGTTTGGTACACAGCTCTAAAGTCATTTTTTTCTTACAGTGGAGGTATGAAATTGCTGCATATTGTTCTTTCTGTGAAACCTAGTTTCACAAGGTCTTTGGTGTCATTATTGACTGGGAACTGAGGTTCAGTTGGTGAATTCCAGTCTGCGATCTCCATACAAGCATCTTGAATGAGTTCATGGGTTCCTAACAGACTTGACAGGTTCCTCTTTGGCTCTAGGACATACGGCAACATGCCAATATGGTTTGAGGCTTCTAATATGTTACGTCCATGGAAACAATATAACCTTGCACCTTCTGAATACATCTTCATGGGGTATTTGCACGATCCAACACCAAGAACTATGTTGTAAGCTATAATAATGACTCCGTCTTGCTCTGTGTTACTTCCAAACACTATGAGGTGCTCCTTGCCCATCCAGGCTAGGGATGCACTACACATAGTGAAGACCCAGGGTACACTACCTATTGTTTTCCAGTCCTTTCTGCCGATATCACCCAAAACTACGACTTTCACAACTTTTCTTTTTGATTCTGATGCCATGGTGCTGATAACACAAGTAAACAATCGCAAGTCTCAATTTGAACTTATCACTTGGCGAATTTACTAAACTTATCCTGATTTACCGGTCAATAAATACGAGTTGTTTTCAAACATTTTCGGCACATCGCCACAGCCACAGCCACACAGGACATGAGAAAATGACAGAGACAGACAGTCACAAAGTCAGACAGAATGACAGGCTCACTGGTTCCCAGTTCCAGGGCTGCCAGATTGTATAATTGGATACAAAAACTGTATAATTTGGTTACTTATTGTATCCTGGACCCTCATGTATAATTGGATACGGAAAGTTTAAATTCTATTATCTGAGTTTTCTAAGGTGATTATTTTTGATTCGCCATATGGATGCGCGTTAAGCCTGTGACTACCATAATAAATAAATAAAATAACGTATGTAACTTCACGTGATTAATCATTATTGTGTGTTTAAAAAGTTTTAAGCACTGTTTGTATCCTGACATTAAATTTTGTATAATTTCAGATACATTGCCGAATATTGGCAAAAATAACTTCAAACCCAAAATATTTCACAAAAATATCTACTGGTAGCCCCCTGCCCAGTAGACACTCACTCACTCATTAGGATGAAATAAAACGTCATTTTTGGACACTAGGATATTTAGCTCCTTTTTTGATGATTTTCTTTTAATTTATTCTGCAAAGTTGGTGTATTTTATTACTTACTTACCATTATTGGGCACTCATTTATTCCAATAAATACAAAACATTTTTAAAGTTTAGTTTAGTTCTGCATAGTTGCATATTCCGCTCTGTTGATAGCAGTTTCAAGGGTTCAGCATCTGTCAAAAACAGCTGGATTTGCTATTGTCGTAATGTTGACAAAATATTAGAGCGGGCTATAGTCCGTTTTTTAATCTCTGAGACTAAACTGACATTACATGGGTTGCCAGTTTTTTTGCAATTCTTAAATAGTGATGTGCCACTACCGTAAATTGCCGTTAATAAAATCAAGTAGTATCGTTTTTTTTTCTAATAAGTTATCCTGAATAAAAGGTGTAGGTGGTTATTTAAAACGAAATAATACAAAAGTAATAAGTTATAGATATATACAATGTGAAACATACATTAAAAATAATAAAACGGCGTCCAGTGTTGTTCCTGTTAAATTTAGGGTTGCCATAATCAAAATCACACACTAGCTGCCGTATTATGATAATTATTTTTAAATTGTAATTGTTTGCATATTGTCAAATTCCAATAATTGTCGTATTTTTTTAAAGTTCTGCCTTTTAAAGAGAAAAAAGTTTATATATCCATTTCACCCTGTACGGGAACAACACTGATGGCATCTGTATTTTTTTTCTAATCGTCTAATAAATGTAAAAAGTTACGATTCAACAAACCGGTATCGTAGGTACGACACTACACAAAAGAACTGGCAACATTATTATCTTGTAAGTTTGACATTTGCATGTGTTAATTTAGTCTCATGGATTAAAAAACAGAGTAGACGAGTTTGCAGAAATATTCCGGAAAACGGTGATTATTAAAGTGACAAACATGTCTAAAGTGCTAATGATAAGACATTTACCAGCTACGCTATCGTTTGAAGACAAGCAAAAACTTCTAAAGCATTTCGGAGCTGAAAAAGTTTGGGAGACGAGATCCAAACGAAACTACATTTTTGCCTCATTTAGTTGCGTAGACACTGCAAAAGCATCGCTTTCGCGCCTTCATCAACTTGAAATAGACAACAGACGTCTAGTGGTTGAATACTCCATAGAAAAAGAACCGGTAACAAGTGATAAGCCAGAGGTAGAACAGAATTCGGAGAGTACTAATTTGGTAAAGCAATTTCTAAAACTTTTGAATGCATGGAACCCATCTATCGACTTTTATCAACCGCCACCAGTACATTTAAAATACAAGTACCCAGACATCAATCCAGAAATAGCTATCAATATAATTCATTCATTATTTTCTCACAAATCATTTTATACACAAACTTTGCATTTGATGAACAAGATATGTCTTGATATACCCTTCCAAGAAAATCCTAAATCAATGGAGTTTTTCAAAGAAACATATCGGCATTTGTTCGTGGGAGACATACAATTACCACCACCACCTGTGAGTGAGCCAGAATCTGAGATATCAAGTGCAGAGGATGAACAACACAAGGTTCAACCGGTCAAAAAATTAGTATCAAGAAAAAGAAAACTAGCTGTACCCAAACCCAATCCTTTCAAATTGCTACCTACTGTACCAGCTAAAATAAAGAAAACTGTAGTTCAGCAAGAAGAGGTATTTGAAACTATTACTCCAATTCAAGAACCAAAGAAAATATTGCTAAATATCCATCAAGATGCTTTGCAAAAGCCTACTGAAGAACCAGAAATTATAGGAGTACTTGGGAAATTCCAGAAAGAGGAACAACCAGTTGAGGTTGACCAAAAACAAGAAGACCCAGAACAACCAACCATTACCAAGGCAGATTTGTTACAAAATAGGATATCATACAGTGACATGAAGATTCTACCAGTGTTCAAAAATTATCATCCTGGGCAACCATCAATGAGGTTATACATAAAAAATCTGGCTAAATCTGTGACTGAACAAGATGTTAAAAGTATTTATAAGCGTTATGTTGAAGGATTGACTGATGAAGAACTAACAGGCTTTGATGTGAGAGTCATGCAGGAAGGCAGGATGAAGGGGCAAGCGTTTGTGACGTTACCATCAGCGAGCAGAGCAGAAACAGCACTGAATGAGACTAATGGATACATGCTGAAGGAGAAACCAATGGTTGTACAGTTTGCTAGAGCGGCTAATAAAAAGACTATAGAGTAACCATTTGTGTAGATTTATTTCATTAACCTAGATCTTCATTTCCAGGAGGTAATTAAAGTACAAGTCAACAGTTAAAATATTATATTTGCATTAATTCAATGGCATATGACATAGACTCTTCATCATTCTCAATCATTTTACCAGACAGCAACTTGTTAATTACAGGCAATATGTCACTGACTCTATATAGCTGCTTTATAAGGTCTAATACAATATTCAGTGTGTTTTGCAAAACTGAAGTTACTTTCTCATCCTTAGTCATCAGGTACTGCTGGTAGAATGCATCCATCAGCAGCGTGTACCAATCAAACAGCTTGCTCTCATACTCTGGGTCCATTTTCTTATCTGAATCCACAAGTACATGTGCCATGTATGTCATAAGAAATAGAGTGTCATCCAAACAGAGTCCACTTCTCAGAGGGGGAATAATCAGTGCATCACTGAAAGAGATTTGAAGAGTAAAGTTGAGTAATTCAAATTTAGCTTTGTGCACTATCTGTTCCTTCTTAGTTTTGTGCTCACCAGAACAGAATTTTGCAAATTCTTCAGCATCAGTGACATCAATATTATTTGGGTTCACAAGTCTTATAGAATACTTCAGCAATGCCACTAAAGTTGTTTCTGGAATGTCTTTGAACTGCTTGAGAGTTTGGTACACAGCTCTAAAGTCATTTTTTTCTTACAGTGGAGGTATGAAATTGCTGCATATTGTTCTTTCTGTGAAACCTAGTTTCACAAGGTCTTTGGTGTCATTATTGACTGGGAACTGAGGTTCAGTTGGTGAATTCCAGTCTGCGATCTCCATACAAGCATCTTGAATGAGTTCATGGGTTCCTAACAGACTTGACAGGTTCCTCTTTGGCTCTAGGACATACGGCAACATGCCAATATGGTTTGAGGCTTCTAATATGTTACGTCCATGGAAACAATATAACCTTGCACCTTCTGAATACATCTTCATGGGGTATTTGCACGATCCAACACCAAGAACTATGTTGTAAGCTATAATAATGACTCCGTCTTGCTCTGTGTTACTTCCAAACACTATGAGGTGCTCCTTGCCCATCCAGGCTAGGGATGCACTACACATAGTGAAGACCCAGGGTACACTACCTATTGTTTTCCAGTCCTTTCTGCCGATATCACCCAAAACTACGACTTTCACAACTTTTCTTTTTGATTCTGATGCCATGGTGCTGATAACACAAGTAAACAATCGCAAGTCTCAATTTGAACTTATCACTTGGCGAATTTACTAAACTTATCCTGATTTACCGGTCAATAAATACGAGTTGTTTTCAAACATTTTCGGCACATCGCCACAGCCACAGCCACACAGGACATGAGAAAATGACAGAGACAGACAGTCACAAAGTCAGACAGAATGACAGGCTCACTGGTTCCCAGTTCCAGGGCTGCCAGATTGTATAATTGGATACAAAAACTGTATAATTTGGTTACTTATTGTATCCTGGACCCTCATGTATAATTGGATACGGAAAGTTTAAATTCTATTATCTGAGTTTTCTAAGGTGATTATTTTTGATTCGCCATATGGATGCGCGTTAAGCCTGTGACTACCATAATAAATAAATAAAATAACGTATGTAACTTCACGTGATTAATCATTATTGTGTGTTTAAAAAGTTTTAAGCACTGTTTGTATCCTGACATTAAATTTTGTATAATTTCAGATACATTGCCGAATATTGGCAAAAATAACTTCAAACCCAAAATATTTCACAAAAATATCTACTGGTAGCCCCCTGCCCAGTAGACACTCACTCACTCATTAGGATGAAATAAAACGTCATTTTTGGACACTAGGATATTTAGCTCCTTTTTTGATGATTTTCTTTTAATTTATTCTGCAAAGTTGGTGTATTTTATTACTTACTTACCATTATTGGGCACTCATTTATTCCAATAAATACAAAACATTTTTAAAGTTTAGTTTAGTTCTGCATAGTTGCATATTCCGCTCTGTTGATAGCAGTTTCAAGGGTTCAGCATCTGTCAAAAACAGCTGGATTTGCTATTGTCGTAATGTTGACAAAATATTAGAGCGGGCTATAGTCTGTTTTTTAATCTCTGAGACTAAACTGACATTACATGGGTTGCCAGTTTTTTTGCAATTCTTAAATAGTGATGTGCCACTACCGTAAATTGCCGTTAATAAAATCAAGTAGTATCGTTTTTTTTTCTAATAAGTTATCCTGAATAAAAGGTGTAGGTGGTTATTTAAAACGAAATAATACAAAAGTAATAAGTTATAGATATATACAATGTGAAACATACATTAAAAATAATAAAACGGCGTCCAGTGTTGTTCCTGTTAAATTTAGGGTTGCCATAATCAAAATCACACACTAGCTGCCGTATTATGATAATTATTTTTAAATTGTAATTGTTTGCATATTGTCAAATTCCAATAATTGTCGTATTTTTTTAAAGTTCTGCCTTTTAAAGAGAAAAAAGTTTATATATCCATTTCACCCTGTACGGGAACAACACTGATGGCATCTGTATTTTTTTTCTAATCGTCTAATAAATGTAAAAAGTTACGATTCAACAAACCGGTATCGTAGGTACGACACTACACAAAAGAACTGGCAACATTATTATCTTGTAAGTTTGACATTTGCATGTGTTAATTTAGTCTCATGGATTAAAAAACAGAGTAGACGAGTTTGCAGAAATATTCCGGAAAACGGTGATTATTAAAGTGACAAACATGTCTAAAGTGCTAATGATAAGACATTTACCAGCTACGCTATCGTTTGAAGACAAGCAAAAACTTCTAAAGCATTTCGGAGCTGAAAAAGTTTGGGAGACGAGATCCAAACGAAACTACATTTTTGCCTCATTTAGTTGCGTAGACACTGCAAAAGCATCGCTTTCGCGCCTTCATCAACTTGAAATAGACAACAGACGTCTAGTGGTTGAATACTCCATAGAAAAAGAACCGGTAACAAGTGATAAGCCAGAGGTAGAACAGAATTCGGAGAGTACTAATTTGGTAAAGCAATTTCTAAAACTTTTGAATGCATGGAACCCATCTATCGACTTTTATCAACCGCCACCAGTACATTTAAAATACAAGTACCCAGACATCAATCCAGAAATAGCTATCAATATAATTCATTCATTATTTTCTCACAAATCATTTTATACACAAACTTTGCATTTGATGAACAAGATATGTCTTGATATACCCTTCCAAGAAAATCCTAAATCAATGGAGTTTTTCAAAGAAACATATCGGCATTTGTTCGTGGGAGACATACAATTACCACCACCACCTGTGAGTGAGCCAGAATCTGAGATATCAAGTGCAGAGGATGAACAACACAAGGTTCAACCGGTCAAAAAATTAGTATCAAGAAAAAGAAAACTAGCTGTACCCAAACCCAATCCTTTCAAATTGCTACCTACTGTACCAGCTAAAATAAAGAAAACTGTAGTTCAGCAAGAAGAGGTATTTGAAACTATTACTCCAATTCAAGAACCAAAGAAAATATTGCTAAATATCCATCAAGATGCTTTGCAAAAGCCTACTGAAGAACCAGAAATTATAGGAGTACTTGGGAAATTCCAGAAAGAGGAACAACCAGTTGAGGTTGACCAAAAACAAGAAGACCCAGAACAACCAACCATTACCAAGGCAGATTTGTTACAAAATAGGATATCATACAGTGACATGAAGATTCTACCAGTGTTCAAAAATTATCATCCTGGGCAACCATCAATGAGGTTATACATAAAAAATCTGGCTAAATCTGTGACTGAACAAGATGTTAAAAGTATTTATAAGCGTTATGTTGAAGGATTGACTGATGAAGAACTAACAGGCTTTGATGTGAGAGTCATGCAGGAAGGCAGGATGAAGGGGCAAGCGTTTGTGACGTTACCATCAGCGAGCAGAGCAGAAACAGCACTGAATGAGACTAATGGATACATGCTGAAGGAGAAACCAATGGTTGTACAGTTTGCTAGAGCGGCTAATAAAAAGACTATAGAGTAACCATTTGTGTAGATTTATTTCATTAACCTAGATCTTCATTTCCAGGAGGTAATTAAAGTACAAGTCAACAGTTAAAATATTATATTTGCATTAATTCAATGGCATATGACATAGACTCTTCATCATTCTCAATCATTTTACCAGACAGCAACTTGTTAATTACAGGCAATATGTCACTGACTCTATATAGCTGCTTTATAAGGTCTAATACAATATTCAGTGTGTTTTGCAAAACTGAAGTTACTTTCTCATCCTTAGTCATCAGGTACTGCTGGTAGAATGCATCCATCAGCAGCGTGTACCAATCAAACAGCTTGCTCTCATACTCTGGGTCCATTTTCTTATCTGAATCCACAAGTACATGTGCCATGTATGTCATAAGAAATAGAGTGTCATCCAAACAGAGTCCACTTCTCAGAGGGGGAATAATCAGTGCATCACTGAAAGAGATTTGAAGAGTAAAGTTGAGTACAGAATTTTGCAAATTCTTCAGCATCAGTGACATCAATATTATTTGGGTTCACAAGTCTTATAGAATACTTCAGCAATGCCACTAAAGTTGTTTCTGGAATGTCTTTGAACTGCTTGAGAGTTTGGTACACAGCTCTAAAGTCATTTTTTTCTTACAGTGGAGGTATGAAATTGCTGCATATTGTTCTTTCTGTGAAACCTAGTTTCACAAGGTCTTTGGTGTCATTATTGACTGGGAACTGAGGTTCAGTTGGTGAATTCCAGTCTGCGATCTCCATACAAGCACCTTGAATGAGTTCATGGGTTCCTAACAGACTTGACAGGTTCCTCTTTGGCTCTAGGACATACGGCAACATGCCAATATGGTTTGAGGCTTCTAATATGTTACGTCCATGGAAACAATATAACCTTGCACCTTCTGAATACATCTTCATGGGGTATTTGCACGATCCAACACCAAGAACTATGTTGTAAGCTATAATAATGACTCCGTCTTGCTCTGTGTTACTTCCAAACACTATGAGGTGCTCCTTGCCCATCCAGGCTAGGGATGCACTACACATAGTGAAGACCCAGGGTACACTACCTATTGTTTTCCAGTCCTTTCTGCCGATATCACCCAAAACTACGACTTTCACAACTTTTCTTTTTGATTCTGATGCCATGGTGCTGATAACACAAGTAAACAATCGCAAGTCTCAATTTGAACTTATCACTTGGCGAATTTACTAAACTTATCCTGATTTACCGGTCAATAAATACGAGTTGTTTTCAAACATTTTCGGCACATCGCCACAGCCACAGCCACACAGGACATGAGAAAATGACAGAGACAGACAGTCACAAAGTCAGACAGAATGACAGGCTCACTGGTTCCCAGTTCCAGGGCTGCCAGATTGTATAATTGGATACAAAAACTGTATAATTTGGTTACTTATTGTATCCTGGACCCTCATGTATAATTGGATACGGAAAGTTTAAATTCTATTATCTGAGTTTTCTAAGGTGATTATTTTTGATTCGCCATATGGATGCGCGTTAAGCCTGTGACTACCATAATAAATAAATAAAATAACGTATGTAACTTCACGTGATTAATCATTATTGTGTGTTTAAAAAGTTTTAAGCACTGTTTGTATCCTGACATTAAATTTTGTATAATTTCAGATACATTGCCGAATATTGGCAAAAATAACTTCAAACCCAAAATATTTCACAAAAATATCTACTGGTAGCCCCCTGCCCAGTAGACACTCACTCACTCATTAGGATGAAATAAAACGTCATTTTTGGACACTAGGATATTTAGCTCCTTTTTTGATGATTTTCTTTTAATTTATTCTGCAAAGTTGGTGTATTTTATTACTTACTTACCATTATTGGGCACTCATTTATTCCAATAAATACAAAACATTTTTAAAGTTTAGTTTAGTTCTGCATAGTTGCATATTCCGCTCTGTTGATAGCAGTTTCAAGGGTTCAGCATCTGTCAAAAACAGCTGGATTTGCTATTGTCGTAATGTTGACAAAATATTAGAGCGGGCTATAGTCCGTTTTTTAATCTCTGAGACTAAACTGACATTACATGGGTTGCCAGTTTTTTTGCAATTCTTAAATAGTGATGTGCCACTACCGTAAATTGCCGTTAATAAAATCAAGTAGTATCGTTTTTTTTTCTAATAAGTTATCCTGAATAAAAGGTGTAGGTGGTTATTTAAAACGAAATAATACAAAAGTAATAAGTTATAGATATATACAATGTGAAACATACATTAAAAATAATAAAACGGCGTCCAGTGTTGTTCCTGTTAAATTTAGGGTTGCCATAATCAAAATCACACACTAGCTGCCGTATTATGATAATTATTTTTAAATTGTAATTGTTTGCATATTGTCAAATTCCAATAATTGTCGTATTTTTTTAAAGTTCTGCCTTTTAAAGAGAAAAAAGTTTATATATCCATTTCACCCTGTACGGGAACAACACTGATGGCATCTGTATTTTTTTTCTAATCGTCTAATAAATGTAAAAAGTTACGATTCAACAAACCGGTATCGTAGGTACGACACTACACAAAAGAACTGGCAACATTATTATCTTGTAAGTTTGACATTTGCATGTGTTAATTTAGTCTCATGGATTAAAAAACAGAGTAGACGAGTTTGCAGAAATATTCCGGAAAACGGTGATTATTAAAGTGACAAACATGTCTAAAGTGCTAATGATAAGACATTTACCAGCTACGCTATCGTTTGAAGACAAGCAAAAACTTCTAAAGCATTTCGGAGCTGAAAAAGTTTGGGAGACGAGATCCAAACGAAACTACATTTTTGCCTCATTTAGTTGCGTAGACACTGCAAAAGCATCGCTTTCGCGCCTTCATCAACTTGAAATAGACAACAGACGTCTAGTGGTTGAATACTCCATAGAAAAAGAACCGGTAACAAGTGATAAGCCAGAGGTAGAACAGAATTCGGAGAGTACTAATTTGGTAAAGCAATTTCTAAAACTTTTGAATGCATGGAACCCATCTATCGACTTTTATCAACCGCCACCAGTACATTTAAAATACAAGTACCCAGACATCAATCCAGAAATAGCTATCAATATAATTCATTCATTATTTTCTCACAAATCATTTTATACACAAACTTTGCATTTGATGAACAAGATATGTCTTGATATACCCTTCCAAGAAAATCCTAAATCAATGGAGTTTTTCAAAGAAACATATCGGCATTTGTTCGTGGGAGACATACAATTACCACCACCACCTGTGAGTGAGCCAGAATCTGAGATATCAAGTGCAGAGGATGAACAACACAAGGTTCAACCGGTCAAAAAATTAGTATCAAGAAAAAGAAAACTAGCTGTACCCAAACCCAATCCTTTCAAATTGCTACCTACTGTACCAGCTAAAATAAAGAAAACTGTAGTTCAGCAAGAAGAGGTATTTGAAACTATTACTCCAATTCAAGAACCAAAGAAAATATTGCTAAATATCCATCAAGATGCTTTGCAAAAGCCTACTGAAGAACCAGAAATTATAGGAGTACTTGGGAAATTCCAGAAAGAGGAACAACCAGTTGAGGTTGACCAAAAACAAGAAGACCCAGAACAACCAACCATTACCAAGGCAGATTTGTTACAAAATAGGATATCATACAGTGACATGAAGATTCTACCAGTGTTCAAAAATTATCATCCTGGGCAACCATCAATGAGGTTATACATAAAAAATCTGGCTAAATCTGTGACTGAACAAGATGTTAAAAGTATTTATAAGCGTTATGTTGAAGGATTGACTGATGAAGAACTAACAGGCTTTGATGTGAGAGTCATGCAGGAAGGCAGGATGAAGGGGCAAGCGTTTGTGACGTTACCATCAGCGAGCAGAGCAGAAACAGCACTGAATGAGACTAATGGATACATGCTGAAGGAGAAACCAATGGTTGTACAGTTTGCTAGAGCGGCTAATAAAAAGACTATAGAGTAACCATTTGTGTAGATTTATTTCATTAACCTAGATCTTCATTTCCAGGAGGTAATTAAAGTACAAGTCAACAGTTAAAATATTATATTTGCATTAATTCAATGGCATATGACATAGACTCTTCATCATTCTCAATCATTTTACCAGACAGCAACTTGTTAATTACAGGCAATATGTCACTGACTCTATATAGCTGCTTTATAAGGTCTAATACAATATTCAGTGTGTTTTGCAAAACTGAAGTTACTTTCTCATCCTTAGTCATCAGGTACTGCTGGTAGAATGCATCCATCAGCAGCGTGTACCAATCAAACAGCTTGCTCTCATACTCTGGGTCCATTTTCTTATCTGAATCCACAAGTACATGTGCCATGTATGTCATAAGAAATAGAGTGTCATCCAAACAGAGTCCACTTCTCAGAGGGGGAATAATCAGTGCATCACTGAAAGAGATTTGAAGAGTAAAGTTGAGTAATTCAAATTTAGCTTTGTGCACTATCTGTTCCTTCTTAGTTTTGTGCTCACCAGAACAGAATTTTGCAAATTCTTCAGCATCAGTGACATCAATATTATTTGGGTTCACAAGTCTTATAGAATACTTCAGCAATGCCACTAAAGTTGTTTCTGGAATGTCTTTGAACTGCTTGAGAGTTTGGTACACAGCTCTAAAGTCATTTTTTTCTTACAGTGGAGGTATGAAATTGCTGCATATTGTTCTTTCTGTGAAACCTAGTTTCACAAGGTCTTTGGTGTCATTATTGACTGGGAACTGAGGTTCAGTTGGTGAATTCCAGTCTGCGATCTCCATACAAGCATCTTGAATGAGTTCATGGGTTCCTAACAGACTTGACAGGTTCCTCTTTGGCTCTAGGACATACGGCAACATGCCAATATGGTTTGAGGCTTCTAATATGTTACGTCCATGGAAACAATATAACCTTGCACCTTCTGAATACATCTTCATGGGGTATTTGCACGATCCAACACCAAGAACTATGTTGTAAGCTATAATAATGACTCCGTCTTGCTCTGTGTTACTTCCAAACACTATGAGGTGCTCCTTGCCCATCCAGGCTAGGGATGCACTACACATAGTGAAGACCCAGGGTACACTACCTATTGTTTTCCAGTCCTTTCTGCCGATATCACCCAAAACTACGACTTTCACAACTTTTCTTTTTGATTCTGATGCCATGGTGCTGATAACACAAGTAAACAATCGCAAGTCTCAATTTGAACTTATCACTTGGCGAATTTACTAAACTTATCCTGATTTACCGGTCAATAAATACGAGTTGTTTTCAAACATTTTCGGCACATCGCCACAGCCACAGCCACACAGGACATGAGAAAATGACAGAGACAGACAGTCACAAAGTCAGACAGAATGACAGGCTCACTGGTTCCCAGTTCCAGGGCTGCCAGATTGTATAATTGGATACAAAAACTGTATAATTTGGTTACTTATTGTATCCTGGACCCTCATGTATAATTGGATACGGAAAGTTTAAATTCTATTATCTGAGTTTTCTAAGGTGATTATTTTTGATTCGCCATATGGATGCGCGTTAAGCCTGTGACTACCATAATAAATAAATAAAATAACGTATGTAACTTCACGTGATTAATCATTATTGTGTGTTTAAAAAGTTTTAAGCACTGTTTGTATCCTGACATTAAATTTTGTATAATTTCAGATACATTGCCGAATATTGGCAAAAATAACTTCAAACCCAAAATATTTCACAAAAATATCTACTGGTAGCCCCCTGCCCAGTAGACACTCACTCACTCATTAGGATGAAATAAAACGTCATTTTTGGACACTAGGATATTTAGCTCCTTTTTTGATGATTTTCTTTTAATTTATTCTGCAAAGTTGGTGTATTTTATTACTTACTTACCATTATTGGGCACTCATTTATTCCAATAAATACAAAACATTTTTAAAGTTTAGTTTAGTTCTGCATAGTTGCATATTCCGCTCTGTTGATAGCAGTTTCAAGGGTTCAGCATCTGTCAAAAACAGCTGGATTTGCTATTGTCGTAATGTTGACAAAATATTAGAGCGGGCTATAGTCTGTTTTTTAATCTCTGAGACTAAACTGACATTACATGGGTTGCCAGTTTTTTTGCAATTCTTAAATAGTGATGTGCCACTACCGTAAATTGCCGTTAATAAAATCAAGTAGTATCGTTTTTTTTTCTAATAAGTTATCCTGAATAAAAGGTGTAGGTGGTTATTTAAAACGAAATAATACAAAAGTAATAAGTTATAGATATATACAATGTGAAACATACATTAAAAATAATAAAACGGCGTCCAGTGTTGTTCCTGTTAAATTTAGGGTTGCCATAATCAAAATCACACACTAGCTGCCGTATTATGATAATTATTTTTAAATTGTAATTGTTTGCATATTGTCAAATTCCAATAATTGTCGTATTTTTTTAAAGTTCTGCCTTTTAAAGAGAAAAAAGTTTATATATCCATTTCACCCTGTACGGGAACAACACTGATGGCATCTGTATTTTTTTTCTAATCGTCTAATAAATGTAAAAAGTTACGATTCAACAAACCGGTATCGTAGGTACGACACTACACAAAAGAACTGGCAACATTATTATCTTGTAAGTTTGACATTTGCATGTGTTAATTTAGTCTCATGGATTAAAAAACAGAGTAGACGAGTTTGCAGAAATATTCCGGAAAACGGTGATTATTAAAGTGACAAACATGTCTAAAGTGCTAATGATAAGACATTTACCAGCTACGCTATCGTTTGAAGACAAGCAAAAACTTCTAAAGCATTTCGGAGCTGAAAAAGTTTGGGAGACGAGATCCAAACGAAACTACATTTTTGCCTCATTTAGTTGCGTAGACACTGCAAAAGCATCGCTTTCGCGCCTTCATCAACTTGAAATAGACAACAGACGTCTAGTGGTTGAATACTCCATAGAAAAAGAACCGGTAACAAGTGATAAGCCAGAGGTAGAACAGAATTCGGAGAGTACTAATTTGGTAAAGCAATTTCTAAAACTTTTGAATGCATGGAACCCATCTATCGACTTTTATCAACCGCCACCAGTACATTTAAAATACAAGTACCCAGACATCAATCCAGAAATAGCTATCAATATAATTCATTCATTATTTTCTCACAAATCATTTTATACACAAACTTTGCATTTGATGAACAAGATATGTCTTGATATACCCTTCCAAGAAAATCCTAAATCAATGGAGTTTTTCAAAGAAACATATCGGCATTTGTTCGTGGGAGACATACAATTACCACCACCACCTGTGAGTGAGCCAGAATCTGAGATATCAAGTGCAGAGGATGAACAACACAAGGTTCAACCGGTCAAAAAATTAGTATCAAGAAAAAGAAAACTAGCTGTACCCAAACCCAATCCTTTCAAATTGCTACCTACTGTACCAGCTAAAATAAAGAAAACTGTAGTTCAGCAAGAAGAGGTATTTGAAACTATTACTCCAATTCAAGAACCAAAGAAAATATTGCTAAATATCCATCAAGATGCTTTGCAAAAGCCTACTGAAGAACCAGAAATTATAGGAGTACTTGGGAAATTCCAGAAAGAGGAACAACCAGTTGAGGTTGACCAAAAACAAGAAGACCCAGAACAACCAACCATTACCAAGGCAGATTTGTTACAAAATAGGATATCATACAGTGACATGAAGATTCTACCAGTGTTCAAAAATTATCATCCTGGGCAACCATCAATGAGGTTATACATAAAAAATCTGGCTAAATCTGTGACTGAACAAGATGTTAAAAGTATTTATAAGCGTTATGTTGAAGGATTGACTGATGAAGAACTAACAGGCTTTGATGTGAGAGTCATGCAGGAAGGCAGGATGAAGGGGCAAGCGTTTGTGACGTTACCATCAGCGAGCAGAGCAGAAACAGCACTGAATGAGACTAATGGATACATGCTGAAGGAGAAACCAATGGTTGTACAGTTTGCTAGAGCGGCTAATAAAAAGACTATAGAGTAACCATTTGTGTAGATTTATTTCATTAACCTAGATCTTCATTTCCAGGAGGTAATTAAAGTACAAGTCAACAGTTAAAATATTATATTTGCATTAATTCAATGGCATATGACATAGACTCTTCATCATTCTCAATCATTTTACCAGACAGCAACTTGTTAATTACAGGCAATATGTCACTGACTCTATATAGCTGCTTTATAAGGTCTAATACAATATTCAGTGTGTTTTGCAAAACTGAAGTTACTTTCTCATCCTTAGTCATCAGGTACTGCTGGTAGAATGCATCCATCAGCAGCGTGTACCAATCAAACAGCTTGCTCTCATACTCTGGGTCCATTTTCTTATCTGAATCCACAAGTACATGTGCCATGTATGTCATAAGAAATAGAGTGTCATCCAAACAGAGTCCACTTCTCAGAGGGGGAATAATCAGTGCATCACTGAAAGAGATTTGAAGAGTAAAGTTGAGTACAGAATTTTGCAAATTCTTCAGCATCAGTGACATCAATATTATTTGGGTTCACAAGTCTTATAGAATACTTCAGCAATGCCACTAAAGTTGTTTCTGGAATGTCTTTGAACTGCTTGAGAGTTTGGTACACAGCTCTAAAGTCATTTTTTTCTTACAGTGGAGGTATGAAATTGCTGCATATTGTTCTTTCTGTGAAACCTAGTTTCACAAGGTCTTTGGTGTCATTATTGACTGGGAACTGAGGTTCAGTTGGTGAATTCCAGTCTGCGATCTCCATACAAGCACCTTGAATGAGTTCATGGGTTCCTAACAGACTTGACAGGTTCCTCTTTGGCTCTAGGACATACGGCAACATGCCAATATGGTTTGAGGCTTCTAATATGTTACGTCCATGGAAACAATATAACCTTGCACCTTCTGAATACATCTTCATGGGGTATTTGCACGATCCAACACCAAGAACTATGTTGTAAGCTATAATAATGACTCCGTCTTGCTCTGTGTTACTTCCAAACACTATGAGGTGCTCCTTGCCCATCCAGGCTAGGGATGCACTACACATAGTGAAGACCCAGGGTACACTACCTATTGTTTTCCAGTCCTTTCTGCCGATATCACCCAAAACTACGACTTTCACAACTTTTCTTTTTGATTCTGATGCCATGGTGCTGATAACACAAGTAAACAATCGCAAGTCTCAATTTGAACTTATCACTTGGCGAATTTACTAAACTTATCCTGATTTACCGGTCAATAAATACGAGTTGTTTTCAAACATTTTCGGCACATCGCCACAGCCACAGCCACACAGGACATGAGAAAATGACAGAGACAGACAGTCACAAAGTCAGACAGAATGACAGGCTCACTGGTTCCCAGTTCCAGGGCTGCCAGATTGTATAATTGGATACAAAAACTGTATAATTTGGTTACTTATTGTATCCTGGACCCTCATGTATAATTGGATACGGAAAGTTTAAATTCTATTATCTGAGTTTTCTAAGGTGATTATTTTTGATTCGCCATATGGATGCGCGTTAAGCCTGTGACTACCATAATAAATAAATAAAATAACGTATGTAACTTCACGTGATTAATCATTATTGTGTGTTTAAAAAGTTTTAAGCACTGTTTGTATCCTGACATTAAATTTTGTATAATTTCAGATACATTGCCGAATATTGGCAAAAATAACTTCAAACCCAAAATATTTCACAAAAATATCTACTGGTAGCCCCCTGCCCAGTAGACACTCACTCACTCATTAGGATGAAATAAAACGTCATTTTTGGACACTAGGATATTTAGCTCCTTTTTTGATGATTTTCTTTTAATTTATTCTGCAAAGTTGGTGTATTTTATTACTTACTTACCATTATTGGGCACTCATTTATTCCAATAAATACAAAACATTTTTAAAGTTTAGTTTAGTTCTGCATAGTTGCATATTCCGCTCTGTTGATAGCAGTTTCAAGGGTTCAGCATCTGTCAAAAACAGCTGGATTTGCTATTGTCGTAATGTTGACAAAATATTAGAGCGGGCTATAGTCCGTTTTTTAATCTCTGAGACTAAACTGACATTACATGGGTTGCCAGTTTTTTTGCAATTCTTAAATAGTGATGTGCCACTACCGTAAATTGCCGTTAATAAAATCAAGTAGTATCGTTTTTTTTTCTAATAAGTTATCCTGAATAAAAGGTGTAGGTGGTTATTTAAAACGAAATAATACAAAAGTAATAAGTTATAGATATATACAATGTGAAACATACATTAAAAATAATAAAACGGCGTCCAGTGTTGTTCCTGTTAAATTTAGGGTTGCCATAATCAAAATCACACACTAGCTGCCGTATTATGATAATTATTTTTAAATTGTAATTGTTTGCATATTGTCAAATTCCAATAATTGTCGTATTTTTTTAAAGTTCTGCCTTTTAAAGAGAAAAAAGTTTATATATCCATTTCACCCTGTACGGGAACAACACTGATGGCATCTGTATTTTTTTTCTAATCGTCTAATAAATGTAAAAAGTTACGATTCAACAAACCGGTATCGTAGGTACGACACTACACAAAAGAACTGGCAACATTATTATCTTGTAAGTTTGACATTTGCATGTGTTAATTTAGTCTCATGGATTAAAAAACAGAGTAGACGAGTTTGCAGAAATATTCCGGAAAACGGTGATTATTAAAGTGACAAACATGTCTAAAGTGCTAATGATAAGACATTTACCAGCTACGCTATCGTTTGAAGACAAGCAAAAACTTCTAAAGCATTTCGGAGCTGAAAAAGTTTGGGAGACGAGATCCAAACGAAACTACATTTTTGCCTCATTTAGTTGCGTAGACACTGCAAAAGCATCGCTTTCGCGCCTTCATCAACTTGAAATAGACAACAGACGTCTAGTGGTTGAATACTCCATAGAAAAAGAACCGGTAACAAGTGATAAGCCAGAGGTAGAACAGAATTCGGAGAGTACTAATTTGGTAAAGCAATTTCTAAAACTTTTGAATGCATGGAACCCATCTATCGACTTTTATCAACCGCCACCAGTACATTTAAAATACAAGTACCCAGACATCAATCCAGAAATAGCTATCAATATAATTCATTCATTATTTTCTCACAAATCATTTTATACACAAACTTTGCATTTGATGAACAAGATATGTCTTGATATACCCTTCCAAGAAAATCCTAAATCAATGGAGTTTTTCAAAGAAACATATCGGCATTTGTTCGTGGGAGACATACAATTACCACCACCACCTGTGAGTGAGCCAGAATCTGAGATATCAAGTGCAGAGGATGAACAACACAAGGTTCAACCGGTCAAAAAATTAGTATCAAGAAAAAGAAAACTAGCTGTACCCAAACCCAATCCTTTCAAATTGCTACCTACTGTACCAGCTAAAATAAAGAAAACTGTAGTTCAGCAAGAAGAGGTATTTGAAACTATTACTCCAATTCAAGAACCAAAGAAAATATTGCTAAATATCCATCAAGATGCTTTGCAAAAGCCTACTGAAGAACCAGAAATTATAGGAGTACTTGGGAAATTCCAGAAAGAGGAACAACCAGTTGAGGTTGACCAAAAACAAGAAGACCCAGAACAACCAACCATTACCAAGGCAGATTTGTTACAAAATAGGATATCATACAGTGACATGAAGATTCTACCAGTGTTCAAAAATTATCATCCTGGGCAACCATCAATGAGGTTATACATAAAAAATCTGGCTAAATCTGTGACTGAACAAGATGTTAAAAGTATTTATAAGCGTTATGTTGAAGGATTGACTGATGAAGAACTAACAGGCTTTGATGTGAGAGTCATGCAGGAAGGCAGGATGAAGGGGCAAGCGTTTGTGACGTTACCATCAGCGAGCAGAGCAGAAACAGCACTGAATGAGACTAATGGATACATGCTGAAGGAGAAACCAATGGTTGTACAGTTTGCTAGAGCGGCTAATAAAAAGACTATAGAGTAACCATTTGTGTAGATTTATTTCATTAACCTAGATCTTCATTTCCAGGAGGTAATTAAAGTACAAGTCAACAGTTAAAATATTATATTTGCATTAATTCAATGGCATATGACATAGACTCTTCATCATTCTCAATCATTTTACCAGACAGCAACTTGTTAATTACAGGCAATATGTCACTGACTCTATATAGCTGCTTTATAAGGTCTAATACAATATTCAGTGTGTTTTGCAAAACTGAAGTTACTTTCTCATCCTTAGTCATCAGGTACTGCTGGTAGAATGCATCCATCAGCAGCGTGTACCAATCAAACAGCTTGCTCTCATACTCTGGGTCCATTTTCTTATCTGAATCCACAAGTACATGTGCCATGTATGTCATAAGAAATAGAGTGTCATCCAAACAGAGTCCACTTCTCAGAGGGGGAATAATCAGTGCATCACTGAAAGAGATTTGAAGAGTAAAGTTGAGTAATTCAAATTTAGCTTTGTGCACTATCTGTTCCTTCTTAGTTTTGTGCTCACCAGAACAGAATTTTGCAAATTCTTCAGCATCAGTGACATCAATATTATTTGGGTTCACAAGTCTTATAGAATACTTCAGCAATGCCACTAAAGTTGTTTCTGGAATGTCTTTGAACTGCTTGAGAGTTTGGTACACAGCTCTAAAGTCATTTTTTTCTTACAGTGGAGGTATGAAATTGCTGCATATTGTTCTTTCTGTGAAACCTAGTTTCACAAGGTCTTTGGTGTCATTATTGACTGGGAACTGAGGTTCAGTTGGTGAATTCCAGTCTGCGATCTCCATACAAGCATCTTGAATGAGTTCATGGGTTCCTAACAGACTTGACAGGTTCCTCTTTGGCTCTAGGACATACGGCAACATGCCAATATGGTTTGAGGCTTCTAATATGTTACGTCCATGGAAACAATATAACCTTGCACCTTCTGAATACATCTTCATGGGGTATTTGCACGATCCAACACCAAGAACTATGTTGTAAGCTATAATAATGACTCCGTCTTGCTCTGTGTTACTTCCAAACACTATGAGGTGCTCCTTGCCCATCCAGGCTAGGGATGCACTACACATAGTGAAGACCCAGGGTACACTACCTATTGTTTTCCAGTCCTTTCTGCCGATATCACCCAAAACTACGACTTTCACAACTTTTCTTTTTGATTCTGATGCCATGGTGCTGATAACACAAGTAAACAATCGCAAGTCTCAATTTGAACTTATCACTTGGCGAATTTACTAAACTTATCCTGATTTACCGGTCAATAAATACGAGTTGTTTTCAAACATTTTCGGCACATCGCCACAGCCACAGCCACAAAGGACATGAGAAAATGACAGAGACAGACAGTCACAAAGTCAGACAGAATGACAGGCTCACTGGTTCCCAGTTCCAGGGCTGCCAGATTGTATAATTGGATACAAAAACTGTATAATTTGGTTACTTATTGTATCCTGGACCCTCATGTATAATTGGATACGGAAAGTTTAAATTCTATTATCTGAGTTTTCTAAGGTGATTATTTTTGATTCGCCATATGGATGCGCGTTAAGCCTGTGACTACCATAATAAATAAATAAAATAACGTATGTAACTTCACGTGATTAATCATTATTGTGTGTTTAAAAAGTTTTAAGCACTGTTTGTATCCTGACATTAAATTTTGTATAATTTCAGATACATTGCCGAATATTGGCAAAAATAACTTCAAACCCAAAATATTTCACAAAAATATCTACTGGTAGCCCCCTGCCCAGTAGACACTCACTCACTCATTAGGATGAAATAAAACGTCATTTTTGGACACTAGGATATTTAGCTCCTTTTTTGATGATTTTCTTTTAATTTATTCTGCAAAGTTGGTGTATTTTATTACTTACTTACCATTATTGGGCACTCATTTATTCCAATAAATACAAAACATTTTTAAAGTTTAGTTTAGTTCTGCATAGTTGCATATTCCGCTCTGTTGATAGCAGTTTCAAGGGTTCAGCATCTGTCAAAAACAGCTGGATTTGCTATTGTCGTAATGTTGACAAAATATTAGAGCGGGCTATAGTCCGTTTTTTAATCTCTGAGACTAAACTGACATTACATGGGTTGCCAGTTTTTTTGCAATTCTTAAATAGTGATGTGCCACTACCGTAAATTGCCGTTAATAAAATCAAGTAGTATCGTTTTTTTTTCTAATAAGTTATCCTGAATAAAAGGTGTAGGTGGTTATTTAAAACGAAATAATACAAAAGTAATAAGTTATAGATATATACAATGTGAAACATACATTAAAAATAATAAAACGGCGTCCAGTGTTGTTCCTGTTAAATTTAGGGTTGCCATAATCAAAATCACACACTAGCTGCCGTATTATGATAATTATTTTTAAATTGTAATTGTTTGCATATTGTCAAATTCCAATAATTGTCGTATTTTTTTAAAGTTCTGCCTTTTAAAGAGAAAAAAGTTTATATATCCATTTCACCCTGTACGGGAACAACACTGATGGCATCTGTATTTTTTTTCTAATCGTCTAATAAATGTAAAAAGTTACGATTCAACAAACCGGTATCGTAGGTACGACACTACACAAAAGAACTGGCAACATTATTATCTTGTAAGTTTGACATTTGCATGTGTTAATTTAGTCTCATGGATTAAAAAACAGAGTAGACGAGTTTGCAGAAATATTCCGGAAAACGGTGATTATTAAAGTGACAAACATGTCTAAAGTGCTAATGATAAGACATTTACCAGCTACGCTATCGTTTGAAGACAAGCAAAAACTTCTAAAGCATTTCGGAGCTGAAAAAGTTTGGGAGACGAGATCCAAACGAAACTACATTTTTGCCTCATTTAGTTGCGTAGACACTGCAAAAGCATCGCTTTCGCGCCTTCATCAACTTGAAATAGACAACAGACGTCTAGTGGTTGAATACTCCATAGAAAAAGAACCGGTAACAAGTGATAAGCCAGAGGTAGAACAGAATTCGGAGAGTACTAATTTGGTAAAGCAATTTCTAAAACTTTTGAATGCATGGAACCCATCTATCGACTTTTATCAACCGCCACCAGTACATTTAAAATACAAGTACCCAGACATCAATCCAGAAATAGCTATCAATATAATTCATTCATTATTTTCTCACAAATCATTTTATACACAAACTTTGCATTTGATGAACAAGATATGTCTTGATATACCCTTCCAAGAAAATCCTAAATCAATGGAGTTTTTCAAAGAAACATATCGGCATTTGTTCGTGGGAGACATACAATTACCACCACCACCTGTGAGTGAGCCAGAATCTGAGATATCAAGTGCAGAGGATGAACAACACAAGGTTCAACCGGTCAAAAAATTAGTATCAAGAAAAAGAAAACTAGCTGTACCCAAACCCAATCCTTTCAAATTGCTACCTACTGTACCAGCTAAAATAAAGAAAACTGTAGTTCAGCAAGAAGAGGTATTTGAAACTATTACTCCAATTCAAGAACCAAAGAAAATATTGCTAAATATCCATCAAGATGCTTTGCAAAAGCCTACTGAAGAACCAGAAATTATAGGAGTACTTGGGAAATTCCAGAAAGAGGAACAACCAGTTGAGGTTGACCAAAAACAAGAAGACCCAGAACAACCAACCATTACCAAGGCAGATTTGTTACAAAATAGGATATCATACAGTGACATGAAGATTCTACCAGTGTTCAAAAATTATCATCCTGGGCAACCATCAATGAGGTTATACATAAAAAATCTGGCTAAATCTGTGACTGAACAAGATGTTAAAAGTATTTATAAGCGTTATGTTGAAGGATTGACTGATGAAGAACTAACAGGCTTTGATGTGAGAGTCATGAAGGAAGGCAGGATGAAGGGGCAAGCGTTTGTGACGTTACCATCAGCGAGCAGAGCAGAAACAGCACTGAATGAGACTAATGGATACATGCTGAAGGAGAAACCAATGGTTGTACAGTTTGCTAGAGCGGCTAATAAAAAGACTATAGAGTAACCATTTGTGTAGATTTATTTCATTAACCTAGATCTTCATTTCCAGGAGGTAATTAAAGTACAAGTCAACAGTTAAAATATTATATTTGCATTAATTCAATGGCATATGACATAGACTCTTCATCATTCTCAATCATTTTACCAGACAGCAACTTGTTAATTACAGGCAATATGTCACTGACTCTATATAGCTGCTTTATAAGGTCTAATACAATATTCAGTGTGTTTTGCAAAACTGAAGTTACTTTCTCATCCTTAGTCATCAGGTACTGCTGGTAGAATGCATCCATCAGCAGCGTGTACCAATCAAACAGCTTGCTCTCATACTCTGGGTCCATTTTCTTATCTGAATCCACAAGTACATGTGCCATGTATGTCATAAGAAATAGAGTGTCATCCAAACAGAGTCCACTTCTCAGAGGGGGAATAATCAGTGCATCACTGAAAGAGATTTGAAGAGTAAAGTTGAGTAATTCAAATTTAGCTTTGTGCACTATCTGTTCCTTCTTAGTTTTGTGCTCACCAGAACAGAATTTTGCAAATTCTTCAGCATCAGTGACATCAATATTATTTGGGTTCACAAGTCTTATAGAATACTTCAGCAATGCCACTAAAGTTGTTTCTGGAATGTCTTTGAACTGCTTGAGAGTTTGGTACACAGCTCTAAAGTCATCCTTTTCTAACAGTGGAGGTATGAAATTGCTGCATATTGTTCTTTCTGTGAAACCTAGTTTCACAAGGTCTTTGGTGTCATTATTGACTGGGAACTGAGGTTCAGTTGGTGAATCCCAGTCTGCGATCTCCATACATTCATCTTGAATGAGTTCATGGGTTCCTAACAAACTTGACAGGTTCCTCTTTGGCTCTAGGACATACGGCAACATGCCAATATGGTTTGAAGCTTCTAATATGATACGTCCATGGAAGCAATATAACCTTGCACCTTCTGAATACATCTTCATGGGGTATTTGCACGATCCAACACCAAGAACTATGTTGTAAGCTATAATAATGGCTCCGTCTTGCTCTGTGTTACTTCCAAACACTATGAGGTGCTCCTTGCCCATCCAGGCTAGGGATGCACTGGACACAGTGGATACCCAGGGTACACTACCTATTGTTTTCCAGTCCTTAAAGTTGTATACTGTCATTTTTCCATCATTCCCTGCAAATAAATAATACACATTAGTTAATATTGACAATTGATTTATTTGACAGCATGGTTGGCGCAGTGGCTGAGCATTGGCTGCTACACCGTGTGTTGAGGGTTCGATCCTTGTACAGAACAAACATTTGTATGACCTAAAGAAAATTCTTCCAGGTCTGGTTGTTGGTGGGGAGCCCCCCCTCACACCTTTAATGTTTTTATTTTTGTATAAAATTGTTCACGGTTCACTGGATACATCGTCCTACCAAGTTACAACAGTGTAGTCCTAATACTTTTGGAATAAAGTGGCTGTGACATACGGACGGAAAAACAGACATGACGAATCTATAGGGGTTCTGTTTTTTGCAATTCGGCTACGGAATGCTAAAAATGGTCCAGAAAATTGTCTGCAGACTTGAAATTTGTTGGTACAGTGATCAATACTACTTACACAAAATATATACAGCATTTGTCTCCTCGGTACAGATAAACTTTCCAACAACATAAACATCATCAGGTCTTGTAATTTTTGTCCTCGCCAACTTGGATCTGTCCATGTCACCCAGCTCATCTCGTAACGGACAGTTCAGTATTTCATAGCTATCTTTATTATTTTTCACAATGTAACAGATAAAATCTGTCTTGTTGACAGTGTAGCAAACTGATTCAACTATTGAATCTGTGTCTTTCAACAAGGACTTGCTCTCGTAAGTTTTTCTGTTGTCAAGTGCATATGGTAGTGATGCACAGTTGCCATTGGAGAACACAATGAGTGATGATTGCTTGTCCCTGGGGATCACTTTCAAGATGTTCAGAGGAAACTGGAAAGAAATCATAAAATAAGGTGAATGTTGGCCATTAGATTCCGTATCTAAGGCCTAATGGTCCAGTAAAGCAAAGCTCTAGTATAACTTGCTAGTAATTCTAAGTTACCTTAAATTTCTTGATTTTATCCAAATTGTCCGAGTCCTCTTTCCATGTTTTGATGGTATTTTTATTGAACACACCTACATAACTTGCTTGGTCCTTGTCATAGATTACAGAAGATGTTATGTGGTCTTTTGATGTCCATCCACCAACTTGTTTCTGGTCTGAAAGCTGAAAATTGAGTTACAGTCAGACATAACCTTTACAAATGAATAGAATAGTATTTTTTGTTACTATGACTTTCAAACATAATCATGTGTTGATATTCTGCATCTATTTATTCTTGTGATTGTTTATATAGTAAAAACCTTACTTGGTATTTATTGACGACATTTCGTCCTAAAGTAACAATAACGTGTTCTTCTTCTTTATCTTCTGCAACGCCGAGAAAACTTTTCTGATCTATTAATGGGCACAGAACATAATAATTATGTAATTTAGCCATTACGCTTTACACGTATTATTATAACTTTTTAATTCATAAACACGAATGAACCGCGTGCACGAACGTGTGTTGATGTTTTTTTAGAATCGTTCCAGTAAGTATCCAATTTTATTAGCATTGCTTCTGTAGCATATTTTTGACAGAATTACTGACATTTAGCTCGTTCGGATATTTTATAACAAAGCTAAAATTGCTGGTAAGGTATAGGTATTCTAGATTCTAGTATCAGTGGAGTGCAGTGTGTGTTTAGGCATTGACTTTAGTAAATAAAAACAAACGAAGTTCGCTAATCTTGCATATGCGTTGCGTTGTCGCTTCCAAAAGCCTTATTTACATTCAGGTAGGTTACCCTTTTTCGTCACTTTAAATTTATATTATTTTTGTAGTAGTAGATAGAATAATTGTTACCGAATTTGAAAATTCATGATCAGAGTTCAAGGTTATCAGAATTGAAGTTTGGTTCTTATCGTTCATGTTTATTACATCATCACGACACATACGTTGTCTCGAACGTGGTCGTTTGTATAATTCAGCTAGCTGTGTAGTATAATTTACTTATTTTGTGGCAGCTATCCGGTGCGCACGAACATGTCAACAGCCGGGAAAGTAATCAAGTGCCAAGCGGCCGTCGCGTGGGAGGCCGGCAAGCCTCTGTCCATTGAGGAGATCGAAGTAGACCCGCCTAAAGCCGGCGAAGTGCGCGTCAAGATCACCGCGACCGGAGTCTGCCACACTGATGCATACACGCTCTCCGGCAAGGACCCCGAGGGAGTGTTCCCCGTGGTGCTGGGCCACGAGGGCGGCGGCATCGTCGAGAGTATAGGCGAGGGAGTCACCTCCGTGAAGCCCGGAGACCACGTCGTGCCCCTGTACGTACCCCAGTGCAACACTTGTAAGTTCTGCTTGAACCCCAAAACCAACCTGTGCCAGAAGGTGCGCGTCACACAGGGCCAAGGCGTCATGCCTGACGGCACGCGCCGCTTCCGCTGCAAGGGACAGGAACTGTATCACTTCATGGGATGTTCCACCTTCAGTGAATACACAGTTGTTCTAGAAATTTCTCTGTGCAAAGTCAATGAAGCAGCAGCTTTAGATAAAGTGTGCCTCCTGGGTTGTGGAGTCCCCACCGGCTATGGAGCAGCTCTCAATACAGCCAAGGTTGAACCTGGAACAAACTGTGCCATCTTTGGTCTGGGAGCAGTTGGTCTTGCTGTTGCATTGGGATGCAAGGCTGCTGGAGCTAAACGCATTATTGGCGTAGACATCAACCCTGATAAATTCGAAGTTGCCAAGAAGTTTGGAGTCAATGAATTTGTAAACCCCAAAGATTATGACAAACCTATTCAACAGGTCCTTGTTGACTTGACTGATGGAGGTCTGGACTACACTTTTGAGTGCATTGGTAATGTGAACACTATGCGAGCTGCTCTGGAAGCCTGCCACAAGGGTTGGGGTGTGTCTGTCATCATTGGTGTGGCTGCTGCAGGTGAAGAGATCAGCACTCGTCCATTCCAGCTTGTCACTGGACGTACCTGGAAGGGAACAGCTTTTGGGGGCTACAAGAGCCGTGACAGTGTACCAAAGCTTGTTGATGAGTACTTGGCCAACAAACTTCCTCTGGATGCGTTCGTCACCCACAATGTGCCTCTGACGGAGATCAATGAGGCTTTTCACCTGATGCATGTCGGAAAATCTATCCGTGCTGTTGTGCAGTTTTAATGTTAGGAAAACTTTCTATTTTTGTAAGCATTTATGTTATTGTTCTTGTTATTCTGCATTTTTTAAGAAGTGATAAACTTGTCAAACATGTTACTCCAATGATATTTATAAAAATAAACTCATGATACTCTGAACTGCATTTGATTGTTTTTATTTCACCTTGTTTGGGCAGGCATTCATTTTTAGGTTCACATAATTGTGACCACACAACATCACACAAAGGGCAAGCAGCTGCCCTTACTCCTAGATTAATGAATGTCCTTGAGACTTCAGCCTAGTATTAACATTTGTCAAGCTAGGTAGATAGATGTCCATGTATATTCTGTCTATTCATTAACTATAGTTTTCTACTTATTTTAAAGACTGCCATTGTCTTATCGGAATTATAATAATCTCGTGTCAGAGGTCTGTATCTACAGTGATACTAGACAGCCATAAATACGTAAGCATGTGTTTAGGTATTTACATAATGAGATACTATTTACAACGTTACTGATTCACTCCTATCAACTTTGTACATATATGTATAATCTACCTACTGACATGGCATTTGAATCTTCTGATTGACGATAATCTATAATACAAATAGTAGTATTTTTGCGCTGGCCTTGACTTTAACGTATAAAAAAAACAACTTGGAAAAATCCATGAAAAACACTAAATGCGTGTTTATTTATGTACCGAAGGAAGTAAAACGTATTCAGTATTCCTCGAAACCTTTCCTTTCGACCGTTATCACAATATAAATGTGGTTTCTTCACATTTGGCAGATTCGATTCCCGGTTCAGGCAGGTAATTATTTATAAACTTTGAAAGCAGGTCATATTATTTTTAGAACCAAAATTAATTCTTCTTTCAGTAAGACTTCCTATATTATTATACAACATTAGTTTTAGTATGCGAAACCTGAAACACGTGTCTAGTATTTTTATGTAAAGAATCTATGTACAAAATTACAAAAATATCATGAAAAATCACAAAGTTATAAGCTTGTTCTGTTACCTGGTTGTCCGCACAAAAACGTGGTCACCACGCAGCGCTCGTCTTGAGCTCATTGAAAATAATTATTTGGCAGTAGGTACCTAAATGATTGCGATAGGTACTTAATGTCGCACGGTGTCCAACTTGTAACTTTTTTAAATATTTTTAGGACAAAATATAACATGGTTTAAAAATTATTGGAATCGATTCAGTTACTTATTCTGAACAAACTATATTCAGGTTTCGTATATACTACAAATAATGTTGTATACAATATTTAAGGTACTTTCTTTCCGTGTGGCATAGCCGTGGGACGCGCTGTGTGAGAGTGAGCCTATTACCGTCAGCCAAGTTACAAATCAAAAAGTCCAGGCTGATATCTTATGAAAACACTATAAAACTTTTCAGGACCCCATGCTATACTGTACCGAACTGCAATCTTTAGACCAAAGAGACAGTCTTTAACTTTCTTTTTTAACCCGCAACCAAAAAGTAATAAGTTTGAAGTGTGTATCTGTGTGTCTGTGGCATCATAGCTCCTGAACGGATGAACCAATTTTGATTAAGTTTTTTTCCTTTCAAAGGGGTCTTAATCGAGTGTCCTTAGCTATGTCTCAAGAAAATCTGCTCAGCCGTTCGAAGATCATTAGCTCTTTTCTAGTTGATGAAGAGATATAAACAACTTTCACAGGTCTGATCGATTTGAAATCCTGTCACTTGTCAATGATATTACAAAAATAACCTTGACCTGACCACGGGCATCACCAGGATCATGAGGATACCCAACCTTCTAGAAGAACTCCTCAACAGTGTACCTTGTCTACCTTGTGTTTGGGCTCATACATTCAAATGATACTAACATATCCCGAAGTAACTGAGATTTATCAACAGTGAGCGCGTCGCTCAATTATATCAGTATCTAACGTGTCCCTTCGTCCAGCATACTCACCATGGAATCCTGATATTTCATGAATGTCAAAAAACTGTTCTGAAATAGTGCTAAATAGTGCCCAAAGGAAAAAAATAGTGCTCTTGTACTTGCGAAGTTATAGCCATAGTTCGATGAGTATGCTGGACGAAGGTTTCGCCCAGCATACTCACCTCCGTCCGGAGAATCTGTATACGCTTCAAACATAATTCATACTTCAAAAAATAGTTCCCAAATAGTGCCAAACGGTGCCCAAAAAGAAAAAACAGTGCTCGAATAACTTCGGAGTTATAGGCTTCGTTCAGTGAGTATGCTGGGCGTAGGTTCTACGCCCAGCATACTCACCTCAGTGCGCGAATATCGAACGAGCTATAGGTACAATTTACGTCTCAAAAAATTGTGCTTGAAATAGTGCCCAATATCAGTCCAATTTTTGCTTGACTTTTGACTTAGAAAACCATTAAATTTTAATGTAAACTTCTACATACTAACGTAGACACAGTCGTCGACACATGTTTTTGGACAAAAATATTAAACTTTCTAATTGTAGACTTCATGTTATTGGAAATAATTATGGTATTTTCTCACATGTCAAAAACTTTCGATTAAATGCATTATTATATATTTTATAAATAATAATAAATGAATGAAACTTTAAGCGTAAATGAAGTCTATTACTTCATTGCATTGTATGTTTGTCTGAATAAAAACAGTCATTTGCAGCCAATAAAATTAATATCTTGAAAAATTGTAAAAAGGAAATTATACAGTTTCTTTTTGTATATGTTGCAGGCAAAACTTATAACCAGTCAAAACTAGTACTGTGACATAGTTATACAAATTTTTAAAACTCTTTCCAATAGTTTCATCAATGAAAGGTTTAGCAATAAAAAACATTTTTAATTACTTACGTTATTTATTACTATTTAAAGGGCCAAAGTAATCAGAATTCTAGTTAACTAGTTCACAGCTTTTGTTAACATTCATAATATAATCAATGTAAATAGAAAAAATTGTAGTTTTAATATTGTATATAATATACATATAAAAAAATGTTTAGCCAAATATTGGTAAAACTTTCTAAAATATAACACGTAGGTACTTGTACTTTGTTTTACTGCTACAACGTTTTAATCACAATAAAATTATCTTACAAATAAGTATAAATTGAGCAATCACAGTTTATAATCACGTTTTTTTTATTAATATTAAATACCCTATAGTAATTACAAATTAACAATCACAGTTTATAATCACATTTCTGTAAGTTATTAATAAAATAACTTTTACAAGAACAAAAAAAAACAAACAAACAATAACAAAATAGGAACTAACAAGTTAGGACCGATCTTCATCTTACATTCGCGTATAAATAATGCAGTGTGGTACAGTATATTGGGAATTACTACAAACTTTTTTACTAAGGTCATCATAGCAGTTCCAAGTTCTCTTTAGCAATCGATAGCACTTTGACTTGTAATGCCCCATGCGTCCTGATTCACCATTTGTAAAATCTATTACCGACAGAATTTTAAAGGTGTCACCGTTTATTATGATCTCTTTAGGAATTTCATCAATTTCTATTTCAATTGAAGTATTAATTTCAATAAATACGAAGTCTAGTACTTCATATTTGTATGCGTTTTTACCGTTACATAATTGGTATTTACATTTCCTTTCAGTATCATTTACTAATAGAGCTTCATTAAGGGCTCCAATACCTTGAGTCGTCAATATGTTTACATTTATTGGAATCCAACTACATTTTGTGCCAGAACCTTTCTTGATTTCACAGTTCTGGTTTGTACAATTTAAGTATCTATTAGCACTATAAAAACCATAACTTTGTATGTTATCTATTATAAAAGTTACATTACACTCACAATTTTTGCAACTACTAAAATCGGATTCCACAGTATCATATATTTTAGCCAATACCTTAGAACGAGTAGTGTAAATATCTTTTGGTTTTCTAGCCTTCTTAGTGATTTTCTTTAGATTGTCATACGTGATCAAACTTCTGGTCAGTTGTGAAAGATCGTTTTTTTTATCATTGATATATTTTCTAATATTAGGACTATCTAAATATGCAATTGAAAAACTTTGGACCACGGAATCAAAAGCACACGTATTAATAAACGTGAATCTGTATGTTCCTGAAGTAGAAACACTGCCGTTTTGTAAAATATGTAATTTTGTACGACGATTGATTCGTTTTTTATTTTTCTTCTGTTTAGACACCAGTCCCCGCCAGTCTTCAATATAATTTGGTTCGCTCCTAAAAATTGAGTTTTCATAAAATGATTCATCATTGACGAGAGTATTTATTTGTGGTGTGTTATGGTCACTTATTTAATTTTTTTCATCGACAATATTTTCAGTTCCTTCTTGAACATCAATCAAGTCACTTTTGGCTAAGCGTATGGAACCGGTTATCAAAGGCTCGTGTTTAATAATAAACTCATCTACGCGGTACTTATTTGAATTTGTTTTAAAAAATAACTTTTTTACGTCTTTCATATAACTTTCTACATTTGAACTGGTTGGAGTACAATAATTACTGTTAAAATAAGTCATCATTATATTTCCCCATAGTGGAAGTTTTTTAAGAATCCTAATCAAAGTGTCCTTTATTTCCGGCAAGTAATAAATATTTTCGATTTCAGTTTCTTGATCACACAATTGTTTAATTAAATCTTCTTTCTCCTCAAGATCTTTATACATTTTCAGAAGCGGGTTTTCTTCTTTATCTAATCCCTCCCATAAAGAATGTTTAATTGGAACGTGATTTTCCGAATCTACATTTTGTATTTCACATTCCTGCAAATTAGTTTTGATCCGGTTTTTTAATTCTAAAATCGCCGTTTCACACCGTGTTAAATTTCCATTTCTACTGCCGCGGTGTTTATTATTTGCAATAATATAAACATTTTCTATAATTTTCTTTACCTCTCCGTATGAAACACATTTTTTAATCAGAATCATACAATCAACAAAAAATTTTGTTACTCTAGTGTCTATATTTTTGAAAATACTTTGATTGTACAATGTTTTTATGAAATGCGAAGTATCAAGGCGAACATAACAGGTTGGAATTTTTTTGGTTCTATTTTCTAAAATATTAAAACATGTATTTAAGTAGTCAGAGGTGGATTTATAACCACAAAATACTTTTACCACCGCACCTACTAAAGCTGCGGAATCATCAGTTACTACTTCATTTGGAGGTTTTCCATTAGCCAACCAAGATTGTAACCAGCTAGCAATAGTATCTAAAGAGTGACTTTCTGATATACACTGTGAAATTGGCACGCTACTTTTAACGGTTGTATCTGTCATCATAACATACAAAAATATAGGACTTTGCGACTCTTGAGATAGTTGTGTGTGTTCATTGACGACAGGCCGAAGATTTTTATTAAATATAGAACCTGTTGCGTCTATAGAAACTCTAATATAATTAAACTCTTTTTGGCATTTTTTATAATAATTCTTTTGATCGTCCGTCCAGTAAAATGTATAAAATGGAAAAGCAGAAACATATCTAACACATTTATCAAAAGGTGGTGAAACACACATACAAGTAAGTGACAATATTGGGTTGGGATGGAAAACATCAACTTTTTTATTTTCATGTTTAATTCGATGTAGTGTTTGTAATTTTGGCAATACTGGAGGTTCCTTGTCATTTTTCTTCATTAAAGTTGAGGCTAATTTATATCTTATAGAAGCTGCTGCTTCGTGTTGTAATTTTTCACCTAATTCCCTTATTTGGTAATACCGTAATCGGTTTTTTTTACTGGTGTTATGAGAGTACTTTTTATTTTCATTAATTATGCAACATTCTAGTTTAATTAAATTTTCCGTTTCTAAGTTAGTTGTTATAATTATTTTTGCGTGACATTGATTACAATATCCTGTGCATTTGATTTCGTAATTGTCTTTCACAATATTATTTTTAAAACACCAAGTGCATAAAGATCTTATTTCTTTCCATAGATGCATTTGAATTACATTAGTCCATTGGTTTGGTTTTAATTTACGTCTGACATTATACAGACTACCAGGGGCGATTTTGCTATTTCGGTGATAAAAATACCTTTGAGGCTTAATACTATCCCAAGTTATTGTATCCATATAAAATGTATGCGTACTGGTGTTCTCCGAAACACTATTAATGCTTTCGTTTGATGACGATGTAGACTTTTGATTTATCAAATTAGAATCATTATTACGAATTATTTCTTTTTTATCAACACCAAAAAAGTATTCGTAATTTCGTTTTATGCTTAATATGATTGATTTAATACTCATTTTGTAATTTAACCGTGTTTGAATTTGTTTATAAATTGAGTCATTTGCGGAAGGAATATTTTTAAAAAAGTCATCTTTGAATTCTGAAATTACTAATTTTTGCGTTTCTAATGAAACCTTTGGTTTAGGCCCTCGTTTTCCTTGCTGATCCATGTCGTTAGATTCACAAGAATTATCACAAATTATTATGCCATTTGTTTTCAATATTAACATAATATGAAATAACAACTAACTAACTAACATATAAATCAACATCAATAACATTATGAACACTTGTGTACTTATACTACCTATATTACCTGAAAATACCAACTATAGATGTAAAAAACATAACGGGCCCCACCGCTCACGCAGTACGAGTCAGAAAAAGTTGTCTTCTAACGTGGTAAACATTGTGTCTTCAAGATAATCTGAAAATAACACGTATTTAAATAATTTAATATAGGTATGACAGGCTCCAGCCTTCCTCTAAAGGTACTTAAGCACTTACGTGTTTTCCATTATTTTAGCGTGATTTCTATTATAAATAGCGAAGGGGCAAAACACGAGGCTGAAGACGATTTCCCGAAGTCACAACTCCCATAGAAAATGTGATGAATAGGTTGACGACACTTAAAAGTTTAAGTGCATTCGCCGGATGACAATCGGTAATAGTCTTCACTTCACGTCATATTATCTAAAAAATACATCTGTGTTAATTCTATAGTTACGTTTATACTTACTACCGACGCTCGCGCTGACTGATTCTACCTATTTCGATATTGAAATGTAACTAACGTGAACTTAAGACGAGAACAGATCCTGACGGGTAACGAGGACAAGCTTGTAATAAAAAAATTGAAGAAAAGTAAATTATATCCTAGCAAATAAGACAGTGTTTCATTTCCAGTAGAATTGGAGGATAAAACCAGGCCTCCGCAGAAGTAGGTATATAAATAGGTATTTGAGATCCAATTAGATAAACAAACAAGTTACATTACGTTATTATGTGTGTACCTACCTACATCAAACCTTTAAAAAAGTAACTAAGTAGGTACCCATTTTTAAAACTTCTTAAGCATGTCCTTAATTTTAAGTGTACAGTGTCATATTCAACGAAAAAATGAACGTGTTTTTGTAAAAAACAACTCGCTTGCTACCTAGTTTTACAGTGCAATTAATGAATGAGTGTAAAATCAATTTAGTTAAATGCCACTATTATAAATTGAAATATACTTACTGATTTGGGTGCAGCTCCTATATTGATTACGTACTAGATACACAATTTTATATAGGTAAATAATGACATCACCAACACATTGTTTGGTTTTGCAACCCACTATGTAGTCAAACTCAAAAGCCGGCGTTATTATAATGATGTGCGACGAAGTAAACAAACAAAGAAACTGAGAAGCGCTTGTTCGTTTCGATTGCTTTGTGACACAAAATGGACCCTTATCACCTTCAAAATACAGATCAGTCTTGTCTAATAATCGTAAGATGTTAGGGCAGTGCCATCTAGTATTTAAACATAAACATATTCATTTGCGTCGCGGGCGCCGCGCGTCGTAAGCCCCATACCTATTGACCGTACGTGCATCCATTACTGCCACACTATATTGAACTTTATCACATGAGGAATACAGGTCAATTCCGTAAACGTTGTGGTACCGTCCTTGATCCGGAAAATGATTATTTTGAATAATTTTGTCAGTTGTAATGACAACTGACAAAATCATGTTGTTGCATTAATAACAGCAACTTTATTTTTCATGCATGATTTACTTCATTTGATATCTTAATCCTTCAAGCGCCGTGATCTAGACAAAATATATAAAATCATTGTTCCTAGCTACCGGGGTCCCATGCGACGCGCGAAGGCTTAATCATATTATTATAAAGTATTATTAAAATAATGTGTAATTAATAATATTGCGATTCTAAAGTAAATACTCCCTTACATAGACAATTAATAATTTACACAAGACAAAAATTGTTAGAAAGAAAGTTAATAATATTGTATTCGACTGTACTCAATGTAATGTATGTAGAAGTTTACAATCAAATTTAATGGTTTTCTAGGTCAAAAGTCAAGCAAAAATTGGACTGATATTGGGCACTATTTCAAGCACAATTTTTTGAGACGTAAATTGTACCTATAGCTCGTTCGATATTCGCGCACTGAGGTGAGTATGCTGGGCGTAGAACCTACGCCCAGCATACTCACTGAACGAAGCCTATAACTCCGAAGTTATTCGAGCACTGTTTTTTCTTTTTGGGCACCGTTTGGCACTATTTGGGAACTATTTTTTGAAGTATGAATTATGTTTGAAGCGTATACAGATTCTCCGGACGGAGGTGAGTATGCTGGGCGAAACCTTCGTCCAGCATACTCATCGAACTATGGCTATAACTTCGCAAGTACAAGAGCACTATTTTTTTCCTTTGGGCACTATTTAGCACTATTTCAGAACAGTTTTTTGACATTCATGAAATATCAGGATTCCATGGTGAGTATGCTGGACGAAGGGACACGTATCTAACTGCCTATTGTATGGGCAATAAAATCGTTAATTACACGAATCTTTAAACTTCGTGACGCTAATAAAGTCATTAGTGCTGAAAGGTCGACCTTTTGATCATAATGACTGCGAAAAGTTTAAGATAAAATAGTTAGCTAGTTCGAGGCTCGGGCGACTGGTTCTCTAAGGATATTTTGACAGCGGGAATCCACGCGAGATTTTTGACGCTGGCAGGTGTTGAACACGGTTTAAGGCCTCCGCTAACTCATGCGCAGGCACGGGCGCACGCTCGCGTCTGTATTGAAAAATAGTATGAGCAGGCGCGGGCGGGCGCCAGTGCGTGCGCGGCTTGTATCCCCCGCGTGGGTTAGCGGACGCCTTTAGATTGGCTGATCGCGTTCAGTTTCAATGGAGTGATTAAACAAACAAATACATGAAAATAACATTTGTCTATATTCATAACAAAATATACATTGCATTACTTCATTATGTAACTAACCAACATTTTTACAAACATTTATGTATTTACAATTTACACAATAATTTCGACTAATTAGAGAAACAATGTTTTAATAATTATAAATATTTTGTCACAATTATTACATCTATATAAATTTAATGATAAACAATGAAAGATAGTGTACTCTTGTAGGTACATCTTTGTCACAATTATATAAAAAAATATTAACTCAAGCACACAACAGGAGATGTATGTACCCAGCAATATTTGATTTAAATTATAATTTCAACTAAACATTCTACAAACTTACAAAATAACAATAAACAATAAATTGAAGTAGGTAGGTAAGGCCTGAAGTATTATTAATGTTTGACTTGAGTTAGATCATAGAATTTTCAATGATAATGCATAAGTTCATCCCATAATATAAGAGCTAGTATGATTCTACTACCATTTGCCGTGGTGTAGATGATGTAATACCGACTTTTTCAGTAACTTTTCGAATAGCAAAGCGCCCCTGTTAACAAGTCATTATAATTTGCGAGCTTAATCTTACGTGACATTTAAATCACTTTAAAAATGTATAAATGATGTGGGCTTCATAAAATGCAGATTACAGTTTATAGATTCTGTAGCTCTTGAAGTCTAGGGCAGATAGGAAACCCGCGGGAAATTTTCTTACGTCACTTTCGTATATGTAACACAAAATGTACGAGTGAGTGAACACAACAATTCTCCTACTTGGAGTGTTTTTGCAATGCGTTGTGGACGACCACGACTGTAATCTACTGTTAAAAATATTACGCTCCTTTTGGGCATCAACGCAGTCGAGATATGAAGGTTATAACAATAATTTAACCCAGATTGTTAAGATAGTCTTCCGAGTTTCTGTATTCGTCGTTTACAGTGGTTCAGCAGTGATTTGTTTGTAGTACTCCACGTAACTGTCGCATTGTTCACCTGAAACAATAGCGCTGCGGTTAACACGGACACAATGGTAACAGTATAATTATTTAGAACATAACTGAAGATTATAAAACATTGTTTGATTGTACCTAATCAGAAACATATTTAATTAAGTAAATAGAATTATCGCACGGGAACGATTTAAATCTAGCCTGTTGGGAATTCTGAATATACTAGATACGTTGTTTGCAATACCATGTATTTCTACATGGTATTGCAAACAACGTATCATGTGGCTTAATGCTTGCCGCAATACCTACACATAAATAAACTCACGCCTCTTCCGCATGGGGCTAGGCAGACGCCACAGAACGCCATACTATCCTTACATACTTCTATTTCGCCATTTGGTGTATTTTTTACGCGTATTATTTATAAAATCATAACTTATTATAGGCACCCTATATCAATGGCTTATCACCTACTTAAAACAGAGTTTATCTTCAGTAGCAACCCCATGACATCAACAGTAAATGGTGTCAATAAGTTATCAGCTGAAAATAACCAACACACCATGATAATGATGTGTTTTTTAGCAACTGTCCCGAACTGGTTTGGACTGATGCAGATTTATTTTTTGGGTCAAGTGTAATTTGATAGTGAAAATATTTCTCATGTTCCTGTGAATATTGCGAAATATTTACGTAACTAATGATAAGATAAATTGAAGAGACAGTGGAATGCAGACCAGTTCAGATGCAGCTTTGCTACAGACTCAAGTATACATATCTTGTAACAAGATCTGCAAAACATATTGCTAAAAACCATGATAAGTGTGATTTCCTGTAGTCTGTAATTATTTTCACCTCATCATGGTTAGTAGAATTTACAAAAAAAAGTTGTAACGTCACCCTTTTCTAGCAAAAAGGTTGCCGTATAATAGGAACTACTCTTGTATCTACAATAAATTTGGATCTACTACGTGTAGATTAAATCTTAATACATAAAATTCACGTGTCATTATGTTCGTACACGCTAATCTTTGAAACCAACCAACCGATTTCAATGAAATTGTGTGAATGTGTATGGTTGGTTCCGGCTTCTAAGATAGGATTTCGACCCGACGCTAATAATAATAAAAGTCCTCTTTACCTTTCAAGAAGTACGGCGAGCCCCTGGTCCTTTCGTTCCTGTTCTGCAGCGCATGGTACACGGCGGTGAAGGCGGTGGGCTGGCCGCGCGACTCGGCCACCGCCCGCGCCGCCGCCAGCAGCTTGCGCGGCGGCAGCGCCAGCCAGGCCCCGCCGGCCTGCTTGGCCGCGCCCACTGCTCCCACAGGCTCGTTCCAGCTCAGCAGGACTTCTACTACTTCCTGGAAAAGATTGGGAGTTTAGAAAGGGTGGTCATCTGTTAATTAGGGCGAGCTAAACTATTGAGTACTGATTACATTTCGACGAGAAGTTTTGAAGTGTACTCCATCTTTTCGTATCGGCGCGACGGTACATTACCTCTATGGCGCGCAGGCGGCCGCGGGCCCCGTCACTAACTATGTGTATACCTCGTAGCCCCGCGCGTCACTAACTATGTGTATACCTCGTAGCCCCGCAACCTCCACAGCATGTCGAGCGCCAGCTGCGCCGCGGCCGGGTCCAGGTGGCCCAGCGACAGCAGCGCGCAGGCGGCCGCGGGCCCCGTCACTAACTATGTGTATACCTCGTAGCCCCGCGCGTCACTAACTATGTGTATAGGTACCTCGTAGCCCCGCGCGTCACTAACTATGTGTATACCTCGTAGCCCCGCAACCTCCACAGCATGTCGAGCGCCAGCTGCGCCGCGGCCGGGTCCAGGTGGCCCAGCGACAGCAGCGCGCAGGCGGCCGCGGGCCCCGTCACTAACTATGTGTATACCTCGTAGCCCCGCGCGTCACTAACTATGTGTATACCTCGTAGCCCCGCGCGTCACTAACTATGTGTATACCTCGTAGCCCCGCGCGTCACTAACTATGTGTATACCTCGTAGCCCCGCAACCTCCACAGCATGTCGAGCGCCAGCTGCGCCGCGGCCGGGTCCAGGTGGCCCAGCGACAGCAGCGCGCAGGCGGCCGCGGGCCCCGTCACTAACTATGTGTATACCTCGTAGCCCCGCGCGTCACTAACTATGTGTATAGGTACCTCGTAGCCCCGCGCGTCACTAACTATGTGTATACCTCGTAGCCCCGCGCGTCACTAACTATGTGTATACCTCGTAGCCCCGCAACCTCCACAGCATGTCGAGCGCCAGCTGCGCCGCGGCCGGGTCCAGGTGGCCCAGCGACAGCAGCGCGCAGGCGGCCGCGGGCCCCGTCACTAACTATGTGTATACCTCGTAGCCCCGCGCGTCACTAACTATGTGTATACCTCGTAGCCCCGCAACCTCCACAGCATGTCGAGCGCCAGCTGCGCCGCGGCCGGGTCCAGGTGGCCCAGCGACAGCAGCGCGCAGGCGGCCGCGGGCCCCGTCACTAACTATGTGTATACCTCGTAGCCCCGCGCGTCACAAACTATGTGTATACCTCGTAGCCCCGCGCGTCTCTAACTATGTGTATACGTCGTAGCCCCGCAACCTCCACAGCATGTCGAGCGCCAGCTGCGCCGCGGCCGGGTCCAGGTGGCCCAGCGACAGCAGCGCGCAGGCGGCCGCGGGCCCCGTCACTAACTATGTGTATACCTCGTAGCCCCGCAACCTCCACAGCATGTCGAGCGCCAGCTGCGCCGCGGCCGGGTCCAGGTGGCCCAGCGACAGCAGCGCGCAGGCGGCCGCGGGCCCCGTCACTAACTATGTGTATACCTCGTAGCCCCGCGCGTCACTAACTATGTGTATACCTCGTAGCCCCGCGCGTCACTAACTATGTGTATACCTCGTAGCCCCGCAACCTCCACAGCATGTCGAGCGCCAGCTGCGCCGCGGCCGGGTCCAGGTGGCCCAGCGACAGCAGCGCGCAGGCGGCCGCGGGCCCCGTCACTAACTATGTGTATACCTCGTAGCCCTGCGCGTCACTAACTATGTGTATACCTCGTAGCCCCGCAACCTCCACAGCATGTCGAGCGCCAGCTGCGCCGCGGCCGGGTCCAGGTGGCCCAGCGACAGCAGCGCGCAGGCGGCCGCGGGCCCCGTCACTAACTATGTGTATACCTCGTAGCCCCGCGCGTCACTAACTATGTGTATACCTCGTAGCCCCGCAACCTCCACAGCATGTCGAGCGCCAGCTGCGCCGCGGCCGGGTCCAGGTGGCCCAGCGACAGCAGCGCGCAGGCGGCCGCGGGCCCCGTCACTAACTATGTGTATACCTCGTAGCCCCGCGCGTCACTAACTATGTGTATACCTCGTAGCCCCGCGCGTCACTAACTATGTGTATACCTCGTAGCCCCGCAACCTCCACAGCATGTCGAGCGCCAGCTGCGCCGCGGCCGGGTCCAGGTGGCCCAGCGACAGCAGCGCGCAGGCGGCCGCGGGCCCCGTCACTAACTATGTGTATACCTCGTAGCCCCGCGCGTCACTAACTATGTGTATACCTCGTAGCCCCGCAACCTCCACAGCATGTCGAGCGCCAGCTGCGCCGCGGCCGGGTCCAGGTGGCCCAGCGACAGCAGCGCGCAGGCGGCCGCGGGCCCCGTCACTAACTATGTGTATACCTCGTAGCCCCGCGCGTCACTAACTATGTGTATACCTCGTAGCCCCGCGCGTCTCTAACTATGTGTATACGTCGTAGCCCCGCAACCTCCACAGCATGTCGAGCGCCAGCTGCGCCGCGGCCGGGTCCAGGTGGCCCAGCGACAGCAGCGCGCAGGCGGCCGCGGGCCCCGTCACTAACTATGTGTATACCTCGTAGCCCCGCGCGTCACTAACTATGTGTATACCTCGTAGCCCCGCGCGTCACTAACTATGTGTATACCTCGTAGCCCCGCAACCTCCACAGCATGTCGAGCGCCAGCTGCGCCGCGGCCGGGTCCAGGTGGCCCAGCGACAGCAGCGCGCAGGCGGCCGCGGGCCCCGTCACTAACTATGTGTATACCTCGTAGCCCCGCGCGTCACTAACTATGTGTATACCTCGTAGCCCCGCAACCTCCACAGCATGTCGAGCGCCAGCTGCGCCGCGGCCGGGTCCAGGTGGCCCAGCGACAGCAGCGCGCAGGCGGCCGCGGGCCCCGTCACTAACTATGTGTATACCTCGTAGCCCCGCGCGTCACTAACTATGTGTATACCTCGTAGCCCCGCGCGTCACTAACTATGTGTATACCTCGTAGCCCCGCAACCTCCACAGCATGTCGAGCGCCAGCTGCGCCGCGGCCGGGTCCAGGTGGCCCAGCGACAGCAGCGCGCAGGCGGCCGCGGGCCCCGTCACTAACTATGTGTATACCTCGTAGCCCCGCGCGTCACTAACTATGTGTATACCTCGTAGCCCCGCAACCTCCACAGCATGTCGAGCGCCAGCTGCGCCGCGGCCGGGTCCAGGTGGCCCAGCGACAGCAGCGCGCAGGCGGCCGCGGGCCCCGTCACTAACTATGTGTATACCTCGTAGCCCCGCGCGTCACTAACTATGTGTATACCTCGTAGCCCCGCGCGTCACTAACTATGTGTATACCTCGTAGCCCCGCAACCTCCACAGCATGTCGAGCGCCAGCTGCGCCGCGGCCGGGTCCAGGTGGCCCAGCGACAGCAGCGCGCAGGCGGCCGCGGGCCCCGTCACTAACTATGTGTATACCTCGTAGCCCCGCGCGTCACTAACTATGTGTATACCTCGTAGCCCCACAACCTCCACAGCATGTCGAGCGCCAGCTGCGCCGCGGCCGGGTCCAGGTGGCCCAGCGACAGCAGCGCGCAGGCGGCCGCGGGCCCCGTCACTAACTATGTGTATACCTCGTAGCCCCGCAACCTCCACAGCATGTCGAGCGCCAGCTGCGCCGCGGCCGGGTCCAGGTGGCCCAGCGACAGCAGCGCGCAGGCGGCCGCGGGCCCCGTCACTAACTATGTGTATACCTCGTAGCCCCGCGCGTCACTAACTATGTGTATACCTCGTAGCCCCGCAACCTCCACAGCATGTCGAGCGCCAGCTGCGCCGCGGCCGGGTCCAGGTGGCCCAGCGACAGCAGCGCGCAGGCGGCCGCGGGCCCCGTCACTAACTATGTGTATACCTCGTAGCCCCGCGCGTCACTAACTATGTGTATACCTCGTAGCCCCGCAACCTCCACAGCATGTCGAGCGCCAGCTGCGCCGCGGCCGGGTCCAGGTGGCCCAGCGACAGCAGCGCGCAGGCCAGCGGGCGCGCGTCGCCCAGCGCGGCGCGGCGCAGGCTGGCGCGCAGTCGGCCGCGCGCGTTGCGCGTCACGAGCGCGCGCACGGTGAGCTCGGCCGCCGCCTGCTGCACCACCATGTCGTGGCGGCACAGGGACGCGATGTACGCTGTCACCACCTGCACGTGCATGTGACACTGGTTATTGCATTGAAACCTGGATAACTGCGACATTAAGGGGCCTGCAAATTTGTCTCACTTAAAGAAGTATTCCACTTACCCAGTGCCTCAGATATCCAGGTATAAATAAATATCTGTCTCATGTTTAAAAAGACTAAGCCAAGTTGCTTACCGAAGTCACTCCCGTCAACCGTGTATTCAACACATTGCCGACTGAACGTTCGCTACTTAACTACTCCCGTTCCCCCCTCGGGGGGAGCCATTTGAATATAGAATTATGAAAATGGAATGAGCCCCGCCTGCTTCTAGGTTTGTTTAATTTAAAATGTGCTTGTTTTTTGTTCTTCAGTTTTTTCAGTCTTCTTTTAATTTTTTTCAACTCCTTTTTTTTACAACTTTTAGTTTAGTAACGTGAAAGATGTCGCAGACGATTTTTATTATTATTTTTTCCTAACAGAGTGATGGACATGAATGTTAATGGATGGAGAGGGAGAGAAAGGCCAAAAAAAAGATGAATGGATTGTTTGATTTTGACAAACTTAAGTTTACCGTATGTCATTATTTTCCAAAATTAAACGTTTTCCTTAAGGAAAACGTAAAATTTTATGTTTTTTCATATTTTTAATTAATTTCCTTGATTGAAGACAGCCACAGCGCCAACTGCTCTGCGTGTGTCTGTATCTTTCCAACATTATGTTCTAATTTAATTTTGTTGACTCTTCGTGGCTGTTCACGATTTTTTTTTTTTTACTGAGGGCTTTCCTCAGTAAAAGAAAAAAAATCGTGAACAATTTATTTGAATTTGGCCATCCAAGCTCACTTGAAAAATTCACCCTGTATAACGATACCTTAACTGTCGAAATCCATCAAGCCGTTTGGAAGATACGAGGTAATAAAGAAATTTATAAACATACATACAAGATACGCGCGAAAAACATAACCCTTCCTTGGCAGTCGGGTAAAAAGATATGCAGAAAACAGTTTTTGAAATATCAAGATGTCAAATGTTTAATGTTTGTGGCTCACGATTGCGACTGACGACTGACCTGCACCAAGTACTGGTCCTCCGCGTGGTGCTGCAGCACGTGGCTGCAGATGTCGGGCTGCGAGATGAGCACGCGCAGGGTGTGCTGCGGCCGCGCCGCCTCGGGCGCCGCGCCCGCCGTGTGCCGCGCCAGCTCCGCGTCGGCCCACTTCCTGCGGGACCCACGAACGAAGCCAACGACCAAGCATTATATACATCAAACTAACTTCTACGTTCAAAATATTGCGGGGAAACTTCTTCTTTTTTGGAGTGAAAAATCAGGGTTTACAGTAAGAGTCAATGTAACGCACTCGAAACATTGTGCTGATGATGATTGTGGGATGCATTGAATAGTGCAGGGGTCATAGAGCTACGCAATCAAATGAGTGCTTTTCACACAGGAAGTCTTTTTAAACAATGCATAATTTTTGTCAAAATAAACTTCAACGAATTTTAATAAACAAGTATTTTTTATTATGATATGTCAAAGTTTCCAAGTAAAATTCTTTCCTAAACGATAGTTTAGGAAAGAATTTTACTTGGAAACTAGACGGGCGTACGGGCGCGCCCTGTTTACAAAAAATCAGTTTACTACAGTAGTTTAACTCCCGCGCGCCCTCTGCCGCCCGGGAACCCCAGCCCCGCCGCATGCGCCGGCCGCCCATTGATATTAATAAGAATAGATTGTATCCATATTTTGCTGATTTCAAATTGGGAAGAAAAAGTATTGAACAAATAATGGAAATGAGTTCTATTACTGATTCAGAACCACCTAAAAAAAATTTGCGCACTGGTCTCCCTGTATAGGTCACTACAGGTGAAGTTTTTTCTTTCTAACTCACCTGTACACCGAGTTGATCTCGTCGAACACCTGGGACAGCTGCACGAGGTAGGAGCCTGCCTCAGCGACGAGTTGGTTCACGATCCTGTATATGGTGTCCTTGCCGTTAGTCCGGCGTAGTAGTACTGCTACTATCTTTGATATCTCATCTTTTGGTACCTGACGGTTGAATAAGAAGTTAGATAATGAATTTTTCATATTTCTACAGCATGCGCGGTTTTTTTTTTTTATTTGATTAAAGGGCATGCGCGGAGTTGGTGGTGAGGAAAGATCTCTGTTATTTGCATGCGCGGAGTTGGTGGTGAGGAAAGATCTCTGTTATTTGCATACGCGGGGTTGGTGGTGAGGAAAGATCTCTGCTATTGGCAAGTATGAATTTTGTGTTATGTAAATAGCCACAGCTGCTCTTTGATTTGATTCGAATGAAATGGAACAGAATTTGTATGAAATTAACGACCAAAAAAAGGGAATTTACTAGGACGTGGTTAAACAGGCCATGACTGTTAGAAATGTAAGTTATTTATATGCAAAAGTGTACATTACCGAGTGCGCCAGTCCGGAGGGTACGAGGTTGACGCGCCACAGACAGCCGAGCCGCGCGTCGATGATGTAGTCCGGTTGGAACACAACCCACGTGTCGGAATCTTTACAAATAGTCAAGGAATTATGTCGTCACGCTTTTGGCCTGATTCTTTTGTATACCATTTATCGGGAAGCATTTCATGCATTTGTTTTAAAATGCAAATAAAACTAATTTATTGAGATGATTGATGTATTTTAGCGACTTCGCACGGTCATCGTCATGATCATGCCAATTCTGCATTACAAAGATCAAGCAAGAAAGGTGTTGTAAGTCAATCTCATAAACCCTTTCTTGATAGATTTTCTCTATCACCTGCCAATTGAAATCGATATGCATTGGTGTGTCGATAGCGTTGTTAGCTTTGGCAGTTTGTTTGTACTTTCAAGCCCAGATCATCTTTAATCATTGTAAGTGAAGGGGTTCGTGTTATTTTTAACCGACTTCCTAAAGGAGGAGGTTATCATTTCGTCTAAATGTTATTTTTTGGTTTGTGATTTAACGATAATTCTGAACCACGCCGGCCGATTTATTATCTATATTCATTTCAAATTTGGTGTTCTTAGATACCCCTATCTCAGTAGTCAGTACACCAAATCCATTAAAGTAAACTAACAAAGTCATTGACTTCCGAATTTAAGGTTACTTTTTAGTTTTTATTTTTAAATTGCTTGTATTTTTTTTGCGAAAACTTTTTATAACGTACGTTTTATTTGCGCAAAATAAAGAGATTTTCTGTCTTTATTTAAAGGATACACATAGGACAGTGCAGGTCCCCTACAGTCGCGGGCTGCATGCTGACGCCCGGCACGACGGGGATGTGGATCACGACGCCGCTCTCCGGACGGGACTCCTCCATTATGTCGAATAGCTGGGACGTTCGACTTGCCTGGAATGAAGCAGACTTTTGTTACTAAAATACAGTAGTTTAAAAAAATAAACACTGTTTAGAGTGTCGGTAATTTATTCCATTTTCATGGAAATGCATAAAATTAACTAGTCTCCGCCATATTGAATTTGGAATGATGCCACTTAGCTAACCATGCATTGTCATTCAAACCCATGTATGTAAAATTTCAGCTCAAAGTGAGTCATACTTAACTTCTAAGATTTTGAGATGATGATTTTTTTTTGAGTGACAGTATAAATTTTTAAGATTGCAGGACATTATTTCTTAAGTACTCTGGCTGCTACTTTAGAATTTTATCATTCAGGTTCAGACTTTTCTATCCATAAGACCAAAGCTACCAAATCGAATGTTACCTGATGATGCACCACGACCAGATCATCGAGGACGTTGACGGCGAACCTGCCAACCAGGCCTGTCTTGAGCACGTGCGTGTAGTGGAAACCCGACGGACCCGTAATCGGCATCAGCCACACCTGGAATAGTTATTATGTGGTTATGAGCTTTTGATGTCATTGGGTTGTTTCAAAAGTGTTGTATAACTTTTTAAGATCAAATGGTGAAGGAAAACATTTTGACATAAACAACATGTCCTAAGTATCAAAAATTCGAAGACATGGGACTTCTACCAATTCACACTTGGCCTGAATGATGGATTACAGCCAACAGCCTTTCTTTGAGAGGAAACCTGTCTCCTAGCAGAGGGGATATGGTCAGCTGATTTTGCTATGCGAACCTGACAACGTCATTCGAGCACCAGAAGATCTATGCCGAACTTTTATGGAATATTGACTCTGCCACCTCTTGAAAGCTGTTTAAATGTGCTGATCGCGATCTACTTTCATTGGTCTAATCCGCCCTTTTAGATAGATAGATACCTCAGTGGGTCCAGGAGCTGTGACGGTAGCAGAGTGTGCGTGTCTGAAGACGGCGCACCACGTCGCGTCGCACAGCCGCAGGATGAAAACGTCGCGTTCTACCACTGGACGAGTTGCATCTACTGTAACATTAATAGTAAAAGTTGTTTTTTTTAGTCTTTTGGCTTATGATGAAGTTTTTAGAAGATTTTGGGTCTTAAAAATAATTGTGAATCAATTATCAAATTAATGATCAATCAATTTGTTAGCTCAGGAGACTATCACAGTACACTGTTTCTCATAATCGTCTTTCAAGAATCCATGAAAGAAGAGAGAACACAGAGAATTTTCTATATTTTCAAATCGTTATAAATGCAAATTGAGCTTGTGTTGCAATTCTTTTGGCAAAGGAACTTTTTCTTTCTTTTCTTACATTCCAATTTCTGCAGTTTGGTGATGGTTGAGTTGTTGAGAGAGAATGGTTGCAGGAGCACTCCATTGTTGCCGGCTAACAGCACTATGTTGCTCTGAGAGCACCATGAGAACCATGCACAGCTGGAAAGGTGAACAACACATTAAAGGTCTAATCAACCAGTCACTCAGTAAAAATTACTGGGGAGGGCTGTTGATATATTGGATGTGTCACTGTAGGTATTAACCATGTTTTCTTATACTTCATCGTCAGATCAGCCTGTAATCACCCACTGCCGGGCAAAGGCCACTTTTGCTAGGTTTCTTATACATACAAGCAATACCCTTTTAACAAGCTAGGGGTTGTTACTTTTGAAATGCTTTTTTCTTTTTCTTAGTTTTGGCCTTACTACATTGCTTCTGGCTACAGTACAGACTACAGACAGAATTTAGATTGCAGCATTAATAAAATTGAGACTGTAAGGCAGATCTTTTCACTAGTAATTAGTAACAGCAACAATACCTGAATGAAGTGTTTTTCAAGCTTTTCAACTGTTTCTTTTCTGGCAAAACTTGAAGTAACTCTATGCCATGGTCTGTTATGAATGTAATCTCATTCACTTTGGGCCAAACAAAGCCCAAGATCTTTGCATTCTTCCATTTGCATGTGTGTGAGTACTCCACATTGGTAGGCGCCAAGTCTTTGAAGTTTACAAACTCTACTGTAGCATTCTGATTGTCTTGGTTTCTTTGTATTGCGAGTATCTTCAGATCTGGAGAAAATTTAATTGATATTATAGGTCCACGATCCTCCATTCGGAATGAAGTCGATTTTGCTTCATCCATGGCATTGACCGTCACGCCTGTCACGCCCCCAGACCTAACTGTGAACACCTAGAAGAACAAAAATGTATACCTTCGTATCACACACAAAACCAGGTTAATCAAGTTAGCAAACACTTTTCTTCTACATAGCCAGTAACTGTGCAGTCAGACTAAGATAAACATAACAAAAAAACAGTAAAAAAACAACTAAAAAACTGAAGGCCACAAGAAAAAACATGAGCATTTACCTGCCCATTACTATCGTCGAAAAATACATTTGTAACTGGACTATCAGCGTCAAATCGTTTTGGCTGATCAGACAGAGCCAAGTAGTATTCATCACTGTCTTTTAATCGGAATCGTGCCATCTTTTAAACATAATAAACTTTCATTTCAAAAACTAAAACACGAAACTTTTCCCTTTGTTGTGACACTGCAATGAGTATAGTAATTGACAATGTCAGTTTCGTTTCGTATCGAAGTAAAAATGACAAATTAAAATGTGACATTGTCTATGGTTGTTACAGATCATGTATTCCACTAAGCATAATTATCGGCTTTTGAGATAACTACACAAGTAGGAGTGCCACAGGGTTCAACTCTAGGCCTATTTATGTTATTTTGTGCAGTGCTTTTTTTACACTTACTGGAAGATTTATACATTGCATATTATATACTTTAATAATTTGTTTCCACTCTAATTTATCTACTAGTCAATTGACCTTTGGTCATAGACAAAGATTTATTTTGAAAATTGTGTTGCCATAGTAACTAATGGCGGTAACAACAAACATCGAAAGTTCCGTATTGTTATAAAGTTAGTTTATTATGAATGAAAATATAGAATTAAATACGTGGACGGCGGATGATTCACTTGAAAATGATATTCAAGAGTACCACGAGATCAAGCAAGACACAACACTCGATGATATTGAAACTTCGTTTTCTTCAAAACAGTCTCCGAAGCACTTAAATGAATACGATTTCTTTACAAAACATGATGTAAAAACTGAACCCAAGAAGCACTTAAAAAAGAAAAAAGGAAAGAAGAAAGAAAAATCGACGAATTTAATGGATATAATAAGTTCTGAGATAGCTGCCTCTGTAACGCCTGTAACTGAAAATGTTGTGACCATGGTGGATATAACTAAAGAGAGACAAAACAGTTATTTAAAAACGAGTTCCATATTACCTACATTTCACAAACCGACGACATTTTCTGCAGATTTAGAGAACGGGTAAGTTTATCAATGCTCATTACGAAGAGTTCAATATTATAGAACTAGCCTACCAACCTACTCCTGGTAAAGGTGAGAAAGTTTCCTACATCATAAAAACTACAACCTAACACAGCCCGACGTACCAATGTTGGGCATGGCTATGACCAATGACCAGCAGTGGGTTACGTGCCCTACATCTCACCCAAGTAACAAAAGCTTCTTTATCTAAGGCGTTTTATCATCAAAGAGTGATATAGTAGGCCTAAAATGGTAACCATTGTGACTGCTTGTACTATAAAGGTTTTTAACAGAGCGTTTTGGTATACGATTAAAGCGCATTTCAGTTCTATAATTTAGCTCTTAGAACGCTTACAGAACCATACAAAAGAATTTTTAAAGTGTTGCACTATAATACATAATTATGAAAAAAGCGATTATGGTACTATTTAGTACTATAGACGACCTTATTGACACTTTTTTATATCTATTTTGCACTAATAATGCGTCAAATTAACTTTTACAGTACTACGTTTGTAGCAGTATCGAAAACACTATTACAGGATCAATCTGCACTATAAAAGTATCTTTCACAACAATTACGTAACCTTTAAGCTTCTAAAAAGATCCCTCAACATCGCTATGGAGCTAGCAATAAAGTTCCTTTTTCTCAAGCCAGTAATTAAGGATGAATAATATAGTATGAGAGTGAGCACCTCTGTTCAAAGTTCTCCAACATCGGAATATTCTACCTATCAAAGAACCGACTTTCTTGCGCTGCTGATGGGTGATTGGGCATGCCCGCATGCGATGAGATAGTTAGAACTTTTAGTTTACTCAAAATATGCTGTGAGGTTGCATTAAAGACACACAGGAACATTGTATTTAATGAAACTATTGTAGTTTAGCTACACATTCGTGGTGATTTCGTGACTGAATTGAACGATGAACTGGAAAATAGCTAAAGTTGCGTATTTTCTGTTCTAATTCTAACCGTGGCAGGCCCAGAAGGAGATGGCGGGATGAGCTGGACTCTTTCGCAAAGGATTGGCCTACAATCGCACTAGACGGAGGGAAGGGAGGCCTTTGCCCTGCAGTGGGACAATATATGCTTATAATATAATATAATTCTAACCAAGAAAATAAAACAAACTGTATGTTAAAACTGAGAATTATACTTAAATACACATTTTAACTATGTTAATAAATAATCTCTTGGTTTCCGTGTGGAATTTTCAAAATAACAATTTTTATCATAAGATTAAAAAAAATATACCTAGGTAAATGTGAACCTAGGTTTTCTAGGTTCACATTTACCATATCCCAAATTATGCCCCAGTGTGCATTTAATGCAACTCCATACAAATAAATTTATTTTGACTACACTATTTTATATTTGGACAACGGAACACTATTTCGTTTTCGGCTTCTGTTTACTGCCATGATAGCACGTTAGCAGCACGGCTGGAGCCAATGTGTAATATAGCAGCCATAGTCGGCACAAGTAGTTATTTTATTAATTTAAATTTAATTAAAAAACGACAATTATGAGGGCGCATTGTCAAATTTGAAGTCAGCATATTGATTTTATTGATACAATTTTTTTCGCAAGTGCAAGTAATGCCAGAGTTACGGTCCATGAATGTTTTGTAGTATGTCCTTTTTATTACATGATGTTACGTTAAGCAACAATGGCAAATGATATAATGCATAATTACTGATATATTTTGTTTTCTTGGGGAACACTCACAACGTGTGATCAAAAAGATCACTGGAATTGTTTACGGTGCAAAATAGCACTATAAACATGTTTTGGTTATTTTTATAGTGCGAATTTGTGACATAAACATTACAGACAGTACTATTTTAGTACTAAAAAGCGTTTCTCGACACTTCTACATTTCAACTATAGACTGATTTATCACCGTGAGAGACTTTATGTAATGTTTATAGAATAAATCAACGTAAGCGTTTACAACACTATTATAGTACTAATCATGATCACTAATCAGCACGTTCTAAAACGTTCTCAAGACTTTTATAGTACCAAATTTTACTTTTTAGTTACTTGGGAGCCCACTGCTGCTGCATAGTACACACGGCGGCACATGAAGCTGTACTTTTCCAGTATAACTTGGCCTTGCTTTGTTTATATTTCCCGTACAACGAGAGATCCGTATAAACTGGTTTTGTATAGCTTGACTAGCCGTCGTACGTACTGGTTTTTTGAGGATATTAATACACACGGTCCTGTGCTTGTTTAATTTACTCATTTAGAATTTTCTAGGTGGAGTCAAAAATCACGAACTATTAATTTGAGTCCTATATTTCCAAGAGTTCTCGAAAATGCTGTAACTGAGGTCTGTTTAATACCAGTAGAATACGTTGACCCTTGTATGTTTAATGATATGGTTGAAAACTACGGCAAAGATGATGACGCTCCCATAAAGTTTTTAGACATCTCAATTAAAAATATTACTTCTAAACATCACCATACTTTCACACTAGAAAAACTACTTTGTGTAAAACTCGTAGAAAGTTATAATGAGTATAATTATATACAGAGAATGTTAAAAGATTGTGTGAAGGACATTAAAGTCATCAGAGAAACAAAAGATAATCTTAAGAAAGATCTAATGAAAGTCAGTCCTAGTAAAAAAGATGATGTTCGATTTGATAAAACTGTAAGAAAATATACAGAAAAATTAATCAAGCTTAAAGAGAAATATAAAGAAATATTAAAATCCAAAAAAGAGATTATTCATAAAATTATATCACTATGGTCGGATGTAGAAATGATTAGAGAGAAACGTGAATGTATTGAAACACCGTATACATTAGAAATAACGAAAAGAGTTTTAAACCAAACAGAATACGAGAAAGAGTGGAATGATGTATTTAATACAGAATACACTGATATGCTTGACCAAATCGAATTTGAGTACGTTACGAATTACATTGAATATAAAGAAGCGAAGAATGGACAAAAAGGGGATTCCGATAATAAACAAACCAAGCCCAAATTGCATTTAGACGAAGAGAAAATCAAAAGTCAAGTAGAAGCGTTTGTTAATTGTGTTATTAATAGGGACCAAATGGAAATGGATTTGAAAAAAGATGAAAGCATTTTAACTGACTTAAGACAAATAGGACAGCGCTTCCACAAAAATTATCATAATTTTTTGATCTATGTTGATGACGTGTTTGTATGTGAATCTGAAAAATACTCTAGCAATGATATGTTTAATGCAGAATTTACAGAGAGTTTCTCTGTGCAGATTCTACCGAAGAATATAAGTATAAGAGTAGCATTACTAGAAAATGATTCAAAGGTTTCAGATTTTAAAATAAACTTATTCGAAGTAAGAAAAACTAACGCTAATGCTGATTTTGTAGCAGAGGATCTCATTTATGAGGAAATGGTTGCACCTAACTCTAAATTTGTAGGAAGTGGTGTAAGTATTAAAGAAATAGCCCACGCAAATAAAGTGAGGCTTAAAAGTAGCAATCTGTTCAAAGAAAAATTATATACCAGATACGAAATTTACATTAAAGTGGGTTGGAATGATAAACTACAGCAAAATCAATCTGAAGCTATCAAATCTTCTATGGAGACTGGAAAGCAAATAAAAAGACTGTTACATGGCATTGATAAACCTAATTTAGATGTGTTATTAGATGTAGTTAGTAAGATATATGAAAAAGACGTAACTGACGAAAACATGGTACAGACATTACAAAAACTAGGTAAAATGGAAGTTCTAGATGATGATAGCTTTCCTCTGGACGAGAATAATCCCGAGATTACAAGGTTCAAGTTGCTTCATTTGAGAAATATTGGGGGATTCACTAACATAGATAAGAAACTGGTTCCTCTCCACGCAAGTCAAATAACAACAGAACAATTGAACTGTCTTCAAAAAACAAATGAAAGGGAATTCGACATGGACTATTTGAATGATAGGGAAATGGAAATGGATCCAATAGAGTTGCAAAGGTTTATTGGGGCCAAGTATGTCCAGAAGTTAAATAAAAATATGATGAGGAACCTGAACGAGTACCTACTGCAGAAGACTCACAAAGATGTAGTTACAGAGTTCAATCTAAGTATAAGGTTTGTGTTTCGATTTGTTTATTTGATTAAGCAAACAAAAATAAATTGAGAATTTAATTTAATTAACTTGTATCGATAATAGGTCGTGAATTGAAAGTAACCACTTCTATGGTTTACATTGGTTTATCTTAAATAAATGACTTCGAAATCAAGTTCTAGTCTTTCCCCTTTTCTCCAACTTAGATTTTATGAGATGCTACGTATCCAAGACATTCAGCAAATATTGCAGCTAAGATGTTTATTATGTACCATCTAATTTCTTGATTGCAGAAGTATATTTTCCAATCAGTCCAACGTAGGAGGCCAAGCGGCTGCATCAAACTCTACAAAACAGCAAATGCTCAAAGATTCCCTGGGAAAAGACCAGGAGATTCATGTGACTCTGTTGAGGGCATTCAATCTACGCGACCGGACTCCTGCCATGCTTGATGAGGCGTCTGAAGATGATGAGAAGATCGCAGGTAAAGGTATACGCTGAGAGTGCTACAATTGAATAATTTTGTTTAGGTACATCCCGAAGATTTTGTAAACAATTTTTGGACTAATCCTGCACTGCCCTCTATTGTTACAGGATTCAAAGTGCGACCACTAAGACCATTCGTCCGGGTGAACTACAGAGGGGCATCAGCTCAAACCGTTACTGCTATTGGTTGCCATCCGTCTTGGAGTCACACGCTCAAAATTAGCACCAAGTCAGTAATAGTGGTACTTTGATTTTCTTGAGAAAATCTGAACATAGTGCAGCCAAAACACTTCAGCCTTCAGCTTCATTGCCAAATATGACAGTACCTCTGCACGATCGTTCCTTTCGGGCCAGCAGAAATTACACGCTCTTTCAAATCAAATCAAATAATTGATTCGCAAAATATGGGTAGATAGATGGTACATAAATTCTACTGAGCCACCCCATAATAGAATACCATATCGTAGGCTATCCATGATAGCTGTTTTTTAGTTAGATATTCATGTAAGACGCCAAAAAGCGTAAACCATCATCATCATCATTTCAGCCGAAAGACGTCCACTGCTGGACATAGGCCTCCCCCAAGTGTCACCACATTGACCGATCCCGTGCGTCTCGCATCCAGCGGATCCCCGCAACCTTTACCAGGTCATCGGTCCACCTAGTGGGAGGCCTTCCAACGCGACGTCTTCCAGTTCGCGGTCGCCACTCCAGAACTTTTCGTTCTGCGAGCAATATGCCCGAAAAGCGTAAACGTACCTGTTTAATTGTGTAATTTCCATGAGATCTGACTATCTATAGTGACATCCCAAGGAAAACTATACTTACTATCGGATTTTGCTATGTTATTGTTATCGTATGAAATAGTTAATTTGTAATTCTATTGCTTTCTATTACAAAATTGAATTATTCTAGTCTTTTCTATATTAACTTTTAAATTATTACACTCTTGTCATTTGATAGTGCTTTGAACACCTTCATTAACTTTTTCATCATAATTATCAAATGTAGTATTAGGTTTTTGTGGAATTACTAACGACATATATTATCATCTGCAAAAAAGGTACAGTGATGATTTGTCACGTTAGGCAAATCGTTGATGTAGAGTATGAGTAGAAGTAGGCCTAATATGCTACCTTGTGGGACTCCGACTCTGTTATATGTGAGTTTGGATTTATAAGAGAATTTTGTATTCTCGTAATTAATATTGTTGATTTCTATATATTGTTGCCTATAAATGCATAAGCTTTTTGGAACAAAAGCTGTCATGATCAACAAAATCGAACGCTTTGCTCATGTCGAAGAACACTGCGCAGGTGTTAATACCTTTATCAACATTTTTTTAGACTTTTTTCATTAGTTTAAAGGCACCTAGTGTAGTAGATTTTCCTTTCTGAACCATGTAGTTCGGATTTTAGTATATTGAATTTATTTAGGAAGTATGTTAACCGTTTAAATATAACTTTTTCTATAATTTTGGCTAGTGTAGGTATGAAGGTAATAAGTCTATAGTTGTTAGGTTCTGTTTTATCCACAGATATAGTATATCTGTGGTTTTATTACCTTTTTTATAAATCCCTAAAACTGATATTTTTAGTTTTTCTGGAAAGAACTTTGCTCAAAAGAGCCTAATTATCCTTATCCCCTACTTCACTTTATCGGTATTCTTCTACAGATTGGAGCCACTCTCATCCATCCACATTAACATCTTCGACGAGTATAAGGCGAACATCGTGGAAGGTTTCTCAGAGGAGGATCACTCAAACAAGACAGTTCACTATCGGTATTATAACAAATGGCTTGGAACTTTGGAGGTACCATTGTATACGGTATTGACTTTGGGCACTGTAAGTATCTGTCAAACACACTAACAATTTGTCCTTAATTTATCCAACCTCGAATCTTAGATACACACATCAACACTGTCTAGGGATATTTACCCAATTTACTCAAAATTTATTAAAAATAACATACAACATGCATATATTTTTATGGGAAATTATTAATCGGGCGAATAAAAATTTAATTGGCGACCAATATACTAAATGGGCGACTATTGTACCAAAGTAAGTAACTATTTATGGGAAATTATTAATCGGGTGAATAAAAATTTAATTGGCGAACAATATACTAAATGGGCGACTATTGTACCAAAGTAAGTAACTATTTATCTGGTCATTGCGGCAAGGAGAATTAAGGAAGCAAGAGCGAGCGAATGCTGAGAGAGACTTGTGGCACCCCGACTCGTTACCCCTTCGTGTTAGGTTACTTTAAACTCTGTAAACAGAAATAGGAGCCCCGCTCAGCGGGGGTTCGTCGACTACGCCTTATCTACAATCTAGTGATTAATAACCTTGTTTTAAGTTTTTTACAGGAGTCCTTGAATTATCACATAATCGTACTGAACAACTAGTAACTCAAATTTCTATTTTCAAGTCGCTGTTTTAAACATTAGTATTAGCCCACTGTTTGTCACTCACTTAATATTTCAGTAGCCCATTTTCAATATTTTTGACACCTTTAATTTGAATTTATGTTCGCTCGTTTAAATACTACCCTATTTTTATAAAGCCCATTTATCAGACTACACTCCAGAATAAAACTAACTTTTTTTTTTTTTGCGTAAACAAATTTTTATTCAAATAAAGAAAAAACGTGAAATAATGGTAACACTAACAATGAATGTGTTACTCAAGAAAAAGTGAAAAATTAGGAAAAATTAATCTGTTTTTAACAGTTTTAGGAAAAATCAGTAGTCAGTAAAACCACCCATGACGTTAATAACGGTCTTGCAACGGTTTTTCATGCTTTGGATTAAGTTATCCAAGTCTTGCTGCTGTATATTGTCCCAGGTCCGGCTAAGATGCAAAAAAAAGTTGCTCTTCCGTTGCAATGTTTGCAGGGAAATTCTCAAAGCCCTTCTTTGGAGCATGTCCCACGCGTGTTCTAGGTTTAGGTCAGGCGACTGAGCGGGCCAGCCTAAGACCGATACGTCGTGCTCCTGCAACCAGTTCGTCACCACTCTCGCTGTGTGCGGACGGGCGTTATCGTGCGTGAGCGTGAATTCTTGGGGGTAGCTTATTGGTACTAGCACCTTGTTACGGTATTTTTCAGCCATCATGGTGTTTCTGATCCAAACGAGGTCTGTTCTTCCACCAACACGAATTCCCGCCCAAACCAAAATTGTCCCGCCGTGGTATGAATGGACCTCCTGAGGATGTAACAGACGGCTCTCACGATTAGGAACTCGCCAAACACGAACTGTACGTGTATCGGGATGGAAACCGAACCGGGACTCATCGGTAAACAGCACAACAGACCACTGGTTATCTTTCCAGAGCAAATGTTCACGAGCCCACTTTAGTCGTCGTCCACGATTTCCTCGGCGTAGTGCTGGAGTACGAAGCGGTCTGCGAGCATGAAGGTTAGCTTCATGCAGCCTTCTCCTCACAGTTTGGTCACTCACAAGCAACTGGTGCTTTGACTGGAGCCTCTGAACCAACTGCATGGCCTGGTTGTCTTCTCGCGGCAACTTGCAAAAATCGGTCTTGTCGTTGAGTGGTTATGCGCTTCCCGCCTGGCTGTCTTTCAGCCACTTCACCAGTAGCACGATAACGTGACCATAACCTTGATATCACGTTTTGTCTTGTTCCAATCTCCTCAGCAATACTCCGTTGAGTAGCCCCAGCTTGGAGCATGCTTACTGCCCTTAACATTTCCTCTCTCGTTAAATGGCGCTGCTGCATGATGCACACAATAACAGTATTTCGAAATTAACCGATAACTTGTTATAAAACTTAAATTAGACACAAAAAATAGCCAAAAACTACTGTAGGTAAATGAAACCTTCGGACTTCGCAACCATTATGCCGCTTAAATCTTTTGTTTTTAATTTATTTTTTCAAATTCAAATTTAGAATCGTTCAAAAAGGTTTACAAAATAAGGTTTCTTCAAAAAAATTTAAAATTGGCCAGTATTTTTTGAGTTTAAGAAGTTTATACAAAATATCCCTAGACGGTGTTGATGTCTGTATGTGCAAACATTCGAAGTTGGAAGCCGGCATCTTGAAGCTTTGTAGACCATAATAATATTTGTTTCGTGTAACCTGTGAAGGAATCAAACACCCAACCCATAGTACAGAAGTCAACAACCCGGCCACACATAGTATTCATCGACTTGTTGATGGTAGCGGGTCCTTCTAAGGCTTAGAATATAACGTTACATTTCTAAAATCATACGCCTTCGGCCTTAAGTAATACTTTAAATAACATCATTTAACTACAAATAATACTAGATGTAGATATATAATCCGGTCGACAGTTCAAAAGTTCTCAAAGAGGTGTGTCCATTCAACATTCCTAAGTGAGAGTGACACATATTATTGAGTGCGAACGTCGCGAGGAAGCGGCGTGATTCACACTCAATCCAGTGTAATAATAATTGAGAGTAACGTCCTGGCACCGGACATCGCTCAATGACGCCAGTTGTGTCGATGGGCGTGGTTCACTGACGTACGACTATTGGCTACACAATACATTTAGCACGTCTGACCAATATCACCAGTTTTGATTAGCACCGCGAATTACGCGGCATAGTCTGTGATAATTGGTGGAGTCAATACATAACTAAGTACCTAGGTATTTACCTAAAATTTTTTTACGAAAGCCTATACCACGCTGGGATTTATATTATACTAGCTTATGCCCGCGGCTTCGCTCGCATGGAGTTCGAGAATTGCCTACTTCCGGGATAGAAAGTACCTTATCTGCTATTCCAGACTATAATCTATCTCTGTGCCGTATTTCATATAGATTAGTTCAGCCGTTCTGGCGTGGTTGAGTAACTTTCATCCATCCAAACTTTCGCAATTATAATAGAAGTTACTTAGTAAGATTGGTTTGAATTGAATTATGTGGTCATTATAGTAATAGCACTATCAACATTTGGGAAAGGTTTACAACCAGCCAAAAGCTTTTACAGCAAGGATAAACCATAAGTAATGTAGCCAAATTAACACAAATATTGACCGAACTGATATTGACCAACTATCACGCTTTCAGCTTCGGGGCACATTCAAGATCACGACCCCACCACTCTTGTTTGGATACGAAACCTTCCAAACGAAGGAGTCAACATCGCTAATCCCAGAAATAACCGAACTCATGAAGAAAGACACCGCTTTCATTACAGTAGAAATAACAACCAGCGTCTCGCACTTGGGAGGATTACACGCTTACAGCCAGCCGTTGCCAAGCTCAATAGAAGACGATTATTTGATCAAACATTTGAACAATTTCGTAACAGAATACACAAATGAATTTCCGATGAGGAATATTTCGTTGACTTTTATAGATAGCGCGGGTAGAAACAAATGCGTCACGCAGTTTTTACAACCGATTCCTTTGCCTGCGAGGGACTTTATTCCGAAAAATCCGAGAGGTGACTCTGCTATTTCGAAGTCCTCTGGGTTTTCGAGAAGCTCGTCTTCGAGTGGGAGACGTAAAGAGCTGGATGTGGATAAGGTCAGTCAGGAGGAGAGGGAGTCGATCTACAGCGCTCGCGAAGGAGACAGCCTGGCCAGGGTGATGAACGCTTGCATGCGATACGTCTCGCTGATTCCAAGTTATGAAGTGACGGAGTCACATGCTGTTACTCTATTGGGACTTGTTAGTATTACCTCGATAATTTTGATTCGTCAATCTTTTCAACTTAGTCCATTTGTGCTAGTACAATAAGTTTTATTCCCTTCACAGGAACTGCTAAAAGTCCTCCACGGCTCCCCTTTAGACCATACAATTCTGCTGGCCAGCTACTTCACCTACTTAGGCATCAAATGCTGGGTAGCCATCGGTCTGGGCCTCCCCCGCGGTCACAGCAGCTTCGTCTTAATAAAGTATGACCTGACCACACGGAGAATAGTCCTGGAGAATGACCAGTTGTTCAGAAGTCGAGGGATTCTGAACAGGAGTGATGGTTATACGTGGTATGTATGTGATGCGAGTAGCGGGGAGAGATATGAGCTCAGAGATGTTGGCTGTCCTCTGAAGACTGTCGACTATGTGTTTGATAACGAAAATGTAAGTCAAGTCAATAGTTCTGAAAATATGTACCTACAGTAGAGACAATTTTACTCTGGAGATCATTATTAGAACCGAGGTATTTTGCAGATATGGGTGAACGTGCAAGCGTCACAAGATAGCGAAAATATGGCGTTCGATTTCTCCAGATCTTCAGAGTGGCAGGCCGTAAGAAAAAAACACAAATGAGGCTATGAACCGTATGCTGCTGTTCAAAATCTTCCGCCTGCGGAAGTCAAAAGAAAATTCAAAAATAACACAGCACTCATATGAGTTACACCAAACGTTTATCAGATTTATAGAAAAAATACCTTAAAGTCCTAATTTTAATTTATTTCACAGGTGTTCGATAAAACTGTGTTCGTAATGAAGCAGCCGGTGGTGACAGACGATGCACTCTACTCCCCTCCACCGAACGTGGAGGGGCTCAGGGTCGCGCTGGAGAATAAGATCAAAACCAAGGTGCAAAAGTGGCGGTCTCATATGAAGACTATTTGGAATAGGTAAATAAGAATAATACTGCCGTGGTATAACTATAATGCCGTTATCTGAGACTCACAAAGTTACTTAATGTTATTTTTGCTTATTTCACACGTGAGAAATATGTTAAGTACATATTTCTCACACACGTGAGAAATATGTACTTAACGGCATTTTTTAAATTATTATTTCTAAAACTATTCAAGATATTGAAAATTCGCAAACACAGATCAATAGATTTTTTTTTTCTCATTATTATATCATCAAAAGTTGAAAATCGACCAGATGTTGGATAACGGCATTTTAGTTATACCACGGCAGAATAGTCCTTCTGACCGTTTTCGGCCATGGCTGCCAATCTCAGTGGAGACAAGCCATAGACGCAAGAAATAGTATAGTGCACTACTAGTGTGTCCAAACACAGGTGCACTCTCTTATTTCACTCGCATAGTCTGATGGGACGAAAATTCGACACGAGAGGTAAGGCGCAGGACTAACGGCTTAATGTGCGCACCGAGGCACGGGGCGATAGGAACAGGTAAATAATGAAAATCTATGGTGTCACTAACCAGGTTGATGGCAAAAGCTGCCTTCTGTTCTTGGGGGTTTCTGACTGCGATGTAATGTACTAATGTATTCAGCTTTCCTAACAAGGCCAAAAAGGCCTAGCTTAGGGAGTGATCACTTCCTTCCTGTAATGAGATGAGCAGTATATTTGTTTTTTTTCTGCTGATCTGTATTTCAATCTTAATTTCAATGACTGCTGATGATTATAGCATCAATAGCATCGAAATATTTGTAAAATAAGTTCAGAATTATGCACCTATCAGCCCGTATCCGTGAAGGATGTTCCTGAACAATAGAAATGTATAAGGTAGCAAACGTCTTCCGGCTCGCGGTTGGCCACTCCAGATCTTTGCGGCCCCATCGGCCATCCGTTCTGCGAGCAATGTGCTCTGCCCACTGCCACTTAAGTTTGGCAATTCTACGGGCTACGTCGATAACCTTGGTTCTCTTGTGGATGTCCTCATTTCCGATTTCATCACGCATGGAAACTCCGAGCACAGCCCTCTCCATTGCCCTTTGGGTGACTTTAAGCTTTCTGATGAGGCCCATTCTGAGCGACCATGTTTCGGTCCCGTATGTAATCACTGGCAACACACATTGTTCATAGACTTTCGCCTTGTCGTGCCGTCTATGCCTTTTTAATTCAGGGTTAACTCCCTCTTCCCGCCGAACTAAATTCCTGGCTACGGACTTGCAGCCCAGTCCAATGTGACTTTTGTAGATGGACTATCAATTCTGATACGTCTAAGCTAACCATTTTTCTCTCATTTTAAGGTACTGCAGTACGTTGTTACGCGATATGTTGCCGCAATGGGAGTATTGGGTGTTCAACCCAACAGGAGCCAAGCCTGGTTTCAGTCAGAAACTTAAGCATTTGATGGTCACATTTAAGGTAATTGTTCCAAAGTAGTTCATGGCTCCTTTTCGGGCGCTAAAAAAACCATCTACAATTTTTTTTTTCTTTTCAGATTTATGGTTTTCCTCTGAATATGTCATTTGTGAATACAAAGTCTGTGATATCCGCCGTCAAATCCACCGGCTTGCATCTGTGCGACGACCCTAACGCGGAGTTTGCGCTGGGAGTGGAAGTGTGCGCCTACCCTAATAATGTCATCAGTGTCTGGGTGTTCCTGGCTTCTATCGCTAGGATGTGAATGTGATGTAAATTTTACGATATTTGTGTCAGCTCAGTACATGTGTTCACGCCTGTTCTTCACACGAATAGAGTATGTTTATTTGTGTCAATATGCGATGACGTATTTTGGCTTCCGACTATTTGAATAGGATTACAAAATACGTCAAACAGTTTCTGCAGAAGTCTAAAAGCAGAGCATTCTGCGCCGCTTCGCAAGGTAAATATTTGGGTAACCACCGTCCACCAAACAAAAACTTTACAGAAGAGCAATATAAAATGTTTATTTTTAAAACTCATTTCATCAGGATTAAAAACGCAGAATTAATTTAAATAAAAAATAGAGCTTGTATGTCTTTTCGTTTTAATGCTAACAAAATAAAATTAACATTTATTCCATCGTAGTATAAAAATATACGTAAAAATAGAAAAAAGGAGATGTTATACGTGTGGCGTCTGCGTCGTTATGAGCCCAACGCTCGGGAGGCGCGCGGGGGCCCGCGGCTCGATTCAGTTCCGGGCTGACTTAACCTATAGGGCGCGCGGCGGAGCTTAGCTGCCGGGGTCGTCGGGCTTGTTCTGTTTGGAGCGGCGCAGCTGCTGGATGTAGTGGCGCTGGATGGGCTTGTGCAGCGCCAGCTGCGCCAGCGCGTCGTCGATGCTGAACCACTGCCGCTTGCGCCCCATGAGCCGTGAGTCCTCCCACTCCGCCAGCTCCTGCGTCACCGTCATCACGTACACTTCTGTTCGGTGTTTGTGCTCTCGGTTCTGGAATAAGACGAAAAAAAAACATTACTAACGTTTATTTAATCCTTCATTCGATCATTTGGGGATTCGTGAACCATTTCAAATAGGTCGGAGGCCCCACACTACTTTTGCAATCACAGCAATACGTAATGGATTTAAACGAGACATTCATTCGCCCACTATGTGTTAGGTTCAAAGAGTTCATAAAGATAACCGACTTTTATGGTCGAGTTTAGTGAACAAAGTGTTGTCCACGACCGCAGAACATGATACCGCACAGCTCGCGTCGCACGGCGGCCGGCCAGGCGGTCCTGGCAATATTTGACATAGGCCGAGTAGTGTAACTTTACACACAGATAGCTTTGCACAGCGATTGTCGGGGATCAAATGACGTCACCATGCTTGTTATTTTTTCCCGCAGTAATGAAACCTGTTTTAAACCTAACAACCTACAAAAACAGTAGCACTGGGAATTTGGTTTCGATTAAAATCTAGTTTGTAAACAATAGAAGTGAGGCATGACGTAAATACCAATCAAGCGATCTTAATTAATTGAAAGACAAAGTAATTGCTTACGTAATTAGAAAGGTAGCTTAGCTTATTATATTAGCTTAGGTAGTTAACGCTTGATAAGTAAGTCAGGAGTTCACTCTGATGAGCTAAATCATAAGCTTTATTATGTATAATGTGTGTATAATTTATTTATTTAAACTTCATGTACAGTAGACCTCAAAAGTGCAGCACCATGCTAAAGATTACATTGCTATGAACTGTGCGAGCACGATACAGCAGTGTGTGTGCGTGTGCGTGTATGAGTGATGTCTCAACATTCTACACATAACACACACTAATGAACTGTCGTCACACTACGCGAAATAGCATTATATTTCTGTTGCATTTAGAATACACATCATAGTGATGACCTGTTCTTACCATTGCATTGTTAAAATTCGCGTAGTATTAACATGAGTTGGTAGCTGTTTGGGCTGAGCATGGGTTCACGATCAATGAAGTCCAAGTTCGAATCCATGTTATTACAATGTGTGGCTGTTTTTTGTTTCTTTGAAACCTTAATTATATTTGTATTTTAAGCAGAAAGTCGTTAGGTATTTATGTTTATTTATGATATAGTTATGCTTATTATTTATTTTTTATAAGAAGTTAAATATTAGATAGTTATTGTATTATTATTTAACCTCATTAATTGATTTTTATTTATGATTTCGGTGTTGGAAGGTGGAAATAAAAAAATCATGCTGAATGATAACAAAAATGTTTATTCGTTTTATTTATTTATAAAATTAACAAACTTTTATGAGAATGTGACGTCACATTCCTATCTAGGCAAAAAAAAGTTCTCTTATCACCGTTCATAAGATTTTTTGTTGTATACCCACTTAGTCAATTCATAATAAGAATAACATAACACGGAAAGGATATTCTAATAACACAAATATAATTGTTGATACCCGCTTATTATAGGTATCAGTATTCAGCAGAGTTAATTGAATACTATGAGTATGAGTATAATATATGAGTTAGACTTTATGAACGTGTTTTTTTAATGTAACGTCACATTGAATGTATTGAGGTTATAGCTTAAGTGTTCATTTTCTTGACGAAAAGAATATTGAAACTAAACCCCAATTTAAGATCATTAAATTTAAAATTTATTTCTTAATTTTTTATTTTTTTATTTACGGTTATGTTAATATTACTAAATATTTAGTTACCCGGTCTACTTATTAAATTAAGTATTATTATTTTTTCGCCATAAATTAAGTCTTCCTTTTGGCAAGACTTGAAAGTCTTCTCGTCAGAAAATACAGTCACCTCCCAGTTAAAATGTAAATAATCTCGAGCAAAACGTAGTCTTTCCTCCCTGTGTTTTTGTGTCAAAAATGGTTTTTAGCTGGCTTCCGATGATGTAAACCTTCAGCATGGAATGCATGGCGAACAGTCTGTAATGTAGTATCCAATTGCTCTGCAAACATTATAGTTGGAATGAAACCATTTGTTTCATATTCTTCCACCATAAAACGTCGCTGAGTCGGGTTAATAAGCGGCGGCCTTTCACTTCTTAGATGACTCTTCAGACTACCTTCTTCCTCAAACCTCTTTACCCAACGGCTAACAGAATTTCTAAAAAAAAACAAAATATGATTACACACTTGCAACTAGCAATTTATTTAATAATAAGAAAATCACACACCACAACTATCATCATAATAATTATAATTTTTAAAAATAACTTACACATTTTAAGCCAGTTTCAGTTGAAATTTGAGAAATATTAAGCCCATTTTTACGCAAAGTGACAATATTTGCCCTGTCATCAATACTAATATTAGCTTGCATCTTGAATAAAGACAATCAAACAATACGCTAATCGTAATAATAACACAAACGCTCGAAACAAAGTTCACCAACTAACAACGTCATAACTAACTACTTTGTTCAATCCAGAAGTTTATTTTGTTTCACATTCACCCTCATCTTTTTTGTTAATAATAAGTTCCAACTAATATTTAGAAAAACATATCTCATCGGGTCTAACGTATCATTTATAATTAAAACACAAAAAGAGTAATGTCACTTGGGTTCGAACGCAGAGTATACAGTGCGAGACATTTTATCTATAGCGTTAACCGCTAAGCCAGATAGACACATAATTGTTTGTTTGAAATTAAATATCACTAACTTAATACTCCGTCGCGACATGACAGGCTTGTCACTAAGGCAAATGATCATTATATCGCACTCTTTCTGACTAGATAATTATGAAAGAGAGCGATATACGAGATCGTGTATGTGTGCAAAATATTTGTTATGGAAAAAGGTCGTAAGTGCGACTTGTTTTGATGCGATCGTTTTGTGAAACTGCTACTGCACTTATGGTCTCTACTGTACAATAGTGATACATAGGCGGACTTAATGCCACAAGGAATGAATAATCTTATAATCCGAATGGAATGAAGGCAATGTTTTTCTTATTCGTAATTGAGTATTCATTAGCTATTGTGTCACCTAAGGATTGAATTGTGCGATCGATTATAGTAAATAGGTTATCGTTTAGATTGGCCCTGTAATACCTGTTTGTCCTCACCTGTTGACGGAGTTGTAGGAAATGTAGGAATTTGTTTCAACAGGTAAAAGGTTCCTGCCTTAACGACGTCAAGCTTTCAGCAGGTTTTAGTTAGGTGATGTGAAGGCAGTTAGATCGAAAATATCCCACGGACAATCAAGGTGGACTGACGAACGGTCAGCGACACAATGTAATAAACAAGTCTTATCTCAGGGAAATTCATACTATATTAGACAAGAGATACAATTCGTGAAGCTTCTCAACGTTGCGCTTGTTGTTTTTGGAATGTTCAGAAAAATGCTTATGCTGTTGAGTATTATGATGTATGTTGTTTCCGCAGTGATTCAAAGAAAATCAAATGACTGCACTTTTGCATACATCTTTTCTAATTAACCGACCTCGAAAATTGGAGGAGGTTATGTTATCAGCGAGTTTTTTTAAACTCAGTTTGATGATATTTTATACGAGTCATGAAAGTGGTTATATGTTGCTAGGCAAACAGTACTAGGCACAATAAATTGTTAAATTGAAATTTCCTGCAATGATTGGCCGACCGTGTTCCCGGACATGAAATAAATGTCGTAAATGTAGATATTTCTGAGGATAGGTGGGCAATAGCATCATTCACATACTATCGACAATTTACATCAATCCTTTGGCAATACCTATTCCCTTAAAAATTGTAGTAGCTTTGGAGGAAGATAGTTCCGATAGACGCCACAATTATGAGATTGCAAATTTCCGTTATTTTAAGATTGCAAGTGAAATGTTTGAAGAACACCTGCTGCTTAGCAAGTTTAAAGTCTAAAGAGATCTTTCTTATAACGATTGGCCTAAGTGATTTAGATAGACAGCCTTGAAATAGCTGGTGCTACATTCAGTGGATTTAGAGAGGGAATCTAAAATAAATACGGACCGATTATGACAAATTCTAGGTCAAAAATAAATATACTTGATAGTAAAGTACAGATTTTATCGTTCAGTCTAGAATTAGTCATTCGCTTCCGTGCCTTCTTATTTTATTTTTAGTATGGCATAACTTTCAAACTTTTACTCGAGAACCTTGGCATTTTATATTCTATTATTTATCGGCAATATCCTATAATTCAGACAACAGAGTCGAAAGGAAATTCTGCGCAGCATAATATTATAACAGTGAATCATTATTTTAAAGCTCGCCAATTTCCTATCAATTCATCATAATTAACCCATAACATTTCCTTATATAACAGCGGGACCGCTTCATCGCAAGTTTGCAACGTTTTGCTACATTGTCTGCAAAACTAATTTAGATAGGGTAAACAATAGCTTGTTTACTTTCTGTTATGATGAAGCGATGGTATTTTAAGTTATAAATTATACGCGATACATGGTAATATATCGCTAATGAGTCCTTACTGGATGAGCAGAGCAAGGGCCTCTGTGTTGTTCTAGAACCCCTAGATTATTTGGACGTGAAAGTAAACTGGAACCGAAATCGGAACCTTCCGAGAGGATGTAGGTCATACGGTTCGGCCCTCAAGATATATATTTTATATCCGAAATACCCAAGACACTGGAGCTTATTGATTGAGCTTCTATAGACAGGGTCAGAAATTGGGATGTCACTAGAGAGCTTACAGTAGCTAATAATATTCATTAATAAGTCCATTATTACCATACATGTCAGTCAGTGTGTATTTTTTAAACACAAGCTCGACTTACGTTTGCGTACAATATTCAGCAGCTAGGGTGCCTAAGCGACATAAAGGACATTGATTTTTATCTACATTGGGGTCGTGTTACCTATATGTTGCAATATTATTTAGTTCTAATTCAATCACAATCTAGTGGAACACTACACATGGGGCGTTTATGTTACGAAATAATGTATCCTTTTTGGCTTTATAGCTAAATGGTTGGACCTCGAAGCCTCTTAAAACTACAACGTGATAACTGATCGATTTGAACCTGCTAACTTGACTTGTAGTCTCAGCAGGAAAGCCTTTGTTAAAATTTCTGAGCCAAAAATAGTAGTAACCAAGAATTTCAAACATATCGAAGGTCGAGGACTTGAGGACGACTGGACAAACTAACACGGACATGGCCAGAATTAGGGTGAACCATAAAGTTGGCCATCCACTTACGCAAGATGTGCACAGAAAAATTACCTAAGCCAAGCATCTTTGTAGCGTGGTCGTGCTCGCAGTGAACGATTTCGTCTACATTTTCATACAAAACTAAGTTAATTAGGTGCGTAGCTTAGCCATACCTTGCTATGGACCGGCACCAAAAAAAAATTCTCGCTAAAGCAACTTAAAGTAGTGTAATTTATTAATTCCTATCCCTTATTTTAAATAGGTAAATTCCACTATATCTATCCACAGGTAAATTAAAGAGAAAACAATAAAATTACCATATTTGGAAGTAGGACATAAAATCCGTAATGTCAAAATTCAACATTACATAAATATTCGCCTAAATAACGAGTTTCGGCTGAAATAGGTTTGTTCAAACATTCGATCATTTGTGCGCCCCTCACATGACTTAGATACAAAGCTTTTTCTTTGGCTCCATTCCTAATAGCCTATTGTGTAATAGTCTGTTTATAAACAGAAACAATACTGACGGTGAATTAAATTCATTACATCTATTGTTTTTTTACAATATCCATTACATTGTTTGGTGTTAATTTTTTAGGTTCAACAGGTAATTGTCGATAGTACGTGAATGGTGCTATTGCCCACCCATCCTCAGAAATATCTAAATTTATTTCATGACCGGGGAACCACACGGAAACACAGTCAGCCAATCATTGCAGGAAACTTCACAATTACAAAATCACAGCATTCATATAACAACTATTTTATTTCCTATTTGATACTAAAGCCTGCTTGCTCCACAACTCATTAAACTCCTTTAGCACTAAACATTTTTTTTTGTTTAGCCTCTACTGTCCCACTGCTGGGCCAAGGCCTCCCCCAAATTCCAAAAATAATTTTGTCTCTTTTCAAATGATTGACAGAAACAGAACAATGTTTAAACATGTTATGCATGTCACGCTTAACATATTAGGCGATTTGTGGTGCAAGCACTTCCAATTGAATAATAAATACTAGTTTATGGTGCAAGTTCATTATTTAAATTGTGTTAAAAAAATCCATTAAAATCAACTTTTCACCAATGTATCCATTAATTATTTTATGATAAAAAAATGCTGACATCTCCGAAAACATGGAGACAAAATAAAATCTCTCATTGCGGTCAGGTTTACAGTATTTTAAGATAAAATAATAATAATTGATAGTAATGTAATAAAATATCATGCAAATTATAATTTTATTTAGTCACAAGTCATAATATAAGTTGACTGTAATAAGAACATTTATTGTATATTGGCTGGTGTCTGCAACTCCACGTCCAAAGCACATATTTTGCAATAAACACACCATATATTTTTTTTAAATTATTCAACAGTTTTGTAAACTCCCATGAAGCCCACATCCATATACTGCTGAGCATATGCATAGATGCATGTATTATCTATTTTAATTTTGTAATTAGCAATTTGCTGAACATTAGGTCATTTGATGCTTGTGTTGTTGTTTATTCTTGACTTGAATGTGCTCTGGCAGTTGAGAGTATGTCATGCTCATTCAAATGTCTCGCTGATGGTTCGTTTGTCGGATCATTTAGTTCCCTTTAAAATGGTTGAGTTTAATGGTGCTGATTCATGTGTCATATTTGTGAATGGGCACTGTCAGTTGTGATTGGTCATCTCTTAGTTGCTACGGCTATTTTAATTATTTATTTTATTTTTTAATTGTATTTTTGTTTTTACTATGGACTCTTTTAATGTGCTCATCTTGCTACAACGTTCTCACATATTGTACCATCTCAACATGAATGATGTAACCAAGGTTTTGATACAATATTATGATTTAAAAGAGTGTCCATGGAGTTTCTTGCCCGTTCTTCTCCATAGAGATCTAAGCTAGGGAAAGGACAACTACAGTACTTTCACAGTTTTTATGCCTTGTGACTGGGACTGTAGCTACACTTCATTGTTGTCTTTGTTTCGAAAGTGCTTGTAACTGGCCTACTTGAAATAAATGCTTTGTTTTTTATATATATACGGATTTCTAATGATTGGAACTTAAGTCCGCACGCAAAATACACGCTTTGATGTGGAGTTGCGGACACCAGCCCGTTATACAATACAAACTTATTTAAATAATATAGATTTATCATCCAAGGAGAGTGTGTTGCGCCAACCCCAAATAGAATGGGACAAGGGCAGGAATATGATGATGATCAGTCAAGGATAATATCTACATTATCTACATCATCAATATTATATTGTCTATCTAACACTATTTAGTTAAGCAATGAGATTATAGACTAGCAAAATATTGGACTATGGACTGTGTGAAAAATTAATGTCAACAAAATTCAGATTTCATGACTTTTGAATTAATTATGAACTTACATTCTACTTTTAAGTGTATTATCACATGAACATTATTGAATATGTTTAGATAGATCAGTTTCTGTCAATTTTGATAACACATTGATGAACTGGACCTGGGAAATTGACCTTTCATGTGATTACCATATGTTTCATCGCTGTGTCACAATGATAAAGGATGGCTATTTTATTGCTGACTACACTCACAGCTAGGAATCTGTTCATGTAATAACACTGTCATCAAGCTCCTAGCGCCTGATTGACACTTTGCGTCGTATATGACAGATTTCCATGTTTACGTGAGTACTCACCTCGAATACCCCGAGACACCTGCCCAGCTTGCCGATGACGCCGGCTTCCTCGAGCACCTCGCGCATAGCGGTGACTGAGGGCTCTTCTTCGGGCTCGACTCCGCCGCCGGGCACTATCCAGTTGTCAGGACGTCGCGAAGATGTCACCAGGAGCACCTACACGACACAACAACAAACACACGTACTTTACAACCTCTCCACGTCTCAAACAACACCGCAACAACAGAATTACAATGCTAACCTCCGTTTCGGCGTCAGAACGAACGCAGATACACGCCGCGCGACGTCTAAATCCCTCGTCGTCGTAAATCCGAATCGAATTAGGCTTCTCCTTCACCATTTTTACATTAAACACGTAAACACGAACTAAACAGACGATCACAAACGAAAAGCTGACATCAAATATAAAGAAAAACTATGAACCGAACGTAATTTTTTAATGATCAACAAACGCCATAACCGAAGTATCCTATGTTGAACGTATCCATTTTCTACTAATGAAGTTACACAACGTACATGTAAATTGAAACTATAATAACAATAACGCTACAATTAGAGCAATATTTCAGCTACAACTAGCTTTTGATCGCGTATTTCAAGCCCATGTTGAATGGTGCCTGACGTATTCTTTCTTTGCGAAAATCGAAATAGGTTTTGGAAAGCAATAGGGAGTCTATCAGCTGACAGCCGGAAGTCGGAAACGGTATTGCCCTTTAATTCAATTTTGTTTCCCGAATGTTGCTATTCATTGGTCAGTATTCCCGCATTCAAGGTCAATTAAGACGAAAACATTCCTCAAAAAGAGACTAATGTATCAATGAACCATATTTTTAAATAGACTACAAAAGCGTGAATTAGTATCTGATTACCTAATGCTGGCTATTGTTTTTGAGCTCACCAGATGGCGCCTTTGGCGAGTTATGTCTTGTCATTAATTCTATTTTATTAAAGTGTCAATAACTTCATAAAAAGTTCATTTTATTACGTATAACAACATTGTGTAAACTTCAGATACATATTTACAATATTGTCTATAAAATGAACAAGCATGAAACATTTAAAAATCAATCTTCCTCCAAGTACTTACAAATTAGATCCTAACTTGCTACTTAAATCTTTTAGTCATAATTCACCAGGAATGGCTCAATCTTGACTACAATCGTAAATATTGGTAAAATACGTGATAAAACAGCGCGTAACACGCGAACACTCTATGACATCTGACATTTCTAAAGATCTTACTCTACCGGAACGCCTTTAACGGCGAATTCAAGTGAGAAACCCTCCATTCAATTGCTCAGATTTTATCGAAATTTATCCAAAAGATTACCGTATTGTATCTGAAATTTCTAGAGGTGGAATACATAAAGAATCACCCATCATCCACAGCCCGAACTCACTCACTACTGGATGTAGGCAGCCCCGGATCTTGAGTTATTTCGAGGTGGGGCAAAAACTGAAAAATGCCGCCCCCGCTAACACTATTTTTTACCTTTATCATCATCATCATTTTAGCCATAACACGCTCACTGATGGACATAGGCCTCCTCCAAAGAACGCCACAACGACCAGTCAAGCGCTGCTTTTTCTCTGTTAAGCCTATATTTTTAAATACATGTACGTGTTGGACATATATTTATACGATAGGACAAGATATGGTCTGGTTAGAACAAAACGTGAGATTTATAAAAGTTTTTAAATGTAGCTACGCATGTCTTGCGCACGCACGCTAACTGCCGCCCGGCGCCGCCTTCAAATGTGAGTGCGTTTCACTTGCACACTGCCACGTGTAACTGCACTGGCCGCCGCGCGATAAATCACGGTCTATGCCTACGCGCCCCGCGGACAATAATTAATTGTTTATTTTATTATTTTACTATTCTGCCCGTTAGTAATCGCAAAGTTGCGATAATGCTGAGTAGTGTATTCGTCTACCAAGCTTAAATTTGCCGCCCTCTAAATTTTGCCGCCCGGGGCACGGGCCCCGGCTTGCCCCCCCCCCCTCCCCCCCTAGATCCGGGGCTGGGTACAAGCCTCTTTTTTTGTTGTGCCAATCTCCACGGTCTTGTGCCAAAAAGAATGCCTAAATATAAAATAACAATACTATATTCTTTGCATCATGTTTCTTCAGTTTTGAATTTCGATAAATAATTTCACGGAAAGCGATAACATCTCTACGACGGTCGACGCTTAGTGACATCTCTAGTGATGAATTTGTTTGAGTTTGTTGACAGTTATTTATTTAAAATTAATTTTGCTTTTTAGTTTCAGGTATATAATATGGGTAAGTTCCTTTTAAAACATTGTATTTTCGATGTATTTGCTTTAAATTGATTAAGTGAACGTCGAACTTTTTGAAAACATAAACGACATAATATGTTTTATTGCATGACTGGGTATTGAGATTGAGACTGATTGATTTGAATTTGAACCCCTTGTATGAAGCATTATTTTACTAATTGCAGAGGAAAGCTTCGATTTCGGGAAGCTGTTGAACAATCACGCGAAGAAGCACAAGAGCAAGCCCTCACAATTTGGCAGTATCGCTGGCGGGGTGTGTTTCTAGTATTTTTAGTAAAAAAATCATTAAGTTTAGTTATCATCATGCATGAGGTAGAATCCTCTCGTAATGTAGGTATATCAGGGTGCATTCATACTGTTGTACTTTGTTTGTAATGTTGGTGTAATAGAACAGTGTTCTAATTATGCGTGTATTGTTGATCAAAACATGCATGATTGTGTCCTTAGTAGTTCTTACTCTTGAAACTTTCATGCATTATTATGAAACAACAACTATTTTCATTCCACTAATTTCATTCTCCAACATACACATAGCATTGAAGCATAGTATACTTTATGAATGCACCATTATAATGTAATAAGATGGTGCTTACAACCTATTCATCAGAATAACCTTGGGTTTCAGGTCCAAAAGAGGCTAGAGAAAAACATAAAGTATAGGAAGAGCAGCCGATTGTCATTCTTTGACAATTTGAGGAATTTGTCAAAATGTGACAGTCCTGCTCCCGTAGTTCATCCTATGCAATGTAAGGTGGAGCACAGGAGGCAGCAGCTGGAGAAGTGGAAGGAGGAAAAAGAGAAGAAGAAAAAAGAAGCTGCTTCAAAGAAGAAGAAGCCTTTTGTAGCCGGAGTGCCACATGCAACAATTAAGTTTCCTCCACCTCCCAAGCCTATGCCAAGCACTTCTGGGCGGGTGACACGGTCCCAGTCTGCTAAGGCCACCAAACCTAAAGAAACTAAGGAGACAAAGGCTGCATCACACTCATTTGCACCCAAAAATGCATCATTTAGGCCGCCAGAACTTAAAACTATGACTAAACTGCCAAAATTGGCACCAAAGAATAAACAGACAAAGAAACACAATATAACATTTGACCCCATCCTACCTCCCACTGAGAAAGAAACTGGCAAACAGATAAGATCTAAGGCTATCAAACAAGCTGTGACTGAAACTAAAGCTGTGCGTAAGCAGATAGAGAGACCAACCAAAGGCAAAGTGACCAAACCAGCTCCAAAAACCAATAAAGTAACAATTACTCCATTACAGAGTAGCTCTTCAAGTGAAATAGAGCAGAATAATAAATTCTCACCAATTTTGATGAGTAAGAACTTTAGGAAGTCTTTACCATCTCAAAATTCACCGAGAATAACGACTAAGACACCGAGGAAATCTGTACAGAATATCACTCCTAACAGACCTGTGCCAAGGAGTGAGTCGAGCTCTGAGGAGCGTCTGCGCTCTCCCAGGTCTTTGGACAATTTTGCATTGACTCCTGAGCAGATAGTGGAGGAGGCTAAGAACATTAGTCCTTGTGTCACTATGTCACGAGGCAAGGATAATGCTAGGAAGGAGATGAAGAAGAAACTTAATGAAGGTATCTATACTAGCAGCCCATCCTAGCTTCGCACGGGACATTTTTTTTATTTTGTGAAAATATACATATTGTATGTTACTCAGGGATAATGTAGCATTCTAATGGTGAAAGAATATTTAAAATTGGTCCAGTACTTTTTGAGTTTATTTGTTACAAACATACAAATCTTTTTTTATAATATTAGTGTAGATATGTTATGTGCAATAAGTTTTTGAACTACAACATTGTCTATGGTATAGGCCTGCTGGACGAGGATGCTAGCAACATAGACAGCGTGGACCACTTCAGGCGGCAGCTGGCTTCAGAGATCAAGCGCATGACGGAGATGTGTGTTACCTGGGACAAGATACTGGAGCAGACTGTGTTGTCAGAATCTGTGCAGGTAAATTGTCCTATGTCTTGTAACTTTTCAAGCGTGCAAAACAATTGTTTGAGTTATAATTCAGTACGGCAGAATCTGCTTTGCCACTTAGTCTGTGCTGATGGGTTTTGTTTGGGTCCACCTGATTATGCTAGATCATGAGGACCCAACGGTTTGTGTAGCTCTGTATGTATTTTTATAACTTTGTTCTTCCTGTTCTTTACTTCACTACATACATTCAGTCAAAAAAGTATTGGGAATGGATAATTTGTTTATGGTTCCAAATTCAATGTTTTTTTATTTGTTATTAAATTGGCACAACTGTTTTCCATTTTGGCGCGGAGTTTGAGTTGCATCGCTTATTTAATTTAATTTAATAGTGGACAAAAAAATCGAACAAAGAGTTTGTCGTAAATAAATTTTGAATCGCCAATGGAATTTCGTGTTCGGAGTCTCTGAAAATGTTTGCTCACGGTGAATCGACTTTTATCAAAAAGGCGTGCTTAGGAGTGGTACAAAGCGTTTAAAAGGGGTCGTAATGTGATAGAAGATTTGCTCGCTCTGGTAGGCCAGCAACGTTTTCAACTGAAGTTAACATCGCAAAACTGAAGGAAATAGTGACTGAAAATCCTCATTCAAGTTTGAGAGAGATAGCCGCTGAACTTTATGTGTCTGGCGAGTCGATCCGTACCATTTTAAATAATCGCTTGGGTATGAAATCCAAAGACCTGAATTTTCTCCAAAAACTCAATCGCATAAAAATCGCTTAGGACATGCCAGAATGAGTCAATTCCGACCCAACATTCATGAAACGCATTGTTACTGGTGACGAGGCGTGGGTTTACGATTTTGACATGCAAATTACTCAACAAGCTTCGGAGTGGCGCCTTCCAACTGAACCGAAACCGAAAAAACCACGCCAAAGTCGATCAAAAATCTTTGACTATCGCGGTGTTGTGCACTCGGAATTCTTGCCGGAAGGTCAGACAGTAAATAAAGAATATTATTTCAGCGTTATGCGGCGTTTAACAAAGAAAATTCGACGAAAAAAGCCAGATTTGTGAAGAGCAAATTCTTTTTTTGCATCATGATAATGCACAAGGCAAATGAAAGAATTTTTGACCAAAAACTGAACAAATACCATCGAGCAACCACCTTATTCACCAGATATGGCTCCAGCCGACTTCTTTCTTTTTCCTTAACTCAAATTGCCACTTCGTTGCACCCATTTTCATTCGGTAGAAGACATAAACGAGAATTCGCGGCGAGAACTGAACTCAATTTTGGAAAAAGCGTTTAAAAAATGTTTTGATGATTGGATCATTCGTTGGCGTAAGTGTATCGTTACTGAAGGAGCATACTTTGAAGGCGATAAAATAACTTTGGATGAATAACTAACATTATGTGTATTATTGATCGTTTCCCAGTACTTTCTTTACAGAGTAGTTGACTGTTTTAATAATAAACAGTTCTCCCAGCCGCATCTGTCTGTCTATCTGAACGCGATATACTTAAAAACTAAACTAATTTTCATACGATTTTCACCAATGAACAGAGTGCATAAGGAAGGCTAAGGTGTATAATTCATTGAGATTTGGTATCGCATGGGAAGCAGATCATATGCCTACATTTTCTGCTAGTATATCACAAAAGTAACTAACATAAATTCACATTTTTTTGTTTACAATGTCTTCACATACAGCAGTGTATGTGCAGACATTACATACATACAGGCTGATATTAAACCATCCGTTACCATTTCGTTCTGCAGGAAGCAGTACTATCAGCAGTGGGCCAGGCTCGGCTGCTGATGTCACAGAAGCTGCAGCAGTTCGCGTCGCTGGTAGAGCGATGCGCGCGACCTGAGCCCGGCTCAGCGCTCATCACGCCCGCAGACCTGCACGGCTTTTGGGACATGGTGTTTATGCAGGTAATTACAGCGCCTATGACACATCGAGTTTTAGGAAGAAGTAGTGCAGTGGTTGCGCGAAACTCTGACAACCAGTCTTACCAATGGGTATCATATAACCCAGTACTAATTAGTGGATTCTGTTGGTCAGATAGGCAGTCGTTTCATGTAAAATACTATTCAGGTGCATCTTGCCAGACTGGCAGCCGACCCCAACCTTATTAGGAAAAGGCTAGGCAGATGATGAGAGCAGTGATTGCCCTATGGCAACGGCTGCAACTTACATGTTTGAAGGTTCAAATTTATTTATTGTTTGTCACGGGTGAAATATCAGTTCTTATCATTAAGGATCGCTGTAACATACCTATAAGGTGTACAATATTTAATACTGGTTCAATTTTTATTTAACATTAAAATCATTGTTTGTCCTAAGTCAACGTCCATCATTCAATATAGTTGTTTATTCGCAAGGTCACATTAAAACAAATTAAATAATACTATATAATATAATAGTCCTTTTGAACTCAAGCAAGCACTTTCTGTATAAATGGTTTCATTACCACTGCTATGAAAACTTTGAAAGGAAACGTCATTATTATTTTATTTTTATAAGTTTTTATTTAGTATTATTATCCTAAAACCAAAAGTTCGAAGACATGTGGCATCCATCAAGTCGCGCCGGGCCCGCGTGGTGGATTACGGTCCACGCGTTTTCACGGAGAGGAGGCCTGTGTCCCAGCAGAGCAAACATTAGAGGCTTATTATGCAAGGCGGATATAGAAGTTCAGTATAGAGCATCATCTCTGTGTGTATAAGTGATACCTGTGTGACAATGTCTTTTTGCAGTAGTAGAAGTATAGGAGTACTGTTTGCTGATTTTATGCGGTGGATTGCTACAACTAAGTGAAGACCTTATTTTAATGGCTCGAGTTCATGGCAAAATAGGTCATTAATATCTATCATCTTGGTGCTTACTATTTGCTAAGTATCACCATTTTGAAATTGTGCTATGAGCTCTTTCTGGTTGTCATTGAAATATTTAAATGAAATAATTCATTCCTATCAGGCTGTTTCTTTGCGAAATCATCTAAATAACTTTTGTTTCCTGTAGGTTGAGAATGTGGACATGAAGTTCAAGAAGCTGGAAGAGCTACGTCTCCGTGGCTGGGTGGAGGAGCAACCCATTGAGGTGAAGAAGAAAGTAGTCAGACCTACTGTGAATGTGAAGAAAGCTGCCAAGGCTACTGGTGGACCTAGCCAGTTGAGAGAGATGATTGCTGGTAGGTACAACTTATACTTTCCTAGTCTACTTCTTCTTATAATAATAATAGCGTTTATTGTGTCCAAAAGTTATACACAAACAATTTTGGGTTTGGAGTCTTCAATTAAGCAAATGATGCCTGTATTAAAAGACTCCGCTCCTTCACAACAGTAGGTACTTACTTAAAACACAAAAAAACAGTACATGGGAGTAGTAAAACAAAATATAATTGTGTGAACGTGTGTGTGCGTGTGCATAAGTGTGGATGTGTTGTTGAGTGTATATGAGTGTAATGGATGTGTGATTGTATGTGTATGGGTGTGTGATTGTACGTGTAGGTATGGGAGTCTCTGTATGTAGGTATGTGAGTGGGTCGTTTACTTGAATTAAGTTACGTTTTGTAGGAGAGCTTCAATATTTCCATATGTCAGTGGTTTTATCCAGTCAATCAACATTTCTTTACATATATGATAAGATTTTGCGTATACGAAAATTTCTTTATTTATTTTGTTGTATAATTGAGCTGATCGTTTACTAAATTGGATGGATCCGAATTTGGTCTTAGTTTTAGGAATTTGGACTATATTGTGTTTTCTTCTCCTAGAATGTATATCCGCATTATAAGGTAAGGATTAGTGCTTTTTTAAAATTATTTGAGTAATGTATAGTTTTCTAACGGATCATCACTAAGTTTGTAGAGGTTCTGTGTAGAATATCTCCTTTTTTTAAAATACATAATTTTGAGCAGGGCTCGTTGTGCTCGCTCCAATTGGATGAATTTAGATTTTGTTGCCCCACCCCAAATAGGAATACAGTATACCAATATTGATTGCGCAAGAGAAATGTATATTTGTGTAAGCACATTTCTAACAGGCTTACCGCCACTCTGTATAGACCTAGGCAGCACGTGACGCAGAGTGTTAAAAATCCAATTTAGCTTGCGGACTCTATTGGCAACTTGCTCAAGATGGGGGTACCAGCACAAACTCTGATCCAGCATTACCCCTAAATATTTTGTGCTAGAAACTTTGCCAATACTAGAACAGTTACAATTATCAACGTTAGTACCATCACAAGTGTGTACAATGATTCGAAAATCGCCGATTGGTTGAGTACGATTACATATGCTGAAACTAATAAAGTTTGTTTTGGAGGTATTTAATGTGAGAACATTAGCATTGAGCCAATTCGCAACCTGGGACATTCCTGTTTCAGCACTTAGCTGCACATTGTGCCATGTCTTACCATAGAAGGTGACAGCAGTATCATCGGCGTATGAAAGGATTTTGGCATTAGGAATTTTCATGTTACACAGGTCGTTTATGTATACCAAGAAAAGCGTAGGACCTAATACACTTCCTTGGGGGACGCCATATGATACATCCGTGACATCACTTATATGTTGCCCCACTTTGACACTCTGCTTCCTATTTGAAAGATAGCTCTTAAACAAATCAAGCGCGATATCTCTAATACCTATTTTTTCCAGCTTGTTTACAAGGATAGGCGTAGAGACGGTGTCAAATGCCTTTTTAAGGTCTAAAAGACAGTTAGACACTTATCTCCATTGTCTAGATGATTAGATACTAATGAAGTTAGTGATATGACAGCGTCCTCAGTGGAAATACCGTGACGAAAACCAAACTGAGTCGGAGATGATATTGAATTTGTTTAAGTAATTAAGAAGCCTAACATTTATTAATTTTTCAATAATTTTGGATATACTATAAAGAACAGAAATTGGTCTATAATTATTAATATCATCTCTATCCCCACTCTTGTGCACAGGAGTAATAATGGCTATTTTTAACGGGGCAGGGAAGACGCCAGTTTTAAAGCAGAGGTTCGCCAGATCGGCTATGATAGGGACGGCTTCCATGCCTATAAACTTTAAAAATTTCGTGGAGATATTGTCCCAGCCAGGGGCACTGTCAGCTTTTAGGTTAATTAATATTCTGTATACTTCGTCGGCGTCAGTTTCAAGAAGCACAAAAGAGTTTAATATGTTTGATACGTTACTGCTCTGATCGAGGGCGTAATTGTCAGTTGTAGGTAGAATTTGTTGAGCTAGGTTATGACCAATTTTAGAAAAATAATTGTTAATAAAATTTACTGAATCAGACGGGGTTGGCTGAAGTTTTAACAATTCTGCATCATGATTATTTGTTTTCTGTGAGTAGGTAATAGCTTTTATATTTTTCCACAGTAATTTATTGTTATTTACAGATTTAGATAGCAGATTCCTTTCATATTGTCTTTTTAGTTTTTTAATCTAATTGTTACAGTAATTTCTGTAACGTCTGTACGTTATTTTTAGAATTTCATTAGTTTGGTCCTGACGAAGTTTATTTTGGACTTTATTCCGATTTTGTATACAGCGCAAAATACCATTGGTAATCCACGGTTTTAAAATGCGTTTTTTGCTAGGGATCTTGTAATGTGGTTGTATTTAATTTAATAGAGTCAGCTAGAGTTTGTACCAACTGAGTACACAGAGAATTAGGATCATCACAGAAAAGTAATTCACTCAAATTCGTTTCTTTCAGATAATGTAGGGCCTGGTCAAAGTCAACAAATGTCTTAGTTTTACAAACATTTTGTAAGTATTTTTGTTTGGATACTACTAGAAGGGTTGTGAGATGGTCAGTTACTGTGGTATTAAGGATAGCAATAGTGGATGAAAACTTTTTCTTATTTACCTTAAGCATGAAGTGATCCAGGCATGATTTGTCTCTCGTTGGCAGCAAATGCCCTGGAAGGATGCCATGTAAAGACAACATGTTAAGGTAGTTCATTCTATTTTTCAGTTCATGAGACTGCTCGGTTTGTTTAGCTATAGTATTAATGTTTATTTCGCCTGCCACAATAATGTTTTTATTTGGTGTTATGGTCTCACAATTATTGTTGAGCGAACTGATAAAACTGTCGGTGTTTGAGTTTGAAGGTGATCGGTAAATACACAGAATGACATTATTCGATATATCCAGGCTTAGACAAGAGGCCTGAGAAAGTGATATTTCTGTAACCTGATGTTCGAGTGCACTCTTCACATAAACGACTACGCCATCATTTTGGTTTAACTGACTTGAAGTCATATATGCACTATAATTGTTAAGTTGAGGAATAGGTTTATTTGAATTTAACCTACATTCTGTAAATATTATGATATCTGCTTCGAAGTTAAATGTAGACAATTTCAATAAAAAAATCATCAAAGTCACTTTTCTTTACCAAAATGTGTTTAGACGGCTCATTACTGTCGCATTGAAAGGTGCGCGCAACCTCAAACTTGTCTATATCAGTAACTGTTTGCAGCGTATCACTCATTTAGTTGGAGTTTTAATAGAATGAATGTCATTACGTGGAGCAAATACTTTAAAGTAAAGGTAATTATTGTTCTCTCATAATTAGTGGGTACAAGAAAAAATAATGTAGAATTTGTGTAGTAACGAACGATTGCTCTTTTTGTATTGCTAATGTACCGTAATACACGACCCGGTGTGAGGTATATGTAAATAGCGACTGAATGTATTGTAAGTGTAAGTAACAATGTGTATATGTATAAATGAGTTTTGGTTGAGGATGTGTAGTATGTCTATGAGAAATAAGTTTGTTTTGGATAAATGGTTGTTGTGTAAGTATATAATGCATGTATATGAGTTATGTGTAAGCACATGTGATATAAAGTTACGACGTGTAAAATAACAACTATTTATAACTATGGTGATTGGCACCGCGCAGAAAGTATTAACAGTATACAGCAAAAAAGGGGGTGACTGCATAAAAAAACACGGAACGAAGCGGTAATGCTGCATACAATATTTATAGCGTATAAACATGTTAGTATAAACATATAGTGGTATAAAAATGTAAGTAGTCAATTCTGCAGAGTGAGTCTGTGAATCTGGTCTTCACTTCTAATAACAATAGTCGGCGATTGTTCGTCCTTTTTTACGTACACCTTACCGTACGCTGTCCAACAGTATTTATAGGCGCCTGATTTTACTAAGTCTCGGGCGAAGAAATGTAGGCGAGATCCTTTTGTTGTTAAATGCTCCGTAATGAATATGGGAGTATCTTCCTGCGTTTTGAAGCCAAGGTGTTTACAGCATAGTTTGGTTCTGTGTTTGATATTAAACGCTTTTCCCAACTTCAATATCTCGTTTTTAAAAATAGTGGAACTCGTTTCAACAATAATAGGTGACTGATTGTTGTCTCTGTTTGAACCTCGCAGTCTGTAAATATCCTTAATGTCACATTTATTCATTTTACAATCGATGCTTTGCGACAAGGATAAAGTCAGATCTATGAGATCGTCCTTGGTTTCGTTATTTTTTTTCGGAACGTTTTTTATTACAAAGTTTGATTTTCTACTGCCAATTTGCATGTCCTCGAATTTGTTCTCCAATGTAACTATGTACTCCTTATCTTTCTTCGCCTCGATTTCTAATTGATGATTTTTTTTCTTGAATTCATCATTTTGTGCGGTAAGAAAAGCTATTGAGTTCTCAATATTGGCATTTGATAACTGAATTTCCTTCAGGGTAGCGGAGATTTTCGACATCTCATTACCTTGATTAACTGAAAAAAGATACATCATCTTCCTCATCTCTTCTTTAAATTCATGCAGCTGCCTAGAGAGACAATCATCCATATCCTCTCTAGTCCTCTTGACTCGTTGAAAAACATAATTAGGTGGGGTCTTATTTATATTTCCCAATAGGTTTACATCAGTATCTGACAATGATTTATTCAGCAGTGTCCATAGTAGTCGTAGAACTTGTAGTAGAAGTGCGGCTGCGTTAGATCGTAGTATTATTCTTCGGCGCTCGTTACGGGTAGTACTTGAAAGTTGGTTTACGCTGTCGCCGGCGCCGCCGTTTAGCAAGTAGAGGTACTCAACTGTCGGGCGCGCAAGACAAAGACGACAATTATTTTAACACAGATGTACTACTCGCACAGGCACTCCGCGTTTGTCAAGGTCGGGCTTGCCCATTCACTTTACCACACAGATGTAACTTAATTTAGAGTTTTATGGCCAGTAACTTAAGTTATACTTCCGAGTGCCAAAACAATAAACAAAAATTAAATTAAAAAAAAAAAAATTAAAGATAATTAATTTTAATTATTTTATTTTTAAGAAAAAATAGTAAACACGTCCGATTAGGAAGACGGCACGGGCGAGGAGTGAGTTCTTAGCGTGTCGATGGCAATCTAAATTGTGTCAGCCCAGAACTGAGCCACTAGTTTGTCGCTTTCGGTAGCGTCCATCAGTTCCTACAGTGAACAAACAACAGGACACACAGGACACGATATTAAGTGCCCTATCGTGTGTAGAACAGCACCGCATTTACACTCCAGGGCAGTCTCCTAGTCTACCGGACAAAGGTTTCAGCTATAATTTTTCTCATATCACCCTATATTACCTTCATATCACCCTATATTACTTTTGTTAACCAACCAATTCGTCTATCAATCTATCTAGTCTATCTGGTTTGGGCAGTTGGCGAGAGTAATATTGCGAACGAAGTAATAATAATTTATTTATTTATTCAAGTTCAAGGACTCGATAATACAGACAGAATTCAATAAATAGCACAAATGATACATTCAACACACACAATTCATTAAACATTCCAATACAACACAAAACAAAAACCACAGTATCTCTCACAGTAATTATCTTGACAGTTTATAATAATAAACCACACACCACATCAACTCACTTTAGAGCGAAGCCACGCAGGGGCTTTCGACTGTATGATGGTGGCAAAAAAAAAAAATATGTATCCTTGTAGTTAATCTTAGTATTATTTAAAATTATTTTCAGATATACACCTACCACTGCTTGTCTCTGCATCACCCAAAGGTTGACTGGTAGAAAATGCCTATGGCATTAAGTCCAAATCAAATCATTTATTTGCAATGAATGTAGGTTAAATTAAAATACAGGTGGAGTAGAAAGGTGTGAGCCATGTACATTCTGCCTGGAAATAGGCACGCAAAAATTAAAATTAAAATATTAAAAAAAATTGTCAAGAGCATCAAAAAATAGAAATTACAAATGTCACTGTTAGAATTATTACAATAATACAATTATACATTGATTAATATTAAAAAAAAAAAAATGTCAAATTAAAATGCCACTTGAAAATTAAATTTAAATTAATGTATATTAGGTTCAAAATAATATTTGTTATGCACATTGAAAATTAAAAAGTGTTGTCCATTAAAAAATCATTAATGGAATAATAACATTTTTCTATTAGGAAGTCCACTAATTTCTTTTTAAAATTTTTAATTGTATAATTTTTAATTACATCTGGCAATTTATTGTATATGGTAGGACCCATACAAATAACACTTTTCCTCAATAATGCTGTGTTACAGGACTCAATGTGTAATAAATTCTTGTATTGATTTCTGATAGGACGTTTTCTAGTTTCCGTCATCGTGGGAAATAGGTTTTTATTGGTCTTTACAAACATGGCCATTTCCAGGATATACAATGCCGGAAATGTAAGCACTTTTAGGGACTTAAACTTTGGTTCGCAACTGTCTGTGGTCTTCAAACCACATATCGCTCTAATGCAACGTTTTTGCGCCTTAAATATGAACTCCCTTGAGCTGCAATTGCCCCAGAAAATAATACCAAATCTTAGAACTGATGCAACCAGACCATGATACGCTACTAATATAGTTTGAATGTCAACTTTCTTGGACAACTTTGAAAGGACATATGCCGCTGTATTTATCCTTTTGCAAATTTCCTCTGCTTGTGGTTGCCAATTTAGTTGTCTGTCAATGTAAATCCCTAAAAATTTTGCTACTTTAACTTGGTTAATTTTTTGTTTATTGTTGTCTACAGTTACTTCTTTTAAAATTGTGCGTTGATGGAAGTGCATTATGTTAGTTTTTTGTAAGTTTATCACCAAGTTATTTTTGTCAAGCCAATGTACGATATCTTCCAGGGTCTCATTTATATCCTGTTCATAGCTATCCGGATGTTTACATTTTACTACCGCGGTGCTGTCATCGGCAAATAATACCATTGGATTATCAACATGACGTGGCAAGTCGTTAATATAAGTTAAGAAAAGGGGTGGCCCAAGGACGCTGCCCTGTGGTACACCATATTTTATTGTCCGTCCTTCGGATCGGTATTTTCTCCACCTCTGTACTTTTGTGCTTGAAGTGTTAAATAAATAAATAAAAAACCAAAGGAAGAAAGATGCATTTCCAATTCCAATACTGATTGATTTTCTGTTTTAGCTGCAAGAAAAGCCAAGAAGGAGCAGGAAGATGCCCCTACTAAGGCAAATACCCTGCAGCCTCCCTCAGGCGACAGCAAGACCTTCGAGGCGGGCTTTTTCAGCGTGAGCTCACCCGTGCGCTCGTCCGCTAGCGCGTCGTACTCGCCCGCCAGTTCGCGCACGCCGGGTTCCAAGAGCAGTCTGTTGAAGGCTGTGCTGTCTAGCGAGGCCAAGAAAGCGTCGGCTAGCAAAGTAGGCCACTATCACATTACTGTTTTGTTGAGATATTTAGACCCGGTGTGTGTGTAGGAATGACCAATCACATTCACTGACAACATTTGTTAGAAATCGACATGACGCCTCTGGTCTCCTTTGTGATTGGTTGAATCTTCCGCATCTCCGCACCGCTCCGCTAGTGTCTGCTTTGGTGGAAAGTGGCAATTTGTGGGTGTACGTACTATACACACATCTCATGTTAACTCTATAGGGAAAAAAGTTATGTTACATTGAAGCTCAAAACTATAATTTTGCTTATTCCATTTCAGAACTCAACATCGTTTGCAATGCTGCGTGCCTCAGTATTAGGCAAGAATGTTGAGTGTGACGGATTCTCTCTCCTACCGGTTAGTGTAAATAAAGATCCTTAACATTCATCAAAGTACAAAAGATGACTTCATTTTACTAAAACGAATCATTTCCGCAGCAAACCCCAGTGCCTATGACACCAATCAACCTGTACGCGACCCCGGGACGCAGCATACTCAAGGGCACAAACACTGAAAAGAAATCCACCAGAAAATCTATTAAAATGGTACTATTCAACCGCTCAGACGCCGATTTACAAGACGTATCCTACCACACACCAGATAGCGACATAAACGAACAGAAAACCGATGAAATACAAACTGACAGTGGAATTTCCTCTATGGATTTAGAAAAAGTTGAGAATAAAGAAAATTCTAGAAAAAAGTCCAAGTTGGTCAGGCAGGATGCTGAAGACAGGTCTCCAGTGGTCACGAGGAGTCGACGTAAGAGTATGAACACTACGCACGACGGTGACCATGATGCTGCTACTCCGAGGAGGTCCTCACGTAAGAAGGTGTTGCACGAGTCAGAGGATAACGTAGTTGAAGAGACCAAGCGGTCGACTAGGAGACGCAATAGTGGGGTGCAAGCGGCTAACTGATATAGGGGATCTGTAAGATAGAACCTTTAAAAATGTTGCAATGATTCAGAGTCTCATAGCTATGGTGGACTAACCAGGAAGATTACAGCCTAGCAATATTCGTCGTTGTCGGGACTATTAAAGCTCTTTTTAAAACGCTTAGTTGTTCGGAAAAGGATGGCGCTATCGTCTTTAGATAGCCTTATTTCTTCATTACAAATTGTCAGCAATGAACTTAAAACACTCACTTTGTATCCATTCCAAGTGATATTTTTTTGTTAAGCCGTGGTTTTATGATAAAATGCAGGGAGGTACGTTTTCACATAAGGCGGAATTAGAAAGATGTTGCCATAATTAATATAATTTTACAATAATACTAGTTAATGTATCACTTAGTGTTGGCGGTGGTGATTATGCTCATAAAGAGGCCAAAACTGTTATTAATTTTATGTTACTCTTAGTTTCGGTTTTTTAAATTCCAATATTATATATTTCAATTGCATCGAATTCTAACAAACCTGAACGCGATCAGCACATCTAAACCGCGTTAAAGAACTGTCAGAGTAAGTACTGTTAGTATACCATTGCAATGATGACGCAGCTCCTGAACGCAGTTTAGATTTCCTGATCTCTTTCAGTTCATTGGAGAAATTTGTTCTTAGACAGTCCACTTGTAGTCATTTTATAACAATCTGAGTGATAAATCGGATACGCAAAGGCTAACCAAAGGAACTTTTCCATTATTTACTAATCACATAGAAACCACAAGATTCCACTTCATTTATGCTTACATGATTCTTTTTATTACCTATTTTATTCAAACATATTGATAATGATCATGTTCCATTATTGTAGACTATGCATTTTTTTTTAGTAAATATTAGTGTGAACGATAAATATATTATGTGACTTTAATTAATTGTATTGAATTAGTTGGTGTAGATTTAATCATTTGTTTTTAGTTTCTATTGGAGAGGCAGTCTCGGGGAAAGTGCCTTTTAACAATAAGCAGCATGTATGTGTTGAACCTCAAATGGCCAGTGTGGTAAGGCTCTAAGAGAATGTTAGGCCTCTGATCGCCTATCATTACAAAAGGCATGTTTACATTTGCACGTCTGGCTTATGACGCTAGTATAAACTGTGCCTTGACAGTGTTAATCTTATTTCTGTTGACATCAAGGCTGCCTCGGTTCGAGTTAAGTTACGTTATTGGCTATGTGTGTGTGGTGTGTATGTTGAAAATTCGTGCATATTGTACAGAATTAAAAATTATACAAAAGTTTTAAATAAAATTCTGCGTTTTATTTATAGTTTTCCACAATAGAACAATACAATAAAAACCGGCCTAGGGGATCTAGCGCACAACCACGACTGCACCTGCGCGACGGTGGGATTAGCACATATATTGAAATGAAATGAAATTTTATTTATTTGCCAGAATATAACAACAGGGTAAAATATTTTAAGTCTCACTATATAGTCGTGTAAATAACTCTAGTGTGGACGATATTGATATAAATCAAGTGTATGATAATTTCTTTTCAATAGTTCACACTGAGTTCAACAAAACTTGAAAAGAAGACAATATTTATATGTATTTAGTGATTGGGCAACTAGAGGTATCAGAAAAAGTAGGGAAAGACTATTTGAGCTTTATGACCTTAAGCCTTATATAAACACTGAAACTTTTAACAAGTATGTTGCTAAATGTATTCAAAATTTTTAGAAATACATGCAATGTTGCCAAAGGTTGCCAACATTAGCAACAAGATCAAAACAGCAGAAAACAAAATTAAGACAGTTTGGAAAGTCATAAATAACGAGACTATAGAGATAGAGAGGATACAGCATGTGGTCTTAAAAGCTCTAATCAGGAACTAGCTCATGAATTTGTAAATTTCTTTACCGATATACCTTTAAAAACTACGGAGGCTCTAAATTTCTCTCCTGAAGTCTCAATTATTGAAGGCGAATGTGTTTGGCTGTCCGGCTGAATTTAAATTTAAACACATAAACCCTATGATAGTTATTAAAACTTTCCGGCAAATAAAAGTCAAACTGACCGAAGATCTTTGGGGAATGTCTATCAGAGTTTGTACATCCATAGTTGAGACTATAGCACCATACTTAGCTTTAATTTTTAATTTGTGTGTGGACCAAGAGTTTTCCCTGATTTAATGAAATACAGTAAAGTCATATAGTCCTCTGTTCAAATCCGGAGTTGTAATCCGGATACAAAAAAATTATAGATCGGTATCCGTGTTGCCAGTTTTTAGCAAGGTGTTTGAAAAGGTAATGCTGAATCAAATGCTCAATCATTTTAACATCAACAGAATCTTACAAGATCAACAGTATGGTTTCACCAAGGGACGTTGTACAACTGACGCCGGTGTAACCTTATTAAAGCACATTTTTACTGCGTGGGAAGAGTCTCAAGACGCTATAGGAATATTTTGTGACCTCTCCAAAGCATTTGATTGCGTAAATCACGACACATTACTTTTGAAACTTGAGCATTACGGACTAGGTAAACTTGCACTTAGTTTGATAAAATCTTATTTGAATGATAGACAACAACAAGTTCAAATAAATGGTGTTATCTCACAGGGTTTAAAAGTAAAAATGGGGGTTCCGCAAGGCTTAATATTGGGGCCTTTCCTCTTTTTAGTATGTATAAATGATCTACCCTATTTAATGAAAAACCAACCTCAAAATATGGTGTTATTCACTGATGACACTTCCCTAATTTTTAAGATAAATAGACGGGCCCAAAATCTAGATGACGTGAATAATGCCCCACTTCAGGTCCATAACTGGTTCATAGCAAAGAATTTAGTATTAAATGAAAAAAAAAAACGAAATGCATAAGATTTGCTTTACCGAATGTTAAAAGTAGCGATTGTGATATAGCATTGAATATAGAGAAGCTTGAATTTGGAGATAAAACAGTTTTCCTGGGGATTACGCTTGATTCAAGGCTACAATGGGGTTCTCATTTAACATCTCTAACGGGGCGGATAAGTTCAGCAGCATACGCTATTAGAAAAAATCGTCAATATACTGATGTAGATACCGCTAGACTGGTTTATTTTACCTACTTTCATAGTATAATGTCTTATGGCATTTTGCTATGGGGACGGACTGCAGACATTGAGTCTATATTTATTCTGCAAAAAAGAGCCACCAGACCCATATATAATCTTCGTATGCGTGATTCTCTAAGGGAACTGTTTAAGGAAATTAACATCATGACGGTACTTTGTCAATAAATCTACGTAAACATAATGTACGTAAGAAAAAATCTACATCTTTTTAATAAAAGAGGTGACAGACACAATTACAGTACTAGAAATAGAGACCAATTAGTTCAGCCAGGCTTCAGACTCGCTGAAGTAGACTCATATTTCATGGGGTACTGTTTGAGATGCTCTAATAAAATTCCACAAAGTATTCAGAACTGAATGAAACGAAATTTAAAACATGCATTAAACGCACAATATGTAAGCAAACATATTACAAGATGGACGATTATATCGCTGATTAAAATGCTTGGGTCAATGCCAGTCTTGCTCCACAAGGACAGGGGCGCATAAGTGGATAGCATTAAATAGTATGTTGGAGCTGATTGTACAACAATCTTTGCATAGTATAAATTCAATCTCTTTAGTATTATTTAACCGCATAGTCCATATTGTTCACACAATATGGACAATAATAGTACTCACGTACTATTTACTAAAAAGCTGTAATTCGCTGGAAACCTACGTCTTTTCTTGACTTGAATGTGCCCTGGCGGTTAAAAGTATGTCATGCTCACTCAAATGTCTCGTTGATGGTGGCGCGTGTGTCGTATCATTTAGTTTCCTTCAAAATGGTCGAGTTGAATGGTGCTGATACATGCGTCATGTTCGTGAACGGGCGCTGTCAATTGTGACTGGTCATCTCTTGGTTACCACGGCTTATTTGAATTAATTATTTATTTTTGAATTGTATTTACTGTGGACACTTTTAACGTACACATCGTGCTACATCGTTCTCACATAATGTACCATCTCAACATGAATAATGTAACCAAGGTTTTGTAAAAGTATTCTGATTTAAAAGAGTGTCCATGGAGTTTCTTGCCCGTTCTTCTCCATAGAGATCTACGTTAGGGAATGGGCAACTACAGTATTTTCACAGTTTTTATGCCTTGTGACTGGGACTGTAGCTACTTTTCATTGTTGTCTTTGTTTCGACAATTCAAAAGTGCCTGCAACCTACTTGAAATAAATGGTTTGATTTGTATAAGGGTCAGCTCACACCGAGACTCGACGCGACGCGACGCGACGCTGCGTGCACAGTCAAGCCATTTTATGCTTTATCTCCATTAGGAAATGTATAGTATCGATTGAAAGACGTGCGGCCGCTCGTGGTGCCGCGAGACGTCACGCGGCAAGTCTCGGTGTGAATTGACCCTAAGTTTCGTTTTTGGACGCGCATGTAGCCGCCCGCGTATCGCGTGGCTTTTGCCATACGCGAAATTCGTATGAGCGTTGACGCGAGTACAAACGCGAGTCGCGAGCCGAAATAAGCGCGTAATTTAGCGTGCATATTCGCGCCGGTACGAACTTATACTCGCAACAAAATAGGATATAAAATAAAACGCTACCTTTCTAAGAAATAATTAACATTCACTGCAGTGGTGTACAGTATCCATCAGTGGCGAAGGTTCCATACAACTCGATTCCTACCGGAATCTATTTGAAAATTGGCACAGTCAGTATTCGATAGACAAATAATATAATTACATTAAAGATATGTACTCTTTATAAAAATTGACCCTTCGCTACTGGTATCCACACAGTTTATCCTCCAGACCGGATTTTGGTCATTGCGGCCAATCTCAACGGAGATTAGATAAGTGCGCAGGAGATGTTATAGTGCACAAGTGTGTGCGCAAACACAGGTGCACTCTCTGTTCCTTGACTTCTATAGTCCGATGGGACGGCAATCCGACACGACCGGAGAGGATCAGACGCAGGACCAGCAAAAATTTTCTCGCTTGCTTCGCTCGCCAATACATCCTATACTTTTTCAATTCTGCAAAAGTTGACAGTCCCTCCTATTCTCATTTCTATATAAATTAACAAAAGGAGTGGTGCTAAAATTTTCCAGCTCGCTTCTCTCGCTAATACATCTTGTACTTTTTCAATTCTCCATACGCTGACAAAGTTCCTCTTATTCTCCTTCCTGTATGAATGAATAAAAAGAACTTAATTCCGAGGAAAGTGCAATAACTCCTATATTAATGGTCAAAGAAACCAACCCAATGTATTGCAAAAATTTTCGAGCTCGCTCTGACATTCTGCGTTCTTTTCAGTTTTTTTTTTAATAAACTGACACAATTTCTGAAAGACAAAAAGAATCCTGACTTTTGTCAATTCATAGGCTTTTCTATAAAATTAGTCCTTGCATACATCGACACCGACAAATGAAAACCTAACATATCCACAGCACACAGTGGTGGAGTACAAGGCCTTTTCGGGAAGCTGAGGTTGCACCTTCCGGAAATAAACCTGCCAGAGCCCATGATAATTTTGTAAAGGTAAATCCAGAGATGGTTCATATAATTTCGTTTTTCAAAAGTGGTTCCTAATAGTTTACCCCATTAGTTTACCACCACCCCCCCCCAAATCTGTCTCATGTCTCTCATCTGGGAGAGCGAACAGGCCGTACCTATTTATAATCCACCACACTAGCCTAGAGCGAGTCGGCAGATAACCACGTGTTGTCGTATTTGTGGATATCCTAACGAATCCGGATAACTAAAGATGAATAGCAATGTTTTCGAAAATCACCAAATTATTAGACCAGTTTAAAAACATCCAGCTTTAATCTGCAGCAAAGCCTGGCTTACGTAAGCGACTGTGATCCAACGTTGGCTCGAGCCGCCCGAGCCAAGTGGAGAGCATAACTAACTGGAGTTATCCGCTGGCCCACTGCCGCGCGCTGCACTGACACATTAAGCACGCTGCCAACTCGTTATCGCGACAACGCAGAGAATAAAAACGCAGAATTAAGTTAGGATCTGTCTTTTGTTGCTGATTTGAATAGGACTTGGCCTGTTCCTTGTCGTTAATTACGTACTGCACTGCAATTTGCCAACGTAGCTGCATACTATTTACGTTCATTCTTGCGCCTTACTGTTTCTGAATAGCAATTGTCAACAAGGAGGCGATAGCAAAAATCTGTTCTCAATTTCCTTTTTACTAAGTTTTTTTTCCCACCGCTACCTAAAGTGCTTCCAATTCACATTGATAGAAAGGTAGTAAACATTTTTTGTCTGTGAAAATTAAACAAGATGGCGGTGTTATATCCGAATAAGGCCACGCGCCAAAACAATCACGCAGCACTATATCAGTAGGTTTATTCCAGCAAGAAATGACGAACAGCTCAAAAATATAATACTAGGTAAACACTAGGCTAGCGGCACTTAGCCCATACAAACGTATTCCCCTGTGTGTGTGTGTTTCTTGGAAAATAAAACTAGAGCAAAATATTCCTTTTACTAAAAAATCTATTAAAAATATAAAGGGTGTAACAAGACCCACAGCGAAGCCGAAAGGCACTTGTTCTTCCCGTCATTGCGATCATTTGTTTTGTTTTAGACCATAGCTAGGAACCTTCTATTAACGGAGACATTGGGGGTCAAAGTTCCAACTTTTTCATAAGTTTTTTTTTTTTAAATACATGTTTTTAATGTAAGATTTTTACTTTAAATACCTCCACGACCCCATTCAATCCATCCATCAACACAATGTTTTGAGTGCGTTACATTTAGTGTTACCGTAAAACGTGATTTTTCACCCCAAAAAAAAAGTCGTTTCCCAGTAATAGTTTTGGCATAAAGTTACTTAGTTTGATGTACATAATGCTTGGTTGACGGCTTCGTGAAGGGTCTGTTTACACCCTGTATACGGGGTAGAAGGGACACCGACGCGAAAACGTTCACCACGTATTCAGTACATCATGTTGAGCCCCCCCACAAAGAAATCTTTCATCGGTTATTAAAAAACAAAAATCAGCTGTTCCATAAATTTTGACCGGACAGGTACATATTGTACTTTTATAAGAATGATGTACTGGATACGTGGTACCCGTTTTCGCGTCTGTGTCCCTTCCACCCCGTACATATTTTATATATATTTAATAAAAATAATTAGTAACTTACATAAATTTTATTATAATAATTAAAAAAAATCGAGACAGAGGTTAAGGGCTACAGGGATGGACATAGATTTTTTAAATAAAAAAATATTTACTTTAGTTTTACTTTCCAGGCAGAAAACAGGGGAATTCGTTTAATGGGCTTAATAGAGTCGCTAACCTTTCCTCTCAACCATTCAGTGATCACGCTTAGGTACCTATATTCTACGAAGGGTTGACCAGGAATGATTGCACATCTAATAATAAATGTTAAATCTGGATTTTAGCCTAACATCAATTAAATAAGATAAATTGATACTGCTTAATCAGCACCGAACGACCATTAGCCCAGCTTCATCTAAAGGGAAATCTCAAGCAATTTCCCGACACTTGACGTTTTAAGAGGCCATAATTAAAGCGGACAATTAAAAATGGCAGTAAAGGTTGCGATAATAATAACAATTAAATGACTCTTCCGTTGTTAAACCGGAGATAACTATGGGTCAGATTAAGTAAATCTATGCAAATTCAGACAGTAATACGGGGTAATTTGGGTTCTCTCGCTGGCAATTGGTACTGAAAATGGGGGGCGCGTGAAAGTGCTGTGTAGTCATAACATTAGTTGCTTAATGTAGTACGACTTTTGTGTTGGGGCTGTATGAAATTCACATGGCTGTCTGATAAATACAAGACGAAGTGCCATTAAGTAAGAATTCATTATCTGTTACTTTTTATCGAAATTGGTTAAAAAGGATAAAAATACACGGTAATTTATTTGATTGATCAAATGACTTTCTATAAACAAGCCATCGGTCTTCCATGACAGAAGGCTTAATTTTATTCTGATTTAAATAAACTTGTCACACTTTCTGAGATTTCGAGGCAGAATATGCAAATACCGTTGTTTTAAAATGTTGGTGCGCCATTTATTTCGTTATCTCGTAATTACTTTGGGGACAGAATACTGTTGTAAGTTAAAAAAATAAATTAAAATTTGTCTCGTTCCAAGTTCCCAACGTTCTAAAGACGCGAGCATTTTCTCGCAAATAAAAAGTAAAAACATGTGCATTTCGCGTGTGCTGAGATTAATGTCGATGTACGTTTTTGTTTAGTGATGTGCAATTGTGCAGTTAGAATGTCGATGGATCGATATGGTTTGTTTTATTGGTCTATTTAAGTTGTAACAAGACATCTAGCGTAACTAGTGCACTGCAGACTGCTTGTCTCCGAGTACCAACCCTACCATACGCCATACATTGCAGTTTCAGCAGTCATTTATATATTAGTCTTTGGTCTATGGTAGCAGTTAAGGTGATTTTCGGAGAGCTAAAGAAACAAAAAAACGGACTGCGCAAAAAAAAAAAAAATGCCTGAAATAAATAAAAACTATAAAGAAAAAACAAGCCCGTTAATTCTTCTATTCTGCATAACAATTTATGATTTGTTTATGTGTGTATCGATTATAAAACTATTTCAACGGTGTAGTTGTTCAGTATTACTTTTAACAACAATCTAAACTTCTGAGCTTGTTTTTTTCTTTTTAGATTTTATTTATTTCAGGTTTTTTTTTTATTTTTTTACGCAGTCGGCTTTTTTGATTTTTTATATATATTTTTTTAACCTTAGTTCAGTGTAAGATGCAGACACTATGGAGCTAGACGTCCTGGCTAGCTCAATCTCTTTCCCACTCTATAAGTTTAAGTGACTTGAAAACAGTTCTGCTCTAGGAGGTCATGGTAGCCCCCTAGGTTCGCGTTTGACCACGATCTCACCTGACGGTTAGCAATGATGCGGTTGACTATAGAATACGCTTGCCTAGTTTTTTTTAGTTATTCCCCAATCATTATCTGTCTATGCTAGGTGCTTTTCCCAATTATTTTGAGGTCCCTTGGTTAGGCGTAACCAACCTATGGTTCAGAGCCAAAATATAGTCCGCGAAACAGTAAAGAATTCTAAATGGTCCCTGGTCAAAAACGTTGGGACCCACTGGTTTAACCGGATTCAGTGTATCAGTATTTTACAAGTGCAAGTGTCTGTTGTAGTTTCCAACATTAAATTAATATATCTTCTCGATAGCCAAACATCGACACTCCAGCATGCCTTGTCGTCAGCCGCTGCCCGTGTCGCGACTGCTGCAGGTTTTATTTCACTTCATTTCGCCGTGACATGCGCCGCGTTAGCCAATAACGATGATGTAATAACACATTTTTTGGATTGTTTTTAAGAAACAATTATTGTTGAAGAATGGTTTATGATCTTTGACTTATGACACCTGCACTTTGTTTGTGGGAAATACTTTTTTGGTACGAATTACATCAATTGTAAATGTACGTCTAACGTCATTCGTAAAAGGGTTGTTTTTATTTAACTCTAAGCATAAGTAGCGTTAAATTTAATTACAGTATTTACTGAGCTCACTTTTTTAATCAGTTCACCTGTTATCGAATTCAATTCATAAACAAACATAGGTAAATATTGTGTACCTACACAACCTTAGCTGGGGCCTGGGGAAAAGGATGGCGGTCGTCGCTAGGCTGGGCCGAGCAACGCAATTCGTGAAAATATTTAGGAGGTTAATTAACTTTCCCCCTTCATTTTTAGTCTAAGACGATACATCTTCATTCATCAAAGACCATCTATTTCCCCGTACATCCTTCTGTAATGAACTCCATGACCTCAGAGGGCCGAGGCTGAATAGTCATTGTTTTTGCCTCGAGTCTGTGGGGAGGACGCAAAAAATAGTTGTCTATGGCGAAAGGACGGCGCGCGCCACGATGCGAATAATCCACTAGTAATAAAAACAGTGTCTCTTCTCTTCGCTTTGGTTAGGGGGGAATTGGGGTGGTTGTGTGTTTGGATTAAAAGGGACAGCAAGTGGTTTGGGAAAGTCCTTAGATCCTTTGTAAGGAGAAAATGGTATGTGTAAATGAAGTGCAAGTGATGGTTTCCTTTCCATGACGAACTTGTGTTTTTGGCCCAATTGAAACTTTTCATGAATGAAAATAGGAAGGATTTAAAGAAAATAAATACAAGTTAATCCTATTACTTTTATATCTTAAGTAGAAGTTCAAATAAGAAATGAAAATAGCTCTACTGCTTCAGAAGTTCAATATCCGTCCAACACCGCGATGTCTCAATTTCTCCGACAAGCATGGTTCACCTACCAGGGCTAAGAGAGTGAGTTTATTAAAAATTGGATTTGTTCTCGCACGCGGCGCCGCCCGCACACCGGTGCATTATTATTATTATTTTATTATTACCCCGTAAGTGGGGAACAGTAGGCTTGTCGATGGGTAAATATTTTGTTTTGATTTGACGATGCGATTCGTTTTCTTTTGCTGGTGTAGCGAAGGGAAAATAAGGATTCTTTCGCCGCTGTATTCAAAAGACAGATTAATAAGTCTCTAACCATAAAAATGATGACAAATATTTTGCAGTGACGAATAAGTTGGTGTACTTGAACCTATTAAAATATTGTTATGAGTACATAGGTATAATATCTTTCAGCGTGCACCACAGCTATATTGGCGATTCTTTTCTGTCCAGTCTTCTTCTACTAGGGATTCAACATCTAACTTTGCTTATAGCTGTTCTTCTTGTTAAGTCCCAATATAGCATAGGTACTAAATACATAACGTAACATCACTTTCAAGTTAAGATTATTAAAAAAAAAAACAATAATAACTTTCCAATCTGCTTGAATCTAAAGCCAAGCTTCTTTGCTTCTCCGGCAGCGGGTTAACGGAACAATTTATAATTTAATTACCATTGAACCCATTAAAGTTGTGCAGTTCCGCCTCGGCATGGCGGCATAGCGGCATGGCGGCATAGCGGCATAGCGGCATAGCGGCATGGCAAAGATACGTATTTGTAAATTAGATCGGAACTTGTTTAATCTCGTTTGTGACCCTTCACCCTCTGCCCTCCGGCACGTCGACCTAAAATATTGCTGACATTTTTCAGGGACTTAGTCCTCTGTTCACCCCTCAACGATGAGGGATAGTTATAACGAGATGTGTTTGTTTGCTATCCGAAGGGGCGGTGAATTAATTTTGTTGAAATTTTCAACTTTGATATATTTGTTCGTTTATTTCTGGCTACAATATCCCACGGTAAACAGTTTTGGTTTTAATTTTTCGGACTCGAGAGTAATTTATTTGATTGATTGAAATTATGTAGTTGGTGTCATAGATTTGTTTTAAAAAATAAATTAAATTCGATGACAGAATTTTAGATTTTAGCATCTCTTATGAGGTATAGTTAAATGTTGACCGGCTCATATAAATAACCAGGTACTCACCTGGTTATCTTTGCTCGTGACGTTTAATGATGCCTATATTATATTCTACCAAATATAGAAATCATTTAATGTACCAAGAAGTACTTTGTACTTTAAGTATTTTGAGATGATTTGAGGTATTTCCAGGTCTGACCACTAAGCGAGTAACCACTCTTCAACAAATTGCCTCCCCCGCACTTCAGCAGCTACAGTATCTACTTCGACATAATTACAATCAAATCAAATGCAATCAAAGAAAGCCTGCATCCACCATGGGTACCAGTATGTCGTCCGGGTGGTCTCGAAGCGCGCCGTCATCAGCGCCGGAGCAGCGTTGCCAATCGCTTAGACGCGCCGCCATTTGTACTGACACCGTAAGGTTTTTTCTTTTAAATGCAGTTGAAGGAAGTAATCTGAGAGGGGAAATTAATTCGAGAATAAGGTTTTAACGTGTCGGTGGGTATAAGCTATATGTGGTCTTGAACAACCTTATTGTTGATATGTAGCTGGACTAAGCTTTTAAAAACAGCTTGATCAATTTGAATAAGTAAGTAAGTACCTTGTGAAAAAACTAATTCGGTCTATTGTAACACCATTGTATACCATGTTTTACGCAAATAAATGATTTATGTTTATGTATATTTCATAGATTGATAATATAACATAGGACTCCTGAAAATGATTAAATACACCTATTTCACTTTCGGCTTGGAATACTTACGTTCCCAGATAGACGGCCATCCCCAGCTACCTATGATTATTATGGATGATGATTTTCAAAAACGGTAGCACCCATTTTCTGCAGGGCAATAGTATAAGACTAGGAGGAAAACGATGACAACATTTTAATAGGTAGGCAATAAAATAAAGTATGTGCCGCAGGAAACATCCAAACTATTATACAATATGCAATATGCAATTGTATAATACTGTGCGCCACTCTTGATTCTCTTCATCAATGTCCGTCTGCGTGGTCCATGTCTCCTTTTCCTCGTCTGTCCGGCTGACAAATCAATCGGCGATGCATGAGTGATAGCCGATCGGCACGGGTCTAGCCGACGGACATTTGCATTGACTGATCTGTTATTGAAGCGATACAGACGTTCATAATCGTGATGTAATGGATGGACGGTGGTTATATTTGTAACTACAGAACCTTTATAAGACTCAGTTCATAACTGCACACATGGCAGTTGGCTTTATGAAAAAACTAACAGTTTATAGTTTTGTATGGTATCTACGGTACTTCTTCTTTTTCTTTATGTCGCCAGAAAGACATAATTATTTCGAATTTTGTTAGCCCTAAATTTCATAACTTAGACTGTGTGTTTGTCTTCCTCCAAAAATCACCAAGATCACTGGTGGCACGATCGGGATCACTTCATTTTCAAAGCTACGGTTCACGCTTCTAGATCTAGATTCTAGAAAGTCTATTATTTTATCAATTCATAGGAAAATGATTATACACATTATTCTCTTCCCTTTTACACACTAATGTCTACATTTCTTTTTCATTTTTCCTTTTTGCGGGTCTGCTGGCAGAAATTTCTTTTGAAAAAAGCAGTACCTTTGTACTCATATATTATAATGTTATTTTCCTGTGTTGTCTTCTGTGTGTGCATAAATAGTTAAATAAATAAATAAAATAAATCAGAACCGGAACAAATGGCTCCGTACTATCTATAGTTAGAGGTCTGTTGCCAAATAAAATCAGTCAATTTCAGCCTCGTTCCTTGACACAACAGTTCTAGCTTTCTAGGTAGCTCATCCAGTAGCTAAGTCTCCGCTAATCCCCATCCACTCTTCATTTAAATCTCTGCTGTCACTACACACGGTATCCGCATGAGAGAACATCGGCATTACCGTCAGGGACTGGCAATGCGATCCGCGCTTCGTGGAACTTTTCGTTTGTCATACTGTACCTACTGTAGACTTTATTCACTTGTACCGACGTGTGTTAGTGCCGATAATTATGTTAATTTAATGTATATTTATAGCTGACTTGGAGAGGGAAATTGTTCTAGGTCCGTTGTTATTCCTATGTTATATAAATGATATACCCTTAACTATAGAACATCCCATAACTCTTTTTGCTGATGACTGTACCACAATATTTACAATTTTTAAAAACTTACAAAAATATGAACAGGATATAAATAATAGCTTAAGTTTAATTATTAAATGGTTAACCGATAACAACCTACAAATTAATATTGGAAAAACACATGTCATGCACTTTAACCAGACAACCAATCCTGTAAATCCAAATGTTAAATATGAACATAACAACATTGTTAAAATTGACAACACAAAATTTCTAGGGCTTTGGTTAGATCGGCAGATGACATGGAAAACACATATTAAGCATTTAATAAAAAAGCTAAATCAATAATGCTATGCCCTACACAATTTAAATAAAGTCGCGAATCTCAGCACCGTTCTTACCGCATACCACGCATACGTCTCCACAACACTGCGATATGGAGTAATATTCTGGGGTAATTCTACGGATAGGGAAGCGGTCTTTAAAGCCCAAAAAAATGCGTTCGTGCAGTATGCATGATCCAAAACACTGACAGTTGCAAACCTTTTTTTTATTAATCTAAAATTATTACATTTATTAAGTTGCCATATTTATCAAAAATAACCCTAACCAATTCGAAACAGTATCCTCTAAACGCCGCAAAGGTGCACTTAAGTCCAAATCCCATCAAACAGCCCTTTACTCAAAAAGTTTCCTAGGAATGGCGCCAAAAATATTCAATAAACTAGGTACCTAAGTCAATAAAAACATCAAGAGATCCCAATACGTTCAAAAGCATACTATTCTATAAATGAATACCTTGAAGAAAAATTACCGTTTTTTATTTTATATTTTTATTACTTTTATTAGCTTTAGTTCATAAGATTATTATTATTACTTACAACTCAACAATTTAATTGTTTACTTACTTTGTTATTTGTCTCTGTTTAACGTATATTTTATAAAAGATTTAATTAGCTGTAATAACAGTACCTAGTTTTAGTTTTTATTTAAGTTTCAGTTTTTATACATACCTATAAAAACTACCTGCACGACTTGAATGTGTAGACATTATTTGTACGCCTTTGCAAGGCAGCACATAGTGAAACATAACTCTTTTTGATAACACCGTGTATTTACTTTACCTATGTGTCTCAAATAAACATATTTGAATTTGAATTTGAATTTCAAAGTTGATGTTGAGTTGACAATGGGCGAGTCAGGTCACTGGATTGGAATAGTCATCTTCTTCTTATCGAATCGATGATTCAGATTTTGTCCGACCGAATATGGCATGAAATTTCTTTTTAGGCAACCAATTCTGCTGACTAGTTCATTTTCATGCATGGATGTGCATAACATGAGAAATTCTCGCGGGTATACCTATTTTTTACAAAACTTAAAAGCATATCTCATGAAACCTAAACATTACTTACGCCCTTTAAGAAAATGATTATCCTGTAACACTTACACTAGACATTATAGAATTTTAACCCAGATGATAGACTATCTGTTACAGCGCTTTATTAAATTACTAAGTATATTAGCTGTTCTGTTTTGTGATGACCTCGCTGGTCTAGTGATGCTGGTCTACTGCTAAGCATGAGGTCCTGGGTTCGATTTCCAGGACGGGGCAAAGTGTTTTTGGGTTTCTCAATTAAAATGTATTTGTGTCCAGTTCATGGCAATATAGGCTCGCCGCCTATTACATGGCACTTCAACTTAATGGCGAAATGTGCCTAACCCTTCGGGGATTTCAAGGCGTCATGATGTTATCAGTATCAATCGATATTGTAGTTAATGACTTCTTGCACTTAGCACATTATGCAAACAACCTTGCCTTCACAAAGTAGTGTAGCATTTGTATCAACGTAAACGCTTACTCACTTTTACCTAGATCAGTAGATTAGTTAGCTCAAGTTAACTTGACTACGTAGAATCTGGTGGCTGTTATAGTTTAATGTCTTATTCAAACGCCAGATGATATACACGATTGTCCGAGCGAGCGGAACGGGCTCGTGTTTGAATTATTTAAACTATTTGCCTTGTCTACCGATATTGATTTAGTTTGGTTTACAAGTCGGTTGATATAATAAAGGATAATAAATGTTATTCCTAGTGAAAGTAAGAACGACTTCCTGTTGTCTTCAAGTTGTTTTCTTTTAGTTGTTTTTTCTGAGCAGTGGGTGAATCGCAAGATTTATTCTCGAGGCAGTATCTGATAAAAGTACAAACAGTAAGTTTCCAATACAATGTAAAGAAGTTCCCACCTTAGACCTAAACAAATTCGTGCGGTGTTCCACAGGGATCGGTTCTAGGACCGGCCCTGTGGAACATCGGTTACGACTGGGTGCTGCGCGCCGACCTCCCTACCGGCGTCAGCGTAGTTTGCTACGCTGACGACACGCTGGTACTGGCACAAGGGAGGTCGCACGAGGCGGCGGCCGAAAACATGACACGCGGGGTTGCGATAGTCGTGGATAGGATCCGGCAATTGGGTCTCGAGGTGGCATTGCACAAGTCCGAGGCCATGTGTTTTCATGGGCCTCGGAATGCGCCACCGTCGGGATCCCTACTGACGGCAGGAGGGGTTTCCATCGGCGTCGGGTCGACGTTGAAGTACCTAGGACTCGTCCTCGACAGCCGGTGGAAATTCGTGGAGCACTTCCGACGTTTGGCTCCCAAACTGGAACGGACAGGTGCTGCCTTCAAGCGGCTCTTGCCCAACCTGAGGGGTCCAAACGCCTCCTGCCGGAGGCTATACGCGGGGGTCGTGCGGTCCATGGCCCTTTACGGGGCCCCGGTGTGGGCGCGTTCTTTGAGGCGGCAAGCCGCCCACTACCTGAACGCGCCCCAAAAGGTGATAGCCATAAGGCTAATCCGGGGGTACCGCACGATCTCCGGCGAGGCGGCTAGCCTCCTTGCCGGATTGCCGCCATGGGATCTGGAGGCGATAGTCCTCGCGCGCCTGCATGAATGGCGCGCGGAGGCACTACGTCGGGGGGAGACTCCGCTGCCGCGGCAAATTGCCGCTCAGCGGACAGACCTCCGGCGTGATCTCATGGCGACATGGAGAGAGCGACTAATGCAACCCCGTGCAGGGCACGCTACCATTGTGGCGATAAGTCCCCTCTTTGAGGAGTGGTTAGAGAGGCGCCACGGCGCCCTCACCTACCGCCTGACGCAGATCCTCACCGGACACGGTTGTTTCGGGAGGTTCCTGCACCGAATCGGGCGGCAGGAAACGCCCGGGTGTTTCCACTGCGAGGATCGTCCGGAGGACACGGTGGAGCACACCTTAGAGGTCTGCCCCGCTTGGGCGGAGCACCGCCGTGTCCTTGTAGCGGCGATTGGCGGCGGCGATCTCTCGCGTCCGACCCTGGTTCAAGCCATGGTCCGGAGCGAGAGGGAATGGGAAGCCGTCACCACCTTCTGTGAAGCAGTCATGCTTGTGAAGGAGGTGGCGGGACGTGAGAGGGAAAGAACCTCACGTCCCAGCCGCCGCGGGAGACGCCCTGGGCGTCGGGGGTCACGTGGTGGCTCCCGGCCACCGTAGGCGCGGGCCTGTGGACGGCGAGTTATGGGCTAGCTCGCCGTCCGGCCGTCTTATGACGACAGGCCGTGTCGACGGCGCGTTCGTGTTCCACGCGCGCCTCAAAGAGATGTCAGCAACCGAGTAGGGGTCCGCATGGGCCGATGCCTGCCAGAGCTGCGGGACTGTTCGAAAGAGACACCGTGGCCCTGGAACACAAAGGGCAAAGAAGGAACATGGATGGGTTTTAGTCAGTACAAGTCTGACACTCCCTTCCGCTCCGCCCAGAGTGGGGGGGGTCATTTGATGATTTCCCATCCAAAAAAAAAAAAAAGGCCTAAACAAATGAGATCGTTTTCAAAACGTTTCGTATTTCTAGAACGACTTTCGACAGGATCGACATAGGTAGGTAAGCTTTTCGTTAGCTAATGTCAGTTCAATATATTTTTGGCTTTTCGATCATGATTCTCGCTGCTAGAATGTCTTTTGTCTAGGCCCTCTGAAATACATAAATAGCTGTTATGTAGAAAGACGCAGTAACTTTTTTGCTTGTCTATGGTGTGTCACTGTATTACCCATAACAGTTTTATGGCAAGCGTCAGTAATCTGGGGAGGGATGAATAAGGAGATTATCACAATCAATACAAAGATGTGGCTATTTTTTGTGTAAGCTTGTTTAATTAAATATCCGTCTTACAATTTTTGTATGTCTTATAATTTGGATTTCTGTGTATCTAAAAATTTATGGTCCAGTATCTTTTCAGATGTCAACTTTGCGGGGTCTCCTAGTTTCTCTCCTCAAGATGGCTGCCGGCTCACCACCTAGTATCCACATGTGACAAGGCACTACAAATAGTGGCAGACAATTACATTTATCACTCTATATTTATCTTGATATTTTTATAGCTCTTTTGGCGCTTCAATAACATTGCCAGGGCTCTGTTGGTAAAAAAAAGAAATTGTCTGTGGAAATTGTATTGAAAAAAAAACAAGATGACGGTGTTAGTTCCAATTCTTGCCACACGCCAAAAGGACCACGACGCACTATATCTTGATTTACTTTCTAGAAAATCTAGTCTAAGAAACCTAACTCTAGTCTAACTTAATTTTCTCACGGCTTATGAGAATGGACGTCTAGAATTGTGCACAATTCTGCACGTGCGTCAATGCATGTGTATAACGGTGTTAATTGTGTAACTCGGTCACTTGTCACGAAGTCTAGGCTGTCTAGAGTGGCACTTTACGATGTTACACCATTTCTCCAGGTCAATTGTAATTGTCATAGTTGATTGGGAGACACGCACTGTGATGGTTCTATTTCTTCTATTTACACAGTAAAGTGACAGTTACAAGTAACAATTAACGTGTTTGTAGAGTTCCTAGATAGTTCTAATTGAAGCTTCTTTGAACTACTTGATAAAATCCTGTCTGAAACTCGTTAGAGTGATGGCTGAAACTGCTGAAAGTAGTCCAACAGTAGGAAATTAAATTCCATAGAAAAATGTTTTTCAAAGGAGTTACGAGCTAATTCTGAAGTTAATGCAAGAAAAGTTCAAGTCACAAACTAATTTATTGGACGGGCAGAGGAGTAATAATAGTTAGTTAAAGTGTTGGTCAAGTTTTACCGCTGTTACTTAAGTACCACTTGTGGAGTCGTGGGACTGAAACTATTAATACGAACATTCAGGCCATTGAAAGAAAGGGAAAGTTTTTCTATGTTCTTAGAACGAAATCTACTTATTTATTAGATACTTAATCCATTAGGTACCTCGTCGAGGGCCACTGTTGATTAAAGGCTATTGTAGTAACTTGGTTTCGAGCTAGCTGTCCTTCTATAGGAAAACATTTCGTTTTCGACGTAAGTATATGACTTTTTTTTTCGACAGCTTAGGATCCCTTAACCCTAAGCTGTCACATAATATTTTTTATTTAGCCTCTATTGTCCCAATGCTGGGCAAAGGCCTCCCCAATAGCCTATCACTCTTCTCTCCGAAAACCGCACATAATAATAACACGAAATATATGATATATTTTTCGCGGTTTTCACATTCGTCCTAATTTAATTCGCCGTCATGAGCAGAATGGAATGAAACGATTAGGGTAAGAAAAAACTACTGTTGTACAAAATAACAATTCAATGTTTGAGATCATTTTGTAGACAGAGGTAAATAACAACGAAATATGTAATAAACCTGTCTATCAGCAAATTATTGATCCCTTTCAGTAAGAAGTGACGTTCAATTGAAATGCGAAGGGAGGAGGGAGGACATCCCACATAACATAGGAAGATCAGCATATGTGTCACAGGTAACATACTGAGAAATAAAATACTTGCTGCTTTGTTGTATTGTGTGAAAACGGTAGACGGGTACAAGTGTTTACAGAATACGAATATTCAGGAAAAATGATTGTAGAAATACAATCTAGTTTTGATTCAATAAAATTGTGTGGTTTGCTGTATCGAACTGGCTACCAAACCAAATCCTTCTTTGTATGCTAAAACGTCTTGGCGAATCTTTTATAGTAGTATTATCTATCGCAGAGGGTAGGCATGAGGTTTACCTAATATCACACCCACATTTCTTCGAGCACATCGAGCACAAACCCTTAGTATAAAAAAAAAATTGAAATTCTTAGTAAAAAACCTAATAACACTGCCAGACCTTGGGAATCGAACCAATGACCTCATACTCCACAGTAGCGTTTGCGACTACGACATTGGTGTCGTAACAATGAGGTAGGCCATGACTGGGTAATCTAAAATCTTTATCAAAAGGGTTTCTCCTGAATAATAAACTTCGTTCAGTCAAAATTTTTTTTCAGATTAACCAACTTAATAAAAAAAGCATGTATTCAAATAGACCCGTGACAGGCACTTCTCAATAGTCAAAAGTAAGCCTACAGTCCAGCCACAGGGAAAAAACTGTGAATGGACTGTAGTTGTACAATCTTAAGCGTAGATTTCATAGAGAATAATGGACAAGAAACTCCATGGACGCTCTTTTCAAATAGGTTACATGTAACACAGCCCTTGGTACAATATTGTTGCATCTGATTAGATATGGAGCAAGAGAATACAGAACACTTCAAAACTAAAAAAAATGGAAAAGCCCTACAAAAGTACAAAACTAAAAATATCTACATTGCACTCACATTTACAAATAAATGGATTAAGCATTTTATACATATAAAACAATGGTAATCAAAGTATACAAAAAAAAAGGAACTAGAAGGGGAGCATCTCTTCAGCTTATCTCTTTTTTCTTTTAGGTATGGAAGATACATACCAGTACAAGGAAATCCTCCGTTTAACTCTATTGCGAGCCTGTCAGCCTGTAGCCTGTCAAGTTGAAGACGGTTGCCGCTCAACGCACCCGTCAATACTCAGACGGAATTATTATTTTACAAGTTTTAGCGGAAAACTGGAGAAACGGGTATTATTTATGTGGAAATAATAAAAAAAAGAAAATTAGGACACAGATGGAGATATAACAAGACTTTTACTTGTTTAAAGATGAAGCCTGCTCAAGACTCTGGTGGTGGGTGGTTTAAGAGAAAGGAATCATTCGGTTACTTTAAAACCCTTCTTAACCGGTAGCCTTGAAATTGGTACGTACTATTATTGTTAAATCAACGATGAGAAAAGGAAGATACTAAAGTTAAGTTTTAAACTTTTTTTGTTTAGAATTTCATACCATCTTTCCCTTCATAATAACACAACATCATGTACGTATCTCAAATGATGGATTAATAGAAGTTAAATCTTATTCAGAATTTCAGACTATCTTTCAGTCCAATTTCAGGCTGAAACGTGTCCTACATGCAATTACTATCGACCGCTAGGTGTCGCTGGCAGTGAGTGGCTTTACTCTCTCAGCGCTCCCCACACAATGAACATCGCACCGCGAACATAAAGGAGTGCTACACAGAAAGATAACAAAACATGACAGTCTAAATGCGCTCCCGCACCGGGAGCATTCGCCTGTAATGTAACAGCACATATTCGAGCATTACATTAGTAGGTGAAGAGAGCATTACAGTGCACACAAATTACTTGTTTCTGTGCAAAATCGAATCTTGACATTACTGGTCTCCGTCCGTCCAGTTTTTTTCAAGATAGCGTCCGGTCACGCGACAAGTCGTGGTCGTAGAGTAGAGCGCGATGTCCCTTACGAGCTTTTGTTCGAACTCGGCAAGCGTTGCTTTACCTTATCTTTTGACCACGAACTAGAGCTAAAATGGAATAAAAAACTGTCATAGTTATCAAATGTGTATAGCCACGTTGGTTTTGTGGTTAGCATGAGGTCTTAGGATCAATTCCCAGGTCGGCCAAAGTGTTATTAGGTTTTTCCATTTGGAATTTCCTAGTAGCGGCCACGGAGTCTGGATCTGTGTCCGGTAGATAGCAATAAGCTTGCTCCCTATAACATGGGACTTGGCGAAATGTGGGTGTGCTATTAGGTACACCTCTGTCTAATTCTTCGGAGATTACAGGCGTGATGTTATGTGTAAAGTATAGCTTTTATAGCATTCACCACACTACTACCCAAGCACTTCTGGTGGCATCAGGCCGCTGTAATTAAGTCGCTTCAGACGCGGCTAATAGTACTGAGCGAGTCATAACTTGTAACTGCATCGTGTTCAACCCATCTCTTACTCTTGGGGTAGTCAGACGACTATTGTAGGGGTGGTTATAAGTTTATAACGACGGCAAGGAGAAGCTAGATTTTACTGATTTATATTTTTGTAATGTTATTCGGGTAGAAAAGGCGTTATGTGAGTAAAGAAATATATAAAGTTATAAAGTTATTTGAAATTGGTATATTTAAGTTTATCGTCTATTATGTATAGCAATACAACAACGCTTACCCTTTAGTGGAGAAGAACAAAACTGATACAGAATTACCAGCAGCAAAAGTGCCATAAAGCAAAATACGCTGTAATCTAATTCCAACATCGCACCGCGAACATAAAGGAGTGCTACACAGAAAGATAACAAAACATGACAGTCTAAATGCGCTCCCGCACCGGGAGCATTCGCCTGTAATGTAACAGCACATATTCGAGCATTACATTAGTAGGTGAAGAGAGCATTACAGTGCACACAAATTACTTGTTTCTGTGCAAAATCGAATCTTGACATTACTGGTCTCCGTCCGTCCAGTTTTTTTCAAGATAGCGTCCGGTCACGCGACAAGTCGTGGTCGTAGAGTAGAGCGCGATGTCCCTTACGAGCTTTTGTTCGAACTCGGCAAGCGTTGCTTTACCTTATCTTTTGACCACGAACTAGAGCTAAAATGGAATAAAAAACTGACATAGTTATCAAATGTGTATAGCCACGTTGGTTTTGTGGTTACTGCTGAGCATGAGGTCTTAGGATCAATTCCCAGGTCGGCCAAAGTGTTATTAGGTTTTTCCATTTGGAATTTCCTAGTAGCGGCCACGGAGACTGGATCTGTGTCCGGTAGATAGCAATAAGCTTGCTCCCTATAACATGGGACTTGGCGAAATGTGGGTGTGCTATTAGGTACACCTCTGTCTAATTCTTCGGAGATTACAGGCGTGATGTTATGTGTAAAGTATAGCTTTTATAGCATTCACCACACTACTACCCAAGCACTTCTGGTGGCATCAGGCCGCTGTAATTAAGTCGCTTCAGACGCGGCTAATAGTACTGAGCGAGTCATAACTTGTAACTGCATCGTGTTCAACCCATCTCTTACTCTTGGGGTAGTCAGACGACTATTGTAGGGGTGGTTATAAGTTTATAACGACGGCAAGGAGAAGCTAGATTTTACTGATTTATATTTTTGTAATGTTATTCGGGTATAAAGGCGTTATGTGAGTAAAGAAATATATAAAGTTATAAAGTTATTTGAAATTGGTATATTTAAGTTTATCGTCTATTATGTATAGCAATACAACAACGCTTACCCTTTAGTGGAGAAGAACAAAACTGATACAGAATTACCAGCAGCAAAAGTGCCATAAAGCAAAATACGCTGTAATCTAATTCCTACTAAGCAGAGTCCAAATATCAAGAATATTCTTGACTAGCTTTTTCCCGCGGCTGGCAACGTTTCGTGCCTATGACACTCGAAGATAGTAAAGCTTCCCATTAGTGAAACAATTTTCGGAATCGGACATCGTTCCGAAGGTTACCTCGTACATCCAAACTTTCAACTTACAAACGTACTAACTTAAAATCTTTATAATATTCATCATCTGCCTAGCCTTTTCCCAACTATATTGGGGTCGGCTTCCAGTCTAACCAGATGCAGCTGAATACCAGTATTTTACATGGGGGGACTGCCTATCTGACCTCCACAACCTAGTTAGTACTGGGTAGTACGATTCCCCTTGGTAAGGCTGGTTGTCAGACTGTTTGGGCCACTGACTACCTGTAACGACTGTCAAAGATCTACAAATGACAGCCGGGACCAACGGCTTAACGTGCTTTCCGAGGCACGGAGGAAACTTGGTATGTAATGGGCGGTCACCCATCCACAGACAAGCACGGCTTAACCTAAAGATCGACCCGAGCGGCTGTTATTATTTTGCCACGAGCTCCTTAAAATCTTTATAATATTGTGATAGGTAAATAGAAAGTAGAATCCCAGTTCTTTTTCACTAATCCAGCGTCAGCTCTTTCAGAATCAAGTATTTTCATAGATCAGTCAAACCCTGCACAAACAAGTATAAATCAGTGTAACAATAGTAGGATGATGTACAGCCTCCGCGACGTGCTCGTAAATCTCTCCGGCAGATCTATAAATTCATTACGACCACGAGGGAGCCCGGCAGAACTCATTCTTTTAATTTATCGGCTCCTAGACTTACGCCGGTTAATTTAATACTGGTTATGATTTCATTGGCCTGGATATTAAGGTTAATTTTAAACTGTTAAATTGACTTTGCCCTTATGAATTTATTTAAACTTAATGTACGGATTGTATAGTAGTGGTACATAGGCGGAGGCATTGTCCACCAGTCGAGCTTTGGGTCAAGTAGGACAACACTATGATAGTGCAAAAAATAAGCAATTTTTCTTTTGTATAAAACTTACTAATATCTTACAGTAGATAAAAGCAGATAGGACATGACATAAGCTTCTATACAAATTCATGAAATTATAGATTTCAGTAGTTCCCTTTACATCAAATGCTTTTCGAATACATCAGCAGCACTCTTTAAAATGCAACAATTTCAGCATCGAATTTGTTTAATACATTTCTATTTTGACTTGAGCAACCTTTTCACACATTTTGAAATTCATCCTTTGCAGCGAAAACTGGGCTGTCGTAGGATTTTACTAACGATTGTTGATGTAACACCCTGTAATTTCCGAAGTATGTATAAGAAAGAAGCTATTATCATGGGCGTTATGATGGTTAACTAAGCTATTACTATAACATACTTCCACTTCTTTGCGTGTCGATTTGACTCAAATTTAAGAGTAGCTCCTCCTGCATACCTGCATAGCTCTATCATTGGCATCAAATACATTTTTGATTTGGCTATTGGTATCATAGTTTTTGTTGATAGAATGTCAATTTGCCTTGGCCCGTCAGTTCCTTGCCATTTATGTTCATTGTCAAGTAATATTAACAATCGATAGGTATTTCCCTGTTGTTGATGGTCATACCCTTATACCCTTATCACACTTGTTACCCCCAAGAGGTTAGGCAGCTGTGTATACCTATAGTACTCCAATATTTCAGCCTATTGCCATAAACCGGACACGAGACTCCGTGGCAGTTACTGAGAAATTCCTGATAGAAAACCCCGATAACACGGGCAGTGTTATTGGGGTTTTCTATCAGGGAATCTGGGAATCAAACACAGGTCCTCATGCTCAGCAGTCGCGCTTGCGACCACTAGAACATCGAGGCTAGGTGGATAGTCATCAGCGTCAAACGTCACAGTGAATGCAAGATGCGTGACACCTGATGTATTCGTGTCACACGTGTCACATGCGCTCAGCATAGTTCAGGTGGCGCCACCTGTCGCCATCGCTCGCATACTTCACGTGTTACGTGTAACATACAGGAAAAGAAAGAAACAATTTGTTTGACATTAAGATTTAAAGTCGAGGAGAGATTTAATGCGGATACCAAATGTGCAAGCGAACCTACAGACCAACATCTGCATAGCATCAGGCAGGGTTCTCCTAACGTCCATAAATACTAAGTGGAATAATCACCAAACTTAGATAAACACATTGGCGACCAAGCGTCAGTAAAAAAAACAGGTTTGACAGAGGTTCACTTGAAAAATTATCCTTTTGTGTGGTGTACATACGTATACTGTGATTTCACATAAAACGACAACTTTGAACAACCTTAGTAAAGTTCTAGTTAACAAACTTTAATTCAATTTTGAACACATTGATTAGTGGTCGGATTCGAACCCGCGATACTGACCGGCCGTGTCTCATTCACCACTTATCGCTCGGGTTATCACGCTACTGTTCCGCGAAACATAAATCAAGTTAAAACAATATACTAATACCTTCTTATTCGGAAACTGGTTTATATTCATTTACTGCTTAATGTACACGTAATATCGACTTGGTTCATGGATCATAGAAACAGGGAAGTGATCTTATAAAAAAAAATAGTTTTTCTGTTTTAATACCCGCATTTTGCAACTTCACGAATGTTTGCCAACGACGAAGCACTGTCAATGTCATACAAGCGACAAGAGATCCTTGTAGCATTGGCACTAGAGTAGCGTTACGGACAATGAAACGTATTCACATGAGAATTTTAAACCTCGTCGAAAATAAAGATGAAGTTTATGGTTTGACGGACTTTTGAACAAAGTTAAACAGCTCTAGTGGCACCCACACAATTAAAATCGGAAAACAATAAGAAAATAAATAATTTTCCTTAGTTCCTATTCCCTTTCACGAAGAGATATGCTAAAGTATTCCCGTGGAAATCTTACACCATTTTGTCTTATCTCCCTTATTTCTATGATCATTCGTAATACACTTTAGCGGAAGAGTTTAATTATAAATATATTCTGGAAACAATGGCGACAGCGCCAGGATTAAGATTTCGTTGTAATAATAAACCGGCGTTTGGAGAAACATGACCTTGTTCTGCGTACGGAGCTTAATATAACGCGGATCTACTTAAGGACGTTTGTTTTAGATAATTTCTGTAGTACAATGTTTTTATGTAAAACAATAGTTGACAATTTAAGGCAGAGATGTACAAATTGATGCTGTTCGTTTCATATATTACTGATCTTTTGGCGCTCTAATGATGTTGAATAGAGGGCGTTGCTGGTATGCAGTTTTGGGAAATTGTTTTATGAAATGCTTTGAAAAAATAAGAAGTCGGCGTTAGTCCCGATTGTGCCCATGTCCCCCAATTGATCCTTGTACATGAGCAGCCATAGGTCTCACCGAATGCAGATTGTGTTGTATTGTCCGCTTTTTGCTTTCTGTCTTGTGACTTTTGACAGCACTTTTTAGGAAGAAGGAGTTCTGAACTACGGACTCCCGATTATATCCTTCACAAAATTACGAGATTCCTTTACGATGTTTTCCTCGAAATCTGATGCATGACACGAAATAAATACTAATTGGTCTACCTCTGCGTGTGACTTTAGTACATTTAACATTACTGGGATATATTTTTTATCCAGCAAAAACCAGTAGTGTTTATAATGAAGATGTCGGTCGTTATGTCTGTAATGACCGCTAATAGGTCCTGAGACGAGGGCGGGGCAGCTTCCATTAGGCTGATGGGTTCCGGCAACCGAGGAGCAAGCTGTGTCACGTGTAATCAGACACTGTTATTGCTAATTTTCTGCACGATCATATACGTAAGAATGAGAACCAAAATTTCGGAATTTGCAGTAAAGATCACATTTGTTACAAACTTCTGCGCCTGATCTTCTCTCTGCTGCTATAAAATCTGTGTGCATCGTAATGAAACTACCTTCTAATTGGTCTGAGGGACCAGACATGAGGAAATCGCTAACAAAGCATTTGTTTTTACAACGATTTTGTACAGAAATGATAAATACCTTTCAGTAGCCAATTTATTGCTATCTTTTCCTTCATCGTTATCGGTAATCGCTGAAACATTGGCACTTTGTTGTCACTCCAATATTCTAAACTTTACCAAATAAGAAGAAGGAGACTGAAACTGTGGGACGTTTCTTAAATGTCATAACATTTAAGAAACGTCCTACAGTTTCAGTCTCCTTCATCCCGGGTTTTAAGATAAACATAGCAAGCAGGCTTTTAAATATCGTGTGTCAGTTCTGGTCTCGCAAAAAAAAGAAACCCAAAATATCTCTAGCCTAGGATGGGACAACAAGAACATCAATAATCTTCAGCACAAAAGACCGCACTCTTCAGCAACTAGTCTAGACTTAACACAAAAGACCCGCAGTCCGGTGTTGCATGCCGGTCACGTGCCGGTAATGCACTCGTACCGGCCCGGCACGGTTCGGCGCCGGCTCTGAAGCCGTGTTATCCGGCAGAAGAATGTTCCTAATGGATACATGCGGAATGAACACGATGAACATGGCTCTGGGTAGTGGAAGTGGGTGAATGGCTTTATAATTTGTTTTCATGCGATTTTGAATATAAAAATGCTTCTGAAAAGTAAAGTTACAGAAGCACTTGGAGAAAAGCTGGTGACAATAGTAGGATGTTTGTAGAAGATATGCAACAGGTGAGCAGCAGGATTCAGATTTTATAAATGTGTTAGGAATACATAATTATAATCGGTCTTTTGAAAACTGATATGTCATACTAAAACAATGGGGATAACCCATTTTTTAAAAATTGTGTTAGTTTATTTATTTATTATTCCCAAAATCCACAGCTGTTTGAATTCTTATCTTAAAATATATAAATTAATCTTACAGCCAATTACGGATTTACAATAGCTATACAATACATTGCTAAGTGTACGCGTGGATAAGTGTGTAGGAGTGTGCCTGAGGAGTTGCAAATGGGTGTGTGAGTGTGTGTGTTGTAGTTACAAAACCATTACGAGGAATAAGGTCTCTGATTATTTATTTCTCGTTAAAATGAAAAAATACTCCGTATTTATTTATGTTTTTTAAAAAATGTGGTTGGCCTTTATTTGACCTTCAATGACGTCTTCTCAAGAATATCGTGAAATATGCTTTTTGCGTTTCCAAACCTCACGTTTTACAATCGCGCGGTACTCGCCTGTCTGAACGAGCCCTTAGCTTTTTATACATGCCATTAAAAAAAAACTGTCATTAGAGTGTTACTCACGTATTAAATCGTTGAATGAGCAAAGGAATCTTTTTCAGTGATAAAGTCATCAGCCCTAAAACTTTTAAAATTAAATATAAATTAAAATAGCCATGGAATTTCAAAAATAATTAAATTAGTTTCTTAAAATACTACAATTTAAGTAACTAAACAAATGAAAATATAGGTTAGTTTTTCCGGATAATGCCCATAATTAGTAGGCAAACTTTTTGTGCACGCGCACGCGGACGATAGAATTGACGAACAATACAAATTGTTTGCCAGACCACGATTTAATGGCTGGGCTATTTATTCCACTACACCAAGTAAAATCGCGAAAAAACATCACCAAATCAAAAACGCATTTCCGAACGGAATTCTTGAAACGTATGATATAAACAGAAGGCATTATGTAAACTGAATCGCGCCAGCTGTTCTGTCATGAATAATTCAGGGCTCGTGTCCCAGGGTGCTGCGGTCCACTCGTGAAGACTTCACAATGATGTGGGCCCCGGAGATAAATCCAAGGGGTTAGGAATTACGAACGTTTAGTTTATTGGGGCTTTTGTACAAAAGGTTGTAAAGGCTACAGAAATCTTTTCACATTTTTAAGCTCTATTATCTCAGTCGGAGAATTTGATGCAAAGGTTTTCGCAGCTCAATCACAAACCTTGATCGTCAACACGCGACCACCGGTAAGTACACTTTTTTTCACTAGCAAGTCTAGCAACATAATGTATAAAGTCGTATAGGTACATATGTATAGCTTACCATGCAGTGTCCTGTTTTAGTTATTTAGATAAGTTTCTGGTTAATCAGTGGAAATCCTTTTTCAATACACTTTCTCGAAAACTGGCTTTTATCGCACATGTATATCACACGCGTGGATTTTTTTCATTTATCACAGCGTGTGCGGAAATAAAAAATTCCACATAAACGAAGTCCAAATTGGTTCAATTAATCTCGGCGAAGAGATATTCGTCTTTAAATAAAAAAATAAAGATATGCGTCTTTACGGCGTAAATATTTTTGAATATTTAAATTGTGTTTATAAATATGTAGAATATCATAAATAAACATGATAATTATATTTACTTTAGGACTTCAATTACGAGGGCATATCAAAGAAACTTAAAACATTGAGAATTTGAGATAAGTAATCTCTTTTGTTCCCATATTAATTTCAGCAACTTTTCCAAGAAACGTTTACACAAGTAACAACGTGAATTTGCCTTGCGTATCTTTGCGTACAACATCTAATCTAAGTTGAAAGCCGCCTCGGGCAGCACCTACTCCTAGCTACTACTTCTGCTGGTATAACGGAGTAACTGTATCCCGGACTGCGCGCCCGGCCACGAGCGTCACGCTCAGCCGACACGCGGGTTGCGACAACAACTGCTGAGAGAACAAATAAAAGAAGTTACTTTGCTTAGAGCATGCTACGAATCACCGTTAAGAAAACAAGTGACGAAGTGACACACAGTCGCTCGCGCGTGTGTCTTGATGCCAGTCGCGTGGTATCGCCTGAGGTCGGTCTTGGGGCTTACTGCGCCGAACTTAGGCACCGCTGCATACGGAAGTGCAACCGCTAGCAATTTCCGGCCGTCGCTCACAGCACCCTCTGCGAATTAAACTATTAATATAGAATTACGGGATTGTTATTACAAGTGATGCGATGGCGCTGAAACCTTGTGTCTTCAGGCGGGTAGTAAGACGGCTGTGGTTGTTTAATTACAGATGAAGTAGACGATTCAAACTGGTCTGGGGTTTCATTTATTAGAGTATCTTGTGTCACGGTAGGGCTCTCTTCTCCTTTGGACTGAAGAGGTGCATCACATGATACTTCGTTAATTTGTTTTTGTCTCACATTGTATACTTCTTCGTTCGTATGGATGGTAATAAGTCTCTTATTGGGCTCAGTATGACCATGTTAATTGTAGCTACACCATCAGTGTCGTTTAAATGTTCTTTATTATATAATGGAGGTGTAGGAAGGGAAACTTCATGTAGGTAAGTGGGCCACTGCTTATTGTCATACCACTTCGAGCTGTTACGATCTCTAAACGCTATGTCGTATACAAAATATAAACAGCAATAAATAAAGCCCATATCAAATAACAAATTAATTACAAAAACAGCAGCCAGTTACAATATAAATAACTACGCATCCAAGAATGCAGGATTGTGCGTATCAACGGGGTCACCCCTGTTAATTAAATGTTTTCAATGGCTAGGGGAGCTAGGAGGTGCGGCAGGGAAGCGAGGGTACGAGAGAGGGGTAATCCTTCACGATTTGTCACGACATTTGATATTGTATTTATTGCGAGGTTCAATAAAAAGGTTAGAGCAGGTTAAACAAATGAGTTTGTTTGAGAATTGGGTGTGTGGTAGTAGTTAGGGGTTGTAAAAACAATGCTGCATTGATTTTGGGAGTTACTAGTGCTACAATTAGGGGTGAAACTTCAACAAGTCTAACGATCAGAATACTTTATCAATGTGTCCTGAAAAATGAACCTCTCGATGGGAAGGAAGAGCTAAATGATTCTTTATGGAATTATGTTATCAGTTAATTCATAGAAATCGCACCATTAATTACACGGAGATGTAGAAAATAGGCCCGTAAATTCTTCTGAATACCATATTTTTATTTATGTCCCAAGCTCGTTACATATTTATTTTTGTCTAGTCTCCGAAAGACTGGCTCTAAATACACAAACAGCAGACGTATTTTTTTAGCAATACAATACACGTCTCTTCCAGGTAAAATCAATAGAATTAAATAAATAAAACATTATGATTGAGATGTCAGACGTATATTCTCGCTATTAATAGTTCAAGGTCACTTTGTCTGACAATCAGCAATTATTGAGCGAATTTGTGACACAGTGTTTATTTATTTTTCATAAGAATAATAATTTGGTGAATTTGTGAGTTTTTTCAAGGGAACGGTTTCCTGGTTTTGAGTGGTATCTTGTATCCCCTGGCTCCTGCAAGTGAAAGTCTTTCCTCTTCTTTAATTTATACTTATGGTGAGTACTACAGGTTTCTGAACTTACATCCTAACATAGTTGGTCATAGTCTGAAGCAAGAACAGCTAGTTTTGAACTGTGTCAAGTTAATACAAAATTACATGGAATTTATGAAAACTACGACTACGTGTGTCGGATCATTTGATACCACTTTAGCCTAATAATTCGCAGCCAGCACTAAAACCTACGTCTAACAATTTAATTCTATCGATTTAAATTTGCATGAGAGTGTAGTTCTGTCCTAACTAGGTAACTGAGTACGTTTTGCAAATATTTCTCGATTAGCAATTTTAGTGCTTTCGTACGACACGCAGTGTGTGTTCAATAGTACGCCCTTTTTAGGTAATGTTCACTCAAGCTTTATGCATTTTGTGTACTAATAGGGAGTTATAACGCTTCTGTAACTAGGACTATATTTGTGTGGCTCTAAAGTGTCACTAAACAAAACTGACTGTAAAATGTTATATTTGCCGCTTACGTGATTTTATGAAGTTTCCTCGTGAAGAGTTCCGTATCTATGTGTGTGTCGAAATCAGAGAACACAGTTCTTAACTTCTTAACAATAAAGTAGATACAAAAGTGGATGTGACAGCATATCGAAATTAATGATATTACGAAGATGTCACCTGGTATCGCTAGTTGTTACCAGAGAACTATGATGACAGTTTTATCATTTTTTTTTTGCTGGTAGTCATTCCTAGGTAAAGCATATATTCAGAGCATATATTCAGCAGTACTTACTTGTTGATTTACTGATTAGGTATCCTTTCTCTCAGCCTCAGGATATTCAATGCACCAGGACATTGCTCAAGACGTCGTTAATCTGATAAGGAGCAGCTCACGGAGCCATAATGAGATGGAAACTGATTCACCTGCAGTAAAACGCGGCTCACATTGGAGGTATCTCCGCGTTATCAGTAATTGGACGAGTTCCAGTGATAACGAGACATGCGGACGGACAACTGTTGGGGTCCAGTAAAAACTCAATCAGAAACACACCTAGTTTGATCAAAAGACTTTCATATACCACGACACGACTAGCTAGTTGGATCAAGAAAACAAGCTTTGGGCCCCGATTTCATGACTGAAAACTATTTAAACCTTCGCATCTGCGAAATAAGGCGTCTTATCTAGGTATGCTAAGTGTGAAAAGTATGAAACCAAATGATTACGTAAGGGTTGCGAAACGCATGCATTTTATACGAGAAAAACGATGCAATTAGTTTTTTGCACAACTAAAATAATAAAGAACATAGTACCTTCACATCGTTTTTCAGCAGTTAAATGTACATTAAAGAGCACCTCACGACACGACAATCGTCCACACTAAATGCCCACACCTATCTGTTTTATTCGACCACTTTATTCCAAGTTTGTTTTAAGGTCTATAAAATTTACAACCAGTCCCGATAAGGCCGCCATAGCCGCGGCGTTTGTCCAGATTTATCATCTCATAAATAAACATAACATGTTACAATTATACGAATTCTTCGCCATGATGTATTCCAAGACAAATTAGTTTCGTGAGGAAATTATTTCGGTCATCATTTGGATACAAAACGGTTAGCTTGGTAGTAAATTAGAAGAGTGGATATGGATTTACGATGTGTTATGTTGCAATAACGATTAATATTTATCTTTTTTCTCTCTTAGGGATTCCTTCCGTGTCGTGTCGATGATTCCCATAAAATTAATAAGGATCGTCGAGAACTCTGCCACCTCGAATCGTTCGTAGTATTGACCTCGGCCAGGTCCCTCAAGGTGCAGGTGGAGTTGCACAAGGAGCATGGGGGAAGGAGGTGGGACATCGTTTTTGTTGTGATCTGCAGTCACATTTTATTTAGATACTGACTGGACTGAAATCGCTGAACATAATCTATTTTCAAACACTAGTGACCAAGATTACCGCTGCTTGATAATAGTGATTTGCATAGTCTAGGAATGGTGGTTGTCTGCCAGGGAACGGTAAGATGAAGGGATATTCTTCTTAGTTTTAATACAACTTAATAATATTATAATAATCCGGAACAAAACAAAAATATGACTGCGTTGTGACATCTCATTCTTGTTCAGTATATTGGTATTAGGTGGAAGATCCATAATTTAATCATTAATTCAAAATATGTAAGTTCCCGACATTATCCACATTAATCACTTTTCTCATCATAACCATCTTCAAAAATATGTCGGTATCATCAGCATACTGACCCAATTTAATTGAATTATCTCTGAACTGAAGATGAGTTGCGATCGTTTTGTCACTCTATATTTACGCGCGCTTTCGACAAAGCTGCGCGGTCGCATACCGATGTGATCCGCGCCTTCCTGCTGATTCGCGTGACACTGCGCAGCTTACGGAGTTGGACAGGCTTCAGTGGGATTTTGTGATGAGACCCGTATGTTTTATATATCTTAATTTATTCGTGCTTAGCAGAAACAAAGAGAGTTGGCAACAATCGAGCTGGGAGACATATTGGGAGAGTTTGTTCCGCCACTTCTTTCATCACTTGACTTTCATCGTGATTTCGAGATGAGTGACAAACAACAGGAGAGACCTATGTCCAGCTGTGTGGATAGCTGTAAGCATTGCGATGATTAGAAACAAAAGCTCGTTGGTCTAGCGGTCGCAATCGCGACTGCTGAACATAAGGTCCCGGGTACGATTCCCGGGTCGGGCAAATTGTTATTGGGTTTTTCTGTCAGGAATTGATGGCAATAGGCTCGCCCCCTATCACATGGAACTTAAACATAATTGGTAAAATGTGGTTGTACTACATACTAGTATCTAATAGTACACCCACATTTTGCTCTCTGCCAACCCTTCGGGGATTACAGGCGTGATTTTATGTTATCTTAAAAACCAAACAATCTTCAAATGATGAGATGAGTAAAAGTAGCAACACTTTTATGATAAAATGTATTGTGTTGCGGAACTCCAAAAAATGCGGGAATTTGTGTTAATAACTCATTGAATATGCAGATTGAGCCGTAAACACTCTTGCGGCTAATTATTGTGTAGTCTTACGAGCGAAAGTGAGAACTTGGACGTTTTATCGATTTCCTCGTACATTAGTTACGCGAGCTTTCTGAGACTACCTACCACAGAATCAGCATAGCGCTGATTAAAATAGTTTCCCGGTAAACGAGATTACCAGAAGTTACACTATATAGTGTAGCAAAAAGATAATGATGAATGATATAAATATTCTTTATCTACATCGATAAAGAATATTTCCTGAGATTCTGATGTTTTGTTACTGTATTTATTTTTACTTGTGTAGAGTGTTTGTGGCGGTGGAGAAGGATTCAAAAAAGTTCAAATTCTATTTTTGAAATCCAAATGTTTTTTTTTTGGTGTCTTGTTATTTGTACAAGACACGCAAAAAAAATCATTTACAAATATTAATTGAAAAGTGAATACTCAATACTCAATACTTTATTGCATTCCATAATGTTAAATAAAACAGCTGGTATGTTAAAACATTGAATCAATTATGGACCCTGTCGGGCACAGCAAAGTTAAATTAATTGGTAATAGGAGAGAGGATGAAGGCGCTACTTTTGTTTATAAAAAAAAGTTAAGAAATATTAAATGAAAATAGTAAAATTGCTTTTGTGGTATTTACATTATAGATCATAATTATATTTAATTGAGTAGGTACTAATAAATTTGTATGAGTCTTAAATGTAATATTTGGTTTTAGTTTATTTTATTGCACCATTATATACTAAAATTATAAGTTACTAGCTGACCCGCGCAACTTCGTCTGCGCCACATAAGACAGAGGGTCAGAGAGAGTGTGAGTCAACCTTAAAAGATAGACATATGCTATCGCAGACTCACGATTGTTGCGTAACTTTAACCGTTTACACAGCGTACGCAACGGAAGTTCTCAAAAACAATACATTTTCCCTGTTTTTGCAATAATTTTCATTGATGCTCCGCTCCTATAGCCTTTCTCGATAAATGGGCTATCCAACACTAACATAATTTTTAAATTCGAACCAGTAGTTCCTGAAATAAGCTCGTTCAACCAATTAAACAAACAAACTCTTCATCTTTATAATATTGGTAAAGATTTAATATTTGCATTAATCGCTAAAATATTCTACTTATGTTTTTTTAATTTTAAGATTAAGCTTCTGTAAACTGTTGCGGACCTCTTGCAACTGCCTGCCGCCTCCATCGTCAGTCCTTCGATGACAGTCATACTTGTCATACATATTGCAACTGCCTTCCGTTTCCATTGGTAGACCGTCGATGACAGTCATACTCCAGCTAGATCTAAGGTTCTCATCGAGGAGCATGAAATGAGCCGCTGTAAACTGTTGAGGACCTCTTGCGACTGCCTTCCGAATCCATCGTTGGACCGTCGATGAAAGTCATACTCTAGTTAGGTTTAATGTTCTCATCAAGGTGCATGAAATGAGCCCAAACACGATATAGCTGCTGTAAACTGTTGCGGACCTCTTGCAACTGCCTTCCGTATTCAAAGCGCATGAAAAGCGATCGAACACACACTCTACAGGGTACAGGCTATTTAGATTTTTAAAACAGTGTCATGTAGACTAATCTAAAGTACGCTATCATAACTTTTTAACAAAGCCGGTCAGTCAATTTTAAAGTTATCTTGTGAGCACATTTTTATTTATTAGTACCATTTTGGTTCAATAGATGTCGCTGTATGTATCTTACATATACATATTTATGATAAGTTCTTCTTGAACACTCAGTATATTACTGCTACATAAATACCCTTGATAATAAAACTATTTGAATAAGGATTAATACTACTATACGAATGTAACCAACTTTTGTTTCTACCGGGGCGATCTAATTAAATTTTATAACACAAAAGCTGCTATTGTGACTTAACTATGATAGTAAGATATATGCTCTCCCGGACTTTTTTGTAGGTAATAATAAGTACTTTAATCATGTAGTACATCATTTTTAAGTATCATCATCGTTTTCTCAGCGCACGCCAAACAATGAATTTTATAGGCAAAATATTGCTACTTTGGGTTACATTATTGCAATTTTCTTAATGATCTTAATTTTTTTATAAATAAATTATAGCCTATGTTACTTCTTGATAATTTACCTTTCTATTGGTGAAAAAATGGTTCAAATTGGTCCAGTAGTTTCGGAGCCTATTCGGTACAAACAAACAAACAAACAAAAAAATCTTTCCTCTTTATAATATTAGTATAGATAATAATCTAAAGCTAAACATTCACCTTTTTTTTTTTAGAATATTTATTAAATAAATTGGATAATTGGATTGAATGGAGCGCTTTTTAGTATAGTTATTTTAAATGAACAGTATTTTCGCGTTTGAAAATAAATAAATAAATTAATTCAAAGTCAAATTTAAATTGAAATGTCAGTATTATGTCAGAAAAATGTCAGAATGGTTTTTATTATTGTTTAAATTTATCGTCAAAGTATTCGTTAATGGTGTAGTAGCTTTTATTGATTAGTAATTGTTTCAGTTTATTTGTAAATATATTATTGTTATTAATATTTTTAATGTCTTCCGGTCGTTTGTTGTATATTTTTATAGACATAACAAATGAACTAGAAGAGTGCATTTTTAATCTTGAAGTATGTTAAGTCTATTTTCAGGTCTGAGTGAAATTTTATTTTGGATGTCTCCTCTTTTGGTATAGAACAGAGGATATTTTCGTACAAATATACAAATTTCAATACTACTCGCAGCCATTAGTTGCTCGATGTGTAGGGAGACGTCAAATATCGATTGAAAGTCGGAACCATCAGAGAAATCACCTGTGGAGGTTGTGGAGACTGTCTTTGCTGCAGCCGATCAATGTTCAAATGTTATGGTGATAACTTACGTCCCGTATGGAAGAGCGGGGATAACCGCCAAAGGTGCTACTGACGCAGTTGTCTCAATGTTACACAAAGACGTTTTGTTATTAGATACAGCCTATCGTCATTCGTGAAGGCTCTTTCAATGTACCTACTCCTGTTAACACCTCCAACTATAACTCGTTACAAATTGTTTGATTTATTATTTATTTTGACCATCACTCACCACAACAACCTTGATTGACCAACAAAGTAACAGTTTTATTTAACGTGTTGCCCATACATAGTCACCTGGTATAAATACTACGAGCCCACATACACATTACTCGAACGATCTGTCCAACACTTAGTTATATCGCCTGCCATCAAAAACACCTACAGAGTTAATGAGACCCTACATCTTAAGTATTGGTATATCATTGGACGTTCAAAGCGCCGACAGACAGACAGACAAACATAACTTTGACACTTAAAAATCTCCACCCACAACCTTATTAGAAACGCCTAAGGTTGAAGGTCAAATGAAGAGTGTATATAAAGTACGAAAGAAAGTTGGCACGTCAATACGCGAGTACAGACGTCAAATCAGTGATCGTTGAGTTGATGTACTTCATTTGATGACTCTACATTGGTTTTGTTGACTGTACTTCATATTATTTGTGTGTGAATTGGTTTTACAAGAGAGCTCAATAATGGATGTGCATAATTTATTGCATTTATGATTTTGCAAAAGCGAAGGATTTGAAGGATGATATGGGCAGAAAGGAGGTGACTGCTGATATGACGAGTAATAGAGAAGTATGGAAGAAGAAGACATGCTGCGCCGACACCAAATGTATTGGGATAAGGGTAGGGGAATGAGGAAGACGATTATGCGAAAGCGTTAGCTATGCGATAGATATGATTCGCTATAAGTTGCAGTCATGAGAATCGCCCAATAAGATCTAAAAGGTGTTACTAGTGCACTTTTATAATTTCATAGATAGTTTTCCATCCACCCGTATTCTCCAGTCAACCCACGATCATGGCGCTTGCAACAGCGCCGAAATATCGGGAGCTCAAAATAATGAACAATCACGGAAGATATCCCGTAAGTGACAGTAGAAGTTTAGTTTTTCATAGATAGTTCTCTCTTTCTCATATCTCATTCTCCTTTTCTTAATTGTTCTTTGACGAAACAGTGCGAAAACTGGAGATGTACAATAAAAACCTGGTTACAGAGGTTCTATTTTAAACAAATCCTTTCAGTTTCTCTTTCTAGTCCTGAAGATTACTAGGAACTTAGAGGTCACGAAAGTGTTTTAGGATTTGTCTCTTATGATGTTATCTAAATCATACTATTTTTATTTTGGGCCATTTTGCACTGTTTCGTTTACTACCGTTATCACTAATGGAATGTCAGTTGGTCTAGGTCCTCCTACCTCAGTTCACGGCGAGGAAACCGCCGTGATCCTCACACTGCAGTATTTCGGTCGCGCACCTGATTGGGCAGCTTGGCGCTGCGCCAGCGCACCCGCGGCTGCTAATAGCCAATTATGTGTTTCCGAGACGTGATCAACTCGTCAATGACGTGTTTTGGGCTATTTGCTGAAGGAGGACATATTTTAGTTTCCGCAGCTTTTTAAAGAAATTTGATAGATGACACAGGTTTGAGTTTGAAACTCATCAGGCTTTGTCAGGGTATCTTGATCTTCTTGATCTCTATAAATTTGGGCGCAGTAGTAAAACCGTATTAGTATTACGGTGTCTATGATTTGTCTAAGAATTAGGGAAAGCTCTACTCCTTTTGTTTCTTAGAAAGCGATTACTAAAGAGACGATGGCTGTTGCTCCTTGTTAAGTAATAACAAACAATGTTTCAATTTCAAATCAACAAAACTTAAAACTCTTCGGCAGACAGATAGGATCCACATGGTGAAATACCAATTTCGACTTTGTTGCATCCTCAGAAAGAGACAGCACTATCTATCTGTCTAATCAAGAGAACAATGATATCAAATAGTTGCACCCCGCAGTTTCAGACATTCATCTTATACCGTTAGTCAATAAGACAAGAAGTTGCAAAAGGTCCAGTTACAAGAATTTTAATTATCTTGCGTAACAGTTTCTTTTAGCAGTGACAGCCTAGTGGTGTGACCGTCGGACTGCCAAGTCATAGGTCTCGAGTTCTAACCCAAGGCACGCATCTCTGATTTTTCGGATTCATGTGCGTATTGTATAATCATCACTTGCTTCGGTGAGGGAAAACATCGTGAGGAAATCAGCATGCCTGAGAAATATTTCTTAACGGCATGTCAAGCCAAGTCAGAGGCCCATGGGCGGCATAAAAACTCTGACACCAGGTTAGGAACTAAACACACGATAAAGAAAGAAGTAGCTTTCGTAGCTGTGTACTTTAGACCTAAGCTTAAGCTAAGAGATCACTAGCTAGTAGAGTATAACAACAGCACTACCAAGCTGTATCAAACTAGTAGAAAAAAAAATCAACTCTAATAATGAAAACTTACGTCCTAGGACCGATTAATAGGGTTAAAAGATTAACCGGTTAGACATGTAACCCATATGCTTGATAAACCATTGTACTTTACTGGTTAACCCTTGTGATATATGGGTTAACCACTTAAATATTGCTGATTAACCAAACTGAAAGAGACAAAGCACCAAGCGCGGGCTAACTCTGTCTCTTTCTTGCATATTTTTTATGTACAGAAATGGACTCTGTGCGTGAACTTGTTATTATAGGCTGATTAACCCTATAATACGGGTTAACCTTTACTCTAGGGTATTTCAACTAACCCTAAAAATATCCCGAATAAAACCCCTATACGGGTAACCTTTTTCGGTACCTGCGTACGTCATACGAAAACGACACACTCTCATCAAAGTTTTGTTGCCAGATCACCATCATGATGAGTCGTAATGATGTGGATAAGTAAAATGGTGCAGAGTCAGCCTTGTACGTACCCTTTGTCTATAATGTTGTATGAAAATTGAAAACATTGTAAGTACAGAGAGAGAAGCCTTCTGCACTTATCTGCTCTATGTCAAGTCTTGGGCACGCTCGAATTACCAGCTGATTGTGACTGGGTGCGTGACAAACTTGTCTACGTTTCCTCAGATCAACGATTCTGTAAAGATTGTAATAAAATGTTACCGTAAAGCTAAAATCTAATGATCTTTTGCAAACGTTCTATGATTAATCGATATCAATGGATGTTTCTTCAAAAGAAATAACCAGAATCTTCCCGTTACTCTATTCTCTTTTTAGATTAACAGCTCCAACGTCAATTATTGTGACCACAAACAAGGCCACCCACGGAATCGACAAGGTCACTCAGACCGTAAACACAATTTTCTAAAACAATAACTGTGCCACACCAGCCCACGCTGTAAGGTTAGTAACAAACTTTCATTTCACAGCTTTTCCGACTGTCCAGTGTTAATAAACGTTATTTATGATAAGGCTAAGTTGCTGTATAAGTTACAGGTCTTTATGGTTTAATGGAGTAGCACGCAAGTGTAATTTGTGCCGGAGATCACGCTCAGTAGTTGCTCTTGGAGTCTGGAGACCGTTTAGACTGTAAAGCAATAAAAAGACTTTCTATTTTTTACTTTACGGTGTAAATCGTTTCTTTTCTCCTTTTACAGGTGGAATGGTGGAAAGCTAGTGCCTTCTTTAACACATTAATGGTTAAATAAAACAAACATTTTAAAATTAAAACAAACGGTATTGTTGTACTGAATAAGAGTATGCAACATTATTTTTAGTATATGCGAAACCTGAATATAGTTTGTTCAGAGTAAGTAACTGAATCGACTCCAATCATTTTTAAACCATGTTATATTTTGTCCCAAAAATATTTTTAAAAGTTACAAGTTGGACACCGAGCGGCATTAAGTACCTATCGCAATAATTTAGGTACCTACTGCCAAATTATTATTATCAATAAGCTCAAAACGACGCTGGAGGCGCGCGCGCGGGCGCGCTGCGTGGTGACCACGTTTTTGTGCGGACAATTAGGTAACAGAACAAGCTTATGGGGAATCCGGATGGGCTCAAACTGAAATTCATTTCTATTGCAACGGTATTATATTCTATGTACCGAAGTATTTATGTTCTTACATCAACAGCGTCTCGTTAGCGCTTTGTTCTGGAGATAGCCGGGGACAGACGGATACCGTACTTATTGGATTTATAAGGGCGGACTGCCACGGAGCTGTGAGGTGAATATTGAGCAGTTAGGGTCATTTTTTGTATTAATATTGCGTTTATTAAGTATATTTACGTAGTCTAGCGATCGATAAAGTGTTTGAGGGGCGTTAGCTATTTCTATGGCAGCTCATAATGTAAGTTTATTTCGTGCGGGGGACGTGTATGTGGTGGGTAACACGCACCTCATTTTGAAGAAAAACTGGGCGTTATTCGTTCGTAACTCCAATATTAAAAGGAATCTTTTTATTATGATAACCATTATAACCTTGAGAAAAAATTATATACGAGTTGTGTGAAATGGCTTCTGGTTAATTTCAAAGAAAAGCCATTCGGTATTTTTTTTTGGATAAATGTAATCTGGGTTAATACAATACCAGTAGGTATTTAAGTGATGGTTATAAGAACTGCCACTAATGGGATTCATAATATATCATGTTTGATTCAACGAGTCGTGGCACTAATCCAGAAATTCGGCGAAATCCATAAGAAAAGCTTGGCCTTCTTACATAATAAAACAAGTTTCTACCTAGGAAATCAAGCGAGTTTTCTTCAATTGAATCCCTGGTATCCTTTAATGGCTTGTTTAACATTAATTATATTATAAAAAACTTGACAGTAGCAATATAAGTAAAAGTGATTATCATAACTTGAAGTTATTGAATGCGCCATGTTGTACAATATGTTCTCGGCAGCCGAGCGGTATCTACATACCTTTTATGAATATTCTGTGAAACATATGTGGATTGCTGAAAAATGATGGATGTGGCAAGATGCACGTTACTGTTGGATGAGGTAACGAGGATTGTTTTCATGGTATGGCAATGTCATCTAAACAGCTTCAGAAAACTGTACGGGTCTGTAAGATGAAGTTAAAGCACCTCATCACATAATTATGGTGCTGATCTGAGTTGTCAATGCCGTGCTGTTTTTCTGGGTAATTTGCTTCAATGCTCGGCGGTCGTCTGGTGGTAGCCACTGTTTTGGCTTTCATGCGATGCTGTGGTTTGGAATAGTCTGGCGGGCTTGTCCTAAGAATGTCAATGCTGGTGAGGTCTACTACAGATTTTTAAGCATAAAAGTTCAGTATAATCTGGAAAATTTCAAAGTATCAGGGTTATAGGATAGTCGAGAGCCTATGGTTTTTTTTTAATTGAGTAAAGTACAGTTTTGTCATATCTCCCCTTCTTCGATCCTCTTTCTCTTGACTTATCAAGAAGCAGTATGATGGATGAAGGCACGCGTCCCTACCCGTGCGACTGCGTGGCGTCGCTCACAAGTGACGCGGCGCGTACGCATGCCTTCCTTTTTACCCACGATCCCTACGCGCGCCTGCTCACCCGCCCCGGAATTATAGCGTGCTGATACTATGAAGAGAATGGGAAATGTGTATTCTGGAAATTGTGAGAAGGTGACTAGCTTGATAAATCTGGGTTATGCGATTGTATGCATGCTAGTAGTTACCACGAAACTCAACAGTTTCTGCATAAGCTTTGGTATAGGTAAACCTTCGGGGTTGCAGTTCTTCTTTTTACTATTTGTTTTAGTGACGACCTGGACGATCTTACTGAAGACGCCGTAAATTTATACATGAGAAGCAAAGACAATCTTGCTTTTTTTATTTTTTTTTTGGATGGGAAATCATCAAATGACCCCCCCCCGCTCTGGGCGGAGCGGAAGGGAGTGTCAGACTTGTACTGACTAAAACCCATCCATGTTCCTTCTTTGCCCTTTGTGTTCCAGGGCCACGGTGTCTCTTTCGAACAGTCCCGCAGCAGACAATCTTGCTTTAGGTTGTGGAAACCGAAATTGAAAATACTGGTCAATTTTCAACCGTTTGCATGAACTTACGAAGTTTGATCCATTGTAGAGCATGTTTTCAAAGACTGTTGCTCATCCCTTGAAAATTACAAAGTTTTAACCGACCAACTTTTGGCAACTCAACACATTCCTAAGGACGGACTATCCTTACGATAAATTACAAAGTTCTGAGTCCAGGGTCCAAGGAATGCCAACAACGCAAGGACTCTGGCCTTCGGCGGCCTAAATATTTTTTCTAGCCCTTAAATCGATAAGTGTGGCGTTTCGCAGATAAAGCTGCTGGTATGTGGTCAAAGATTTATGGTGCGTGTGTCGAAATGATTGGAATGGGTCCCGCTTATCAAGGATCTACAGCGAAATGAGACGGTGTGGTTTTAATAGGTTTAGAAACAAAATACTATGGTATTTTTCTTTGCTTCAATTTTTGCCACCCTTTTCCAGATATATTGTTGCCTGTCTTTTAACCTAAGATGTGTAACAGCCTAAGAGGTGCTAAATAAACACAAAAACGATCGGATATTTTTCCGGTTGTACTGAATCAGACCTTACCGAATGTGTGTGAACGGTGCGTGTAGCACGGTCGTATTTTATCAACAGTGACACTTTCGTGTATTCATTTGTTGTTGTTTCGAAACTGAAAAAAATCGAACTAAAATAGATCAAAATACTTGCCGTTGTTCTCACGAAATTTCCCATTTTGCACCTACAATATAACAGTGTTACTAGTTCGCTTCATAATAGCAATATAGTTCAGCTCGGCTCCAGAATAAGCCGTGCCAACAAGACTGACATGTCCCCGGCGTCGATAAGTAATTGTCCACTAAGCAGGCAGCGGCTGCCAGTCCGTTTTTGTGTCCGTCCGCCCGCACCCGTAAATGTCCTGCGGTTGCATAGAGTAGTTGCACCGGTAGAGAGAGCAGGACTATTTAATAGAGCTTCTTTTGCTAAAGCTGTCCAGTTTTAGTTAGGGTTAGCTCTTGTTCTGGTATCTAAAAGATATTCTGTATTATTCTGAAGTAAACTCACACACTGAAACATATCTAAAATCCTAATATTATCTCATATTCATTATTTTCTGAAGCATCCATTGATTTATTTAAAATTTTTTTCATTACGAAAGTATCATCGTGAGTTCCTGACCCTCTGAATGTATGCTTAATAATATTAAATGTATGAAACTATCTGCCTCACGCTACTCTATGCCACAGTAGTCCATACAGGGGTAATGGCTGCGATTAGTCGCCATTGGGCCGCGACTTTTTGTGCGACTATCCGTCAGATCGCATCGCAGACGAGTTGGTATCGCCAGTTATGTTATTACACTTGCTAAGCGCAGTTTTTAAGGTAGCCTTTGGAGGATAGTTACATGGTGTTGGGCGAGGAATCTTGTATGTGCGCTATGTTATTGGATGGAGACTAATTGGAACATTGTAAACGCCTCGATTCTTTGAAAGCGCTGGTACACTTTAACATTACCATTGCAGTGTCTTAAAATACTTTGCATAGAATTTCAGCATGAATAGGACAGGTCGGGTGGGGCTTACGGGGAAAAAATGTCTCTAAAAATAACTAACTACGATGGAGATCATTGTTTATCATAATGATCTTGTCATGCAGGCAGTCGTGGTGAATTTACTTTTGATTTGTGCATTGTTGCAATGGAAAAACAAAGGCCCTCCGTCACTGCTAGTTTACAGTCTGATAAACCGACAAAACTCTCGGAACATAAATATCTAATTCCATTGTCCAAACATCCAAGTTTCCCCTATAATTTAGCTACACGATGATCCCGCTACTCAACACAACATATCTAGGAGTGGTCCTCACATCTCCGATATGATCTCGTGCACTCATGGCAGCCATTCATACAATTGCACTTTGTTCTCATTGTTCTCGCCACGTCACGCGTAGCATTTGCGTAATCATACACTACGGGATACTAGCTTGTAATCATGCTGGAGCATTGGAAATAGGTGTCTAGATGGAGGAGGAAATAGGCCAGGTTATAAAGCTCTGAGGTTTCGTCACAAGAATAAAATGACCTGATAAACTTTCATCTGGTTAATTTTGGCTTCCTAATGGAATAGCATTTTAAGGTTTTGAGTTGATTGATTGTTTCATTCCGTGATTAATACTGTATGTTTCAGGATATGAGGTCAGATTAACGTGTTTTTGTGAAAACTACTACTTCAACAGTTCAATATGATTATCTGGAACTGAAACTAACGGTACAATTCGATTGAATCAGCCATGTTTTACTTGTAAGTAGTTGTAAATTGTAAACGATGTGCCAATGCGTTGTGGAATATTTTAAATCAATACATAATGTTAAACGTCCGGTTTTCACAATAGGCACAATGAAAATATGTGTAGATGTGTGGAACTTATTTTGTACTTACAATTGTAAACTTTCTTACTTATCAAGTAAGAGAAGTCATGATGTAGTTATTTTAATTAAATCCAGCTGTTCCATTTACCAAAAACAAATAAATGCCTGTACTCACACTTAAGCCACGCCAATACACACACTATAACTAGAAGTCCCTCCATCATGAATACGTGAGATAGCCACACAAACTTTTTCAGCCACATAAAACAAAAACTTGTTCCACGAAAAACACTATAAATTGCGCAAATCTCTCCGCCATTAAAATATGAAGCCCATAAAGGGATGCAGGGGTGACCGGAAGTTACGGAAGTGAGTAATTACCGCCCGCTGGCCGGTGGGAAGATAACGTAACTACGTCATCCATGCATTCCTGTGTGCGGGCCGGCAGTCAAGTGCAGTGTAATGAAATTATTCGCGTCCAGAATTTTAAACGAAACTTAAAGAGGACTTTTTGTAATTAGTCGAGTGCTTCCGGAATTTTATAATGTGCACATTTTGTTATGTGAGTTTTTTGTTTGCGTGTAGAAAGGTTGTAGCATGTGGCTGTCGTTTCTGCCACTTCTTATGATGTATTCATTTAAATATTGAAAACGACGGCTGATTTGAAGTGCTGCTGGAATAGAGAACCTACCTGGGGGTCACCATGACCTTTTAAAACGGAATTCAGTGTGGGAAAGAGACGCTAGACATACTATAAAGCTCCTGGAGGATATGGAGTAGGCCTTTGCCCAGCACTTGGACTTTTAAAGCTAATTTAAAAGAAATAGGTACTTACTTATATGTAAGTTCTTGTGCTCTGTGTACTTAGTGTTTTATTAGAATGTTTATACGTACCTAATGTTATAAGTACGTTTAGCGGTGAACAGTGAAGCGACAATTGTCGATATCGGATCGTTGGGCGCATATCGACCGAAACAACGATGCGTCCGACGAATGCATTGCGTTCAAACGCACTCAATTACCTGGAGTTACATAAATAACGAAAGATTTACAGAGAAAAACAGCGAAATATACGAAAACCTCATTTATTATATTATGTGTTTGAGTTTTGAGCAACTCGGTAAAACACTACTGAAAAAATCTTGATTTTCGAAACTGTACCAAGCCGTAACTGTCAATATGGTAAACACGGCAATTATGTAATTTATATAGTAAAATTAAATGTAAATCATGACAATTGTGCAAACAAACGGACACACAGTGGCTACCATCAAACAACCCTGCTAATAACCCTTGCAGGGCTTAACTTAAATAATGAAGAAGGTTTCGAGCCCCCTTGGAGTCAAGCGTGATGTAATGTACTCAGTGAGGCTCAGTGACATGTGACAGACGGACAGACAAAGCAGAGTACTATCTTATTTAACATAGAATGAAATAACTCGTTAAAGATATAACTCCCTCCCCTTTTTAACGCTGTAGAAGGTAATAACGATATTCCACGGAAAACTTGAAAAACATATACTACATAAGGGTTAGGCAGAGGCGTAATGGTGCACCCACATTTCGTCACTCATGTTTAAGTCCCATGTAATAGGGGTGAGCCTATTGCCATCAACCGGGCACAAATCCAGGCTCCGTGGCTGCTACTGAGAAATTCCTGATGGAAAAACCCAATGACACTTTGCCCGGCCCGGGAATCCAATCCAGGACCTCATGCTTAACAGTCGCGCTTGCGACCACTAGACAAGCGAGGTAGGCAGTATCGTGTTTCCAATCTCACTAAAACTAGGCGACATCTAAAAGTATGCCTAAGTATCATTGCACTGTTGAAATATCTAGTTTGCGTTGAAAATACCACAAAGCGCTTCAATTTAGGCTTTTAGGATTGTGTTAGGAAAAAGGTGCAATAGGTACAGTTCTAGGTCGAGCTTAAAGTTTAATAATTTAATTTAATAATTTATTTACCTATTCAATTTCAGTGAGATGCATATTACACTACATAATTAAAATAAAACGATCTTAGATGAGCTTATATAAACAGAAATTCAACAAGACATCTGTGTCTGAACTAGATAAATGAATATCTGTATCTCAGGCAACAGCGCTCTTCCTTAAAATTTTCTTCATTCATTTACAAGCTTTAAGTTCAATTTAGCTTATATAAATATATTACATTAGGTTTTATATCCTCTAGGAGTAAATAAAATTAAAATAAGGAGTAAAAAGTAAGTAAGTAGTTTGGTTATAAAATTATGTTAATTTAAGTTTTTAATGTACTGTTTATGCACATAAGTATATCCTCTTCTGCAAATCTCACAATCCAAGTAAGGTTTGCTGTAAGAAAACCCACTACTGGGTTAAGTTCGCCTTTGTACATAAGCTATATGTTATAATTATGTCATCATCCTAGCCTTTTCCCAACTATGTTGGGGTCGGCTTCCAGTCTAACCGGATGCAGCTGAATACCAGTATTTTACATGGAGCGACTGCCTATCTGACCTCCACAACCCAGTTAGTACTGGGTAATACGATAACCCTATATGTTATAATTATGTATTTTTATTATTTTTGTGTGCAATAAAGAATAAGAATACGACAGAATAAAAAGTTGTTTAAACTTACGTAGGCTACTAGCAAGACATACGAAAATTAAGCAAAATAGAATAAAAAAATCTTCTGAAACGTCAGTAAAACCAAACGGGCATTTTGCCAGCGGCTTATAGCCAATTTTGATACTCTCGAAAGAGTTTGTAATACAAACAAATCACACAATGAGATGTGAAAGGTATTTAATTAGTTAATTAACTGCTCGTCAACGGATAATGAACGAAGTGATTGATGAACGTAATTTGCACATTTGAGTGATGAGAGCTTTAATTATGAGGAAAAAATCTAAGTGCTCATAAGTATACTGAGTGCTAATATCTTATTAAATGCTGATAGGAATTTTAAGAGTTAAAAGATTTTGATCCGCTCATCTAGACCTGAAATTAAACCTGAGTACTTAGTCCAGTATTTTTGTATTTAGTTTTAATTAAAACAAGCAACTATTTTAATAAATCGGCAAGATTGCCGACAGCTTTAGGAAAGCCCTGGATTTTTTGGAGACCCTAGTTTTATGAATAACTAACCTAAAACTTATAATGTTCTTCAAAAATACAAACAGAATGAAATAAAACAATCTATCATTTATTTTGTTAAACATAGACGTATGGTTTCAGGGGAAGGATGCCAGACACTCTTTATTTCTAATAGTTATCGCACTACGATTAGGTTTAACATGCAATGTATTTCACACGTGTGGATTTTTAATATTTTTCCGCACACGTGTGGAAATAAAAGTTTCTAGTTCATGGCTCCATAACACCCTCGCCTGAAGCTCGGGTGTTAATTCCGCCTCGAATGCAATAACAAAGTTTCCCCATTTATATCAAAATGTAGATACTATTTGGGGCCATACCTAGCACACTTTTACCTAAAAATGAGGTTTTACGAGAGATAACATGAATGGTATTCTGATAACGGCGAGAGCGCAGTTTTTCAAATAAATGCAGGCTACAGCGAACAAACACAATCCATGTATGTACATAGACGGTAGAGTGAGCAAACAAATTTCCTTAGACAATGGTTTACAACTATCAATCGCTTGTAATTTGGTAAACGATCGCAAGCATTTCTTCTGAAAAGCAATGTCTCTGTCAGTGGAGTTGCCCCAGAAAATGATTCCGTACCTAATGCTAACACACACACACTCATAACCATTATAAATTATTTGAACGGTAATGCGGTTAACCGTTTTTGACAGTTTGTACAGAGCATACGCAAATTGACTAAGTTTCTTTGACAAAGCTTCGATATGTTGTGTCCAAGTCAGATGACTATCTATGTAAAGGTCCAGAAATTTTGTGATGTCAGTTTCAGAGACTGCAGCTATGTTACCATACTTTATATTCAGTTTCGGTTTATTTGTTTTTTGATTAAATGTCATTATTTTAGTTTTGTCAAGATTTATTTTTAGTTTATTATTATAAAAGAAAATTATTTGATGTTTTCATATGGCCCTGCATTCGAAACATAGTTTTTGTTTCCTTACCATACACGATGAAACACATCAGTTTTTTTTTAGTATCAACGTACATACTGTAATTGACTTGTAGTTTTCAGAGAGCTTTTGATAAAAGGGTAAATTATGATTTCATGTGAAAAGCTTTCAGTTCGAATCCCGTGAGTACGGACTACGGGCGGTACGGGCACTATTGCCCGAGGCGATAGTTTGATGCGGCCTACATCGTAATAAATTGGAAACTTTCCATACCTGGCACACCACGAGCTTTTAATGATAGTTTTAATATTATACGTAATGCTAGTGCCCCGGAAGTTAGTTAACTTTCATGTTTAAACTTTTTACGATTTGCATAATATCCTTTTAATTGAAGAAAGCTTTTTTGCATTTATTGTCGCATTAGATACTAATAGGTAATTAAAAAGTTTAATTGCGAGTTTTAGGTTCATACAGATTACTGTAATTATTGTGAACCTAGCCACTACAAACAAGTCTTTCAGAGAGTACATACATCTCCCAATTAAAAATTACCAGAGCGCCAACAAAAAACACAAATAAGCTGAACAAGCAAACATAATACAGTCAGACCGCATAACACGGAGGACGCAAAACAAAACGTTTTCAATGGAGCCGTAGGGAACCCTACAGCTCAGGGGCTCGGGGTTCCGGGGGTAAGCGAGTTATGAATTAGTCTCAGGTATGATGGGTGCGCGGAGGGGCGCATTCTTACACACGCGGGATCTAACCGTCTGGCCATGTCCCTATTGTACGGCCCTAATGCTCCTAACGTATGAAAGCTCTAAAATAAAGTGGTTCAGACAAGTATAGCTTTCATAAAGTTGATTCATGTAGTCAAAGAAAAAATAGCAAACACACCAATCTGAACAGTCTGAACATATTCGAACAATCTCCTAAATAGCATGAATGATTACAGTTAACAAGAGCTGCAATCACGGAAGAAAGCACTTAGCTGTCCACCGGCGAAGTGCGGCTCGTTGATGTCGTTTGTACAACAGAGGTAATTTATACGTATCTACTATCTAATCAAAGCATACACGATATTAAAAATAGTAAACTTTCACTGCGCGGCGAGCGACGGGTGCTTGTCGGCCGCCGTGCGCCGCGCGGTCCGCGGTGCGCCTCCGAGCTCCGCCAGCAAAGCTCGCAAGCTCTGCGCCCCTTCAGTCCGCCGGCGGCAGTCGACCGGCGAGTACGTGCCGCTCGCAACGCCCTCCCTCGGAAACTTTACGCGAGTGTAGTGACTGTGAGTGAGCATGCCCGCCCGTGCTGTGGCCCTCCTAGCCACCGCGGCCCTCGCGCTCGCTGCCACCCCGCCCGACCCCTGCCTGGAGGACGGGCGCCCGCGCCGCTGCATCCCCGACTTCGTCAACGCTGCCTTCGGCGCCCCCGTGCTCGCTTCCTCTGTCTGCGGCAGGCGAGGACCCGAGCGCATCTGCGACCCGCCTGGAGATCAACCCCCGGAAAATTCCTGCAGAGTATGCGATGCTGCCAGGTCCGACCGACGACATTCACCGACCCATCTAACAGACTTGAACAACCCTCACGATGTTACCTGCTGGAGATCCGCTCCTATACCTCCGACCTCTTACGATTCACCACCCGACAACGTATCGCTTACCTTATCTCTTGGTAAAACGTTTGAGTTAACTTACGTGAGTCTACAATTTTGTCCAAAAGCCGCTCGTCCTGACTCTGTCGCTATCTACAAGAGCGGGGACAACGGTCTCACCTGGCAACCCTTCCAGTTTTACTCCAGTCAATGCAGACGGGTATACGGGAGGCCCAACAAGGCGACTGTTACTGTTGCTAATGAGCAGGAAGCTAGGTGCTCCGACAGTCATCGACTGACCGGAGAGAGCCCTGGAGGAGCCAGGCTGGCCTTTAGCACCCTTGAGGGTCGCCCGAGCGCTGCTAACTTCGACATATCCCCAGTTCTCCAAGACTGGGTCACTGCGACCGATGTCAGGGTGGTGTTCAACCGCCTGCACATGGTCAACGAAGGTGATGAGATCGACACCAAGAAGCAGGCGGCTCCGGGCAGCCAGCACTACGCGGTGTCGGACTTCGCGGTCGGGGGGCGCTGCAAGTGCAATGGTCACGCGTCGCGGTGCTTTCTGATGAAGGGCGGGGATCTGGCCGATACCGAAGGCGTGCAGCAGCTGACCTGCGACTGCAAGCACAACACGGCGGGCCAGGACTGCGAGCGCTGCAAGCCCTTCCACTTCGATCGACCCTGGGGACGTGCCACCGCCAGGGATGCCAACGAATGCAAAGGTCAGTTCCATAAAACTGTTGAACCTGCTTGCTGATATTTTATTATTTGTTTCTACTAATCGATGTATTTTTTATTTGAATGTCCGTAGATTAGAGGTTATTTACATTCTTGTTTTGAAACAATTAGATGATTTGCTTATTTTTTGCTGCTCTCTGTTTGTTTTACGATTGTCCAATCAATGTTATTTCCGTAATTACTCCGCAATAATTGTGGAGGATCATTAAGTTCTACAAAGTTACTTCAAGATAAAAAATGATGAATTAATTACGATCTCTAACTTAATCGAACATCTTAATGATGAAGATAAGTATTCCTATCTGTTTAAAAGCACTTGGAATCGCAAAACCAAATCAACGAAAAAAGAATCAAAGGACCTGAAAATTTAAATCGCTTCTTTTTTATTTTAAAGCTAGCTTTGAAGCTTAACTTAAGTAAAAGACTAAGACGAAGGAAGATTACCATTCGCCTACACTTAAATGAGGCCTACGTTCAACAGCATAGCCTTGCCTTCATATTATACAGCCCAGAATATTACACATTATTTTTATAGAAACGAGCATACATTTTTATGTGAGGCTCGTAAGTACTCATCATCAATAACAGGTATTCTGTGATTAAATTATTTCATTCTCTTTCCTTGATAAGTCTTTAGAATTAAACTGTTTCATTTTTATAAGTAGGTGCTTAACATGAATTTCATAAACTTCCAAATTGCGATATTTATTTAAAAATAAAACTGGGCTTGTTACGCACAATAACAACATTTATCCCTAATCCTTTTACCCCCCCCTTTTTTTTCTCTTCCTTTTTTTTCCTTTTGGAGTAGCGATTAAAAAAATGGAAAATCGATGAAAATTTCGCCGTGGTATTTTTTACAATAGACAGTGGAGGAATTCATTTTACTTATTAGATTGCGTTTCAGATCCCTTTTTATGTGAAAAAAAAAATTAAATTAACTAAATCTGAAATAGATGAAATTAGATCATAAACACAATTTCTAATACTTCCACCAAGATCGACTGACAACTTCGCGTGAAAGATATCAGTAACTACCAAATAAGAGGTTTCTACAAACAGTACTTAATCTAAGTCATATTTAACCCGTTCCCAACTAACTGCTGGTTAAATTAATTGATTTATTGCACGGCATAGCTGTCCGTTAATTAACATTTATGAGTTATAAATTTTTCCGCTGAGCGGCACAGGCGCAGCGTAACCCCATCCATCATGGATTGATGGCCGTCAGCTTTATGAGAATACCATATTAGAAAATTAAAACGTGCTTGGAAAAGTTGTTACCAGTTTTGAAGAACGGAATTAGTGATTTTATTGAATGGGAATCAGGGCAATAGTAGTCGTATGTTTAAGATTATGAAGCTTTTAATGTTATTTGGCGTTAAATTATCGTTAATTGGCTTCTGACAGATAACGCGTTTGAGGAAATCTTATACCTATGTTTAAGCATTAGCTTTACAAGAGTAAGCTTTTAGCTTTCTGAATTTAGAAGAACAGGTCCCCTCCGGCTTTTTCGTGCTGGACTGTTTTTTTTAATTCCGTTTAATCACTACTAATTACAAATGTAATGCGAATTAAGTCTGAAAGTGTTGTGGTAAGGTAACAAAGCTAGCAAATAAACTTGAAATGTAATCAACAATTATCTTGGATGTTGTCCTCACGTAATTACCCATCCATTCGGTATCACAATGTAGAGCTAACAAACTCGGCCGCGATAATAGAGGTGCGCCCACGCATCCCACCTCTATGATTTGTGGTCCACAAACGTATATTATCATAAATTTACCAACTCTACTTTTAGAGACGTCTCAAGGATGTCTTTTTATTTTTTCAGTATTATTATCTCCCCTTAAAGTAATGGGCAACGACTTATTTAGATTTTTATGTACATCGTTAATTTCTTTTTGGATATTTTAATGGATTATTTGGTAACTGAATAAATTGAATTGTTACAATATCGTCTTATTTAGGGGAGATAGTGATTTTTTACGTAAACGAGTGAAACATTTGATTTTTATTGTATCTAGCAGCAAATATTACAAAAATGTTAATTTTAGCAATAACTTTTATGGAAACGGTCGAAAAAATAACAATTCGGTATTGCGTACTAAAATAACGGCCGCGCTTTTAAACAAAACCAATTTTTATTAAATTCCTGACCTATTTCCACTTTTCCGATCATTTTTTACTGTAACAAGTACCTACATAGGTGGCATTGATAACTTAATAAAAAATCATCCAGTATTCTAATTCAACTAGTTTTACCAGAAAGTCATAAAAGAAACGTCTTATTTCTGCAGTTACTGTATAAAATATAGACCAAAAACAAGTTTCAACAAAAATGATATCAGAATAAAGCCATAAAAACCATGATTCTGTGTAATAAAGGCCATTTCGAGCCATTTCACTATCGCTACGAACATTCAGAAGCACCCACATTGCCGAGACAATATAACAATATAAATAACTTAACTTTGTAGAAACTATTTCAATAAAGTTATATAGTTTGTTGTGGCAGATGACGGAAAGCTTGATCAATTGAGCTTTTTATTACCTGTGGAGAAAATCTGTGATACGGGGTACCTAATTTATTCCACTTTAAAAGTAGGGATGGGAAAATCGATACTTAATGAGGAACTTATAGGCATGCCTTGTGGCATTAGGTCCGCTTTACCACAACTGTACATGAAGTTTAAATAAATTAATAAAAATAAAGTAAGTTAAGTAATTTTAAGACGATAACTATGTAAATCAAGAAGTATTCAAATAAACGCGCTATGTGTAGAATTTATTGTTATTACAGTAACTTCATTCTTGCCCGTCTTTTGTCCCTTATGTATAAGACTTGTAATAAACATATTATTCTGTAGGTACACCAAATTCACACCACCTAACTTGTATTCTAGAACAATTTTCCAAAAAATCTCTTAGATCTAGGTTAATTACGTCATTATCCTTATTCCATTTAAGGCTTTAACTGCTTAATACTCACACGCGTGACGCGAGTGTCACACCGATAAGGATCCGACGAGACCTCTTTCCTTCAAAGTACAGACGATAAAAAGGATAAAAATTAGGATGAATCACGGTGCGTCGATCGGCGTGAAGATAATGTTATTTTATTGTGCTAGTTTAGTGTTAAACGTGCTGTTTGTCTCGGAATTCTAGTTTATTGCTTTGGACACCGAGCAGGGCTGGCAACGTGAGGAAAAGTTGACTGTTTTGACATAATATGTAGTTTAACTCGTTTTTTTAGAATGGGACAATCTATGATGCAGTTGCGATAATGTTCTGTTAATAAAGTGATTTAAAAAAGCGATGAGAAAGGCCTGTTAGCTCATCGTAGGCGTGACCATAACTCCTAATCTGACGAATTAGACTAAACTATTTTTAAATATAAAAATGGCCTCGACAGTTTTTGAACCAATGACAATGTTTGGAACAGTAGGAAAAGCAGTTAGTTACACAGTTGACAACCCAGTCGCAAAAAGTAACAGAAAAGAGCATAAATTTTTTTTCTACCGTCACTAGAATTTTTAAAACACGTTGCTGGTCTCGTAATCTTTGTAAAAACTGACGACAAAAATGTTTCTGCCTAACTAAGGAAAGAAAACAATAGTTATCAACTAGGAATTTGCGCTAAATGTCCGAAAAAGGTTAAATTTAAATCAGTTGGAGCATCCGAAAGATATGGAAAAGCCTTTTTCGTACACTCACAGCAGATAGTCGCTCCCTTTTAGCTTCGAGTTTGACTATCACAGAGCGTGTTGCGAGGAGCCAAAAAACAATATTCAGTGAATGAATTGTAGCACATTAGTATTCTCATCTATTTTGGCACTTGACAGGTTGCAAAAAGGTATAATTCTTTTTGTAACCAATGTCACAGCGAAAAAATCAGGAACGCAAAGTATTTTTGGTCAAACACAACTGAATTAAAACCAGTTGAGGAATTTCAGTTACCAAATCAGAGTTTGGCAACATATTGAAAAGTTTTAGTTCAAAAACGATTTAAAATGGCACCGTAGGGAGTTGGAATGCTAACTATCCTATTAAAGTAAAGTGTATTGATATAAAAACTAGTCGCACCAGCCCTATGAATTCCAGTGATTGATATTATCAAGTTATTTGTCGAGATATGTCGCTATGGCATGTTTTATAGGCTTAGGAAGTGATAAAAACCATGTATTTGATTACCAATGGCTTATTTCCTTTACGACATGTCTAGAGGCCGTTTTTGAGGAACAATCGGCTATCTTCTGGAGTCCTGGTATTATTGTCTACTTATGGTTTAGTTATGCGGGCTTATGATGGCCTGTGGTTAGTGAAGTTAGTGAATTAATAGCAATGGCTACTGTTTTTAATTTTAAAATGAGTTTTAATGAGTCGAGATATAATAATTTTTTATTGCAAATTTTAATAGCGTTTTGATCATGCAGGTGTACAAAATAATGACATAATATTATACAGGTTTAGGTACAAACTTATAAATAAGTCAAATCACAATGAAAGTAATTCATGAATTATAATTATATTTGTTCATTTTGCATTTCAGTATTCCAACTACAAGAATGGACAGTAATTTAATGTAAATTTGCATATGGGTGTATTCCTGAAATAAATGATCTATCCTATTCAATAAAATCCAGTTTAACTGTTAGAACATTTTTTTTGCTAGCTGAGTAATTTCGTTATTTGGTGGCGCTAGAAAAGCTCTAGATGACCTATTTACACCTACTGGACTTTAGCAAGCCACTTACTCGCTAATTCTAAACTCCTGTCCCCAAAAACACATGTCTGTTACATCGCAGCTAATTTTGACAACAAAACGCAGTAAAAAACTTTACAGATAAGCGAGTATTTACGGCCCAGTGTTTATCCGAACCTATCTAGTCGAGTTGGCAGCGCCTCAACGCAACGGGCGAGCTACTGGCGCGATTTACTAGCGCCAGCGATAAACGTAATTGGACTACTGAACATTCGTATCTCGGGTTGTCGTTTTAGAGTTTATTTGAATGGGTATACTTACATAAGTGGACTGCTTTTCCAAGTTGTAACAAATATTTGTAATGTGTGTCAGTTTTTTGTTTTAAATGTAATACATACCTAGATCCTACGTCACAGGTGCATACCTATAGCATTTAGACTGGGTTATAATCTTGTTTGAATGAAGTGTTTTTGTTAAGTTAACAGCAGAGTCCGAAGATGGTAATTCTTTATTGAATTTTATTTGCAAACTCCCTTGTAATTTTTTGGTTTTTCGTAGATGTAATTTTTGTCCCGATCTGGAATGAGGATACACGATCATCGATCCTCTACTCATTAGTCAAGTGTGGTGATTATGGTATGGTCCATTTTTTGTATGTACACACAGCTTTACAGTTGTGCTCCATGTATCAGAGGCCATACTTCTACGGCTTCTCAGCATCCATAAAATAATAAACATTCAATAAATCCTACCTATCTTGTAATTTTTCTTGCAATAGAACGAGACTGCAATAGTTATGTACTTACGTTTTTATATAACAAGTAGTTTATTTATTGATTTAACTAATAAATAAAATGGAAATCGTTTTGGCCTTTATATGGATCGAGGCATAGAAGTATCATCGTTTTTACAGGATGTATGAGTTTAGAATAAATTCTTGGTTTAAAACACAAATTACACTATTTTTCATCCATAAAAGTTGGAAGATTTCGGGAGAAGTACTCGGGTATAATATTGTAGTTATAAGATGTAATTTTTATAAAAACATCACAAGAATATTTTAAACATTAAGCTTCTTACGTAGTTACAAGTTTAAACCCAAAACATCATCGTCATCGTTTCATCTTGAGACTGAATAACGAGTCTCCTTTATTTTATAAAAATGTGAGTACCCATACCATAAATAAAGCTCTTTATGTAGAATCGGTGTTTGTACTTATTTCTACAGTGACTTCAGGGCTTACGCTAAGTGTTTCGACTCACTCCAACGCATGTTTTGACTTTTCCATCATGAAATTCATGTAGGCCCTTTGGATAGCTATATTATCTATCACTGGTATTTCTTATCCGAATCTTTGATCTTGACAAAATATTACACGTGAAAAATTACCCAGGTAAGGTCCATAGCCACACTGTTCTTTAAAATTACTGGCACTCAAGAAGATCGCCAAATAAAAAGAATAAAAAACAATAATAATGGTATGCCAGCATTCCTGTATTAATAGGTTTGTATAGTATCAGTAGATATGTAGTTGTAGAGTAAATAGCACAGTTATCATAACTGCCGGGTATTTATTCGGCTTGATTCGAGTGCTGCTCTGAAATAACACTTGTGGCTACTGCTTGACCCATTACGGATCATGAGTGTGAGCGTAATATCATTCTGACTGTTTAGTCTGCATATGCATCTAGTGGTGATTTATGATACGCAGTTTTGTGTATTTTTTTAGGCTGAGTATACTGTGCTGTATGCACATAATTATTGGGACGCTTTTTTATGTGGTCTATTAAACTCGTTGGAATAATGGAAACTTAAAAGTTATTAGATTTCTAAAAAAAACTAGCAAAGCAAAGAACCTGTTTTTAAAATGTCATTTTTAATAGTCGTTAGCTAAACTTATTTTCTTCCTTTTTTTTCAATAACATTGACCCTCGTTTTGTATTTTTGAACTTGAAACAGGTAAGTACCTCTTCTTCGTGTCAATAGGCACAATTAAAAAAAAATCGGCCCAATACTTACAAACTACCACGGCATAATCGGCCAATCTTACAAACGTCCTATGCACACGGCAGAGCTGAGTCCAGCTAGATGACTAATCCCCACAATGATGGTACGAACAGATTTTCTCAAGACCTATCCCAAACTCTTAGCTTAAAACAAAATATCTCATTGCGCATCTACTTATGCATTTTCCATCGCCACGTTAGCATCAAAACATTATCTTCGTGCGTAATAAACTAGAGCTAAAGCCTCCGGTTGGCGCGACCCCAAGTTTACAATAAAGCGATGGCATGCGCGGGCCCAATGAGATACTTACAAGTTATTCACTTTGACAAACTACTGCTGTTTGCATAATAGCTAGCTTCATTTTACATACATAGAAAATTTGTTTCTATTCTTATGTTTTGATGATTGTGGCTATTTATATAAAAACAACATAATGTTAATAATTATAACGTTCTAACGGCTGGGACACAGGCCGGTCTTGGTGAGAGGGAGTGGGCTGTTGGTATATGTCACATGGCTACGAATTTTCGGTTTTGGGACATGTCGGTTTCCTCATAATGTTTTCCTTGACTGTATTCAGAGCAGAGGTGGTGAAATAAATAACACAAAGTTGCCTGCTTGGGTCCGAACCTATGAACTACGGCTCGTAAGGCGGCGCCGACACCACTGGGCCACCACTGCTCTCAAAATGTTGCAGTAAAAAAAAACCTAGAATTATAACCCATCGTAGTCGGTGGTCAGGTGGTCCTCTTAGGGGGCTTAATTAGTCTTTTGTATTTCAGAAAGGGCTATATTACTTATTTTTTGTTTAAGTTAACTTAAAACTCAGTAAGCACATAAAACATAAACACCAATAAATGTTTATAATAACGACCGTAATCATCATCAAGCATAACGATTTCAAATGCATCATTGACAGCGGCATTGAGATTAAAACTAACACATCCAGACGATCACCTTCGTAAGTCATTATTCAAATCATTGTTTTTCATTCATTCGTTCAATACAACTAAACTGACACATTGTCCTTCATGACACTGTTTCTTACAAACTTAATGTTCCCATCCCTAAAATTAACAGTACACTCTTATTTCTTCAATAGTAAGTCTTGAAATCGATTGGTGTGTAAGAAGAGTAGTAGCAAATGAAGGTATGTTTTTAAACTGTCAATATAATTGATGTGTAGTGAAGTTTTGACCGCCCACAATGCTAAAACTTTTTTTTAGTTTTAGTACAATGGGAGAACAAAAACAACTGGTAGAATAATAGTAGCTTTGGATCTGAGATGAATGTTTTGGTTAATTTTGTATAAATTACTGGTTGACTTTAGTTTGTTGAATGTCCTGCTGATTTTATTAATAGAAATTCTTGATGTTTTATGTACTTGCCAGAAAACTAAGTCACTTTGTCAACCCATGTAAAAACTCTTCATTGTTAGTTTGAAAGCTGAATTTAGTGGCGTCTTTCAATCGCTCTTTGACGAAGAAACCGGTGGTTTTAATATTTTTTATAAGATGTTTTTCAAAATAGGACCAGTTATTTGTCAATAAAAAAAACAGTCCTACCTCAAGTCCTCTCCTAAACAATCGTCACTTAAAATAACGCTTGGTCACCCATCCAAATAACTGAATCAGACAATTTTTTTATCCGCGAAAGAAGACCATATTAATAATAACATTAAACCTAGTTGAATCTAAGGTAAGCAGGACCCCAGTATCAATATAACCGTGTCGGCATCAGTCAAAGCCTAGCCGCGACGTGTAGGGTCAGAGATCAGCGCACGCGCAAATATAACGGAGGCTGGATGGCTGGACTCGTTAACTTTATACACTAGTCCACTAGGTACTGATTTTTATGAGATGAGGCTGATAAAACAGCTAGCTTTAGTAGTTTTTTTTCCTGTTGTATGCTGGTGGCGCGGCTGGCCCGGCTGGCCCGGCTGGCCCGGCTGGCCCGGCTGACCCGGCCTTGTTGTGATTATGAAAGCTATTACAGAATAATAATAATAATAATAAACAATAAACGAGAACGTCATGCGCGCATACTACGGGTCTACAGAGGGGGGAACTAACCTCACTGCGTACCGTGTTAGGATGCTGTCTCTATTCCAGGTACTTGAACCAATCGTCAACGTCTCGGCCCAACGACTGTCGGATCAGGTGCGGGTCATCCAACGCAATCACATGTTGGACGATGCCGCACTTGATAGGCTGCGCTCAGAGGTACTGAGCAACCGTATCGTCTTAGCTCCGGCACAAACCGCGGTGCAACCGTCAGCTATTGACGCAACCCCGCCGCGGTCCAACCCAGCTGTTGTAGAGGAAGATGATAGGGTTGCCATGGTAAGTAGCCAGTGCAACGACCGATTGAGGAGCGCTCTGGAAGATGCACTTCGCGAATATCGATCTACTCCTACCAAACTTAGACCCCGATTACCACGGTTACCCATGCATAATAAAAATAGGGCGCTGGTGTGTGCCTTGGACTCGCAACTCAAGAATATTTTCGAGAGTAGCGAGAACCTCGTTGATACACACTCGATCCTGTACTGTGGGGCTGTTGCGGCATGTCGTTTAGCTAATGTCAAATTCCCAAATTATGACGTAGCTATTCGACCAAAACCAGCCGTACCAACCTGGCAGCGCAGGATCGAGTGCCGCATCGACGAGGCCAGGGTACTCATCGGCAAACTACACTGCTTCAGGGAAGGCAATACACGACCACGTGTGATGCGCTTTGTGAGGCGGGCATTCTCGGGGACTGGAATCAGTCCTCAAGAATACATGTCCCGTGTCACAGAGCGCATCGACTTCCTGAAGCAGAAAGTTTATGCATGGGCGAACCGTATTCGGCGGTATAAGCGGCGGGTTGATCGGTACTCGCAGAATCGCATATTCCAGAACGATGAGAGGTGGGTATACAGAGCTTGGGAGCGACCCGAGCAAAATATGACAGACGTGTGCCGCCCGGATGATGCTGCCACGAGTTCTTTCTGGCGTAGCATCTGGTCGGTGCCCGTCTGTCATACTGAGGCTGACTGGATGCGTGATGTCGAGCGAGCGTGTGAACCTATCCCAGAAATGGAGCCAATTTTAATAACACCTATAGATATAACCAGAGCAGTTCGTCCGTTACCGAATTGGAAATCCCCGGGACCGGACGGACTGCACAACTTCTGGCTCAAATGGCTTAGTAGTTCACACACTTGCCTGGCATCCCAATTCCAGTCATCCTTAGAGTCTGGGTCCCTACCGCAGTTTTTAACAACAGGCGTTACCCACCTGCTCCATAAGTCAGGTAGTCTCGCGGAACCCAAAAATTATAGACCGATCACGTGTTTGTCGACGGTCTATAAACTTCTTACATCCATTTTGAGAGTGAAAATTAATACACACATTGACAAAAACTTCATTATGTCTGCCTCTCAAAATGGATGTAGGAATGGGTCCCGCGGTACGAAGGAGCTACTCCTCATCGACATGGCCATTAGCCAACAGGTTCGTCGATCCCGCAAGGATCTGTCGACATGTTGGATAGATTATAAGAAGGCCTACGACTCGGTGCCACATACATGGCTCATGAGGGTACTGGAGTTGTACAAGATAAATGCAACTCTACGTGCCTTCCTTGAGTCATGTATGGGGCAATGGAGGACGGTCCTTCGATATCCAGGATGTCGACAAATCCAGGGGAATGATGAACCTGTATGGATTAAACGGGGAATATTCCAGGGCGACAGTCTGAGCCCACTTTGGTTCTGTCTAGCCCTGAATCCTCTGAGCACATTGCTGGAGGATTCAGGTCTAGGCTACCGGTTGAGGAGAGGTGGTCAGGTCATATCTCACCTTCTTTACATGGATGATCTGAAACTCTTTGCCCCCAACAAATTGCGACTGATGGAGCTACTGAAAGTAACTGAAACTTTCAGTAACGCCATTAGGATGGAATTTGGTGTGGACAAATGTGCAGTCATGTATGTAAAGCGAGGGGAGATTATGGAATCCGAGGGAATTCAGCTCTCGGATTCCATACACCTGAGATCCCTCTCCTCATCCGAAAGCTATAAGTATTTGGGTATGTCGGAATCGTTAGGCATTAACGTAACTGACATGAAGCAATCGTTGAGGGAGCGCTTCTTTGGACGCCTGAACAAGGTATTAAATAGCCTTCTTTCAGGCGGGAACAAGGTGCGCGCCTTCAACGGTTGGGTCATGCCGGTTTTAATGTACTCTTTCGGCGTACTCAAATGGACTCAGACCGAACTCGATGCCCTGGATAGAAGAGTTCGTACACTGTTAACCGCAAACCGGATGCATCACCCACGATCATCGGTAATGAGGCTGTACATCCCGCGGAAGTGCGGGGGTCGAGGTTTTTTAAACGCGAAGACCCTTCACAACCGCGAGATATGCAGTCTCAGAGAATATTTTTTAAAAACCGAGGTGGGTATGCACCGAGATGTGGTCGCAGTGGACAAGGGACTCACCCCGCTGTCCATGGCTAAAGAGAACTGGCGCAAACCTGTAGTACTTACTACCGATGACCGCAAGGAAGTATGGCAAGGCAAGGAGCTTCATGGACGCTTCTACCGGGCTCTTCATGGGCCCGATGTAGATTTTCTAGCGTCCGTGTCCTGGTTACGTTTCGGCGACCTCTTTGGGGAAACTGAAGGTTTTGTCTGTGCAATTATGGACGAAGTTATGTTGACGAACAACTACCGGAAATATATTATGAAGGACGGGACGGTTGACGTGTGTCGGGCATGTCACCGTCCGGGTGAGTCCATCAGACATATTATTTCTGGTTGTTCTCGTCTGGCTAACGGCGAGTACTTGCACAGGCACAACCAAGTAGCCAGGATTATTCACCAACAACTTGCCTTGAAATATAAACTTGTGGAATCTGAGGTACCGTACTACAAGTATGTGCCCGACCCAGTTCTCGAGAAAGACCATGTCACGTTGTACTGGGATCGGTCTATCATTACTGACAGGACTATTGTCGCCAATAAACCTGACATAGTAGTGATAGACCGATTAGCGCGCCGTGTAATGATAGTCGATGTTACCATTCCGCATGACGAGAACCTCGTGAAAGCTGAGAAAGAGAAACAAATTAAATATCTCGACTTAGCACACGAGGTTGTCGACATGTGGAATGTGAACTCGGCTATCATTGTGCCGATCGTCGTGACGGCCAATGGCCTTATAGCCAAGAGCCTCGACGACCATCTTTCGAGGCTCTCGTTAGGCGGTTGGATCAAGGGCCTGATTCAGAAGGCAGTACTCCTCGATACGGCTCGCATTGTGAGGAGGTTCCTGTCTCTGGAGCCCTAACCACCGGTAGCTTGGACCCTGCTCCCGATACCGGCGGACCACTATTTTTTATATTTTTAAATGTTTTTTTTATATTGTTTTATATTAGAATATTTAAAAATGTATTTAATATGTATAAAAATAAATAAAGGAAATAATAATAAATTATTTATTGCCCAAAGAAAGAGAAAATACATGACATGTTACATAATATCAGGCGTATGAGTTCTTTTTTACATTAATTTTATGAATAATGTCCCCTATACTAGGAAAATCCTGTATTATAGGAGCCATCTGTTCGTCCGTAATTACAATTTACAAGAATTTAGCGAACCAAATGTGTAACATTAACAATAACTTATGTACTGTGAGCACGCGTGCGAGAGTAGTATGTGTTGTGTAGTGTGTGTGTGAGTTTGAGAGAGAGAGTGTGATGGTGTGTGTATGTAACTGACGGTATGTGTGTGATAATGTCTGCGTGTGTGAATGTTTTCCATGGTGATTAAAGATTTATATGGGTGAGGGTTTTACCAGTGTTTCTGTCTCGTCATAATTTAGGGTAAGTAGAAACGTTTTCACTATTTTTTTACACTTGCGTATATTTTGGGAGTGGATATTTAGCCTTTGGTGCAATTTGTTGTAGATGCGTGCACTTAGGTAAGTGAAGTGTCGCCTAGCAAATGTAGTGTTTGTTTTTGTTGTGGGGCAAGGCGGTTTAGATCTTCTTCTGGCTGTTGGGCTGTTATTTCTGGCATACGGAATAGTGGCATGTTTTTTCATGACTGTGCGGAGGATGTAGTGTTGTCGGACTGTTAACGTTTTATACTCATTATATAATTGCCGAGTTGGGAATCTAAATGGTTTGTTCAAAGAAACTTTTATAACTGCTCTTTGTGCTCGCTCTACCTGGATAATGTCGGTCTTGGCTGCCCCTCCCCACGCAGTGATGCAGTAATTTATTATTGATTCGCATAGTGCCGAGTAAACGATCTTAAGAATGTTGCTGGAGGCGGAAACTCTAAGTTTTTTAAATAAGAAAATTAGTTTTCGAACTCGCATTGACATTGCTTGTAAGTGTGGTTTCCAGGATAAACAGGAGTCTAGTTGAATGCCGAGATAACGTATTACTGATGCTCTGGTAACAGTAGGGCATGAACAGAGGGGAGAGAGGTTGGTACATTTGTGGGCTTTTATTGATAAAGAACCGTCTGAGGGAAGGGTGGATGGTCTTAAGCCGAAGGTAATGAAATTAGTTTTTTTTATATTTAGGGCAAGATTGTTTTTTCCCAGCCACATCATCACTTCACTGAGTCCTCTTTCGGCAATCTCTTTTGCTGAAGTCCAGTCACGGTCATACGATAGGATTGCCGTGTCATCTGCATAGGCTATTATTTTTGTGGAGGGGAGGGATAGCTGGCAGAGTTCGTTGACGTAGACTTGAAAAAGAAGGGGACTGAGAAGACTTCCCTGTGGCAAGCCGACAACCACACTACATGCGTCGCTAATATGTTCTCCAATCTTAACGCACTGCAACCTATCGGTAAGAAAATTACAGAATAGAGTCAGAGCAGTTCCTCGAACTCCGATGTTTTCTAGTTTAGAAAGAAGTAGAGGGACAGAGACAGTGTCGAACGCCTTTGAAAGGTCTAGGAAAATTCCTAAACATTTGAATTTATTGTCAACTTTATCAACAACAAAGTCCAGAAGGGATGTCACTGCATCTTCAGTTGACAATCCGCGTCTGAAACCGAATTGGTTTTGGGAAATTATGTTGTATTTGTCGAGGAAATTATTCAGGCGTTTGTACATAATTCTTTCCAGAACCTTGGAGATCGCTGGGAGGACTGATATTGGGCGGTAGTTAGTGACCTCGTCTCTGACCCCAGACTTGTAAATTGGATGTACAATTGCCTTTTTCCAGGCATTTGGGAATGTACCTGTAGATAGTGCCAGGTTGCATATATATGTCACAGGTGGAGCTAGAACGTGACTAGCGAGTATTAGCAATTTTGTTGGGATACCGTCCCATCCGGTGGCACTATTAATTCGGAGATTGTTTATTATTGATTTAACCTCTTCTTCATCTGTTTCTAAAACAACCATTGAGTTAGCCGTACTTTGCCGATCGTTGTTGGCGGCTTGGGGGGAATGCTGGGGGGAGACATCACTGGTTAGATTTAGACCCACATTTGCAAAAAAAGTGTTAACTGTATTGACGGATTTAGTAGGGCAATTTTCAATTGTCAAAAGCTCTGTTGATGTCGAGCGTATGCATTTGGTGTCAGTAACATTACGAATTACTTCCCACATTTTTTTGGGGTTATTTTTAGCCTTTTCGAATTCCGTTTCTTCATATTCTTTTTTTAGTTTTTTTAGTATGTTATTGCAGAAATTGCGATATCTTAGATAGGTTAATTTTAGGATCTGGTTTGTTGGCTCTTTATTTGTTTTATTGTGCATTTTGTCCCTATTATGTATACATCTCAAAAGACCGATGGTGATCCATGGTTTTATGATTCTTTGTTTGCTTGGGATTGATTTCTGGATCGTGTTTTTGGATAAAACGGGTGAGATTATGTTTAGTAATTCGGTGGTGGCCTGATTAGCATCAGTCATTTTGTATACAGTAGAGAAATCACAGTTTATAATATCAGTGATAGCTTTTGGTATATTAAGGCTAGATGTTTGAAATTTAGTGTTTTTAGTTTTGGGTTTGTTGATCTCTAGGTTCAAAAGAACTGCTGAGTGGTCCGTGATCGACGTTTCCAGTATTAAGGTGGTCGCTTTGTTGCTGGTTTTTAGCAGTATGTGATCAATACAACTGTGTAAACGAGTAGGTAGAAGGTAAGCTGGCAGAAATCCGTGAGATGCAGTTAGGTTTAGGTACTGCTGTGTACGTGGGTCATTACAATCCGGACTGATATTAATGTTCGTATCTCCAATAATAGTGATGTGATTTTGACTTTTAAGGTCTAGTATGACGTTGTTTAGGCTTTCTAAGAAAGGGTCAATGTTTCTTTGTGACGGTGGTCTATATATGGCTATAATAGTTAGGTTGTTTTCAAGGTTGCAGATTAGACAGCTGGCATCATTAAAAGTAGGTTCTGTTACAGTGTGACGTAGGTTGTTTCTGATATATATGACCAGGCCGTCATTTTGGTTAATTAAGTTCTGGGTCTGATGAGATGAATATCCGTCTAAAGTAGGAATGTTTCCTGATTTTTTCAGCCAGCATTCAGATAACACTATTGCATCGCATGTTATGTTCATTGTCACTAAAAGACATCTAAGCTCGTCAAAGTTTTTATTTATGCTTCTAATGTTTAGATGTAGGACAATTAGGGTGTTTGAGACTTGTATGTAATTCGTGCAATGGTCTGGTTGGCACCTAAAGTATGATGAAACTTGCATATCGTCTAAATCGTTTATTATGTTATTTAGAGTGGCCATTTATGTAACATAGGGCGGCGAGGTATGTATGGGGGTTCGTTATAAAGCCAAGAATGGGGCATAGCGGGTTTTGAGCAGAATGGGTTGGTAATTATTAGGATTATGTAAGAGTTGTGGTAATGTAAGTATGTTAAGTGAATAATGTTTTTATATCGAATAAATACTGACGAGGCAAACAGGTAAATGGTAGGTATTTTAAATAAATTGTTATATTTTATTAAGGTAGTAGTATTAGTTATGTTAGTGTTATGTGTCGTTTGTGTAGTAGTTTTGTGTACGTAGTTTAGTTGAGTATATAATGTAGACGTATTTAGAAGCTTGTTTGCGTAGTTGAAGTCTTCTGTGTATATGTGGTAGTCTAAAAACAATAGCATGTGTGTGTAATATAGTCATTCATTCATTTGAGCTTGTAGTTCAGCAAGTGATTGTTCGGACTTAATAAGGACTTGTTTGGCACCCTCCTCCTTACGCAGAAATATATTTCCATTCGATGTCCAACAATATTTGTACTCCATTCGTTTTGCGAATTCTCTCGTTACGTAGAAGAGTTTCCGTGAGCTGGCGGGAAGATATTCTGCGACATAGATGGGTCGGCGGTCACCGGTAACGCCAATGCTGCGGGTATTCAAACGTCCCTCATTTGGGTTTCCCTTGTTGAAGTTGCGTGTGGAGGTAATGATTTGGTTTTTTGTCTCCACATTGGCGAACTCGACAACTATAGGTCTGACTGCTCCAGGTTTACCTGGCAGGCGGTAAATGTCACGTATGTTCGTTCGATCAACCGGCATATTGATCGTTGCGCCTACCTTGCTAACAATGGCGGTGAGATCGGCTGTAGTTTCCTTCTCTTTGTTGGGAACGTTGCGGATTTCTATGATGGATGAGCGTGATAGTTGCTGCAGATCCTGTAGTTTCGCATCCTGCTGTCGGCATCAGTCAAAGAATGAACTAGATGTCTTCAAAGTGTCCTAACATCGTGTGCGCACTGTGTAGTCAATCAGATAAAGTGACGAACAGATTATTTAGGCACATTTTTAATTTCTAATCAAAATCAAAAGTCAGAAATTAGATATAGGATGAGAATTAGCACCACCCCCAAAGCACCAAACCTTCGCCACCGCCAAGTGTTTGAGCTAAGGAGAAGAAGTGGTGGAGCAAACTCCAGTTGTGTAGCACAACTGTCGTTGAGGTTACAAGAACTAAAAATGTATTTTTTTTAATCAGCCTATTCTGTCCCACTGCTGGGCAAAGCCCTCCCCCATTCCTTTCCAACTCTCCGGTGTTTTGCCTCCTCTGGCCATTCAGTCCAAATCGTCACGCCAGCATTTATTGGGCCTCTACTTCTATATATCTACTTATATTTATTTCATTTTATGTGAATTGTGTATCAAGCGTTGCATTTGCTTTTAAAAAGTTAATTAATCTAAAACGTCAATAAAAACAATCAAGATGATAAACACAGTAATTTTTCTCACATTCCCAGACCAACACATATTTTCTCACCGTAACCACACTTATTAACATAAGAAACAAGTTTTCAATGAAAACAAACACTATTTATTTCACTTTTCTTTCAAAACAGCACTTAAGTCATTTCCTCTAGCATTATGTATTCAGACACGCAAAGCTTCAATTACTAGAAAACCAGAATAACTTGACCTCTCATTTGTTTCTCTTTGTAATAAACTTGGATCAGTAAGGAGCTTTTAATAGGTCAAGTTAATTTGGTTGAAAGGAGCTTAATTATGATAAGTCGTTCTCAAAAATATAAAATTGTGAAGCTGGTTGTCGAGTTAATAGTTATGTGCTTTTATGATGATAATGTAGCCTCTATTATGGGTAGTTAGAGATGGATGGTAGTTGAACTTGGAGCTTTTTTAGGGTTCCGTACCCGAAGGGTAACCAATAGGACCCTATTACTAAGCCTCCGCTGTCAGTCCGTCCGTCTGTCTGCAGCGGGCTGTACTTACTTACTGGAATTTGTATTTCTGTTGATACTGTAACCTTATTGGTAACTACAGTCTTCAGCCGTTTGGGGTAGAAACGCTCGGGTCGTGTGGCCCGAGCGCGCGTTTCGTTTTTAAGGAAATCTCTCGCCGACTGGTCGACACTTCGCATGACCAGAGGGCTGGCTGTTTCTTTGGATAAAGAATTAGCATTGCCATTCAGCGTGGCAATGCTGCCAGTCTTCTGGGCACGTTTCCAGATGACAGCGATGCGGAGGAGTACTTTGACGCCTATTGTCGTCGTTGTTTATATGTAAATATAAACATATAAACAACGACGACAATAGACTTTCTTTTGGTCTTATTTTTATTATTACTTTAGTTCTATTTGTAGTCTGTACGAGTATATATAATGTACAGATAATAAAAATAAATTAAAAAAATTAAACGTGGCTCCTCTACTAGAATGATACGGAACCCTTCATGCGCGACTCCGACTCGCATTTGACCGGTTTTTAGTGTTTTGTCTGCGTGACAAGATTAGTTGATTTCCTTATGAACCATAGTTGTGGTAAAAGGTCATATTGAAAGAGTGTGGTCATCTCTGTTTTATCGGATCTGATACATGACACATATACCTGCAACGACAAGTCGAAATATTATGTTTAACTGCTCTGTTGCTATTTTCTGATTAATTTCGTTACGAGATCGTTTCACCGGGTCTCGTCGTATTTCATTGTGTCGGATTTACTGGTGGTTGCCACTGTTGACTATGGCTTTCACGAGTTGCAGTAGTTGCGAATAGAGTGGCGGGCTTGTCCCAAAAAAAAAACCTGCAACTATGAGTCGCACTTTAACTTAGGCCCTGAGATAGGTAATGTTGTACAGAAGCCTGAATAACTATAAACGACCGCCACCAGCTAGCATGACTTTGAACGTAGGTAGATAATAATTATATGAGTACACATTTACAGCATGAAATCTCTGCATATAAAAAACTTCGTGTAACTAGCTGCCTGGCAGGTAACTGCTTACCAGTTGCTGATCTTTGACCCAGCACGTGCAGGCTTCGCACTTTATTCTATAGTAAATACACTGCAAGAATACAGCTACCTGCCACAACTGTGTTAAGATTAATTTCGTTAAAATTAACTAATAGCCACTTAGGACAGAACGTAATAATTCCTTGCTCAAATATTTAACTGGTGGCTATTTCACTTTGAATACAATATTGACACCCATGAATAATTCGTGTGATTGCTTGCATGATTTTACCATTCATTTGCGCACATAGGAAAAGGGCCAAGAGTTAATCAACTGTCTTTGGTAGAGAAAGCTGGCAACTGTACCGATTATGGTTATATTTATGGTGAAAAACAGTCAAAATGGCACCCTGTCGATGTGACATACAGCATAAAGCATAATAAGCATATAATGTCCTCACTTCTAGGACACGCGCCGTTCTCTCTGAGAGAGAGAGAGTAGGCCGTAAATCACGTGGGGACTACGCGGATTGGTAGACGACATTAAAAGTGACGTCAACTGAAATAAATCATATAAAATGTGAGGAACTAACACTAAATACCTACTAAGTTAGTGTTCTTCTGAACCACACCTATTTGAGATATTTTGCTAAAAAAGGCCCAAATAAATCTCAAAACTAAACTGAAATTTGTTTTCTCGGGGTGACACTGAGACGGTCGCTTCTCTTTTCATAGATTACATTATAATATAAATATTTAGGTCCATCCATATTAGTTATTACTATACGAGATAATTCAAAAATGTCCTGTTCAGAGGACGCCGCCGATAGAATTTAAGCCGCCATGATGGATGGTCGCTGATGACAGTAATGACAGTTAAATACGTTCGGATATTCTTCTAATAATATGTCATTAGCTCGGCTTAAGGCTGTATATGTGTTGACGTGTGCCTACTAAGAGTGTTGCCAAGTTTTTTATTCATGTTGATGATTTGAAAAAGGTGGGCGGGGGATTGAATGAGTAAAAAATGGACAAAAGAAATAAATAAGAAGTAGATCCAGCTTTGCGCCATACTATAAAACTATTATGGTATGTCTGGCTAGACAGATTTTTAATGCTGAAAAGTTTAAAACCAAAAGGAAAGCCTTGTACACATTGTTTTCGTTCCCCCATTGACGGTAAAGGTCACTCCAACCCAGACTTCATAGAAAAACCGTCTCATATTTTATGAAAACCATTTCCTTATTATACGTGCTTCTATTTGAAACCTTCGAGGAAGCTATGAAAGTCCCCAGTTATTATATAGTTTTTAACGTCACATTTGTTTAAAATAACGATACGTTTAGTTCGAATATCAGTCATAAAACCGTCGTTGTAATAATAACTAACGCTTTAACTATAGCACGGTGTAGTGTTGCCAGATACGGCGTGCTGCAACTTGGGATACGGAATTTTAAATGCTTCAGGTATTTTTATATTTATTTGAATAGATTGGTAAGTTTCATTTATGAATATGGTAGACGGATAAAGATCCGTGACATATATGTGTCTGGGGTCCTTCATCAACAACTTTGTTTTAAGGTTTTTTAAGATGCTGCGTGTACTCATAATTTCAAGATACTAGACAGAAGACGCAGTCGTTTATTGCTGGAGACAGCACGAGATTGCTCTCCCAATCGACCATAAAATTTAGCACCTTACAAGGAAACAAAACGTGTGACAGCTAACTTCAAAGTCCCATTACAAAATACAGGTTAAACATTAAACCATAGTCCCGGAACCGTCGTCCACCTGGCCACTCTACCCTCAGTTCTATTTTAACCCGGCGTTAAACGCGCGGTTACTGCTAGATTTATGGCGCGCCCGGTAACAGGACTCTTTGCTTTTTTTAAACAGCCGTCAATGGAAACGTTTGTTGCCAGTTCTGTTATGTAATACGAATATACGAATTTGTTTTCGGAATAAGGACGTGTTTCTAAACGTTTGGTCGAAACAACAGGTGGTTTGTGAGGAATAGGGTAACGTTTTTCTTTTAGAGTAGTGTGTTGTAATATGCCAAGATGAATATTTCGGAAAAAACCCTGAATACCTTGACGATACATTCGATAACTTACACAAATTGGTGTAAGAGATCAAAAATGTAAAGAAATCAGCGGCATTTTAATTCATATTTGTGCATTTAATTGTATGTTCAAGACTGCTACTTTCCATTGGGCAATATCTGTGTCTTCTTCATTATCGCAGGATATAAAAGCTACACCGTCTACTTCTAGTCCTACATTAAAACATACTTAAAAAAAAACAATTTTCTCAAACTTAGGTAAGTTGTGTGTCCGACCTTCCCACACGCCTGGAGCATGCCTATAACAAGAAACACCGTTGTCTCACAAATGACTGCAATTTGTTCTATTTCAGGCTAGGAGCCATTCCAGCTTCGCCTACATGGGATCTAAATTGGCCTTTCGCCAAAATAAGTATGTTTCCGAGTTGTCAAACAAATACCGTATTTAGATGAATGCTTTAGATCTCAAATTGAATCGTTTCGTCTTATTTATGAAGTTATCAAATGCTGGATAGTTATTGTGTTGGATGTAGGGCAATGGCGTCAGTGAAATTGTTGCCTTTAATATCGTCGTGGTATTTGAGATGTCGTTAAACTATGAGTTGTTGCATTAACTTCTGATTCTCGGAAATTGTTAAGTGGTTTGAAAATTGCTTTTGTAAACAGCATCAAATATTCAAACAAATATCATGCATTAAAACCTAATGATCGTCATTCTAATCTTCTATACGCACAACTTAAACAGTGCAGTCTGTTTGTGAATGACTAACTGCAATGGTTTATGTACCAGAATGGACATTGAATCATGTCCAGTAGACTGTGTATCAGTCGTTATGTAGTCACAAGCAACAGATGATGACAATGCCCAGTGTCCCTTTCACACGCATTCATTAGCTTAATAACATTAATCGCCTTAACTCAACAGCTGGGTATTGTTACAATTAAATTAGGACAAATTAAATCGTCCCAAACTAAACGCAGATGTTCGCGTGACATCCGGCCTGTAACTGCAACATTGACACCCCCATTTTGACCTGCAGTCCGTACTATTATTGCAATACAACAATACAAAATGGCCGTCCAACTGTCATCCGATTCCAATTCGCGCGCTTTCTATACCATTGCACGACTTCATTGTGCGCCAAAATTTTGGGGAACTCGTAAATACAGCAGATAATTTGATGTATGAATAGAGTTAATTACGGCATTTATTTATTGTATCCGTTTCATTGCACGCGGGCGGCGGGGGTGGCACTGTTGGCCCCTGTTTTTATTAGCAATATGCGCCCTAAACTTTACGGTTTCCACTGGGGTGAGTTTAGCCATGTTGATTTATTTCTTTTGCGACGTATGAAAACATTATTTTTTGTCTATGCCATGCACAAAGGAGGTTACGAGAAAGGTTGGATTTTATTGAGGTTATGTTAAAATTGGCGGAAAATACAGTATTTTTTGTATCGCCCGTGACGATTGTAAACACGTAGAATTTAGTACGAACGAATCAAAAGGGGGATTTGGCTGTTCAGCAAAATAAAGCGAGTTCTTTTGTGAAACGAGATTAACCGAAGTTAAGGCGAAGTCAGTACGTTAGATAATTCGCATCAGAATTTGCTTTTAAAAAGCTCGTTTATCAAGCGGACGTTAATTTATTTAATAAATCAGTTTGGAGGATGGCGGGCTGGCTGCCATTAGTCAAACAGAGCGGCTGAGATTCAATACGGGGATTGGCCGGGTCTGGCGAGTGGCGGTATGGCGGGAACTACAAATGATGCTGTATGACGGAGATGGATGGAGCCGCCGGCCGCGGACAGACGTTTAACTTAATACAACGACACAATACCAAGTACTTGTAATTGGAAAACTTATGGGGTAACTGCGTTTATTGATAGTCTGTGTCGGTCTGTGGGAGACAGTTGGATATTATTGTATTAGTTTGCTCATTACCTTATGTAATTCGGTTGCTAATGCTAACTTGCCTAAAATTAAACGTACGTATCTAGTACTACTTAATTCCAAATTAAAAACTTACGAATGTGCCTGCATGGGCATCTATTTTCATAAATGTCATATTAATTATTTTCCTAAACTTATCCAAGTTTCCAAAGACAAACGTTCGGGTCAAAATGTGATTAAATTCGGTAGAACGGCGGAAACAAGATTTTTCAGTTATTTCGGGAGGCAGTAAAACCTTTGCTAAGTTTTTTTTACGTTCCAAGTTGTTCGAGGCGTAATGAGATGAAAAAAGTTAGCAGCCTCTTTAGATCACTCGGGAGAGCTCGTTGTAAAATATATTATGAGTTTATGACCAATATTGGAAGCTTTTAAAAGCAAAATAATGGGTATTTATTACCTGAGCATGTCCTAACTTTGTTATTAAGATGGTAGCTTGTTACTTTTTACATTAGACGCCAACGAGACGGGTTTTGGTGGAAGCGCCAGGGTACCCGAGAAATTTAAATTTTCTTACGTTTTTTGCAATTTACAGGTCAGTGTCAGGTTGTATGTTGATTAAGATATGATTCGCGACCGTATTAAATATGGCTTTACAAAGTTATAGTCATTAAACTAATCAATAGAACCCTCAAAGTTCATATAATCCCATTGAATTAATTTTTCATGAAATAGTTATTAAATGAGATTAAATGAACTTAGAGGGTTGTATTGATTTGTTTGATCTTTATGTCATGGTCTTGTATTGGTTACGACGACCTTCAAGCGATAGAGGACACTTTTTTTCGAACATTTCTTTAACATGTCACTTTTATCGGTCAGCTAACATTAATAATGAAAAAAATATTGTTGTAATCCTCCGCCTTAAGGGCACGTCGCGTGTGTCGCGCGCACGCATACCTCTCGCGGATTAACGCTACATAATGCCGCGGAAGTTCTACCAAAGTACTTCCCCTTAATGAACAAACTTTACATTCAAAATTACGACTTTATTACCTCACACCCAAAGGCTAATTTCAATTGTTTGAGGTTACATAAAGTTTGGTAAAAAAATATAAGCTCTGTGTAAGTTTGGGTGAAAGTGGATCTTATTAGCATGGAATAGGGTAGACTTTTGTTGGTTTAAGACAGAACAAACATAGTGGATGGGACCGAACTCGTGTCTACGCATAATATCATTGGCACACACTCTTATTGGTGATGATTTGTCAACTTTACTCTACACATTGGATTTTGGACTCTAGTTTTAGGAACTCAAGGTAGTTTTTCTGAGAAAAGTAGTCCCAAAACTATGTTTTCTTTGAGCACAGAGTTGTAAAAAGTCCATTCACGCTGTGATGTTGGCAGTGTGAGCAGGAAATTATTATAATTTTGCCTTCACGAGAAACGTTTCTTGAATTTTAAGTTGTATTATAATGTCGGCTAACTTGATTGTCATGTTTTCTTTAGTGCGTTGACGTTTTCCCTAATGTCGTAATTTCGTAGTTTTTCGACAAAAGTTGGGTAACCTCATACTGACGTAAGTGTCTGTAACAACGGAGAATATATATTGACTCTATCTTTGAAAATAAAATATGAATATTCAGGGCAAATGTCAATTAGAAAATTATTCTTCATCTTTATACTTAGAAGTAAGTGACTTCATTAAAAGAAAAGTCACTTAGTAATGCTTAATTTAATTATTCAAAAAAGCTTCAGGCAGCAATTTTTTTCAATTAGCAAAAAATATGTAACGAAGACACATTTAAACTGACGATCGTATCCACTTCTCGCTCTCAACATTCACACTGACACCTTTTATTTTCTCCAATGAATAGATCTCGTTAATTTTCCAAAAGAAAGTCGGGATGAATAAATCATGACGTCAGTTCCGGAGCAACTCATTTCAGGTAAATTTATTTTCTTTTCCGTAGACTTCTGTTCGCACAAAGCTATGTTAATTTTATTTATTTTTTAAGCTAAAATTTTAACATATGCAGTCCTTGGAGTGTTATTTACGAACGTTTTGTGTTTTGCTGTACGAAACGAAACGTCTCCCCTCTTTTCGTATATACTTCTTTACATAGTATAAAACAAAGTTGCTCCCGCTGTTTCTTTTTGTTTTTTTTTTTTTTCGGATGGGAAATCATCAAGTGACCCCCCACTCTGAGCGGAGCGGAAGGGAGTGTCAGACTTGTACTGACTAATACCCATCCATGTTCCTTCTTTGCCCTTTGTGTTCCAGGGCCACGGTATTTCTTTCGAACAGTCCCGCAGCCCTAGCAGGCATCGGCCCATGCGGACCCCTACTTGGATGCTGATATCTCTTTGAGGCGCGCGTGGAACACGAACGCGCCGTCGACACGGCCTGTCGTCATAAGACGGCCGGACGGCGAGCTAGCCCATAACTCGCCGTCCACAGGCCCGCGCCTACGGTAGCCGGGAGCCACCACGTGACCCCCGACGCCCAGTACGTCTCCCGCGGCGGCTGGGACGTGAGGTTCTTTCCCTCTCACGTCTACGTCACGAATAATGAACCTGTTAAACCTAATTTAGTGATGAAGGTAAAGACACGTACACGTACGTCAGTTTTTCATAGATTGAAAGAACAACATTGAACCTCACCGAATAAATCGCAATTTGCAGTAGGCAGATAGAATCAGAATTCATTGTTTTATACTGCTATTAGCAGCTTGAAACAATGAGTTGGAACACACCGAAGAAGTCACGAATACACTACAAATCTTTCGCCCACACCCATAATTAGGTACATAATCCTCTTATTACCATATTCATTCAATACTCTAAGTGTTACTCAGCAACAAATTATCTTGTCATAATAATTATTGGTGCCACTTCTAGCCCCAGCAGTGCCACGCAAACTATATTATGTTATTATTTACGATAATCCTACGGTAGGCCATTTATTAGCTGACTTATTGTCGAAGAAACTGTTAAATCAGATAATAGTAATACGGTTAGACTTGCAGATATTAAGTTATTATGATAATTTTCACGGTATACGTAGGCTAGGTAGGTATATTTTGTGGTGTAAATTGATATCTATAAGTATTTATTTCTGCATGCAATAGAAACCAGAGAGAACTTATGACTATGTTTTACCGATTAATTGCAAGTTATTAGAAACATAAACAAAATGACATTCTGTCAGCGAAAGCGATTTTAGAAAAGTCAATAATTTAGTTTAGTAGTTTAGTTGACATAAGCCAACGAAAAACTTTATGTCAATTCTATAGAAAATCGTTGCAGACCTATGGTGAATCGCTTTGAAAACGATAGCCGCTTTTCTATGCTCTCGGATCGTGATGTATGGTCGGAAAAAATATGAGTCACACGCGAGAAAACTTGCAATTCGTTTTATTTCTTAGTTTTATTTTAATACAAAAATACATCTTGATAGTATTTTCTTAAACTAATCACGTTTAGGCCTGTAACTGAAAAAGCCATACCCACCCGACATGTTTATAGCTACAGCATTGATGCATTTTCATTAACCAGTTCTCCCTATTCTAGATTTCCTGCCCTCGATTGGCAGCGAAGCCCTATGCCGTATAGGTACCGTATACCACGGATAAGCTTCGGATAAAAAATCCGTATGCAGTCGGATAATCCATCCATACATCTGTCACTATACATCCTACCGCTTCAGAACGTAACAAATACGGGTCTATTTCTCTTTTTGCTAACTTGTAATGTATAGTCAACTATACATCAGTTTCGTTGCGAGAATAGCTCTTATTGTCAGCACATAAAAGAGCAGCCGATGTCAAACTGTTTCTACTGTTATGCGGTTGGCTGTATGTATTCGTATTTCAATGGTCGTGGTCTGCTTAGAATACGAAACAAAAGCTATTTCAACTTTAGATCAGCCAATGTGAGCCAATGTGCAAGTTTTAAGGTGTATTTTGACATGGATTTATTACTACGAACTTGAAGTTTATTACCGTTTTGATTGTAGTGTTATTTGATCTGTTTTCTTTAAAACTATTTAGCAAATTCTGCTGGTTAATATTCAAGACACGATGTACGCCATTTACAGTTACACAATCAGGTTCCAAAAACTCTATTGTGGAGGCAGGCTACCTGTTCTCTGTCTGTATTATAATATAATATTCCCTTGTCCACAAAAACTTGATCCATGAACGCTCCATATTGAATATTGATAGTCATTGCCGTTTTTATTTTTAACAAAGAAGACCGCGGGCTGGCATTTAAAGTTGTAGTAGAGATTTTTTGTGGATTAAATAATCTGTTATAGTTCCGTCGATCCGACCGGTACGGCCAAAAATTCCAGTCGTGGGTACGGCGAGCAAACTCTGATAGATAATGTACTGACATATCAGTCAGAGCCCGGGGTATGGTTCCGCAATCTGTCGACGTTTTGGTTCGCCACTCTGGAAATAAGCCTAAAAGCCATGCGTTAGGCATGAAATACAAGAAAATATATCTTATCATCTCGGTCGCGCGACGTAAAATCGTATGGGTGTAAAATGCCCTTTAAAAAGTAGATAATAAGTTGCTTTTCTACACTTTTCGTTCACCTCGGAATGACGGAGAGGCGATAAAATACTGATCGAATATGAGTTCCAATTACACGGGATTCCGAGTGGCGGCCATAACGCGGAAAATTATTAATGTATTCATAGGACCGCGACTTTACTAACTAGCAGCATTTTAGTGGCACTTGCAGACGCAGTCAACGTCTGAGACATACGGGGGTGAAGGATAGCGAACATTCCTGTCCTGCCCTGTAAGTGACAATATTTGCACAAGTTTGACAATAATTTATGATACAAAGTGGTTGATGCTGCTGTTTACATATAATTGGTACGACTACTAGAATAATTTTAGTGCTGAATCAACGTTAGCCTTTGTGTAATTGCTTGAGTTTTTTATTAGTCGCCCTCATCTTACTTACTCATATGTAGAACATTTATCTTTAGGTGTGGAGGCCAATCCAATAGTTGATGAACTTAAGTCATATTGATCCCGTTGATAGGACGAGATTAAGTTAGTGCTTTATCAGAACTGACAGAGTAATAATCATAACGATCCTTTTAATCTGTCACAAATTCATAATTTTGCGAACACTAGCTGGTCTAGCGGTCCGTGTGTCGCTACCAGCAGGGTGTCTTCATCGCTTGCCGTGTTAAACACATTGTCACTGACTTGCCTCTAACAGTCGCTTACTGCCTCAACTTAACTACAACTTTACTACTAAAGCACGAACTCAAGCTAACTTCGTTTCCTGTAAGCGGAATGTTAGCGAGTTTTATGACTTTAAAAGTTTCTTTTTCCACTGGATTTCACTTTGTAGAATGCGATAAACTCCTGGCTTTAGTATGTAATAAGCTTCATTATCATTGTATTGTAGTCTAGTAAGCAATTTTCAATGAGTAAATTAAGCATCGTAAAATACCGTATTTGGGTACCAATTGAACCAATTTTCCTACAGAAATCTTCGCTCACAATTTTCTTTTATCCCACGTCGTTTATTGTCCAGTTAAACTACTATGCATATTTTGACCATACGTGGGCGCAGTAATGGTAGTACTACTGCGCGTTTACAGCGCGCATCCAAATGTTTTGGTGACAGCCGGTTACATTTTACTTGTCGATGTATGTAAATTTGAATCCAGAATTCCGGATTGGTGACGTAAATCAGTAAAATCTCAAATTCAATTCATTCAATGACTGAGAACGCTCGGCCTGATTTAGAAGCTTGAAATTTTACACTAAGTTCGTTCTCTACAGTGGTTGAATAAGGATGATAATAGTTTTATCCTAGATTACTATTTTTCTGCTAAGAATTCCCACCACCACTTACTAGTAAATAAAGTACTGAGAGCAAGCTCGGTGAAGTATCTACGTTGAAATACAGGTGCTGGTGTATCAATTTACGTATGAATGAAACCTTGTCTGTTTCCGTAATGAATGCAAATATTATGATGTTTTACAATCAAACTGGTTTTGTCAATAATAATTTAAATATTAAAGCAATTTTATTACATTTCCGGAAGTTTCCTAAGCCTTTTTTAGTGCTTATTGCCCGAGGCAGAACTAGCACCTATTTCTAAAGGTATCAGAAGTCGTACCACAAGTTCTTATGTTATTTCATAGAGAATAAATTGCTTTTATATTAATATTGGAAAGTAGAAGAAATTCAGCAAAAACCCGGTAGAAGAAACAAATGCAAAAAATATATATTTTGACAGGCTGCTGTCGGTGGTGCTTCTTTCCGGTGTTATTGTATTTTTTTTTGCGACTGTTTTTGTTTGCTGATGCTAAACATCAGACATGATGACAAGAATCCATACCAGTATTATAAATAGCAAAGTAACTCTGTCTGTTAGCTTTTCATGCCTGAACAGATTGCGATGAAATTTGGCACATAAGTAGACCAAGACCTGGGATAGGACAAAGGATTTTATTCTGGTAATAAATTCCCGTGGAATAATTTCCCATATTCACGAGCAAAAGCTAATAATACCTACCTGATATATTAACAGATAATATCACGCACCTCCATGCTATATTTTCTAGACTTCTTATTAGAGAAAAGAAAGAAAGAAAGAAAGAAAGAAAGAAAGAAAGAAAGAAAGAAAGAAAGAAAGAAAGAAAGAAAGAAAGAAAGAAAGAAAGAAAGAAAGAAAGAAAACATATTTATTTGGCCCATGCCACAAGTGCACACAACAAGCACAAAAAAAAAATATTAAAAAAAAAAAAATCTTAAATGTATACAATAAAAATGTTAAAACAAAACAACAAAAAAAAAAAGGAGATAATATTGTGTGTCTCACGGCTGCGCCAAATAGGCCCAGTTCAGTAAACTGCCGAGCAGATAGTGCCCGATGCTGGTTTTCAACTGGACCTGAGATGGTCAAAACTTGTCGAAAGCTCTTAGCTTAGTGTTACATTTCTATGGAACGTGATGTTTAAATGAAATATAAGGTTTTTCACTTGCACTTCACTGCGACGAAAGGAGATGTGAAACTCGTCTAAGTGGTCGTGTTGTTAGAATAAAGGAAAGTGTAATGAAAGTGTTGCCAACCTGTGAAAATGTAATAGAAGATATGCCATTAAGAATTTTGAGACGACTTATTTTGAACCTGTATGCACCTTAAATGTTAAAAGTTTTCACATGAAAAACAAGGACAACTGAATCCTAAAATTAGAAAGGTACGCATAATTTTCAGAAACCGGACTACTTACGAATAAGACCAAGATCACAACAAGCCTACAAACAAACTCGTACTGTACTCATGTAGCTCAAAAAATTAAACCCTTACCTACTAAGTACAGAAAAATTATTCCCAAATTGCCTACAATTAAAATCTCGTTAACTATCAACGTGTAAACAGGCCAGTATCATGTCAGTGTTTAGTCAGTCGGCAACTTGAGTCTGTCGCGTGTTTGCGCACGGTATCCGTGACTGCCAGCCGTTCAGCCGTTCTCGTCTGCAAACTGACAGACAAACAAACACATCTTCAGTGTGTGCTGTGTACTTTGGCTTATTGGGTTATTAACACAGAGTTCCCGAGGGGCCGGGACTACAGGTGCACTGTGCACTTGTACAGGGATGCTAGTTGAAGTTTGCGACCTGGGCTTATCGTATAGATAGGTTTTAGTCGGTACTTACATGTTAAACCAGCCCCAGTTTGTTATTATCCAGTCAATTAATACTGTTACGTTGTCGAACAAACGAATGTTTCAGCAATGGATAATAAAATTTCCTTAAAAAATTCTTTGAAAAACCTATGGGTTCAGTCTGATATCTTGCACAAAAGATTAGGTGTACCTAGGTATATCGCCCATGTATGTATTTTCCGTTCCTTTTACACCACGACGTCGTCAACTTTTAAGATACAACCTATCATTTTCTTCACGTGATAGACAGACCGACGTGTTACGACTCACGGAAGATGGCAGGTCCAGTCTGACCCGCCTGTCAAGAAAACGTTCACATTATTCAACAGCACGAACATTTATAGCGAAAACCTCTTGAAAACCTGCGGACAGTGTGTGTACACTAGAATGTAATGTTGGACGGTGGCAGACATTTTATGAATATTCACACGTCACAGCGCGAAAGTGTGACCAAACAAGAAAGCGTCACATTTTGACATCGATTCTTTGAGAACGCCATGATATGTGTGTCTTCAGATATGTTTAACTAGTAATTGAGAGTGTTTAAGTGTTTACTGCAATCGTTTATGCATATTTACTTCGAAGATGACGGACTTAAACTGTTGTTAATTTGTTACTCGATGACTGTTGGACTGTTGGTATTAGTAGCCAGATTGTAAATCTCTTAGAATTGATCACTTCATGATGTGGCCGACCATTTCATGAAATGGTTAATGATCACTTCATGAAGTGATCAATTCTAAGATCTGGTCACGACATCTACGCTGTGTAGTTTCATGCTTTTTCTCTGCGCATTTTCTTAGACTCTGAAAGTATCTGTTTTTTATAAGACGTAAGCAAAGTGATCAATCCTCTCTTAGTGTGGCAATCGCTTTCACACCGTTTCGTATTTGTATAACGACTCTCAACAGGATTGGTACAAACTTTTCAGTAGCTTGTGTCAATTTAATACATATTTTGCATTGTCCATCACTGATTAAGACCATGTATATTTCTTGCAGTAGCTGTTACAACCGCTTGTACTAATAGGTACCTAAAACCAACATAAATTGTTTGAATGTATAACTTACATCGTAACCGTTACCTACCTCTGATACCGTTTGAAGACCTAAGAAACAGCAGGAAGGCATATTTTCAAAGAAATCAAAGCCGCTCCTTACGAATGCATCGATTAACTTCTTCTCCATTCAAACGAGTGAGACGTGCTATAAATTGTTAGTATTTATTACCTAACCTATACATTATTTATCTACTTACTTCATCATAAGTTTTCCAAGTGAAATTGTATCGGGAATGTACTTAGTATACTGTAGGTCCGTGTTTGGTCTAAGTTAACATGCTCTGCGTCTTGCCAACTTAGTGTTACTAATTGTAGGGCTTTGGGAAAGTACCCTGGTACTAATGAGCTGGGTCATTCTATTTCTAGAAGTGTAACTGGTAAATGTAACAGATGAGACTGTTACACTCTAAAGAAAATAATTTCCAAATATTATAGCTTTTTCTGATTTAGGGAATATTTTACTTAACTTGTTATTTTCATCTTTGATGTTCTGTAAATACGTTTCTGTATATGAAAGCAAGTGTAGGTAAGGTTTCGTTTCAATAAAAAAATCGACATAAATTGGTACATTCATCAGTGGCAACAATTTGACATTGACAGCACCTTTGTGTAGTAGCAAGTAAGGGTGATTTTCAAGTGCATCACTGATGTGCGGTGGATTTTATATACTTTTCCTGCTTATTATTCCGCATCATAAATATGAAATTAGGGAAAGGGCTTGCAGTGTTTCCCGGGAAATAATAGGCCAGTCATTCTTACCCCGAGGGGGTAGTAAAGTCAAGATGAGCAACGATACCGGTACGGTTCCCGATGCGGAAATAATAACGGATTGCGAGAGCCAATCCGAGTACGAAGTTCTAATAATAGGGACGTTCGACCTGTTTTCAGCAGTAGCACGAACCACTAACCTATTGAAAACTGCACCATATATCTTAGCCAATTCATTTATTATTGTGACAAGGTCGAAATCAATAATCTGTCTAGTTTATGATACTAATAGCAATTTCTTCTTTGATCTTTAACGAGAGATCCATGTTCTCAAGTGGTAGGTAATTTAAGAGGCCCACCGTATGATGAAAATCTTTTTACTTAGCTTCATAACATAACATCACGCCGGTAATCCCTGAAGGTTAGGTAGAGGTGTCTAACCTTACCTAATAGTGTCTGCTACACTCACAATTCGCCAGTTATGTTTGAGGCCCATGTAATAGAGGGCGAGCCTATTGCCATCAACCGGGCACAAATTCAATCTTCTTGGCTGCGACTCAGAAATGCCTGATGGAAAAAAAACAATAATCAATCAATCGGGCTTTTGCCCGACATGGCAATCGATCCCAGGACCTCATACTCAGCATCATTTCTTACAAAATATCCTGTTACCATTTTCTAAGCCCGACTTTGATGTAACAAGTCTATAACACAGATCTAAATCCGAGGAAAGTAGAACAGACGCGTTACGTGATTGTTACAGGCGGTGTTATTGCCCAAATATGTCACGGAGACAAAGCGCCTCATCCGGCACAAGGCTGAGACAGATTCGCGAGAGATTGTGGTGTTTTTGGACTTGGAGGATGACTATTTGAAGTTTATGTCATAATAGCTATGTCACGGCTTTACCGACGAGTTATATTTTAGGGTTTTTGAGATGGAAACTGTGCTGATGTTCTTCTTCAGGTATAAAATCAAACTCAAAGAAAAATATTTCAATGTAACTAGTCACTGGCACTTTTTAATTGTTAAAGTACGTGTCAAGCATTTGGACTAGTCGGGGGTCACGTGGTGGCTCCCGGCCACCGTAGGCGCGGGCCTGTGGACGGCGAGTTATGGGCTAGCTGGCCGTCCGGCCGTCTTATGACGACAGGCCGTGTCGACGGCGCGTTCGTGTTCCACGCGCGCCTCAAAGAGATATCAGCAACCGAGTAGGGGTCCGCATGGGCCGATGCCTGCCAGAGCTGCGGGACTGTTCGAAAGAGACACCGTGGCCCTGGAACACAAAGGGCAAAGAAGGAACATGGATGGGTTTTAGTCAGTACAAGTCTGACACTCCCTTCCGCTCCGCCCAGAGTGGGGGGGTCATTTGATGATTTCCCATCCAAAAAAAAAAAAAAAAAGCATTTGGACTAAAATACCAAAATGTATGATTAAACTAGTATAGGCCGACTGCTTTAACGAGTCCTCCGTCTTGCCCTATCAAAAGCATATTAAGCGTCCTTGTTTGTTCACTACAGGAACTGATGGACGCTACCGAAAGCGCCAAACTAGTAGCTCAGTTCTGGGCTGACACAATTTAGATTGCCATCGACACGCTAAGAAGAAGCGTCCACAAAGTCCTAATAATATCCCACAAGTTATTTGCATTAAAATAACCATAATCCACGTAGGTTTTACAATACTAATTGAACCAATATGTGATCAATCTTTAGAATATTCTATTTAAATTGATACCTTCGCGAGGACTTTAGTCACTGGCACTTTTTAACTGTCAAAGTATGTGTCAAGCATATGGACTTAAATTCCAAAATGTAAGATTAAACTAGTAGTTTAACTGCGCAGATCTTCCGAACGGGTGTTAGTTTTACGTTCAAATTAAAATTGAAAAGAAGGATGTTAGGTAAAGTAGGTATTTTAACTACATTTAATTAACATCATTTACTATTAATTTTATGAACTACAGAAGATACAACATTCATTTTACAGCAGCACTTAGAAAATTAATGTTTTATCTGAAATATCGGAATAAAACAACCGGTTATCTTTCTATTTAACTGATCATTAGACGTCTCTAACTAAAGGTTACCGGCAAGTAAGCGGTTTAAAGATAATTGCTTAACTGATATTTGTCTGTTAAGTGTGACATTTGATATCTTCCGGGTGCGATGTTCTCGCTGCTGTTAGTGTTACATGCCGGTAGGTGCAGTATCAAGTCACTTACTGACTGGGTACTGCTACCAAGCTTACAGATAGACAGACTAATCGAGAGATTAATAAGCGTTTCTCATAAAAGTTACATTTACCGACTCGAGAGAAAAATAAGTTGCAATATACAACATTAGTTTTAGTAATGCAAAACCTGGAACCTGGAACACGTGTCTAGTATTTTTATGTAAAGAATTTTCAAAACTGTATTATGAAAAAACACAAAGTTATAAGCTTGTTCTGTTACCTAGTTGTCCGTATAAAAACGTGGTCACTACGCGGCGCGCTCCTCCAGCTACGTCTTGAGCTCATTGATAACAATAATTTGGCAGTAGGTACCTAAATTATTGCGATAGGTACTTAGTGTCGCTCGGTGTCCAACTTGTAGCCTTTGTAAATATTTTTCTGACAAAATATAACATGGTTTAAAAATTATTGGAATCCATTCAGTTACTTATTCTGAACAAACTACATTCAGGCTTCGCATATACTAAAAATAATGTTGTATTTCAGCAAAATGGTTCTGGCATGTGGTTTACTTCATATTACTTAGCCTTCATCATCCCACAGCTGGGCAAAGGCCTCTCCCCACAACTATCAGTTCTTTCGATTCAGGGTTAATATTGACCACGGTCGTTTATTGTGTCTAGTTCGTCCCGCCATCTTCTACGAGGTCTGCCGCGACGCCTCCTGCCTGAGTCATTACTTCACATTATGTCTTATGTCAACGTTGAAGCCACATCTTGTGACAATCGGGGATGAAGGAGACGACATTTTGATAACAATGATGATTTATTTCAACAGAACTTCGTACTTACCGTTTTCTTGTAGATAAATTATAATATCAGCACTACATTTCACACTATGTGGAAGAAAAATAAAAGCAGAACAACAAAGTAGCAGCTGTTTATTTTATCACCTCGCGCGTCTCGCGTCGTCCAACTCGTAAATGTGCCATTATCGCCAATCGCTAAGTAATTCAAGGTTTATCGCTTGCACTCACCCTCAAAAGGAAAAACTAGAACCAACAGACGATTGAATAAAACTAGTACCAACTGTGAGAATGCACAAAACCACGATGAGAAGTACGTGTTGCAGGACCTAAGACAATTTTGATTATACAAAACTCCTTAACATTGCTAGAGAACGTATGAGTTTTGAAATATATTCCAACCCTGGGGCTAGAAACTTCAGAATATCTCTATATCGATGATTCGATTATCATATAATATACAAGTACAATTTAGCAACGTCACGAGTTTCAGCATTGGCTTCACTGTTCCTAAGAAACTATTTTCATTTCAATATCAGTCTTATTTAGAAATCAGAATTTATTTATTTACCTCTAGTTATAGCTACATTACAGACTCGTCCAATACGATGCTATAAGACACAAAATAGAACAATATAAAATCAGTAAAATTGCACCCAGTACAAATATTAATAGCTATATAAGTACGGATTGACAATATTGATTCTCTATGTAGATTTTAATAATTCATCCACAATAATCTCTTGGCATTTTGTGTACTTATATGCAATCCTTTATTAATTGTCCTTTCGGTTGTCGCAGTAAAATTGATAATTTCCTCTTATTCAACATATATAGACATGCATGCGTCTAATTTACAGTATCAGTTAACGCAGCAGAACATTTTTTACGCTATCAACTGCGAGGCAGTAACCATTTGATATCTGCCTGTCAATGCAAATGTACCGCCATTAGCAGTAAGAGTCCCACATATCCTCTACTTTATGTTTTAGTGCTGCAGGACCTGGTAATATTGTAGTACAAGGCATGGGAGTGGAGCGATCATCTGTTTATGGGGATCAATTGGTGTTTTGAAATCTAAAGTGCTTTCAATAAGTTTTGTTTGCTTTGTAACGTTTAATCGGGTTTCATTTTGCTTCCATTTTTTAAGTCTTTGCTTATTTAATGGATATTTTAACCCCAGCTTTCATATTTGAAGCGTTCCTTCTAGAAGAGATATCATCATTCTCTTGCCCTTATCCCAATTAATTTGGGGTCGGCACAGCATGACTTCTTGTTCCATACTTCTCTATTACTCGTCATCTCATCAGACACCTCTTTTCGTGCCATATCATCCTTCATATAGTCCATCCATCTAGAAGAGAGTATACTATCCAAAAGATTTAGCTTTTTAGCCAGCACATTTATATAGCAAACATGTTGGTGATTAAAACCGCACCTTCATTCTTCTTGCACTTTGTTTCCCTGGTGAGTAAGGTGAGTTACATAAGCCCGCTGGCGCCCCCACTTGCTCATATAATACCTGGCAACTTTGCGGAGAAAACTTAACATTATTTAGCAATAAGAATTACAAATATAGACCCGTGACTCACTGCAGACGTAGTCTATTAATAACTGTCATTTCCTGATAGCTTCACCTCACGTCACATACCTATACGATGAACATATGTATGTATGTATGTGCAGTTAGGAGGACGATACAGTTACGATAGAAATCTAGACGGAATGTCTGGCAGATATTGTAATAACTGACGGTTTGAATCATCGAGAAAATGCACGTGTTTATCCTATCTGAGGCTCGTTTTATGACAGTTAGTTACATTGTAATATTTGCATAGTATTACGTATTTTTGTGATACGCTGAGATTAATTTAGTAATAATCTGTTTCGGTTGAAACTTTTTATTAGGTAAGTCTATCCAGAATATCAACGTAGTAATAGTCCAGGTGATACTTAATCGCTGATTAGATAACATAACTTGTTTTCCATACTTTGCCATAATCCTTGCTACATTATGGCCTGAATGTACATCTTATCGTCCAAATAAAACCTCCAACTAGTACCAACAAGTATCTATCTCTGGCTCTTGCAAAGTTGCGACTCAAGCAACCAATGGACCAACAAAACCTGTCCTCAAAAACAAAAGTAAAAGTAGCCTACAAGAATCCTTGTCAAAGGAAAAACACATGTAACCATTTACAAGCGTGTTGTTTAACAGAGGACAAGCCATAAAGTGGTGTACCTCCCACACGAGATGACGCGGAGGATAGCCATCGCAAAGGCGCGCGCGCAGCTCTGGTGCTCGCGAAGACTCCGAATATTTTGCACAGCCATATGTATGGTCGTGTTTGTGAGGGGGTTTAGTTACGATAGGAGAGGAATATGAATAGCATGGCAAAAGCAAGTTGGATTTGTAGTGCGTGTGTAACTGCGCTTAGCATAAAACTACTACGGTATCGTTGATCATCTGTATCGGGGTACATAGTAACCTTCTCTTGATATGTGAGCTCTGTCATTGAGATAGACTACAGCAACTGACTATATTTATGTACTTTCTAAGTCACTACTTTAGAAGTCGTTTGTTTGGAACACATGAAAAAAAGTAGGGAATCGTAAGCAGTTCCCTCGAATAGGCCCTGACCTTTTTTTTTTTCGGATGGGAATTCGTCAAATGACAATTCACTCTGGGCGGAGCGGAAGGGAGTGTCAGACTTGTACTAACTAAAACCCATCCACGTTCCTTCTTTGCCCTTTGTGTTCCAGGGCCACGGTATCTCTTTCGAACAGTCCCGCAGCCCTGGCAGGCATCGGTCCATGCGGACCCCTACTCGGTTGCTGACATCTCTTTAAGGCGCGCGTGGAACACGAACGCGTCGTCGACACGGCCTGTCGTCATAAGACGGCCGGACGGCGAGCTAGCCCACAACTCGCTGTCCACAGGCCCGCGCCTACGGTGGCCGGGAGCCACTACGTGACCCCCGACGCCCAGGGCGTCTCCCGCGGCGGCTGGGACGTGAGGTTCTTTCCCTCTCACGTCCCGCCACCTCCTTCACTAGCATGACTGCTTCGCAGAAGGTGGTAACGGCTTCCCATTCCCTCTCGCTCCGGACCATGGCTTGAACCAGGGCCGGACGCGAGAGATCGCCGCCGCCAATCGCCGCTACGAGGACACGGCGGTGCTCCACCCAAGCGGGGCAGACCTCCACGGTGAGGCCCCGACCTTCACTAGGTCGTTTAGTGGCTTATAATAATTATAAGTTAAAATTTTTGCATGCCAAATGGTAAAATGTACCAGGAACAAATAATTACTACTGTAACAACTAATGTATGTACCTACATTATTAGCAAATAAATGATTTCTGATTTCTGATTTCTGATTACATTCAATGCAAATAAATTATTTCTATTTTATATTTCTATAATTGCTGAGACAAACAAGATGTTTGATATGACCGGACATAATCTCGAATTTGAGTTTTAAACAATTAATTAAGCATATATCTTTCTGATCGTATTTGTTTTTAATTGTGGGAGAAACAGTAAATCTGCAATCCTATGACTATTCAATCCCGAATGTTTCATGATTACACATGGCGCCCATGACGTAGGGAAACCCATCGGTTTCTCAGTATAAATCATGTAGTGACATGTAATATTGAACAGTTCTTCCACGTACCATCACTTAAGTTATTCACACTTTGTCTTAACCAAATTTATTATTTCTTGTTACAGGTAATTAAAATCCCGTATTGGCGCACGGTGAGAATCTTAAAGCATTAGTTATGTGCTGCTTTGAAGCGGAGATCAAATTAACAGCTTTATATAAGCTCTTTACGACTCATTAAAATGTGTTTGTTTTAATGTTACATGTATTATGTAAATATATTTACAATGGTGTCGGAATAGGAATGACCTTTTGACATCATTATGTGTTGTGACGTCTTGACTGAAAGCTAATTTCAATTTGGTCGCGGCAATAACTATGAGTTTCATTGAATATCATTTCATCTGTACTATTTATATTGTAATTTTAAATGCATTGAAGGTGAGAACTCATCTAAATATCCAGGCACTACGCGAACCGTACGCGTGGTGGATTATGGGCCACCCCCTAATAGAGACGACGCCTGAGTCCCAGCGAAGAAACATGTCCTTTTCTAAAAGTGGAAGGCTTTGGGTTTGTTTCGAGTGCGCGACAGTGCCAGCAGTATCTTAAATACCATTATGGAAAGGTTTGACTGCCCTCTTGTGTAGTACTGGAACAGTGTGCACGCGGGTTCCAGGCCAACAGTTTTTCATTTTAGATAAGTTTTACTAACATAGTAACATAGTTTTAAGTCATTACTCAATTTATGGATTATGATCTGAAATAAATGCACCATTACCTTAAGAAACAGTCCTATTTGTAGAACGTAAACATGGGAATGCTTCCGTGCAACAAGTAGGACTAGCTTGTTGCCATTGTTGGATGGTCCAGTTCAGCTATTAGTCGTGAAAGTCAAAAAGGTCATTGCGAGCAGGTAAGTGAGTCTTTATTCATGGTCTCTTGGACACTCCAGTAACTAGTCTTTACATAGGTTGTTTCGTACTGGTCGGATTCTGAGTCATGCGGTTCTAGAAGACGAAGAATACTTATAGTGGCATCTTGGATAAGTTTGTGTTGGAATGTATGTTAAACAGAGAATGTATGTCGACCAAGAATAGACCGACCCTTAACCTAAATGAGAAAATAAGAGCTTTAATAACTAACGACGTTATTCTTGAAGCAATAATTCCTCTCTTGAAATTGAAGAGCCTCACAATAGTCGATTATACTTACGTCTGCTCCAATAATCAACTAAAGAATAAATAACAAACTCGCCCTTGACTGGTTTTGTTGTACAGTTAAAATAAACTTATACACCGTTCAATAGTTAAGTTATTACAACACTAGTATCGATAATTAGTCACTCCTACGTTGTGTTGCGTAACTGTAAGTACCATCACTAATTATTTATTAAATAAACATGGGTAAACTACCAATAAAACATTTAGGCAAAGTAAACTTTATTTGCATAAGTTTAAGAAGCAAAGTTCATTAAACATGACTGTATGGCTGTTAAGTCATGTGGAGTTGCGTATGCACAGTGCACATAGGTTATGGTAAAATAATAGTAGAATATTTGAAATAAATAACAAAACCTTGAGCCACCGGTTGACGCCGTAATAAGACATTATTTACTCTCAAGATTACTTTAGAATTACTGTTCTTGGAGGCCATTATTTTTTGCTACTTCCAATCAATAAATAATATGTCTATGACTCGTTTTATATACCATAAATAACTAGAGAACTATTTATGAAAAAATACGGCCACTAACTGTTCTCAAGTCACAATATTTACTACTTTAGCTTCGCCATCTACTAACTCACATTCATTAGAAAACAGCTGTAAAATAAATAAAATAAAACAAAATTGCCAAACGCCATTAGTGTATAAATAACTGGCAAGTAATTACGAATGCAAAGTAGTGCCATTTCTCACGACTAGGGAGGCGACGACAATAGGTGTCAACATCAAACAAAAAACAAAAACTATCGATTCGATTTTTCTTCACACTAACTTTGTGGTGTAAGAATTTGGCGTAATTTGTGAGCGGAGCGATCAGGGTAATATGCAAAGATTGCAGAAAATAAGAGTCTGCCATGGTACCGTTAATTAAAATTACAAGACAATTGCGGAGACGGGCAACGGTATTGTTAAAGAAAGTTATTCGCAATTTCCGCACAATGTAGGTTCAGAAAACCAAAATAAAAGAAGTAAAAAAAAGGATCAAATCCGACGGCGTGGCAGTGAAACCACTTCTGAATTAGTATCTGCGATTATATTTTATTCAGTTTGGCTGACTTCCTAGGGATATGAATTAAGTTCTATGAGTGTTCTACTCAACTAGCTTTCACTTTATGTCCTTATATCTTACTAGTGTTGAATGAATATTACCAAACTTGAAACAAAATTGCAAATTAAATCAGATACCGCTGTCTAATGTCTGCAATATTACCTTACATAGTTGTCCAGCCAATATAAAGCACATATTTTATTATAATTCAAGACACATATTTAGTGGCTTGAATATAAATAAGGCGTTAATGTATTCATCGAATAACTGTGGCAAAACCGCCGCAATTTTATGTCTTGGACCACGCCCTACACCACAGGGGTCCTCTAATTTATTTGAAGGCTCTATTACTAGACACCGAGTGGTCGGATAGGCTTTTTATTTATACACACACCGTAATACACACATATTTACATATAGACATAGTGCACTCGGACATTCCAGTCGTTTTGCTGTTGTTATGCAGATTCGATTACTCTATCGTCTGTTGTGATCTTTTTACGACGTAAAATTATGAAAAATAAAGATATTCACGAAGTATGTACTATTCTTACAAGATGGTGGGTGTTTCCTTGAGTGGTTTTTAGTTTGTTGCTCGTCTGTCTGTCCTGCCCACGACTGCATGTTTATTGTGTTTCTAACACACCGTTTTGACGGCTTATAATGGTTTTATTGGCCATATTTTAAAATTCTCCGTGTGTACAAATATGTGTATTTATTTATAATGGTCGTAAATGGTCAGTGGCCTGTGAACCGGGTTACGTACGTTACCTATGATATATAGTTTTAATAAACCTTCTTGAGTTTCATAACTAACGTAAAACATAAATATTTTAACAGAAAAAAAACACTAGATTAAATTAACTCTTCGGTTGGCTTGTTTTGCAGTTTTTCATTTTACATGAAGAAAATATGTTGCACTACTTCATTTTACCATGAAGTTACCGCCCTGCTAATAAAATCATTATCATGTCTCTTTTTTTAGAAAAATTCAATTTAAACCCATAGCGATCTGTCACTCACGCAATGATCGATCTTTAGTTAATCCGGCTGCCCATATGTATGTATGTGTGTTCGTTGCATGCAGACACTAGTACGGCTTCTGATCGCACTCAACGCTTGCACTGCCAATAGAATGTAACATTTATAAAGAGATTACTTTATCTACATGTACAGCCACTCAGAAGTTAGGATTTCTTCGGTGTGGCAGTCGTTCTTTCAGAGAGCCCTATCTGGCAGTAGAACCTTAGCCAATAGCTGATCAGATTCTGCTGACTTTCTGACGAATTAAGGCCAGCACACACTGAAGACGGCAGGGCAAAGCAATTTATTTATACCCGACGTAAATTCATACGTATTTAGTGGTAACAAGATTCAGATTCCAATGTTTAGAGATCGACCCCAAGGCACTAAAAGGGATTTCCCTTCGCGGCATTAAAGAGCTCGCGAGAGGATACCGCAGCGGGATGCAAAGGCATACGACGGGACGCGACGGCAAGCTGAGGGACGCCAAAGCAAGTGACGGTATGTGGAGTCCGCTAACATACGAGGCATTGCAAGATTGTGTGGGAAGCTGCCGGCATGCCGTGGCACAATCCCCTGCCCTGCCGTTCCAGGTGTGGGCTGGCTCTTTGCTTGCCGCGGAATGTCTCGGTAGCACCAGGCATGCCACGGTATCTCGCTGGCCGGTGGCAAAACCCCTTGCTCTACCGTCCCTGGTGTTCGCTGGCTTTTAAATGGTTTAATTGAAATAAGCTTAAAGCTTGTTTGTGATCAGCAGCCCGTTAACTAAACGATTCTGTTTCCTTAGACATTGTAGAGCTGTAATGAAATGTAACGGATGACTTATTATAACAACTTTAAAGTTTTAATAAGATTAAGATTATCTAGGGTAAACTATGATTCTAGAAATTGGGAATACCGACCAGTAACCAGGCTTTAGATAATTAATTTAGCACAGTTTCCCTTAGCTACGTAGTGTTTGATAGTAGATAAGCATAATTAATACACACCAATTCCTAGTCTGTGTTTGTACTAAATATTCAATTAATATTAAAGCATTATTACATGAACGCGTATCTAATGCAGGTCGCATTATAATTGTACATTTGAATAGGTAATTAACTAAGTCTTGTGAGCGATTGTTTCAATTTGAATTAATTAATTAATATCTGAACTGGATCTGCAGGTTCTCAGTCAGTTGTCATTTAAGATCTTGCATAACTTGCTTAATATGAAAGCAAAGTTATGGTTTCTGTAATGTACAGTATCTGTTCCGGTTATTAAGATTTTTTCCAGTACTTTCTACGAAATAGTTGTGATGGCCATAATTTTCAGAAGCATCCTGACTCATGAAAAGTTTCAGGTGACTTTGCAATGTGACTTTTCTATGTTATCTCTTAGTTGCCCTACCAAAGACTTTCGTATAGCATAACTTAGCATCACGCGGTTCTTTCCCTGAAGAGTAAGGCAGAGGTGTATGGTGTACCTATTTATAACACCTGCATTTTGCTAGTTTTAAGATTTACGTGTTAGATACAGTTTTGAACGTAAAACTGAAAATAATTACGAAATAACACTTTTAGTTAACAATTTTCTTAAACATAATATAAGCATGACATGACAAAGTAGTAGTTACAAAGTTCAGCCATATTGGTTACCAGATAGTGTTTCTGAGTCAGATTCAGTGGGGTGCTCGTTCACACGTAAATTCAAGGTGACACACAAGGTAAAGCCTACGTACCTGTACCTTCTTACTTACTTGAGTTTCAGTTCGGGTTAAGTTGGTCTAGATATCGGGTTTACAAAATAATATTTACTGGGTGACGATTATCTACTGTTTCTACAAAGATTTTAGATTTTTTTATTAACACTATGTAACCGCAGTACTCTACCTCTGCTAGATAAAAGGTTCTCTAGTTGATCATCACTGAGTTTGGTTTTCTGTCACATCCATTTAGATTTGTTATAAAAAAAAACGGGAAGCACTTATTGTATTAGCAGCTGTAAGGCTAATACAATTTCGCAGTCAATACAAAATACTTACTTCAGACTTTAAGCTGAAACATTCATGTTTCAGTAAAGATAAGACGTAACCACACATTATGACCTTCCTGTCTGTACAATTCTAGATCCTTTGTAAAACTTTTACCGTCGCAACACCAGCCTGTGAATCGTTGCCTATTAATATGAACACAAAAGTACCCGACCGTGCGTCCACTTGTTGCGATCAACACAAAAACTTTGCATGGCTCACAGCCATCGTAAAGTAGTTACTACTTACGTTAACTTGAACTGTGTGCTTGTTAACTATGACACGATTGGTAACTGACCTCTGTGGGTATGAAGACAGGGAAACGATGACAGCAGGGGAATTAGTTATGGTAGGTCAATGAATGAACGGTTGGATCAAGCCGACGGCGTTATTTTAGCAGGGTAATGAGGAGCCGTGAACAGTGACAGGGTAATGATACCAGAGGAATGATGCCATTGGATATCTGGCAAGGAGATAAAAACATTGCAGTGATGCTAGGAGAATATGGACAGGAATTTTAGCAAAGGAACATGATATGACGTAACAGGGTTACGGTAATGATACATAATTCTGAAATGAATTTCATTAATGCTACTTAATTAATATACTTGTGTCTCCTTCACCAAGTTACATGAGAATCAAACTCCTCAATTGAATGTAACAAGTCTATAAGTGAGGTTTAACATATCTGCTGACCCGAGGCATGGGGTCCCATCTCGAACACATTATAATTAGTCTTGAAAAAATATCATAGATGGCAGCATAGGTAACAGTTATGAAATTAACAACCACTAAAATGAGTTAAACGGCAGATTTTGGCTGAAGTAAGATTAGTAAAAATCAAAACTTCCTTGTTTAATGCTGATTTATCTATTTATACTCACAACTCACGTAATTTCGACAAAAAAAATAACTGAAGACTTTTCTAATTCATTCGAACCCATAGAATGATAAAGTTAGTTAAAGGAGCTATCTGTTATCCATTTTGTCTATAGCTCTTTGCAATAGATGGCGTTTTACTCAAAGCGTCACATACAATGTAACCACAATCGTTGCTAAATATGTTTAGTTAATTCATTTAAAGGAAATTCAGTAATTTTTTTTAAATCTATTACTGTTCACAGAAATGTAAGAAATATTTCTAACATGTTTATGGTAAATAATTATATATTTTTTCATGTAACTAAAACCGGAACTAGCATTGTACGAAACGTTTTCAAAGTAGGTAGTTACTCTGTCTGTCAATGTCAATGTCAATTCTGTTTTGGTCATGTCTGACTCGCAGTCCCAGTACCCAGCTTTGAATGCGTTTTTGTTTTCTTCTAACCGACCTCGGTTCGAACTATGGATTTTAGAAAAGACACCTCCCTATGTCTTGACCTGGACCCTGGATACTGTACAACAACGAATCTTGCACATACGACGACTTATGTTAGTAAAAACTTTGGATTTTGATTTTAGAAAGTACACTCAATATGGCTCCTATCAAGTGCTCATATTTAAGCGAACAGTCATCGAAAGATTTCTCAATGTGTCGGATTCCAACTGGACATGCAAGTCGTTTGGCAGTTTGGTTGAGCAATTGTGGTAAGTGTATTTACGGCTAAAATATTATGTAGTCACTTTTGAGATACTAAAAATAAAAATCAAATTAATGACGAAATACATCAAATTTAACTGGTGTTAAACGTCTCCTGAACTCGCACATACACTGATTTTCAGTTTTAACTACTCATTACAGAAACTAATTAATTTAGGAGTACATAGTATGATCAAATAATTATAATGTAACATTGATAAGTATTGTGTGATAAAGACTCTATAAAATAAAATATGTACTTACTACTAACGTCTATAGCCAATGGTTACTCCAAATTGTTTTTATAAATGTTGAGAACTAACTGAAAACTAATAGCTCAACAATATACATCTAAAATGTGGCCATATATTAGTCAATAACATATTGTTTGTGATTTTAGGAAACATGACGGTAGCTCACCTTAATCATCAGGAACTGCGGTGATAAGTTCATTCAGACTAAAACTGGCAAAAGGAAAAAATTATCAAAAATGGCAGTGCCTCAAAACCACAACGATGTGCAATGCTCGGTCATGACACTGCATTCACCATGTCCATCAACATCACAAGGCATTTTTTTAAATAATCACAATTTTATTGTACCCTCATTTATGGGAATTCTGTGTGTAAGTTTTTAAGAATGACAAGAACTGTTCTTACAGGTCGTCAATAGTTTGTAACATAGAGCTTATGTTACCTTTATATCTGTTTTTTTAGCTCAAGAAACTTCACCTGTACTGAAAATTTTGACTCGCAACCAAAGTGTATAAGACACAACTGACTTGTAACAGTCCAAATGTTGAAGAAACAACTGCATCTAGTGCACTTTTATGTTTTGACACATAAAAGAAAAGGAAATCAACGAACACTCCAAAGTGCAAGAAATTAAAAATGACCCTTCAAATGTCTTCCAGGTTGATCAAAAAAGAAAAAATCAAATATAACAAACTGTAAAAAAACCTAACCTGTAGTAAAACTAATTACTACATAGTATAAAACAAAGTCACTTCCCGCTGTATGTCTGTCCCTGTGTATGCTTAGATCTTTAAAACTACGCAACGGATTTTGATGTGGTTTTCATTAATAGATAGAGTGATTCAAGTGGAAGGTTTATATATACATATATACTGCACCCGTGCGAAGCCGGGGCGGGTCGCTAGTAACATAATAAATTTATGTTAAAAGCAAGCTTCAAGAATTTTTAGTTATTTATTTATTTAAAATAGATACACCTACAGTACATAGATTTTACATTTAACAATAGAAATATACAGGTTAGGGTTCTTATGTAGGTACCAATTACAGGTGTACACAACATTCTCTTAAGTACAATATAGCTATTTTATTGTAAAGTTAAAGAAATAAAATGTAACATAAAATAGAAAACAAAACATCTTTGCCTTAAACTAAAGAAGAGATCAAAAAACTGACTTACACTAATAAACACAACAAAAACAAAAAAAACAAAATAAAAAAAATCTAAATAAAACTGATAAGAAACTAATTATAGCCATTTAAATGTAGGATCATATGAGAGCGCAACAGGCTTTTGAACTTCGGTAGGGAACCAAAGAACACATCCAAGTCAAGTAATTTACAGTTGAGTTCGTAGTATTGAATGCACATTCTTGATACTGGTGAGTTGGTTTGCGTTTGAAAAAGTCTAGAAATTGGCTGTCTAGGACGATTGTTTGGGACTGGCAACATTACACGTTCTAGCAACTGTTCGCATTCAATTTGACTATTGACAACCTTATGGAGAAAAACTAAGTCATGAGTTGAGTCGCTTCGAAACCGTCGCACTGTCGACGGTTTCGAAGCGACTCAAGTTTAAAGAAAGTCAAACGTTCTTCGTATGGACATCGGTGGGATATTCCTGTGGACATGTATGCAATTATGTCTCGTAAACGCTCGCTGGATGTTCTCGAGGCGCTGCGAATGTACAGCATACATAGGATTCCATGCTATACTGGCATACACTAGATGACAACGTACCAATGCCTTGAAAAGGATAATTTCAGTTTTTACTTCAAATGACTTCGCGTTTCTTTTGTTAAAACCTAACAGTTATGCAATTAAAACAAACTAAAATACAAAAATTAAACTACAAAAGCAGTTAGGTATTTGATTGAAGTATTAAAATATTTTTATAAAATTATTCCGTTTGTTTTTTGTTATTTATGTAAGTTGGTACTTAGTACCTACTTCCATCTTTCATCCTCCTACTCCTAGTACCTACCTTTTCATATCATTTCCTTGCCGCAGTAACTACAATAAATTAAAAGCAATAGTATAGGACCTAGATTTGATTGATTTGAGTACCTATAATGAGCTGCAAGTGATGATCTGCAAACTTTATGGCGGGTCGGAGTATCTAACGTAAGTAAATTTTCTTACGTTTTTTGCAATTTGCAGGTCGGTGTCAGGTTGTATGTTGATTAAAATATGATTCGCGGCTGTAACATGTATGTAGTTACAGAATTGTAATAATTAAAATCATCAATACAACCCTCTAAGTTCATTTAATACCATTGAAAGACTTTTTCATGAAATAGTTATTCAATGGGATTGTATTGACGATTTTAATTATTATAATACTGTAAATACATACGCGTTACGGTCGCGCATCATATTTTGTTCAACATCCAGCCTGACACTGACCTGCACATTGCAAAATGGTAAAAAAAAAATTCGCGCGCTGCCCTGGCGTTTTCTCCAGCCAAACCACAGGGCGCGGTGCAGCTCCGGCGCGGCACCCGAGCGTTGTCGTTCCGGTTTTCTATATACAACAATGTGTTGTAACCACACGGCGCTGTGCGGTGCTCTCCGGCACCGCACCGCGCGCGTGCCTGAATCGAGACGAGGCGGGAATGGATAAACAGAGCGGCGCCGGCGTGGCACCGCACAGTTGTTTGCGATCCATTGTTATTACAGACTGTAGTACGTAGGGCAAGCCAATAGTTTTTGCATCGCTGCTGCGATGTCGCACTTCCCGTGTGTTTGTCAGTGCGGCGAAATGGCTTGCGGTACGGCGCCGCACCGTGCCGTGTGGTTTGGCTCTAAGAACGTTTACGACTTACGGCATTTCATACAAACTTTCAAGTCCTTTTTTTTTTAAATTTCTGAACCGATATAAATGAAACTTCATACGCATAAGCAGGATACTTAAGTCGAAAAAGTTCTCAGAGAACATTTTCGAAATGTCATTTTAAAAAAAGAGATAATTGGAAATTTCTGTTTCTATGAATCTAAAATCGTCCTAATTTAGCTGTAATACTATTTTTCGAAAATGTTCTCTGAGAACTTTTTCGAACTATGTATATTGCTTAAGTGTATAAAGTTTCATTAAAATCGGTTCAGTCATTTCGAAAAAAAAGAACTTGAAAGTTTATACGAAATGCCGTAAGTAGTAAACGCTCTAAAAGTATTGAAATATTCAACAAAAACAAATGAAGACGCATTCGCCGCAAAGAGATGTTTGTTAGCTCACTCACACAAATGAAACCGTTTCGCCAACTAGAGATATTTTTTGTTGTATTGTTATTATTTATTTGTCCTTGAACGCACGGTGCGATGTAGAGAATCTATGCGCCATCTAGTAGTATCGATGCCACCTAGAAACTAGGCCTACTCCTAGATGGCGTTGTAAAACTACTGCCTCTGGTAATCAGTGAGACGTTGGTGCTACCATCTGTTGAAAAAATGGAGGACAAAAAATAGCCAGTCCGATTGCCAGTTTTAGGGAGGTATCATTTCTTTGTATGGGATTGGGTATCTGTACGTAGTATTATATTATCTGTGCCCGAGGTGACGTCGTACTGTCGTAGTCAGCTGTTACATGTTTATTAGGACGTAAACAACATTCAATGAGGTAAGTGTGAGGTGAACGAAGTGAAAGAAGAGTCACTTACACTTTGATAATCCTATTAGAATACCATGTGAATGATAATGTGATGGAAGGAGTAGGAATAGGAAAGTGGCGAGTTCTATGTTAAAATCCTGTTTTATTTAGATTATTTGGTTCCTCGCTTGAACATAAAGTTTCCTAACAGACTTAAACCTAATCTTTTGATTAGGACTAAGTCTATTAAATAAGATTTATTATGGTTTGTCTAGCTAACGATTTAATTCCCTATGGTTTTCTAGGCATAAACTTTTTGTATGAGAGCAGGCTCGACTCTCAAAACAATTACATTTTATTAGAATTTATCAAGTCTCTGCATATTGTTGTGTTTTAAACACAGTTATCCAACGATCTCAAAGATCTTGTAGATTCTATTAAAATCAGATAGTCTACGATGATTATGTGTTAAAGCAGCTTTGCGAGTATTAGCGACATCGTTCTGTTGCAAAGTGATGGTTATTGTGACTGTCGAGGTTTAGATTAGCGCAGAGCTGTTCAACTGGTTGGCTAGAAGGCAATGGCGGTGTTTATGTGATAGTACTGTTGTTATGGACTATGATTAGGAATTAATAGCAGTGTTTATGGGTACTAGAAGGAAGTTCGTAGCGAAATTATGAGCTAAGAACTTTTAGGGAAATTATAAAGAGTATTGAGTCTGAAATTAAGGTTTCAGATGTTTTAGATAGTAACAATTAAAGACAGAAGAACAGTTAAACATTAGACTCATCATATATTTACAGAATCACAATTATTTCCCAATCAGTCACAACCAGCCTCGCTAACAATACGTCATCAGTTCATCAATGGTGCAGGACTTGTAGCAGCACTCGTCGACGGCGCCACGCTTGCCGCGCACGCCAACAAGCACAGCTGCTGGCGGCCCCCAGCGGCCGCGCTTGTCCTCCTCGGGCCCCCAGCACAGCGTGGCCAGCGTCTGTGCCAAGTGGCGTCCACAGTATACGCCGCGCCCGCCCGCCGCCGGCGTGGCTACACACACACAGCACAGCAGCGCCAAACAGAACAACACTAACTTCAACATGGCAGCTTCACTGAGGGATGATCTACTGCTCGATGTGATGGTCCCAATGGATGGGGGTGGAATGTGTTCTTCCCTTAGATTACTACCCTTTTATACCTGGATGTAATTCATTAATATTCCGGTGCTTACGTTTTTAGCACCTGAAAGTGTGTAGGTGACGTCCTACACATAGCACCATTACTTATAGCTTTATGGGTGAATGCTGTTTATTTTGTAAATTGGTTTTCACAAACACTTTAACAATTTTTTTTATGAAAATATTTTAGAAGTTGGATGGTGTCATTGTTTCCTATCCGACAATTCTGAAAAGAAACATCCGAAACAATCTCAGAGCTCATCATCTCTTTTTAAGTCCAGACATATAAAATCTTGGTTAAGCAACGAGTACCCTACAGATCAATAAGTGATATCATGTTTTGTAGAAATAACCAAAGAGATTTCTGGGACCAGTCTAGTTTGTGCACGTATTTGTCAGTTATCTTGTAGTTCAAATCACTATTCAAGGAGAACACCTACGTGACGAACAATACCAATGGAAGGACATTTGGGTAGGCCGAATCAAACCTCACAGAATGAATAGCTAACTATCTACTATCATTTTAAGGCTAAAAACAGCTTGGTTCTGTTAGATTTGAAGCTGTAAAACATTGCAAAATGGAGGTAAGTTATAAGCTTTTTGTGGGTTACAGGAACAATGGTAGACAATCCAAAGATAAATAAAGATAGTATTGTAAAGAAGTCATTAACCGTTAACATTTTAAGATACAGTTGGTACAATAGTAAACGTTGAACGTGTCGATCAAACAAATATCCAAGTCTAGACCTATTTTACGTCAAGTTACAAGAAAAGAGTGGGCAGTACCAGGGCCAGAATCTACACAATGTAAGGCGTCAAATTGAAAGTGCATATTAATGAGATATTTCCTAGTATTAAAGGGTAGTAATCTAAGGGAAGAACACATTCCAACCCCATCCATTGGGACCATCACGTCGAGCAGTAGATCATCCCTCAGTGAAGCAGCCATGTTGAAGTTAGTGTTGTTCTGTGTGGCGCTGCTGTGCTGTGTGTGTATAGCCACGCCGGCGGTGGGCGGGCGCGGCGTGTTCTGCGGGCGCCACCTAGCTCAGACGCTGGCCACGCTGTGCTGGGGGCCCGAGGAGGACAAGCGCGGCCACTGGGGGCCGCCAGCAGCTGTGCTTGTTGGCGTGCGCGGCAAGCGTGGCGCCGTCGACGAGTGCTGCTACAAGTCCTGCACCATTGATGAACTGATGACGTATTGTTAGCGAGGCTGGTTGTGACTGATTGGGAAATAATTGTGATGCTGTAAATATATGAAGAGTCTAATGTTTAACTGTTCTCTTGTCTTTTATTTTTTTAGCAAACCTCTGGAAACCATTGCTTTCAACATTATCCTTAGGAATTCCAAAAAAAAATATAGCCGATACTTTCGCAACGAACCTTCTCCTGGTATCAATAAACACTGCTATTAAACTCCTAATCCTATCCCATAACAGCAGTACTATCACATAAACACCGCCACAACCACAACATCACTGCTCCAACCGGTTGAACAGCGCCGGACTAATCTCAACCATAACCATCAGTCTGGTCCACACAAACGATGTTGCTAGCACTGCTATGTTGCGTTAACGCACAATCATCTTAGATTATTTGTGTATAGTACAAAATCAACACAATCATTTAGAATTGTTGTAGAGATGGTAATGTCCAAAACTCAGGTTTACCGATGCAGATTAGATGGTGCAATTTTTTTCGAGTTAGACCATCTACTCGTATCATAGGGAAAGAAAATATATAATGAATTCAAATCTTTAACTGGTGGTTTTATTTCGCCAGTAGCTCAGCCCATCCGTTATACCCTGGGTTTGATTTGATGGGGTCACACTACCGGCTGAATTTTACCATTGTAACTTTATTTTTTTATAATACCCTTAAGAAAATACTTTGTTCTTCTCCACTGACGTCTCACCATTTACTCGGCAGTTGGCATAGTAGGTATTTCTCCTGACAGGTGATCTCTATCCAATCATTTTATAGCCACAAGTTTCTTCATTGAATATCCCAATGCGTTCTAAACCAGTACCATCTTGATGCGTGTTTATCCAACTACATCCACCTCCACAGCAATTCTCGGCGTCTTAACGTCTAACGCAATAGCAAAAATTAATAGCATTTATCTATCGGTGTTAATATGATAATCTATGTAAGCCTAGCTCATAACTAACCGCCTCACAGTTAATTATTTACTGCGTTTATAACTTGCTTAGTCTGACAGCTCGATAAGATTATATAATTGATAAATCCGTGATTTTCTTTCACGCAAATATTTGCTTCATGAGACTCTTTGCCAACGAGAGGTGTAATACTTATGCCACCACTAGATTACTAATGACTATTTTATTAAGAAAGATAGCGATTCCTAAATGGAAACCAAAATATTATTGCTCTGTTGTATTTAAACATTAATTAAGGTGTAGTTTAGTGATGGTGAAAACCGGCATTTACATCTAGTACATGTTGTGTTATAAAGTGGCTTTCATGAATGGATCTACCTTCAGTAATGCGGATAATTATATCTAACCTTGAACGTCGTCTCGCAGTCAAAGCTCATTCTTTCAGATAATTCATTCAAGTATAACATGATGTCATCTTGGCCTACATAAAACTCCTACACATGTATGTAGGAGTATCATGTTATAAGACGTTTGCCCTTGTTACTTAGTTCTTCGTCGTGTAAATGATTCCCTTACCCAAGTTAGATGAGCTTCGACAAGATCTCTGTCTCTTCGACAGCGTTAACAGTGTGAGACAGGTCACTCAATGTGTTGTTCCTGTTACTTGAATGAATGAATTTATTTCCTTATTATTGTGCAAAACACAGTCTTATCTTGTTAAAACTCAAGCTCCTTGCTTAGTTTTGCAATTGGATAACATAACCCATTTTTGTTGATCTAGCAATTGTAGCAATTCACTTAAGTGAAATGGAAAGGGCATACTTTCTCTCAATCATCAATATGACCTGGTATTTGAATAGTTGCGTGCAAAATCAGCAATTTGTACAATCTACAATAACATTCATAAATGAGAATCGTAAAAACTATCAATTTTATGTGTATTAAGAATTTATGAGTGGCGGGCTGGGTGGGTGGCGGTCCACTGTGCACACGATGGCCCACTGTGTAGACGATGGTCAGAGGGTTAAGTACATTCGTAAATCAAGCAGATAAAACCAAGTTTCAATGGTCGCTTTGTTAATTATAAATCGATTTATTTGATTAATTCTTCTTTGAATATCACTGAGCGGAATAAAAAAAAAAAAAATATTTGTTGCGACTATCTCCGGCAGTAAACTTTGGCTTACAAATATTAATTTATTAGACTGGAAATAAATGTCTGGGTGTCATTTAATGATACTAGTGATTATCTCATGGTTTGCTTGAGAAATACGGAAACTGCCACTACATAGCATTTCAGGCAAGGACTATTGCCAAGGACTAATCAAGATTTTGCAGAATGCAGATAACTGGTACCTTCTTTTAATTTTATTACTAAGCGGTGAAAAATGCCTAAAGCATACCGCACCGGGGAGACTGTTTGGTTATGTTAGGCTTGCACCCACTAAAAAACACCGCCATGTGCCTACTGTCGCCTTGGTGGATGACCCGCGAGAACTGCTACACATTCGCAACCAGGTAACTAGTTCCTAGCTCAACGCAACCTTTTCCAGAAGTTCTGTCATATCTAGACGAATAGACTGTTGTTTGAGCACCAACTAGCTTACCCCGAAGTTAAGGTCGTGTTTTGAAAGCTCCAGTTTGAATGTCACGTTCCTGAAAAATGATTATACCACGATTAGCTCGCAGAAAGAAACTGCTGCCCTTATTACCCGCCGCATGCCAGACAGATCTAGGCTACCTTTTGACCTATTTCAGAAACTTTAAACATAACTAACATACCTATAGACCGACCGCTTTAATGAGTCCTCCGCCTTGCCCCATCAATGGCACATTAAGCGTCCACAAAGTCCTAATAATATCGCACAGGTTATTTGCTTTAAAATAACCATAATTCACGTTCTCGTAGGTATTACGATACTAATTGAACCAAAACGTTATCAACCTTTAGAATATTCAATTTAAATTGATACTTTGGTGAGGACTCATTAAAGCGGTCGGTCTATAGATGCTAGCATTTTACAACATGGGTACTTACATCTCACGCCTTGTTCCCACGGGAGAAGGCAGACACAATAGAATGCTATGTACTACGAACCTTAAGTGTTCATTTAGTTTCATCCACGTTAACATCAGCTCATACACGCACACTGGTTACAAGTTCAACACATCTGACCTTACTTTAGATCATCAGCATTTCACCAGAACGTCTACTAGGAATTCTACTGTATTGTGGGTACGTTTAAACACACACACACACAAACAGACCCTGAACAACTACCAGCAGGTCATACAAATATTATTATTAATAGCAGCAGCCTATAATGTTCCCACTGCTGGGACACAGGCCTCCTCTCTATGAGAGGGAATGGGCTATAATCCACGCGGGCCCAGTGCGGGTTGGTAGATGTCACATGTCTTCGAATTTTAGGTTCTAGGACATGCCGGTTTCCACACGATGTTTTCTTTCACCGTTTTGAGAGCAGTGGTGATGAAATAAATTACACAAAGTAATACGCCTGCCTGGGTTCGAACCCACGACTCACTGCTCGTAAGTCGGAACCGTCACCACTGGGCCACCGCTGCTCTCACTGGGCCACCGCTGCTCTCTCTTATTATTAATGTCAATGTGTAATCAAATATGTTTCGTATGGGGATCGAACCCGCGACACGCAACGGATCAGCCAATCGCTCAGCCACTGCGCCAACCGTGCCATCAAAATCGAACAAACGTCGACTCACATCTGCATCGAAAAAATGTTCAAATCACGTTTCCATCCAACACTCCACATTAGTCCCTTACAACAGACTCAAAGATTAATAATCAGTATAAATTAAGAGTAGTTAATAGAAACAAGGCGAGTTATCGCGCTATCTCGCGATCGGACGATATCTAGTGGCTGTTAAGTGGCCGCCATTGTCTCACAGCTTATAAACGACGCTGATAATCTTATAGATTTATTGTTAGATACTGCTCGGTGGAGGTGCAGTAGTCGGGTAGCGCCTTGAAGCGGATTATGTAGATGCAGGGTTAAAAGTCCTTTTTGATTAAGAGCTTAGAATTGGAGATATTTTTTTATTTTCCCTGAATTCAAAATTCTTCCGAGTTTTAGATATCTTTACCTAAATGATTCAAATTATATAACAGAGTCTACGCTACCCAGCGTAACCCCAACGATACTCTATTTTTTTACGCCAATGAGCTTACTCAATCAGTTCAGCCTATCGTAGTCCACGGGTGGACATAATAATATGCATTTCCCAATTTGCACCACTACACATTGTCACCCGCGAGCCGCATCCGGTCTGACCCAGCCACCTTTTAAAGATCATCGGCCCATCTAGCTGGAGGGCGTCCTATATTACAGACACAAACGCCAAAATGCTTAATTTAGATTTGAAATAATCAGGTATTCCATCAAAAGCACACAAATTAAGAGGGCATGTAGATTGTTTCACAAAGAGTACACTTAGAGACGCACATTGACTTTATTTGAAAATATCGATGGTTTAAAAAAAGTTTGTGGTGGCGAAAGTATTCCATAAAACGCACACTTAGACGCTTAGTGGAATACTTTTCGTGCTCTTTAAAGTGTGCTCTTATTTTGTGAGCTCTGGATGGAATACTTGATTATTTCGAAATTAAATTGAGCTTTTTAAATTAGGCGTTCGTGCCTATAATCTAGGACGCCCCCCAGCTAGACGGGCCGATAATCACCTACCATAACTCAGGCTCGTTCATGTCCCAAAGATTCACTAACGTGTTGTATCCACCTCACTAATAGCTACTTACCTACCTACCAACTTATACATGAATAGTAAAGCTCGTTCGATCTACTTAATGATTTAGAGCACACGAACGCATTAGCCGTCGGCTTCAGTCGGCTTCACTCGGCCTGATCCCATCATATTACTATTAAAAGTCATCGCTCGTGACTCTAGCACACAATTATGCATTTAGGATGTGGTGCAAGTGATAGACTTGGCGTAATTTTATTAGCTTGGTGTAATTTGTTAGTGAATTTACAAACAAATTAAAAAAATACCTTCACCACTTTCTAGTTCCTATAAAGGGTGTAAATAGACCCTTAACATAAACGAAAGGCACTTGTTCTCCCCGTCACTGCGATATTTTTTTTGTTCTAGACCATACCTGGGAACCTTTTAGTTACGGAGATATTGGGGGTCAAAGTTCCAACTTTTTCACAAGTTTTTTTTAAAATACGTGTTATTAATGCAAGATTTTTACTTTACACCGACCCTCGTACTATTCAATCCATTTATCAGCACAATGCTACGAGTGCTTTTCATCGAGTCCTACCGTAAAACGTGATTTTTCACCCCAAAAAAAAAGTCGATTCCCAGCAATAATTTTTGCGTAAACTAGTGTTGTAATAATAGTTGCGTAGTTTGATGTACAGAATGCTTAGTTGACGGATATGTGAAGGGTCTGTTTACACCCGGTATTGTGGTCTAACTGGTGAAAGAAATAGAGGAACAAACTCCGCAGTAACAGGAATGACAAAAAGTGCTTAGTGGGCTACCTTGACAATTGAGGTTCATTACGTTTTAAATAAGTTCTTAGTAAACATTAAGGAAGGCTGTACAGCTAAGGGCAAGGGTTGCTTTTATTCTTGAGAATCTTTAATATACGTAGGTAGATTGATAGCTATTTAACTTATAGAAAAATCGCTGTCGCCCACTCCTCACTCTTTCTCGCCGGTATTAAATGTAGTGCAGCTCTAGGCGGTATCACACCTTTGGTTGTGGCTCGATACTCTGCATTATCGACACGCAGGCCTCCTTCTCCGTATTGATTGAAATAATACGTAATTATATCCTGCTCAACAATACAGCCCCTGGAATAAAATAAGAGGAAAAAATACGGCTTTGTTGTTTTAAAATTTTCCGTGTTTGGCTTCGGGGAATCTCTAAATAGGACTTATTTTAAAAACAAAAGCGGTCGTCGAAGAAACGTGCACGGTAATGATAATTTTCTCACGGAGAAGCCAACCAGCTGCTAAAACAACACAATAAAATTAACAGGGCAACAAATCATACAAATGAAATTTCTACAACTTGACACGACAATTACGAATACAAACATTAATTTCCGCAACAAAATAAACAAAAAAGTCGTCGCTAGCAACAAATACGCTACATTCCACGCCCGCTGCGCCCACAATTATAATTGCCTTAACCGCTACACGTTATAAATCTTTCACCAAGATGAAGATTAGGCTGTTTGTAATAAAAATAAACATTCCCTTGCCACGGAACGCGATGATAGTATGACAAATTAATCGGAACGCGTCCGACGCTTTGTAATATTTGAAAATAGAACGTCGCGTGGCTGAACAGCGTCTGGCCGTTGCGGCAATGGCATAAGTATGTGTAATAATAGATGAGTGTTATTAATTTCAGTTTCAAACACTCATTCATGACGCTTTTCGTAGCAGACATGATAAGAATTTGTGAGGAAAATAGATTTTTTTTCAAGACGCACCGTCACACGTCGTGTCAAATGATGTTGATGACAGAAACACGAGTCTGGGCTAAATTCGAAGAGGATTACCTAACCTTTCCACGTCAATTTATATATTTTCAAACATGCACAGGGAAATTGCTCTATATTTTTCTGGGAACATGTAGGGATTAAGAGACATTATCTGATTTAGGTACACGTGCCAAGTTTGGCTAATTTATATCTATAATTAATTAATAAGTATGATAAGATAACAAACACATATTTTGTTACAATTTCAGTTAAAGTGTTCAATCTCTTCACGTCCGGTTATCTGACTTAGAGACGACACTTTCTTCAATACCATATTGTTTCAGACTTAGAGAAAATACAGTAAAATGCAGACGGACACTTGCTCTTATTCCATTTGATTAATAATAATACGATTTTCAAACATTTCAAATTAAGATAACGACGTTTAGTTTTTTTTCGTCTGGTAACTTTATCGCCGGCCATTATTCAAATCAAATCAAATATCTTTATTGGAACAAAAACACATTTCACAAAGTAATTGCGTACGGAAATAGCTGCATTAGTTAAAAACTGTGTCACAGCTATTAACGCCCACCTCCAGGAGGGAGACGACAACGTTCCAGATACAAACATTAAAATAGTAAAAAATAAAATAGTAAACAATTAAAATAGTAAAAAAATAAAATAGTAAACAATTAAAATAGTAAAAAATTAACATGGCAAAAAATAAATTAAATATTATGTAAGTAATTGATGTGCATGTGGGAGTGTTGTATGTGAGTGTAGTGCGTGTCTGTGGAATGTGAGTGTAGAGTGTGTGCTTGTGGAACCCCACAAGCACACTCCGCGCTATTTGTATTTGGTGTGCATGTCTACGGAAGAAAGATCTTTACGGTTTGACTAAGTTCTCCAATTCTTCGTATGTGCGACTATGAAGCCATTGATCAGTAAGTCTTTTGCAATCCCGGAGAGTACATGGATAAATAGAAAGCACTTTATTTATTCTATTATAAAGCACGGGACTGCAGAAAATGAACTGCCGGCGGACAATTTCCAATTTAACACTTGATGTCGGGCAGACTCTGTCAGTTCTACGTTTGTGTCTTCCAAACTTTGGATCAAAAGACAAGTTTGAGTGTTTTCGCAACACTGTATTTAGCACAAAAGAGTGCCTTACTGTGGGTAGCTTCCATAGCGCGTACAGTTCGCTGGTAGGGAACCGATAAGGTTTGAAGGCCATTACCTTAAGGACAGCCCTCTGCGCCCTCTCCAAACGCAGCAGAAGACATTTACCAGCTCCACCCCAGACCGAAATACAGTACGTTAAAATGGAATGGGCAAGAGCAAAATAGACAGTTCTCAGAGTAGAGAAATTGGCGGACGTCCTTAGATTTTTAAAAACAAAAATTAATTTTCTTACCCTAGAGACCAGCGAATCGATTTGCTCACTCCATGTCAACGTGCCGTCGACCCAGACTCCAAGATATTTTATTGAGTCCGCGCGCATAACTTCAGGACAGCCACAGGTGTCAGTCCTCATTGTATGACACGCATGAGCTGTCAGACGGAAGGGTGGGGCTGGCTGTGACGCTTTCCTTGGACTAAAAGTGATAAATTTGGTTTTATCCAGGTTGAGGGTGAGCAAATTCTGTGTGAGCCATCTCATAGTAACTCGCAAGGCTGACTCTGCCCGAAGTCGAGCCTCGTTCCAGTCACTGCCACGAACCAGGATTACAGTGTCATCAGCGTAAGCAATTAGTTTAGAGTTTTTTAAGTTGAGTTTGCAGAGCTCGTTTATGTAAACCAGGAAAAGGGTAGGTCCTAAGACACTACCTTGCGGAACTCCGTATGTGAGGAATGCTTCCTTACTGGTGTGGTTGTTTATCCTGATGACTTGCGAGCGACCACTAAGGTAACTCTTAAACAAACTAAGCGGTAGGCCTCTCACTCCAATCCTTTCTAGTTTACTGAGTAGAAGGGGGACAGAGACAGTGTCAAAAGCTTTAGAAAGGTCAAGGAAGATAGTTATTGATTTATCCTTGTTGTTAAGATTTTGAGCTAGTGAACTTATTAATTCTAATATGGCATCCTCTGTGTTTTTGCCTGACCTGAATCCATATTGATTATTTGCGAGTACATTTTGTGAGCTAAGGTAATCCAGCAGACGTTTGTTTAGTACTTTTTCGAGGAGCTTAGACAGAATTGATAATACAGATATGGGTCTGTAGTTGTTGACACTGTCTCTGTCTCCACTCTTGTGAATAGGGTGCACTACTGCCTTTTTGAACACCGTCGGGAATAATCCAGATGTAAGGGCAAGGTTGAAGACGTGGCAGATAACTGGGACAAGAGTGCTTCTAGCACTGTAGATTACTGTTGCCGGGATACCATCCCAACCCGTAGCACTAGTTAGTCGTAGGTCACGAATAAGACAATCTATCTCTTCGTTGTCCGTGCCAAATATAGCCATCGAGTTAGGGTGTACATATAAAGTGCCTGAGTTAGAAGTGTTGCTAGAGTTATAGTTTGGGGAGTTAATGATTTTAGATGCCAGTTTTGTTCCCACATTTGCGAAAAAGTCGTTGACAGAATCTAGTGAATGAGTTGGATCTGGAGTTATAGATAACAACTCACTGGCAGAGGCTTTACTTTTTTGAAGATTGGATATAGTCCTAATGAGATTCCAGGTAGCTTTCGGACTCTTGCGATGTTTTTCAAATTCATGTCGTTCATATTCTCTTTTTAATTTCTTTAATAGATTGTTGCAAAAATTTTTATATCGATTATAGGTGATTTTCAGAGTATTATTTTCAGCATCCCTCCTCATTTTACGATACATGTTGTCCCGGTTTCGAATACACCTAAGGAGTCCAGGTGTGATCCACGGCTTCAAAATGCGCTTTCTGTTCGGGACAACAGTAACACGACTATTATGATCAACAACTGAGGAAACAAGGTTGACCATAATGGAAGCCGCAGTTTCAGCGTCTTGACAGTTCATAATGGGAGTAAAGTCAACTTTCTCAAGAGCCACTACGCAAGCATTAATGTCTATACGGTGCTGACGGGAAGGTGATTTAGGGATATCTAATTTCAGATTACAAAAAACTACAACAGGAGCATGGTCAGTAATTAGAGAGTCAAGAACTAAGGTAATAGCTGGTTTATTTGATTTTAGCATAACGTGGTCAATGCAGCTATCGTTGCGTGTCGGGAAAACATGAGCAGGCAACATGGCATGTGAGGCAACAGCATTAAGGTACATGTCTGAGTTCGAATCAACCCAGTTAGGGGCTATGTTTATATTGATATCTCCAACCAAAATAACTGTTCTGAAAGTAATTAGTGAGTTGAGGATTACATCTAGACTGGTAATAAAGTGCTGAATATTTCTATTTGAAGGTGACCTATATATAGCGTTAAGCGCCACCTCATTTTTAAATTTGAGAACAAGACAGTTTGCATCGGCGAGTATAGGCTTTTCTAAAAGGAACTGTAGCACTGCTTTAGTATACACCACAACTCCATCATTTTGGTTTGAGTGATCAGAGTAATTAGACACAAAACCCGGTATGGAGGGAAGATGAGGGCATTTTCGTAACCAGCATTCCGATAAGACCACGACGTCAAATTGTGTCTTTATTCGATGCAGCAATATCATGAGGTTGTTAAAATTTGCAATGCTACCGATGCTTCTGATGTTAACGTGAAAAATTTTCAAGCCGTGATTAACGTTATGTAAGTATGAGTCAACTTGTTCCGGGGAGCATTGATGTGATGCTGAAGTTGAAAAGTATTCTATATCATCCATTATTTTGACGTTGTCATTCATTATCAAAGGCTGAGAACAAACAACAGGTGATTTGATTTATTGTACGTAACATAGCATAATCCGAAATGACTGGAGATTGTACAGGAGACACCAAAGTATTCCATTTGCAGTAGAATTTGAACAGAATACATCTTCCGTTGTGAGTATAGCGAATGTAAGTAGTTATGTGTTTTTATAGTAATATTACAATGATAATTTAACATTAGTGACGTATTTCCTAATTTCAGAACATGCATAATAATTAATAATAGAACTTTTATATTTTTAAATCTTCGAAACATTAATTCTACGTAAAAAGTTACGGCAATAATATAAGAGTTAAGCAAAACGACCTTACTACGACCTACTAAAATTAATTGATAGATACCTAGTCATTTTTTGGGAAGATCAGACTCATCTCTGATCATGATATGTTGGGTACCATCCTTTTCTCGGACAAAAATTTTGCCGTTCTTAATCCAGCAGTACTGGTACTTATTAGTGCTGGCAAAGTCACGGGCCAAGAAAAACAAGCGTTTCATCTTTGGTGAAAGATTTTCGGACACAAATATGGGTTTAGCAGGGCCGCTGATTTTCAGGTGCTCGGTAGACAGTTTATTGTTTTCCTTATTGTACTTTTTATACATTTGAATAAACTTTTCTTTTCGTAAATTGCTCGTAAAGTCCACGACGACAGTCCTGGTGTCGGAGTCTTTGGGTCCTATACGGAAAATATCCTTTATCTCGAGAGGCTGGATAGGGACATTAAGGGTTGACCCTAATTTAACCACGGTATTTAGTAAGCCTTCTTTCGATTCCGATTTACTAATAGGTATATTCCTAATTTCCACGCAGGTCGATCTAGCACCACGTTCCAGGTTCTCCAGTCTATCTTCTAGGGTTTTCAAATGGGCTAAGTTATTTTTCCGTTCAGTTTCAAGTTGTGATTCCATTTTTTGTAATTTAATTTTAAGGTCGTCGTAGTTTTGCGACAGAAAGTTAACCGTCGATTGTATGCTGGAATTCTGAATTTTAATCTCCTCAACGGACGCACATAATTGCTCAAATTTACTGTTTTGTTGTTCCTTGAACTCGAGAAACATGGTTTTCATTTCCGACATGAATGAAGGTAGGTCGATATCCTGGCAAATCCCTGACTCAATGCATTTACGTTTGCTACTACGGTGAGTAACATTCAGGAATTCACCATCGATGCTGACTAACTGGTCAGTTTTCGTAATATCAGGTTCGGAGGAGCTGTGATGCAACGGAGTCTTTAGCGGTGCCAGTAGTGATGACGTAGGTGTTGGGGTTATTGGTGGCGATCTGTTTATCGGCATATTTTTAAATTTAACAAGTACCAGAGCGCAAGGAATTCAAAGATAGGGCACTGCTGTGTAGTATTTCCAACTGAGTAAAACGGAACGTAATCTGTATACAGTATGCCTATAATCCGTAAATCCTGTCAGGTCTCTTGAGGTCCTAGTAAGTAGAAGATGTAAATGATGTAACGTTGTTGTCAATTTCAAGTCCCTCCACACCACTCCAGCTCTTTCATTCAATGTTGTATTCAATTATTGATGAGTGAATTTGTAATAAAGACAGAATGTCTTGTCTTCTTAACATTTTGTTAAAAGATTTTTTTGTGTATTAATTTCATGGTTTTATCAATTCGGTAGGTAAATATATAAATGCATAATCTAAGATGCCTGTAGGTACTTTTGAAAGCCGTGTATATAAATGTTAGGAAATATTCCCATAGCCAGTACGCGTTTGGAAACGGATGCTGCTCTGATCTTTTGCTATCATCAATATCAGTTGTCTACAAAGCGAAACGTTTGCAACACAGCTTATGTACAGAAGGCCGCACGTCCGTGGTATCAAACCTTCTATAAGCTGGCCTCTTATTCTATTGCAATTCTCGAGTAGATACTCTACAAGGTTCTACACTCATTAAATTAGAGTATAACTACTGGCAGTTTTCAACTGTGCAGAAGTCTTTGAGTCATCATAGACTGCCTGTCGTCAGTTTTCCCATATTTACATACTTACTTGTTTGATTAACAGCTTAAGCAATTTAAAAGCGATTTCCGTACGCAACATGGTTTAAATTATTAATATTGTTATGTCAAAGTAAAATTTACTTGCCGAGTTGTTAAGTTATGGCTTATTGTGCTCAGAGCACAATGGAGGAAAGTAGGTAGGTACGCCAGTCGTACGCTGAAGGAATTCTCTGATGACCCGACGTTCGATTATAACTGCTTTTTTTTTTTAAATATGTGCTATTAACTGGTTGTTTATTCGGCGTTCGACGGTTTTTACGTCTTAGGTGGCAATATAGGTAAACAGATTTTTGAATTACTGTTTATAGTTGTGTCTAGAAAGCAAAATGGGTAGCTGCTAATGCCAATGAAAATAATGAATGAAGTAGTAGAAAGATCGTAAATTATTAACAATACAGTGTTGTTAAGATGGCAGTAAGTTTAGCTGTGGCTTGCTTCTCATAAGTGGTAGGCTGCAGATAAAGTATCGTTTGTACTATGTACCTCCTGTTTGCTATGCTAGCAGCGTGACCGTGGGTATTTTATAACAAGAAAAATAACACCGTCTACAAACCCCAGCATTTCTTTCATGCGAAAGGTAAGCAGTTAACAAGCAACAATGCAGCTTTAATGGCCGAACAAGTAGCCCACGTTTGCGCGGTAATAAATTCCTATAAACGCCTTTCCTATGAGGCGTGGCATATAATAATAAATTCATAACCTTAAGTACCCCATTTAACGTATAAAATGGTTGCATCATTAAAAACCTATTCTAAACTACAGTTAAATCATAATTATGTTACTTTTACATTGCACCATCAGCGATCAAGTAATCTGACCCCTATTAACCTTTATCTAGTCGATAACCGCCCCAGAATAGTTAAGAAATACTAGGAAGACGGGAAATTAGTTTAGCATTAGTAAGCAGTACTTAGAAACTGAAGTCACGAATATAATTAAGTTCAGAAGTTCAACTTCAGGAGACGATCACACTTGAATATAGTATACAGCGCTTCGCTATTCTTCTTTATTTGTGTGGTCCGTCGCGAAGTTTTGATGATCTTGGAGCTTGTAGAGTTCAGAGACCAGACTTCTACCGCTCACACTAACCACCCACACCCAGTAGTCATCTTTTGGTCAAATAGCGAACGTATTTTTAATCTTTAAATGGCTGTAACAGATACCTATGCCAAGCTGCGCCTTATCCTAACGGCCAAAATAAGTAAGGTTCAGTAGACCATTCTTAATCTGGGAGAATAAAGTGGGTCTTCTGTCGTACTTCCTCTTTGTCTAAACGAACACACACAGCCAGACAAATTGAATTCATCAGTGCATTGTAACCGAGACAAATGGCGTTTTTATTGAAACCGTCGCGTCTGATGCAAAATAATGTAATGTCACCGCTATGATTTTAATATCAGTGACAACGCGGTACTGACATACTTGCGAGATGGTTCTTTTACAGGAGTTGGAATTAATGGACCATCAGTGTGTGATTCGCAGTAATAACATGGTGTTCAATGAGAGCAGATAAAATGAGGTTTGTGCTCGCAACATTGTTAGTATTCAGAAAGTTTAGTGTAGGTATTTTAGTCTTCTCAAGGTTCATCTTTTTCATATTTAATTGCATTATTCTAATTGATTTGATCTATAATACAATCGTATGTCTTACTTAACTAAATGACTGGTACGAACTCCCAAGAATTCAATTTATAATCTTCGTTGACCCAAGCTCATTGTCAATTCATCTACAATATTGAATCCCAAAGCAAACGCTTTCTCCGATGAACTGTGAACCCTTGTAACTTCATATTAGTTGTCTTATCAGTCGGCTATGGCTGAGCGAGTGCTGCTCAGCTGCCCAGCCTCTGGCAAGCCATCCGTCAATGATGCTCGATTCATCTCCCTTATCGGTAATGTATTCCACACAATCGATGAATCGAGCCCTTGTGTGTATTGTTCACGAATTTTGGGATAAGTGGATCTCGGATAATGTTTGTAAATAGACAGGTAAGGTGATCGATTAAATTGTTTTGTTGATCGTGAGTGTATTGGTGTGGATTTCAAAGATCAATTGAGGTGTTGTGTTCAGTGAATGTACTGTATAGTACGCCAAATTATGAGTGTATGTACTTGCCTAGTTTTCGAACTATCACGTTCCTAGAAAGAGGGAGGGTGGTGAGTGTTGGTAAATAATATCATAAAAGCGAGAGGAGGAGAAATGAGTCATAGCGATGTTAATAATACTGGATACCCCTCTTACTCACAGGGGGAGAGCAAAACACCAAACATTAACTACGCTTGAAGAAATTAATGAACATTAGAAGCACCCGCAACATATACACAACTAAGCTGCATAAAATGGCCTCGTAGCTAAATCCTACTCTGATTGAGAGCAGCCCACTGCTCTCAATCAGAGTTAAATTAAAGATCTACACAATTGACAACAAAATAAACCTCGGTTTCGTCTGTAACTATTGTAACATCATTGCCACACACAACACAAACTAATTTACAGATAAACACACGACTCTAATAAACCAAAATGCTTCCATTAACACGAATCGTGATCATCCAGCAATCGTGAGAATGTTAGCCGAGTTGCGAAACACTCGAGTTGACAGTATCGAGTCGGCTAGGCGAACGATAATCGATTTAATGAGGGGGGACGCAATCGATTTCGAATGTATAATGCAGGAGTTAGAAGTAGTTGGTATACCAACTACTCCTAACTCCACACCTAGGTTGTTATTTATTGAAAGTTTTTCGTAGTATTGGGGTTTTTTCCAGAACATAATAACATAACATCACGCCCTTAATCCCCGAAGGGTTTGGCAGATTTGTATCCACAATTGGCCTTTTTTATTTTTGAGTTTCATATTTATTGAGATGAGTTTCATATTATTTTTATAATTGTTTATTTAGTCATATTCATAATAATTTCAATTTTAAATTAAAATTGAATTTTAATTAATATTATTTAATTGATTATAATTGTAACATTTTGTCTCAAATGTATCATATGATTCTTAATAAATTGAATATTACAGAGGAAACCGGCATGTCCTAGAACCTAAAATTCATAGTCATGTGACATCTACCGACACGCACTGGGCCCGCGTGGTGGATTATAGCCCATTCCCTCTCATAGAGAGGAGGCCTGCGTCCCAGCAGTGGGAACATTATAGGCTGCTGCTGCTGCTGCTGCTGAATATTACAGGGATTAAAACTATTATTATCAAACAGGCAGGAGTCCTGACTCCGGGCTACTGAGGAATCACTTTTGGCAAACCAATAACAGTTTGCCTGATATGGAAATCGAATTCAAGACTTCTTGCTCGGCAGTTGCGCTTACGACCAGTAGACCACCTAAGCTATTTGTCAGGTGAAAACGGAAAAATAAGTGATAAAAACTCTTTTCTAGAGTCGGTTAAGACTTTTCGAGATTAGAGAGAAAGGCATTAACATTTCTTCCATTTAAATTTTCTAGGGTCTTGGGACTTTATTTTAGCTTAATATTCCATATAAATAGAAGTACATAATTCATCGATTTAATTACATAACCACTAGGCATACAAAGCTAACCCTCTCAAGATCAAAATTCCAAAGACGCTTCCATTTTCACCACCATTAAATTTAATAACCCTATAATTTCGTCACTGTTTATTAACCCTCCAAAGTTTGGAAAATCAAACGCCAATAAAACGTGGACATTATAGCTGCAGGGTTGAGCCCTGAAGTTTACTGAGAGTAGTGATGCTCCGACCCGATACTTAACAGTATCGACACAACATGATGCGGTACTTTGATATTTTGGATCGATACTAAAATAATACGAAAATTGCTTGGATCGGTACAACAGTACCGGTATCGGAATAAATGGGCCGTATTCTACATTGTTATAAAATAGAATAGAATAATCTTTATTTCCGTAAAATATGGTATATTGATACACGATCAGTCCATTTGAACTAATGCAAAAGGCGGAGCACAACAGATTTATAGGAATATTGCCCAGACTCCTAGAAAGATTAATAAGTACAATACGATACTTACGCTTGTATGGACACAAAGTATCGATAAAAATACAAGTTTCGAACATCCCTAACTGAAAGCTTCAGTTAAATGAATTTGTGCTTTGAGCGTACAGTCGCGCGCAGCGTTTGTTACATGATACTGTTGATGTTGGCAACCCTGTCTGTTGGGAAGTTACAGCGAGGATTCGAACATATACTCGTTCCCGATTTTTGTACGGAAAAAAGTAATTTGTACAATGAAACAAGTGACAAACAAAAACTTTGTTAGTTACTGAATTTTGGTAGGTATAGGTATTCTTTGTTGCACCGTAATTAAGCAAAATAATGTTTTGTAGTCAAAACTAGATTCCCTAATTTTATGTTAATTGATTGTTTTCCCTGGGTTGATTGTTACATAAAATTGAATTTAAAAAAAATTAAACAATTATTATAAAACAAAGAAATAAAAACACTGAGCCGAAAAAAGATCTATCACAGTCGAACTTGTGTAACCGACGCTACACCACCGAAGCCCGCGGCGTCCAGTGATCCAGACGTTTCATTAGTATCCCAACACTATCGACCACTCAACCCTGATTCCTCACCTCACAACAAAACCTCCCTTTAAACCCCATAACTCAAACAACAAGCAAGGGGTGGGAGCTCAACAAAAACTGGTCAATAATTTGTACGCGCGTAACTCCGCACTAGTTGTTCCCGTCAGTTTGTTTGACGGAATTTGCATAGTTATTAGCCCCGGCGTTGTTTATTTAATAGTGGGTATTTGTTTTATTTCTCCTTTACAAAGGGGAGTTTTTTAATTATTTTGGGATTTGGGATTAAAGTAATATGTTTGATGCAATTAAATAGTTCTTAGTAGCAGAGCATACAATGTTTAGAGATGAATCTCTTTGAACGGCTTCATTTTGAAAGAGGAAGATTTGCTCATGTATTTAAAATGTTTACGAGTAATAATTATTCATTCTTGTAACTGCGTTTTAGCCAACGATATTGAGTAGAAAGTAAGCAATGTGAAAGTCCTTTCATTTCATTTGATCCTATCAAGGAGCAAATTGAATTTTTTTTCTTTTTCTTTTTTAAAAAAATCGTTGCCCCACATTTGAATTTTCTCCTGTATCGTGGGTGCGTTTACAAACATTTAAACTCACATAGACAAACAGCCAGACCCGGAACAACTACTTGTAGGTCATACAAATACTTGTTCCGTGCGGGAATCGAACCCGTGACAAGTAGCGCAACAGCCAATCGCTCAGCCACTGCGCCAACCGTGCCGTCAAAGTAAAGAAAGGAGGATTTTTTTTTAAGGAGCAGTATATTTCAATGGAAGTAACTCTACGATTCACTCACAGATAGAATTTACCTCTAGTCATTTAAATTGCTATAGCAAGAATTTTGAAATTAATCACTACTATGAAGGAACTGTATATACTTTTGTAACAGTTCATATCCTTTGTTGCATATCCTATTCCGCAAATAAGCTTACTTTGCGACCATTATATAAATACAATAAACAATTACTATTATTCAATCCGCGCTACAATATTATTGTACAGTATTGTATGTAGATGCTGTTGGTCTGTTTGTCACTGACCATTGTCCTGTCCGCTAGCTAGGCGAGTAGCTCGCCTGACTTGTGGATACGCCAGTGCACACAGTGACTGGCTGGACTAGCTTTTGTTGTTTTAGGTTCCTTTTTTTGAGAAAGGACCTGCAGGATATTATGTTACCTACTAGCACTAAGTAAATGTTTCATTTATGACTAGTTCGTAAAAAGAAACTGAAGAGTATCTTGGCCGAATGATGATTTAGGCTGAGACCTCATTAGTGCGTTGCGTTGCGAAGTCGCTGCGTCAACGCTGCGCCGTTTTACAAATATTTTTTAGTGGTATGTCACATAATGCGTTGCGTCGCCGTATGCGACGTTTCAACAGATCGACGGAAGAGAGACGAAGCGGAGGGAGGACGCTGCACTCCGGAACACTTTGAAGCTCCGGCGCGACGACAGTCTGACGTCACTATTTATTAATGCAATCAAGGGATCCAGAATCTTTTATTGTTTCTTTGTTTGTTTCGGCGGTGGCCTGAAAAAGGCAGCAATAGAACACGTTTTGTTCAGATCCATTGACGAATGAAGTCTGAAATCCACACTGAGATGCTGCACTCAGGCGTGGCATACAATGCGTTGATCCTTTGCGACGACGCCACACAACGCACCTTGAGCCTTATACGAGTCCTTGTCAACATGTCAACATGTCCTAACCCAAAGTATTAACGATAATTAAATCATAACTTCTTCGATTGACAAAAAGCATGGAAGTTTGAAGTTTCGGTCATTAATTATTATGGTTTATGAGTAGTCTTTCCGCTCGCGCTCCCCGCTAGCTAAGCAGCCACAACCTCCAGTGTATCTTCCTACCACAAATTCGAACTAACTATAATGACCTGTAATTACTATGCGAAACTCGTATCCATTTTCAAAGTTTCTCCACTACAACAATAGTTTCGCAGACTTTTGCTGTCTCTAGTCCCGAAACCCGACACGGCCTGGTCCGGCGGCCCAGCGGCCCGGTTAGCTGGCCGTATGTTCTGCAATGTGAACACGCTTGCTCGACCCTCGGGACGATCCCTTTTATGTCAAGACATGCTCCGTGAGCATTCGGTAAGATTAACTACTCGCAAATTGTTCCTCTGTATAGGAATGTTTGAAGATGTGTGTCTGAGCGGAAATGTATGTTTTATTTTGTTGTTGGATGATTGTATGGGACTTATGGGCGAGGAATGTCGTTACGAAGGGAATGTTTGATCGTTTTTGGTTATTATTCATTGTTGATGAAGGGTTTCCTGTTGTTTCATAGAGGCACATGCTGAAAAGGGACTCGAGCTAATACTTAGTACGTTAGTATAGTTGGTATAGTCAGTACTTATTACCATTAAACTCTAGAATTTGGTGCCAAGCCTTGCGACTATGCTTTTCTAAACGTACGGTGCAGGACTTAATGCCCTGCAATGGATTACAGAACAAGTTTAGCTTACTCTTCAAAAACTAGTGCAAGTAAAGACAGCAAGTCCTTTAGAACATTTTACTTTGCTTGCGAAAGCCACACGTTTACAAAACTGTACCGATACGCTGCTTGGCTCAAATCTCAGAGGTTAATTCCCCTCGGGTTGATCGGTTACCCTTTGTCGCTCGCTATTATGGTAATGACTGAATTATCGGTTAACGAGCCCGAGATCTCCGCGGTGTATACCGATACAGTATCGATATTCATGCTTTTCAATCTTTTGTAACGTAAGAGTTGGGTTTTGTTCATATTTTTTGTAAAATAATGAACTTTATTTATGAGAGAACCTGTTTCATCCATTGAAAAGATATAGTATTTCTGTTGCAGTAAGTTTTATTACGAATAGATGAACACTGAACGGCTTTCCGTTACAGCAATGTGTTGAGATAAATCTGCCAAGAAGTAATAGAAATACTGTCCGGTTGTCTGTACTTGAAAACACGAGAGAAGATATTTTCCCAGGATTTCTTGGTATGGGATAGTAGCATTAGTATAATTCATTATAATATAAGAGATTGAACATAACAAGAATTTGTGTGGTATTATACAAATTACAACTAAAAAACAGACTAAAGAAAAATCACGCTCTAATTAAATTCGAGGTTTACAAGGTAAAGTCGACTCCTCATATTATTGAAGTCGGTTCAAATGTAGCCTATGTTACCCGGGCCAGGCTAATAATGAATCGATTGACACCTTATTCATCAAAATCGGATGAATAGTTTAGGAGCCATGGAGGAACATACGTAAATACAAACATACATATACATAGACTGCTAAAACCATGACCCTTCCTTTTGGCTCGCCGTAGTCGGGTAAAAATGTTATCTGTATGTAAATATGTAATCTTAACCCCAGTCTAGTTAAACTTGGAGGCGGAACTTGTGCATAAAGTTGCATTTAAATAAGATTCATACTCCCTCTTTAGTAGTTTCAAGTAATCATGTTTGACATCTATTGTTGATTGGATGGGAGAGAGGGCTGTTGCCATTTCTCAATGTTACATTTATAAGCGAGACTGGCAGGCGAAATTGTGCCGAAACTTAATTACTCATCTACAAGTGTCCGTGTCCCCGATGTTATTAGACATTTGGAAAAAAATTGAACTTCCAAATAAACTTTCATCCCCTATTTTAATCCCTACGGGGTCAACTCCCAATAATCTTTTCGGTACTTACGAGTAAGAAACACTAGTGCCTCACTTATACGTTCAGCGGTTTAAGTTGTGTGTTTTCTGCCAGTGACTGTATGAATTTAAGATTTATACTAATTAGATTCTTGCTTCCTTAAGGCTCAGTGGCTGAGTGGAGAGGTACCTCGCACAACGAGAATAGGATGCGATGGAGTCATTTCGGCCCAAAAAAAACCCCATTAAATATTCCTACTCGTGCCAAATATTATGAGGATACTTTCTATTCTCATCAGCTCCTATTCTCATTATCTCCACGACATTATTTCAGCACCCCCCAGCCCTCTCAATATTCCTGGGCACGCTATAATGGTTCAATAAGTTAATTAAGTGGAGATTTCCTCCCGAGATGTGGAGTGTGCGCCCAGTGTGGAGGGGCCAGGAGCCTCGTAAAATTAATTAGCTTTAAGTAATTTATTTTGTTAATTTATTGCCCGGGAATGTTACTTGTAAGGCTGTGTTATGAATTTTGAATTGTTGGCAGTTGAGAGTAATGTTTATTAGGTCGTGTATGGAAAGTTTGCTGTATCGTGGTTATATATTTGCTTTTAGTGGGTTGTCGGTTCGATTTTGGTCGTTTAAGGCCAGTTATTTTCGTTGTGTAGACGTAGTGCTCCGCTTCGGTTCTTACATTTTATCATCTCATAATGGACCCAAACCGCACACAGTGCCAGTGTTGTTCATTGTTTAAAAAATGTTCGAACTTGAAGGGCATTTACAAGTTTTTACAGATAAACACTCGAAACAAAAAAGACAACAAAAAAGGTAGGTCTGTACATTACTATACTTAACATAAATTAGGAAACAAAATGACACGATCGATTAATAGTATAAACTAAAAATTAAAAAAAAGAACTAAAACCTACATTCGGGCGCAAACAATTACTTTTCCGTTTTTCACCAATGCCGAGATACACTGGTATAGAAAATGTCCAAATCATGTTCACTAGTAAGTCTATTAAAATTTCGCACGGATCAGAAACGAATGCCCGATGGCTCAATTCCTTTCTTGCCCACGATGCACATATCACCTGCACTTTCTAGGTTTGACGAGGTTGCTACATACTTTTCGGACAAAATTTGAGTCAAATCGACACTTGAAGAAGATAGTAAAAATATTTGGCATATTCATTTTAATGATTTTTTTACAACCCAATCTAATGTAAACTTTGTTTACACCCAGTTAGTTTATAATTGTAAAAGTGTAGCATTGTATCTACGCGGCGTAGCACCGGCGCGGGCGCAGACGTCCAAACTGACAGGTGGCGCGATCCATCACGGTAAGTCGTGAAGCTGGGCCGATACTTAGCTGTTTAAGGGCATTCACTTACCTGGAGAGGTAATAAATACTGATCTTAAATACGACTATCTCTACATACTATATCGTAGAGGCTCGTGGTTAAATAATAACATCCGCATCCGTAGATCTTAAAGGTTAAGCAACGCTTGACAAGATCGGTCCGTGGATGGGTCACCAAAGCACGGTAAGCTGTGCCGGCGGTCATTTGTATATCTTTGACTGTCAATACGGGTAGTCAGAAGCTTGAAAGTCTGACCATTTAACTAACAAGGTGTTCTAGCAAGATGTTGGTCCTACTGCAATAAAACGCTTATTGACAATTTTTCATCAAGCATATTCACTGATCTACAATCCCAGTTCAAAACCGTGACATCAGTATTAAACAGCAATTAATAATTATCAAGAATCGTTCGCTTGTTGACAGCAACTAATACGCGGATACATGAACAACAGTCGGCTCCTGATCTGACACCCGATACCGGAGTAGCCCTGACAGTTGTATTAATTAACATGTCATTAACAACGCGGCTCGTCTTGTGTCTGATAGGTATCTAATTCGGGATCCGATCGCACTGCGAAAGACTAATCTGTCGAATTAACGTGTTGATTTACATAATTTGTGGTTTAATTAGTTAAACTAAGTAGTGATTAAATATTACTCTTTTAAAGAGCTGCTGGCTTGGTATTAAGTCTTCAATTTACTGACACACAATGCACAGTCTAAAGGTCACAGCATAGATATCAACTCGGAAAGGGATCGGCACCGTATACCTATACCGCGGGATCTAGAAGCTCAAAATTTTGTACAAAAGTTTTATAGGACGTAAAATATGGTAGTAACTGGTATGACACAACAAACACCACAACGCCACTGTTTTTAAAATAACTCAAGATATGATAGGCATTCACCCCATCAGCATCATCATTCTTCGTCAGAACACGCTTAAATTGAGGATCGGTATGTTTATTTACTTTTTATACTTAGCAATCAGTACTAGGCCCGTGTGGTAGATTATATCCCACTCCCTCTCGCTAAGCTCTGTCCACCTCTGCCGACTCCCACTAGTGGGAACATTATAGACTGTTATTCCATACTTGCGAACATTATAATAATTCCTTAGTTACCTTAAATATCTCCAGGTGAAGACGGCGGTTTTTCTTAAGTAATTGGAGTAATTCAAACCACATCAACCGTATCACATTGTAATTTCGCTCCGCTTGAGATTCAGCAATCAATCCGCCACACTTGGCTTCTGCGCCGCCATCCTACGCCGAATTAGCTTCCGACACGGGACTAATTAGCACATCATTACGAAACAGGCCTGTAATGTGTTCTGTTCTAACGTTGCCGGGGTTCTGACGCCCACGCGAGTTGGTTTTGGCGGTAACTTATGTCCTGGCTTGTTTGTGGTTTAGTTTTTCTAATTGTGTCAAAATTGTAACAAAATATAAAGTTCCTAAGAAGTAGCTCCTAAAATGTGTTAAATTATTGAGCCAAGGACATTCGACCTTCCATCTTTTTTATTGTTAACTCGCATTAGACCTTTGTTTACTTTCTTGGCGCGAAGAAAATAAAGTGTATAACGTGTAAGTTAAAAAAAATGTCTGGAAACAGCAATAAAATAATAATTGGCAAATTTAATTTAGTCCCTAAGGCTGTCGTTAAATGGTAATTTAGAATAATGAGTTTCGCGTTGTTTGATAGTAAATATAAAATATAATCGGTTTATTGCTAATAAATGGGGAGTTTTAGTGATACTAGACTTATATTGATGCTGTCTGGCGTAAGTTCTTTTCTTTTGTATTTTCTCTAGAGGTGCAAGAAGGTCAAAAGCCTTACTGGGCAACCTTGAGAACACCTTTTTTTTGTCCTGCGTGTGTTGACAGAAATGTGAGAAATGACAGACAGTATGTTTAAGATTTAATGTGTGAATTACGATTGCTTTATCTACAAAATAAATATCTTATCTTATCTTACAAGTAGTCCCCGAATTCAAGAGGTTTCTTGGAAAGCTGATCTCGACTTTAATGAGGTGTATTCCAGACGCGAACAGCTAGTATTATTTCCCTATCAAACCCAAAAATATCAATAAACTTCATGTAATAATCGATCACTGAATCATCTTCGCGCCAGGAACTAATGAGACTCACAGAGTTAAATCAAATCTGGCTCGATTGCGAGAACATAACAATTGCACGGTTTATCGCTTCGCTCGTAATTGGTGGCGCAGTAAACGTCACCGTATATCGTTTACTGGGAGTGTTGATACCCTGGTACGGCAATACGGCATTAGAGGCCCGTCCAGCCTCGCAGGACACAGTAAACACGGTGAGGTTAGCACGCCTGTGTGGGCTGGCTTTTATTAACGTTTGTGAGCTGTTATATCGTTATGATCTTCTTAAGGAGTGATTAGGAATGTAAAAGGGTTCTTAAGTTAGTAATTTGAGTTATAAATATTATCAAATATGGTTTGGTAGCTTATGCAGACCGTAAACATACTTTGCTAAACAAGATACTAACGATACGATATGTTTTTTGAAAGTTATGTGTCACATATTTCTCTTCGTGGACTTTATGGGCTGCAATGTTTAAACAGCTAAACGCAGGAGACAGCGACACATTAAAAAATCCTACACCAAACGCAGACGATCTCGAATCAAAAAAAGTTACAACATTAGTTTAACGACATAGATACGCCATAAAACCCCGTAAAGAAATAACTAAACGTCCATAATTATAATTTACGGCAGTCCCCCGATCGGGTGCAGTTTCTAAATAAAGCTAATTTACTGGCGTAGTAAAATCTATTACTCGTCGTGCCGGCTCGGGGTGTAAATTAATATTATTCGCTTCTTATTCGCTCCTCGTATCCGTTTTATACCGTTGCGGTTAGAGAAAGGTCACGGGATGCCGCAGTGTTTTACTACGACTAATATTTTCTGGTTTGCGGAGCTGCAATGTAGCAGTTCAGTCCGAGATTTCGTGTAATGGTTTTCTTGGCTTGGCTCTTGGAATGTTTTATTATTCTCTTGCTAGTTCCCGAGCTGGCATAAAGCAAGGCTAGATTTCTCACTTACTTTAGGTTATATTTTCTGCTCTACCTTCCAAGAAAATAAATAACTCTTTCAAATCTGTAAAATTAAATCCTTTTTACTTCACTGTGTAAGTTGAGAATGCCACTTGGGGAGCAATAATAAAATCTAATATTCCTCGGTTCCTTGTCTGGCGTAAATGAATATTATTCACTTTGCTTGTTTTATGTGGGTGTCTGCGGATTGCTCGTAAGTCGTGATGTCTCACAGTAGCCCGCTTTGTCGGCGATATTATCGCACTTGGGGCGCTTAAGAATTTCTTGTATGACTAGAAGAATTGTTTTCTTGAATAATTGTGGAATTTATTACTCTTTAACTTAAATAAATCATCTTTCAGATTTATTGCTTGAATTAACATTAATTTAGCAAGTAACAGGAATTAAATCATTCAATACGAAATCAGTTCTAGAACTTTTAAAATAATGTTGTGAACGGTAGGTAGGGTCATTGCGCCGGTTAGCGACCAGTTAGCTGGGTTGTCCACATGTGATGAGGAAAAAAAAATGTTGTCTACACGCAAAATAGTATATGTTAATGTGAATTTGTCCCAAATATAATCTAGTTTGGATACAAAACATAAAATAAAATACATTAATACAAAAATATTTATAAAATGCTGAAAAAGTAAAAAAATAGCGAAAACGTCGGTTTGCGACCATTTTTATCAGTTTACGACTACCAGTGAGCTGGTTTGCGACCGCTATTTTAATATGAAAAATATGCCATTAAAACAATTATAATCGCTTTAAAAATATTTTAATATTTGCCTCTTAATAAAAACAAACATAGTAATCCTTTGGTGTAATGTTTTCTTATAATTAAAAAATCATATTCCGCGTTTCAATAAGTTGATGCCTGACGAGTGGTGCAACAGTTCGCTGGGGCCCATTTTTAAAAATAAAGGTGATGTGCTGGAGTGCAATAACTATAGAGGAATAGCATGAAATAGTGCATAGTATGAAAGTTTGGGAGAAAGTTTTTGAAAGGCGACTGAGAGAAGAGAGTGAAATTTCACGAAACTGATTCGGTTTTATGCCTGGTCGGGTAACGATGGATGCCATTTTCGCCATCCGCCAGCTGTGCGAGAAATACAGAAGTGCGCACAAAAACTTGCACATGGTGTTTATCGACCTCGAAAAGGCATACGACCGGGTACCTCGTGAGGTTTTGTGGCGGGCCCTGAAAGAGAAAGGTATGCCTGGGAAGTATGTGCAGTTGATCCGAGCGATGTACAGTCGATGTAGTACCCAAGTCCGGCCTACAGCGGGAACTACCGGCAGCTTCAATGTGGCTGTCGGCTTGCACCAAGGGTCGGCTCTAAGCCCTTACCTCTTTCTGGTGCTAATGGACGCACTTACGTCGGACATCCAGGAAGAGGCTCCCTGGTGTAAGCTGTTTGCCGACGACATTTTGTTGGTTGCCGAGAGTGGCCTAGAGGTCCAGAGCAGATTGGAGGTGTGGTGGCAAAGACTGGAGAATGTTGGCCTGAAAGTCAGTAGGACCAAGACAGAATACTTATTCTGTGATTTCGGCACTCTCCAGTCCTGTGCCCATAACACTTTCCGGAACGCCCATACTGATCTGTCCGATTCGATTTTCGGTACCTCGGGTCGCTTGTCCAAAGGGATGGCGAAGTAGACCGAGATCAACTCAGGATTGTTGAAATGGCGACAGGTCACTGGAACAATTTGTGACCCACGGATGCCCCTCAAGTTAAAGGGCAAAATATACAAATCCGTGATTATACCTGTCGTACTGTATGGATCGGAATGCTGGGCTGTGAAGAAAGAAGATTGCATGTAGCAGAGATAAGAATGTTGAGTTGGATGTGTGGTGTGACAAGAATGGATAAGGTAAGGAACGAGTATATTAGAGGAAGTTTAATAGTTGCGCCAGTTACAGAAAAGTTGAAAGGAAATCGACTCTCTTGGTATGGACATGTGATGAGGAGGGACGAATCGCATATCACTAAAAGAGTGATGAATAGAAACGTTGATGAATGGAGAGGGAGAGGAAGACCAAAGAAACGGTGGATGGATTGTGTGAGGAATGATATGAAAGTTAAAGGAGTAAATGATAGCGTGACGGTTGACAGAGGAGATTAGAAGAAAAAAATGTTTTGGGCCGACCCCAAGTGACATGGGACAAGGGCAGGAAGATATGATGATATTCCGCGTTTCTTATTCATAATTAAGCCGATCTTGTATCGTGGTCGTTGGGATCTGATAGTCTACAAGTTTCTCTTATTCCCTTCCCTTCTTTTCGGATATCATCGAGAGCTTTTTTCAGGGCATCTTCAGTGAACTGGACACTTGGACAGTCTTTTTCTTTTTTTTTTGTCGACTCTGAATTCTTTGGGACCTCCATCTAAAAAAAAAGTAATAAAAATAATTTATTGTTGTTTTTATGACTAATTTTGTTTTAAACTGAAATATAATAATATTTAGTTTTCGACAGATTATGTACAACCACATGGTTGCTTGCTAAAGTAATTATTAAACGGACCTTTCAATAACCAACCAAATCAAAAAAATCAGACGTGGTCGCATACTCACTGAACTTTCATACTTATTTCTGTTAGCGGCCGTTATTTCTCTCATACTAAATTATGGTGGTCGGAAACCAATGTCTTTATTTCGATTATTTTGGTTTACGACCACCTGTTTAGCATCCAATTTTGTACGTAAATTAAACAAAGTTCTTTCAAAGAAACTGGTGGTCGCTAACCAAAGAACTACAAAAAAAACCTTTTACAATACTACATTCAAAATTGTAACAGTCCTGTATGAAGCATTAGGATCATATTAATCAAAATAGAATAATGCGGTTCTCGTCAGTTTGCGACCATGTGGTCGCTATCTAACGTTTTTGATAAATAAGCATTTCGGTTACCGACCACTTGATTTTATCTTAATTATAAGTTTAAAAGTAGCAAAATACAACTAAATAATAACCAAAACTTATTCATTGTACAATTTAACATCTAACTTGTGTGTAAAACATGAAATAAGTAATAAAACTTACCTTTGATCGCCGCGCGCCGTGTTATTTTTTTTCCAACTCGCGGTACATCCACACACCACTGAATCAAGAGGCGCCCTGAGCAATTTTTTTTCGGCTCTGGGTTAACCCATTTGTTTCTAACTGTGTAAATTCTTATTTCATAGTTATTTATAGAGTACGTTAGATTTATTTTTAATTTATATTACCTATACAAATACTATTATCTTGATTTAAAGAAACTCAGTCCGTCAAATGGTCGCCTACAGAAGGTGGTCGCGCTACCGGCGTAACGACCCTACCTTCTCACTTCCTTTCCAAAATGAATCAATTTTCGAAATCACTTCGCCTTTCGAACCGAATAGAATTCTTTAAAATATTACGACTCACTCAATATCTAATAGCAGGTAGTTACACCGCCAGCTTGTTGTTATTTTTTTTTTAGTTTCCTTCGAGTAGCCAGTTCTCAATGGACGACGATTTACGGCAGACATCGTGGCAACAAAAAGAATCTTTTTTCAAAATACGAACGCGACCAGTCATTCATAAAGATGTCCTTATAAAGGCATTATGTTCAAACTTTGCTGCAAACAACTTTGAACTTAACGTGTGATGCGATAAAGTTTAATTTAAGTCGTTAAGAAAATAGTATATTTTTTTGTTAAAGATTGTTTAGGACCATTTAGTTCGATGTATCGAAGCGTTTAATTTTTTCTGGTAGTTGACAAAATTATTTGCGGTTAAAACGAGAAAGGACATTTGAAATTGAAATTCATTTTGGGATTATGGGTGTAAATAAAATCTTGGGCCTTTCTTTAGTGGATGGTTCCATGTTCTTTTAGTTTAATGTTTCTTTTTACGATCCCTTGATTTACACCTGTAACTTTTAATAGATTGTGTGTGGCACTGTACGGAAGTTTCTTTTTACCCGATTGCGGCGAAGCCCAAAAGGAGGGTTATATGTTTGACCTGTATGTATGTATGTCCGTTTCTATGTTCCCTCGTAACTCCTAAACAGATGGACAGATTTGGATAAATTATACGTCGTTAGGTCTTGGTGGCGCGAGTGTCACTGGCTACATGGAAATGCAAAAAAAAAAGGAAAATGGCGGATTTCGGGTGCCATAATATCATGAAGTACTAATTTAAAAAAAAAAAAAGAAGTGGGGAAGCAAAACGAAGGGTTTTAAAGGGTGATTACAAAAATATAAGTAACTATGTTTAAAATTAATTCAAATTGACAAATCATGTAATAAAATGGGAGACTTCGAAATCTTTCACGTTACTAAATTAAACGCTGGAAATAAAAAAAATAATTGAAGGGGCCCATTCCATTTTGTTTAATTTAAATGTACTTGTTTTGTGCTTTACAGTTTTATCATTCGGGGTTTTAAACTATTTGTACGGAGGCTTGACATTTTATATAATTTGATAGACATTTTATAGATATAACAAATTTAATTGATAATGAAATTACAATTTGTACTTTACCTGGAACTACTAAGTACAAAGTTACATTATACTCAGACCATAGACTATAAAACACTAGAACCCTTTCTGTTTCCGTAGCCAACCTTGGCAAAGGAAACCCGATACACAGCCTACTCGTGACTTATCCGCCAGGTTACCTAAGTTCAGACGAAAATAAAAGGTCAGTGCACAATTTGAACATGTTAATTACAAACTAACATTGTTTTACGACGTGTGCATGTAAACATAGCTGTGCTGAGGCCCGAGCTATAACACGCGTTAACATTGTTAATACGTAAATATTTGTGTGTCTGTCTGTTTGTCTGAGGGCCTATTGCACCCGCTTTGCTTCAGATTATGTTATTTGTAACGTTACGAAGTTGTAACGTTACTTGCTGTGCAGGTCTGAACTGTCTTACATAATTTTATAGTTTAGGATTGTGCTTTGAGAATAATATTCAAAAAAAAAGTAAAATAAAATGTTATGAAACAAAACTAAATACATAAATGAAATACTAAATCAGTAAAATTTTAAAAAGTCGACAGTAGCTCAACTAAAGCAGAACTAAATAGGTACATTAAGAAAGTGATAGGTAATTCTAACGTTAACTAAAATATTTAAAAAACGTCAAAAATAACCTGCCGTTGAGTCCAAAGAGCTTTATGGCCTATGATGTGGCCCAAAGATTGCCAAAGAGTCTGGTGAGTTAGCTACAATCACTTAAACAATTTTTTGTTATAAGTTAGCTTACATCTTGGAATACAAAATACTATGACAAATTACAATAGGTAAACCTAGCTGATTGATTGTCTTTTCCACATAATTCATCTCATCTTGTCATGTTGCGCCTTCATTTCAGTGATTCGTCATGTTCATCTGAAAACGTAACGGTGGACGATCACAAACAATGCGTTAATGTCAAGATGGCGACTTGTAGCATGCTTTATGGTTCTTTGTTAGCGACGACGACGTTAAATTGACGACTGTTTGTCCTGAGTTTGTCGCCCAAATTACACTTGTGCAGATGCACACACATCTGGTTAGGACTTTAGGAATTTGCAGTTTTGGGGGCTGTTGTGTGTTTTTGCTTAAATTATAGGAACCTACCCACCTATTGTGTTCAGTTCAGTTTCTAGAAAGATTCAAATAAAGTCCTGGAAGCAGAGAGCAGATCCTTTTTGTGTTTTCCCTTTTCTATTTCCGAACACAAGAAATAAAAACGAGTGTAATCATATGATTCATCAATACAAGAATATCTTCTTAACTTATCGATGAAAAGACTGCAATCGTTCACACTCGAGATAAAAACGCATTCTCATGAAAATTTTGCATTTCTCCCCAAAAACTCTTCATCAAAACAATGACTAATCGGAGTCCTCACAACACATCAGAAAGTTTATTGACGTTGGACCAGATGCAAGTCCTCCATATTGCTTCATTTATGTTAGCAGCTCTTAACCCAACACATTGTTAATTTGCCCGACGCATTAGCTGGACAAATGTTTACCCAAACACAAGTTTACACTTTAGATTGTTGCCAATATTTGTTATAAAACGCTAACTTAGTCCAATGTTTGTTTTACTTCAAACAGTAAATTTTCTTACGTCCGGGTGTTGGAGGGAAAATTAGAAATTACTATAGACAATAGGCCGTGTGGTTTGACAGTTATGATAGTGTTGCCAGTTAGGAGGTATGAAATATTATCTCCTTCTTTCTTAAATCAATGTGTGTCAATCAATTTTAGTGATAATTGGCAAAGCTTATTTGTAATACCTAAATAGAGTACCTATTTAGGTATTGAAAGAAATTAAGAATGTCCTCTACTGCAGGCATTTGTAGATTGATTGGAATAGTTTACCAAAACACAAAGTACAACTCAGTGATCTTAAGTCCCAAAGACGCTCTCATTTTTATTGTGGCAATTCTTAAATAATGAATTTAGTAACGAACGACTGAAAAATAGACAAGCGTGAGATGATACCTAACAAATAAAAATCAAACAACAACAGTTGAATCAAAGCTACTATGATGAAAACTACCATAAAGTCAGTGATAAATAAATCATAAGAGAGCAACATCGTAAACACGACACTAACGCTATCTGCAGTCGGAACGCTTTGTTATATGTTTACAACTTGACGCCTGCTCTTCTTTATGGGGCTGGCAGTCTTCGACGCTGTGCCCGTCGGTAATTGAGCTGCCCTTTAATAGGTCAAAGGTCATAGGTGGATAACGAGGTCAGTGCTTATTTGTCATCATCTGCCTATCCTTTTCCCAACTATGTTGGACTATGAGTCTAACCGGATGCAGCTGAATACCAGTATTTTACATAGAGCGACTGCCTATCTGACGTCCTAAACCCAGTTAGTACTAGGTAATACGATACCCCTAGGTAAGACTGGTTGTCAGACTTTCAGGCCGATGACTAACTGTAATGACTGTCAAAGATCTACAAATGACAGCCGGGAACAACGGCTTAACGTGCTTTCCGAGGCATGGAGTAAACTCGGTATGTATTTATTAGCAATTAGGCTCTAGTTTCTTCAACATTTTATCCTAATATTTTAAACTAAAAATAGGTACGTTAATTTGTGCATGATATCTAAGAACAGTTCGGAAACTGTTCATCATATTCAGTTAAAACACATAGTTATTCTAAACTAATACTACGAAGAGGTAAAGTTGGTAGGGTCAGTTGTAGAAGGTAACCTCTGAGTACTCATCCAATTTAAAAAAAATGCGTTCACTGATGGAAAGCTGCATTATTATTGAATCCCATAAGATAAGTTTCTTTGACACGGACCAAGTCGCAGGCAGAAGCCAGTTACATACATAACATCACGCCTATAATCCCTGAAGGGTTAGGAAGATGTGATAGGAGGCAACCCTATTGACATCAACCGGGCACAAATTCAGACTCTGTGGCTGCTATAGAGAAATTCTAGATGGAAAATCCCAATAACAATTTGCCCGACCCGGGAATCGAATCCAGTACCGGTAGTGCTCGGCAGTTGCGATTGCGATCACCACCATTGTAGACCGACGAGGCAGAGAAGCTAGTTAATCATAAAAATAAAATATTCCATCGAAAAACTCCAGTCTTGTTCCATCCGATCGTCCAGACGGAAGACATATATTTTGACACCACCGCTCTTACAGACCTATAGCAGACCGTGCTGCTATTTAAAACTTCTATAAGTAGGTCTAACCATGTATTTTTATTTCGTCACCTGCGCCTAAGAATAGATTGTCGCATGTTTTCCGTGGGTGGATCAGGTGGGCAGATTCCACCTGCGTGTTAACGATGACATCAAGTGCCAAATTCGATCAACTACGATTCATTGCGTTATTTTCTGATTTTTAGGTTGGTCTGTCGTAATTAGATTTGGAAAACTAAATGGTTAATGATTCCTTAGCCAAAGCTAATACTAACGCTTACGATACTCTGAACACAGTATTCAGGGTGTAAATAGACCCTTCACGAAGCCGTCAACCAATCATTCTGATCTAATTAACGAGTAACTCTATGCAAAAATATTGCTTTTTTTTGGGGATTAAAAACCACGGTTTACGTTAGAACTCAACGTAACGCACTCAAAACACTGTGCTGATCGATGCATTGAATAGTACGGCTGGGATCATGGAAGTATTTAAAATTATTACATTTTTTTTAAACTTATGAAGTTGTTGGAACTTTGACCTCCAATATTTCCGTAACAAGAAGATTCCCAAGTATGGACCAAAACAAAAAATATGATCGCAATGACGGGGAGAACTTTTAACAACATAACTGTCGGGTAAGACAGTTGTGCTATTAAGAAGTTGGTTCCGCCAACTCCCCTCAACTGAAACAGTAGAAAGTGTTGAAGAACAGGCATTTTGAAGGTACGTCTGATGTCATATTGATGTTCAAAAATTCAGATCCTGAGCTTAATTTTATAAAATTACTTAGTTAAAAAATCATGAAAGAAATACTATTGATTTTGAATTAGTATGTTGCCGTTAGGAAGTTCCTTTATGACCGTAACTTCCAGAAACCTCTGCATGAGATAACTCTAATGATACTTGCTAATGTGGCCTCTAGAATTAAATCAATAGGTAGGTAACATTAACATAATTATTACAAACATCGAATAAATCCAATTATTATTCAATTATTATTATTATTATTCGAACGTAATTACAATCAAATTGTCGTTAATCTCATCTGTTCCCTATTCATCAAAAGGTGACCTTATTTCCTTGAGTCAAGGTATAAAGTCAAATAGATGTTGTTGTGTATTGTGAAGAATGACGGATGTCTAAATAATGGGTAAGCACAGATCGTAGTGGATTATTGTTATGTAATTATGGCTTTAATTTCGTCGTTTTGTTGATTGTCAAATTGTTTTTGTTGCCCAATTGGGTCATTTTGATGGGTGTATCACTGTTACGAATGTCTCTATCTATTTTATCTATGCTATTTCGTATCCTGGCAAGCCAGCTAATTAAATTTAGACTTTATCTTTGGTATTAAAGACTTCTCCGTTACGTTTGTTTTTGTTAAGGTAAACTAAATTTTCTTTGTCACTAAACCCTTTTCTAATGTTATTATTTTTTGTTACAGGTAATTGACTTGCTTGACTTTATCATCTGAAATTAAATGTGTAAGTACACACAGCAAACACACATCTGGAACTACTGAAAGTTAGACCAAACAGTACACAGACTATAGTAAAGTTTCGGGTACATTACAGGTACTTGGATTTATGGTAAAATATAATGCCTTCCGGATAAATTAACCATGTTTTGCTACAATAATTGCTCAATAATTGGTTTTAGTAATTTTATGAATTATTGAACATGTATTAATTTGTTTGTTTGTTTCCTTATTTACCTTTGCAACTACTAAAGTCAGGTAATTGCAATTCTATGAGTCGTGGAATGAATTCATCGGATATTTTAATGAACCAACAGATTATTTACCCAATTGATAAAATCGCTATGTGAATGCTAAAATAGAATTTCGACGGATTAAATAGGTATATTTAGTTCTTAACTTAGCTGTTCTAAATAACTAGTCCCGATTAACTTCGAAGTTAACTTACATCAAACGCAGATGTTTACGTTTCTAAGTTACAGTAAACGGGTATTACCTGTATACTTGATGATAGCTCATAAAACCTGAATAAGCTTGCTTTAACTATGATTACCAAGCATACCTAAAGAGTTCACCTAAATAGAACGCGATCAGCAAAATAATGGTCAAAATTTCTAAAAATAATAATGGTAACACTGAAAGCTCTTATACGTAGTTTGAAACAGACGTGACGTTCACGTGATCACGTTCAGTTTTGGTGATATTCGACCTGTAAGAAGGCTACTCAAAAAGTTCAGCAGCACTTTCGTTGCAATGCTACCATTTAAAATTTCGCTTGTCACAGAGTAAAAATAAAAAGTCCCAAGTCTTCAGCGGGTACGTCGTGTCGGTCGGCGTCGTTGCACGTTACCGTCGCGCGACGTTATAACTGTAGTCTGTGGCCGACTGGCTTGTTGGCTGCGGCTAAACTGTGGGGATTCCTGTTGCGTGTAATGACTGTGGCCGCGCCTGTACCGACAGCGAATAAGGATTGAAGGAATCGTTTTAATACGGGGTGGACTCCCTTGTTCCATGTCCCCACCGACGCGAAAACGGTAACCACGTATTCAGTACATCGTTCTGAGCCCCACCACATAGAAATTTGTCAACGGTTATTTAAAAAAAAATAACAGCTGTTACCCTCAAAAGTGTCTACCTACATGGTCAAAATCTATGCAACACCCTTTTTTTTAAATTACAGATTTAAAATTTCTTTGTTGGGGGGTTCCGAATGATATACTGAATACAAACCGTTTTCGCGCCGGTGTCCCTTACATCCTGTATAATATAAAATTGTGTTTGAGGCCACCAGACCACGAGGTGGTCGTAACGCAGAACGACCGATTACATGATTATGGTAGTTTCCTACTTGTAAACTCGCGTAAATCTAATTCTGGTGAAAAATAAAGCAGTGTGCAGATAGAGTTTTGTTTAGTGGGTGATTCCTCGAAAAAGCAACCCAATAGGGATTGCTTTGAGCTCTGATCTTAATCTTTTTTTGAAATATAGGCGAATGACCCACCTACTCAGTAATTTTGAACCTCAATAAGTCGGGAGTACCCCAAAAATTCTTCACCGCGTACAAATTACATATTTATTTAGGTTCGCTACCGAATAAAACGAACATTAAATATATGAAATATATGTATAATTGTGAAAACAAAAAGAGTTAAGCTTGTTATAAACTAATTTGGGTACCTTCCTGGTAAAACACAGTGATTTGCCGACCGTACTTTTCGGTCGGCCGGTCGCAATGACTATCTTGCCAACTCGTCATTACAGTATTGGCAAAAACTCTAATAACCCATTGTTTTGGAGCAAACAATCGAGCCACAATCGAGCCGCCATCCAGGGGTCTTTTAGACCCGATTGTAATTTCATCTGCAGTTAATTTAGGGTTACAGGACTTGATTCAGAACGACATTTGAGCGTTCCCATTCGCGAATTATGTATGAATCGAATAACTGTACCTAAGTGTGTGTGTGTGTGTGTGTTTGTGTATAGTCGACTTCGTAATTGCTTTACCACTTTTAACAAAATATCCCAGTGTGGTCAAATCATTACGGACCGGTGCGGGGTGCACCGACAGATATCAGTACCTATATTTAGTATCTGTCAGAGTCCCGTCCAGAGCCGCATCTGAAATTGATTGGTTTAGATCAAACCTTTCGTTGAAACTTTATTGAGGTTAAAACTATCTGCCTCATTAACTAACTGGCTCTAGAGAAAAAAATTGATCATGGCGTTTTACGCCATGCAACGCAGTGACATTCATCATAAGCGTGGTAACGTAATTCGAGGTAGACTGTACTTACTTATACGTAAATATACGTCTGTGTGTGTGTTTGAAAATGAGATATCATGCCATCAATCAACTTTTCGTAAAAAAATATTTTTACGAAAAGTTGGCATGATCCGATCTTGAATGTGATTAGAGTCAAACATTAATGTTACCGTGTGGTCGGAACTCGGAGATGAGTTCATCTGCTACTTTATGATGGATGAGCAGAGATTTAGCTTTGTTTTTTTTAATCTCAGCAAAGTCGCATTCATCGCCTTTACAGCCAAAATATTTTATGAATATCATTAATAAAAATTTATAAAATTATTTGCTTTTATCAACAAATTATATCAAAATCAAAATCAAAGCATTTATTTCAAGTAGGCCAGTTACAGGCACTTTTGAATAGTCGAAACAAAGACAACAGTAAAAAATAGCTACAGTCCCAGTCACAAGGCACAAAAACTGTGAAAGTACTGTAGTTGCCCATTCCCTAACGTAGATCTCTATGGAGAAGAACGGGCAAGAAACTCCATGGACACTCTTTTAAATCAGAATACTTTAACAAAACCTTGGTTACATCATTCATTTTGAGATGGTACATTATGTGAGAACGATGCAGCAAGATGTGTACGTTAAGTGTCCATAGTAAAAACAATTCAAAAATAAAATAATTAATTCAAATAAGCCGTGGCAAATAAGAGATGACCAGTCACAACTGACAGCGCCCGTTCACGAACATGACGCATGTATCAGCACCATCAACTCAACCATTTTGAAGGGAACTAAATGATCCGACACACGTGCCACCATCAGCGAGACATTTGAGTGAGCATGACATACTCCTAACCGCCAGGGCACATTCAAGTCAAGAAAAGACGCAGGTTTCCAGCGAATGACAGCTTTCTAGTACATAGTACTCACACAATATGGGCTAGGCGGCTATATAATACAAAAGAAATTGAATTTATACAATGCAAAGATAGTTATACAATCTTCAGCAGCTCCAACAATACTATTTAATGCTATCAATTTAGGCGCTCCTGTTCTTGTGGAGCAGGACCGGCAATGAGCCAAGCATTTTAGTGATATAATCGTCCAACTTGTAATATGCTTTCTTACATAGTGTGCGTTTAATGCATGTTTTAAATTTCGTTTCATTCAGTTCAAGAATACTTTGTGGAATTTTATTATAGCATCTCAAACAGTACCCCATGAAAGATGAGTCTACTTTAGCGAGTCTGAAGCCTGGCTGAACTAATTGGTCTCTATTTCTAGTACTGTAATTGTGTCTGTCAACCCTTTTATTAAAAAGATGTAGATTTTTTCTTACATACATTATGTTTTCGTAGATGTATTGACAATGTACCGTCATGATGTTAATTTCCTTAAACAATTCCCTTAGAGAATCGCGCCTACGAAGATTATATATGGCTCTGATGGCTCTTTTTTTCAGAATAAATATAGACTCAATGTCTGCAGCCCGTCCCCATATTAAAATGCCATAAGACATAATACTATGAAAGTAACTAAAATAGACCAGTCTAGCGGTATCTACATCAGTATATTGACGGATTTTTCTTATAGCATACGCTGCTGAACTTAGCCGCCCCGCAAGAGATGTTAAATGAGAACCCCATTGTAGCCTTGAATCAAGCGTAATCCCCTGGAAAACCGTTTTATCTACAAATTCAAGTTTCTCTTTATTCAATGCTATATTACAATCGCTACTTTTAACATTCGGTAAAGCAAATCTTACGCATTTCGTTTTTTTTTCATTTAACACTATATTGTTTGCTGTGAACCAATTATGGACCTGAAGTAGGGCATTATTCACGTCATCTAGATTTTGGGCCCGTCTATTTATCTTAAAAATTAGGGAAGTGTCATCAGCGAATAACACCATATTTTGAGGTTGGTTTTTCAATAAATAGGGGAGATCATATATATATATACTAGAAAGAGGAAAGGACCCAATATTGAGCCTTGCGGTACCCCCATTTTTACTTTTAAACCCTGTGAATTAACACCATTTATTTGCACATGTTGTTGTCTATCACTCAAATAAGATTTTACCAAACTAAGTGCAAGTTTCCCTAGTCCGTAATGCTCAAGTTTCAAAAGTAATGTGTCGTGATTTACGCAATCAAATGCTTTGGAGAGGTCACAAAATATTCCAATGGCGTCTTGGGACTCTTCCCATGCAGTAAATATGTGCTTTAATAAGGTTACACCGGCGTCAGTTGTACAATGTCCCTTGGTGAAACCATACTGTTGATCGTGTAAGATTCTGTTGGTGTTAAAATGATTGAGCATTTGATTTAGCATTACCTTTTCAAACACTTTGCTAAAAACTGGCAACACGGATACAGGTCTATAATTATTTGTATCTTTACTATCTCCGGATTTAAACAGAGGTATGACTTTACTGTATTTCATTAAGTCCGGGAAAACTCCTTGATCTACACACAAATTAAAAATTAAAGCTAAGTATGGTGCTATTGTCTCAACTATGGATGTACAAACTCCGATAGACATTCCCCAAAGATCTTCGGTCAGTTTGACTTTTATTTGCCGGAAAGCTTTAATAACTATCATAGGGTTTATGTGTTTAAATTTAAATTCAGCCGGGCAGTCAGACACATTCGCTTTTAATAAACCAATTGAGACTTCAGGAGAGGAATTAAGAGCCTCCGTAGTTTTTAACGGTATGTCGGTAAAGAAATTTACAAACTCATGAGCTACTTCCTGATTAGAGCTTTTAGGACCACATGCTGTATCTAATGTGTAGCTAGTGTTACGTATTTTCTTCCTGTTAGTCTCGTTATTTATGACTTTTCAAACTGCCTTAATTTTGTTTTCTGCTGTTTAGATCTTGTTGCTAATGTGCAAGGCTTTGGCAACCTTATATGTATTTCTAAAATTTTTTGAATACTTAGCAACATATTTGTTAAAAGTTTCAGAGTTTATATAAGGCTTAAGGCCATAAATCTCAAATAGTCTTTCCCTACTTTTTCTGATACCTCTAGTTGCCCAATCACTAAATATAAATTTAGGGCAAATACATTTTGTCTTCTTTTCAAAAGTTTTGTTAAACTCAGTGTGAACTATTGAAAAGAAATTACCATACAATTGATTTATATTAATATCGTCCATATGATGGCTTGTTAACTTAACTTGTTCTGTAGGGAAATATTATACCTCTTTAAATTATTAGTAGTTATAGGTCTAAATTGAATCTGAACTTTTTGCAATGGTATGTTACACCTAAAAGTTACAGTTTGTCCGCTATGGTCAGACGGCAAACAATTTACTATGGCTTTATCTAAGTAATCACAATTGCAGAAAACATTATCTATACAAGTAGCAGAAGATGAAGTGACTCTCGTAGGTTCAATAAAAATGTTGGTCAAGTCAAATGACTTGAAAAGATTTAATAATCGACTGCTATTAGAATTTTCTTCTAAAATATTGATATTGAAATCACCACAAATAATTATAGGTTTATCACTGGCTGCAAGTTTTGCCAGGACATCTTCCATTATTGATTCAAATAAGGAAAAGTTTTGATAGTTTGGGGGTCTGTACGCACACACAATTACATGCTTATCCAGCTCAACACAAGACAGTTCGACGCAATGTTCCGCCGAGAGACCTACTATGTCATTACTTTGCTTATATTTAACACAATTTTTCAATAATATTAGGGAACCTCCACGCAGCATAGATTTACGGTTAAAACAGCTACCCACCGCATAGTTCTCATAATTAATAAGCATTTGGTAATCCTTTAGCCAATGTTCAGTAAAACAAATAATATCAAACATACTTCTTTCTAAAAATAATTCAATTTCTAATAATTTGGAAGAAATACCTTGGATATTTTGGTGGAATAATTTTAAGGTGTTCTGCTGAGGCCCTTTTTTAATATTTAAATGAGTGCAAGAAGGTACCTTGATGTTGGTAGGTTTAACAAAATTGTTAATGGTACCTTCTGTTGTCTCACTTTTGTAGTTTAAATTAATATTAATATCTGGAGTGAGCCCCGAGACTCCCGTGCCATCACCAGACAATAAAATCCTATTACTAATAAACCCTAATTGAGAATTTTCCATGGTGACACATGGATCCTCCTCAGTACAATTTTTGTAAACATTTATAGCACTAAAGCTATATTTATTTAAGGTCGCAGTGTTAATAATATAACTAAACTTCGACATACTACTTATGTCTGAGTGAATATTAAAAGCTAATAGCCGAGCTATTTTGTGTCTACATCTAATAGGTAGATACACTTTACCCCGAGTCGACTGAAGTTTATCAACAAAAGTGTTGATATCAAGATATATAAGTTTGTCACTATAGTGACCTACTAAAAAATGTACATGTTTATTTAACATATGTATAAAATTGTTTTTTCTATTAGATACATTTTCAAAATATGGGAAAGCACACAATATGATTTTATTACAATTTAACTTTAACAACTCTGATACACAGTCAGTGATGTCTTCCTTTTTAATCTTAGAACTATTACCAACACATATAGTAATGGTGGTATTATGATCACAACCAGTTTTAGTTACTGATGCCATAATTTGTTTGTAGGTTGACCCTGGCATACAATTGTTTTGGGTACAATAACTCAGGTTATTACTAATTAATTTACCTAGCCCTCTACCTATACTGTCAGAGAACATGACTGATTACAATCATGACTATTAGGTGAGACAAAATTACCAATCTCAGGCTGTACTACTTGTGAAACATGAAGTGTAATGTCAGGTATTATATCTTGGTTGATGATGATACCATCCTGAGCACTCACAGCTTGGGACGGGTCTTCCGTTGCCTCAGGCTGGAGAGCATCAAAACTGGGTTCACTCCGACATAAATTATATTGTGTTCTAAATACAATAATATTGGAATTTTCTATTTTTAATCTGCTCCTTCAACCTGCGAAGGCAAAGCGCGAAAAAAAGCAAATTAAATCATAGGTTTCATAGTAAGTAATTGATGACAAAAATACTTATAGCTCTATTATTTTATTTCTTCGTATCATTTGTTACTGCAGTTCTTGGCTAGATCCCCGTACACACTGGCCGTTACACTGGCTTAAAAGCAAAAGAAATCTAAAATGCTTCACATTTTCCGAAGTTTTTTGGCACTGACATAAAGACTGTCCAAAAGGCGGAGGGTCAAGTTTTTGCGAGGTCGTCGGCGCTCGGCTGACGAGTGTCGGCAGTGTGTCGGCGGTGTGCGGCCACTCGGGCAGGCTCGGCGGGTAGGTATCCTGGGAAGAGAACACTGACAGCCAGGGGTCGGTGGGCTAAGTTATAGGAGGGTATTAAATATATTCTAGTAAAGAAGTGGATGTCGTAATCCGTCGTATGTAAAGCTTATAAAACACTGAAAACAGTACACTCTGAGCATTAATAGAAAATTGATACTTAAAATTCATCGGTGACGTTTAGTGTTTCATAAACGATGGGGTACTTAAAGTAATATTCAGCTCTTCTGTTTCTGTTGTCCTCCTACTCTTTACAGGAACTGATGACAACTGAAGGTACCAAACTCGAAGCCGAAGTCTGGACCGACAAAATTTAAATTGCCTTCGACCCTAAGAAGAAAAAGTGTTGATACAGCCTCAAAAACTTGCTCAGTGTATTCTAAAGAGATTATACGAGTACAACACCGGCATCGTAACGGACATGGTACAAAAATTAATCTTGTAGAGTTTGTTTCATTTTGTAAGCGTACGAAAGTACCTATATTGCTCAGTGTGAAAATATGGCCCTCAGGGAAATTACTTCATTGTTTTGTCTTTGCATACAGAATAAGCTAGATAAGTTAAATATTCCTTACTTATTACATTAACAGGAAAGTTGAACGAACGAAAAGTATCAGCATGTAGATATACATACCTACGTAGTTTTTAAATTATTTCTACAACTTAAATACTGAAAACTATTTTAGTATATAAGTTGTATTTTAAGACACTACGACGTAGGACACTCGTCCTACCTACCTAGTTCTGTAGTTTATACCTGTGACTTAGGAGAATGAATATACGGAATAGAATAGAAAGAATATACAAGAATACATATCGACTTTTCTATTTGATTCGTGATACGGATTTCGTAAAATAATCTGAAGCCACAGTCATCATTCTCTTGCCCTTATCCAAAACTATTTGTGGTCGGCGCAGCATGTCCTCTTCTTCCATACTCGTCATCTCATCAGACACCTCCTTTCGTGCCATATCATCCTTCACACAGTCCATCCAACGTTTCTTTGATCTTCCTCTACTCTTATACCCATCCACATTGATACTCAAAACTTCCATCAGGACATTTTCCTCTTTCCTCCGCATCACATGCGGTAACGATGTGTAACCACACAACTTTTCAGTCACCGGCGCCACTTTCAGACTTCCTTTTATGTACTCATTTCTTATTTTATCCATGCACGTAACACCACAGAAGGGCCCATTCTCATCTCAGCCACATGCATCCACATTAAAAAATGAGGTACTGTTCAACCGCTCCCGCTCGTCACTTGTTCTCAACCTGTAACCTGTCTAATTTGACAGGTGTCATTCCAATTGCGTGCCGAATTTTCTGGCTTAACGTTTTTTACATCTTTTCGTTTACACGTGTAAAATTCCGGGAGAAAACTTTCTTTGTACCTACTACTACTTCATTTTTGTCATTCTTTCGTTTTGTACATAATCATATTATGTAAGAGTAAGTAAATAAAATATTTACTTCGAATCAAAAATTTATTGAAATTCCTCGATTATTCTACCAAATAACGAAAATTACTCTTGTTTAAGATAAACGATAATTAATATGTACGAAATGAGTCTTTACTGTGTTTTTAGACAATCTTCTTTACACAATATGTCAAAACAGGTGAAAGCGTGTATATTTTAAAAACCTCGGTCTCACAGCTCATACTACTACATAATACCCCCACGTCCGTCGCCTGCCACAAGTGTACGACTGTAACACCAGCAGATAAGGCCGCGCCACCAAATAAATAAACACATAGGCCTGTGGGACACCGCCATAAAATGGGCAAACTACCGAAAAGGGTACAGACCAAATTCCGATTTGTACAACACAGGGTAACGTTCAGAAGTTCTACTTTTTACCGTTGCCCTGTTTTTATTCCGTTGTTTGAAAATATTGCTATTTGGATCTGTACAACCCAATAACTGATTTAAAAGTATCTGTGTAACTCCTTTTTTTTTAAGAAAGCTCCATAAAGTGACTCACTTCCAATGTCTGAAGATTTAAATCATGTCTGCAGTCACATATTTTTCATACTGTTATGCAGCAACTCTGTCTTATTTTATAAAACGATAAAAGCAAACTTAAATGAATCAGATTACCTTTACACTGTTAAGTATCCTGTCCTGTTCAGCCTTTTTTCGTGCATTGAAAGTTTTCGACTTTCTACACATTACCTGTTTTGTGACTTACGCAATGGTATTCAATTTTGAGTTATTGAATATTACGGAGGCTTATAGGAAATTGTGGGTTCTTTTTGTGATTACCAGTCAGAAGGGTAACGGAGATAGCACACGCACTTAAAGGGGTGGTCAAGGGTAATTGATTAGCTACCCGGGATGTTTACAGGAGGATGTCCGGGATGGTTAGAGGCGATAGCCAGACTGTGCTGGGGCAAGTTGGGATCATAAGTACTTATTATTTTTATCAATGTTTGTGAGGACCCCTTTGCCTGTTCCTCGATGTTTTTTATTTAGACATCCTTTTGTGCTTGTAGTATTTGTCTTTAGCATTCCTTGTCTTGTTAAATTCTTAACAAGGACCCGTTTAAAAACGTTTATAAACTTTAGGTCCCTTTTACATTATACATTATTTTAAAAACAATAATGCTGTGTAAGATGATTTTTACTTTATCACATCTTGCCGAACTATTCTAAAACTCCTAAAACCCAGAATCAACAGTGGCGACCACCAGAAAAGCGCCGACACAATGAACCCCGCAATTAATAAATAATCAGAAAAATATAGTAGAAGTAGGAAAACCGCCCATGAAGTCATATTGTATTGTCATATTATGTTACATACCAAATTAAATCGAACTACCAAACCTTTCCCTTGGGAACTTCGGCAGTGGAGCTGCGCCCGCGTCGCCGTGCACTGGATATCGGTAAATCTGTCACCGGCCAGTCTTCAGTGATGCCACACACTGTGCTACTATGTAATGGTGCCGTGGTATGCCTCAACTATTTATTGGGTAACGAAGTACGTAGTTAGTTTTAAAGACAGTTAGAATTTTCATTTGTCTTAATTTTCTGTTTTAATGTGAAAACGAACCCTGTTAAATGAAAGGAGTTTTTAATTTCTATCGTATCGTTAAAATACTGGCCGTAGTTTACCAAGAATTCGGAAGTTTTTAAATTAAAAGACAAAATAATATTAAATGGCATCCAAGATTTTTTACAAAAAAATGTCTGAGTAATAAAAATGTACACATTCAATTGAAGAAGTTTTTAATCGCTCTCCACACACTTTACTTTTTTTAAATGAATGTGACCATAACATGGAACAAAAAGATACCTAACTAAAATAGCACGAAACTCACAGATCCAGTTCACATAACTTTCTAATACCCCCAACGTAGAACAAAAACTCCTAATTTATAAGTCACTAAACCACAATGTTCTCCTTTAATTTTCACTTTATAAATTATAGCGTTGCGCGCATGCGTGCGACGTGTCATTAACACTCCATAAAGCGGGAAGTGTAAACATGGGGCTAAATGTAACCACAGAGCGGCTTGGTTAATTTTGTCCCCAAAAACAACCATCGGCGGCACGTACTATCGGAATTTAATGAAAAAGCTTATTGGTGGAATGTGGATTGTTGTCGAGGAATTTATTTTGAAAACACTTCATTATTTTTATGAATTTCATAGATAGCTATTGTAGGTAATCGTTATGCGGAAAGACATTCATCAAGTTTATGTAACTTGCTACCGATGGAACACAGCAAACAACGTCGTTATCTATTAACTTGTTATAACTACTTAGTACCGACGACTTGGATTGCCAGGTCAGGCAAAATCTTATTGGGTTTTTCCATCAGGGATTTCTCACTAGCAGCTACGGAGCTTTGAGCCCGGTTGATGGTAAAAGGTTCGCCCCCTATTACATGGGACTTAAAACATAACTGGCTAAATGTAGGTGTACTAGCTGTATAACTCAGCCTATCTCCTCGGGGATTACAGGCGTGATGTTATGTTATGTCACTTACGTAGTAAGGAATATAAGTACTAAGTAAGGAAGAATAAGTAGAATAAAAATAGGAGTAATAGAGAAGTATAGAAGAAGGAGACATGCGTACTTGAATAGTTGGTAAGCGTTTGTGTCGGTGTACCTTCCACGCTGGATACCTTATAACCAACTGGCTAGTGGTCAAGAGTAATGTCTCAAACTTGGAAATTAGATATGTTTCTGTATTTTGATCACAGTTTCTCAACCATTTGGTAGCTTCTGTTCATATCTTAAACATCTTTGGTAATGTGATTATGTCTAAAATTGAATGTTTAAATATTAAAGATCCTGAAATTAAACTGACTGTCTCGATATTTACAAAATTTTTCTTCCATGAATCGAAGCAACAAAGTCTTGTTTATTTAGTTATTTACCTAACCCAGGCGAGTGGATACCTATTATAAGTAAGTACTTACTTAAGTCGAAAGTTAGCTTGCAACATCTTAGCAAACACTCTTCAGAATTTGCGTTTATAAGTATTTACAGAGAAGCCACAGAGTGAGATCTTGACATTTGGTAAGTAGGTATATTTGGCTAAAACAGATACATTTGCATAAACAGTAATGCACCTGCATACCTATTTAGATTTTCCACAAACGACGCTGCTTGCGAAACTGTAAATCCTGAAGTTATAGAAACTTTCTTTAAAAAGTATTTAAATCCATTGAATTAATATTGTGGTCTTTAAATTTCTTTTAGGCATGCTTTGTCGGTCTGAATCAAAATCAAACAACGTGTAGGGACAGTTGAAATCTTTATGTTATTCAATATTATTTAGTGCAGTACAGTGGTGCTTCATATGCAGGCCACATATAGAAGCTGCTTCACTAACATATAAATCTATTCTAATATTCTCTATAATTGACACTCACTACTCGCACAGAATACTAAAACGTTAAAATATTTAACTTTGACTTTTCCTCACAAACTGCAAAACTTTTAAATAACGAAAAACGCAATACAAATTCTCAAAGTGACACACGTACATCAGATTTTCGGTCAATTAGTCGATTCTATTCGAGATATCGAATAACAAAAATAAAGTATGCCATGCATGAGCATTAAACATTCGTAAACCGGCATAAAATACTTCATTACCAGTGCCTTCGCATATTAAAAACGAGACGAGTCGGTTTCGCGCCCTTTTTGTTTATTTTTTAAAAAGATTCTTTTTCATCGGGTGATTGATGTTGTGCACGCGGGCCGCCAGCCGCGGGTCGTGGAAAGGATGCACCCTGAGCAAAAACCTGCTGTATTAAATAACAATTTTTCACTTTGATAAATTTCCGTGAGCTCTTTAAATCCTTATTTATGAAGCTTTTTATGTGCTTGATTGAAAACTCAGATTCGGTGAACGGATTCTAAATATAATGCTAAATTGCTATCGGGATCAGTGTTTGAATTTCCATATTTATTGTTTCGAACAAATAACCTTCGAACAAAGTTACAATAACATAATATAGTACATTTTTGTAATAACCAGAATCGATTCGAGAATAGTTATAAGAATATTAGATAGTTCCGTTCGATCGCGGAATCGATCTTTCGATTCGATAATGTTATAAATAGTTCGCCTTTGATGTGTCGACTGGCGCGATTTGATCAAAGCATTACATATTAGTGTCTGTTTGTCTGTGTGTTGTTAGCTCGTGGACAGGACATGTTTTATAGACTTTCCTTACTAATTTATTGATGTAAATTGAGCTCGTACCAGGTAGTGGAGGAATGTAGAAGATAAACTACCGATTGTCGATCTCGGAATCGCATATGTAAAACGTTAGTGTGCTAGCCCGAGCCAGGGCTTTCAATGTAACATAACTTGTCGTGTCTAGCTGAGATTGGATCTCAGGATCTTCGATTTGCTTTTTACGAGACCTCAAATATGTCACATTCTAGACCAATAGTCAATATAGCTTAATTTAAAACTAGATTTCAGATTTAGTTTCATATGGAATCTCTCAGTTTTTAATTGAAGTTAAAGACTGAATGAGTCATAACCGGAATTTGATGGGTATACCAGAAAATATGTCTGCACACGTTAATTTTTTTTGCACACCGTACTGTTCATCCGTAAAAGCAACAAGTAACTGTAAAGTCATCAACTTAAATAAAACTCATTTACAAAAAAGATAAACACAATTCTTTCACGTCACTGTCCTTTTATTTCATATCCGACGAGAATCAATGTCATTCCTAAAATACACCGTAACGTACAGTCATGGGCCCCAGCATGTGTACACTTAGCAAAATACAAAAGGGGTTTGTTTTAGGGGAATATCAAATTCAACTTTGAGACATAGCATAAATAGCCTATTTTATAACAGTATATAAGGTCTATCTTTTCATACACGAAATATTTTAAGAGTAACTTCTATAAGTCGTACAGTCGCCATAGTAACGAAAAAAAAATATCTGAGTGTTTTTTTTTTACAAAATTATTATAATTCTAAATTTTTTTGAGACTTTTTGCATAAAACCTTTACTCCCATATTCTAACAATGACGTAGGTAAATACGACGTAGTAAACTATCGTAATGGATGCTTAAAAATAAGGAGCCAGTATTTATTTTGTAGGTCAAGTAATTTTAAACTATTTTTTTTTTTTTTAAATACAAAAAAGAATTCCTTGAAATGGCTTTGTTATAGCCGTTAGATGATTCCCTGAAAATATTTCGTGTATGAATAGTTAGACCCTATATACGAGTTCCAAAATATTATATTCGTAACTACGTTTGTGAAATTAGTTCATCTAGTTTTTACATGCAAAAATATTGAAGTGTTTGTAAATCCCGATTTTCAGAATAAATATAATTTATCTTTACGATCAATTCAGTAGGAAATAATCACTTTTCTGTACGTTGCCAAGTATACGCATATAAATGTTCGTGACTGTACGTGTACACCACGTACATCAAGTATGTCAGACTTTATCGCGACTTCACACTGTCACACATTCAAAACGAATATGACATAAAAGTGAAAAATCCACAAAAACGCTTGAAGGCTTGCCGCGCGGTGCGAGTTGCCGCGCGTCGCGCCTTATCGCGGCAATTAATCGCGCGCGGCGGCCGACCGCGTATCGTGCGACAAATCTGTTCCCCGCTTGCCCGCCTGCCCGGTAACGCGTTTTATGATTTCATTTTGTCGATGTGATGTCATTTGACACTTTCTGGATACGTGGACAGGTTTGGGGTCACATTTTTGTTTATTGTGATTTTTTGAGGACAATTATTTTTTATTTTGTGGTAGTTTTGTACTTTTTACTATACCTTGGTTCAAGACGGAAATATTTTTAAAGCCAATTTACCGATAGCAATTGTTCCAATGAATCCATTCATCATAGATTTTTTTTTGATGTTCTTTTGGTAAGACTTTCAGGAAAAGATGGGACTTATTTTTAGTAGAGAGTGACACGGCTATAAAATAAAGAAGTCAAAGTATCATTTAAACCCGAAAACTACTAACTGTAAGATGAAATCATAAAAATAGTGTTATAAGTGTATAATCGGATTAAAAATGCAATAAACAGCAATGAAAAAACAACAAAACGTTGATAGGGGTTTTTATTACCGTCATTTAAACCGATAGTTAAATATAAGATCGTGTTACTATTGGCTATGCAATGATGGTAATGGTATGTAGACCCTTAACATAGCCGAAAGGCACTTGTTCTCCCCGTCTTTGCGATCATTTTTTTGCTCTAGACCATACCTGGGAACCTACTAGTTACGAGATATTGGGGGTCACGGTTCCAACTTTTTCACAAGTTTTAAAAAAAATACATGTTTTAATGCAAGATGTTTACTTTACACACCTCCACGACCCCCGTACTATTCAATCCATCTATCAGCACAATGCTTTGAGTTAGTCCTACCTTAAAACGTGTTTTTTTTTTAAAAAGTCGATTCCCAGCAATAATTTTTGCGTAAAGTTACTTAGTTTGAAGTACAAAATCCTTGGTTGACGGCAACGTGAAGGATCTGTTTACAAATAACATTATTTTAAGGTTAGGATTTTTAATATTAAAAGTCCTTAAAGGTTTTATTTAAATAATAACTCGATATTCCTGGCACTATTGTGTCATAAAATGATTTAAAAAAAGTTTATCAAGAATAAATATTTAATGGTTAAAATGATTTAAAAAGTTTATCAAGAATAAATATTTAATGGAATGCCATTAAATATTTATTCTTGATAAACTTTTTTTAAATCATTTTATGCCTTTTACATTTTTTACAGACATTACTGGCAGTTCTTGGTAACAAAATACTGTATTCAATATTTTGTACATACATATTATGTGGCGTCAATTTAGATATAGACCAAGAATTGAAATTGAAAAATTGAATTATAATGGTATCTCTGTAATATAATTTTTGATTTCAACCTCCTTGATCTAAATTACAATATCTACTAACAGTATTTTTTTTTGCATGGTAATTGGCAGAACGTCAAAAACCTGCCTAAAAAAACAAACCTGAAAATGTGCAACATGTTTTAATAACAAGTCCAGAATTAAAATAACTCCGTACATAATATGCTTAAAATAAACCTGTGTACGGACGGGAATTAATATGGCGATCACTCTCAACAGGTGTCACGCATAACTTACGAATAAATCCTTATAAGTGCCCCAGCGCACTGTACTACATAAATGCACTAAATTATAATGTTGATTTGTTGGTTAAGCGCTTACACTTCTTGGGACAAAATAATAGGAATATTTTATGGGTACAACTTACAACTTGACAAAAGGATTTATATGTTTTCATTTAAGGCACATTGTGAGTTCTTGTTTTCCGTAATAACTTGATTTATGTAAAGTTGAGCATTGAGCGTTTAAATCTAAATTAATGATTCGCGATTCAGTTGAATACATCTTAGCCTTTCACAGCCATCAACTACAAGATAAACTTGCCTTAAACCACGGCTTTCACCGGTTTGCAAATACATATAATACTCTAACAGGAACATCCAACTTTTGCGTGCTTACAAATCCTTCCCACTAGACTCGTTTGATACCATAGATTCGAAAACGTCAGAATGTTTGACAGACTGTGTTCGTTCCCAAAGGGCTTCAGAAGTCATGTTGGTTTCCTTTCAACATTTTCAACATACACTCGGTTGTGTTGACGCCATGATAAGCATTTGTTATAATTTGTCGAAGCTTTGAAGTTGATTTACAAGCGTGAATGGCGGATTTTAGTAGTTAAGCTGACTGTTTTATTAGTAGGAGTTTGTTTAGAAAGATTATTTTGAGCATACGTTTATGTGTCAATTAATTTTAATGTTGTGTTTCGTATATTAAAAGTTGCATAACTGTGCACTTTTGTGGTTGATTAATTTTTATCGAATTTTCAAATCTTTATTACGCCAATTTAAAAACTCCGGGCGAACCAAGCATTACACACTCAAAAAATCGTTTTACTTTTTACAACCTCTCATTAATTACATAACACTGCCCCCACTTTATCATCAATTAGCATCTTAATAGTGCACTAATTGAGTGGCTCATTACAACATGTTGGACACGTCTCGTGAGCGCGAGCACTAACTTGTGTTGATCAAATAGTTGATAAGCGTCGCTCAGCGGTTTGTAAACTGCTATGTTTATGCCCCGGCGTTGCTCGCGAACGACGTAAACTGCGATGTTTACGTTCTCATCGCAATTAGAACTTTTGAACTAAGTTAGTGACAGCAATTTATTCTAATTTGTCGTATTTTTGGATAAAGCTTGTAGGTTTGTTAGAATAAAGTTATATGTCTAGCAGTAGTGCTAGATTAATGTTGCTTATTATAATTGTTGCTTAATGAAAAGGTCTGTATGTCTTTCCTTAATTATATTAGGTAATTTCAATTACGTTGGACCGCAGTAGGGAGTGGTGGATTACGGACCACTCACAGGAGGTCTTTTTCACACATTGGGAACATAATGTAGATATTTAGTCCGCATTGAAAAACTGACTAAACGTATGAATAACTGGATGGCCAATAATAAATTAGTATGTGATCCCATTTCACTTCCACGAACTCAACAATAAAGAGAAGCATTATATTCACATAAATCATAGCGTAATGAGGGATAATCATTGTGTACTCTTTTGTGACAGTATTTATATAAATAATGGCGGACAAACGACCGACAACCAAAGAGTCCAACACACAAATTACAAGCTCGTTGTTTCCGCGCAATTTAACAAAACAAGATGGAAGCCGAGACGGTTCCTTGATTGTTACTTATTTGTGTTTTTAGATCGTTCTATTTGTTTTAGGATATTTTATTCACGGACTATTTAAGAAATGATTCATTTTGAGATAGACGTTTAATTTTCGTCTTTAAAAACTAAACTACACAGAAAAATGGCTCAATAGGCCCAACTTTAAGTCATTTATGGACAAAAGTTGTAGTTCTGAGTTTCTGACCGATAAAATTCATCCGAATCAATGACTAATAATAACAATCCAGGGCAAGAAATACGTACGTAAGCAATTACATTGAAACAGCTAAGTATAGCTAACAATTCCATTGTAATGCTACAGTTTAAACATGTTAACTTAATTGTAACTCCAGGCACTTCGGATTGACCAAATACGCCATGTTTTATGTTTTCATGCAATGCTTAACTTGTAAGGAAACGCCAGTAAATAAGCAATCAAGTAGGTCGAATATTCCTATAAAGGTAGAAACAATTTAATTCGTACAAATATAGACCTTTTGTGCAGGAGCCATAGCTCTTTATGCTGATATGCAAACGTTGATAGTACAGTAATGACTTAATGGGATGATAATGAATTAATGGGTAGCCTTGATTTACGGGATAGTCTAAACTTCAATGTTGCTTCGGTCAGTTTAGCACTGCTTCCTAGCAGAACTAGAAAGTTGTTTTCCTCGAAAAAGTCCCATGAGATTAAAGTCTAGTTTTCCAGAGCGTGTAGCCAAGTTTCAGCATGGTCACCTGTATTAGACGACTAACTTTATCCTAAGCTTTGCTCCGACCCTACTTGCGACTTACTTTTAGAATGGCTTCATCCACTATTGTTCACTACCGATATTTAATAACAGCCAAGACTAATTCGCTCATTTGCGACAAGGATGACGTAACTCAAAAACTATAAAATTTACGAAAGTAAATTAAAGTAAGTAACAAAATACGTAAAATAAACCAATTTCATCTTTCATCTTTTGATAAAAGGTTTAAGTATATGCAAAAAAAAAAACAAAATTATCAATATAATGAAAATATTTTTAGTCTAACTTAAAAAAAAAACGCTGTCCTGTATTTCTTACTTTTCGAGTTACGTCATTATTGTCCTAAACAAGCGAATTGATCAATTATAGGAGGCCTTGAAACAACAAAACAAAAGTACCTACTCAATATTTGGTTAGGTAGGTGTATCAAGTGCCGTTCGTAACTCCACAATAAAACCACTGCAGTAGCTACTAGATAGGTATAATTTGATAGTGATTACATATTTATGGCACAATGTTGGGAGCCGGTGTCATCGAGTGGACATTCTACCTGTCATTATCGTACCGCGGTACGTGTGCACGGGAAATAGTGGGCCGGTGCAAGTTAGAGGAGAGAGCGGAGTGCGCGTGTGTTTATGTTGTATTTTTGCGCCACAAGAACACAAGAAGAAAAAAAAGAAGGCTGATTCTTGGTCTTCCAAATTCGTAATTATTCATCTTTTGATGTGAAACATCTATAGCCGCACATAAAACCGATTTCTGGCGTGGCGACGCATGCCGTGGCGACGCGTCGCCTTTTAACTTTGACTTTTGTAACATACTTCAGTTACCATCGACCAATTGTCACAGTAATACCGTCCTCAGAGGCAACATCGAATATAACTATTACCGAAGTCACTGATTAAACGAATTAAGTAGTCACGATTTGAAATAAATTCGTAAATTTTTGTATTTAATGAAATAAATGTTTATTCAATAAATAGTCATCGTTATCTGGAAAAAAAATCGTAATATTTTATTTTATCATTATGACATATTTAGTTCCTATCACAATCTGTTATTTTCTGCATATTACTTTTACAAAATAATGTCGATGTTTCACATCTGCCAGGCGTCCCGTGACGGCTCACATTTTTTTGATGACGCGACGCCTGAATATTCCCTGGTTTTGTTTTGGTGTCAGTAGGTATCAAGCTTATTTGTAACGAAGAATTATTGAAAGGGAACAGCAATCGTGTATTATAATTAGTATTATCTGAACTCAAAAGCAGTTAATACAGCTGAAAGACTCGAATTTAACCCTTCAACTTTCATCCGTAAAATCTTTTCCCGCTTCCGCTCCACACTTACATCGCCTGCCCTAAACAAAATCGTTGACAGTATGACAAATTAATACGGTGTGCGCGCGTGCTGCATTAGCGTCGCCCGCGATCGAAGGGACACTGCCCTCCCGCCTGCCCGCCCTGCCCCACTGAGACCACGTGCCCGATACGGGGACACGGGCCCCGCCATGCTCATAAACACGAAAATATATGGATTGACCACTTACATGCATAAATTCATAGTAATGGAATAAAATGGAATGGCACGTGTCTGTGAAGCGTACGATCTTTAAATATTCATGTTTTGAATACAGGTTGCGAC